>JAZDUA010000406.1:0-1377500 GCA_038098605.1 Gryllus longicercus | reverse complement strand
TCCACAAACACCACTCAACAATGAGACGTTATTCTGAGAATTTCACCCTGCTTTGGCGTGATATTTCATCGTGATAACTCCTGAGAAATTCTAGCAAAACAAGTGCTTCCTGGAATATTATCTCAAATCTGCAGCTCGTTTTTCGATGCAAAATAATTTCTATTGCACGGAAGCAATGACGGCTGTTCCTTAAGGGTTCTAGGGTGGCGCCCTTCTCAGAAAAACAAGCTCATTATACTTCCTACATCAATTTCTCGCGGCTGACCCTGGGTTGGATAAGACGAATTGATGACGTTGATAAAAATGAGGATGAAGTAATGGTGGAATGAGAGGTAGATGATACCCCACCCCCACCCAAAGCCTTGCAACAACTTTGTTCACCACGAATCACACATGGATAGACTTAGAATTGGTTCCTGCTTTGGAAAGCGAGCAGTTGCACTGCTACAATATAGATCGTTCCAACAAATTATCTTTGAAATTACAGTTGCATTTATTATAGACGCTCCTACAGGATTGTCAAATGTCAAAGTTATTCTCCCACTAACTAACCCTGGAAATCAGTGCACATTTAGTGTTTCAGCAGCAAGTTAATATCGTCAAGTAGTCTATACAATGATTTTTATTTTTGCATCACCTTTGCAATGCTATAACGAGGGTTTATGAACCTCCAGCGCCCTTCAACTGCGGCCATCCCTGCGAGTTTGCAATGTCGCGTTAGGTTAGTTAAATATAAATGAAACATCACACTAGTTTCAACAAAATCGTGTCCTTGGCGATATTCCAATATTCTAAAACAAAAAGTTTTTCGAAATAAATTCCTCTATAGTATTACAAAAGTTCTCTGGTTTATATCAAACTCCCAATGGCATAATGAATTCTATATTACTTCAATCTCCGTGCAATTTTCCATCTTATCTTCTCGGTTATATCCCAAAAGTCAACAGATCCTTTCAGCTACGCATGTCAAAAATTGGAAAGCAAAATCGTCAGTGTAAACGTCTAAAACGACCATTCCCACACCATTTTTTCGAAGAACCTTACTTACCATTAGCACGATGTGGCTTCCACGTACTCATGTATTAAACCAATGTCAATAATCATTTAAAACTTCAACCAGTACTCGTACCCAGCTACCAAAAGCCTACTGGCCAAGCAAGAATATTCTAAAAGAATAAGTGAGCTAGAACAGCATGTACCTTCTCGTATTATCAGAAACTTTTATAATTTTCGAAAATTCAGAGTACAAAGAAAATAAAATCTGCGCCATTTTTTACAGCGTCCTTTCCTCTAGTCGAGGAAAAAATGTAAAAACATTTGAACTGTGTTTGAGATTTTGTTTATAAACTGCCTTTACTTCAAGTGAAAAACGTACAAACTACACTCACATTTTTTTTAAAAAAGTGTTCATGACCTTATTTAATGTTTTTCTGCCGAAAAATCGCCAATTTTTGGCGCAGCATTAGAATTATTTTCTTTTTACTTCATAAGAGTGTAATATGACGAGAAAAAAATGAGCTATAAAAAAATTAACATCAATCCAACAATAGATTAAAGTAGAGCGCACGTTACATCTTAGAGAAGCGAGCGGACGATAGAGGAGGAGATAGGGAGGAGTGGGGGCAGAGGGGGGAGATGATGGGGAGAGAATGCGAGGAAGGAGTATATCTTTAGATCCTCCAACTAAAATTAAGAAACGCTTTCTAAAATGAATGAATTGAACTCATAAAGTTCAATTCTTCACGTTTCGAATAATTGGGAAATGTCTCAAAGGGAAGGAAAGAACCTTTCCTTTTCATTTTGCTACTCGCGAACTACGGCCCCTTCCGCACAAAACACGCGAATAAGCGGCCTCTTTCTTACTACTCTTCCAATCGAACCCATCACATCACACACTGCTTCTGCTGTTTTTATCCAGTCGTCAGGTGAGTTGCAACTGCTTGTCGAGAACCCATAAAAACTCGTATCTACTCAAAAGGCAATATCGATGAACTCCAAACTCTGCATAATCCACTCAATTGTCACCGTTTCTCCTCAGCTTGTGGGTGCTGCCTGACGAAACTGCCGTGTCAGCGGATAATAAATGGCGGCAGTCGTACAGTTTGTGCTACTTCCTCTACCTAGGGGACTCATTTCCCGGCACTGTTCCAGGGCATCCCAGAGGCGGGTTACAGAGATGGCGTTCTCTTGACCTTCCCCCTCCAAAACCCCAGCACACTCCCGCCCGCTGGCCTCGCACTTAACCCAAGGAATTAATATACACACGTTTCATGAATTCGTTCCCTTTTAACGGCCTTCGTGGAACGTAGAATCTCCTCCGCCATGGTCCACTACTGCTATTCAGTGGTCTGGCAAAGTTTGAACAAGTGTCGAGAGAGTGAACATTAAGTTATAAGCCATTAATTTAGAGCAATAGCCACCGAAAGCAAGCAGCATGCGATAAGCCAGTTAGGGAGTTTCTGTAACCCTCGTACACTTTTTAAAACACATCATGTTACTTTTTAAATGTGCTACTTTAATTTAGAAATATATTTTTATGGGAATCACACAATTATAAAGTCAATATTTTATCTTGAAAAAATGAAATTTCACGCCAAACGACTTCTTAATACACGATACCTTTGGTAAATGCTTACGTCACTTTCTGGTCACTTAGATTTTCACACAAAAATTAAAATAAAAAACCAAGCTTCGTTTGGCTTGTGTCTGGGAGCAATACCTTAATTTATTACAATATTTTGTGAACAGCTATAGTACCCAGAAGAGCCAAACTGCTACAACTTCACAGTTTTCAAAGTTAAAACAGCTTCATACTGGAACCTAATTTAGAACATTTCTCACAACCCGAGCACGGAATGTAGTATCCCACAAAAATTTAAATTAAATAAAACGAATTAGAAAGTCCAAAAAAGTCTCACTTTGTAAACTACTGCATAAACATTACTCGGGTCCAGTAAGGGAGAAGAAAACCTAGTTTTAAGGACCTAGAATGGGTAGTTTTAACGGATTATGAACGACAGAAACGTATATATTTGGAAGGGTAAACCAAATCATATATAATTCATGGAAGTATAAAAATTATTACGAAAAAGTTATAGCAGTTTTTACACCAGACAGAATGAACAATTTCCTCTGACGACACGTCTGACTTTGACGTGACCGTACGGTTGCAATTTTTTAAAACAATTTATTTCTTTAAGTTTATTTTGAATACCTATTCACGGAGTTTATCAACAAATTGTTTTACAAACCCTTCTTTGTCTTTGCGCGCGGTTGGCCCCCCACTGCGTGGCGCTGCGCGGCGCTGCGCGGGCGGCGGCGCAGCGCACATACGGAGCAGCACCCGCCGCGGGCGCGCAGTGCCTCTGCGCCCAAGGGCCGCGCCACACGGCCACGCGCGGCCGCCGTCCCCTCGAGGTAAGGAAGCGCACGCTATTGTGGACTGGCGTACATCTCCACTAACTACTCTATCGTCACTAGGAAGTTTCATGGTGTGGAGGAGACGATTCCAGAGTTTCCTTTTCGTAAAAAAAACCTCGTCCAATATAACAATGACATTTTTGTGCTACTGACCAACCTAACCAAATCTAAAATACAGTACTGATCTTGCTTATTTTGGATTTTAATAATACTACGGCTTGGAGCAGATTATCTCAACTATCGACCGACATTTTATGTATTTGAATGTAACAAGATTAACACTCGCATAAAAGTTCGGGAAACAGCCAACGAACGTCCTCTAGCTCGCTGCGGCATAGGCAGTACAGAGAAAGTTATGTAATGCTGCGGGAAAACACGACGAACTTTTGGTAGAAAACCTATTGCAGGGCCCTGATAACACAAAAAGTGGTTAAATCCAGTTGCTAAATTTAGAAAAAAAATCCACTAACTCGTGGTGTAGCCAGAATTGCTGTTTTGTGTGGCCTTGATACCGAAAAATCGAATGACGGCAAAACGTCTGTCTGTCCGTCTGTGAACAACGCTAGCAGCTAAACCGTTCCGCCGATTTCCTCCAAAATTTATATTTTCCCGTCGATCTGGTGGATGTCGCGCCCCCTTCATTTTATTTCCAAAAAAACACTTTGCTCGGTGATAGATGGAAGCAGTCAGGGGTATGAGGCAATTTCGAAGAGCTAACCGAGACCAAACCAAATAGAAAATACGGGAAACTTTGCCATTCCGTACCACCACTACTTTCTATCAGTAATATTGCAATATTTTTCAATACAGATATGTCGTTGGAAAACAAAGATGGCCATAAGAAAACTAAGGATGTCCTAAATCAACTCAAAGTAATAGTAGAAGAAAAGTTATATAATATACTATCGTATAATTGTGTAAATTTATTTGATTCTATCCGAGTATTCAGACATTTATTTGTTTGGATTTGTAAAGTTTCTGCTATTAACATGTTAACATTTTTCTAAAATGTTAACATTTTTTAACACTTCGGTTTAGACCCTTGTGTTTCAGTTTCGCAGACAGTCCGCTAGTTCATCGGGATTTCGGTGTTACCGAAAAAATGCGACTTGCATAAATGTATTTTTAATAATGTAGCTGACCCGATAACATTTTCATTGAGTTGTATTTTGGTGTTTCACTTGTTCCTGCATTTAAGAGCTCGCGTCTCGGTAATTTATTCGAGTTTTATGCAATTAAATACTATGTGAGGGGTTTTCCAGATTTATCCTTGGATTTTTATTTCTTGGCGCGTGAGGGCGTATTCACGATGGAATATCTCACGGCATTTCGCGTCTTTCTCAGTCGTGCCGTTAGATGTCACATGATCGCAACCATATCTAACAGTACTGACGATCATGCGATATCTAGCGGCACGACCGAGAAAGACGCGAAATGTCGTGAGATATTCCATCGTGAAGACAGGCACTCACGCGCCAAGAAGTAAAAAACCAAGCATTGGAACTGCTAGTTTTTATGATAGTTTGTGTATCGTAAAATGTCACATTACTTAGTACATCTTTTAAAGAGACGCAGCAAAATAATATATATCGATGGTTGATTGCAAAATATCTATTTGAGATTGACATTTCTACAATTATGATATTAAATGCGATATATTTGTGATTGTCGAAAAGAAGGTGGAAATTCCGGGCAAGAGATGGAAAGTTAAGACCAAGGGTCATGTTTTTCAAATTTTCCTGCGTGTCACTGACATTTAGTAAATAAATTCACTACCAAGAAAGAAATTGAAAATATTCTCGAACAAAATAAAACGCTCCATATTTTCTCATAATAATGTATCAACATAACCTTAATTTCATCCGGAATCAATGAGCAGCTTGATGATATTTTGTGTGGAGCATATACGATGGTGCTAATGCGGTAATCCCCTTCGTAGACTAATTTCAATTTTGACATTATATTCACAAATATTAGTCTTTAAGAATGGAACGGTGTGTTCTGGAATAGGTTCTTGCAAATGTATAGCGTTTCTTTAATAAGCCACTTAATAATCGCACTTACAGAATGTACTCTTCAGAACAACTCTTCTAGGAGCGCTCAATTAGGTTCTCCAACACCGTGTTTTCGGTTGGATAGTGGCCGTAGCACTAACATCCGGCAAGAAGAGTTGCGACCTCACATTTTATTATTTAGTAGTACAATTCGTTAAGTTTACGAATTTATTTTGTAATTTTCTTCAATTCCCATTGTAAATTAGATTTCTTTATGATAATGATTACACTTTGTCATCCACACGTTATGACTAGTCTATAACCCACCTCTATACATCAGTACTTTTCCATACACGATGCTCTATTCCACACCACACATGATAGTTAACTGTTGGATATTGTTTCCTTAACTTTTTTTCTCCACAGTTCGTGTTTCTGCACGTATTTTAATACTTAAATGAATATTACTTCGCGAATACCAACAGAATGTTCACGGATTTAATTTCTTGCTGCCACAAATGCAAGTATACACATATTAATTCAAATTTGTACTTTTACAGTGGAGAAAATGATTCATCACAACATCAAGACATTCGTCAAATTATGTTTTATTATTTCATGTGTATACACAGTTTTATTTCTGGATTTGATGACTACGCAAAAGAATGTAAGTACTTTTGCATTTTAAAATAGTAAGCACGTATAGAAAGATGCAGGCACTCTCCAAAGATTAGAATATTGGTAAAGGTATTTTAACCTTGGCCCAATATTCATATTAATCCACAATGAAATCGTTATAATAGACATGATGGCATATTAACGTAATTTTAATGAAGATTAGCACATTATTCACAATAAATATCTATGAAAATAGTTATCTATCAATGTAAGATAATGATATACCATCGAGATGCCGAAATGACAAACATTCATAACGTGAGAATCATCCCTATACAGTATTTGAAACTCCTCGAGTGTGCGAATGTGCGATTCCGTCACTCACGATTAGACCACTTCGCGTGCACCAATCGAGACATGAGGTGTCATTCAAAACTCTCGGCCACCTGATGGAGAACTGATTATTTGGTGTCCGGTCCGAGCACAAAATTTTAAGAAATTTCCAAGTTATTTTCGTGTTTGGTATCTTGATACGAACGATCTTGGTACGTCGGGAATTAGACAAACGCCACAATAGATCTATGTAGGTAGACAAAACGCAGAGGAAGACGTGCACGTGAAGGAAGACGGACACGTGAAGGAAGACGGACACGTGAAGGAAGACGGACACGTGAAGGAAGACGGACACGTGAAGGAAGACGGACACGTGAAGGAAGACGGACACGTGAAGGAAGACGGACACGTGAAGGAAGACGGACACGTGAAGGAAGACGGACACGTGAAGGAAGACGGACACGTGAAGGAAAACGGACACGTGAAGGAAGACGGACACGTGAAGGAAGACGGACACGTGAAGGAAGACGGACACGTGAAGGAAGACGGACACGTGAAGGAAGACGGACACGTGAAGGAAGACGGGCACGTGAAGGAAGACGGGCACGTGAAGGAAGACGGGCACGTGAAGGAAGACGGGCACGTGAAGGAAGACGGACACGTGAAGGAAGACGGACACGTGAAGGAAGACGGACACGTGAAGGAAGACGGACACGTGAAGGAAGACGGACACGTGAAGGAAGACGGACACGTGAAGGAAGACGGACACGTGAAGGAAGACGGACACGTGAAGGAAGACGGACACGTGAAGGAAGACGGACACGTGAAGGAAGACGGACACGTGAAGGAAGACGGACACGTGAAGGAAGACGCAGAAGAGGTTTTAGAAGACATAACACTAGAATACAAAAACGAAGAATTTTCTTTCGCGGAAAATGAACTAAATTGCCTATTGCCCTGGTCAGACGGCCGGGGATGCACGTCCCCGAAAAGAGCATAGCGTCATCGAGGCGATTGCTGGGCCTGGGCGGCGGGGATCAGCGTTATGTCTTCAAAGAATATCCAGGAGATAAATTGTATATGAGAAATTAGGATAAGCCAAGTGACCCGGAGGAGCAACAGTTGCCCGGTAGTTTTCAAATTGATTTTAAAAATATGTACTACGACAAATTGAAAGAAAAACTTTTCGAAATAACTCTTGACGAAGTCAATTTTATGAAACAATTACATTACCAAAGTTCAGGAAAGCCAAAGGTAGAAACCGTGCTCAACATCAGAAAATAATTGTAAAATGTAAGTGGTTCGCAACGCTGACAAAAGATTTGAACTGAATAAAGAAGACAGTGATTACATCACACTCGGCTAGTGATATAATAACACACGATGTTCAAAATTTATACTATCTGAGAGTTGAGTAAACAAGTCGCGATGGATAAGGTGGAAAGTCGTGTGGTGGGTATCATGAATAATGACGATAATGAAGTGCAAATTCTTGCCCTCGCAAAGAGTGTTTAAGATTGTTGGTGTATGTGAAGTGCAAATAAAGTAATTGTTAAACCCTTAAACACTTGCTGGGCTTCATGCCTCATTAGTGTGAGATAGTGAATACAGTTAATAAACACTTGAAATCTTGAAACTTGGAAACTGAATGATTTTACGCTCATATCTATTGTAAATGATTCCATAAAATATCTACAACGTTTTATACTGTATTTTGTGCAGAAATGACAAGAAAATATTTGAAGCTGTTTCTGAAAAAAAGTTAAAAAATTGCAGACTTCAACTTTTTGGGGTGGGAAAAACGATTCGCCCAATACTACGCGATAACTACTCATTTTCCAAAAAATGTACTAACCTTACTTCAATATCTGTCTTTAATAAATAGATTTCGTTAAGGCTAAATGTACCGACACTAGTTCAATTTGTCATCACCGCGCAGCAACACCAAAATAAGCCAAAATTACTTTACTAATAACGTCGGAACAAGTAGCCCGATTTTCAATCAGTAAACTATATTAGATTTGTATTTAATATAGAATTTACGCCACGAAGCCTCTTTGAAAAAAAATAGTTTTGGAAATTTTGGGGGGAATCGTTCAGGGAAGAAATTAAAAAATGTTGGCTTATAGCGCGATGGCGGAATGCTTCCTGAATCCAACGCCGTATCAATCGTCCAAATCGGCTGAATAGGCGCGTCGTAAAGTGAAATTTGGCCAAATACAATGCCCCCTCCTCATGCCGCGCCGCCGCCGCCACCGCCGCTGCGCATGAGGGCCGCCGCGCCACGCGTGGGCGCGCCAGCTCCTAGGGCCCGGGAACCATTCCGTAAGATGTACCTCACACAATATGTATCAAGGACCTCTTACAAAACATGGATTCTGACCTTTCTGAGGAAGTAATTTACTATTAACACGAACATTTGGTTCGAACGTTTTCGAAAATATGCAATTTTTACTTTCTCGCACTTACTAACGTAAAAAGAGAAAGTATTGTAATCGTACGCCAAAAAACAGAGCACTTTCGACACAAAAACTGTTACTGCCATAAATGTGGATAAATTCAGTTGCTAAATATAGAAAAAATCCTCTGGTGTAGTTAGAATCCATGTTTTGTGCGTCATTTATAGGGACAAATTGATTGACGGCAAAACGTGTATTTCTGTCTATTAGTCCGTCTGTGCTCAACGTTAGCGCATAAACAGTTCAGCAGATTTTCTCCAAATTGATAATCCGCAATCGTTCTCGATAATGTCACAGCCCCTGGAATTTGAAACCGATATTTTAATTGAGGATACATTACATGAAGCGCCTCAGACATTTTCAAAAAAAAGGCTCCAAATTATTTGATTAAATGTTGAACAGTGCGAAGGATGTTTAAGAATGGTGGAGGTTTCGTTTTCAATGAAATTCCCGATTTTTCGAAAATTGTAAAAATTAATAATTAAAACTAAAAAATTGAAGATAGATTTTTGCCTCGAAGTCTGTTGTACTAAATTAATTTTTTAATGTATTTGTAATGTATAATTTTGGGTAAAAATGTGTACTTTTGGCTTCATTTGAAGTTGAAATTTACGCAATTTTTTCTCTCTCAAAATCGGCTCCATATTTTTTCTTTAAATTTTCTCCTTTTATGTAATAAGGGACGGTAAAAAACCATTTTCGAGTATCGCTCACTTTTTGGAAAATTGCAAAACAAATTTCAAAACTACAAAATTGAAGATAGAGATATTTGCCGCAGACAAACTTAAGTTAACATTAGTAATCGGAAATTAATATTAATTCAACTCTATGAATTCAATGAAGTTTTGTTTAAACCTCAATACCTTCATCTGGAGAGTGCCTCTGCTAATTACTTCGTCTTCGATATCTGCAGCTAAGGAATACTTTGTACCCTGTGCGCAAGGGAGGTTTGAAGGAAGACACAATATGAGATCGTGGAGACACATGTATGTTTGTATCTTTAGCAAACGCCTTGAAATTACAAATGGTGGCAAATGCCAAATAATTAATGATTTAATCTCGAGAAACAGCGACTATCTACTAACAAAACTCCAAATTGTTGCCGGCACATCGCCTTAAAAAATTGTAGCTCTGGAGAAGTAAAAAAATTCCCTTCCCTCAACAATGTATGAGCTCCAGGTATCGAAGGTTCACAAAATTTCTGAATATCTTTTACAATGATAATTTCTCACAACTTGCAGGTGACTTCTAACATGCAGTTAGAAATCACAGTAGACAATTACACTCTACCTAAACCTCCAACAAAATACTCTGATTTCACAGAAGAATTGAAGATAAGAAGAGCTGTAATACAAAATATTTGTGCTAAAAAACCATTAAATACTACAAAGTATGTACAACAATCAGAATACAACAAAGTTCTCCTCAGGCTTTACATAGACAGGTAAAGTGCACAAAATATCAACTAATAAAACGACAGGCATATGTTAATAAAATGCTCATGCATGTTAGTTACACTATGGAAAAGAGAATATGTATCCCTGTTACTTTCTCGTATACGTTGCACGATTATAGAGAAAGTATTGTAATCAAGTCCAAATCCGGATTTTCACCAATCTGGAACAAACCCATGTCAAGATTTTCACGGAAATACAACATGAAGGTCCCTGATGACGAAGAAGCTCTTTCTTCACAAAAAACGTCCGTCTTATCGTCACTGGAAAACCTAGAGACCAGAACCATTCTCAGGGAATTCTCCACACTGGATATTCAAAATCGTTCAGGCCACACAAAGGCCAGCAAATTTGAAACGGATCTTGGGGTACAATATAGGAAGATCCCAGAACGTTTGAAAATTTTCTCAAAAAATGGCTCCAATATTTATTAAATATTTTTCTCGAATATATCAGAGAATGCTTGTAGCATTAGCAATTGCATTAGTCCCATTTTATCAAATTTTCAAAAACTGAAGAAGTTCAAAATTGCTTAACCTTATTTTAAAATGCATTATTAAAATTAATATTTTCCTTAATACTATCAATTCAACAAAATTAGACTTAAAAAATTGTCATATATATTTTTTTTGCAAATAAGAAACGTTTCGGGAAATCTTTGCGAGAAATCATGTCAATTTTTTACATTCTTGCTACACCTTAGTAGAGATAAAGTTATGTAACGCTGCGGGGAAAAGCGGCGAATTTTCGGCAGAAAAACCCTTATTGCCGGGCCCTGGTAACGAAAAAGTAGATAAATTTGTAGCATTAATTTTAAATGAATTAAGTTTTTGCGATTCGCTACGATTCGTAATGCGTGATTGCTAAGCTGTGTAGACATGGACATAAATTGTGGTATTAAAATCATTTTGCATAACCGTACAACTGCGAGAAAGCAAGCGCATATGTTGCATCACTAGTTTCAGTATAGGCCTCCACAATTAGTTGTTCTGACGAAAAATAGTTTTTCCCCCCGGAGCATTACAATACTTTCTTTATAATGCGTAAGCAGTATGCGTGACAGGAGTAATCAATGAAATATGTTGTGTTAAATTTCACATTCCTTTGAAAACGTCAAGGCGAATTTTTTTTTTTTTCTACGTGGAGTTAGAATTTAATAGCTCTTGTCATACGAGTATTCCATGAGAAAGTTTGTAGAAACTAGCTGTTGGTAAGATTATCATTGACTAGATGATATTACTTGTTAGAGAACTGGATTATGGTAAGTTTTTATTACTAGTGTTTTAATGTTTTTTTCATTTCAGAAAGCATAAATTTGCGTGGTGTCCAACTTTTAAAGCTGCATCATCGACTATTATGAGACTATTTGCATCTCTGGGTGGACTTCTTACAAAGGAAATAGAATTGCGGTTGCAAAAGCAGCAAATACAAATAGATAAAATTATAAGGAAAGAATTCACACAGTTAAAAAGAAAAAATGCTACCAAGGTAAGATTTTCTAAAGGTTAAAATGAACAATACACACGAAAAAATAAGCATATTTTATCATTTGATAGATCACTAGTTCAATTCCAACGGCGCGCCCAGAAAAACGAAATAATCATTCAAATCACCCAAACATTCGAGTTTTCGAAAAAGTCAAAAGAAATAATTTCAAGCAACTGTACTCACAAATGCAATAATGTATAGAGATATGTTCGTAATATAAATATTAATGACGTGAGAGCAATGTATTTAAAAAAGTATATTTGTGAATTTTTTAAAACGACAACAAAAGAATACATCGAAGTGGTATTTGTATCATGTTATTCAGTCTTTTCGCGCCATCAGTACCATAAATTTAACGAAAAAACTTGAAGCCGTTTTCCGGAAAATGGCGTTTGAGCGTTTCTGAAAAGGCGCAAGTTTGAGCTCATTTTCACAGCAAACCTTTCTAGCAAACCTAGTAATTCTAAAAGAAATAATTTGAAGACACCAGAGAGTACTTAGAAATGCAACAAAGTACAAAAACGGCTATACTGTATATATCAACGACGTGAGAGACATTTCAAAACTAGTTGTGCTAAAACAGCACGAACCTTCTCGCCCAAATTTTTATGCAAAATTAAGCAAAAAGTACTCAAATTTTCTAAAAATTGTACATGACCTTATTTCTAAATATATCTTTAGGAAAATATTTCATAAAGGAAATCAGCTTGTAAAATCCTCGAAGTGGAAATGAAGCCTTTGTTTGCGTAAGTTTACATTTTTGAAGAAATACTTCAATCTAAATCTTAAAGTTGAAATTGTTACTGGAGTATGGTATCACAGCAATCAAGCATATGTGCAATTTTCAGGTTTTTTATCTGGTCCCCCAAACAGATATTACGGTTGGAAATTTGGAAAAATATAAAATTCCAAGAATGGTTCCAATTTCTAAGTGGGACGTTATTTACTAATGATATTTTACAAAAAGTAACTATACTGTTATGTGTAAAAGCACAGAAAAAATGAAGGCAGTGATTTAATTCATTCATTCATTCATTCATTGAAACATTACTCTGAAAATCTAATTTCGTTTATTCGCGTTCCGTGTATTTCGTTGCAAATATCTCCCAAATAAAAACATACAAGGAAGGTAAATAATATTTAGATTTGTAGGCCATAGTGTTCTTTTTTATTTTAGAATGCTTGAACAACCAGGAACTGAGTAATTTAAAAACGAGTAAATGTCTACAAACTCGAAGAATTGTGCACGGCGTAAAACAAAAATGGTCGCCATTCGTAAACCAGGTAAAATAAAAAATATTAAATATTTTTGAACATCCAAAACATAAGGAAATTTACGTACAAAATACTCTTTTTTTTTTCTTTTTTCGAGACGATCGAGCGACCTATTTATTAAATTCTGGACTACTTAAAATGGATTGACTCATACGTACAATTTCACTATCACTAGATTTTATCTACAATTGGGGAACAAAAGCCTAGATCTAGGGTCTTCTTAATATGAATGTTTCTTCTTACAATCACAAGTAGAATTGGTACATGAAAATCGAGACAATTAGGTGATGTACTTTCACAATTGCACAAAAGACAAAAATTGGACTGAAACTAATACAAACTACATTCTTATTGAAATATTCATTGTTTTTTTTCTCTCGGCAGATTGTTCAAAGCAGCAACAGATTGCTGGTGGTGAGACATCCGTTTGCAAGACTCTTGTCAGCCTACAGAGACAAATTGGAACACAGAGAGAAGCGGGAATATTACTATCAAAAGTTTGGGAAACATATCGTGCAATCGCTGGGATATCCAGAAAAACAAGTAGAACCTACTTTTGTGGACTTCTTAAAGGCTATTGTCAAAAGATATCCTTCTGATGAGCACTGGCGTCCCTATTTTATACAATGTGCACCATGTCTCTTGGATTATAATTTCATACTAAAAACTGAATTTCTTAGTGAAGAACTTAAACAAGTTCTTACTTCCCTTCACCTTGCAGACCATTATCCAAAAACTGTGAATATGAACACCAATGGAACCACAGACCATCAAATAATTGAGAAATACTATTCCAGTGTGCCATTAGAACTCTTAAGAGAGGTTTATAAAGTCTATCAGTTGGATTTTGAATTATTTAAATACTCCCCTCATCAATATTTCAATATGACAAGATATTGAAAAATTAGAGAAGACATTGGTCATTACCATCATAACAATATTCAATTTTTCAATTGCTGTCAACAAGCAAAATTCATACATTTCTATTATGATGGATTATGAACTGGATTATGAAACTGGAAACTGGAAAAATTGGAAAAGTAATCTTAGCTGTTTTTGAAAGTCAGAAAAAATTTATATCACTTATAGCTGACAAATTCACAGCATAAGACAGCTTTAAAAATTGTTTCACAATGTTTTATAGACTAATAAAAACACAATCATTGTGGTTAATATCAACGAAGATACAACCAGACACTCAATTATTATAATGACCCTCACATTTAGTTGCCAACGTTGAAATCCAACAGCTACAAGGCTCCTTATCAAGAAACACTCAACCAGCCTGGTTTAAATCACATTTTTAATAAGCTTTATGAAGTAAAAGCTACAGAAGAAACTGACGAGTCTCTTCCTTTCCTTCACATCTTGGGTCACTGAGTAACATAATTCACCTTTACTTGACGTATCGCTTGCCACTTGCCTGAATTGGGCTCACAACATCTCAGCATACTTGATTGCATTAATATTACTAACATGCTGCACGAACTGCAGAACTTATTTTCTTATGACTAGATCTTGGGTATTGGGAAATATTCACTTTGCTTACATTAATCATTTAATGAAATAGAGGATTTTTGCCTCCAGTTTTGGATGTCAAGGATAAATATAATTTTATTTTAATTAGCCTACTTTAGCTTGCAACTGCCTATTAATACCTACACTTTCAGAGTTGGGCAAAAAGTAATCGATTTTTTATTACAAAATGTAATCACAATATAATGTAAGAATCAAATGTCCGCCCGAGACTTATCTCACTAGTTCTTTCTAATCTTTGACAGTATGTGGTATTTGAATAAGGCTAAAGAATGTAAAATGAAAATGAAAAGAATACACCACAATAGTTTTATCTTATAGCATTATGCTATAAAAAGTTAGTTCCTAATTATTATGGGCAATCTATAGTAGTATTATATGTGCAACTTCTCTTGACCAAAGGCCTGGTACAGCAAACTGGAGAACATAAAAGCTTGCAGTAAACACTGATGACAACATTCCAAACACATCATTGGTGTGGTTAATTTGCCATTGCAGATGAGAACTGTTTGTTTTTTCTCAAGAACTACAACAAAAAATCCTAAAGAAACAACCGAGGTAAGTTCAAGTTCTTCATAGGAGACACCTCAAACTCCTGAGAAAGAAAGTTATAAAAGCAGCTGCAAAGAGCAAATAAAAAATTATTGAGAAAGTTGCCAATGCATGTGAATTGGAAAAAGGGAACACAATTTTGATGTATTCTCTAAGTAATGTTTTGGATCAGACCTTTACTTATACTGAAGTATGTCAATGATACGAAGAATAAACATTAAAAGAGCAATTAATCCTTTAAATTCCCCAGAAACACCAAGTAAAAAACAAAAATCGAGGAGACTAATTTATCACACTCTATGCAACTACATTGTTTTTTATTATTTTCACCAACGTTCCGCATATCTTTGAGTTAAAGATTGATTTATATTATTTTCTGTCTTTAAAAAGTTTGTCTCATTACTTACACTGATACAATTAATAAGAAGGAATTCATTTTAATAAAACAAGATTCAACCCTTCGGGCAAAACAAATTCAGTACGCTTCTCAGGTCAAGAAATAAACTTCATGCATTGCAGTAAAATGTAGATTTGAATTTGATTTGATTTTGAAGCATCGCTTCAAAAACTCAAAGAGGTCGATTTCAGCTTCACCCGACCTCAATTTCTCAATCAATCAGTCGAGAAAAGTTGCATGATCAATATGTATGTCTGAGTCATGTTCATAATAGGGATAATTGAAAAAATGATATTAGGATTAGAATACAAAAGTGGAATGAAAGATGTCTTTATCAACTGTTTTATGTTTTTCTTTACTACCTGATAGACCCTATTCCCCTCTTGAAATTTTTGCCTATAATATCCAAGAATTCAGAAAATACAAACCAATCAGAAACAAACTATGTAAAATAATCGATTCTTCATTACTAGCACCTCAGAAGTGGCAATTATTGCTGCTCTGTTTACAAAAAAACATATAAAGTGCTCATAACTACACATGGCATTTTAAGGGATGTTACTTTACCCTACTACTATTTGCCTTGGCAATACAGCACTCCTTCCTTCTGCCAGGATTAAGGCTCAACATAAATGCATTTTTTGACATGACCAACCGTTTGCCAGTATATACTTTACTCTGATTTTCCTATATCTACCTACTTTTCCCTCTTTTTCTAAAAAATGGTCTATTTAATTCCCTAGGCAGAAAGGTATTAAAGGCAAAAAAATTGCAAGTAGATGACATGTAATAGGTAATCCCATATAATGCATAGACAAAACCTTTGTTGATTTTATCAACCCTATTGTCAAGTGAAAGATGGAAAATGGAATTCAGATTGACCAAAATGCAAACAAAATTATCTTAAGAAAAATATTTGGACATGGCAGGAAAAGGGAGAATTAACTTTTAATTGAGACTCTCCAGAGAGAACTAATTGTGGACTCTCCAGATTGTGAATGTTTTAGAGGTAACTACTCAACTCAAAAATCCATTTTCCAACTGTTACATTATCACCTTGGACTGTTAGGATCTCTCTCTTCTGGAGAAATCCATAACATGGAATTTGACATGACACCATTACATACAATGCTGGCTTGCTTAGATGCTTTTATTTCTAGATTATTATGTTACTTATATTATTAAATTATTACTTTGCTGCTTAAAGCATCATTCTATAATAAGCTTCACACTATTCTCTTTTATATTTCATTCTGCTCACAAGTATCTATTACTTATGCTGTTTCTTTACATTATGAGCTCATTTGCTCATTTGTGGACTTGGAATATCCATAAAATGAATATAATAAAACCTTATAGGTACAGGTCTGGCTTATAGGGTTATAGATATTTTACCAGATCCTATAGCAAATAATGGAAAGAACAGTAATAACAACATAACTGAAGGAACTTCCTTCACCCCCATTATTTTTTGTAAAAAAATATATATCACCAGGAAAATGTACTAGAAAACATCAATATTCCCTAGATAATGTAATAAAAATGAACTACTACTGTTAAGCACCTGTGAACATACCCAACTCTTACAAATGTCCAGAACATGTCAAGTTCAGGTTGATTCATCGATGGACATGTTTTTAAGCTGAAATGGCATAGAGGTCGGACTATCCTTTTATCCCTTTAGAAAAGATGTCAGTCACAGCAGAAGACTTACTTATTAGATCAGTCACAGCAGAAGGCTGACCGCAGGCAGTAGCATGATATCAGGGTGGCAAGTTTACTATACATGAACTTTATATTCAAAGTACTCCGGAGCTCGAATTTGCACCCCACCCATAGCATAGGTCTGAAATAAATCCACTGACCAGGAACTGCAGCTAAAGCACCACAGAATTACACACGTTTTTTCACTTGTTTTGCTGGTACATTATGTATGATTGCTCAACATCTTTTCCACACCAGATTGGTATATTCACTTTCTTTATGATATTTAAAGAACAGATAATAATAAACAAATTAAGTCTATTGCTTTACCTAGTTTCAAAGCGGACAATCCCACATACAATTTCACATGAACTGTCACTTGCTAGACACTTATCTTATAGATATTATAAAGCCCTTCATCGCAACTATCTCAACATTCTCAAATCTCAACAATCTCCCCCACAACCCAATCTCAACAAGCAACTCCATTATCTTGACATGTGAATTCCTATTCTAAGGTTTCTTGAAATTTAACTTAATATTACAGTCTAACACTTTGTCTCTTAGACAACACGACAATAGTGCAAAGAGTGTATAAACTTAAAAGGAAATTTATAAAACATAATGGAATGGAAAAGATAAGGGTTAAACATATTTTTTAAAGTAAAATTTAAAAGTAAAATAACAGAAAGTTAATAATAGAAATTTGTAAAAACTGGAAATTATAAATGTAACTGTAATTCACATGCATTAGTCTGTACTTTCTATCACCAAAGACCATGCAGAAAATGCAAGATAAAATAAACAAAATAATGGAAAAAAGAAGTTTGAACACAAATGTCAATACACAAATTGTGACAAATGTCCCCAATATTAAAAATAAAATAAATTATTTGTTTACAGTATATTAACATTACTTACCAGTCCAACTCCACCAATCTTCAAGATTTATCATAATATAAATTTGTATTAATAATTGAGGAGCTGATTCCATGAAAGATTCAAAAAGATGCAACAAGCAAACATCATTCCACTGATGGTACAAACGTTGTACATCGTTGAAATCTGCACCAGACCAAGATTCCACACCAGTCTTCAAAACTTCAACATACCTACACATGAAGTCAAAATTATACAATATATATTATGGTTGGAGTTTCATTTCTCTGAAGTGTCAAAAGAAAACTAACGATACTTTTACACACTAGAATAAACAGATAGTACGTCAAATTTTGGCTACTTCATTTGCCTTTTGTTAGAAAAATATTAAAGCAACAGTTGTGTAATAACATTTTCCAATCTTTAAATTCACATTTCATAGTTTCTCAACAAAATTGTTTTATTACTTGCTTTCCCAATGTTTCACTGGAATGAAATATTTCTTTTGCATAATGAATCATTTAATGTATCACCAAGGTAAAAGCTAGCAGTGTTTCCAATTACCTGTGAAGAACGCCAAGAAGAAATGCATGTGTTAGCCAATGATACCAATGAGCTTTGTCATCAGTAATGTACCATCGCATACTGAAAAGTTGTACTATGATGGCTGGCACTATTATAAACAAAAGGGTAATAATTGCCCAATACATTTTTCCATAATGAAAATAGCTGATTACTACAATAACATCTGCAATAAAAGGAAAAAAATACAATACAGTGTAATATTTGTCAGAGTACTGTAGTTGTTAAGTCCTAATAAGAGGAAAGAGCCATAAAAACACATTCTGTAAATTCGTCATAGCTCAGCATAAAGAGAGATTATTTTCGAACACTTAATAGCCAATTATTCTTTTTTATTTTGTGATATGAGCACTGCTTAGGAGTTGTAGTTGAAAGTGCTGTCCTTGAATGAACACTCACCAGTGCTGAAATCTGCAATAAAAGTACACAGAGAAATTGCAGACAAACAAAGTTCAAACATTTGTAGACCCAATTGTTTCGATTTTTTATCACAACTCGTATTATCATCTTTCTTTGTAATACTAGCCTCAACTTTTGACTTCACCGCCGCCATCGCGGCCAACCTTCTTTGCCGCCCTCTGTAGGAAACTCCGAAA
This sequence comes from Gryllus longicercus, assembly GCA_038098605.1. Classification (NCBI taxonomy): domain Eukaryota; kingdom Metazoa; phylum Arthropoda; class Insecta; order Orthoptera; family Gryllidae; genus Gryllus; species Gryllus longicercus. Next base: position 1,358,213 of record JAZDUA010000406.1, on the reverse strand, counting down.
AACAACATTTACGAACTCGTAATTTGCAGGCTTTTGGAAATAAGTTTTTAAACTAAAAAAAATGTTATGAATTTACAAAGATCTTCTAAAGTACCAAATTATCTTAGTATATTATATGAGTTTGAATATTTTATAAATTTCGTACCTGGAATTCATTCAATGGTAATTGTTCTATGTTTTCTGATGTCTATTAATGGCGGGAATACTATAGAATTTATAGTTTATAGCAGTCTATAGTATAGATCCCTTGTGGACCACCGGGACTAAAAACTGGGATGCTCATGGGCAAAAGGAAGGGGTTGGTTGGAGCCATTTATGGCATGATTATTGCTTTTAAGCTTCTGCTGCTATGTAATTGCGGCAATCAATTTCAAAACGCACAGCTGATAAGTGAATTGTGAGAGCACAGCGCGTACTGTTGAACAGACTGCCCCACAGTAGATATTTAAATCATGATAGGTATGCAAATACAATATTGCAAAATTCCAAGCACAAGATACGTACAACTGTGCATGATTTGTGGATCCGGAATTCCTACGCACCTATCTTTCACTCTACTTGCTGAATTATGAAACAGGAACCTTGAAAATCCTTGTTTTAAAACTGGCGCTACCCTCATCGGGCATGTGTATAATTGAAATAGGTAGTGTATTTCAAAAAAGATTTCCAAGAACTTCATAATTAATAGAATGCTCAAAAAATATTGAGAAATTTTCCCTGTTCAGAAACTACACTTGTTTAAAAGGGGACCCTAATAGAGGGCATTGCAGTGTTTAACGAACTGGGCCCTGATATCTAAATAAACACAATATGTACATTTAAAAATCAATTTACAGCTATCCAACTTGTCAGTATGATCTACAGTGTGAAGGAGTAATTCCAATCACAATATTTCTTCTCTCAAAAATTATTAAAAATTCTCATTCAATCATAACCTGTGTTATCCATACAGCTGTGACTGGAGCAGATAATACATACTGCATGTGCACTGTTGTATATATCTCAAAATCAGCCATTAAAGGCTAAGAACTACAGCTATCTAAAATGAAAAATGAGTTTTTTCACCTTATTGTGCCTCTTGGATAGCACAGTTTGAATTCATCAAGGTTAAATCAGCAACTTCTGTTGATGAAAACCTGTGTTTCAAATAATTCAATTCACAATATATGTATGTTCTACATATGTGCCAGTGTTATTAAGAATATAAATAGTTGTAATGTTGAAATGTTTTTCCTTGTGAGGTTGATAAAATCAAAACCATGCGGAACACGAACAACCAAAGTAGAAAACAAACCACCAAACAGCAACGTTCAAAACCAAAACAATTTTACTGTAGATAATCCTATCCTTACATATAATATCGTCAATAACTACTTTCTAAATTGAGAATCTGGTCAACCTACAAACCTGCCACCTCAATAACACCAACTCAAGAGTGATGAATTCTCTCTTTCTACAACAGACAATAACTGTCATTGAAATTGACAGACTAATTAATAATTGTAAAAGTAGTAAAACGGCTAGTATAGATGGTGAGTCAGTTATCATTCTACATAAGTGCCATCAGCTTTAATAATCGTTTTATTCTATTTAACAAATTGCTCACTAAAGTATTTTACCTTTCCAGATGCGTGTAGTAGTAGTAGTAAGTTAGTGTAGTAAGTTTTCTCAGTATACTCAAGTCATAACTAGACTAAATAGCTTTCTAGAGGTGGGAGAAAAAAAAAATATATATATATATATATATAAAAATAGTCTACATGGATTTAGAAAAAGTCTAATTCATCTCCATTGTAGTTTGCAACTTTTGTCATATAATTTAAAAAAATCTAGAATGAAACTAAGCACTGCAGTTCACATTCTAGTTTTATCAAAAGCCTTTCTTAGTGTGTTGAATAAACTCCTCCTCCAGAAACTTGAAACCAATGGAATAAGAGGTAAAATGAATTACCTTACTGAATCCTACTTAAATTGGCTGTAAACAACGTATGGAAATCTTATGGGAAAACACAAATAGCACTATTAAAGTACAATCCAATTACAGCACAGTGTGTGCAAGTGTAGTATCGCAGGGATCAGTCCTACGACCTAAATTATTTTTACTATAAAGGACTTCCACTACTGTATACCTTCCAAACTTCCCAAACAATTCCATATCACATGCTGATGATACATCAATAATACGTAGTGAGCAAAATCTGTCTTCCTAAAAAACAGATGAGCTTCTTGATAAAGAATACCACTATTGCAGAACAAGCTTAAACTGAATATTAAAAAAATAGTCTTAATAAACTTTCAACTAAAATAAAAAATAAATCAAAGCCTAGAAGTTGCCACAAATGATAAAGTAGTTAATCAAATTCAGCATCAAAAAGTTTTGGGTGAATACGTAGAGCAGAACCTGTCATTCAACAAATAGAAAACATATACAACAAATTAAATATAGACTAAGGTATTTCTCTAAATATTTATCAACAAACATACTCATAATCATCATGAACTGACCAGAACTTAGGCTTTACAGCCTGTTTCTAGTGATTTATTATAGTATTATTGGTAGATTATTTGTCTTCAAAGTGTTCCTTCTGTTGTCACCTCAAACATGCTTCTCTCCCTATACTATAGAATTATTCACTCTTATCTTCAATTGCGATCCCAAAGAAAAGTCTGACTTTCAGCCGTAGCCACTTCCAGGGGTGGATCCAGCTGATCATTTACGGGGGGGGGGTCAGCACAGAGTTTTGTTAAAAAATAAACATATTTGTTGTTATATTGTATATTATCTAGGTACTGTATATATGATCTATACAATTTGATTGTTTAAACAATTATATAATTCGAACATACATGAATATTTAAATCAATTTTGTTACATAAAGGAAGGGAAACAAAAACACAAGGTCTTTTGGTGGAGTTCCCCCCTGGATTCGTCAGTGCAGACATGCATTAAGCACTTCCTAAAACATAAAATCCCAACAGTTGTTGCCCTGTATGCTTACAAAATACTTGCCCATCCCACAATGAAATACATAAAAAATTCTACTCGCAGTCAGCAGAATTACCACAGAGCATAACATTTAACAAACTTCCACATCATGTTAAGATTGCTCACAACAGAACTTTTAAAACATTCCTTTAATCATACCTTATTAAACAAGATTATTCAATAGCCTTGCTTAGGTATACAGCTTCTTTCACTACTGTATACCATTACTGAGTATTTAATATTTAAACTCACTAACATTTATATATTTTTATGTTGGGAATGTTTGTTTCAAAAGATTAAAAACATCATAATTTAATTTACTATATAAATCTACTGTATATTACCATAAAAATCACTTGCAAATGTTAATGTAATATTATAAAAATGAATGTAAAGCCAAGTTTTATCAAACCAACAATGACAATCACAAGCATGAGTCCTGCAAGCCACTGTTCAAAAGATTACAAACCACTCCCATGCATATACATATTTGAAATTGCAACCTTCACAAAAAAGACCCTTTATGAGAAACAAGGATTCTGTTACCCTAAATGCAGGGGTTCATAATTACAATTGTAGACAAAAAAGAAATCTGCATGTTCCTCATAGTGGAACTTTACTCTTTTCATGTAGGTCCCTCATAATAGGCATTGCACAATAAAACAAATTCCCTAATGAATTTTAAAGTCAAATTCAATATGCACATTTAAAAAATAAACTGAATGCTTTCTTGTTGAACCATATATTCTTATAAAATTAATATGCATTGTATTGTGTTGAGAATTACATAAAATTTTGTATTGTATTTAGTACCAAACACATATTTAATATGAATTTCTGAATAGAATTTAGTTTTTTGATAGGTTTTGTTCATTGTATGATAATGTACGTAACATGACTTGGCATATTGCAGACATTTGCATTCAGTTCACATATGGCGTATTGCCTCTTTATGGCTTGTTATGATAAATAAAGATGCATTTTAATAACAGTTTGCTAAATTTCTTTTGAAATAAATTACATTGGTTGGTCCCATGTGAAGAAATTTCTAAAACAAGTCATTAATGTATGAGTTGATGTTAATATGTTTTTGCTCTGGAACTCTCTTAAAGACTTTGGAATAAAATTGCAATAGGATTGAACAGTTAACAAAATTGGTAGTGACTCCCACAAACAATGTTATTAGGAATACATTATTTACTTTTTCCCAAATTTAGGAGATAAAATTTTAAGATATTAAAAACAATTTCTCAAAATCAACCTTGACTAAAAACTATATATTGTAATCGGTTGATTAAATAGCAAATTATTTTTCCTTTTTCATAACACTAATAAATCAATGCACCCTGGTATGTGCACTCATAATACTGAAGCTTTACCAAAACAGCTTTGCTACAACCATATTCCTTAAACACAATCCTGAAGTTAAGCAAACAATAACATAAAATATCAATATGGTACATAATTACCAAATTAAAAGTGGTTGACAATTAACATAAAAAGAACTTAAACAATCAAGATATAATTTTTCAAAAATTAGTTGGGATAGAGATTTAATGTTTTGTCAGATTTTATATAACAATAAATATTGAGTTAATATACAATTTGCTCACAGATAATGTTTATGGATAGAAACAGTTTTTGTCTTTGAAGCAATCGTAAATTGTTGGCAAATACAAATGGAATAGTAGTGTAGAGCTCAAGTTTTAGTAAAACAAAAAAAATCTTCACTATGTACAAGGTGTTTGAGAAATCAAAAATCAATACTTCTGAAATTAAATTATTTTATTTAGCAAGTTCCTTCACACATTATTATTTGGTATAAAATCAGTAATAAACTTAGCATCACTATGATCAAAAGCAAATTAAATGAAGTTGTGAACATTGTTTTATTCAGAACAAAATATTAAATTATTATATTCTCGAAAGAAGCATTTACTTGTTACAACCATGCTTTCAAAAGAACTTTGCAATTAAAAAGATTCGTCGTGTTACATTGGAGGATGAGTGAAAAGAAGCAATTATGTGTAATCAAGCTGTCTTTCTTGGAAACAACTTCACAGCAATATTCAAGCTGAAGTTATTAGAATCCCATGCTATCATTTGGGGATCGAATATCATCAATTTTAAGGATCATCTTAACCAACTGAGTGGCTAATACAATTTGCTGCTTCTTGCTATGTAATGTTTCAATAACATGCTGTTCTTTCATATCGCAAGTTCCCTTCAGCATACAGTCAATGCCAAGAGCAGGATTTCCTTCCTTTACCTGTCGAGCTTTTACTTCTGTAAGTGTGTGAATAGGTGAGAGGCCTGAATTCTCTGCGAGAGCCAATGGGATACTCTCCAAAGCATCAGAAAAGGCTCGGAATGCATATTGTTCCAGAGAAGAAATCTTGTCAGCTTCTTCAGATATAGCAATAGCACATGAGATTTCTGCAGCAGCACCTCCATATACAATTCGATTGTCCACAACCAAATTTCGTACAACACACAATGCATCGTGTATACTACGTTTTGCTTCTTCAATAATCATCTTGTTGCCTCCACGAATGAAAATAGTCACAGCACGAGAATTCTTACATTCCTCGATAACTAGCATGTGATCTTTAGTTGTACCAAATGAAAGTTCACGTACTAACCCAGCAAAGCCTAATTTATCAGGTGACAATTCTTCAAAACGAGGAACAATACGCCCTCCTGTAGCAATAGCAATAAGTTCAATTTCTGGACCTCCAACCCAACGCACAGCTGGAAGTTGTCTTTGTAACAACAAATGATTGGCCTCATCATCGAATCCCCATTGACAAATCGCTAAGGTGGCTCCAGCATCTTTCACCTGCTTCACCATTTCATCAAATTTTTCTTGTTCGTATTCTCTCAATGCACGATAATCCTCCACTGAAGTTACATCCAACTTATGCTTAGTCTTCGGCTTTGGTGGTTCAAATGGGCAAGTCAAGATGGCAATTTTTACATCACGTAAAACTTTAGGCATCTGAGGATGTGAAAAATCTTTATCCACAACAACACCTTTTACAAGTACTGTATCCTCCAATCTTCCCCCGACCTTTCCTTCCACTTTAATGAGCTCGAAGTTGACATCACGCTTTTCCATATCTGCTACAGTCATCACGGCATTGACAGCTATTTCAGCCATTTGTCTATGACATTTGTTAACTATTTTTGAACCAAGTGTTGTCATCGCAGTTTGAATTAATGGCTCCAGATTATTGACATCCACTGGAAAGCTATCTGAAATCTTCTCAAGGTGGCGAACTGCACAAGCAGCAGCTAGTTCAAACCCATCAGCAATTCGGATTGGATGAATACCTTTATCCAAAAGTTGTTCAGCCTGTTCCAAAAGGGCACCAGCAAGTACCACTACGCCAGTTGTTCCATCTCCAATTTCATCATCTTGGGATTGGGACAACTGAACCATTAATTTAGCAATTTCATGATCAACATCCATTTGTTTCAAAATTGTAGCTCCATCGTTTGTAACAGTAACGTCTCCATCAGACGAAACCATCATTTTATCGAGACCCTTTGGCCCTAAAGAAGTCTTCAGAGTATTGGCAATTGAACGAGCTGCCATAATATGAGATTTCAATGCATTTACGCCCGTCAGTCGTTTCTGCTTTTCTTCATCTCGAATAATAATGAATGGCCGACCATATTCGTCGAAAGCTAAAGTTCCCGGCATGGAAGCCATTATTTAATTCTTTATAAACACTTCCTCAAAAAAATGTACTTGCCGTTTTCGGAAAACTCTCCTTTTCAATCAAGCTGAACACCACATGCACCTAGTTATTGTCACTTGTTCGCACAAGAAAGGTGGACCGGAACGCTAAGAATAACGATATAATAACTCTCAGACTGATTTTCTTCACGGCCACTTGGAATCATTATCCATTAGGAACCTTGCAGTTACTCCTTGATGAGTAGCACGAAGAAGTAACAAAGCATCGCCTTCGTATACCACTGACTATTGACTATGTAACAGAGTTCTGGTCAACATTTGCCCTCCATTTTCAAATTATTTACCACGCAAACATGAAAGATATTTAAAATAACTTGATATTTCGTAATAAAATTAAAATAATCTGCTCCATTTAGCATTAGACATTAAACTTAGTACTATGTTGGAGATATTTATGGATTTATTCGTTCGTAGAAGTACAGCTATAGTCCGTGGTAGATTTACCATTTTAGAGCCTCCATCTATAATATTTTTGAGCCACCTTTTTACTGTTGACAATAACATTTTTGAAATTGGAGATTTTAACCTTTTTAATAAAAAATAATTAAACAAATGAAACATCCCTCCAAGTAATAGTGTTATTCAAATATTTAATTTAAATAATGATATAAATTATATATATATATATATATATATATATATATATATATATATATATATATATAATTTATATCATTATTTAAATTAAATATTTGAATAAGTGTTATTCAAATATTTAATTTAAGTAATGATATAAATTATATATATATATATATATATATATATATATATATATATATATATATATATATATATATATATTGTAATAAAAGCGATCAAGTCGCCTAAACTAGCCCGACTAGGGACCAGCCAAATGTAAACAAACCTAATGTGCTCGGGGGAGGGCGCCAGGTTCAGCTCCTGAAATGTAACTGAGTGGAAGAGTTGGGAGGTCAAGAATGAGCAATTGAGTCATTTGTGACAAACAACTGTTTATTCCTGGCACCAAAAGCTGCCAGGGGAATTTACAATGTCGCAATGGGCGACGCTAGTTCTTTTACTAAAACTACTCTATGAATTAATTACAAGTGGTTAATTCTGCTGGGCCTGAGCGCGGCCACTTGCAGTTTTTTCGCTGTTATAATTGTTCAGTGAGACGGCAACGTCTCATAGTTTCACCAATGGCTGCTGGTCTTCGTGGGCGGGCCGAGGCGGCGGCCTCAAAGCAGAGGCGGCGGCGGCTCCGAGTTGCTGATCTTCTGCGGCGCGTCTACTCTCGCTCAGGTAGCGGCGACTCCAGGTTGTCAGCTCCAGCAGACTCAGAGGAGGCGAGTAGCCACGGGCGCTGACGTTGCGAAAAGGGCTGTCACTCAGCCCAGGACGAGAGGCGGCAAGGCTGGCGGGCCGGAGCGAAAACGGCGCGGGATCCCAGGTCGCTGCCCGAGTTCTCTCCGCAACAAGTCTACGGGTCGCGTCCTGACTAATTCGGCTGTGGGAAAGTCTTTTCCCAAACTCGCGTCCCGGTCGTGAATGACTGGATAACTTTTTAGAAGTGAAGTTCCCAAGTAACGAAAATTTCGAAGTTCCACGAAGAAATTTTACAAGTCGAGACTGTCGAAGAAATTTTACCAAGTTAGTGTCTCGAATAAATTTGACAAGTCTAGCCTGAAGAAATTTTAACAAGTGTTGTCGAAGAAATTTTAACAAGTCTGTCTCGAATAAATTTGACAAGTGTCCTATTCCTACTCTGCATCGCGTTTATAAAAGAAGTTCCTTTCCCCTTCCCAAATTGTTCCTGGCACCAAATTTCTCCCTCCCCTCATGGCGAAGCTTCCCATTGGCCAAGGGTGGCTGCGTCGCAGAAATCTGATTAACCAATCTCGTGTCGATTTTTCTGTAGTTTTCCGTAAATGCTCTCTGTCTGTCGCTGTCTTCGCTCTCTCTCTTGCTTCCCTTTTGTTAGTTACTCCGGGAGCTGATCGCAGCTGTGTTGGACACGTGCGCGCGAAAAAAGCGCATTTCACGGGTTCCCGATTCCCGGATTTCCAGGCCGGCACGGTCTAATCGACTGCCTTACTGTATTTAATTTGTTAATGGCCCGTGCAGGGATTCAGGCGCCTACCCAGGCGTGTGCCGAGGCGCGTGCCGGAACGAATGTAAGGGGTTAGCATTGTTCGGAAGAGGCCGAAAAAAGGTTCTCGCTTACGACGTGTCGTAAATGCGTCGTCTTTGATTGACACCCGGCCAATCCTTTCTTTGGGGTTTGCACCCTCCGGTCGCGCGGCCGGAGAAGGGATGCGGGGGCGCGCTCTGTCCCAGGAGAGGGCCGGCGAACGGCTCCGAAAACAAGAATGGCTTTTTATGACTGTAATAAACCAGCTGCCTTTGTAGGACAGGCCGGCGCGCGGTCGGGGGGTGGGCTGGTGTGACAAAGGAACCCTCCGCGGCGGTGGCCGCGTCCTCTCTGACCCACTTACTTCTGTGCCGCGGCGCGAGCTATTTCAAGCTGTAGGAATTATTGATTATTGGCGATGCCATAATAAAATTATATTTAATTAATCGGTGACGCCACAATATATATGTATATATATATATATATATATATATATATATATATATATATATATAATTTATATCATTATTTAAATTAAATATTTGAATAACACTATTACTTGGAGTGGAAATTGGAGAGGAAATTGGTTTGTCTAGTTTCATGGTAGCTCAACACTCGTTTTTAACTCTTTTGAGTTTACGAAATAAAGGACGCACTTATGTGGACTGAACTGTCTGCCCGTTTTATTATTTTATACTGTTTGTGCTTGAATAAGCCAAACGTCGTGTATATCAAAAGATGCCATTTGAGTCAGCCGCTGTGGCGGACTTTGACCTAAAGGAATTTGTAATTCACTCGACAAGTTCAAAACGTAAATGATGAAAATGAATATGCTGGTCTTCGAGCAAATCGTTTTTGAGTCTCCTTGCACTCCGAAACGTCATGTTGTAGCTTATTTAGCTTAACGCTAAATCGGCCTCTTGGTACACTATATGGCAATGGGTACACAATTAGCTTCTAAATTATCGATGCCGCATTGTTGCGATATTTCTATTCAGCATTAAAAAAGCAGGTATGATATGTTCGTGCTCTGCAGGGTGATGGTTGCAACAGCAATTTTCGAAATGTTTAAATAATTTAGTTCGCTCTTCGCGCAAAATACACCAATACATTAGGAATACAAATGAGTAAAAAGTGAGTAGGTAAAAACTATATTAATATTGGCATTTTCAATAGTAAATTAAAATTAAATAAATAATTTTTCATATCATTCATTCAATTTTTCTAGGGGTACTTAGTGTGAAACCTGTATATTTCATTAATTTCAAGCAGTAATTACGCAAAAGCTACTCGTTTATCAAAAAATTGTTCATAATATTTTTTTAAAGAACTTATTTTGTAGCAGACTTTGCCTGAGCCAAAAATATCTATCTTCAATTTTGTTGTTTTGATATGTTTTTTTTTTGCAATTTTTGAAAAAAACGAGCAATACTCGAAAATGGAAAAACCGAGTAATACCCACCATCTTGTTTTAGTCTCTTATTACATAAATGAAAATTTAAAGAAAAATGTGGAGGGTTTTTTGAGAAAAAATGTACATTTGAAATGGAAATAACGCAAAACTACTAGTTTTTCAAAAAAAATGAAAGTGGCCTTTTTCAAAGAGCTAATTTTGTTCAACAGACCCTCCGAGATGAACATCTACACCTCCAATTTTTAAGTTTTAAAAATTATTTTCCAATTTTCGATAAATGGGGCATGTCAACGAAAATGTGACCTGCAATATTCTTTTAAATGTTCTTTGCACTATCGAACAAAACAAACTTATACAAAAATTTTGGAGCCATTATTTTGAAAATGTCCCAGGGGCTTCACGTAAAGTGCCCTCCAAAATGAAAATATCGGTTTCAAATCCCAGGGGCCGCGACATCAGCTATGGCGATAGGGGAATATCAATTTTGGAGAAAATATATTGAACGGTTTATGCGCTAGCGTTATGCACAGACAGACATACTGAGACTTTTCGCCGTCAATCGATTTTTCGGCGGGAAGGACGCACAAAACGTGGATTTTGCACGTGTTAGAAGATTTTTTTCTGAATTTAGAAACTGGATTTATCCACTTTTTCCTAACCAGGGCCCGGCAATAAGTTTTTTTGTGTCGAAAATTCGCCGTTTCCGGCGTACTATTACAATACTTTATCATCTTACGTTGGTAAGTACGAGAAAGTAAAATGAATATCCCATTTCCATAATTCTAACTATACCTCGTATACCCTAAATACCTATCCTTTATACAAAAATCTTCAATATTACTGTTCGTACAAGCCAAAACTTTCTTATTAAGTGTACATGGATTTCACATGAAAATTTGATGTTGGTTGGAAATGCATATTACAATTACAAATGTGTGTGTGTATGTATGTATATATATATATATATATATATATATATATATATATATATATATATATATTCTAACACACCCACCTTACACAGAACTGGAACCTTCACCACAGCCGCATGAGCTGTAAGCGGGTTGATAAGATATTATGCTCGTGAAGCGAGCTTAAAATCTCGGGAGCAGGATCTTCAGGGTACGAGAAAGGTTTGAACCCTTGACACAATAAAAATCACACAAATTGCACATAAACGAGCGTATAATTTACCCAATAAACTTTGTGGCATAAATTAATGCCAAAAAATCAAGAATAGAATCACACTTTACAAAAAAATTATCGAAAACACAAACAGAAACCTTTATAGCACATTAAATGAATGAACACTTAATTTTCTTCGAAACTAATTCTCTGAAACAATTTCTCTAACCTACACTGGGAATTCCCTTTGAAAATTAATTATGTCTAAATTTAAGCTATCCTAGTTACATTTGCACATGAAACCAAATTCAGTTTACAATCTCTTGCTTTTTTTAAAAAAAATATTACATGCGAAGAGCAAAATGTGGGCAAGTGCATTACTCTCAATTATAATTTAACTGTAACTGCTAACAGCAGAATAATAAATGCTCCAAATCGAATGTTTAAGGCAGGCAATAATACATCAAAAATCTCCTCCTGCAATGCTACAATTCGTTATCACCCGTGTCCTCGATTTCCTGCACTTTCCTATACTAGTCTTTTTCCCTGCCGACGCGAACTTGACCTACTTTTCGATGGATTTGAGTATTACCTCGAAAACTGCCGTTTCCTGCCTGGAAGGCCACACGCTGGCTTCTGCACCGAGGTTGCTGGATTCCAGCGTCTGCGTCGTACGCTGTCTTCTTGCGCCCTCTTCCGTTGTTGTGGTCGGCCTCTTCTTCTCCCTCGGCTTCTTCTCCTTTCGCTTTTCCTAATCGGCCTCTTCTTCTCCCTCGGCTGCTACCGGCGCCTCTGACTACGCCCTCGATGTGGAAAAATGTCTCTTGCACTTCCGTGAATACTAGTGCAAGTTCCTCGCTCGTTGCTACTTTTACTTTGTTAAATAATAACTTTCAATGTTTTTCGCACAACGGTTAACTTTACTTCCCGTGATGCTAATTGAGGAAACACTTTCCTAAATGTTCAAATCTCGCGGACGACTAACTAGCACGTCTGTTCGACGCCGAAAACTCCTATCTAGCAGTCGTTGCGGCGGCAAACAATATCTAAGCTGCCGTTGACGAGCGGTGATGCAAATGCTGCTTATCCGACGAACGGCGACAATCACAAGAGCTGCTTACTCGACACGTGGTGGCAAGAAAAGAGAGCTTCCGCACGCGCGTCTGCCTATTTATTGTGAGATGCCTGGGGAAATTCTCCGTGGCGGGGGTATTTCTCCCCTTTCAACTCCTCACAGGGAAAAACGTTACTTGCTAGTACGTCTTTGATTAGTACGGGCAACGGATACCAGGCTGCGCGTTTAGATACTCTGATTTACGCCTGCTCTCCTCGCTGCCTATGGGTGTTCATGCAGACGAAACGGTGGTGTTATGAGGTTGTATAATCCCATAACGCCACAATATATATATATATATATATATATATATATATATATATATATATATGTATATATGTATATGTATATACACACAAAAATCCTACTAATAATATTCTAATATTAGACTTGTATTTTTTTTTCAAATTTGCAACAGTAATATTTCTGTTGGGGAACCAGATAAAATTTAAAAATTGTCAAACGTAAAAGAACGTCATGGTACTAACTGCAGTATAAATTTATACTTTGAGATTTGACTCAATGTGATTTTTAAAGAAATCGTAAATGTACGCGAAAAGTGCTTCATTAGCACCCCTTTTTAACTGTTAATAAAGTACTTTTTTTATTTTGGTAACAAAAGCAGTAAGGTGACGCCCCACTTTAGCATGTCGTTTTTAATTGTTTGTAATTGAGTACATTTTTAAAAATGTCGGTACATAATTAATACAAAATTATAGGCAAGTTGATTTCTGAGAAGTGGAGGTGCCAGCGCCAGCTTGACGGAAGTCGTTATACCCCCACCATATTGTTGTTTTGCGAGCCAACCGTGTGAGGGTAGCACTGCAGCAGAGTAATTTCGCGAAATTTAACACTAGTTTCATGCCCATACATGGAGGAATATATTCAACAAGTAGCATGCCAGTGGTGTGACACTAGATAGGCCACATCCGGCCCTTATTCAAATATCATACAGTAGCCAATCAGACAGTACTCTTTGCAGTAGCCAATCAGAGCTCAGAGCGACGCCATATGCAATTGTATTACACCAGCTCGCTCAAGCGGAGAATCGGTGAACTACTTTTTCATTTTGAAATTTTTCCGCGAACGAGCCGGTGGTTCCCATGTATTCCTGAAGATACATGCGTGTACGTGCTAACCGTGCTAACGTTCGTAGGGCCGCTAACGCCGTATTACAGTTGGAGTAATTAATAGATTTACTGCTGTGTGAGGTCTGAAACGTGCATTATGGCTACGAGAAGATGCTGGGTGCCTAATTGCAAAAATGCCAAAGCTAAATTAGCAATTAAAACTCGTTTATTTGGGTTCCCAAAAAACGTGAAAAAGTGAGTTACATTTATTTTATCTTTCGTTTTTATGTATGTAGTTTGTTGAATACTGCTTATTTATTATAATTATGTTGGAAGGTGTCCAGAAGTAATATACTTATGTTTTAGATGTAGAGAATGGCTTAAGGCAATTGGGGACCCTGCTCTCGCTAAATGCACGTGGCAGCGCCTCACAAGAAGTAAATTTATTTGTAAGGAACATTTTCTGGAACAGCATATATCTGCGACTGAAAGGACGTATGATAATGCTGTTCCAGTAAAATTTCCGAAATCACAAAATCCCCTTAGTGAAGAAGCATTGCGGGATTTTGACGCAAGCGTTCCAGTGAAAGGGAGTACGTTCTTCATTTTTTCAGTGTGCATTCAGATATTTCAATAGTCATAAAGTTAATCTTCAATGTTTCTTTTCTTTTCCAGATATCCACATTCAAAGTGCACCTCCTATGTCAGTGGATGTTACTCATGGTGAGAATTATTTTCAATAGAAAGAAGTATAATTTATTTGTTCAGAGAACAGTTTGTGGCAATATGCATTGTCATAAAATAGTAAATAATCCTAAACATGTTTTTCTCAGCATCAGATTTTACTTTTCAGACTTTTCAGAGCCTTCTATAGAAGTGGCGCAGTGTGCTCTAAATCCAGGTTACACGGTAGATGGTAAATTTCTACTTCATTGTAAAATTTATGTGGAATACTTCTACTGAAATAATAGGTTGGTAATTCATTTGTGTTCACAGAAACTAATGCCAATGCATGGTTCACTGCAGCAAGTGTGCCTGGTACATTTGCTGCCAATATTCATGGTAAGTGTTTGCCTTGAAAGTGCGTTCAAATAATTCAATTGTAAATTGTGGAATTCTTTTTAATGTTTATGTTCATTTGCAGATCCCTTATTTGGACCAACTGAGGTGACACCCACTATAGCTACGGGTCTAAATGGTATTTTTTTAAAAAGAATATTAGTAGATTATAGAGCTTTAATAGAATATATTTTTATAGTTTTAGAAGAAAAGTACTTTTATGGGAGTCTATCTTATGAGCATTGTTTAATTTTCAGATCCTTGTGCTCAGGCAGCTATTCAAACTGAACATGGTAAGTTACTTGTATGTGTGCTAAATGCAAAAAGAAGCATGCTATTAAAAGCATAATGTATTCGTAATAATTTGTTGTTGATTAATACAGGCTCTAGTGCTGTTGGGCATGCTGGTACAGAAAGTGCAGCAGATGCTTATGCTAGCCTTGTAAAAGGTAAATATTTGCAATAACCTTCAAGAATCTCAATTGTTACTTTGTTCTATTTATTGAAGATGGGATAGATTTCAAGTTTGTCTCCATTTTCAGATCTTTTTCACCCACTTGAAGTGTCACCTCAAGATGTTTCTCGTGGTATGTTCCTTTCAATATACATTATTAGTGCCTATTGAGGCAACATTGTAGTAAAAAATAACTTTTATTTGGTTGGTGTTTACAGATCCTTGTATTACTGAACATATGCAAGAAACCATTCTGGGAGATGAATCTGCATCTTCGGTATGTGGTAAGTGCAAGATATTCCTATGCTTTCTAATTTTGTAATTCTAGATGGTGAATTAAAAGTAACCTCTTTCTTTTTGATACTGGATTATTTTCAGAACATTCATTTGAGAACATAGTATCTTTCTAAACAGCATTTTTCTCTTTCCAGATCCTCTTCCAGAAATGGCTTCTGCAGCATGCCCAGTAGACCCTTCATTTGACACCATGAACGGTAAGGCTCTCTCTCTTGCTCTTCTGTGGTAAATGATATGAATAATTATGCAAGAAAATAGTGACGGCAAATTGAGGATGGTGTTCAAAAAAGGAATGAAAAGTACTTCTGTTTTCATATTAAACCTTTCAATGATCCTATCGAGACCATGAAATTTATTTTAGGGAGAGTGATCTGGGAAGGAAGGTGAAGGGTGGGTGATCTGCTAATAGCTCTGTTAATCAAAGCTTCTCTTATTTTAAGATTACGCTACATTATTAGTAACTATGGCATTCATTTCTTCTCAAAAAGCTAATGTAATATACTATGATGATAATTACTGTTATCTGTGATAGACTACATGATATTAAAATATGAATTGAAACAATTACGACTTTTGTTCTTATTTGTATGAAATAAATAATTTACATTTTTTAAATATTTTGTAGATCTGGCAGTCCCTTTGGTCTCACATGTGTTGAGAAAAAGTGACACCCCCTTTTTACTGCACTCTCGTGTGGGCAAGAAAAGGGCTGTCTCTCCAGGATCCGAGACTGTGAGAAAACACTTGAAGACTCCAGAAAAAAAGACTGCTCGTGTGACTTGTAAGAACACAATTTGGTGCATGAATAATTTTTGTATTGTAAGTCACTAAATATATAAATTTTAATTTGGCAAATATTTTCAGGTGCTTCTGTAAGGACCACGAGGAGAAAGGTACTTGCCGATCTTGGTCACCCCAAAGTTATAATCACTCCTACAAAGGCTTCCCTTTTGGATGACAGAGCCCAACTATTAAAGAAAATAAGGAAGTTACAGCAGTCAAAAAACCACTTGGAAGCTCTTGTTCGGACCCGGAATTTAGATTCCATTTTGGAAGGAGTTGTTTCCCCTGCTTTGTGTTCTTTTGTCTGCGGACATCTGCGGAATGCCCAGAAGGCAGGTAATGCAAGGCGTTGGGAACAACATGAAAAGGTACTCGCACTGTCTGTTTTCAAACGGAGTCCTCGTGCTTATAGGTTGCTCTGTAGATTTCTTTGTTTACCTTCAGTTAGGACGTTGTTGAGAGTTCTTGAAAATGTGCCCATGGAAACTGGTATAGATAAACATGTCCTTGAAATGATGCGCCGTCTTGGTAACAAGATGTCTGATCAGGACAGATTTTGCACATTGATGTTTGACGAGATGTCCCTGAAAAAAAGACTTATCTACAATGATAAAAAAGGCCTGATTGATGGATTTGTTGATCATGGTACCCAAGGGCGCTCGAACAGTGTAGCGGATCAAGCTCTTGTTTTCATGATTCAAGGCTTGCAGCGTCCCTACAAGCAGCCTGTGGCTTACTATTTCTCCCAGCACACTACGCCAGCCAATGTTCTAGCCAAACTTATAGTGGAAGTTATTGAAGCATTGCAGGGCATTGGTTTTACTGTGAAAGCGGCCGTGTGTGATCTGGCTCCCACTAACACCGGTGCGCTTAAGAGCCTCATTCATGCCAGTCAAACTGGGGAAAAGAATGTGTGCGAAAACATACCCCTAGAGATACCCCCCCTTCATGCCGAAGGCGTAGCGCATGATGCAGCTGAAACATCCTCATTCTCTCAGGTGAGAGAGAAGGTGTCTAGCTTTCCTCCGTTCTTCTGTGTGGGGGGACACAAGATCTTTGTGATACGTGATATCCCCCATCTGTTCAAGAATTTGCGCAATAATTTTATGAAAGCGGCACATCTTGTATGGAAGGGGAAAGTTGCACGGTGGAGTAACATAGTTCGTCTATGGGAACTCGACTGGCAACTTTTTAGAGTTCAACATCTCACAAAGAATCATGTGCACCCCAAGGGACGAGCGAAGATGAGGGTGAAGTATGCTGCTCAGGTGTTGAGCCAGAGGTGTGCTGGGCACATGCGAACTGTTGCTCAGATGAGCAAATTCGGGGGCGATGGGTATGAGATCGTAGGTGCTGGAGAAACAGCTGATGTCATTGCGGATTTTGACAGACTGTTTGATTATTCAAATGGTTCCCACAAACGCGATGACTACAGAAAAGAGGAAACACGTGTGCCCCGTCAAACCAAAGAGTTTCACTCCAGAATGATTGTCAAAGAGGGCTCTGGACACTTTGAAGTTTGGCGGGAAATGATTGAAAAACTCAAAAGTTTAAAGTTTTGGACATGGAGTAAAAAAAAAATTCATGCCAATGGCACAAGAGGTGCCTTTCACTTACGGCGACCTTTTTCCTGCACAGCTTATGTAGAGACTTTAACAGCTTTACAGCTGTTATGGGATGATGTAAAGGGCTCTCTCAATGGTCTTAACTTACGGAGGTTAAACCAAGATCCGGTGGAAAATTTATTTGCCATCATCCGGCAGCATGGGGTAACCAACACCGACCCCACTTGTTGTCACTTTACTGCAGCCCTAAAAACAGCTGTGATCAACAGGCTTGTCGGCTCTCGTGTGAGAGGCAATTGTCAAGAAGATGACAGTAAAATTTTATGTGACCTGAGGGATTTTGTGGGAAGGACGTTTTGCACACCTCCACCTAATGATCAAATGATCTTAGATACAGGGGTAGAGGAGGAAGAAGATGATATGGACGGTGTTGTCCTGCACATTCCCGATGATGGCCCAGCAACAGAAGATCCCACAGAAATACGATTAGCTCGTCCAGAGTATATCGCAACGTGGTATGTTGCTGGGTTTATCGGCAGGCAAATGTTGGGAGCTTTAAAGGGCGAGAGTTGCCATAAGTGTAAGTACTCCATTTGCACAGACAGTTTGAAAGATTTTCATAAGTATATTCAAAGTCGGGAGTTTGATCCTCAAAACCCATCTTTGATATACCCTTCTGAAGGTTTGACAAAGATGATTCTTACTGCTGTCAGTGAGTTTGAAATGTCTTTTGTTGCACAGCAACAAATGCATTCCAAAACACTGAAGCAAGATGTTCGTTGCTTGTTGTCAACTAGCCTTGATTTTCGGTGGTTGTTAGACTGTGTTGTGCATGGGGAAACCCTTGTAGGAGTGATGCTGGAAGTTACGTCAAGGATGCTTATTCGAGCCAAGTGCCGAAATCTCAATAATCATTTGTTAGATTAATATATTTTTAGTTAATTTATGTTAGATTTTCATATTTTTAATTATGTTTACTTTTAATATTTGTTAGATAAATTTATGTTAGATTTCATGCAATTTTAGAATTTCTTTACTTCTTATTATCTTGTCTGTAAATTTTTTTGTTAGTATTAATTTTTATTATTAGTACTGAGTTTCTTAAGTATTTTTATACAGTTCTGACAATAATTGTTTCTCTTGACAAACACAATCTTGATTCAATTTATATTCTAGTATGTGTGTATCATTGTGTTTTGTTCATCGTCATGCCAATTACATTTTGGATTTCAATGCTGATCCTTATTAGATTGTGAATTGTTGTGAGTCGTGAATGCAATGCATGATCCTATAGCTCAGTTATTAGGACATCTGCCCAGTTATCAGAAGGTCCCAGGCTTGGCTCCTAGTGCAATCAAATATTTGCATTTTGACAATCCATTTTCAGAATTAAATTGTAGTGCATAAGCATTGATGGAATTCCACTATTTGTTAATCATTGTTTTAAAGGTGAATGTACTTTCACAGTGGATCCCATTATAAAAAAGCCACGCTCTGAACTGTGCATGTGTGAGATTAGCATGGGTAAATAAAATAATTTTGTCAAATATTTATTGACTAGTGAAAAACATTTTTAGGTTGCAACTAGTAAAAGCGGTTCTTTCAAGGCATGCAGAGCATGCTAAAAGCTCAATTTTTTGCACTACTGCTAAGAGTGGGACAATGCTCAAATGTTCTGATAAACTTTGAAAGCAGCAAAGAAAACAAAATACGTTCATGTGACCTAATCAGATAATATTGATCTTAATGTAACAGTACATAATTATGTAATTCGTGTTCTTAATGGCTTAAGTAATTTGCAAAATAAAATGGCACTTTCACCCCTTGTATCGTAACTATTTCTTTTACCTGGGCAAATGTGCAGTAGTATTTTCATTTGTTTCTTTTCAATTCTGTTCTTATTGTTTATTCATAATGCTTGTAATAATGTTATATTCCATGGTATTAATTTGGCATATCTACAAGCAAATACTAAAGTGGCAGGTGTACTGTTTATTACTTTCTGTAATTCAAAATTGTTATTACTAATGAAATTACGAAATTGTATAATATCAATATGCTCAATAAATACTAGATTTTAGTACCCTAATTTGACTTTTTTGTTCCATAAAATCCTTATAATTATTATTGTGAATTTTTTAATGAATTAAGGCGTGGAAATATGGGAGTGAAATTTTAAAGTTCCCGCGTCGCTGGTTTATTTCAAATTTACCGGTTACTTCTTCGCTATTGGCTGTCCGTTTACCCAATAGAAATCCATACAATCCAATGTGGCGGCACCGGAAGTTGTGCAAATAAGGGTTTTCCTTTTAACATTGAGTGCCGTCTCTGATAATATACTCTTTGTAGCATGCAGTAATTGTTGCACTGGATGCAGAGTGTATGGGTATGCGTGGTTATGCCCACAATAAACTTATAGACAAACCTGGCCTCGTAGAACACGAAAGGATGTAATGGCCTGGATTAGCTTGATGGCGTTGGGACTACTGTAAGGGCTTTTGAAAGGGTACATGCGCGGGTTACGGGGAATCCGTAGTATCGTAGTTCGAGTGCAATGAATTGAAATTGTCGTGCCCATATCAGTTTACTTTATTGTATGAAGATGTCAAGTGATATCAAGCGTGTAATGTCAAGAAAATCCCCTGCTGGTATATTGCAGATTATGGTGAAACAATTAATGGAAGAAGAAGGGTTATGGGAAGAAACACTTACCTCAGACATCCCAACATCTTGGGAAAAATATGGAGATTTATTGTTGTTTAACGGTGAAAAATATTTTCGTGATGATCGATGGAAACATACTCCCAATTTATGGCAGTGTATTTGTAAGGCATTAAAAGCAAAACGTATTGGTTTTAAGCATTTTATATCAGAAGATTCATTTCGTTCACCTAACGTGAAATTAGTGTACGGCGTCAATTCTTGGGTTGAATTTAAAGATAATGGTGTTATTTTCACTTGGGATGTACAATTTAATATGTTTTGTGCAGGAAATGCACCAGAACGTCATAGGATTGCGACTTTTCTCTGTGAAGGAGAAACTGTTGTAGACATGTATGCTGGAATCGGTTACTTTACCCTTCCATATTTAGTTAAAGCCAAAGCAAAGTTGGTATATGCTTGCGAGTGGTATCCAAGGGCTGTTAAAGCATTGAAAATTAATTTGAGCATAAATAAGGTTGCCAGTAAATGTATTGTTTATGAAGGAGATAGTAGATTGGTCTGTCCAAAAGGCATTGCTGATAGAGTTAATTTAGGTTTGCTACCATCTTCAGAATCAGGGTGGCAAGCTGCTTGTGAGGCATTAAATCCTATATCTGGTGGTGTCTTACATATCCATGGAAACGTCACCTCGTCTATCAAGAATAAGAAAATAATAAATGATAAATTTGGTTGTAAAGATTGTGTGGATATTCTTTGCAATTATGATCCTAATGAAAAAGATTTGAACAATAATAAATTTTGTTCTGATGTTGGAATTCAACCATCATTTATTTTTCATTCTAAAACGGTAATTCCTGTTACAAATGTGTCGATAAAATGGAAACAAATGGAATGGAAATTATGGTCATTGCATGTGTGTCATAAATTAAGTGATATTTTTTGTTCAGTACATGAACAAGTTTGGAAATTACAAATCTGTAATCTACATCATGTTAAATCCTATGCACCACATATTGACCATTTAGTGTTGGATGTGAAATGTACTCCTCAGGAATACTTGGTGCAATAGTAATTAATATTAAGCTTTCACAAATCAGACTGATTTGATATATAACAGATTGTGTTATAATTTCATGTTGTGTATAGTTTATTTTTAAGTAAACAAAATTTGAAATTAATTTTATTAAAGGTTGTATACAAAACGTTATCTAACATGTATGTTTCTTAAAAAAACATTTATGATTCCTACATAATTTCAAATACACATAAATTACAAATTAGAGGGCCTGTGGTTCTTATAAATGAATGTGCATTCTGCCCATTGCCTTATCAAAAGTGGATTTTTGTAACAAAGTATTAACGATGAATCACAGAAGGAATAAAACAATTTACAGATTCACACCATCCAGTGTGCTTTAGTAATATTTGTGTTCTGATATTGATAACTACATTGTCAATTTAATTGGTAAGTCTTGCCTGGGATCTCCACAAGTGTTCAGAGCACAAAGAGATGGAATTGAAAAGCTATTTCGCATATGAATGGTTTTAATTTGAGCAGAGCCATGTATTTAATGGTGAAAGAAAAAATTATTCCAGCTGCTTTTCGTCTGCAATTTTCATTAGTAAAAATATTGCTTCATTAATTGAAACAAGAATTTCTATTTTTGAGATTTATTGAGCATATGCAATGGTTGCTCATGCCCCCTCCCTACAAATTTCAAAGGAGCCCCTTAGCTTTACCTAATAAAACATTGTATATTCCTAAATAAGTTAATTCCCTGATGAATAATGAAAGTGACAACAATCAGGCGGGCACATAAGTTTCTCTGCCTAATGTTCTTGTACCTGTCCGAGTGTTATTACTAAGAAATATACCATTTTAGTAAGTTAAAGTCAATACTTATTAGACTGTAGTCACCAAGTTCATGCACTTTCTTCAACCAAAATTAACGTTTATTTTTTGGGAAAAAAAAAAAAAAAAAAAAGAGTATAAGAATTTCATAATTTGCTAATTAATTTTGAATGTACTTTCTAATTTCAGTTAGTTCCTTTTAAAAAAGGTGTCCCCTAAAACTATATCTAGATAGTTGTAATTTGGGAGAAGAGACTTTGGTGAATTTCAATAAAAGAAAAAAAAAATTAGTGATGCTACAGAGTTCAGAGTTGCACACACTCAAAGTAGTTGGTTTCTTATTCTCTTCGTTACACTAGTGTGTAATACAATAGTGTTTACAAATTGCTGGAAATGTGCATATCAACAGCGTGAAAGATCTTTCAAAAAATTTACATTTGTGTAATTATTGAAAAACCAAAAAATACACCGAAATGAACTTTACGTCATATTAAACAGTACAATTAGCACTACCCGTTGGTAAAGCGTGAAGAAAAAAATTGGAGTTGTTTTTGAGAAAAGGTCACTTGAGCGTTTCTCAAAATCTGAAATGTTGAGTTAGTTTTCACAGAAAACGGTTGAGTACATAAAATAATATGAACAAATTGCTGCTAATATAAATATTAACGATGTGAAAGAATTAAAAACAATTACATTTTTGAAAGTTTTGAAATAACGAAATAATAGAGCAATATGGTGTTTATGTCATACATATATGGTGTTTATAGAATACATTTAGCACTATCCCCATCAAAAATTTAAAGGAAAAATTTGTATGCGTTTTTGAGAAAATTTTCCTTTTGAAATTTTTTAAAATTGCACATGTTGCATGCAATAAAAGTACTACAAGTTTTAAAAAAATGAACTTGACCTTAATGAAAGATTGGGGAACACATTGTATTTGAAGAAAAAATCTTTATCTTTAATATTGTAGTAGTAGGAAGGCTCAGAAAAAAATTCATACTTTTAAAATTTTCAAAAATTCAAGAGTTAATCATGAAAATCGGACTTACACAAGTGTGTTACTCTATTCTTACAAGAAATTTAAAGAAAACATTTTCAGCCGTTTGATAAAATTTTGAAAATGTTCAGAGGGCTTCATGTAAAGTCCCCCCAAATTTTGAAGAACACCGTATAGCTCTATTCTTTCTTTTTTTCAAAAACTACAAAAATGTAATTTTTTGACTTGTGTCTCATGTTGTTAATATTTTTTTTGGCGGAAATTTGTTCACATTATTGTATTTATGAGTATATGTGCTTTAAATAAGGTCATATAAAGTTTCTCGAAAACTCAACTGCTTTCTGTGAATAGTAGCTCAAAACTCCGCATTTTCAGAAACGCTCAATCGCCATTTTTTCAAAAATGGTTTCAAATTTTTTCTTCAAACCTTTTGAACGGATAGTGGTAATTGCACTTTTTTAAATGACGTAAAGTTAATTTAGGTGTATTTTTTTTCTTCAAAAATTACACTAATGTAAAATTTTTGAAAGATCTTTCACACCGTTGATTTACGTATTTCCAGCAATTTGTAAACACTAGTGTATTTGTGAGTTAAAGTACATAAAATGACTTCAAATTGAATTCAAGTTTTTCTAAAACACAAAAAATTTCTGTGAAAAAGAGCTTCAAATTTCAAATTTACAGTAGCACTTAAATGCCAGTTTTTTGAAAACAGCTCCATATTTTTCAAAGAAAATTTCCAATTAGGACAAGGTTCTATTGTTCTTTAATAATCTTAAAATAATATTTTGCTCTACTAATAAAAAACCGAAAAATTAAGAAAATGTCAAAAAAATGTACTTTTGGCGGTGATAGATGGCAGCAGGCAAAAATATGTGGCGAGTTCAAATAGCTAACTGAGATCAAAGGAAATAGAAAACTAATATGGAAAACTGTGCCATTCTGGAGCACCACTAGTTATAATTTTGTTTGGTCATATACCTTGCCATTTCTCTAGTAAGATGATGATATAACCCATCAATGTTTATTTTTTCTGAGCCCATTAAATACAGCTGCTGAACATATCAGTTAGTAGATATTTAGGAGGTCATTGAAAAAGCAATTTAATCTTCAAGGGGGGAGAGCATTCCCACAACCAATGATAACTGAGGGGAGGTTGTAAGGAGTTGTTAAAATATCCTCACGAAATTTAAATATTTATTACTAGGGGTGGATTTTGATGACCTAAAACAATCCCAAAAATGATCAATAAAATGCTCTTTAAAGGTTTGCCCTGAAAGCAAAGAAAAATGACAAAAATTTTGATCAAAACCAGTTCAGAGGATTTAATTACTCTGATTTTGGGGAAATAATGTTATATTATTATATTGGTTTTTAGTTCATTTTAATAAATTAATTTCTAATGCACTTTATAGCGTATATTAGTGTAAATATTAAATAAGATCAATTTATCACTGAAAAATTATAATTCATTAAAAACATGAAGTTTCTATAATTCACCAGAAAGTCTAGTTAAAAGGCAAATCTTATCTGATGCGTGTGGTTCAAGAGGCCCAAGAATAACATTCCTACCCCTACATCTGTAGTTTTGTCAATCAAAACAAAAAATTGTTTTGCAAACTTTTCTTTTGAACTGTTTTTAACCAGGATATCTGCCTTAAGTTATCATGAAATCGGCCTAACCAACAATGACACTGATAGATATTACAGAAGCATGGATCACATACAACAGATGACATTACAATTTCCAAGTGAAGAAATCGAATAGGCCACTCAGGAATTCTGTGGAGAACATTCACTGGATCTCGTAAATATTGTTTGAAGCAAGTACTATTAAAGTGATATTAAAATCTATGAATTCAGCAAAATATGCTTAAAAAATGACTTATTCGTGAAAATCAACAAAAAAAGGACAAAAAGGTCATATAAAAATTGTCATGACATAAAATGTGTATACTAAAAAGCATTGTTGTAATGTGAAAAGAAAAAAAGATAACTTTTTAATTAAAATCCACCCCTATTTATCAAACTACAGTAAACTCATTAATGCGAATTCCAAAGGACCGAAATAGTCTGAGTTTATGTTGTGAAGATTCGGGTTATCCAGCAATTTATGAATGTTCGTATTACTGTAACAACATTAACAAAAGAATGATATTTTATCTTGTTGGTATTCTTCTTCTAAACGTGTGCAGAAGTTCCTCAATCAAAATGTTAATAAATTTATACACAGTTGCATTTTCTTTTTGATTTACAAAATTCTATCAGATGATAGCCCACAGAAATAATTGATAAGGTGACATATGCATATTGAATGAAAATACTACACAAATTTGGACAAAAATTTTATATTTATTAATAAATTTCAGAAATAATGAAATAATACTACATGCTAACTCCGTGCTGCAAACCATACCTCCTTTTTTTCCCCTATTTTCTCTTTTTTGAAAAGTTCCTGCAAGGTGCCAAGTTGTATGCACAATTGCAACTGTTTCTAGACCACACATTAACAAGAAAAAATCCAATAGAACCAAGAATGCTTGGCAGCAATAAGCTCTTCAAAAAATAACTAGATTTTATTTGCATATTCTAATTGAATATAAATAAGAATCCCATGCACAACATACTAAAAAAATTCATTTTACATCACTTGGAGCCACAAACAGTACAAATGCATATTTTAAAAATATAGTATAATGTCCTTAGTCATAAAGTATCTAAAAAATACTCGATCGTGAATTTGTTACTGCTGCCAGCATTTCATTTGCCCTGTAAGGTCTTCCACTCACCTTCAAGTAACTCTTGTTTTTTAGGGTAATGAAACTGACACATATTCACACAGTCTTTATACATTTCATACAGTTCAAACTGCTTTTAAGAAACAATACATGGCTATTTTAGTAAATACAAGCCTTCTCATGAAAAGTAAATATACAAAACGTGTTTTGGGGAACAGAATTAAAATATAAAGAAAGAAGTACAGCAAAACTTGTTATCACTATAATACGCATGGCAACAACTGTCACCTCATTGGCATTCTAGATTATATCACTG
Organism: Gryllus longicercus; assembly: GCA_038098605.1. Classification (NCBI taxonomy): domain Eukaryota; kingdom Metazoa; phylum Arthropoda; class Insecta; order Orthoptera; family Gryllidae; genus Gryllus; species Gryllus longicercus. Next base: position 1,331,921 of record JAZDUA010000406.1, on the reverse strand, counting down.
AGAAATAATACAATTGATGAGAAATAGATATCAAAATTATCACAAGAAAAATTATATTTAAAAATAAAACCTTGATTTTAAAAAAGAAATTTAAAGATCGACAAATTCATTCATGATAACGTTTGCATACCAGTGCATCAAGTTAATTGCCATTAGAAGAACTGTTACAAAACTGAAGATAAAAGATTGCAGTAGCTTTCGATTAACCACTGAGACGTGAATTGCCCTTCACAAATTTGCACGTTGCCTGATGTGTACAAATTATATTTGTATAAAGATACAAAATAGCTAATTTACTACCAATAGAGACACAGCAGGTGTACTGGCAGTAGCTTTGATCCTATAATTACAAGAGAGTAGAGAAGAAACAAATGTAAAAAAAATAATAATAATAAAAAGATAACAAACACAATAATCTGGAAAAATCCCTTCTTAACAATATAATGCTTGTAACAAATACAACAGCAATTACCTTCTCAACAGAGTTCATTTCTCTGAAAAACTGCAACACAGAGCAAGGAATTCCTCCTGGATGTGTTCCTATATCTATAACACATACGTTCACTAAGCTCATTCCACACTTTTAAAATGCTTTTTCTCAGATGTCAGCCACTCCAAACACAATGTGGTTTTTGAAGTTCATTTGCAAATCAATTGATTCTTGTTCACACACACTCAACAGTCATTGTAGCAATAGCAGCCTGACTAGAGATCCTGCTGTACTGCACACAATGCTCACCATTCAAATCAGTACAACTGAAACTGGACAACCCAAGCAAGAGTCACTTGAAGGGATCAGAATCATTTTGGAACTACTTTCCATTGTTTTCTTTGAAGAAATGTTGTTCTGAAGAAGTCACACAGATTCCACTTTTTGTCTCATATCCAGCGCTGGCCGTTTCGCTGGAGGTTCCCCACATTCAGTTTCTGACTACAAAAAACAAACATCAAACAATTAAAAAAATAAAAATAAAAAAAATTACTTACAGTTGTTAACTAACAAATTTATCAAAACCCACCTCTTCCTCCATACCAGGAAGTTGTATTTTTGTTTCTGATGCTTCAGATGGCTGCAACGTAAAATGTGGTTATATTAAATAATTTGTTCCCAGTTGCATAAAAAAACAAGCAATTATTACTCTGGAAGTGTACACAAATAATTTCAAACAAAACTAAATATAACATAATTATACAACATTCAAGGTGTCAAGTAATTCACTGCAATCTGATTGGAATTTGGAGGTGTTCAAGCATCAAAACTATTTATATTGAATCTATTTAATCACACATGAATTTTTACGCATGTATGTCTGTTCCAGAAATGTAAATAAAATGACAAAACCTGTAATTACCTAAACTTTTCATCAATATTACCAATTTTTTATTATAAGTATATAAATATTTTATTATATATTATATTAATAATAAATATTCATTATTATTATTATTATTATTATTATTATTTCATCACCTTCAAGATAAACATTGACAATAATGAAAATATCATCAATTTGTATTTGATGAAACAACTGTAAAATGAAAATAGAAGGTTGTATAACAAAACTAATAGCATTTACAATTCATCTTTACAACACAGTAATCGTATCACGACATAAGACTTGAGAGCATGCAACATTGCAGCTTCTCCCCCACCCCTTTCTGGAAGCAACATATTTCTGGTTAACTTTCACAAATATGAAATGATGAACTTCACAAAAAAAATTGCAATTAAGTTGACAGCACCAGTTTTGGAAAATCACTAATTTCCGGTCTTTAAAAGGACATTTCCAAACAATATTGAAGGGAGTAAATAATCAAGAATGAAGGAAAATATATTTTACAATTATCCAATATGTATATAAAATGGAAATAATAAAAATAAAAATTATTCTTATTGAATAAGAAAAGTTGAGAAAAGATTATTTTTTTTAAAGTTATTTATTATAGTCAGCTATGTCACATTCTGCTGTTTTCTTTGGAATATCTAATGTAATTATAACCAAAGGTCAAATGTTTTTCAATTTAATTATAGGGTTTTGAAAATTATTATAAATTATAAATCAGAATTTAACAGAATGTGGTATAACCATGGATTTTATTTACTAGAAATTACCTCTGCGTCAATGCAATCAGCTCCATCCTCTTGCTGCACAGAACAGAAAAAAGGTGATCCCTTCAGAAATACGTGATATACTACTAATAATAAGAAAACTTATCATTTACTTCATTAAAGGCGTTCTTGTTAGTTGCATCTCTAGATAACTCCAGTTAGTCACAAACAGAAGTCATTCAAAATATAACAATTAAATTGTGTGTCATATTTCGGGATTCACACGTATTCATATAAATATATTATTATATGTTTGAGGAATAGTTAGCAGAAGTGTGAAAAAAGATAATGTTTGAAAGAATTAATTGATTTAATAACTTAAGAAGGGAAGAAAAAAATACTGGTTGAATAATCTAAAATGCAAATACGGGGGAGGGGGAGAATGAATTTAAAAACAGCCATCACCGAAAATAGAAATAAATAAATTATATTTCATTAGACAAGACCAAGTAGTCATAAAAAACTTCTATCTTGAAAAAGGTCTGATGACTTAATAAAACTAGCATGGGTTTCATGTCAGAAAACATTCATTTTAAATTTCCTTAGAGATTTAAATAAACATAATGTGTTATGTCATCTATATTTTGTAAGTAAAGGAATATTCACATGGTTCAACTAACTGACAGATGCATTATAACATAACCAGTTAAAAATGTATTTCCAACCGTGCATTTTTACTATCATGCATTTCCAGTAAGACTCAAGCAAACAGTCATGCAACACTCTACTCATACCAATTGCATATGCAGTTCAAATTCATGTCATTTTAATAAACTAAGTTAGGAAGAGCAGTATCATTAGAAAGCGGAAGGAAATGCTTGTCTGATGAACTACAAATAAGAATGCATTCTTAACAAGTACGTTCTATAAAATTTCAATTTTTCAACAAGTACTGTTAAAAACTTTATCAATGTCTTTGTTATATTCTTTTAATGGAATACACATAAAATATTTTTTAAAAGAGTGATGGCATTCAGGCAAAAATATCCAAAAGGAAACAAGTGTTTTGTAGCAAATGATACAAATTAATTTTGCAGCTAAATTCTGAGGAAAGCTCTGACATTGAACATAAAACGGATATCCGCGGTGCATATGAAAAAAATATACCATATTTACTTGTGGAAATAGCAAATTCATAATTTTGTCGAATGCAAATGGGTTGAATGGAAGAAGTAAATTAGAGGTGAATGGTCATTTTACTATTCACCATGAAAAAAAATAATAATAAAAAATAAAAAATAAAACGCATCACAATTGGTTCTTCATGATTAGTTTCTTTTCCATACAAAATTATTTTCTTTCTACTAAATAGTTTTTAAACTATGTATTTTATCATTGTAATTTCCCATATTTAAAACTTTTAAAACTTCACAAAAGAACATGTAAATATATACTGACAAACTGACTTGCAGGTACAGAGACAATGTCACAGCATTACTTTATATATAAAGATGATACAGTCAAGGCAAGTTGTGGATGAAATAAGAATGGAGTGGAAATAAACAGATTTTTATTGCATCTTTTGTCAGAAGAATATTGTGGAAAATGTGTCCTTATTCATATAGGTAAGTGCTTGTACAATTCTCTGCATGGTTAAAAATTTAAAGTTCGAAGTTGCATTTTGAAAGTGATCTGCTCATTTATTCATGGTACTTAATGTGAAATAAGTTGTCGTTTTGTTCATCATATCAAAAAGTGTTTACTGTATGTGCTGCAGGTTTTAGCAAAATGACAGAATGCACAAATTACAACTTTTCTGCTGCATTGTACCATTCAGCTGCTTTAGGTGTGCTGAGTTAAAAATTATTTAACTACTCAAAACTTCACAAATCAGTTTGCAGGAATTACAAGAATACAATAAAAAAAAACAAGTAAATATGGTAATTTGGTTATTCTCCACATGAATTACAGCAGCAAAATTGTCACCAGAAACAATGAAACTTTTTGCTTTCAAACCTTCATCTGCTGTTTACTGCTTAACAGTGCTCAGAGGTGATAGAAATTTCACAGAGCATTCTCATATGTCAGGGAGTGTAGCAGATGCCTTTATAACAATACAAATTCAATGTAAACAGAAATACAGCAACACTCAGGATACCAAATTCTGTTCATTTTATAAATTTATTCTGAGTCAATAAAAATTGTTTCTCTAATATATGTATTATTATTTGCATCCCGCCATTTCTAACCACTTCATGATCATTATACTCTGCATTATTTCTGCATTATTTCATGGTTTGAAAATTATATACACACCCGATATAAATACATATATTAATACAATTTTAAGTTAATTTAATCTGGCATATGCCGGCATAGTAATGCTGGCAATCTGGCATAGTAATGCAAGTACCTTTCTCTTGGCTGACAAATGTGAAAGCTCTATGAAATATTTCTGTGATTAGCAGAAAAATGGAGCTAAATCACTTGGCATCAACTTAACAGAAGCATATGAAGTGCAATGACTTTTTCAAAACCAAAGTGAACAGAATGAAAGTGACTAATAAACAGAGGATACTCAGATTGAATGTTACAAACTTCTAAGGTAGGTAGGGTCTCAAAGGTGATTACTTTTTGCATTGGCAAAACATGTGGTGGGAAATTTTATAACCAAGTTACACAAGACATGTTCGACCATTTGGTAGGTAACTTGATAAGCTGCATACAAAATATTTTTGATTGTGTTATAATGTAATCCGCCAAAATTCCATAGTATGACGGAAAGCCTACTAATCAGGGGCAAAAGTCTCTGTGTAACTTTATTATATGAATTTTAATGCCATATAATCCTTGGTTAAGCGATCATTTTCAATTATCATCCACATTCTATAAATGATCCATTATACCAGTATAATCAACAAATATTTGACTTTCTCTAATTATACTTGTTCCAGCGAAATAAATATAGGACCAGTTTCTACATAACAGAGAACACAGCCACTTTCTGTGTTCATTTTATTTTAGCTCTGTTTTTCTGCCCACCGCAGATTTATTAGCACTGTTATTGTCAAGATATTTTCTTTTAAAATTAAAAAATTCCGTAATCTCAAAGCTGAACAATCTCTCAAAAATAAAATTAAAAAAATTAACACCTTAATTCTTAAGAATACCTTAACATCAGTTTCATTCAATCCAACTCCTTTATCTTGCTTTAATGTCCTTCCTCTTGTTTTCCTTGCTCCCTTATTTTCTGTGGGTACGGAAAGTGGTAAACCAGTCTTCTTAGGAGGTTGGAACTGCAGTTCCACAGGTATATATATCTTTGTATTCACAAAAAGCCCATCCTCATGACGACGGAAGTACATTGTTGGGATGCGGGCCTCAGTGGGATATTCTTTCAGATCATAATTTGTTGATTTGGACAGAATCAATGCCATCGCAAGATCACAAACTGCCCAAAGTTTCTATCCAAAGGGGAAAAAAAGCATGAATAATGAATACTGACAAATTTACGACGTTACAGAAACATTAAATATCAAATACAAACACTATATGTTGTGCCAAAGAATAGTTATTTATATAGCAAATGGTAAAAGTTACATTTTATTTTGAGAGTAGGAATTGTGGCTAATAGTTCAAGTGGTGGAACCACACGAGAAAAATAAATTCACTTTAACCATATGTGTTACACACTATTTTTTAGACAGCCTTAATGACTTTCATTTCATTTTCATCACACAAATCACTTAATGATACATCACGGTTGGTAGTAACTGATGTGGCTAGATGCAATTATTTTGTTTCCATAGTTGCATTCACTTTGAGCATGGTCTTACTGGTAGCACTAGCATTAAAAATTGAACTTATAGGAGGCTACATATGCCATGAAAGTACGGTTTTTACTAGTGTCTGTCTAAAAACATGTTGGATCATTGGCCATCTTTATTACCTTAGCAGTAAAAGCAACTAGGCATAAACCAGGAGACTTAAGTTTAATTACCAGTCAAAATAAGAAATGCTCCGAGGAATTATATGTATTTCAGAAAACAGTCTTTGAATTTGATTACATAAATATCCTAATTACATTATTTTTCATGCAAAAGAAAGAAAGAAAGAAAGAGAGGGAGGAGAGGAGAGAGGAGAGGAGAGAGGAGAGGAGAGAGGAGAGGAGAGAGGAGAGGAGAGAGGAGAGGAGAGGAGAGGAGAGAGGAGAGGAGAGGAGAGGAGAGGAGAGGAGAGAGGAGAGGAGAGGAGAGGAGAGGAGAGGAGAGAGGAGAGGAGAGGAGAGGGGAGAGGAGAAAGGCGAGAGGAGAGGGGAGAGGAGAAAGGCGAGAGGAGAGGGGAGAGGAGACGAGACGAGATGAGACAAGAGGAGAGGAGAGGAGAAAGGCGAGAGGAGAGGGGAGGAGAGAGGAGAGGAGGGTGGAGAGAGGAGAGGGGAGGAGAGGGGAGAGGAGGGGAGGAGAGGGGAGAGGAGGGGGAGAGGGGAGAGGAGAGGAGAGGAGGAGAGGGAGAGAGAGAGAAGAGAGAGAGACAGACAGAGAGAGAGAGAGAGACCTTCCTGTTGACCCTAGACCCGTCAGTGACACCCTGACTTAAAAAAGAGACAAGTTCCTCCTTAGTTCAGTGAACCATTGTGGTTGTCAACTCCCTTACAAAGGTTAATGGTAGGTTGAATGGTCACTTATACATGGAGGCACCGGCAACAGTGGCTCAGGGCATCAACTGATGAAACTGCCTCTGACCCAGAGGTCCTAGGATTAGAGTCCTGACAGGTAGGATTTTTAACTCTAGCTAGAAAGATGGAATTCAGCCACCATCTGCATGAGAATTCTAGCACAGCTTCTATGACCAATAGTGTTCCATGTTTTTTCCAATTAACAGAAAGCGAATGCCAGAGCAGTATCCTAACAAACAGGCTGTGGTGCGTGTGATCTTTCCTCCCTCTTCATTGACCTATCCCCACCCTTTTCTTACATTTACAAGCGAAAAACAGGCCTCTCTTCATCCCTATCTTTTTAACTTTGCTTTCCCTCCTCTCTTCATCACCCTACTTCACCTTCCCTTCGCAAACACCCCTTTGCACGCCCCCCAGAAGTGGGGCAAACTGCCACAAGCTCCGTTCGTAATTGAGGCCCCCGAAATTTTTATTTCATTCAAAACCTGTACCAAATGTACTGCAAATTTAAATTAACCGCTATAATTTATTTCTGTTGCACGCAGATATCAATTCCGATTATGTATTGAGAGAGGGAGCCTTGGGATCAATACTCAGGACGCATCTCTGTCCAGCACATGTTGGGCTGCACAAACGGTTTCATGAACAGGTTTGCTCTAAACGATACAATCAATCGTTTTATAAGCAACTACATTTTCCAACACACTTCGGCATGTTTACACAGACCTCTCTGCACACATCTGAGCTGCCATTGCAAGTCACCGAGTCATTTCCAAGTATTTGGGGTAGCATATTGTTCATGGCACACTATATCACACCTTCAATAGAAAAGTGACACAAGTGCAAAATCATCATTTTTCAGCTAAAAGCAAATAAGAGGTTACCAAGAGGTACTGCTACTATTCTGAAGTTGATTTCTATTCTGAAGTATTTGAAGTTAATTAGTTCAATTACTGCCCGCTAGAAGGTGAATATTTGGTACAATCTATAACGAGTATTACAGAACTATGAAACTTAAAATCGCAATTTCTGAGAAATCAGAAATTCGCACTTCTGTCACTTTTCTATTGGAGGTGCGATATTATACTCATATATAACATCATTATTACTTACATAATTGACTGTATCATCCTCTCCTTTGATTGCATCTTTGTGATGTTTCATTTTATCGATGAGATTTTTATAAAATCCAAAGCAGTACATATCATTTTTTGTGATAAGTGGCTCCAGAACAAACCATAAACATTGCCGAATTTTGTTTAAGTAATCTACATCATCAAATGTTGTAAATTCAGGATCATGGGCTAATACAGGTACAGCAAAAACTAGCATATAATCAGGCAAAATATGAGTTAACTGCGGCATTGCCTTTTCAACAGCACCTGCAAAATAAATAAAAAATGTTAATGTCATTTTTACTAATAATGAGTGTAATAAAGGAACACATAAGTGCTGATCAGAACAATGATTGCATGTTCTCTTCTACAATAATAATACTGGTTGATTTATTGATATCGAAAATTTGAATTTTATTTCAAGATTATATTTCCAAATGAAAATTGAATTCAGAAACTTCAACTCATAGGCATTTGAAATTGCTATAATATTAAATCAATCTTCCGTGTCTTCAATTTACATCAAAACAGAGCAAATCTCTAAAATGCTTGCATTTTATTTATCCATTTATTTATTTAATAAACGCACATGCTGTCCTTGTTTACAAAATTATACTAGTACATTTATTAGTGAGGTGATATACACATTAATACTTTATAAACACGTAAGTTCATAACGAAGCTATCCATTAATATGATAGAGATTTCAAATATTAACAACAACAACAACAAAAAAAAAAATCATATTCCAAATATAAATTCTTCAAAGAATTTTATATTCGAGTATACAATTCACCAGAGTATCCATTTTCAACTGATTACATAAGTTGCTCATTCATGATATTGGACTGCTTGTCAAAGAGAAAAAATTATAATATATTATCTCAAACATAATTGATGTCCTTGCGTTGGCAGGAGGAACTTTAAAATTAACCCTTTTCCAAAATAAAGAACAATCTAAATAGTTTGTAATCAGTTTGATAAGGATAAGAGGATCTCTGAGGTTTCTAGAGGATCTAAGAGATGGTATTTTGAGTTGATTCACATTAAACTGTAATGATGATCTATAAATTAATGGATCAGGCAGATGCATTTTCAACGCAATAATTCTAAAAAACGTATGCAGTATGATCTTGATCCTTATCAAATGATGACGTGTGGACCACACAGTTGAGGCAAACATCAAGATAGGTCTAACCAATGACATAAACAATGATTTCAAAACGTTCGTTGAGTTTAAGCCCAAGCATGTTCTTCTCACAAATCCTCAGATTTGGTTGGCTTTCTGAATAATCAGATCAATACATCCCTTGAACTTCAGTTTGAAGTCAAATATAACTCCCTCACCAAGTCTCTTATAAAAGATACTTTGGGGATTGAAACTCAGCATCAGACCCCTGTGGAGAAGATTTTGGGGTCATCTGCATATAGTAAAATTTTGCTACATTTAATTACACTGGGTAGATCATTATGAATAAATTAATTAGCAGGAGTTGAAGCTGTAAACCCAGTGGGACACTAGGTTCAACATAAAAAAGGGATGAGAGAAATCCATTGATACTGTGATCTACCTGTCAAATAACAGTTGATCCAGGATGAAAGTGGATCGCCCACCTCAATCTGGACTAGTCAACAAGGATGATGAAAGGCTTTTGGTTAAAAGTGTTAGAGAAAATAGTGAAAACATCATCAACTTTATATACATGCTCAAAAGCAGTAGTAATATTATTTTTTTAACAGTAAATTGGTTAATGTAAATCGGTTAGGTCTAAAGCTATATTGATTTTCAGATAGAATATTTTTAAAATAAAAATTCAATTTAGATGTGATTGCACAGGCTTCTGTGGCCGGAGTTTGTATTGTCTAGGCTATCTGGGACAAGCTGCGTCTCTTTCATGGCTCACATTTCAGCCAACATATTGTGGCCTTTCTCAGGGCAAACTGCTGCCAAGTGGCTAGCATGACCACCTTATATGGAGGAAAAGGATGAAAGGATGAATAGGACAGCAGCTCCTTAACACTAACTTTCCTCTTTTTGTTATGAATCAGCGTCAAAATGTCACTCTCCTTCCATAGAAAAGGAAATAATGTGATATTCAAACTGAATTAATGTGAGGACACATCTTTGTCACTAAATATCAAACAAGAGTGTGAAAGAATCTTCCTGGCATATAAAATGCAGTTGTTTTTTTCTACATTTCTAAATTTCTCTACATTAGGGACGTGATTTATGTAGTGTAATTTAATTTTTTTCTCAAAATGTGGTGTGTATTGTGTTGATGCATCTTATATGATGACAATGATACCAAACAAAACTAACTAAATCAATGTTATTAAAAAAATCCAATAAGTATTTGTCAACAAAAAAGTATGTGATATGGATACATAAACCAAGCCCCATATCCAAAACTGACAAGATAAACTGTCAAATATTTATCATTCGGGTGGAAATATTTTTAATTTCATGTTATGAGTTTATGAAGTTTCAAATATTTTTTAAAAGGTTTCTATTAAATTATTTTCTAACAAGAAAACATTCTGCAAACAATACAGGGAAACAAGTTTGGTTCTACCACTTTGACACAGATCATAAGAACAGAAATCAGGAGTAATATATTAGTATCACCCACCTGCTGAGCTTGTTCCCATGCTGATACTTTTCACATATTCACGCCGCTTATTGATATCTGTAACCATGTATTGTCTCATAATGGTTTTTAGCCTTTTGTCTGTTTCTAAACCAGCCAAGGCATAATAACCCATGAAATCTAAAGGCAAACATTTATGTGGGATACCTCTTCCCAGACCTTTGTGAAGTTTGGTGGCAAATATCTCACGCACTTGAATTACTTCATCCTAAACAAAAGAGTATAAGGATGCTCATTACTTCTGATTGACAAACTAAACAATAACTGTCTAATTAATACTTACCGTCATTAAAGTTGATAAATTGTAAAATTGTTCAGCATTGAACTGATCACCAACCCCCTTCTGTTCGCAGATCTTCAACATTGCACATCCCGCGGCTAATCTTAACCATGCCATTTCTGCTTTACTGTAAATCATAAAAGATATTCAGTCATTCCATGCAAATAGTTCTACAAAAGAAAATATAAATGAGCAAACAAAGTAGTAGAATATATCACTAAAAAAATACAATACAGTAAAACGTCCTCAATGCGGAAGATGTATAATGTGGAAAAATGTCTAATGTAAACTTAAATCCTGCCAATCACAAATTCTACAGCATTATGTTGCATAAAGCAGAATCTTGTCTGAAATGGAAAAAAATTCTGGTCCCTTGAAGTTCCACTTTGAGGAAGTTTTACTGTACAAGTAACAAATAAAAAAGAAAAAATCCCTGCCAACTTCAAATTAACAATCTTTTTAGAAAAGAGAGAGAAAACATCACAATGAATTGCAACTGTTTCTTTGCTAACACTACATCTATTTTACCTATGTCTTCCTTGCTGCAACAAATCACCACGATTCACAATAAAAGCATTCAGCATGCGGAACGTCTTCTGAGCAGACAATACATCAGCCTTCAATCCTAGTAACCACCGAGCCATTGTTTTCATCCCCTCCACTTTACATCTTGTTTCTTCAGGAAGTTCGTCTTCTCTGCACCAATCACAGTCATCAGCAAATCCCGAACTATTTACGGAGTTTTCTTTCACAAGGAGTTCTTTCACAATCTGTGTGTACAATAAACACACGCATTAATTTTATGGAGTTGTGATTATTCTAGAACTAGATAACAGTGATTTCCAGAACTTACTTTTCTTGATACGATATTCTTTATATGTACAGGATATTTATCTGGCAAATTGTAAGCAATATGCCCAAGAGCAACAATTGCTGTTCTATAATTCTCTGAATTAGGAGTAAGGTTTTCTTTCACTTTCTAGAACAAACAAAACCAAAATGAACAAAAAACTTTTCATATCCGAATGAGTGACAATCTCTAAACCATCATAAACAGTATACTACCTCCAGTATTTCTGTAAAAACAGCATCAGGTCCCTGAGTCATATTTATATATAAGCATCGAATTGCTTGTTTTGCTTGTTTCGGTGTTCCCACTTCGGCAAATTTCTTGCAAACAGGAACAAGTTCTCTTACAATATCTGGGAAAAGTTCCCCTGCAATAAAAAGAAATAATTCAAAATGCAGCCACATAAATCCTGAAACTAAAATATGAATTTAAAACAAAATTTACAATGAAGGCTTTTGGTGAACAGATTACTTAGTCAGCTACCAGAGAGAAATGTTATTCTTGAGAGCTAAAAAAAGAAGAGAACGAGTTTGGGACAACACATCCACTTCCAAATTTCATTTTATAAAACAATGACAACACCAGTAGTCCTGTGAAAGGGAGGGGAGTGAAAATTGGATTCTCTCTCAAAAAGAAATATTGAAGCTACAGAGATGAAATTTTTAAGGAGAGTAAAAGGTACTTTGCTAGACAAACAAAGAAATGAAGATAAGAAAATAATTAAATATATTTAGTTTAAATGATTGTATACAACTATACAAACAAGACTGGAAAAAACATTTATAAAGAATGGAGCACAATAGGCTACCTAAACAAGTGCTGCAGTACAACCCAATGGGAAGAAGTATAGGGAGACCACGTAGATGATGTTTTGATATGTGAAGCCGTAACAGGCAGCCACCTAATCCTTGAAGTGCAGAAGAAGAAGAAGACATCCACTTCATTGCAAACTAAGTTATTTCACAATGAAACAATTTACCAATGAAGTGAAAGATTGAATCCCCATCGGTTGGTGCCATTAAAAGTTGAAGAGAGGGAATCTACTGCAACTCTTGCTTTTTCAGGATATTATACTGTCCCTTTTTGGAAGGTGACATTACAAACAATGTAAAAAAGTCTTAATGCACCAGCTTAATTCAAAAAGTCGTGTATAGGTGACGCTAGAACACATAAGTGTGCTGTCAACTTTAGGTGACAGAAGTTTAGGGCTCCACTATAAAGACACAGAATTAATGATCACTGATAGTGCAATTCTCATCTAAGATCCCTTGTTATTTACACACATCCTGAAATTTAGAACATGTTTGTGAGAAGTGCTGCAGTAGATTTTTGAAGATGAGTATGAGTACTCGAGGCAGTTTCTCCATATTCTTTGCCAATTCAAAAAATAATAAACATGAATGAAATGGAAGAATTGAATAATAAAATGAATGAATGGAAGTTTTGGTAAGATTTGGAACTTTTGATATTATTTTAACCTCAAAATAAGAGATAACTGTTTGATTGTTTTTTAAAAATGTTTTTTACATTACAAAGGCCAGGCTGATATTCTGATAATGTTCGTAATTATTACATAATTCAAATAACACACATATTGTTAACCATCTTCATAGAACAAACATATATAGTGTTGCTCGTTACACTCTGTTGCATGAGGTTTTGCATTCAAATATGTGCTGTTACCTACAAGTCAAACATGTAGTTTCAAGGGAGACCAGTTCTTACTTAATACTCACAAAGTTCATGTGTCAGTAAGCCTTGGTGGTCTTTCCATGTATTATAGTACTCCATGTATTATAGTACATGTGGTGATCTGCATGTTGAGTGTAACCACCTGGTGATAACTGTAACACCTACTTCTAAAAGGGGTGCTTAGCTTTTATTTCATGGAAGCAATTTGATCATTTGTAATAATCAGATTCAAGATCGCTAATCTCCGCCCATCTCTAAATCTTGTTGCTTCAGTAATAAGTGGAGTAAGGCATGTGTGCAATGTCAGGAATTCTTTTCAGGAAGGGTGTTTACAGTTGTTGGATATAGCCTTGCCAGGTTTGGACACTAAAAATCCTCCAAAATTATTACTATCTTTATGGATTTATTTTTTGTCTTTCTGAGCATATTGAATCATGAAATGTTTTGTTTTGGAGGCAATGGTGGGTAGACTACACCAACATTTAGCTTCAGGTTACACAACGTTTTCTTGATTTCTTTCTGATTAAATGATTTCTTTGCATCAGGGTTTGCTCATTCTTATTGGTTCACAGGGAAGATTGCGTTGTTTTTCTTCTGTTTTGAATGCCAAATTCAATGACCTAAAGCATATCTTAATAGGCTTATCAGAATCTGGGTTCAGTTTTCCCCAATCGTATTGGTTATTGGATTTCACCCTAAAAAATTCAGCAGTGGGTTTACCTTTGAGAATTGTTATAGCCTTTTAGATGCCTTCTCTTCTTTAGGTTTCTGGATTTCTGTAGTGCTTTTTGGAATTGGAACCCTGTGGACTATGTTTTACTATTGTCTATTTCTCTCTTCAATAACTTTATTGATTAGATTCTACATTATTCCGATATATAACTGAAATTGAATCTTCCATTGGGAATGATATCCACTTTTTCTGGAAATACGCGACTATGAAAAGAAAAATATCTACTTCCTAATGAAAGGTTTCTAAGAAATGATACTGGCAACTCACCACAACAAATTGTTGACTTGTTTGCAAGATATTTTGCTGAGGTTTATGTTCCTGCTGATGATGCTGAAGATATTTGTAAAAATGAACATAATGGAACTACTGATATTGATTACTTGGAAATTATTCAAATGAATGTTTATAATGCCATTAAAAATCTTAAAACAATTTGAACTCCTGCTCCTGATGTCATGCCTTCTTCTTTGTTGAGAAACTGTATTGTTAAATTAAATCATATGCTTCATTTTTTGTTCACAAAGTCAATGCAAGAAGGAAACCTTCCTAAAGTCTGTAAAAATAGTTTTATAACTCCTATTTTTAAAAAGGAAAATCTTTCCAACACTGAGAACTACAGACCCATATCTAAATTATGTATAATAGCTAAAATTATGGAATCTATAATTACATCTAAATTAACCTCTCTATTAAACCAATTCATTATTGAGGAGCAGAATAGTTTTAGGAAAATGAGATCTCCTGTTCACAGTTTCAAACCCATTCAAAGCCGTGGGTTTTTGAGGGCGAGAAAATTCTTCATACACCTTCCTTTGGAAGGAAAGTAAGGCCGGCTGTCCCATTTTAGTAGATTTACTGCATGTAAAAGATTAAGCCTAAATGAAGCCTCTGAGCTAAATTCAAATCCCTTGTTTTGTCGCCCAAGGAATACCTCCTTTCTCTGCTAGTGGGTGAAAGGAGCGTACCGAAATGTGTGTGGTCAGATGGAAGAACGGGCCTGATGGCATGAGTCTCACCACAGAAAATAAAGAATCAATTCAATTTACTAGACTCACTGATAAAATAACATTTTATTACAAAATAGGTGATACTTCACAGGAAACTGTTTCACAATTTGGGGATTTGGCGGTGTTTTTCGATGGTAAACTGAGAATATATATACATATTGAATATATGGTTAATAAAGCTAATTGGATGCTGAGATTTGTAAGACGCATATCATCAGACTTTACTAACGTGCAAACACTTAAAATCTTATACCTTACCTTGGTGAGACATATTTTGCCTCGCAGGTTTGGTCTCCTCCTTATCAAACCCACGTCTGTGGACTTGAAACTTTTCAGCATAAATGTTTTACTTTTGGTTCTCATCAACTGGGTATACTATCACCTAGGTTAACTTATGTTTACCATTGCATTGTGGCTAATATGAATATAAGCTCACTGCACTCTAGAGAGAAGTATTATGATATTTTTGTGTAAGTTAGTAAATAAGTTAATAGATTAACATACAATGTAGGCTTTCACGGCGGGTTTCCACATCAAAATCAGTTGTTTCCGGGCTTGAAGGCCGTGGTCCAATGGAAACAGTGAACAATGGAAACAGCCAATGGAAGTTTCCATTGGACCACGGCCTTCAAGCACGGAAACAACTGATTTTGAAGTTAATAGATTCTCTGACATTGTTTTCTCAACTTCCTTGGGTGAAATTCATGCATGGACTGCGTTCCACCGAAACTGTACTATTTAGTGTTCCATTTGCAAGAACAAACTCTTATTATTATGCCCCATTATGGAGGATGTTTTGTAGAGTACACTATGATGTGATTTAATAAATTTAAATGTAATGTTAAAAACCTAATTTTGAATGAATTTAAATTATGTTTATACTTTATGCGAATGTAATGTTAAAAACCTGATTTTAAGAATTTTAATTGATGTCTTATTTTTATGAGTGTTCTACTTACTATTGGGCGTTTGCCTGTACTGTATTATATGTAAATAAATAAAATAAAATGTAAATAGCTACCCTAAAGAAAACCACAGTTTATGACTGTTTTGTATAGTTTAAGAAATGGGAGGAAACGTAATAGGATAAGTGCCGCAGGAGACTGTCAACATCCCAAAATGACAAAATTATGGCAAAAGTGAAACAAAAAATTCAAGGCCATAGAATTTATGGAATTGTAGCACAAAGTCGGTATCTCACAAGGATCAATTCATTCCACTAAGTGCAATGATTTGAAGATGGGGTGCAAGGCAAAGTTCATTCCGGCAGCTGAACACAGGTCAGATGGTATTTCACATGACAATAGCTGGCAAGCTGTTTGAGACAAATACGCTGGACTGATCATGACTAGCATTGAGGCTTGGGTGTTTGCTTACAACCCGGAGACAAAACTGCAGACATCAGAATGGCACATACCAATGTCTTCCAGACCAAAAGAATCATGCAATGGCTCAGCTCCAGTCACAAAGGACGCCTTCTATTGCTGCTTCCAATAATCACACGATATAGCAAGTGTGTATGAAGACAAGGGTACTATTTTGAAGGTGATTAGGTTAGCACTGATTTTAACGTTAGCGGGAATGTTTTATTAATTCATTCAAACAAGAGAGTGAGACCTCTGTGAGACCATTTATCCACTTTCTCCACTAAAAATATTTCACACCGGTAATATGTTAATTATCAAATTTGTTCAGATCTCTGATTGAGAGAATTTGACCTGTAAACGAAAGTTTTAGGCTGGCTATTGTCACTCTCTGTAGCTCCATCAATTACAAGCAAGGGCTTTTCCCATAACTTATAGCAAAAAAGCGCATTGAAGCATTTACTGCAAAATCATTTTTACTAATGGTTTGCAGAAGATAAAATGATACTGTACAATAACATTCAAAATGGTTTCCCAAAAAGTAGCATGTACACAGGTCAAGAAAAGCATTACTCTCATACAATACTGCAATACATTAAATATTTCAAGAAATTTTTAATTGCAGTAGTCGTGATTAGAGCAATTACAAACACAATGTACACTGATTCTTTACATTCCAAGAAAATCAAAGTAATTCTTTCTCTGTAATACTTACCAATGGGTTTATATTTCCCAAGGAACGTGAGAACTGATAGCACCAAAGGAGCAACAGATTCATCTTCATATTCAAGAAATGACATAAGGTGTCTGATAACATCTTCATGAAGAAAATGTGATGGAAACACAAATGACAACATCTGTGGAGGGTAAAAAAATGTGATTAAGAAACTGCAGAAAATTAACTGCAAAAGAGAAAGAAAAGTAATAGCTTTCTACTCACCACTAATAACTTAAGACCTCGCTCGCCAGCTGTGTTTGGATGCAAACCTACTTCTTCTATAAGATTTCCACCTTTGAGACAGTCTTCAATATAACCAACAAGTATCTGCAAGAAATCGAAATCAAAATCAAAATAAGTACAAAACACTGAAGGTTGAAAAAAAAACACAAACACACCGTATCTCTTCCTTATTGAACATGATCAAGAATAAAATTGTTAACATTTGTATATTACACACCAGTAACATTTCCCCCCTTCCTTCTCTTTTGTTTTTCTTCTTCTTTCTCTTCATCAGTGCCAATTTCTTTTCTTTTTTAATTTCTCAACATTTTTCTCTTGAAATTTATTTGGAACCTAACTAGCCGCGAATAGTGTTGCTTTAATATCTCTTCTTTGCAGATCTGAGCACCACCCAAAAACTCAAATCATTAAAAAATGAAACGCTGAACGCTGGAGAGCAGGCGGAAACAAACAGATGTTCAAAACTTGATAGTAGGCTCTGTTTGTTGGGTATTATATATGATTTGTAAAAACATATGACAAAATTATAAAGCATTACAAAGCAAACATATCAGCTGCCTGGAAAACATTTCTTCAGCATCTTTGATGTTCTTCCTAATGAGACTGTTTATTTCTTTATAAACATGCTCATTCATGCAGAAACAAGAAGTCAGCAATTTGAAGGGTATGGGGTTCACCCACCAAATCTTCCTCTTCAGATCTTCTCTCACCATGTACTTATTTGAATGAGCATTCCATTTTCATTAATACATCAATTTCCCTATTTACGAATTTTATTTCTCATAAAATATTATTTTGGAGGTGTTTTCCCTACATTATTCTCATTAATAGTTCCAGCTCCTTCATCAACCTTGCTCCTAACACTGCGGGTACACAAGCATCATGTAACACGTGCTACAATGTCTGTGTTTTCAGATGCCAGTATTCCAATCAGACAAGCAGAGCACAACAGACTTTGTGCAGCGTGCTTTTGTGCCATGCTCCATTTGCGACCATAAACTTTGCAATGAATGCATATTTAACATCCATTAAAATACGCCCTTGTGTCTCTGGCCATAATTGTAAGACACAGGCATAAAATAGAAAAACTATGATTGTAAAGGCTTCCATCTTCTTTATCGACCATCTAAGAGGATCTAAATGGAGCTTCCAACTCCATACAGGATGTGCTTCCAGTCGACATTTCCTATAATAGTTCTACAGAACCAAATGAGGACTAGGATTTGTAGGTTATTACATAGTTGTATTTTTATTAGTTACAAATATTCTTTAGTAATATCTTTACAAATTAGGCATTATTAAGTGGTTTAAAACATATATGTGAGGAAAGTTATATCTCTTTGTAGATTTCAATATTTTATTTGAAACATATTCCATATTATATTCTTTCAAAATTATTTTAGACAGATTATTTATATTTTTCGGAACCACTAAGTCAATCCACGCATTCATTGGCAGCAACATGGATCGATAAACTAATGCATCTTGTTTCAATTGAATCCGAGCATTATCATATCTGAATTCAAAAAATCAGAATCTTTCTTGAAAGTGACTTCATACATTTTGTATACATTTGTATAGTGAGAAGTGAACAATTGTTTGCTGAATCCCATGTATTATGGATGGGTTACTTGCTATTTGCCGAACTCCAAGCATTGGTGTTTAGTATGCACATGTCAGACTTTTAGGCTCAAAGAAAGTGAACAAGCATCTTCGCTACCTAAGATTGGGCAAACAGTTGCCGAATGTGAGGAGCCACCTTCAAATGAGTGAGAAGGGCATTTCAGTGAAATATCTTAAGGAGTTTTCCAATGAAACATTCAGAAGTGTTTGACGCAGTACAGTACAGTACAGTACAGTACAGTACAGTGCGGTACAGTACAGTACAGTAAAATCTGTCTAAGATGGAATCTATCGGAACAACAACAGGACGGTCTAGGGAGATTTCCGTTTTATGCAGAGTATTGCAGAGTAATTTAATGACTGTTTTGGGGATATTGGCACTTCTGCCCTGAAACTAGAGTAAATTACATGACTTTATTACAAATTTTGAAATACATCAACATACATAAATACATATAACGTATTTATGTACGTTGATGTATTTCAACCTGGCACACAAGCGCTACAACAGTCAGATTTTTACATTACCCATGCAGCACCCGTTCTATCATGAGATTGGTGGGTTGGTTTGGTGTGTTGTCGGAGGCCACAACAGCTACCTTCCCATTAGCTCTAATAATTCGCCTCTGGCCACCTCAGGCCCTCCCGCGGATATGCTGGATATTTCAAGCATATCATGCGCCCGCCAGTGTACCAGAATCATACCTTACAGTTTATTCTGATGCCACACTGACGACTTGTGCCTTCTACTGCTAAGGCAGTACCTACCCCTGTCTGGCCCTTCCTAACCAAGACATATACGAAAATGAGATGTTTGCAACTCTATATACCCTATTAATTTTTAGAGATTTACCTGTGCTACTCCTTGTAACAATACAGCTGTTGTTGGTAATTTAGAGAAATTTATATGTCATTCGAAAAAAATCCTTTTCTATGTGGACTAGCCCATGTTGAATTCAATATATGTCAATTTTGTATAAGTTATGCACCAACTTCTATGATTAAAGCAGATACCAGATACACAAATATCACGTCAACCCTCCGGCGGATCAGAAGTATCCTGACCAATCAGGAGCTGCGGTTGCACACACCCAACGCAACGGTGGTTCTTGCATTAGAGCGGGGGCCTCAGTCTGCTGGAGGTCCACTCTGTGATAGGATGGCATCAAGAAGTCTGGTGAACGTTCTGTATTTCAGACTCACTGCTCGAACTGCCAATTATTCCTTCAGAATACTTGCATGCCAAAAACCTAACAGGGTGAAAACTTATTTTTTTATTGTGCATCATGCTGTGTGCAATATTGCAGCAGTTTTCATCAAAATCATGTTGTTCACATGGCAGTGAACCACTTCCTTCACTTTGTAGAGTATGTAACTGGGATCCACACAAACATTCCCAAATTGTATGCTTCTTCTGAAGTGAATAAGTATAATAGGTCTTATTTCATGTACTTCATGCATTTCCATCCCTACAGATTTTGTCGCCCTTTCTCTTCTTGATAGGTTAGTGACATTCAGGGGAAAAGTGTCATAAAACATTGTGTTTTGCTCATAACCAGAAGATTGCTACAATTTCTTTTTAAATTTTCTTAGACCATTGATTTCCATCGTCATTTGGACATCACTGATTTCATTTTTCAGAACTAACTGATATTATTCATAAAGAAGAAATGTAGCTCAAAATAAACCACTGTATTGCAAGTGACACCCACAATCTTTTTTTTTCATGAGAGACAAAGTTTATCTTAAATAGGATATCTTAAACACTCTATACTGAAATTTATTCCTCATTTGTCATATTTCAATTTTTGCCTTTTATGTTATGACCAGTGTAAGTACATTTTTATTATACCTTTATGGCTTGATGATCAACCATGACGGAAGAAATTCTCTCCAATAGCATCTTCACTGTATTGTAATATAAATTTGTCATGACAGGTTGGCCCAATTTCTTCAAAACCAAGCTCTGGAAGAAAAAAAAAATTAGAATACAATGGCACTTAAATATTCATCATATTTTAAATATATTAAAAAACAGAACTCAAATATTTATTTTATGATCAAAGTACATTTAATCATTCTAGAAGCTTCAAGACACTAGTGGTGCTCCAACAACACATACTTTCTCAGATTATTGGTAATGAAAAAGGAATACTATATTTCAAATTTTATCCTAGTATTTTTTCAGCCATCCTGTGAAACATTCTTTAGCAGTAAAAGGAACAAGATATTCGAATTTTCAAATTTCAGTAGTTCATTAGTTTTTATTGTCTTCACTGTCCAACTGATGCCACAGCACAGGCTGTGAGGCTGACGTTTCACTTGCAATGTGACAGGCGATAAGTCAGCCTCTCCACCTCCGATGCAGTGTCACCTGTATTTAATTGGCTGTCCGGATGACGCCATGTCCATGGCAAAGGTGCTGATGTTTCTGTTGCCATTCTGCAACCTTCCTTAGGGCGTAATGCATTACGCCCTGAGGAAGGTCACAGAATTGCGACCGAAACGTCGTCACCTTTGCCATGAATGCGGTGTCACCCAGACAGCCAATTAAATACCGATTCGGCTGCAGAAGCCTACGCTCTCAGTGTCACCTGGCCAGCGAAGAAGATACGAACTTGAGCCATGGAAGCATACATTTACAGTACATTAGTTTGACTGAAAATCAAACTTGCACCACATTCAAAGCACACTGTTCTACTAGAGAGAAAAAAATTATGGCCTGGCAATGGCAGGAAGCTCATCTGGAACTGCAGACCCTACACTACGGTGGCTGAATGAAACAAGAAACTATAATTTAATTTTCAAGGGCAATAGAAACAGCAAAATACTCATGATTTTATTTGCATTACTCTAAATTAATCTAAATCTAATGTTGTGGAATAGATTGCAACATTAAGAAATACACCTTTAAATTCAATATTCAAAGTGTAGAAGGTATCTCAAAAAAAAAAAAAAAAAAAAAAAAAAAAAAAATATATATATATATATATATATATATATATATATATATATATATATATATATATATATATATATATATATATATATATATATCTTTCTTTGAACTTGAAAACTTCAACTTTTGCAATTTCAATTGTTTTAATACAATAGGATTGATGTCATTTTATAAAGAGAAATTTACTCTATTTGAACAAAAATTTTACAGACAAAATTTGGAGTTGCTTTTTCAAATAAATATTTGCTGAAGATTACGAAAAATCTCATCCATGTTACTGTAATTATTTTATAAATCTCCCACCTGCAGAATATTCAGTTTTTCCATTAGTATGGTAGCATGCTGAAGTAATTTCGATCTTGTACTGGATATAACTTAATAAGTATCCTTAAGAATTGACTTTCTTCAATACAACAAAATTTTACTATAACAAAAATAATCAAGCTTCCTCCCTATTTTTTGACACTAGTATTTTACTGTAATTGTTTTCTGGTTACCAATTATTCATTAAAAGTGTATTAATTTGAAACAATGTTTGAAAACCAGGATGGCACATACCGTAGTGTCAGCACATTCCTTGCAACTAATATCTGGTCGGACAATATTTTCCATTCCAAGCAATAGTTGTTGGTCGCGTAACAAATCTACAGAAAACTTGGTTAAGAACTCTTGGGCTTTCACAGGTTCCGGTAAAAATCGAGATAAAACCATAATTTTAGCTGATATTTCTCGATCACGCTCGACAGAATGAGGCCGGCGGTGAAGCTCAAGCCATTCTGACACACTTCTTCTTACACTGGAGACCAAAAAAAAAAATAGAGTTAATAGAACAAAATAAGTTTCCTCAATACATGATCACAAAGAAATTACTTTTATAATGAGTACTCACGCTAACTGATGTTTTTGTAATTCAATAAATGCCTTGGTAGCATGGTCATCAATTGTCCCCAACAAATGATATAACTTTTTCATTCTCTCCTCAGCAGGTAATTGAAATGGTACCAGGCAAGTATTTAGAAGGCGTTCAACAAGTAACCTATGAAATTCAATTCATTCAATGAAATAACAATTACACCCCGAAACGTCATCTATTATATTGTATGAATATACATATTTACCCGAATGTAAGACAAGGTTTTTTCCTAAACGTATCATTTGACAAATATGGAGACATCTTATATTAAACATTACAGATTATTCGCAGATTAAGATTAAAAGTCACTTAGGATTTATGTTTTTACACTGCCTTTCATATTAAGAACCTTGAATGCTGATGTAATAATAAGTTGCAAGGACAATAAAAAATATATGTATCTATAATAATTATAATCAAGGACATATTCTTGGAATACTTGTCCAATATTTCTGAATGGACCAGTAAAAAGAGAATCTCAAACAAATAGCACAGCAGCAAGTGGAATGAATCATGGAAAAGAATAAAAATCAATGCCAGAATTCTGTTGTGTGGTGCGTTAGATAGACGAGGCAGCAAGGCCTCTTGGTTTGATGTCCAGCAAGTGCTAATCTTCATTTTGGAAGAGAAGGATATTAAAAATTTCAAATTGACGTCACTATGCATTATTCATCCAAAGACAAATGTTAGAAGAAATATTTTTTTAGTAAAAAGTTCCCCAAATTGGAAACTTGCGTTATGGAGATGTACGAATTCGCAGTTCACAACTTGATCATGCAAACATTAAACAACGCAAATTTCAAGTATATTGTATTAAAGAAAGTGAAAGAACTGTTAAAAAATCAAAAGCCACAAATGAGGGCAACAGGAAGAATATCTAGTGTTTCAGTTCTTAGGTGGCATCACATCATGGATGAACACAAATTCAACATGCAAAAGTTTCAGGGACGACTGAAATGACCAGAGAGCAACACGGAATCAGAGGATGTCCAAACTACATAGTAAAATATTTTCGATCCAATTCTTTTCTCCTTAGAAAGGTTTAACCTACATTTATAACATTTCTCCCTCATGTAATCTTATGTAAATTTAATTAATTATGGTAAGATGAGATCCTTTTCCTATACTTTGCGTGTTAAAATGCAAGTTTTCAAATGTGATTATCTTTTTAACTACATGGTAGAATTGTTTCATATTTTGAGAAAAATTAGTGTAAAAACATCGAATTTTTTAATAAATTTCATTTGCAACATTTAATCTTATTTTTGACATAACGTGACTACCTCCTTCAGAGAGCTGCCCAAAACCTCTGACCAATGTGCTCCGTAATGCCTTCTAGTGCATTTCTTGGGGCCCACAGGTGTCATATGTAGAATATTATTTAAACAGATTCCATAAATTCCAACAGAACTTTTGATTTACACATTTCTTCAGACAACACTCAACATTTGATGCTGTATTGTGAAGGAAACTAAATAAAGGGATCATTCAGAAAGGTGTCAATTGACAAGGATCCACTGGTTCAGGGGAGCAATCATATTTTAGTCCAGGTCAGGCTAGAGTATGTTAAATTATGAAGGAGGATGTTGGTACATTGAGCATGTTTCACAACTTTTAAAGTGTTGTGATAAAGGTGATAGCAAAAGGAATGTAGCAAAAAGCAGATGAAGCAGGTTTCTGAAGAACACCGCTCTTTTGAAGAGAAAATGGTGGTACAGCTGTGATTAAGCAATTTCACAAAATTGCTCACACCAAAAAAAAAAAAAAAAAAAAAAAAAAAAAAAAAAAAAAAAAAAAAAAAAAAAAAAAAAAAACAACACGCATATATTCAAAACATATTTCAACCAAAGAGATTTATAGAAAATGCATTTGCCTTAAAAAATGAAAGATATCTTTATCTGCAGATTTTTAACTAATTACCTGTCTTCCATTCCACTCATGTAATAACCATGTAAAATCTTGTCTTTTATCCACGTAACTGCTTTTTTTGTTGCCTGTGGGACATCAGCATCATTTAAATGCTTCTTATAAATCATCGCAAGGCCAGACATAGCTTCTTTCCGAATCTTGTACTGTAAATAATTTTCATTAATTTTTTTGACATACAGAACATGCCAATACAAATTACATAATGAAGGAATTACATATAAGGTAATGGTTTCAAGAAAAATTTACTTATGAGCTATAGAAGTAACCCTTAGATGCACCACATGGGTCTAAGTGGCCCAGGAGACACTTTCAAGTACAATAATTTCACAGGAATTTTCAAAATATTTTTGAAGAATATAAAAATCTCTACAAATTTCTGAAGGTTTGATCTTTAATAACAGACACCATCAAATTCTAGGTTTTGGGGAAATTTGAAAATATTTGAACGTACCACACCTTCTGTTAGACCCGGCTAAAATGTTTTTTTAAATTTAAATGCTTGATATTCTAGCAACCAACACGCACAAAAACCAAACGAGAAAAGACATTGTTTTGAATTCAGTTTTCATCATAAAAAATCACCATTCTACTCCCAAAATCAGCAAAAGTCTTGTTCTCTCATCAGAACAGTACATGAAGTTAATAAAATAACAGAAGAATGAAAACAATGACCAGAAACCCAGTACATCAAAACAACCATGAGAACACATTAGACATTTAACAGCTAAATTTTTACAACAAAGAGACAACCCAAACGACAGTCTGTAACTATATTCTGAAAATATTATGAATGCTTTGTGGGTAATAAATTATTCTAAATACCCTTTAAATTATTTTGAATTCTTTGCAGTGTTTTCATTTTATGTAATTTTTAGTGAAGGTATTTCTGTTAAAGGTTTTCATGCTAATTACAATATGAAATGCCACTAAAACTTCACAATCTGATAAAACTTTCAAAGAATTTGCAGCCCAACTGGCCTGTATATACACAAAAACAAAAACCTAATTTTTATATTGTGAAAATGGGTATAGAAATACAGAAAGCATCCTATTAAATACAATAAGTTAATACAATTTACACAGTGTTTTCCTTTCAAAATAATATCGTTAATTACATACTGGAGTGTAATGCATTCTTGTGGAAATCCTGCATCTACAGGTTACATCTATTGTTATTTTAAAATTTCTTCTTGAAGCAGTATAATAAACACTGCAACTACTAGTAATAAAACTCCTTTTTGTTAATATTAAATGCGAATAATCCTTGCAAAATTATGTAAAATTACTTTAGTCAAAATCAACATACCTTTTTGTCTAATGTTCTTTCTTTCACAAACTCAAGAAGATCTTCACTGTCTGACACTACTTCAAAATCTCTCTTTGCAGTAGTAACAATAGCCATTACCACCTCATACCTCACATTTTCTTCAGAATCATGCTGGCGTAATTTCAGTGTCTCAGTAATATCCTTACGAAGTTCAGGGTGATTTAATAAAAAATGCATGGAATATTGGACACATTTAATGCGAATTGCAACACTTATATCATTAAATCTGTAAATTTAACAAAAAAACAAAATTAGAAATTTCATGATTTATAATTATCAACAGCAGAATAGGTGCATTATATATGCAGGTCTTTCTCACAAAACTAAATAAAATTTTATCTGTACAGAACTACTGAGAACAAAAACTCTTGAGCTAGCAGCTTAACCTTAGTACCACAGCACCTTACTTATACCCTTTTACTACCCTTAAACTAAAGAATGGAATAGAAACCAATAATCTACCCTGAATGTTTTTTGTCTTAATAAATAATTTTTAACTTTCTTGTATTTGAAATTCTGAATGATAACATGCTCTACAATTAAAACACACTGACATATTATGGCTTTCTTTCGAATATCTATAAATCACTTAGTGTATGTACTGCTTTTAAAGCAGTTTTACAATATTAAACAACCAGAAAAATAGCTGACCCAATTGGAGTAGCAAGTACTGTCACAAATCATATTCAGAGTAGTCTGTTGTCAGTCATACTGGTTGACATTTACTGTGTTCCAATAGATTGTTATCAATCCAAACTTGCTCATGGGCTGACAATAATATACCAGTATGTTTATTGCTCAAATGTTTAATGCATACATTTTCTGAGAAATGAGACAAACACATCTTGATGGTAAGATTAATATACATTTTCACCTTCTGCAATAGAAGATTAACCTTGCGAAGGAATTATACTAATTTTATTCCCCAATATACCAAAATATGCCTCTCGAAACACTATTGCGTAAGGAACAAACCAAGAGAAAAGCACAATAATTTCACAGGAATTTTGCAAATACTTTTGAAGAAGATAAATATAATTTAATGAGTGAAGAACAGAATTATTATAGAGTGTGGTTGGCAAATGACAACACCACCAGTTTTGAAAATTAGATTCAGATCTTCAGCAACAGAGATGGGAGAGTGTATTCAAAGAAAACATGTACATCTTTTATTATGATTCACTTTCTTGAGTCTTTTATGTCTAACTTTAAACATAATTTATATACTGCATGTTATTTCTAAGGTAAGATAAAAGGCTTCAGAAAATTTCAATGGATTCTGGATTTACAACTTTTCTGTGATACACATTTTCAATTAAAGAATCTTCAGAGTTTTGTGAGTAATGTAATAGAGTACTAGTTTTGAAAATTTTTCCAGAGCAATGAGGAGTAGGTTACTGAAACAAAACCATAAATACCCGGTGTATATTTTCCTGAGAACTGAAATGCTGACCGCTATTCGTGTACTAACATTACTTGAATTAAGAATAAATGTTAGGAACAAGCATGCTGACAATATTTAATTACCCAAAATGTTCACTTCTGTAAAATAAAAACTATTTTACATTAAAAAACAAACTACAGATTATGTATAATAGTTCTGCTGTCAAAATTAATAACTCACCAACACCTCTCACATCTACTGAAATAAGAGCACAAGAAAACATGGGCAGATACTACAAGTGCATGAATTTGGATAAATATTCTCTTGAAGAATCATTCCATATCAGAGACTAATTCTTTCACAGAAATGTAGATAAGAGAAGAAAATAAGAGTAAGTGAATTGGAGAGTACTCTGTGTATCACTAGAATTTATTGCAACAATTAAACAGTGTAGTAGTAAATATAGTAAATCCTCATTAGAAAACATTTTAAAAAAATGAAATGTTTCAGTTGTCACAAGGCTTGGTCATATTTTTGTACTTCACCTAAATAAATTTTCCATTACATTTTGCTGTTCTAAGTTTTCTTATAATCCCCGATTTTCTTGTTCAATATTCATTTTCCTCACCTTTTGTACAAAACTGGAAGATTGAATTTTTCAGAATTCTTAATTCTTTCCTACATACTACAAATAAAAAATTATAAACAAATTGAAATCAAATAATTTTAAGAAAAAATTAAAAGAAAATCAAAATGAAATAGCAACTAAAGAAAAAAGTCATGTTCCAGTCTAGGGTGCTATTCAACAGACCTATGACAGATCGTCTTGATAATTGCTTACAATAGTTCTCAAATTCACTGTTCATGCAATAGTGGAGTAATTATGTACGTGAATCATATAGATATGAAATATACTGAATCTGATATAAACATTGTTCCACTATCTGCTGGGTCAATTATTTTTCCTGTCAAATAATACATTGCCACCATCAATATTACTCGTTCAATGCACACCATCAATATTACTCATGACTAAGGCAAGGATTTTTATATGTCATACTTTCCTTTAGCAGGTACAGGCATTAGTTCTTTAAGTATAAAGAAATTTATGTTATGAGAAATTAATTAAAATGCAGTAATTCGCTAGAGCCTATTTCAGCTCATATATTTTTTTAAATAAAGAAACTAATGTTCCTTTATTAAATCTTCTATACAAAAGTTACAATGATTTCTCAGACACAATACCAATGAGTATCAATCCCAGAGACAGGTGAGAGTGAGAGAGAAGAAGAAACAGGGACACAAGTAGTATTATCAGTAGAGCCTGGATTTGCATGCAAAGGCTTTTCTTTTTTTGCTAATTGTTATTTGGAAAATGATCATGAATCTTGAGGAACCTGCCCATTTAGAGCATTCCAAATGAATTTTATTTTGCATCTTTTGCCATGGTTTACAGTCACTGCACATTTCTGCATAATTTTTGGAAAATAAAGGGGAAATGATGATAATTTATTAAAATAAAATTTCTAGGAATTAGTGAATTCTGACTTATAGCCATAATTAGTAGTTCATGGAACTACTTATCAGTCACCATAAAGAAATGAGAATCCTTTTAACCTCAAAGCGGTTGCCAACTGCTGTAGTGGAATTGGGTAATCAACGAGGTCAATCAGTGAAGCCTGCACCTCTACACGGCACGCGGGTGGAGGTGAGCTGGGTTACCCAGGATGTGCCAATGGCCAAGATATGTGGCTGGACAGCCTTGACAATTGTGTGGGGAAGTCTTGGACAAGTGCAGGAGGCACTGTACTTGTTTTAGTTACAAGAAGTATACATAGGAACGTTATGAGCACTGAATATTGTGTTAACAAGCTTATTGAAAGTAAAATAGTTATAAAAACGTGATAAGATATTTTAATTATGAGAATTGGTGCCAAGAATAATGGCAAATACAGTACCTACTTCCGAACAGTTTGCACAAATGTTTGCAGCAACAACAGCAAATCCAGCAACAACTCACAGCTTGACAGCAGTTCCAGTACTGGTGGTGCAACAAAAATTCCAACAACAACAACAGCAGTGCAATATCAAAATCAGTAATTACGGAAGCATTGAAAGGATTGAGTCTGGCCTTCAGAACGCAGCCATTTCCCCTCCCACCGTTTGATGGAGAGAAGGAAGAGTGGTGTACTTAAAAAGAGAAGTTAGAACAACACCTTTTATGACACGGGGTTGACAAAGATGACATGAAAAGAGAGTTCATTCTAATTTGCATTGGCAATGAAATGTGCAATTTGTTAAGGAAGTTGTTTCCTGAAAGAGAAATAACGGAAGTACCTTGGGAAAAAATTAAAGTGAATTAGATAAATATTTCGCTAAAATGCTGCACGTAGTTACTTCTTGGTATGTATTTTTCCAGAACAGGAAACAACTGGAATCCATTCTCCGGAGTGGATCAAAGAGCTTAGAAGGTTAGCTCGCATGTGTGAATTTAAATGCCAAGCATCGGGTTACGAAAAATCATATGCAGAATCACTCATCAGATGTGGTCATTATATATTACATACTTTCGAGGAAAAAATTCGTTTCCAGTTGGTCAAGTTAAGTGATCCATCCTTAGAAGTGAGCACCAGTGAAAATGAAAAAGGAAGTATTAAAAGCGAAAGGTGAAAGAGCAAGTGAGAAATAAAATCTTAGAAAGAGTGTATTAAAAACATTCAAGACAAATGTAGATTCAAGCAAGCTGAATATTTTCTACGCGGCAAGCAGGGCCACATTAGAGAAGAGTGTCAGAGTTGGCTCAAGAGAAGACCAAAAGTAAAACAGGTGGCACAGGAAGAGGAAATAGAAAGAGATATGGTAAATGAAATATTGAATAGGGAAGATAAGAATCTCTTTACACATTTGCAGTTTGACAACAAGAAGGTGAATTTCTTGGTGGACACCAGAGCAGCATCCATGCTCATTAATTTAGAAACATGTCACAGGTTAGGCTCTTCTAATTGTGAAAATGAAGACACGAAATTGGTCAGCTTTTGCAAGAGTTCCATTAAGATCAAAGGCAAGATGTATTTAAATGCAGAATACACGAAAAAGATGAAGCATTTAGAGCTAGTAGTAGTGGATAAATATGATGTAACGAATCTTCTGGGACTTGACAGTGTTACTAAACTAGGGTTTGATATATACATTCTTGGCTATCCACGATGAAGCTGCGTCTCGGTCAATTGTGCTGACGTTTCGGCTGCTAGGGTTTGATATAGCAGATGAAATTGAACCTACATCGCTGAAAAAGCTTTAATAGAGGAGATTAAAGTGAATTTGTGGAGATATTTTCATTGGACATGGGGGAGTGTAGTTCATTTCAAGCACATACACAGCTAAAAGAAAATTGCAAACCTCATTTCTACAAGGCTCAACCATTGCCTTGGGCACTAGGGGAAGCGGTAGAAGCGGAGCTTTGAAGATTGGAACGAGAAGGTGTAATTTCATCTATTACAATTAGTAAATGGGCCAATGATTGTTAAGAAACAAAATGAAAGCCTAAGATTGTGCAGACTTTGCGAGTACCGTCAATCAGCAGTTGGTGGAGCAATATCCCATACAAAAAACAGAAGATCTCTTCCTGAAATTGATAGGGGGGGGGGGGACGACAACAATTTACAAAGATAGATCTTAAGGATGCATATCTACAGCTACCTTTAGATACACAATCAAAACATTGTAGTGGTGAACACTCAATTAAGCTTGTTTTGACTTAACAGACTACCATTTGGAGTTATGTCGGCAGCCACTATATTTCAATGTTTGGAACAGATTATGAGACAATGTGAGGGATATATTAACAATTAAGATGATATTGTGGTAATGGGTGCTATGCCTCATGAGTATATAGACAGAAGATTGTTGGACACACTAAGAGGAAGTGGGTTAAAGGTAAACTGGTCCAAGTGTGAATTTTTCAAGATCAGTGTCTTGGTTCAAGTATGAATTGTTTCATTCAGGCAAGAAAATTACAGAAGGTTCCAGGATTTTGCAGAGTTAAGAAGCTCCAGAGGTGGATGTTGATTTTCACAGATTATAACTATCAAATTTACTCAAGTTCCACTAAACTCACAAATGCAGATGCACTGTCAAGACTACCATGTGGTCCCGATATACAATTTGATGCATCAGAAGAGGCATGCTTTCAAATTGACACTGAAGAGTGGGAACTCATACAAGAATTCCTCAATAAGGCAGCAGCAGTTGCTGCGGCCACAGAAAGAGACGAGGAATTACAGTGAGTGAGAGACTTCATACAAAAATGCTGGCCATCGAAAGTGCTCAAGAGCTATTCCAAACGGCAGTGGAAGAGAGAGGTTGTCAGTTAAGACAGGGGTAGTATTATTAGCATCAGACCAGTACACACGAGTGGTAATTCCTCAGACACTCAGGAAAAGTGTATTTAAGCTGCTCCATGAAGGCCACTGGAGCCTACTTAAAACTAAACAATTAGTTGCGGACACTGTTTCTGGGCAGGAATGAGTCAAGTCATACAGCAGTTAGTGAGGTGTTTTGAAAGTTGTCAGATCAATCAGAATGTGCCAGGTAAAGACCTTGTATCATGGCCCCTACCACAGGAGCCATGGGAGAGAGTTCATGTAGAATATGCATGGCCTTTGCGGAACTTCATATGGTCAACTGTGGTTGATATTTTTTCCAAATACCCATATGTAGTTGAGATGTGATTTATGACAGCAGTAGCTACCATCAAAGCATTGGAGAAAGAGTTTGTCTCAGAGGGCCTTCCTCATGTGCTGGTCTCTAATAACAGGACGCAGTTTACTTCATCAGATTTTCCTGAATTTTGCAGGGTAAATGGAGTGTAACACATCTGCACTTCCACCTTTTCACCCGCACTCGAATGGAGAAGTAGAACGTTATGTCCAGACATTCAAAAGACCACTGCGCAAGGTGAGGAGCGCATGGTTAACCAAGACCAGGGCTCTTTTACGCATGCTGACTACCCATTGAACAGTTCTTGGCAAAGACAGCAGGAGCCCATTGAAATTACAGCATGGTTGCCAGAACAGGTTATTACTCTCATTACTCCATCCAGAAAACATTTGGCAGTGAAATACTATTTCAGCATATACATACTATTATGGCAGCTATTACTCTGCTGATAAGTACTATCAGACATTTCATGTAATATGTCATCTAGTATACCAGTAATAGTGTTCCTTTGAATCATGCTCCCTAAACGTGTTAGGCCTATCGCTTGTTCCAGTTTTCCAGTACACCTGGCAGCTTACATCCCCAGATGTTCCTGATCCAGCCATTTCTTTTGCATAAAGATTGGTTGAAATATAACATTATAGATTCTTAGTTTGGTCTCTTCATCAGTGTCTCTTGATTTATTCATTCTGTCCTATTTCTGAAGTTTGTTTTCCTTGACTTCCGATCTCTGACCATTAAGGTTGTCCAAATAATTGAATTTAGCTACTTTTTCTATTATTTTCCCATTTATGACAATTTTGAATTCTCATTTCTTTTCCTTGATATACTATTGCTTTTGTCTTGTTTGTGGAAATTTCCATACTATGTTTCTGTGCTATTTTATACATTTCATGTGCAGCAATTTGCAAGTCATCTCCTGATTCTGTTATTAAGACTATATCACCTGCATACAGGAACACTGGATCTTCTGTCTTTTACCAATATTTATTCCCTTCCTTATAATTTGTTCCCATTCCTTGATTTTATGGTTGGCATACATGTTGAACAGGCATGGGGACAGGCCACAACCCTGTCTTAACCCTCTGCTTCCTGTGAAAGATTTTGACTCATTCCCATTGTTCATTTTTATCATCTTCTGTAAGTCAGTATAGAGGCTTTGGATTCCTTTTCTAATTTCTATAGGTATGTTCTCTTCTTCTAGTATTTGGATTCCTTTTCTAATTTCTATAGGTATGTTCTCTTCTTCTAGTATTTGCCACATTAATTCATGGTCTACTATGTCATATGCTTTCTCAAAGTCTATGAATAATAGGTAAGTCGGTAAATTAACTTTGCCTGTCCATCTTTTGTAGACCTTCCTCTTCTAAAACCATTATGTTCTTCTCCCAGTAAAGTTTCACTGTATTCATTCATTCTATTGCTTAGTATGTTCAATCAACTATTGATGATTTAAAGCAGCAGAACAGGGTGCTCTATTGTTAATATGGTGTTGGCTAAATGCTTTTAAACTTTATTTGATTAACAATATATTAACCCTAGAGTGGCAGTGAATCTGTAACACCTAAAACAGAAGCAAGGGGTGATTTTGATACCAAGAATAGGATGTATTCAAATTCAAAATTATGTGCAAACTAGAGCTATATTGTGGTGAATACATTTTTCTTACACACCTAAAAAGCATCTTAAACATTTAAATGCAATTTCTGCAAATGATTTCCACTTTTAGGGTACATTTTCCACAGATGGCATTGTAGCACTTCTCAGTTTTGTTGCTTTTATACAAGCCGCTCTGGTTCTTCTTTCACTTTTTGGATGACCCCAGCACTCTTCTGCTTCTTTGCACACCTTTTCTAATAAATCCTCTGCACTTCACTTCACTAGACTAGATAGTTGAAGAGTGACTTTCACCTTTTTAATTGGTTACATGATTGTAGATAATCCAATCATTGGTTGCTAGCATGTCCTCTTATTATAGAAAATATGTCATATAGAAAATATGCATCAGTCATCTTCTGCACGCTGCAGAAGACAGCTGCAGAGAGTGTTGCATGCTGCTAAGCGTTGCCGAGCTGCTGAGTGTTACATTTCCGAGTCATTTCGTGTAACACATTCACCTTTATTTTGTGTCATTATAGAATATAAGTTTCACACTTCTTTTTCCGTTCTTCTCAGGCAGCCAACGATGACATGTGCTGATAAGCATTATATTCTTTCTCTTTGTTGACAAATATTCTGTCAATGTGCAGTTTGTGTAGCCTGGAATGTGTCGTAAAATAACAGAGGAATGAATTTCAGCATTTTGTTTCAACTCATCATGGATTTCACAACGAATCGGATTAATTATCTCCACTAGAGACGTTTTCTTCTCTTCAAGCTTTTTGGAAAGAT
The DNA here is from genome assembly GCA_038098605.1 of Gryllus longicercus. NCBI lineage: Eukaryota > Metazoa > Arthropoda > Insecta > Orthoptera > Gryllidae > Gryllus > Gryllus longicercus. The sequence continues at coordinate 1,297,298 of JAZDUA010000406.1, read as the reverse complement.
GTTAAAAATATGTCAATTATAACATTCATTTCTTGGTTTAGAAATGGCTCCAAGATTCAACAATTTCAGCCAATGGTTGTTTATTTGGTTGGACATCCTCTTTGCCAAGATATGAAACGGCATTTTACATGTTCTCGTTACATCAGCAGCAAAACAAAACTTCAGTACATATTTGTCAGGTTTATTTGGCAAAATTGGGTACATCTAAAAATAGTATTGATTGAAAAAAATTGCTCATCGATTGTAACTATTCACCTAGGTGATAGTAACAAATGCAGTTTTCTACAAATCTCTCCCATATTTCTGGCTATTAAGTAAACTTATCAGCACAAAGGCATTCAGCTCGAGTTGATTTGTTCTCAAAATGGAGAAATATGAGAAGTTTCTGAAATCTGTCTCCTGGCATTTTGTGAATTTTGATTTTCATAAATGACATCAAAGATCATCCACTGAGATAACTTTTTGCGCAAAAGCTCCTTGTGCATACATAATGCCAACGATTCTTTGAGAAACTCGTTTGTCAATTCTTTTTGTGCTTCTGATTCAATGTACCTCTTCATGCGGCGAAGCATTAGTTCATCAAATAGGAAATGGAAGGAACTTATCACAGATGCATTTGTTTGGTGACATGTCCTTGTAGAGAGGCCACCTCATTCTTTCAAGACATGCACAGAAGCTCTTCTTCCAGCTGATAAGGACTTGGCACCATTTTCACTTTTGGAGAATTTCTCTGCTCCTGTTGAGATGATCGAGTTGAAGATTGCGCTACATCAACAATTGCATCTATTTCCGCTCGCAATTCATCACTCGAAGCACTGGCTTCATCCTCGCTATTCCTTGGCACATAATCTTTATCTGAATCAATTATCTCACTTCCTGGTAGATGGGACAACTCATCAACACAGACCAATTGAACCTGACATTATGCTAAAACAAACTGACAAGGAAACCAAAATTAGAAAGACTTGTGTTCGTTGAAATTTGCGCTCCTTTCATTCTTTGCTTTTGGGAAGGATAAAACAGTCAAATAAAGCAAGGGTACCAGTTATCACCTAAATATTTGGTCAAAACAACATTAAAAATCACATCCTTCCTGTAGGAAAGGACTATCACTGTGCGATTCCATTACTGTAATATCATCACGATATGACACGATTAGACCAAACAAACCCAGAAATAATATTTTATCAATTACATCACAAAGAGAATAAAAAATTAACAGTCACAAAGTTTGAACAAAAACACTTAAAAATGGAATTCATAATTGAAGAAACAATTATGGTAGGTGTCATTTTGACCCCTGCCTTCAAGTGTTACTTAAAATGTATGATAAAAAAATTCATTCATTCAAAATTCTATCATTCAACCTTCGAAAAGTCATCAAAGACAAAAAATCCTTTGGCCTAAGAAACAAAATCCTTTGAAAATCCAGTATGAAAACTGAAGATCATCCACTACCATCTGAAATTATATTACAATGGGAAACTATATGTGGACAAAGCCAGTGTTATCACCAAACCCAAGAGAAAACGAGTATCTCTACTAGTAGGCTGCTTTCATTTTCCTGAACTTACATATGTGAACCTACTCATATCTCAAAAGTAGTGTGATTATTTTTAATATTTTTTTTCAAGTTTGTCTGTACACATTTTATGTATAACATTCAACAATGTAATATACACAAACCAGATTATTACGAGATAAAGCAGGAGGTAAAAATGTACAAGAATGCGAGTGTGTAATAGTTATGATTGTTCCTGATGTTGTTAAATGTGCAAGGCTCTAGACATTCACTCATATGTACTTGTATGACAGCAATATTGCAATCATTAACACCTCCGCATAACATACGAAGAAAATGTCTTGATTTTTGTGATGAATGAAATTTTACTTTCCTCAAAAATTTTGAAACCAAAAAGTTGATTTACACTACGTTTTATCTACAGTGAATGAAGTTAAGGTATCTGCAAGACATTTTCAAACGAGTACTAATTAATGTTAATAGTTACAGACCACAAAACAGCACAAAGGCATCACTAGGAAAGTAATCAACTATTGCAGGAATAATTAGTGTGCAAACTTGTAACTCAGCTCTATGAGCCCCTATTAGAATGAGGGGGGAAGATACGTACTAACAACATTACACAGCTTCTGTAGCAATGTCATACACTTCATGATACTTAAAGTAATAAACCAATACACCACTTTGGCTTCTTGAGGAATTTTCATTCACACTTCCACATTGCCATTCAGGAATTCATTCTATGCCTTCAGCAAAAAAAGGAACATCAAACTAATTGGGGTGGATTAGTTGTTTGCTTTTGAAATTAATAATAGGATTTTCCAAAAGGTTGAGATCTTTTCAGAACCTTCATATTTTAGGCTCCCATCCCCTGTACTCTTCATATTTTATATCTTATACGGAACATTTTGCCTTGTTTCAGATTATAATCATATTGTGTTTTGCACTGGTGGGCAAATTTGAATTCGTGAAAATCCTTGCCTTACTCAAATCAAAATTAAAATTACAATGCACAAAAATCAAAGAAGACAAAATGTAAGAAAGGAATTCATTACAAAAAGGCAGAACTTCGTTTCACACGCTATTATCCTTACCTCCCAAGAAAAGCTTTCCACAATTGTGTATGGTGCCGGGCCAAATTTGAATCTCGTTCACTGAACATGCGAGCTAGCAAAGCTACAGCTCCCAAACGTTCATTTTCCTGGGAACTTTTCAGTTTGCACTCTAACTGAGGCAAAACTGCCAGAAGAACACTAGGGCATATATGATTTAATTCATAAATCAGATCATAAACCTTCCCACAAATGCCCAGTTCCCGTTCTTCTTTACCCAGAATGAGTACATGGTTGAAAAACTAGAATAGTAGCAAATAATAAATTAATGGCTGCACAAAATAACAGTTATGAACACGTAATTGAACTGAAGATAATTCAAAAATTCTATTGAAGTTAATTGTAACATACAGAATGTCCACATAAAGCAAATTATCAACAACCAAAAAGGATTGGTGCAAGAAAATAAGTTAACTCTTATGTTAAAAAACAATTCAAGCAAAAAACTTTTACTAACAACAAATCAGGAGTATTGCAATAAAAAATGCTCAAAATAACACGTTACATTCAATTCAAAGATGAAACTGACTTATGAAACTAATATATACCACTTTACTAAACTTAACTATTAAAATCTTACCGTTTGAATATAGGGCTCAAGAGTATCACTACATTTGACCACAAGTTCCTTCGCCAATAAATAGGCATTCTTCCGTTGAGATTTGTTTGGTTCTACTACATTCATAAGAATTATATCCAACAACTCATTAGAGACAATATCTGATTCTGTTATCAGGGGACAAAGTACGTCTAACATAAAACTCTTTACTTTCCCAGAATGTTCATCACTATTTGCAAAGAGAAGAAAGTACATCAGTAATTACAATTGGAATACATATTTGTAATGTCATATATTTAAAATTACTATTTAAAACTTACTTCACAATTTTAAACATCAGTGAAAATAAAGCACAAAATATTTCTTGGCAATCTTCCAGCTCAAAGCACATGTTGAAAGACTTTACATATGCCAAGTTCTCCAACAAGTAAAAGTAGCGCTTAAATGCTGGATCTTTTGGGTCTTTCAATCCAGAGAGCTGCTTTATCAGAAACAGGAAAATAGTCTGCAACATATCAGAATACCCATGTATAAAAATATGCTACTTCAAGTAGAAACGAAACATCTTTCAGCAACAAACCGCAATGTATATAATTTCTACATGCCAGGATGTTTAAAAACACTGATACACCGAAAGTTCTTTGACAATATAGTGGTTTTACATGAATTTTATAAGTGCTTGAAAAGGAGTAGCAAACTACACCTGAAACGTTAAGTGGTATTTTTACTTAAAATACAACAATAAATATCAACATCTATTAACAACCTGTATATTAACTCCTTGTGACCTTACGATTTTAATTTTTTTTCTTAAGAAACTCTTTAATCCATTTCAATAAATCTCCTCTAATTCCAATATGATTCCATTTATAAACTAAATGGTCTTGTAGTAGATAATCCAGGGCTTTTTCAAAGTCAAGGTAGATCACATTCGGTATCCATTACTCAATTCCTATGACCAATGATCTACGCATGGGAGTAGACTAGCAGTGATCTTACTGGCAAAAACGTGTGTTGTTTTTGAGGCATCAGATAACTGAAGAACTGAAATGCGAGAAAATTTGTAAAACTATTTTTTGCCTTTTTCCCACTTTCCTAGACCAATCCACAATAATTTCTCCCAATCACAGAAAAAATTAATTCAAAAATTAAATCTAAAAGACTTTGAACTAGGGCAGTAATGATTAAAATAAACAATTTATTGCAAACAAATTACAGATTTAAATACATATAACCCTTTTCTTATCTTCTCAAATTGTGCCACTCTTTATATCTTGCTATCATTATAAATAACAAAATATACATATGTTCACAGATTGCTTTTAATAGCAAAACCTACAGGTTCTGGTTTTGTAACAATTCCAAGCACGTCTAATTTTTCGGTTCACACGGTACACCCTCAGAAAAGCATGGCAGCGGAGAGGGGGAAGGGGTCTCCTTAAGCCCTCCCTTAAATAAGCTTTGTCCACACTGCACTGTAATGCCAATTTACTTTCAAAGGCAAGTTTTCTCGCTTTTCTCGCCTGGATCCAAGTCACAGCAAGGCTCGGTCTTTCGTCCCTCACGTTCACCGTAAACATCCTTGAGTCAATCCACCACATAATTACCAAGTAACTTTTATAAAAAAGCACTTTTCAAGAAAGCCTCTAGAATTTAAACTGCGCAGTTGCCGCCAGAGCAGCGAGAAGTGCTGGTTTAAATGACTTCCGTAAGTTGTCCCGTATACTAGACTTCAGCCAATTTTTCAATTAAAAAAACAGCAGTATGTTGCAAACTAATTCAGACAGCAACCTGATCCATCTTTTACTCGCATAACACTACGGTTGCTCAAGGCATCTAGTATCCAAACCGGAATATAGAAAGAAATTGTAACGGATTTATTAGAAACTGACAACAGCCAACACAATTCAACAAAAAACAACTTTTGAAAACTGTAACCAAAAAAAAGTTTCGTTCAATTGAGCTTCAGCAATTTATTTAATGAAAAATATATTTTGAATTGAGCTTCACTATTGAAATTATTTTTATCAATCTCAATTTCATTTTTGATTTTATGTCTTCAGTATGAGTGGGTACGACTTTACCTTAACTTGTTCTGGATCTTTATAGGGAGCCTCAGGTGCATAAACTCGTAGAACATCAGCTATGCAGCATGCTATAAGCAATTGCACATCACGACTCTGGTGCATAAGAAAGTGGTCTTCTGCCAGATGTAAGGCCAATGGAATGTATTGCTGATACATCCCTTCATCTTGTCCCATAGCCTGTAAGGTATGGGCTAGAGTCTGTAAAAAATTTGAGACAATCAATAAGTAACTGGGGCATTTGAAAAATATCAGTAATAAATTAAACGGGTCAGAATTTTTTTCTGCAGAACAAAAGTGAATAGGTTTCATTATTCATTATTGATGAATTCAAATCTACAAGTATTTTTTTAGGGTAATGCATGTTGCTGTTTTTTTTAATGTAGAATAAAATTTTCAATTTAATATAAGTTTCTCATTTTTTTAGCATGGTTTTAAACGACTTTAAAAAATTTAATAGAAATTATTAAATACATCAATTCTAAATTTCTCAAATCTTTCAAAATTGAAAAACTCTAAATATACAATAGGAATGTTGTTTCTTTACATTGACAAGATTACTGCAGAATTGAGTAGCGACTAAATTTGGAAAACCAATTCTTTTCACTTTTCCCACTTTCTCAAACCAATCAACAATAATTTTTCCCAATCACAGTAAAATTAATTCAAATAATCTAAAAGATTTTGGACTAAGGCAGTAATGATTGAAATAAATAATTTATTGCAAGAGGAAAAAAAAACAACAACCCAACAACATTTAAAAGCACAAAACTTTTTTATTTTCTGAAATTGTGCCTCTCCATATATCTTGCTATCATAATAAATAACAAAATATACATACGGTCAGAGACGATTTTTAATAACAAAACATACTGGTTCTGATTTTGACACAATTCCAAACATCTAATTTTTCAATTAAAAAAACACAGTATGTTGCAACTAATTCAGGCAGCAACCAACAGCAGACAAGAAACAACTAACACTGTCACAATTATGTTCTTGTTAAATGAGAATTCTCAACAGAACAGACAGATGTTAAAAAAAAACAAATCAAAGCAATATTAATTTATGATGAAGAGAAGTTTGTTTATACCTAAGTGTTTCAGGCATCTAAAAGCATGATCAAAATAGATAAATTTATATTACATTGGAAATTTCAGTCTACATTGTTAAAGCATCTGATGTAATAAAAACATTGCTTGCTGATTAAAATTCAGTACATCAAAACTACCCTTTGTAATTTGCTCAATCTTATCATGCAAAATTACCATAGGCCAGTGTTCCTATCCAGTAGACCACATTTTCATTCTCTTATTAATTTTGTAACTGCTAACAACTGAGAATAACATAAGGTATAGTTCTTTTGAAATATTATAATTGTCTTATACTGCTTCAACATTCACACACTTGTATACGCTAAATAATAATATTTCATTTCATGCAGTTAACGCTTCTTGTATATCATAAAATTCGAAGTGATCATTTAGTCTAAAATATGCAAAGGTTGTAAATTCACAAAACAAACTAGCACTGAAGTAATAATTTGTCTTAAAAGAAGTTACACTTGTTCTGACATAGTATGTTTTGAATATTTAAAAGTATATTTTCATGATTTGGATCACTAATATTATTACAACATGCAAATGATAGATTGAAATACACTAACTGAGCCTCCAAGCATATTAAAACTCAATATTATTAAATTAATGGTATTTCATGAAACGACAAAAACAACTTTAGATGACTTGTTATGGATTTGTAAGTATCCATTATTCCCACTACCTACCTTAAGTCGCCTAATGAGTTCATCAGGCCCTAAATCATCTGTAACAGGACGGCACCCCTGAGGATACACTATGTCAAGTGGCATTTCTATGATTGGCTATGAGACCATCCACACTCTGAAATCCATTTAAAAGATTTCTATTAATTCATACACAAAATAAATACATTACAAATATGCGTTTAACAAGCACATTTCAATAACAACAACACACATTCAAAGCTAAATCTCCACTCTTGATTACTTATGTATTCTACACTAGTAAAACGAAAATGTATACACTTTTTTGATTTTCAACACTTTTACATGCTCTGAAAAACATACCTACCAACCACAACTCACTAGGTTTACTAAAGTCAGGTTGAATACATTCATGTGCTTAAAACTTCACTCGCAAATCGATTTCTCATTTTTATCTTCCTTTATATATTAAATGAGTGTACGCCGCTAAACAAACACCTAGGTTAAGTACGAACTAAGCTGCTTCCAATTGGGGTCATATCCTACACTTACATTACCACACAACACATCCTTCAATCACTAAGAACGCGGAAACCTCACACTGTTCGACATATATTGCGTACTCAAACATCAAAAGTGCACAATACCACAATCTTACCTGGAATAAATCATACAGAACACTAATCTTTACACGAAAACGCTGATTGTCAGCAAGTCCAGTTCAATCAAAAACACTACTTCCCTCAACACGCATTGTTCATCGAATATTATACATCTTACGCAATTAATGCAAAAACCACATGTTACATTTATCTACAAATTAACAATTGATGTAAATATGTAAACAGTGATTAGGCCTGTCAAACAACGACGCACATTTTCTTCGCCATCAAAACTGCGGGAAAATAATCCCCAATATGCCACAGAGCTCGGAGTTCAGGGGCACCAACGGAAAGGAATAAACGACATGTTGACGTGCCCGACCTAAGTGCAACAAAGGTCTTAAAACCTTGTAGTACTACGTTTCCCTCATAGAATGAGTTACTAGTATTCTAAAGCAATACATCCAGGAATAAGCTATTATTAAAACAACAATGCAGTCACGAAAAGCGAAGTAAAGTAACGTAATAGTAAAAGTTGTCACCACAGCAATAACCATGAGGACTCTTCCTAAATTCACCGATGTCTTCGAAAAACGAAATTTGTATTAGAATGATATCTTCTTTAGAGACGAAAGAGCTTTTTGCTTTCAGTCGGCACAAGACAGTGCAGCAATGGTAATCACAACTTCAATATTCAGTTAGAAGTGATTCGAACCCAACTCTTGATGGACATTTTCCTTTCAGGGTGACAGCATGGAAGAAAAATTAGATCAAGATTTTCTATTTTATTTAACATTCACCAAATCGTTTTTTCGTAATTTGATTGATAAGTATGATGTCGAATTATGCCAGGTACAAAACGTCGTTTAAAAATGCTTTTTATTTTTAAAATGCCAGAAATAAATTTGATTTTTTGTTGTAGGCTTGGCTGAAAAGGTTATGTAGTGAAACAACGGGAGTAGCAGCAAAACGATGTCGTAATATTTATCTTTCACAATTAGTCCTTGCCATGCAGGAAGGAAAATTGCGAGGCCCTTTCCAGCAACTACCTCCAGTCGGTCATCTTGCCTCACCTCAGTGTGTTTTCGGTCCAGAAGAATCCCCGGTGATAGAGGTAAATGCATCGAATACAAAGTAATAGGATATCCCACGTAAACATAGGTATGCGCAACCTAACAGTGGCCAACTATATTTCTGGTCCTTTTTCATTTTTTTAAAATTTACATGTCATGTTCATCAATTTTTCATTTACAACTTCAGCAATTTCTAGTCGGTTTTTTAATATTTGAAATGTACTTTTGGATACTTGTAAGAGCGATCGACTCCGACCTGGCCGCATTCTTTGGAGAGATTTCATATATTTTTCGAAATTTTTAGCAATTGTGTGCCGATTTGGGATTTTTTTTACTCACTTTAAGGAGAATCTCTAGCGCAATCGAGTCTGAATTGGTAGTTTGGGTGGTTGATTGAAACGTTTTTTGCCCCGAATTCGTCTGTTACTCTTCATTAACTCAATGTACTATTTCCAAATTTTCGATACTTTTTGAAAAACTAATAAAAACATATTTTATGAGTAATTAATTTAATACGATTTCATGAAGTTTAAAAAACGACTAGTGACTAAAACCTTTTTAGACGTAAGGTAATATTTAAACATGTAGAAACGGTAACAGTATACAGATTAACTATTGAATCAATCCGTTTGTCAGCATTGCACATTTTAAAATGTATCGATACATAAATATAATCAGAGATTGAACATATTTACGGAAATAAATTGCCTTATTACATAAGGCTACGAGGCCCCATTCAAAATTTTCCGGGGGGCACCGGAATCAATTTTACTTCACCACCAAATGAAATTAAACATACAACAATTAATGTACTTTGACCCATGTAACTCCCATACAACTCATCATGTCATGGTGCTCGAACGTCGTTTTCGAAATATAAAGTACTATATTTGAACTTCATCTGTTTAACATTGGCATTAGTCACGGGGCTCAGGCGAAAGTAAGGTGATTGTCCGATAGTGAGGCGTCTTGAGTATTGGAAATTGTGCGGTCCATAGTCTCAATGTTGTTTTATCGAAATTGCTGGGTAGAGTCTTGTCGCCCAACTCTGAAATGCTGAGAGGTAGCGAGATATATATGACTGACATTGAATTTAAAACTACACTTGGTTCAAGGCCAAACTGGACTTTTAGGTCTCAAAATTAATCAGATATTTATAGGATATTTATACGTACCTAAAGAGTTCCAGAGTATTGCGCCTGCCGGTAAAGTGACAGCAAGTGTGTTTTTATTTAACAGACTGGGATTTATTTATGTAGGTTTCCTGTCTATGGTATTAAAACAAACAGTGAATATTGCCAGGTTCTAAAAGACACCTAAGCATCTAGTAAAAGTGTTCTGGTGTCATCATAAAAATTGATCTTTTTCAATGATTATGCGTCGTTAGCGATGGTTTGAAGTCAAAAGTAGCTCGAGACCCCACGTATTCTTGGACGGGTCACTGTCTGGGAACCCCGGTTACAAACGGCACCTAGCTGCGACGTTACAAGACAAAACTTAACAGAGGACTACTCCAGATACATACATGCTCAATGTCCGAAAAGGGCTATGAAACGAGTTGGGAAAAAATATCCAAAAAAGACAAACCACCACACCGTCAATATACTGGAAGAACTGGGTTAACAGCGAATACCATTGTCATGATCTTTCCACAAACGATTTTCATCTCTTTCAATCCGTAAAGGAATACATTTATTTAAGCACTGAAGAAGAAGTGACACCTTCACAAGAAATGCTGTCCCCGCTGCAAAAAACCGCGCTAATGGTCACCTCTCAGGTCCTGGATGGATTCATCTGGATTTACTAGGTCGGTCCTTGGTTAGGACCTGAACCCAAAAGATCCAGCCAAGTCTGCGGACTGCTTTATATTATTACACGGGTACACACACAAATTGTCAGACCCAAAGACTTGACACATGTTTCTCTAGGTATGTCGACGCGCTGAGTCCAAATCTGAAGACAATTGCGCCACCTTCCAGGGTTGTTTTTTTAATTGCAAAAACCCATCGTGGCATTGTATTTTTACTTTCCCCTGCGAAGTAGAAAGAAAGTTACGCAATGCAGCACGAGAAACGGCGAAATTTTGGCAGAAAAACTCTTATTACAGGGTACTGGTAACGAAAACGTGGATAAATGTAGTTGCTAAATTTTAAAAAAAATCCTCAATCACGTGGTGTAACCAGAATCCATGTTTTGTAGGTCCTTGATATCGAAAAATCGAATGACGGCAAAACGTGTGTCTGTCCGTCCGTCCGTCTGTCGCCTGTCTGTCTGTCTGTAAACAATGCAGGCGGTTAAACAGTTCGGCCGTTTTTCCGCAAAATTGATATTCCAATTGAAGCAATTTTGCAATAGCAACCACATGAACATCCGAAATTAAATGAACCTGACAAAAACAAACAATAAGAGTTTTTCTGTCGAAAACTCACCGGTTTCCGACGCACGATTATAATACCTCTTCTTACGTAGTAAGGCGAGAAAGTAACAATTTCAGCTTCGTCTGACGGCCGATGCATTTTCTTTCACTATTGCACTCGTGAAATTAAAACCAATAGTGTTTAAGTATACAAACAAAATGCTCCAATCAGGGCGATGTATCTCTATAAATTAATCGCCTTTTCTATCCGATTTTTCTTACCGCTTCTACCTACTGGCCAATCATAAACTGTGAATCATCTATCTTGGATGATGGTATTGTACATCGATCACACTGTCGATGTCCAATAAACCGCTTACGTACAATAACACATAACATATCTCATTTTAACATAGCTTTCAGTTCTTTTCAATATTTGACGCATTTTGGAACTCTCGTAGACATAATTTCACTCATGGAATAGATCTATTAAATGCAATTCTTTGTTTGGAAATTCTCAGATAAATCCCCTCCTCGCTTCGCGAGTCTGGAATTTATCGAAAATCCCCACAGCACTCGCGGTATTACCTACGATAATTTCCCATTTACAAGCACGTGTTTAAACGAACCGCACGAAATGCCCCGGCGCTGGGCGAATCGGTTGCATCACAACGGGGCGGAAGGCCGTTGCGTGTGGGGGGGGGGGGGAGCGGGGGGGAGGCCTGCACGGCTGGGCGGCTGGTGCGCAGCCGCCGGCGTGGCTGGACGAGGTGGTGGAGGGGGCGTGCGGCGAAATGTGCCGCACGTCGCTGGACGGCCGCACCTACCTGGCCACGCGCAACCTGGGCCGGCGGGGCGCGTTCGGCTGCGTCGTGGTCAACACGGGCCGTCCCGAGCCGCAGTGGCGCGCCTGCCCCGCCGCCAGCGCCGCCTCCGCCGCCTCCGCCGCCTCCGCCGCCCCCGCCGCCCCCGAATCCTTCTGCGCGGTGAGCCTCCGTCACCACCACCACCACCACCACCCTCAGGACCCAGCTGAAGCGGCGCGACCAACACGAAATCTTTGGGATTGCCGAATCAGATTCAAGCAAATAAAAACAAGGGAACAGGCTATCTTCGCTTGTTGGTTTCCGTGCTACCAAACATTTGTTCAGCTTATAGTTAAGACATGAAATTGAAGTATGTGATGTTTCATGAAGGTAAAGAACCCTTCAGGGATGATCTTTGTGTTGTAAGTAAACGCAAGCCAAGAAACTAAACGCAAGTTATTTCAGTCGTAGTAAGTTAGTAAGTAAGAACTCGGGCTTGTCTCCACATGAAATCTTATTTAGGAAAATCAGTCTTGTGTAGGAATTATATTTTTCATGTCAATTTTAATATTAATAGTTTGTAGCGTAATAAAATAACCGAAGTTCTACATTCAATAATAGAATTTTATTCATGCGTTGTATAATTTTGTTCTGGATTTCGATTATAATTGTGAAAATATTATTTTGTGGCACCCCAAAAAATACTTATCGTAAATGAACCACTTAACAGTCCACCTATCGCATTTCGGAGGGAGGCTTCTTTCGTTGCAACAAAGAACACCAGGAGGCGGCACAAGAAACGAAAATGAAAGAGAACCACCGTTGATCAAAGCTAGTATTCTTCGGTTACCTGAGGGAACAAAGGGTCCTTCCAAACTTATTTAACACATCAGTGGGAGAGAGGTTGAGGATATTTTTTTGTGCCCGCCCCCTTCCTAGTTCCGCCGCTGTACCAACGTCTTTCGAGTGGATGAATGAGAACAACGTGGTGGGTCTGATCATGTTAACAGAGACGAATCATTCAGCGCTTCCTGACATCAATGTTCAGATGCCGATCACTTTGCGTGAAATGTTTGCTCCGAGACTTTGGGTTGCTGTAGCCCTGCTTATCAAGAAGTGGATACCGGCTGAATTGGCTAAGAGGCAGCATTGCCGTTCTTTCTGCAGCGACTCTGCCAGGGAGGTCTTCAGGTTTGAGTCCCGACGGAGGCAAATGTTCGACACTCACTAGATAGCTAGGTCGAATTCATCTGATACCTGGAGGAACATTCTAGCAGCTGGCTCTTATCATTAGTAGTTTTCCGTGGTTTCCCCGATCAATACCACGCGAATGCCGGAGAAGTACCCTAAAGGTGGCTCCATACATTCGTTATTCAGTGAGTAGCGAGCAACCTCTCGTTGTATCCCGAGTGGTGTGGATGAGTTGCTCGCTACTTGCCGAGTGACGAACATTCGGTGCTCGCCCTACCAATCGCGTGTCGGTCTTCAGCACACATCAAAGGGAGCGAACATTCGCCGAACACGTCAGCTGTTCAGGATTGGGCAAGCAGTAGCTCGCTGTTCGGCGAATGCCGAATAGTTGGAGCCGCTTTGAAAAACAGACCATGGACCGCGCGTGATCTTTCCTTTCGCTGCGTCCCGTTTTTTTCCTTATAGACACAGACACACACCACTTACATGCACGATATAACCAGCTTAGAACTCCCCCTGCTCGGTAGTGCCTTGCTAGGGGAAGTACCTGCAGGGGAGGATCGCTGCAAAGCGGCGTGTAAGTCGGTGCCGGATCTCACGATCGCCGGGGAGCAATTTCGCCCTCACTCGACCAGGACGAGCACTACCCTGACCGCGGTGCTCGGCAGGTGCGGCTGCCGGACGGCGGCAGCCTGCGGGACGTGTCGATGCGGCTGGCGGGCGGCAGCGACTCGCTGGGGCCCGAGGAGCTCCGCTTCGAGCCGGCGGCCTTCGTGGCGCGGCGTTCGGGCGGCGCGCGGCTGGCGGGGGCGGGACGTCGGCCGCGCAGCCCCGACGCGCCGGCGCTGCCGGGGCCCGCGGCGTCGCTGGCCTCCGCCGCCCCAGTGGCGTCGGCGGCGACCGCGACGGCGACGGCGACGGCGGTGCCGCTGCGGAGGCCCAGGACGGCGACGAGCGCGCGGCGCCGCCCGGCGGCCACTGCTGCGGCGGCGGTACGGACCGGCCATTCGATCGCGAGTAGTACAACACGTAGATGATTTTTTTCACAATGTTAGCTCGATTATTTTTATTCAAATATTATCTTTCCAAAAATATAAAAATAGCCCTCTACACTCTACGCACAAACTTTAGCAACGGCTCTCTCCCTCTGTGGAAAAGTAATAGACAAACATTATAACTAATTTTATTTTACCAAAGCTGATAAAATGAAAAGTTACTACACGAGTTCTTTTATTTTATTGGCATGTTCTGGATGAGATAAGAAAGAGGCGAGATCCCCTAGAATTGTTCCTAAGCGAATACGTCATTAGACTTTGGCAATTGGTGTTATCGGTCCTCAACAATTCCCCAAAATGTTAATTTTATATTTCACTGTAGTATTTTCTCTCATGATAAATACAGCAGTAGTCTCTTCTAAATAAAGGAACTAAAATAAACTGCGTATGTACAAACTAGATGTCAAATGAATGTACGATGAAAACAACTTACGTACAAACTAAAAATCGATGATTTTCACGAGTCGTGAATTATTTAAAACGCGCAAAAAATAATTAATTTTTATATTAACAGATAATTTTACGTCGATTAGTTGATGCAAAGGCCCTTGCGCAGGCGGGCGAGGGCGGCCAGCGACCGCAGTCGGCCGAAGCGCGCCGGCGCCCGGCCCTGCACCCCGGCGAAGCGCTGGAGGCGGGGCGCGGGGACTTCGCCGTCTTCGAGCCTCCGCCCACGCTGCCGCCCCCGCCGCCGTCCTTCGCCGCGGCGCCTCGCGCCCGCGCCCGCGCCAGCGCCCGCGCCCACGCCCACGCCCCGCCCACGGAGCCTTCGCAGGTGGGCACTCCCGCGCCGGGCTTCCGGCGAAACATCGACGAGCGGAAGCCCGTGCGGTTTTAAAACAATGTTTTGTGATCGACGTGTTTACGTTGGAATGGTTGGCTTGTGAATGATTAAAATCCCCATAAGCACGTTTTTGTAAAAGTGCAAATGTGAAAAACTGATTGAATCACTGTTCTGTTAGTTAATGTGTACTACCTTCGTCAGCAGATAGCCTCTCGTCGAAATGACCCTGATACCCTCCTAGTGCTTTCCACGTCTTCCCTCGTACTTCGCGCGTGGAGAGGCGGTCAATGCACGCGCCGTGGCCGCAAACACTCGAACCTTCTTCCCGTACGCGTCTTCACTGAACGGAGGACTGACACTTTGGGATTAGCCTCCGGCGCCCACACTTTCAGATTGATCAACACCGAAGGCAACCCTGGCCTTGGCTGCGCTGCGCAGAATCAGCTGGAGAGACTGCCGCAAATGTTCGCTTTTATTTGTCGCCTACAAGGATTCTTAGTTGATTGATCGTCATAGTTGCCCTGTTATTGAATCACCCGTTCACGTGTATTAAGTCCCTTCTCTTTTCTTATGGCATATTGCACTTCAAATCTTATCGGCTCGTATGCGCCTCCAAAATTTAATTATCGGAAGAGATTTTACTTTCCAGTTCAAACTACTAGTTATTTTTCATTATCTTGTCTACTACGAACTTAATAAGAAAGAATTGTAATGCTGCATCGGAAACTGACGACTGAAGAAAAACACGTATTGTGGAGCCATGATTTTGAAAAAGTGGATAAATATCGTTCCTATATCAGTAAATTACTTTCTCTAACACATTGTGTAGACAGAATCCACTTTTGTGGGTTCTTGATACAGAAAATCTGGGATTTCATCGAAAATCAGTCCTTCACCATTCTCTTAAGCATCTATACCATTTGAATCAAAATTTAATAAAAAAAGTTGCCATTTTTTAAAATTTTTGAAAATGCCCCCAGAGCTTCAAGTAAAGTACCCCTGAAAATTAAAATATCGGTAATAAATTCAAGGGGCTGCGTCATCAGCCATATCGATAGGAAATATCAATTGTGGAGAAAATCGGCTGAATGGTTTAGCCGCTAGCGGTGTTTACAGTCTGACAGACAGACGGACGGACGAATTGACGGACGGACAGACGTTTTGTAAACAACCAGTTTTTTGAATTATCTCTCACGTCTTAAATATTTATTCGGCAATTCTATTGCATTATTCCATTTGTGAGAACAATTACTTTAAATAATTTTTTCGAAAACTCAAAACTTTTAGGTATAAATGAGCTTCGAAATGCGCATTTTGAGAAACGCTTAAACATTTTATCAAAAATGACTCCAAATATTTCAATATAAAATTTAAAGATGGGAGGAGTTGTTACTCTTCTATCCTACTCGTATTCTTAAAGTCATGGTTCAATTCTACCATTTGGGGTTCAAAAAATCAAAAAAGGGAGAAAAAATGTGCTTTGGGCGGCGAGAGATGGCTGCTGGGAAGAGGGTGGGGCAAAACAGAAAACCTAACCCTGACCAGAGAAATGTATCTTGTACGAAAAAGTCTGTGCCATTCTGAAGTACTTCTAGTTAATTATGAATTCAAGTCCAGATGTATTTAGATTCTTGTTTCCCATCTCGAAATCGCGAATATTGCGCCATTATCACCATCTTGGCCGGTCTTTCGCACACATCAAAGCTGGATTGCGTTTGCGCAAGGGCGGTTGTTCCCATCTGCTTTGGCCCAGCTGGCGGTCGCGCTCACAGGGGACGCCGCGCCCGCACCTCGGGCGCGCTGGCGTCGGCGAGGCCCCCGCCCCCGCCCTCGAACTCGGCCCCTCGGCGCACGGCGCCCCCCGCGGCCCCGCGCCCGCCCAAGGCCGCTGCTCGCCACTCGGCGCCCGCCACTTGCCGCCTCCGCTGCAGGTAGACGCGCTGCCGTCGAGCGTCCCCCAAAAGCCGCCTCTGTGGGAGCTTCGAAACGTTGGCGTAGCAACTGATAAAGAACTCCGATCGATTCTCATAAGACTAGCTACAAATGCCTTGTTCTTGCGGCAGTGCAACATTCTAATCAAGCGATTGCACACATCCGGTGCGCAGGGATAAGCTCATTAATCCCGTACGGATAGAGCATGTTTTGAATTGCTCGATGTTCTTCCCCCCTACACGACAACTTAAGAGGTTTTTCCCAACAAGTTATCTCCCACCAGCGGGGCACCGCCCCAGCAGGGGCAAGCTCTAAGCTCGCAACCTGGCATGTGTAGTAGTGAAGTGTGTGTTTAAGGGGCGAGGATAGGAAAGGGAGGAAGGAAGAGGAAGGAAAGTTCGCGCGCGGTTCGTGGCGCGTTTGTTAAGGCACAGCTCCGGCATTCGCCTGGTGTTGATCGGAGAAACCACGGCAAACTAGATCTGCTGCTAGAATGTACCTCCGGAGAGGAGCTGAATTCGACCTAACTATCTAGCTAGAGGCGAAAGTAATGCCACCGTCGTTACTCGAACCCTAGGTCCTCCCGGTCCGAGGCAGTGCGGTGATATAATTTTTGCCCTGATCTACCTAAACCGATGAGCGCTGGATCACTCAAAATGTGGCCGTCGCGTATTGTTCCAACAGAGATAAAGAGCGAAAGTTGACACGAAGTGCACGCAGCGCGTGCTCTTGGGAAAAACTGAGACAATCGCCTGAGCATTGAAACTGCGAGGAAGTCGCATGTATGGGAGAAGATACCCTTTGTTTGCCGGTGTTTTGACAAACAATTCAGAACACACGCTCGTCGAAGGCAGCTATCAAATCGAGTGCTGTCGCCATGAGAACGATTGTTGGCATATTCAACGTGGCGTTGTATCCAATGTCATAACGCTCCACTATGAGGCTGCGAGCTGACACTTAAGATTCATCCTCAGATAAAATATAAGTTTATAATAAACTCTAAATTATAAATCAGTTAACACCAGGGCATTAAACCGAAGCAGGTTCTACAGTAAGAGGAAACCAAAACAGTATTTCATTACGGATATTCCTGGAGCCGGGTCTGAATTACATTGTTTCAGCTCCGATTCTGTTTTTTAAAAGATCTTTAAACTAATTTAGGGAAATGTTTACGTTTCGAGAAATGTCTCATGGTGTAAACAACATAAGTCTGAGTTTTTGAGCGTGTATTATGTAACATTCTTCCTAAAGCTAAATTATATTTTTGTTCAATCTCTCAGACAAAAAGCAACTATTTATACATACATTTTCATTTACATTCTTAATTCCAATGGAAATTCAACAAATCGCAGTCGTGCCTATTCATAATATTCATATAGAACAAAGTAATGATTCAAAAGAAGAAATTTTTGAGTTTTCAGACACTTTACGTGTATCCAAAAATATGTTATTGGATACATCAAATATATATATATATATATATATATATATATATATATATATAATTATTTGAAATTTTGAATATACATATGTCTTGGAATAAATATTACAAACTAATAGGATTTGTAGAGAGGTCAAAAGTGATCACTTTTTGCCAAAGAACATAGTATAGTGGAATATTTCAATCAATAGAGTTACACGAGCATTTACCCCTGATTGTTATGCAACCCCGGATGAACAGATATTCTGCAGGTACAAGGAATCTACTTGACTGCGTTCGAACGTGACCGGTCGGTTACCTATCTAGAAGCAGTTACCTGACAATCAAGGAAATGTGAGATAAGAGTAAATCCCACTACATGTTCATTGGCAAAAGTCTTCATTTTCGATTCCTCCACACGGCCTAGAAGTTTGTAACTTTAATTCTGAGTCAATCTATGTATTATACATACTACTGGTAAATTTGTTACATTAATGTCACTTCATTAATATTAACAGTGGGAATTACATAAATGAAAAGTACCAGGCTTTGCAAAGCAATAATAAGTTATTTTTATTCCGTATTGCAAAATTCCGATTTGCAAAATTTTGTTGTTTCAAACATAATTGTTTATTTTAAGTTGTTGAGATTTTCCCTCAGTTCTGTAAATAAAATTCGCTTCATGAAAATGGTATAATTACTTTAAAAATCTCTATAGAATTGGAGTGGGTGACTGTGATTTTAAAACACCTGCTTTTTTTATAATCTCGTATGCTTATTTACACGATAGAAAAAATATTTAATTTCTTAAATTTTTATTTGTTTTCCCGAGTCAATTTCTAAATCGACTACACCCCTCAATGTTTGCACTGAAAGGTATAAAGTTTTACTAGATAAAGATAGGCTACTTTCTTTCAAATTTTAATTTTCGTTTATATGAATATAATTGTTTGTTTATTATACAAATCTATATCAAGTCTATATTGATCTTAAAGCTGATACACGTGACCTTCAAAGCAAGGAAATATTACTGTCGGCATTAAATTTCATAAAAAATACTCGTATTTTCCTCCCGTAGCGATAAGAACACAATTTAAATGTGCGCTCTTTCATTATTATTTTTTTGCGAATATTTCGAAAAGAGTGAAGAAGCCTATCTTATAACACTACGTGTTTCTTAAAGCCCATAAAATATTCTACTAAATGATTTTTAAATATTAATTATTTAATTATTTCCATTAGTACCATTACCCTCTGAGAATTTTAAGGTCAAAAACTGTTACTGGAAGGTTGCCGAGAGTATGCAAGAATACATGTGTACAGCTGCCCAAAGCAACAGCGGTGATAGTGATGGCGATCGAGGGCAGGGGAGGGCGGGCGGGAACACAGCCTGGCGAAGCAGGGCGCCGAAGACGCTACGGTGGAGGGAGGGAAGGTTTTGGTAGAGCGGCGCAGGGCGTCGATACACTGTCGATAAAATTCATTATTTTATCATTGTCTAGTAGACAAGTGTGATAAATAAATAATAGGGTAACGCAGGTTAAAAAAAGAAAGGAAAACGATTTGAAACTATTTCAAAACGCAAAACGTAATCGAATACGAAATAATTATCTTCAGAAACGGAAATATTAATTTCAAGAATTTCTAGGTTCTCCCAGTCAGTATTGGTTCAGAGACAGCAAGAATGCAGGTCCTGAACTCAATTCAGCCTTTGAAATTCAACAATTAAAATGTTTCAATAGAAATTCAACAGCCCTACGAAGAGAAAACAAACTACAAAAAATCAATTACTCTGCCCTCTATTTTCTAAAATATAGAATATGAGTAAAGACTCTTGAAGGTTATAGAGGAGACAATAAAGGAAACTGCAATCGGCTGAAGAGGGTCGAGAAGAACAAGGTACAGACGGTGCGACTGGAGTTGGCTATAGATAAGCCGCTGAGAAAGCATGTGAAAATTCCTAGCAAGGCACGCAAATGAACCGTGATTACGATACCACTCCTCTTTCATGTAAATCAGGAGTTTTATCAAAAAACCGGACAAGGAAGAGCAATGCACATACTCAAAATGATTTTGGAAATATG
The DNA here is from genome assembly GCA_038098605.1 of Gryllus longicercus. Lineage (NCBI taxonomy): Eukaryota > Metazoa > Arthropoda > Insecta > Orthoptera > Gryllidae > Gryllus > Gryllus longicercus. Next base: position 1,276,974 of record JAZDUA010000406.1, on the reverse strand, counting down.
TTGAAGAAAATGAATATAAAGTAATGCAGGAGAATGAGACTCAAATGCATGAGACAGGTAGAAGAGTGGCAGAGAAAACAAATTTCATACATAAAACCGCAGTTGAACGCTCTCCAGTCACAAAAGTTCGTCATCTTTTAAGGGGAGAATGGCATAGAGGTGCTGTAAATTGAATCAGTATTTCAGCATAACACATTATTATTTGCATTTCACAAAAAAGGCTTCAATATGTGCTCTTCGGGTTGAATGCATGCGTTGCAACGATTTAGCATTGAAGTGGTCACACGCACGACCCTGCCTTGTTTGGTGCGAGTCAGTTCCCGGAACGCGAGTTCGTTTTCAGAATTGTTTGTTCTTTTTCAGAATTTTCCACGGACTCCCAAGTTCCCCAACAAGAAAAACTAGAAGTGAATCAGAATGGCACAGACTTTATAGCAGTGGTTAGTTGTCCATTTTCTTTAGTCTGGGTTACCTTTTCGCCTTCCCTTTATCCCAACTACCCCAAGAATATTTTGTCACATTTCCTAAATTTTTCGGTCCCCTAATGATACAATTGAAATACGACTTTAATAAGAGTACAAAATAGTAAAACCTGATTCGATATGCAAATTTTCATTTATAAATTTTGAGCAGAAGTTTTGAGAAAATGTTGTTTGAGCGTTTTTAATTTTATGCGTTAGAATTATTCACAGACGAACCGACAGGGAGATAGATGTTTTGAAAAACTCTTTTTCGGTATTAAGGAACCCCCAAAACCTGCAGTTCCGTTGAAAACTCGAAATCGATTTTCCGCAGCTTTACATAACTTTCTCAACACTACATACAAGTATATTACTCTGTATGTACATACATATTGTATGTACCCAAGAAAATAACTACAGGTGCTACAACAGTATACACTTTCTTGCATTATTTAGAATGGTTACATAAAAATATAATATTGCGTTTTCTGCCCAACTAGCATTTCAGCAATCACTTGATAACGTCCAAACCAATTCAAGCGAAGCGGCTGCGGTGCATATCTGCAATTATTTTGATATCAGGAGTAATTTCTTACTTCTACGAAATAAACAAATGTGAATAAATCTCAATTGTTTCAGTATTTGCAGAACACTATACAGACAATCAAGGATAAATTAATACTGGCCTTGATTGCATCGAAGTGAGCTTCCTATTTTTGAATAATTATATCATAATCAGCAATCAAAATTTAAATAACAGAAATATATAAAGTAATATAGGTGTTGTGGTGCGTTATCATTTGCATTTCTAATGAAATAATTATATGCGTTGTCATTGCCAACTATAGTATTTATTACTAGAGCAGCCTTCGATGGCTTAGCCATCATCATCAGTTGTCTGCTGAATGGAAGCCACAAAAACGACTACCTAGTAGTCTACCAAGGTAGTCGTTTTTGTGGCTTCCATTCAGCAGACAACTGATGATGATGGCTAAGCCATCGAAAGCTGCTCTTGTAATAAATACTATTGTTGGCAATGACAACGCATATAATCATTTCATTATATAAAGTAAACATCCAGAGATGAAGGCCATTCAATACATTTTTATAAAAGTACGATTATAAAAATAAGGTTATGAATCTATAGCCTTTTGTCATTTAATATTATATCTGGAGCATAGTAGAAACGTTTGTAAGAAATTAATTCCTTTTAAGGAAATGCTTATCAAAATTCAAATTTGAGTACCGACAGGCCCTCACGCGCCAAAGAATAAAATACCAGGTGAGGGAGGGGATGTTGAGCCACCTGGAGAGTGGACTCTTCAGATACGACTTTCAATATTCCTTATCTTAAGACGGGTTGCTTTCTTTGACACGTGGTGTAGTCTGACCACGATTTATTGGTCCTGGAACATGTTGGTAAAGAATTCCATAGCCAGGAGTATAATCAGGGGCACAAGCAATACACAGTCAATACACATTAGCGTCCCGCGGGTTGCCTACACATCGCCCCGTCACACTGACCTTGGTAACCACGCAAATCCCAGAATTTCCCCCGATGAAAATCGTATCTATAAACATCCAGACCCTCGGCCCCCCGGGGCCTTTGGCGTATAAATAACCATTGATTACAACTTTCTAAATAAATCATGGGCAAAACACACAAGACACGTGTATTTTATTAATCCTCCGTGATGACTTGATGGTTCCGGTCACGTCAACTGGTGAGGCCATTAGTCCCGATAATGTTAGTGGATGTTATTGGTTCTGGCGGTTTCTTCCTCCTCTAGATGGTCAGATTCGGCACCGACCACCCGAGATACACGGCATTTCTAGGGTGTTTATTTAACGATATGACAGGTAACAAAGACTCAAAAGAAGAGGAGGGGCCTAATACATTTATGTGCCCTTTTCGAAAGAAAAAAAACTATGACATTTTCTAGTAAATAAAAAAACGTACGATGAGACTGAAATTATTATTTTTTTATGCAATTAACTATTGCCAGATGGCTTGGAGAGACTAATTGCAAATGTAAACTTTTCCCCAAGTAGTCAGATTAAAAAGGAGGAAATCAAGGATTGCAAATATCTCCGGAAATAAGATGTTTTATTACGTAAAGCCAGTGCTTAATTAATAAAATTTTAGACCTCGGAACGCGCTCCAAAATTATTCATTAATTTCATATAAATAGTTATATATTTATAATGGAACAATTATTTCCGAGGTACCGGAACGCCGTTCCGTCGCCGACAGCCGGAACGCCGAATCAAGTTCTGCGAAAAGCTATAGGGCTCTTTCCAAGATTTTCGGATGAGCCACGACCGCACGCCCCCCTGCACGCGCGACTATGCGATTATCCGCAGATCGTTGGCGAACATCTCGTCGCCCGATTTTGTGTAAACATGCTTCACGCCAATAACCGCACTTTATTCGCGTTTATAGGTGAAAACCTGAAATATAATCAATTTTACAATTTTCATTCAAGACATATTTTAATCCTTATATCACATTAAAATACCGTGCGTTGCTCCGTATTCATTTTTCACAGTCTATTAGTAATTATATTTATTCCCGCCCTGTTCACCCACCACGATCTACTCTAGTGCATCGCAGCTCTACTCGGCCTTGCGTGGCGTTGCCCCGCCCCGCCTTGCCTCGTCCCCATCCCCAAACTCCCGGTCTATCTATAAGACACTCTTATTCATTTATTTCATCATTATTCTGAGTTGAAAACAATGCTCTTGATTTTCTCTTAATAGCACAAGACAATAGATATTCCTTGGCAGCAGTAGACCCTTCTTATACTTACTACCGAAGTCTGAGAAATATCAATAAATTTCACACCCCAGTTGATAACTGATAATTTTATGCATTTGCAGTCCTTGGAATTAAATAACAGAGTTATATGAGACTGAGACGTAACTTCAAATTATGTGTGCAGTTAGTATCACAAGTAATGTCACAATTTTATGAATGTGAATATTAATAAATTGCTATTGACATTTACTTACTAGAACTTTCTTACTCGATTAGTGATATGTGCAAAATTACAGATTAAAGCTCTGAGAAATGCTGCTTCCGGCAGAGTATTGCACTACACTGATTCACGGAGTATTCACGTTCTTAATAAAACAAATGTCAAGCTGCTGTGAAATAAATTAACGGTTACCGGTTTAGTTATAAACAAAATCTCTCATATTTTAAACATAATTAAAGTGTACAGAATAACGAATACATACAAATATAATTAACAGTAGTTTTATTGTTACGGAAAGTACAATTATCCAGGTATTAAAACTCGTACAGTCAACTTTGCCACTTGTCGCCAGAAAAGCAATAGAATATCCAGAGTCCAAGGGATGTCCGTTCACCCAGAGATGTCTCACGTCGAAGCCAAAATCACTAATCACCGACAAAGCAGCCCGGGGAGCCCTATATCTCATGAGCGACGACACTTGGCTAAGGCTCTCGCCACATCACGATCGCCCGCTGCGGCACATGCTCGCCCTTTTATCTCGGCGCTGCTGCTGTCTGGAGACTTGCTCCCCGAGCTCGCCGTTCACGTTGCGCGCCTGCGTGTGGGCGTCCCCCCGACCCAATACCTTCTACTCTGTCTGTCTGTACACGGCGCGACAGCCCGCGAACGGCCCAGGGCCTACCAGTGACGTCCAGGCCTCGCGGACATAGGTTTAAAGGTGTACGTGTGGTTAGCACGAAGACATCCCTCCGCCGTATTCCGGTCTTCTCCACCTGAGAAGTGAATTTCCTCACCGCACACAACAAATACTGGGACAAGGAAAGCGCTCACTATAACGTGCCCCGACGAAAGCCGGTCGAAGCCGGGATCGAGTCATGGCAAGCCAGCCCGCTGACCAATGAGCGACGGCCAGTACCTTCTAATACGATTGGTAATGGAAGGCATTGCCCGCGCGCGAGCTGTCCATGTACATAGCAACATGCAGTGCTTGATTTGTGGGGGAACGCGCCAGCATGGCGTCCCGGTGCCTCTTCGCGTGTGAAATGCTACAGAAAACAGTAATGAGCCAGCACAGCCTTTATTACTTTCATCTTTAGATAAACCAACCTAGATGAATACAAAATGTATAAACACACTTCCATTTTAAAAGCTTTTAAATGCTTAGGAAGATAAATGAAATTTGTGTTCTTCTTGGCAACACAGGGAACTTCTAAATAAAATATATCAGTAAATTTTAGACCTTCGAAATTTGCAGTTTTAATTTAATGCTATTATTCTACTGCTTTTATTGTTGTAGAATCCAATTCAATTTGAATTCACTTCGTGTATACTTATAATGTTCACAATATACGAATATGCAGTCGGACCTCCATATATCGAATCTGATGGTTCTTTAAATAATATTCGATATGGTGTAGAAACTTCGATGTACAGAAATAATAATGAAATTTTAGCAAATTTTTATAATAATTTTGGAAAAAATAGTAAAATGGGAAATTCAAACAATAAATTATTAACCTAAATTTTAATCATTCGTGCCATATTTATGAATAGGAACAAGACATTAGTATTGCTTTTTCTATAACATTAAGGAATTTTCGTTTAGACACACGAACTAACATCATAAGGCAGGGCCATTAGGCGAAGTGGCACGCTATTGATCTTAAATCGCAAAGACTTCGTTGAGAAGAAATGTTCGGTCATAAAGAAAGTGCAGGACATAAAGTAGCGCAGAATATAATTTTGGAGGGTAAAAAAGAGACATTTGAGAAAATAATTTTGAAAAAGCGTTCTAATTAGAAAGAAGTGTTTGCAAACATTTTTCGCCCTGCATATGAAGTTGTCAGAGAAAACCAGTCCTTTAACGATTTCGAAACAAAAATTGATTCGCAGGAATTAAACAGACTAGATATGGGATGCATTTTACATTCGAATAAACCTTCTGCAAATATTGTGGAGATCATTAGATGCAAAATGAGATAAACAAAAGCAAATAAAATGGTCCACTCAGATACTAAAAGTGTATTAATTATTGATGAATCAACTAGCTTAAGTAAAAAAAATCTAGTCTAATTATATTCATACAATTCTGTATACCAGAAGAATGTATAGATAAATTAATTTATTTTTAGACCTGGTTGAGCTTAATGCAACTCCCAAAGGTGTGTACCGTTCCGGTACCTAAAATTTTAGAAATCAAGCACTGACAATATGCATAACCTCAGTAGAAAACATACATATTTCATTTAATAAAATTATAACATGAACAATGCCTCACCATTCTGATCGTACAAAGCGTCTTCATTCTCATTTATTTTATAGGTTCTCGACAATCTCCGATCAATGTTATCCAAACGCCCGGCACCAGATGATAGAAAAAAAGTACTGGAATTCTATCAGAAATTGATTGAAAACGTTGACGCTGTTTGGAATGGAGCTGCAGAGCCAATTCCTGAAGTGGTAAATTTGATGAAGAAAATTCAGCAAGGCCTCAAAGACGTCTTACCGCCTTTAAATGCAGAACAACATAGCAAAACAGTACTGACTATTCTCCGAGAAAAATTGGTGCGCAGAATAGCAGAGGTAAGATGTTGAACACATTTACATCGATATAAACTTTAAAGTAACAAAATTTACACATAATACTAAAAAACATTTCAGGTAAGCGAGCGAGAAAGAAAGTTAGCAGATGCCGAGAAATTCTTAACAAAACCACCTGAGGAAGTATTACAAGCAGAACTGAATATTCCTTCGCCGCTAAGTGATGTTCTTTGGAATGAAGCAATGAACCAGACACCCAAGCGGCAAAATCTTATTAAACTACAAGGCATGTATGATGGGGCTTTAGTTGAAAAGTAAGAAAATCTTTATATAACTCAAAATGAACCTTAAACATGACAACTACATTTAAACCTAAGGGTAGCATATTGTTTCTTAGGTTCATACAATTGCTTGCCCATGAGAAAGGGAAGATAATTGAAAAATTCAAGAAACAATATGAAAAATCAGTGCGTTGCATGAAACAAAATTTACAAGACAGAATTAGTTATGCAGTGAATGCTTATGTTGTGAGTTGATTTCTTTTTGAAAATAAATTTCATACGATTAATATTTAATATAAATTATAATCAGTTTTAGCTAATATTAATAGGGGATTCTTTATTTCAAAGATAGCTCGTGAAGATTGGGCAGAAATAAGTTCCCTGTTGGAGAATGTGCAAAATGCTCATAGAGCAGCATTGCAAGCACCAGGAGAACCCCCAAGCACTGAACAGTGGAAAGTTGTTAATCAGTTAATGGATCAACTTAGAGAAAGCCAGGAACATTACGAGGTAGGATAAGCAAAGATTAGATTTTATCGTATCACAATACAAATTTGGAAATCGGATACTTAATAGTATAAAAATTAACTGAGTAATATGCAAAAGAACGAAATATTATTTCTTCTTACTGAAGTTTTTCATTTTATTTTCAAAACCGTGAAATAATTTGAAAGTTAAATGTATTTCAGAAATACTTTTCATTATGTAAAAATGTAAATTTATATTTTTATCCGTTCTGGTCTAATTATAAAGTCAAATAAGAACTATTTAGTTTAAAAAAATTTTACGAATAATTTTTGTTTGAATCGAATCGAATTTGAAATCGTAATATTCTTATCAGTCTGGTCTTACCAGTTAAATATCATTATCTTCATAATTTGTCTTGGTAAGAGCAGTCTCATAAGAATCAGGCAGGGAAGTTGCGATTAAAAATATATTTTTCTTCTGCTGAATATATAACTTTGAAACTCGAAAAAGGAACCATGAAAAATGATACACAAACCTCAATAGATTCGAGTGTCAGGAAATAAATAATTCTTTGACTTCTCAAACTTTTTAGTTATCAAAATTGCATTTAACTAGTGGTTCTACAAAATGGAACAGACTTTCTCCTATTAGTTTTCTAATTTCTTTGGTCTGGGATAGTTTTTGGAATTGCTAGCTGACATCTAATCCGCTAAAGTACCTTATTTTTTTATTTTCCTAATTTTTCGGTTTCCTAATAGCAGAATCGAAATATTACTTAAAGAATATTAAAGAAGAGCAAAACCTCGAACTATCTGGAAATTTTCATTGAAAAAAATGAATGTTTTTAGGAAAATTGCATTTAAACTTTACTGTAAATGCGAAGGTTTTTTAAAGCTTTTTTTAACAGAAAACATTTTGGTTTTCGATAAACTTTATTGGAATTATTTGAAGCACTTCAACCCACAAATGCAATCATTTTTTCAAATACTGAAAATGTGCACATTAACAGAGTGAGGGATATTTAAAAAAATACATTTGTGTATTTAAAAAAAAGAATACCCCAAAATAAATTTGATGTCACATTAAACAGTGCAAATATTCGCTGGAAAAGTTTGAAAAAAATGGAGCCACTTTTGAGAAACTGGCATTTAAACATTTCTGAAAACGCGGAATTTTGAGCTCATTTTTACAGAAAATTTTTGAGTTTTCGAGAAACTTTATTTGACATCATTTTACGCACATATATTCATAAATACAATAATGTGAACAAATCACCCCTAATGTAAATATTAACAACGTGGGAGACAAGTCAAAAAAATTACAGTTTTGTATTCTTTGGAAAAACAAAAAAATATAGCAAAATGAAGGTTGTCATCTTGTACATTTAGCACAATCCCTGCCAGAGGTTTAAAGAAAAATTTGGAGTCGTTTTTGAGAAAATCTTGTTTTTTTATATTTTAGTATTTCACATTTTGTACGCAATCTTGCGCGAAAACTACTAAATTTTTCACAAAAGTGTGCAGGACCTTAATACAGGACAGAAATAACAGTGAAATTGAATCTATGACACCACAATATTATAAGTGCATTTCACTCTATTGTTACAAGAAATTGAAAGAAAAAATTTGAAGTCATTTTTGAGAAAATTTTGAAAATGTGCCAAGGGCTTCATGTAAAGTATCCCCCAAAATGTAACTTAGTGTCATTCACATACACCAAATCCCACAGAGAAACGGACGGACTACCGGATGTTTTTGTTATCAGGGGATTCCAAAAGGTGTATTTCCGAAATCGATTTTCCGCAGTATTACAATCCGTTCTTTATACTACTTATTACTTCCAAACCGCAGGGGTCGCGACGGCAGTCAAATCGATCGGGCAATATCCATTTTGGCGAAAATCCTGGGGTTAGTTTTTCTTTTTTCACAGACGGAAGGGCAGACGAATTTATGTGGGGGAAAAAAATAAAAAATAAAAAAAATAAAAAACTTATCAGGGTCACCCAAATAAACCGTTTTGGTTCTTTCTACTCCGGGCAGTAGGGTTTGGAGTTTCAATGAGGCCATATCCAAAAAGTGCTTTTCTATAAACCGGATTTTTCATGGTGACTTACGTGTCTGAATCTCAGAGTCCATTAAAATCATTAAACTTTCATTCACAATTATAAGTTAATATTGAATATGACCAAATGCAAAGCAAATCTGTCGTCACTGTGGAAGAGGAATCAAAAATTCTTTAACTGGAGTCATATTTACTCCACGTGAATGTTGTATGGTTGATGGTTGTTTTGTTTAGGGAGAAATACAACGCGGAGAAGATTTACGCATGCTCTTAGTTGCCGAGCATCAAAGTAGTCACTTAATGAAACTAATAGCTGGGAACAATCTCCAACAGTTGCAGAATGATCACAGTGAACTCTGTGATGCAATACATCAGTTGGCCTTAGAAATCAGGCAACAACACAAACGCATTGAAGAATTGCAAAATCTGCTTCAATGAAAAGCTGAAGAAAGTTCAAATTTAAATATAATAGTAAGATTCAGAAATTCAGGTATGTATTTTTTTTCTTTTTCCCTTCTTGTGTAAATCACTTAAAACAGCTATAGATTTGAGAATTATACAAAATATAATGAAAAATTAGTTATTATTTTCTACAAGTTTTTATATTTTAAAAAGAGAAATCTGGGTAGCTGTTCTTACTATAGATGCACGAATCACATAATATGATTTCAATTTTGTAGAAGATATCAGATGTCCATTTTAACATAATGTACAAACATGATAGTATCGCAGAACAGGTGCACAGGCGCATTGCAATCCTCTTTATATTCCAACACTCGTTATAATCGTTGCTCAAGTTGCAAGTTACAACACAGTCTGCTTGCTGTGAATATCTTTTCACAAATGTATTAGAAAATACTATCTAGAATTGCTACAGTGAGTATTAATCTTCCTCCAGCCTTTAATAAACAAATACATATATGGGTGCACGCAAAAAATCAACTTCTGAAATTTCTTTGGCGAGAACACTTAAAAAGATGCTTATTGGTATAAAAATAATATTTTCGGAGTTTCAAAGTGAAAAATTAGTTTTACAAAGGGCCCTCCATATTTTCGAAATGGCATGCCCGTACCACATTTGGTTGAAGAGGAAAAGAAGGAACTGTCGGGCTTTTTCTGGCAGAGATTCTGGTCCACGAGGAAGTGTTTTTCAATATTACTTCGGCGGAAGAGAGTTCATCCATAAAACGCTTCATTGTAGCTTTCCTCCACTCTGGCCGAAGTATCAAGGGCAGAGTTTTCCATTCTTCTTTTCATAGAAAAGAACGATGGAGGAGGGGGCAACAATACGAGTAGCTTAAAGGAAACCCCACTGCATTACGTCTGGTGATGTTTTCAACTGCCCGTTCACTAAAAGCCGGGAACTGCAGAAGAAGAAAGCGTTCCTTAGATTTTACGTATTTTCATCAAAACGACCTTCGAGGTGGGGGGCACCTAAGAGAAGATATGTAGGCTCTTCAGTAACAGATTCGCTGCCTCACATCGTTCTTCTCTCTCGGGCCCGTGACCGTTCTGTATTCTCTAAGACTTTTCAGCCGTGCAAAGTGCCTTCCTCCGGATCTTGACTCACGAGTCTGGGTGCCACCGCGGTATTGGGCTACGTCTCAGTCTCACCATCGATCCTATATGGCAGCGGCGATTACAGCAGCGTTGGAATGCGATTTCACCGTCTTTTCGAAACATATAAGAAGGGACCGCTTTGACAGCTACTGCTTGGCCACTTCTGGTAACAACTGCAGGTTACGTCAATGCACACATTTCGTCAGTGCGTTCGTTTACAGTTAGCTTGCAAATGGCTTCATCACAAACTTGTGTAATGGTATCTCCCTGCATGACATTCATTTGTGTCCGGAATGGTCAAAATGGTCCCTTCTTAGAGTAACTACTCTACAATCAAAGGTATCTCTCAAACTCCGGTCCGTCCGCTCGCTGGAATATCCAGTGGGGATGTCGAACGGGAGCTGGGACGAAAGCATCGATTTGCAGCAGCGCTGGATAACGATAACTCCTTATAAATCATCAAGGGCAGATCAGTGAAGGGTTGGTGTGATTGGCTACAGATGACTAAATTTGTACCCGAGAAGATCCCACACAGAACTGAAAATTGTGTGTGAAGTCCTGTATCCAAAAGAATGAGATGGGCGTTCTCTACGACGTTTTCCACAACGGTTCCCTTCTGGCAAGTTCGAAAGGAACCCCATAAAGTATTGTGGGAATTGACATCTCTAACGATGAGTAATGAATGTAATTGAGATATTAAATTAGAAATATATGGTAAAAAATGAAAATTACAAACGAAGATAGAGTAGGATGGAAGATTAACCCGAGCACGCACGATCTGAAGATTGGACTGAACGTTGATTTCCTGGCCACGGACCACGAGAGCGTTTCTGGATCCCCCTCCCCCCTTTCACTAATTTTCTTTTATTTTCAATTGACATATTTTACTGACAAAAAAATTAGACACCACAAGGAGAATTAAATAATAATTTTAATGAAAAAATTAAGTATTAAGTTTAAAAAATATATTCGAATGTGAATAAAACTGTTTTGAATCATTGTTTAATCAGAAGTTAATAACGGCACGTTTACTTTGTTTTACTCTCCCGTATACGTACGTATATACCGGGCAATATACGTAGTATAGGAAAAGTTATGTTAAGCTGCGGAAGATCTATTTTGAGATTTCAAGGGAAATATGTACCGTTTTGAAAACCCCTGACACCAAAAAAGTTTTTTTCTTCTTTTCTTTTCAAAACGTCCGTCTGTGAACACCACGTCCGTTTGTCTGGTACCCGTGAACACTAGCGCCTAAACTATGCGTAGGATTTATTCGAAATTGAAGAAATCCCTGTCCATGCGGTTCGAGTCGAAACTTTGAAAAACATTCTTCAAACTTTGGGAGTACTTTCCATGAAGTACTTCGGACATTTTCCGAAAATTTTCTCAAAAACGACACCATTTTTTTTTCTTTAAATTTCTTATAAGAATAGAGCAACATACAAGTATAAAGATGGCACAGGTGCGAATTTCAGATTTAATTCTGAATTTTCGAAATTTTCAAAATTTTTGGAGCGTTTTCTTACAACTACAAAATTGAAGATAGAGATTTTTCCTTCAAATAAAATGTGTTCTCCGTAGTGAGTTTTCATTGTCATGTACTATTTATTTAAAATTTTTTGTAATTTTCCTCGCAATATTGCAAGTAATACATCCAATTTTAAAAAATTACAAATACAAGATTTTCTCAAAAACAGCTCAAGTTTTTTTCTTTAAACTTTTGGTAGGGATAGTGCTAAATGTACTCTATAAGATGACATAAACGCCATATTGCTGTATTCTTTTGTTTTCTGAAAAATGTATTTTTTTTACTTCTTACGTCGATATTTACACTAGCAGCGAAATGTTCACATTATTATATTTATAAGTATGTGTGCTTTAAAGAATGCCAAATAAAGTTTCTCGAAAACTCAACTGTTTTCTATCAAAACAAGCTCAAAATTCTGCATTTTTAGAAAGGCTCAAGTGCCATGCCATTTTCTTGAAAACTACTCCAAATGTTTTCTTCAAATTTTTGGAAGGGATAGTGCAAATTGCATTCTTTAATATGACGTTAAGTTAATTTCGAGCTATTTTGTTTTTTCAAAAATTTGACTTTTTTTTTAATCAAGATCTCTCATGGCTTTCATATGCACATTTCCAGCAACTTGTAAATATTATTGCATTCGTGACTGAAGGGTGGTGGAGGTGACCTTTCCCCATCAGACGGAAAAACCATGCCGAACCAATGACCGAAGCAGTTGATGCACACGCAATCACTGATCGATCAATCAATCAATTTTCAATATTGTAGTTGTAGGAAAACGCCCAAAAAATTTTAACTTTTGCAATTTTCGAGAAATCAATGTTTTTAATGAAACTGAGACCAGCGTCATTTCAAGTGTCTTCTTTGCTAACTGAAAACAAGGTGGAATCCAAACCTTTGGAGCAATTTTAGAGAAAATTTTGAAAATGTTTTTGAGGCATGTAAAATACCCTTCATAAATCAAAATTTCCGTTTCAAACTCATAGGGTCTCAAGTTCCTTTAAATTCATCATAGAGTACAAATTTTGGAGAAAAGCGGCAGAACGATTTTTGCGTTTGCGTTGACCATAGACAGACAAGATGTTTTGTCAAATTTTGACAAGATGATTTTTCATATCAATAACTTTTATTTTTTGAATCATTTATTAAATAAATAACAAAAATAAAAGTACCCACAAAAAATGGATTTTGACCACACAACATGTTAAAGGAAGGTATTTAATACATATAGGGAATATATAAGAACATACTACATATAGGGAAAACCTCTTCAAGAGTCTGCTGTCAGGCTGAATCATGCTGTGATATTGTGAACAATCAGATCAAACATGTTCAGATTCTGAAAATAGGCTCTTAACTATTGGCCTTGAGCATTGTAGCATTCAAATAGAGAAATTTCCACAATCATTGCATTATGTATATTCTACAACAACAACAAAAAAAAAAAAAATCATTTTTTTTGAAATTACTTTATTGTGTCCTATATGAATACAAAATATACACAGTGGGTCTTCTATATCAAAAATCTTTCTTATATAAAAAAAATTATATTTTACAATGATGTGAGAAACATCAAAAACATGTTTTCTTTTTCAGTCAATGAGGTAGGGACTGTCAAGAGCTCCGAGACCAGCTGCTACACCTCCTTCATCAGCAGTACTGATTTTTGTACGTAGCATATGTCCCACTTGCTTGTTTGAGATTATTTTATTAGCATCACTGAAAATCACAAGAAAAATTTGGGACAGTTATTTACAATTTCTTTGAAATCCTTAAAAACTAAACAATTTTTATAATAAAATTAAGAAAAGTTTACATAAAATATTTTTTCTTTAAATGCTTCTCATATACTCTTTTAACATGTAATTTTATTTGCCCAGATCACCTCTCTCTCCTTTTTTAAAAAATCTTTATATTTTTTATTATTTTTTTTTTTAAAGACATCTTATGTGAAGATCAACAAAAGAACTGCAACTCTTTAAAGAAACAAACTATCTGAAATTTGAAAACTTATTACCCAATAACAGCTCCAAAGATTCCAAGCTCTGAGACCACATCAACTGGTACCAATTTTTGCCCTTCGGAATTGGCTGTGCCTGGGCGAATCATATAACTTTTCTGTACTGGAGGTTTAATCCTTTCCATGAGAATCCACGCTGTTCGTTCTTGTGAATTTCTCATTCCTTCCAAGACTTCTTTCACTTGTTGTCCATACACATTGTTTCCACCACCCTCACGTTGAGGTTTCAAAACATAATTATCTGGATTGCTCATTGCCATTTCAACTGCTTTCTCACCACTCTCATTCTGTTGAATGGAAAATGTTCATTAAAAGTAATCCTTCAAAACATACTATTTTGACACTCATAACTAAGGAATAATGCTTCCTGCATGTGCGTCAACTACTACATCAATCATTCCTTCTGTAAGTGTAGTGCATGTTACATCATGAGTAGTGGTGGTAGTGGTGGTGATGGTGGTGGTGGTGGTGGTGGTGGTGATGGGGGTAGCTGTGTTTCCTCCTCGTTGGAATGTAAATTCTGGGGTCAAGCTACATGATGGCTTGTGGGTTTATTCCTCCCCCAGTGGAATGCAATCCCAACTAGGGCAAGCTCCCAAGCGGTCTTTCAAAATTATAGGGTAGCATGCATGTGTAAGGAAGAGGGGAAGGGACATGGATGCAGAAGGAAAAATCGGGGATAGCCCATGGTCCATGCACGATTGTTTCACATACTCTCTGATGATACTATGATACTTTCTCAAAACCTACTACCTTTTGCATTTATCTTTTCATGCCAGCCCCAGTCAGCAATACATTTAAGTTTTACAGATCCAGAAGCAAGCGATTGATCTTGTGATTTATGTTTTGCACATAATTATTCTTTCAGAATCAAAACTCAACTGTTATTCTCAATTACCATTATTACCAATATTTATATTCCATAATACATATATGTAAGAGAAAAAGGATTCATTCTAAAATTGTATTTTATTACAACAAATGTAACAAAATTAAAATGTTTGCCTGTGTGTCAAGATAATTGAGAAAAAAAGAATTATAGAAAAATCTATGTCCCATTCATGAGAATTGAGAATTTTAAATAATCTTGCACACAGAACATATTAAAACATTCATTATATTCATAAACATTTCAACATGATATAATAAACAAAACTGAGTTTCAACATAAATATGGGACTTAAGTGAATGTCATAGAAGATATTTTATTTACTAAGTGATTTTGTTTACAGTAAAAATATATTGCACATGGTACAATACATCAACTGTACAAATATTATTAATAGAAATATAAAAAAATGTGAATTCCTATATTAACAATTAGTATGTTGTGTGAAAAATTATTTTGAGAATTTCTACTTACAAATTCTAGAGCATAGAGGCCAGTGAAAATATCACGAACACTTTCCACTTTATCTGCATCATTCAGAAATCTTTCTAGTGCACCTGGATGTGCCAGAGCTTGTTGAACCTTCTTTGTACCAGCAAGATGATAATATATTGTAGGACATTTGATGGCTCGAGATCGTTCAATCAACAATCGAGCATCCCAGTCATCTGAACTATTGTACTGACTAGGTTCATAACCTGACCGAAAGTACACTACTGCAATTTCCATGCCATTACTAAAAATTAAGAGAAAATGGTTTCAATATATATTGTATTTAAAAGCAATAAATAATCAGAAAATTTGAATATGTAATTCTACTAACACTAATAATTCTTTATGCTGGCCAAGTTTTGCCTGAGCTGACATTTCTGTTAATGTCTTGCGGATTACTTTCACCTTAGGAGCCATTTCTCTTATTTTGAACTCATGAAATCTCTGATCACAAATGTTGTAGGTCACATCTTCTACAATAAACAATATAACAGCTCTGAAACATTTTCAAAGTATAACATGTTAATTATTGCAACTGTAGTCCACTTTCTGCACAATTTCCACAAAATAATTTCGTATGCACCCCTTTATAAGCTCCAACTACTCAGGTTTAGAAAAATAAAAATGTGGGAGGAAATTGCAAAAGAAAACTTCTGTTAAAAACAATAAAATCTTTCTTCCAACAAACTTCTGGAAGAAAGATACACTATTTACATCCATCATCACAATACAGAATTTATTCCTGCAGAACACTAGTCTTGTTTGTTGAAATTTGTAACAGGCCATGAGGCTGATAAATGTGGTTTGCCATACTTGGTTCGTGAGCTTACACATTTGACTTTTCACTGCTCATACATTGTACTTTTGAGGGCACTTAACAAGTGTCATGTAGACAGAGTTAAATTTTATGTGATAATGTGGGCATGAAGTTAATTGATGATACAAATGTGTGGAGACCTGCATTGATTCTTAATGGGATTACTTTATTCAAAACTAGTATCTCTAAAACAAATAAGAAATTCTCATAAAATGTTGGGTAAGATTGAACATACCTGCAAACATTCCAAAAAAAGAAAAGAAAATTTGGTTAGATGGTACATTCTCTGTGACCAGAGGATTGAACTCAGCATTCAATTGAAATTATTTATTTTTATTTTTTCTGCTGTTTCATCAGACTTGTTTTTTCTTGGGAAAAAAGCTTTCCAATAATAATTAGTGGTTCACAAATTCATTGGTTAACAGGAAAACAGAAATAAATTATTCCAACTGAATGTAGAGTGCTAAAGACAGGATATTACTTTCATTCCTTCAATTTATTAATATATCTATCAGAAGTTATCCTACCAAACAAACTGCTTGAACTACACGTGCTTCATGTTGGTTGCTTTGGGTTTTCATATTACCTAGCTTTGCAAAATCACCAGATTCTAAGCAAATCAAAGCAATCAGCTTGTAGCATGGATGGTTCAATCAACGGTCTGCGGCCAATGTAATCCCTGTTTTATGGTATAGCAAAAAGGAGAAGGAAGAAGAAAAAGGATAATGCTGGGAATGTTGGAAAAATAAAGAGAACTGAACAACTTAAAGAAAAAGAGAGATAATGGTATCAAAATATCACAAATAAGGCAATTTGATGATACTGACACTGTAACAGACAAAATAGTTTACTAAGAAAATGTAGAATTTCAATGTACGTTCACTATTTTGTCAAAGTATACAAAATGCGATGCTAAAACTTTCTTTTCTCTGCTAATTATTATTGGAGAGACTTAAATAAAACAGCTCTGAATCAGACTTCCATTCCAAGGTAGTTTTAATGAAAACACTTTTTCTTAAATTTAATGACATAAATTTTGACTAAATTCAAGAATTAAAGAAAAGGTATGTTAGTTATTATTTGAAAACCATCGAATGGATTTTGAACCCATGACAAAATGGTCCTGTGATGAGAAATGAACCAATGACTCCTCTTTTGCTTACAAAATATATATAAGAAGTTCAACACACTATCAATAAACAATAAAGTTAACAAAGTCAGTTAAGATATTTAATAAAGTAAAATTTTTTCCACTTAGGTTTATTACAAAACGCAACAGTTTCTATGTGTGAGTGCAACACTGTTCATTGGCAAAACAGGAATTACCAACGATATATTGGTAAACAATATACATACTTACTTTTCTTGGCCATAGAGCTTCCATGCCTCCAACATTCCTCCACACAAACCTTCAAGAGCTGAATTTGGAGGAAGCTGCAATGCAGAAAAAGAATTAATACCTAACAAGAAGGATCATTAACACAAAAATGCAATATTCATTTGGCACTTACATTTTTCAATTTCTCTCCTGCTCCTAATTCTGCCAGAACATAGCTGTTAAGAAAAGAAAACAATGTACTTCCTTTAAATTCAATAATATTGTAATAAACAAACAAAACTTCAAAAATAGACTACATGAATAATAATTATAATAAACTGCAGGTTTTAACAAAAATACAACTACAAGAAAAAGGAAAAAAAATACAAATTCAGGAAGATAGTGTTCTTAAGAATTCAAGAAAAGAAAATAACACTTCCTACTACAAGTACTAGGCTATTAGAAGCACTAGAATATATAAAAACCACTACTTGCAACACATATTAATTTGTCTTCATAATAATAGCAAGCTCACTGAAAATAATATTAAAAAAGCAAGAAAACTGCAGCATGGTAATAAATGCTATTAGGACCAATTCCATGCAAATTTTTTATTATATATATATATATATATATATATATGTATATATATATGTATGTGTGCATATATATATGTATATATATGTATATATATATATATATATATATATATATATATATATATATGTATATATATATATAAAAGCAAATAAGAGATATTAGTATGTTAAATAACTATTGTTATTATTGTTTTCCCTTTAAAAGGCACATTTAATATCTAATTTACATTTTGAGCAATATCTTCAGAAAAAAGACAAAATCAGATAACCAAGACATAAGTAAAGTAGTAGTTAACTAAATTCAAGAATTAATGAAAAGGTATGTTATTATTTGAAAACAAGTGCATAATAAACAGTCAAATGCACAAAAACTAATAAAGACTTATGTTAAAAATGATAAAACAGAAATTAGTAAAAATTCTTATTAAGGATGTAAAATATTTTAGAACTGTGGAAAATATTAAAGAATTGTACACCTGAATTTTACAAGGAATATATACACAAACCTTCATACTAGCTGTAAAACAAAAGTGGAATTAACACAGAAACACCCACTGGCTTGAGAATGATCGTACCTATGCAGTGTCCCTAAGTGTGAACTAATGCCTCCGAAACTGGAAGCAATGCTGTTTATTTCAACCTGTTTTATGGCACAATCTGCAGCACAGTGGAGCAGGTAGTCTGAACGCAACAGGCCCAGGCTCAAATTCTGCTGGAACAAGAAATATCCTCAGCATTTGGCTGTTTTTTATTTTCTCCCAGCTTTCTATTTCTGCAGCATTTGTTTGCTACAAGTAGAGGAGTCATGCCGTGTAGATGGATGTCCATATTAAGCAATCTTATGATCAAAATAAGAAATAAAATTATCTTATGATTATTGGTAACAATTCCATACTTCTTGAAACTCAAAATTGCATATACTACAGGAATAATCTGTATGGTAGCACTCTGAAAGCACATCTGCCACACTTCTAACAAATGAATAAAAACATTTTCACCCCAAATGATAAGAAAATGAAGCAATTGCAAAGACTGTGACAACTTCTGTAAATGAGTTTTTCCACAATGATTTGTTACATACACAATGTCAGTCAAACAAATTGAAAAAATTCTAGTGGTGAAGAGTAAAAGGCAAGAATGAATATGTCCTGACACTCCCAATCTAGCATTTGGTTCTTGCTTTTGCTCTTTATTATTACCATCACCTCAAGAATTAATATTCATCAATATCCTCTTACTCATAAAAATAAAATGTTCGTACTTAGTACTTTTATGATAAATCCATATTTTACTGGACTTCTCACTGTTCAAACTAAAATTCAATATTCCTCAGAATTTGTATAACTTTCTAAGTGGGATAAGAGAATTATTGCATTGCAACAAAAAATATTTCAAACTAGTTTCAATTATCTCAATGACAACAGTAAATACAGAACGCATGAGTAATTATAAAAATAACAACTTCCAACCAGTAAGTCAGATCTTCGGATTCATAAGCCTAAATATAATTATGCAATATCACAGTCTCCACAAAGGGGCATTCAAATTCACATAAAAGCAAACATTTTCCTTAATGTCTTCATAGATTTAAATAATTGAGAAAAGCCTAATTTGATTTAAATCACTATTTACATCAATTATTAAAATCAATTGATTTACTTCACTGGCACTCAGTTTCTGGATAACACTAACTTCCATCCCGTACAACAATGCATCGCAATATAACTGTGATGTAATGATGGTATATGTATGTAAAAAATTAGGGCAACATGGAAAGCAGTCATTCATTAATGGTTTTATAAGATGTACCTAATCTCTACAATTGGAAATATTTGCGGTCTCTCAATAAATACTAATTCACTTATTAATTTATAAGTCACATAATAGTGATAATTCTTTTAATTATGGACATCATGACACATCGTTCTTATGAAAACTTATAAAAATCATGAACAAAATTCAGTTTAGTTGTTTTGTGCCACCATGCAAAGTGCATCATTCAATGTTGTTCAGGCCATCGACATTCAATAACAAGCAATTTAATGTGCTATTATTTTACAAGCAAAGCAAGGCAATGCAATGAAATGCAATTCAAAGGTTCTGTTCTGGTAAGAATGGAATTTTGCTAGAGGAAAATAAGTTTAAAATAAAATGCAATAACCTGGACTAACTAATCACTAGCAATTACAAAAACAAATTTACTATGCCGTTTACTAGCAGCTTCACATGTATACATGCATGCATGAATATTTGCATATTTTATTTAGCATCTAAAAACTAAAAGCAACAAAGAGGAAATTAAAAAGGATAAGAACTAAATAAATGAAAACCTGCAGTTTAATGCTTTCTAGTAATTACTTCTTTTCTACACTTTTACTACAGAAAATATTTTTGCAGTTACATCTTCAAAGACATTCACACACTACCTTCACAGACAAATAGTTGTTAAAATACAAAACTTTCATAGTTCTAAATAAACCCTAAAATGAATGTCCCTTTCCCCAATCAAATTACATACTCTAATCACACATTCTCAGGAATATTATTTAGGGTGATTCATTAAAATAAAGTTGACCAAATTATTCGTCATGTGGCCTAACCTGTGGATGAGAGCTGATGCAGGACCGAGCCACCCAAAGCCTGATGCAATGGTATTCACTTCCACTTGTTTCCAGCAACAGTGTGGCTGAAATTTTGGCTTTTTATTCTTTTCGTTGCAATCACCACCGCCGCAACACGTCTCCAGCATTATATCTGACCTGAGTAGTCCTAATGCGATTGGCTATGGGAAGTAACATAAGTACTGAACTACAGTTGGTACAGTGCACTAATGCTTTACAACTCAAGCTCTAGTGTTCCTCAATGTGCCATGCACAGTACAGAAACAGTTAAAAATTAAATTATTTTTGAGAAGCCTGTTACTACAAAAAATGTGAAGTATGTGTAAGGTAAGCAACTACTCGTTTGTCCTATTCAAATTAAGCCATTCCTACAAACATGCATTCAAGTTCACAAAAACATGCTCAATAAACAGTTCTTGTGCTTTTTAATAATATCTACACAATTATAATTTTCTCCAGATAAATTTGATGAGTTTTTGAAATATATATTGAGATGAAAAACACTATTAGCAACAAATTAAACTATTAAAAACACTAACAACAAATATATGTTGTTAAAAACTAGCATTGCATTTTGTGAAGTACAGTTAAGTATAAATGAGGGATTTATCACAACTATTTACTGCAGAAAAGAGAAGAGAAGCAAAGTTTGAAATAAGGTCAAACTAAGGGAAAACAAATATGCTGTCAATCTATATGAAGAGAAAATCCTATTGCCATCGTGTTGAATCAACAATTATACTCCTTATGGGAAAATTCCCAAAAGTGAATGGTGTATACCAGTCAATGAGAGTTGTCAACTAACAAACAGAAAGTAACTTTATGGCAGCTGTGTATTAAAAGGTTGTTGTACAAGTATTGTAAATAAATATTTCGATACAAACAAAAAATCATTGTTATTTTAACAATATTTACTATAGCATAGTGAGACCGTGTTGTCCACTGACCATCACTCTCACAAGAGGTAACTATTTCATTTAACTTTATACATCCATCAAGTACTTCAAATGTGATTCCATTTTGAGATTCTCTTATGGGACACACATTTTGACATTCCTTACTCCCACTCAATACTAATTAGTGAACTGTCACATTTGTTCAACTGTTGTACGCTGTGTAAAAATTCTTCATTCATTCTGGTTTCCTTAAAAACTGAAAAATTAAATTGTTTTGTACAGCAATAAAAGCCCTTGTTAAGTTATTTTGTTGGCTGACCATAACATAAACAATGTGGTTTACCCACAAAGCCATTAAGCATTACATAAAGAGCACAAAAGAAAATGTTTATACTTTTGGCACCAGTACCAATTTTAATATGTAGATAATACGTCTTAGAATTATGAATACAATAATTTTTTATCAATTTACTTTCATTCATTGTCCATTTTGCATTTTCATACTTGTTACCCAGTATGATCAATAATATCAAAAGAAGTAAAACTATTACAGATTAGGCTCTGGACAGGAAGGATTCCCAGGGCTCTGGAGATCTCCAAAATTATCATCAGATACACACATCAGATGTCAGACATCTTCCTCATTACGAAGTATTCATCTTCCAGGTGTTCCTGTGTGATTCATATCTTTGTCACTCTTTCTACATCTCTCTGCACAGTGTTTTGTACTTTAAGCTGCCTATGGGATCTTTCATTCTCTAAATACTCCAGCCTTTTCTACATATTCCTTGTAAATTCCTCTAGTTATGCTTGTTGTTTTGAGTCTTTCACTTACATTTTTGGTTTCTCTGCCAATCCAATCTAGAACGGCCAAAGAGATCCTCATTTAGAACCAAGGAATTTCATTTAAGCTGCTTCCAGACGTTAATTAGATCGTTGGTGAGGTAGATACCTTTTAATAATTAAATACGATAAATTAAAGATGTTGTCTGGTATCATAATATATATTTTGCTAAAGAGCTCTGCTTCCAGGCATTGGTTATCCCTGTTTCAGGACTTGCATTTTTGTGCCATTTAATATAACCATCTTGCCTGACCCATTGTGAGTTCATGATTTGGTTTCATGAGCCACATTTTTTCCAAAATTACTTTTGAATTCATTTGTTCTATTGTAATTCAAAACTCTGCATTGCTAGACTTGAGAATTTTGTCCAATGTTGTTTCCTATATGTAGGAATATTAATGCAGGATCATTTATTTGCACCTCACTGGCAATCTTCATTAATTTTCGAATCTCCATATTTGTTTCAGAGGTCTTTGTTTTGGTTTTCTTAGAGATTTTCATGTTTGAACTCTTTGCTACTTTGTTAAATTAATGGGCTACAATCTTTAGTTAACTATTTGATAATTTTGAAATTTTAATGGGAATACAATTTTTGAGGTAGCCTGGTACTGAAAAAGTTTTTTCTTCAAAATGTCTGACCATCTGCATATCTCTTAGTTGGTCCATCTGTTGTGTGTGAACAATGCAGTTGCTTGAACTATTCACAGGATTTTTGACAAAATTAATATTATCTACTCTTTCTAGACTTTTTCCAGGTCCTGAGACTTTGACATAAATTTTTAGTGGTACTTTGGAGAATTTCATATTTTTTCCAAATCGGCACCATTTTTGTTGTTGTTGTTGCTTGTAAGAATACAGTTGAACACAGTTTACAGTTTTGGAGATAGTGTAGATCCAATTTTACAGTTACCCAGAAAAATTTTGAATTTTTAAGTAACAGTTAATTCAATGAATATATTAAATTCAATGAAAGTAATAATAAATTTACATGATTTATCCTATCAAGATAATCCTTTTTCAGGCGTTTCATTAATTATTTAATGTAAGTTTTATAAAACTTGGTTTATCTAATTTGTATTAATTGGCATTTATTTAATGTAGTTAATATTAGGAATAAAAAACATCAATCCAATTACGGGAGCACATTTTTTTCCGTTTTTTTTTTTTTTTTTTTTTTTTTTTTTTTGATTGAGATTGTGCTCCCGTACGGATTGATGTTTTTTTATTCCGTTGTTATATAAGATCTTTTACAAAACATTTTATTAAACAATATTTATTACACATTACTAGCTTATTAAGCATACATTTTATTTGTAGGTTGTGAAACTTAATCCCAAGAGGACTGTGGATTAATGTTCAGGATGCAACCGAGGTAACTTCAATACACAAACAAATACATAACATAAAGGGCTCCTTGTTTGCGCAATGCCTGTTTTCAACTTATTATACTGGGGAAAGCATTAGGTCTTCCATGGATGTATGAGCACAAGGAATATTATATATTCAAAGTTTCACCATTATGTTAAGCCTTCCACTACGTACATTTTTCTCCACTACTGATTTAAGTTAAGAAATGTGCAAGTATACTCTAAAAGTTTTAACACCCACCTGCGTTATGCCTTCTGAATACACTGTTTCATAAATCTTAAATAACTTGTTTGTAAATTCATCAACTTCTATTACACTAGATAAAAACAAACAGAAAAACATGGGTCATTTTTCTTTTACATGCAAATACTCAAAGATATAAATCACGAAAAGCAGCATAATATATTCATTCTGAACAAATTTAATTTTCATATGAAAATAATTCACATCTAAAATATCAGTGGCATGGCTGGAGTTGGCGTCATCCCCAATTCAATAGATAAATTTGTATTTTAAAATATCCATACAACTTTTTTATTAAAAATGAAAATACATTTATCATAATCTATTAATATTATTTTGTGTATATAATAATTAGTTATAGGAAATGGGGGAAATTTAATAATAATTCAGAAAATAATAACAATGCATTTTGTAACTAAGGGATTCGTAACCTTTATCTTTATAACAACTTCAATATTAGAAAAGACTTCAATAAAACTAGTCTGAAAATTGTGAAAAGTGACAAATGCACGATTTAGAAAACAAAAAAGGAAACTTTCAAATTATAAAATTTTAAATTGTAACTGACACTCAGGATGACCAGCAATGCCCTTCCACCCTAGCTAAGCCACTGTATAAAATTATTGATTACATGTAACTGATGTTCTCTGAAGAATTTATTTTCCCAAATATGTAATTGATAAACTTTTGAACAAATGATCCAAAAACCTTTGTTGCAAACTTTTAAAAAACTTGGATATATAAATATGTTACAAAGGGAGAGAGGAGGCAGGGGAGAAAAGAAATGCTGATATATTTTATTAGTTTTAACTATCTACTTCGTAACGAAGAGTTCCCCCATTACAGTAAAGATAATCGTAACTTTTTGGCAGGTTGACAAAATTGAACAAAACTACATTTATTATACACTTGATTTAAAATTTAGCAAAACAACATTTAGGTGATAAAAATATATAATTAGGCAAGTAGCACAGTACAAGAATAGAGAGTTGCAATTTTATAAACACAAAATTTGAGTTGAAAACACAAAGTCTTATAGAAGTGCCATCCATATTCCTATGATGAAAGAAAGTGCCAGGTGATAGTGTAACCTTCACTGGGCTGGGCAAATGGAATTACTGAAGGCTCACGTAGCAAGATAGAGGTGAGAAGTAAGGCAGGTGGGAAGGAGACCGATTCAAGGGAATGGGAAAGATTGTAGTGAAATGGAAGTGTAAGAGTAGTTACAAAGATAAAATGATGAATCGAGGGAGGAACTTTTAAGTTGTTATTGCTTAAATGTAGATAGTACTTCATTGTAAGTGTAGGTAAATTTGTTTCATCTAGGAGGAAATGAAAAACATTAATTTTTATAATTTAAGTGCCAAGTCATTTTTTCATGATAATGTTGCTCTACATAGGCTATCTTTGGATTGTCAAAGTCCACAAATACACAAGTGTGTATAAATAATGTAGGGCAAGGAAGTTGTGTTTAGACACTACTGGTCTTATACTTATGTTCATTTGGTCATTTACATTTCATTCGAACATATTCTGTAATTGGTGGCCTCTAAATGATAAAAATAAACATTTTTGTTGTTCTGTCAATGGAACTGGATCTTTTGTGATTTATTATATTCTCCTTTGTGTTTATAATATTTCTTAATTCAATTCCATGGTGGTTGTTTAAATATGTTATTACTAATATTGTGAATTTAATGCAAATTAAAATATACCTATTTAGTTGCCGTAAAATCATTTATAACAAGGAAAATTTGGTGGTTAACACATTAGAGCAACATCAAATGTATTACCTTCTTTATAGAATGTATTAAATATCTTTATTTATAAATTAATGACAGTCATCAATATAAAAGGGATATACTCATTACATGAATATTTTATTCGACTAAAAGTTGGCCCTTTCATGATGGTCACAAGTACTGATTCGTACAGACAGTTAGGGACATGAAATTACTTACAAATACCCTTTTTTTCTAAGCAAAAACAAAAATGGTACTATGAATTTATTTACATGTGTGTGTGTGTTTATAAGAATACACATAGTCTTCAGCAAGTGCTCACAGACCACATTTTCAACAACTTGCCAAATATATCACCACTGCTTTCACAAATAAAATTTTTTGACAACAGATTTATAATGATAAACAAAATTACTATGAAAAAGTATAATAATTACTACTGTACCTTTTCAGATTTTCTACTAAAAAGTCACGATCATGAGCAACCTTGTGAACTAATTCATTCAGAACTTCTTGAATGGCTACAGCCTTTTCAAATTCTTTTCTAGGAAACACAGATGGTATAAGAACAAATGGTGCAAACTGAAGAGAATCTGGGTTGAAATTTGTTTTGGACCGCATTGCAGCCCCTGCACAGAATTAAAGAAACTATAAAATTGTCACTGTTTTTTGATTTTTTTAAAAAATTTATTTAATATTCTTTGTAATGTGATGTAGGTTACCATGCATTAAAGCCCAGTCTTTTGCCTTTGGAACTACATCTTCCAAAACTGAGGGTTCCAAAGGAAGAGAAATGCAGGGTTCAAAGCGTGGGACAGCCATGGCAAGTTAAGAACTGAAAAAGATACGAAAAGTAAGGAAATCATACACTGCAATTAATTATGTTAAGCATTAAACGTGTCTATCACCTATAACAAATAATGAAATAACTCCTCTCGTCCGCTGTATCAGCAACGACGATGCAACTCACGAGATAGCAATGTCATCTATTTACATAATGTCAACTACTACATACACTGACATGACACCACGCCTCTCCGTTGGTGCCGGCGTGTCTTTCCTTATCTTTCTTAAGTTTCACCCACCCCACTGCGCAAATGTTAGCCAATATTGCCCAACAAAATTTCACACATATTATATCAATTTAATATAAACATAAATACCCACACACAAACAACTCTTGAGAAATAATTTCTCTCTATGTTCAATACACACCAATAAACTAATAATAATACAGGAATGCTTTTTATTACTACTTGGGCGATGTATTTCTCAAAATACTATAGATACTATATTTGATTTCTCTCACAAACTTCACGACAAAGTTGGCAGTAGCATGTGATATATTCTCTTTGCGGCAATAGAGTCAATCTTGATAGGAGGCATGGTTCTTGGAGAAAAGATGGTGAAAGTTATTTCCACGAAAAGGACAGCCGCATTGCAAGGATAATTTTGCATGTGGTATGCCATCGGTACGGTCGTATTATGGTCACGTAAGTGGGAGGACTAAGTTAAATACAGCTAAGGAACATTCCCCACTCTATAGAGAGGGCTATGAGTGTATGTAGAGTGGGCCAAGAGGGCTAGAGTGCCATTGGAGTGGGCTCTGAGAGTGTGTACCGCGTATGATTGCCATTAAAAATATTCATATTGTAGTGCCCATACGACAATGAAATACAATAACGTACCCACTCTACAGAGGGCTGTAGTCCAGTCCTTACGTAGTTTGCTAAAACATAGTGGTATAGTTTTGATTTTGTTTTTTGAGATGCTGAATACGAATTTGAAGTGTACAACAACAACAAAAACCGTAAGAATTTGAGTTGAAAAACAAAACATCTGGCATTTGTTCCCAGAGTATTTGTCCAAGCTCAAGAGCTGCCAAGGGGGTAGGTCTTTTCCCATACTGCGATTTTCATTTTCTCGCACTTACCACAGTAAGAGAAAGTATCGTAATCGTGAGCAGGAAAACTGCGAATTTCCGCACAAAAACCTTTATTTCCGGGCCCTAGTCGGGAAAAAGTGGATAAATCCAGTTGCTAAATATAGAAAAAAATTCTCTAACACGTGGTGTAGCCAGCTCCCCAATCGTTTTAGCTGATTTTGCGGACCCTGGAATTTTAAAACGATATTTTAATGAGGGGGGCACTTTACATGAAGCCCCTTGAACATAAAAAAAAGGCTCCAAATTTTTTGATTAAAGTTGATTGTTGAATGGTGCAAAAGAAGTTTAAGAAAATGGTGCAGGCCTCTTTCGTCAATATCTCAGATATTTCGAAAATTGGAGAAAAAAATTAAAACTTCAAAACTGGAAATAGAGATTTTTGTCTTGGACAAAGTTTGTTGTACAAAATTATCTCTTCGAAAAAGGTAATGTACAATTTATAAAATGAAGTTTTTGTGTATTTTGCGACTGATATATTTTAAAAAATCTCAACCGCTCCAATTTTTTTCTTTTAACTTTCTCAACATATGTAATAAAGAACGGAAAGAAATACGGCGCTAGTCTCATTTTCGGGTATTGCTAGTTTTATTTTCGAAAACTTCGCTGATGGTATGGCGTTGACGAGGTATACTGGTACCTGCTTGTACGTTTACCCTTTGACGGCTCTACACCAACTAGGTGTGATGTAACAATGACCTTACCTGTCACACAAAAGGGCGCTGCTAATCCAAAGTGAACGCCAGCTCAACACAAATTTAATAACATCTTATGTATAGACCAGGCGCGGATCCACGGGGAGGGAAATTTCCCTCTCAAATTTTTCTGTATCTATTAATTTTGAATTGTCATGAAACTTTCAAGCAAAGAAAAAGAAAGGGATAAACATTAATACGCGTAAAACCTAATTGTAGCCAACATTTACAAAATCTGCAATATGACACATACCAAAACATTTTGAATTTCCCTCTCTCAAAATTCGTCTCTGGATCCACCCCTGAATACACCTACACATCCACTGATTTTTAAGTGATTCCAACTATTTCTTCTGGTTGTTGCAATTTTTTCGAACAGCAGTGTGTGTATGTATGTGTGTGAGGTACCAGAAAGACGTTCCGGCAGAACGGCTTTCCGGTACCTCGCAAATAAGTATAAAATTATATTATACAAATTTAAGCTTTGTATTAAATTAACAATTCACTTGGGACATGTTTTGTAACCTAAAATTTTACAAATCAATACTATCCCAGAAAATGTACAATCCATGTATTAATTTAGTCCTTTAATTAGTGTCACAAGTCATACTTTCTGGGCCAATACGATGTAACTGGAGATATGGAAGAAATTTTACTCTATGGATATTAGAATTTATTCACCAAGGATGTGTCTGTTTGAAAGTCAGGTGTACACATTGTCTCCAATATTCAGTATTTTTATGTTAAATTCACTGCATGTTGGTAATCCTTACGAGAATATTCTTATCACTACCAAAGAAAGTAACAAGGAACAATAAGAACTCGTGACAGGATCATGGTAATATCTATAGAATGTTTTTATTTAGCAATTCTGGGATGAATCTCCCATCATGGAACACATTTTATGGTCATATCCACTAGGTAAAAGTATAAATATTATTACAAAGATAATTAATTATTATTTCATTCTCATGTTACAAATATTTATACATACATCACTTTAATATTTACAATGAGACAGAGAAAAGACTATTAATCATATCCAATAAAGTAATATTACAGGAAAGATTCATTTCAACAGCCAGATAAAATATGCATTCTACAATGTCATTTCATAATGTAGAAAATAAAAACCATAAATATATACATCCAAAAGTTCTCAAGGGTAAAGAACATTTTTTTAAACTTTTATCGGTGGAGGCACTGATAAAAAAGTTATTAAATCTTTTGTCATTCTTTGTTCTTAGAAATTTTCTTAGTGTTCTCTTGTGGCACATAATTCAAACAAAAGAAATAAAAGAAAAAATGTACCTTACATGTATGTTATGTCACTATCTTCTAGCCCATTATGCTGA
This sequence comes from Gryllus longicercus, assembly GCA_038098605.1. Taxonomy (NCBI): domain Eukaryota; kingdom Metazoa; phylum Arthropoda; class Insecta; order Orthoptera; family Gryllidae; genus Gryllus; species Gryllus longicercus. The sequence goes on along the minus strand of JAZDUA010000406.1, from coordinate 1,247,258 downwards.
TTTTGTTCATAAATAGCATATAACGGAATGCCACTTCTAGCGGAATGTGATATTTTCCTCATCCAAATGTAGTATATTTACATAATTCAAATTACTTCTTCATAAAAATAGCAATAAAGTACTCATATTCTGTGAATGAGTCACAGAAAAGTAATTGCCTTTCATTAAGTTATAAGTCATTATCCGCCTAAGACTGATGGAATAAACATAAAAATACCGCTGTACAATATAGTACAATGAGTATGAGCTGCAACACGTACGAACAGCATGACGATGAAAATATGATAAGACCCTATTTTAAAACTCTTCAATTAATATATATTAATTAAAAATAAAATAACTTTAATATTTCAGTCACATTCCAAAACTTAATATTTATTTTTGTCAGTAATAATAAAAAACGGTACTCGTTATGTCAAGGATCAAATAAATTACAGGTACTCGCTAACACTTGAAAAGAAGTGCCTGCCACAAAATACTCATAAGTTGTTACAAGTACACTATGTATGATTACATACACCACTACAGGATGTTTAACAATTATCTGGAACTTAAAAGCTTAAGAACTGTTTTTGTATGCAGTGACTACAAGAGAGAAGAAGACTAGGTGAAGTGGACTATTTTGCTGGTTATGCCTAAGCAGTTCCCAACACATCAGCAACACAAATGCAGTTGTGGAAGCTGCTTCAGAGTAGCTTGTAAACATCAATGGAATGCACACATCACGCTTTCTCCGAAAGCACGACAGGTTATGGGAAACGGTCAACTTATCAAGGTGAAAACAATATTATATATCACCACTGAGTCATTGTCCCTTTGTAAGCTTGGAGGTGTTTCATTTGAAAAGAATATAAAAGGTGAATGTAATCTCCTTTTCACTTTCATACTCCCTTACAGCATTCCCACTATGATTTTAAAAATATATATTGCACAGATCATCAATAGTGAAAAGGAGTTTTGACTTGTACACAAGGGGTGAGACTGTGTGTATAAACATGTAACTTGCCATTTTAAATATATAACATATGGATAAAAGCCTAACTTTTTAACTTAATTATTAATGACTATTGTACTTAAAAAATGACACAATTTACAAACAGCAACAAATGCTAGACACATCTGTCAACAAAAACTTACACAACAAACAGCCTTGAAGGAGACAGCATTTATAATGTAAAGATATATTTGAAAAGTATTCTGAAGGTAATATTTGATTCAGTAAAATGATTTTGTAACAAAAATTATAAGAACAAATACTGACAAGCAAATGCATCATTAATTTGGCCAAAAAGGATATTAACAATCACAGACATAACACATGAATTATTGTTTCCTTCACTGTAGGGAAGAATAAGCTAATAACATATGAAAAATAAGTTTCCTGATAACAAAAATACAACAATACACGTTTGAAATAGAATGATTCTATCAGAGTGAATGTTGATGTAGCCTATCTAGAAGACAGGCAATAAATGACCACACTCAAAACAAATTTTCGAAGTTGTTTGGAAAACAATGTGCTCTTAGATACATGTACTTATATCTATGGACTGTACAATGACCTGGCTTTTGGAGATCCATGTTGTAAATTGTTTATTGATTGAAAATTCTTAAATTAAACAACAGAAACTTTCATGTCACAAAACCACGATGTTCTTCCTCAGCATGTGTACCATATAAGGCATTTCATATGGTTTATTAAGTCTTAAAATAATTACAACTTAAAGAAATGTAAGTACTATGCAGAAATGGAGAAACAAGTCTGCCTCTACAACTTTTGTTTAATATTAAAGTTTGTATCCACATTTATCTGTGATATTTTGCACCCAACATTACAAAAATGAAATCATTTCAAGGCTCACCTTCAGGCAACAAGTCAAAACAACAAAATAAATAAGATATTCATATTTTATCCTGGTGTGGTATTCCATTTTGGGTGAGACTGCTCTGCAAGATCTAGTTCATCTGCAACTTAAAGAGTCATTTACTGAAATGCCCATTACTACTTCTACTGTCACGTTTAAGACTTATATTTGTGACTTGTACTGCTCTGTTTCGCATCACGACCTGTGGTTACAGAACCATCTGTGCTTGAAAAAGAGTTCAAAACACGTTTGTGCCACAGGCAAGACATGGGTTGCTACCTTAGTTTACGTAAACAATTGTTCAGATGATCTAGAGCTTGCTGTGTCTGGTGTCGTTCGTAATCTTGAAGACTCTTGGTAGCGACAAGTTCTCTTAATCTCCGATCCAATATATCAGCTTCTCGCCTTCGTTCAGCAAGTAGTTTGCATTGATAGGCACACTGTTCTTGGAGAACAGTTTGTTCAAGTTGTTTCTCTAAAATATGAATATATAATATCATAAGAAGGTTCTTTCAGATTTTAAAAAGAAGAGGGAGAGAGAGAGAGGAGAGAAAGAGAGAGGAGAGAAAGAGAGAGAGAGAGAGAGAGATGAGATGAGACGGGGGAAAAGAGGGGAGAGATAGGAGAGGAGAGTGTGTGTGTTAGAACACTTGCAAGTGATATGTATATATGTGTCTGAGTGTGTGTCTGCATGCATGTGTGTGCAATTGCAAGTAGCATGACAGCATGTGCACATTTTTTACGTGGTGTACACACATGCACATGTCTGTACACCACACATACAAATGCGAGTGTGTACTACACGAGTGAGAATGTTTGCACACACATACACATGATAACCAACACAACCTGTTCCACGATAAAAATAATTATAATAATAGTCATGGCAAAGATAAAATTAAAATTTAACAATAATTTTGCCCACTACCCCAACAAACTTACCTTGAGCATATCTGTGGTAAGCATCCATGATCTCTTCCAATCCTGGCCATCGAGGTCTTTCATCGTCTAGAGGAGGTGTTTCAGGAGCCTCTATATCAACCTCATGGTCTGTAGCTAATCTCTTCACCCCATTTTGCAGCAACAGAGCACTTGGTGAAGGCACGCTGGCAAAATGAAAACCAGGTCTTGTGCCATTCTGACCAGGGTTGGGTAGCACCAAAAACTTATCAGCCGCTGGACTCAGCGGCCTCTTTAAGCCAGAAGTTCGTTGCCTGTTCATAATGTCAGGTATTATTTTTATGACACGATCATTCTCTCTGAATAGAACTCTGTTCTCCAAAGGATGTTCTGGCACTTTCAAACTGATAGCTGAAACTGTTGGTGTCTCTTTCACAATGGATCGATTGCAATAAGCCACTACACTATTCACACATTTCCGACGCAGTCTTTCAGCTATTACTGATTGCCAAATATGCTCTATTTCTGAAATAAGAAAAAGAACCACATCAGAATATATACAGTAAATCATATGTTTACTAGATGACTATCATCTAGTAAAGAGCAGCAAGCCAATGCATATTCTGGTACACAGAGCACTAGTGGAAGGGCGGAGGAGAGGGCTATCGTCAATGGCAGCCCCCGGAACAAATTTTAATGTAACTTAAAGAAACTTTTATGTATTATGTATATGTATTATACATGTACTTTGCAATATATTATAATTGTTTTCTGCAGGTTTATGTTAAAATATTTTTAGTTTTTGGGATATGGTAAGGGCACTAAACATTTTCTAAACTTGCGGTATTTTCTGCAGAGGCATAGATGGCCATGTCTTTTGTTGTTGTTGTTATTGTTATTGTTATTGTTGTTGAAAAACTTGTTCAACATTCACTACATTTTTTTGGTTGAACAACTATTATCTACATTGACCGATACTACAACAAGATTTAAACGTAATTATGAGCAATACAGAACTGTACAAGTATGATGGACCTTTCATAAAGTGATTATGAATTGTGACGCTTACAATATTTTTGTTAAGTTTCGATATGCATTCAAATACACATCTCTCACTAAGGGTTCAGAAAGGTTCCAATAATACAAGCCCTAAAGGATGAAGGAGTTTGTTTGACTCCTTCCCTAACAAAAACATAGAAGGCAAAACCTGAGCTGGGGTTCATTGTTAATCTCCACCCTTCCCCACTAGTATGTGACTTAACACTACGGAAATAATATAAATCATGAAATGTGTGTACTCCATGTACATTATGTACCATGACATTAATGAACTTGCAGACACATTTTATGGATTTTAGGCAGGGCTAAATTAACTTCAGGGATTCTAAACATTCTTAAAAACTTGGCATCCCCAAATAATATCAAAAAATTGAATACACAATAAATATGAAAAAAGAAAAATAAACTACTACGAACAAATATAAAATTTTGTTTAAACATTTTTTGAGGCCCTTACCCAAAGCAAGTGTTTAGTGAGCTTATGAATTAATCCACCCTTGATCGTAGAATATTCGAAAGGAAAGGATTCTATTTGTAAGACAATAAAGTAACTTATACTTGGGGGGGGGGGGGGGGGGGGGTGTTAACAAGAGAGAAAATTCAAACCATTTGAAAACACCATTTTACTCACTTTAAGGTAACATAGCAAAACTGGCATTTCAGTAAAATAATTTAATAATTACGTCAAATTTAATTTCTTTCTTCAATGGAAATGTCTAGCAGCAAAAAGGGTGGTAACAATAGTAAATGCAAACACAAGAAAAGAAAAACAATTATTATAATATCAATGTATATAAATATTATTTTACCTTCTCTATCCTTGCGAGATAGAGCATCCAGTCCCAGAGTTTTCAAGAAACGAGTTTTGCTTTTGTAGTCAGCCAACCGACTGAGGCTATCAGGAGATTCACGGGGCACAGGTAAGTTAAGTGGAGGAGGTGAATTTAAATCTGCTGAAGTGGTATCATCTATTTGAGATAAAGTAGCACTGGTAACCAAACGCCTTTCCAATTTTTTAAGCTCCAATTCTGAAAAGTATTTTCTTTTTTTAATATTAAAAAGTAACACTTCTTAAAAACTATATCTTAAAAATTGAAAACAAAGAAGTAAATTGTTGAAAATTATTAAATAAGAATGCAATATACACAAAGAATTTTTTTCACTTGGAATGAAAACAGAGTAAGTTAGACAACAAAAATTAATGAAGTCTTGATTTCATAAGGACACATGTAATATATTTGGTATAAAGTAAAATAAAAACATGGTTTGGAAAAACTCTTTTAAGACATTGCATGAGTCATACTGACAAAAAATACATTAATATGAAGGTACTAAACTTCGACACTTAATTACTTCAAAAAGTGAGAATTCTTAATTTCAAAGGAAATAAACTTTCCTTTTTTCCTTGCCTTATTGTTGTTATGAGTGTGAACGTTTTTGTAAGCAGAATTTGAATATTTCTTCACAACATACTGAGACCCGTTTGTGATCGACTCTTCTAAATGTATCTTTGCTTAACATTGTGACCAACCAGATACAAGTATTAAATGATGCATAAAAATAATAATTTAAAAAAAAATAATAATAAAAAAGTAAAATGTGAAGGAACAGTAAATTTAAGAGGAAAATTTTGTCAAAACCTTATATTGGTTATTTTTATTTGTTTAGAAGTACAACTTGTTTATGTGACATTGTAGGTTGTTTAGTTTACTTTATTTATTTATTTGCATATATACCCATCTGTGTTATATTCATAAAAATTAGTGTGCGGATTATATGCAAATACTTTGAAAATTTTGCATATTTTTATATCACATGTTACACCACTGAAGTCACCTAACCATGGATATTTTATATGAAATGGATAACAATATTCGGTCATATTTAATTGCTTCAAAACAACTTGAAAAAACAAGTTAACAATCACTCGTTTGGTACAAGAAGAGTTAACAAACTTTTATTTGCTTAACTATGTTACATATAACAAAATTATTTTAATGGTGAAAGATAAAGCAAGTAGCATGGTTAATGAGCTCAAAATTGAAAAATATTCTGCCCAAAATGTAATTCAAGTAATTTGTTAAGCACATGCTGCTAATCTTGTTGCAAGAACAATCAGAAATTATTATCCTGGAAAGACAAATTAATTTCTGTGTAAAAAGGATATTTTAAAAGCCCCACTAAGGTTTCAAAGAAACAAAGGAACACTGCACAATTTACTATTGCCCCCAGAACCTGTTTTGATATGGGGAACCTATTTGGTTGCCGATTAATAGTCATAATTTTGATATTAAAAAATTTATTTTAGAATAGGCTGTCAATTCTGAGACTTTAAAAAAATGTCAAAATGTATTTACTTCAGTTGAATATTAATTAGCAGTACAACAAGTTCTTTAAAAGCTCATTACACATTTCATCCCAAAGACAGTTAAATAACTTGATACACAAAATGAACTAGTTGTTGATTCAGTCATCTTAATTAATGAATTTGAAACAAAATGTAATTCTCTCAAAGGGAGAACGGGTCACTTGTGTACAAAATGTTTCATTTAATCATTGATAAAAATACAGGATTTTTCTTATTAAAGGGCATTGTCAAGGTTCTTTCAGGAGAAACGGGTCACAATGTAAATATTTATTATCGTTATTATATTAATTTAATATTACAAAAATGAAATATTATATAAGTTTTTGGACACCCTTGAAGTTCTTTTTCTCAGCGCCCTATATTTGGCCTTCATAGTGGAAAGCAAACACAAACTCGGGGCACAGAAGTAGGGTCTTTGTCACAATTTCTCTTGTGTACATAAACATTACTTAGGGATCCTTATATTCCCACTCAAGAGTAATCATTGATTTAAACTGAAGCTGGAAAAGCCACAGTTTGCTGTTACGTGCTATGGAGTTTGGACTGTAGTTTCTACTTCATAGAGGTTCAGAATTGAGTAATACCTCAAACAACAAGTTTTGTAAAATAATTCATTGAAGCTATTATTTGTTAGAAACTCATGAATAAAAAGCCAAGAATTGTCAAGAAAATTATTCAGGCTAGGAGTGGATTTTTTTATGAAAAGACAGTTTTACAAATTTATTCATTATGTTAAAATGTTTCAGTTTATTGTATATACATAGACACGGACATAGGTAATTAAATAAATAAAAATATAAGAAAAAAGGGTGAAAGTGGATCTCAGAACACATCAGAAAGTGGATATGTGCAGTGTTTCAATCAGTTTGATTACTATTAGTCATATTAAAACTTATTCTCTCTTAATTCAATTACCATAGGTTTGTGTAAATGGTAGAAAGAATGTGAGAATATATGAGCTATGTTCAAGCACTTCTACTCTACATTTGTGTATGACCTTCAATCAGGAGTATAATTCTGCAAGTAAGTAATGCAAGAAAATATGAACCAAGATGAAAAATTGATACAAAATGATACACCATACAAAAATATTTAGAATCTGTATTTAGTATATTTTATGAAAATGAAATAAAAACATTTTAAGGAAAAAGTACATTAATTCTAATAAGGAGGAAGAAATCCTGCATTCAGCAACCAGAAGAGAGGAAAACATCTTGGCTACTTTACCTGAACTCTATTACAATGACATAAGAAAATAAAAACAAACGAAATAATGCAGGAGGAATATTAATGTTTCATACCATTTCGTTTAGTGAGAGTGATTAGACCAAAAATTGCTAAAAATTTGAGCTTCTTGGGAGGTGCATCCAACTCCGCAGGTGGGCCTTTGGTAAGCCACAGAGGTGGTAACTGATCATTCTCTTCACTTTCTGAATCAGAAGCTGACGAAGGCACACTACACATTTTCCTTCTCTCCCTCCTTCGCCTCTCTGCCAAATCTAATTTACTTATCACACCTGGTGGTGACACAGCCTCGGAATCTATTTGCTGGAACAAAAAAATAAAGAAATATTTTATTGAATACCAAATGATTTTAGGGTGTAGATATACATAATCTGCACAGAAGTTGACAACAACTGCTCAGCAAATAATTCTTAAATATTGAAGATACACTTACCCTTTGACCAGTGATACTTTTACTTAAATAATGATAGTCCCAAACTGACATGGCACTCCCACCATCCTTAGATTGCACAGCAGCCAGTACTTTAGCTGCATCTGGTACATTGAGCACAGGAGGAGGGGGTGCAGGAGGAGTGACCAGCTGAAGTCCAGTGCTACATGCCAATTGTAGCACAGAATGATGAGTTGACTGAGCAACAGATAGTTGTTCCCTATTAATGGAAGGAGGAATGGGGACATGTAGTGTCGGTTGGCTGGCAGTAGAAACTGGAAGAGATGGAACAGAAGGAATTGTGGGGATAGTGGGTATATTTGATACTGAAGATGATGGTAGGACTGCAGGGACACTAGGAACAGATACTGTAGGAACAGTTGGAACAACAGGAACTGTCGGAATTGAGGGAGGAGCTGAAACAGGTGGAGTGGATGCTGCAGTTGAGACACTTGAAACAGATGGAACATTTGGAATTGTTGGTACAGATGATACTGTTGGTATCGAAGGTATTGCTGGAATGACTGGAACCACAGGGGGTTGGTTGCTCGGCTGCAGTCCCGCGTGGCTGGGTACACTTGGCATTTGGAGTGCACTGTTAGGATTTGCCAGATGGTCCCTTCCCAGAGAAAAGGGTGGCAATGACGATGTCACAGGTGGCTGATACGTAGGCTGCATGGTCTGCAACGCAGGTGGATGGTGAGCCTGTGTCACAACAGGAGGCAGTGCCGACAGCGGCTGCGGAAGAGGCCCTGGAAGAGAAGGCTGATGCCTCACCACTGAAGAATCTTGGCTTAAATGTGGAGGATGGTACAGTTGAGTACTTGGCCCAATTTGCTGAGTCAGTCCTGTTGTAGACTGTGCTGTGTGCTGCTGTGGATAGGGATGCAAAACCGATGACTGACTTACAATTTGACTCTGAGAACTCAGAGTCTGGAATGACTGGGATGCAACTTGAAGAGACGACTGACTTGGATGTTGCAAGTCCAAGGCAGGAGCAGACATGTTTACTTGACTGTTGGAGTGTGCGTCATGCATTCCTACATTTGACCCCCGGGATGATAACACCACTTTTTGAACCACACAATCACTTGCAGTCTGCGGGATGTTGCTACTTTCTTTACTCGTGGAATACACTGATGTCCGTTGTTGAGTTGAAGCATCTTCCCGTACACTGTTTTTACTACTATTCACTGAGTTCTGGGAGTTGTGAGGAGGAACACTGTTCACTGAAGATGAGGATGTATGATGTCCATGCAATATTTTAGAACTGTTGTGTATGCTATTTGCATCAGTAACGGATGGATGAGGTGGTTCTGCAGCTAAACGGTCTCCTTTGGCAGGGGAGGAAGTCACTACATTCGTTGCTGTGGCAGAAGCCACGATTGGTGATCGCCTGTTGCTACAGTGCTGCTGTGGAAAGTTATCTTCAAATGGTCTAACAATATGATCTTTACTGCTCTTAGAAGTGGGCACTGAACTTAAATTGTTTGTACGTTGATGTGGTAGTGAATGCTGACTAGATGTGAAGTGAGGGGCAGGTGGCTGGAGATGATGAGTCATATGGGTTGGTACAACTGACGTGGGTGTCAGTGCATGTTGATGGTGGGGGATATGGGAGTGTGGAGAAGTTGTTACCTGAGGAGATGTATGAGGAGCCAAAGCATGAGGAGGGGTGAGAGGATGAGAAGGCAAAGAATGAGAAGGGGGAGTAGAGGCATGTTGTAAATGTGGGGGTGTTTGATGAGGAGGGGTTAGCCTGTGGTGGGAAGTAAGACTCGGAGGTGTGGGAGTATGAGGATGATGCGGGGGCAAGGCATGTGAGGGTGGGGTAGAAGCATGAGGGTGGTGTGGAGGCAGGGCTGAAGCTCCAGATGGGTATGTTAATTTTGGGATGGCTCCTAAATGGGAAGATGAAGACTGCTGCGTCAACAAACTTTTCCCTGAGTGTTGATGCAGATCAGATTCATGAGGTATGTTGGGAATAGGATGTAAAGGAGGAGGAAGAGTAACAGTCGTAGGGTTAGGAATAGATCCAGGAGCAATCAAAGGAGGAGGATGTGGGGCTCGGGAAGAACTGTGGGAAGAATCCACATCCTTTCTGCTGGAGTCTGCAGTCCTATCCCGTACTCCCGTTATGGGTGCCTTCCTAGCTGGAACAAAAGACAGACCAGCACTGTGATGAGACCTGAACTTCTTAGCTTGAGGCATAGAAGCTACAGACTACATCAATGAACAGTGCAGCCTTACCACCCAATTTCAAGTGGACTACTGTATTAGCCAAATCATAGGTTGAAAATTTTAAATAATCAGACACTATGGTCAAATTTTCTTTATTTGAAGGAGAGACACATACAGAATTATAGAAAAAATCCTAAGAATATGTGTTTGTTGTTCACATCAATCAAATTACAATACTGATTCAACAAAGAATTTTAACATGAAGTACACCCAAAAGAACACGTAACAGCACGATACATGAAATTCAAAAGTCTCTCATTGCACTTCAACAACCTAGCGTAGCCGTGAACCTTGTAATCAGGCTAATACAGTCCGGCTGAGTCTCTGCGTCCTGTGTCCCGACCACCCTCACCTGGAGACTCGTGGTGGGAGGGGGAGGCACGAGGGCTGCGCCGGGACTTGTCACGGCGCTCCTTCTCCCTTTCACGTTCCTGCTCCCTCTCACGTTCTCGTTCGCGCTCTCTTTCACGCTCCCGTTCGCGCTCCCGTTCACGTTCACGTTCTCGCTCTCGTTCCTTTTCTTCTTCTCTCAATCGCTGAGTCTCTCGTTGTCTATGCTCTTCTTCCAACTTCAGCCTGAACCCAAGAGATCATTTCATTTAATTAAATGCATCTCTACAAACACAATGCAGAACAAAATCCTTTGATTTCATAAAAAAATCATATCAAAAAACATGTTAGTAATGATGATTATAAATTTTCAAGAACGATCACTATTAGAGCTTATTAAAACTTTAAAAAATTCCCAAAACTTTTAATGATATATCCTTGAGTTTCATTTGAGGAGCTTTCAGTTAATCAGGGAAGATCAGCAAAGCATTCATTTATTTAAAAATAACTTATTTAACAAATTGGCCCACAATTAAAATGTCTTTGAAATTACATAATTATGTAGGAAAGTTTATCACCATTTTATCACATTGGAGCACTACACAAATGGAATTGCTTCACAAAACAAAACTCACGAACCAAACCACAGTATGTAAAGTGATATCTATAATTAAAAAACATATCTCTAAAAAACTTCCTTTGTAGATAAAAAAATTGCTGTAGGCTATGGAATTTACAGTAAATAATCGCAATATGATTATGTACACACGGTATAAGGCCTTACCAGACCAAACAATAATTATCACTTTCAGCACAGCACAGTACTTATTTTTCTTTCTAAAGTTCTAAAAGTAATTGTGAATTTTCATTTGTTTCTGTGCAGCTAGGGACATGTCATGGCAAATGTGTGAGTCATCATAATCTCAAATGAATCCAAGATTCATCTTGTCATTCATTATGATTAATGAATGTGAACTTTGACATACTTATAAGAACAAATGAAGATATTGACAGCAAGTAATGCTTCTTAAACACAATGATAATGAACTAAAATAACTCAGCTTTTATCAAATGACATTTTTTTATCATCGTTTTTAATTCTCAGTGCAGTATAAAAGTTTTCTCTTGAATGACTTGCGTAAACATGAAAGCTAATAGCTAGCATGCTTTTGTGGTGGCATCTGACAGTAGTTATCATAAAAAAGATAATGAAAATGGTTTTGAATGATTCACTCAAATAACCTGGCTGCAAACTTTTAAAATCATGACTTGTATTCATGGCAATCAAGGTGTGTGAAGCATTGAGTCCATGAGAAAGAAGCCTACAAGTCCAAACGGAAATGGAAATATAGATACCCAATCAAACACGAATGAAGTAATGAACAATTATAAGTTATGTCTATTTTTTTTAAACCAAAAAAGTAAAATTATAAAACTGTATCAAGAAACAAATACAAAATCAGAAATGGATGAATTGGCAAGAGCACACTTATATCAGTGATACACTTTTAAGTTATTGTGTAACATCAATAAAACTGCAAATTCCACAAAATTGCAGAAATGAACAATGCTTAGAAACTTTCTTATTGACGCTAGAGCAAACACTTTTCTAGAAGTTTGCTAATTTTAATAATTTTCTTACTTTATCACCATCTTCCATAAAAGATCAATTATTGTTCACCTCATATACTTCAATCTACATTATTTCTAAAAATTATGTATTAACTTTTTATAGAAGAAGCATTATCTTAGGCAGCCACACATAAGACTTTTCTGAAGGAAAATAGTTTTGAAATCTATTTTCCATATTAAAATAAATAAATTTTAGAAAACATGTTGAAAATTGAGATATTAATTTCTCTTATAGATCATGATCGACATTTTATTAGACAATGTCTAAACTTATACATCAATGCTGAACAATGCACAGTGAACAGTCATTTTGACAGGGGGACAGTATTCTGAACGACCATTCTTAAAATCTATTGTGATAAAAATGTGTACAATATATGACCTTTTTATCCATTTACCTCTAGTTTCTAATGGTTTATTTGTAATTTCAGAAATTTTATCTTTAGTATGGTAATAACATTATTCTAGAACAAAGATAAATAGCCATTATTACTTGCATGTGAAGTGTGTTTCACATGTTTTGAGGAATATACATCTCAAGGAAAAAGTAACAAGTAACAGTAAAACTCTTGTAATGCAATTTAATTCAGAGTTGACACTATTGAGCAGATGATTAAAATAAATTTCACCAAATTTACCTGCTAACGTTAGCCTATTCACTTTTCCTACCAACTGGTCAACATATTCAAGACAAGGAAAAGCACTGCATTGATATAATTTGTGTAAGGAAAAACAAAATCAGGTCAAAATGTAAAAAAGAAGAAAACTTGAGCGACAAGAAGTTACTGCATAGGACTGGCATTAATACGAAAATAAAAATATAATTTCACATTCTTGTGTTGTGTTCCAGAAAAACGTTCTTGATATATAGACTACTGCAACTTCAAAGTACGGTTGAGTTTTTATCATTAATTACCAAACTACAAAGTACATAAGTAATTGACTTTGGAATTCATTCATCAAAAAAATTATTTTCATAAAAATATTCATTTGTTGCTTTCTACACAATTTTTTGTGGCAGTGAAGGTGTTATCAGTTGTTCTGGGGTAGTATATTTTTCTGGCGCTCTATTCAAATATCAATCTTGTTAATAAATATTCCAATTAAAATAAGAAATACTCAATTACCTCTACAATAGAATGAAAGTGAAAGAAAGAAATAAAATCCAAAAGTCTTGCAATGTGCATACCTTTCATGCATTGGTGGTATAAGTCCAAAATGAGTGGGCAGCATTTCTGGAGAATATCGTGGTAAACCATACAAATGGTGATACGATGGAGGAAGAGGAGGAAAGAGCGGTGGCCGTAACATACCACATCGTTCCATACACAAGCCTTCAAGCCTGAAAAGAAACCAAAGAAAATACATATTAAAATCATTAAAAAATTGCAACAAATTACATTAAAATGTTTATTTGCCTAGTCAGCAGCATACTCACCCATAAGGGTGCTGGAGATGAGTGGCAGGGTACAGGCCATGGTACTGGCTGTAAGCTGCTGCTGCAGTGGCTGGGTCCAGAGCAAACGGAGGTGGTGGAGGGCCTGGGGCTGGAGGTGGAGGGTGCCCAAGACGAGTTTCCTCAGGCCGGTAAGGCTGAAAGCCACTACGTGGCTGCAGCTGGGAGGCTGGTAGTTCAGCTGCACTCACCACGTTGGCACCACTACCTGTTCGATTGGCATGGCTACCATAGAGCGGAGTGTCATCAGCCCGAGATGAATTGCGGGAAGATCCATGCTGATCATGGCTCAAACTTCCACGGTCCTGAAACATTACAGAAGACTTCAACTAAGGATAATCATTTCTTTTCTTTCTTTCTTTCTTTCTTTCTCTTTTTTGAACCCATCATAAAATATAGTATATCAAGTATTAAAAAACAAACAAACAAACAAACAACAATGAATATTGATCAAGTGGTGAGGAGATCTGCATACCTTCCTTGAGTCTTGAGCACAACCTGCAGTTGGAGATGTCCCTTGAACAAGAGGGGGTGGTCCCCGAGTTTTAGGAGAGCGTGATGGAGGAGGATCAGCTTCCACTTCTCGATCTGGGAACACGCGACAGCAAGATGAGCCTAAATTCTTTAAACGCACAAGTGAATTTGTCACAAAGAATTGATACTGAGAGCCAAACACTAAACACCAGGAAAAGGAAAATTTAAAAAAATAAAATAAAATAAATAAAACACACAACAACAAACAAACTATAGTTGAACCTAAAGAATCTGGGGTTACAATATCTAGAAATCCAAATGTCCGAGGTCTACATCATGAAAAAAATAAGTAAATGATTGCACTAAAGCAGAAGAAGACAAAGCAGAAGCAGCAGAAGAAGAAGAAGCAGCAAAAGAAGAAGAAGAAGTAAAAGAAGCAGAAGAAGAAGCAAAAGAAGAAGAAGAAGAAGAAGCAAAAGAAGAAGAAGAAGAAGAAGCAAAAGAAGAAGAAGAAGAAGAAGCAAAAGAAGAAGAAGAAGAAGAAGCAAAAGAAGAAGAAGAAGAAGCAGCAAAAGAAGCAGAAGAAGAAGCAGCAAAAGAAGCAGAAGAAGCAGCAAAAGAAGAAGAAGCAAAAGAAGCAAAAGAAGAAGAAGCAAAAGAAGCAAAAGAAGAAGAAGAAGCAAAAGAAGAAGAAGAAGCAAAAGAAGAAGAAGAAGCAAAAGAAGAAGAAGAAGAAGCAGCAGCAAAAGAAGAAGAAGAAGAAGCAGCAGCAAAAGAAGAAGAAGAAGAAGCAGCAGCAAAAGAAGAAGAAGAAGCAGCAGCAGCAAAAGAAGAAGAAGAAGCAGCAGCAGAAGAAGAAGAAGAAGAAGAAGAAGAAGAAGAAGAAGCAAAAGAAGAAGAAGAAGCAGCAAAAGAAGAAGAAGAAGCAGCAAAAGAAGAAGAAGCAGCAAAAGAAGAAGAAGAAGCAAAAGAAGAAGAAGAAGCAGCAAAAGAAGAAGAAGAAGAAGAAGAAGAAGAAGAAGAAGCAGCAAAAGAAGAAGAAGAAGAAGAAGCAGCAAAAGAAGAAGAAGAAGCAGCAAAAGAAGAAGAAGAAGAAGAAGCAAAAGAAGAAACAAAAGGAGGAAAAAAGGAAAAGAAAAAAGAATCAATGTCATTTCCCTGACATGCAACTAAATTAATTTTAGGGATGAATTTGAAATTGATTTTGAAAATAACACTTTTTTTCAGTGAACAGTTTATGGCAAATTGCTTTTAACGCAGTTGTATGCATTTCTAAAAATTGCATTTGCTCTTGACCCTGTACACACCCTGTTGCATTTGATCCAGTACACAAAGATGTTCAGCAGCTACATAAAAATGCTATGACTGCATCACAATGTCTGTGCATAGGAAGTTGACTAAAAATCAGGGGAAAATTTCTCAGTGACTATTATATCAAATTTCTCTCTATTTATTCACTGGCAAAAGGTGATCATTTTCGACCCCGTCTTCACGGCCTAGTAGTTTTTACATTTATTCTGAAACACCCTTCATAAATAAAATTGGAGAGTGTCAGTGATTTCAAAATAATTGCTTTTTCATAATCTCATGTTCATTTGCATTTGCAATTTCAATTGTTTAACATAAGCAATTCAATATCTTAAGAAACACACAACATTCGATTAAATTATCTGGTACACTATACTTCAAGATGTATCTCGCTTTAAAATGAACAAAATGCAATAAAATTTGCATGTGGATATCTGTCCAATGGGAAGACAAACCATGGTCCTGACAAACGCAAATTTTACATTATTATTATTATTATTATTATTATTATTATTATTATTATTATTATTATTATTATTATTATTATTATTATTTTATAATATTATAATTTTTTTTCGTTAATCGGCCGACTAGGACCACGCAAGCAAGCATCCTGCATTTACCGTGGCTCAGTTTTTATTTATTATCGCGGTGGCAGGTGCTTGCAACAACTTTTTGGGGGGACCAGCATTTATTAGCTGGATCCGATTTTTTATCCCCCACGGTTGTTAGCCCTGGGGGTATGGAAGATGAAATGATGATGATAATGGGTGTGAAAGGACAACACATACAGACATACACAAACACAAATACGCCCATGCCCGAGGCGGGACTCGAACCCGCGATCTTCTGGTCCGAAACCACTCCGGCACTACTGCCTTAGCGATCTCGGCCATCTGATCGGCAATATTATAATTATAATTATTATTATTATTATTATTATTATTATTATTGGTTTTGGTATTATTACATAATACTTAATCATGTCAAATGTGGAAAAAATACGGGTCCCTTAAGATTCCGCATTTTGCAAATTTTATCGCATCTACTGGACATAATTATTTACAGAAAATAGTTTTCATAATATTTCGTCAAATTAATGGGAGTGGCATTACAGCGACTTTGACCAAGACACCTTGCGCAGTTGTGCAGTGTAAGTGCTATTACACACTTCCATTTTCTTCTGTAAGAATGAGCGCAAACCGGACGATATCACGATTGAATTTATTGATTTCGCTGCTATGGTCATTAGTCCCGTAAATGTAGTACATGCTTATTACTGGACGCGGTGATATTCCCTCGCTGGTTAGTGAGATTCGGTACCGTGTTACACAAGGAAGCTCTACGCGACCCTACGATCAATTGAATATCGGATATCCATCCCCCCCTTCGCGAAAAGACTTGGATGCACACTTATTCACTGTGAAATAGTAATGATTAGAGGGCGGATTTTGATGACCTAAAACATGGTAAAAAATGATCAATGCTCTTACAATGCCCAAAAAGAAAAATGACGTACAAAATTTGATCAAAACCACTTCAGATGAACAACTCAAGCTGTTGGTTATGTTGTTGATGAAATCGAGGCTTCTTACTTTCGTCAAAGTGAACTCAGCTTGCGAAAATTGGTTTTGGACTGTTCTTTAAAAGAAAATATCTGCCTTTATTTATCGTGAAAAATGCCGAACTGAAAATGGCGCCGATAAACGTCACAGAAATCTTAGATTGCATAGTACTCACAACGGCTGAGATGACTATATGCGCAAATAGGCTACTCAAGAATTCTGGGGTGAACATACGTTGCACCTCGTAAATATTGTTTAAAGAAAGTACCATTAAAATTATATTAACATCGTCAAAATTGCGAAAAATGCAGTAAAAATGTAAAAAGGGGAAAAATTACTTATTAGTCAAAATTGAAGAAAAATGCAAAAAACATAAAAATAGGTCATTTTGTTTTGTAATGACCTAAAATGAATTTCTATACAAAACGGCATTGTTCTAAAGTGAAAAGAAAAAAATTCATTTCATTAAAATCCGCCCCCTAGTTATGATTGTATGTTTGGCAAATTGTTTTTATTTGAACAGAACAAGTTAAACAATTGTGGGTACAGTAGAATTTGCATTTTCAGTTGGTGAGTATTTTTAAGCAATTTTATCTTTTGTGCCTAATTTCACAACCAAACTTTGTCTCGCTAATCAATCACATTTTAAATTCGGATCTAAGAAATATACAATGCTTAGCAAATTTTCCTGTTATTACAAGTTACTTTTGTTATTACCTTTTACAAGTTACTTTAGTCTTTTAGACAAAATATTTTATAATACAACTATATATTATTGAAAACAAGACTTAATTGGTATCTGCAGCTGTTGAAACACGTCATCCGACACTAGCTTCCACTTGAGAAAAAGCATGTGTTATTGTTGGACTGATTGACTGGCGTTATCAGCTGGCGCTACAGCGATGCATCTTTTAGAATCTGTCCGACTAATCGTCCGCTGGCCTCACCAGAGATCACTGAATACTCGTTTGCTTGTGTGTCTCGCCGGGTCCTGGAGCTTGATCTTTTGCGAGAGCGAGGGTAGAAGAAAGTTTTATCATGGAGAAGAGGAAACGTTGAAGTCCTCTTGCAGGCCACTCGAAAAATCCAATTCACAGCTCTCTCAAACCCTCTCTTACTATTGAGAAAGCTCAGAGTGAAGTGTGCGGAGCTGGAGATATTTTCGTAGCGAGAAGCCAGTTCAACTACGTCTTTTGGAAAGGAGAATTTCCATTTACCAACAACCCTTGGACCGTAGGCAAGGGGTCTCTTCCCCATATTTGACGCACGTTTCGTCATTTTAAGTTCAGAGCGAAGAAAGATAGGGTCTTCAGGGGGCCGATTTACTTTCGCGTATCACCAATCCAGCCATCGAGACTTAATCAAATTTTTGGTGGTGGGGAACCTACTATTGAGCTTCGTCGGACCGGCCAGCTGCTGTTGGTTCAACTTAAATTCATCGAAATGTGGGAGAAATCTTTTAAATCCACAGGAGAACGATGATGGAAGTTTACATCTTCGATTCTTATGAGTGTTCAAGAAGGGGTGTTTTTCACCAAACTGAGTCGTCCTGTGTGCTGCTAAAGAGACTTGTCTGTGTTGACACATTTTGTAGAGATTTTAATCAGTGTGAAAAGACACCAGCATCTAGAGCCAGATTATTTCCAATAGTTTCGCAGTGTTCTAGTGTGCTGATCTGCTCGGCATTTTAACTGTTCCATTTATTTGGCGAACTACCGCTAGGAACGTTCTTCACTTGTCTATTTTGTGAGAAGCTTAATCGCATTGAGTCTTTCATTGCCTTCATGGAGAGTAATAATAAAAAATGAGG
The DNA here is from genome assembly GCA_038098605.1 of Gryllus longicercus. Taxonomy (NCBI): domain Eukaryota; kingdom Metazoa; phylum Arthropoda; class Insecta; order Orthoptera; family Gryllidae; genus Gryllus; species Gryllus longicercus. Next base: position 1,228,575 of record JAZDUA010000406.1, on the reverse strand, counting down.
CATTGTTTCGTTGTCTATCTTTGCAAAAGAAACTTTCTGGGTTAGCGTTGTTTCCATTAATCTTCCCTCCCTGGCGGAAGAGAGTAGGGAAGGGGCAACGAAATCCATATCGAGGATAAGCTATACAGCCCTGTGGATTCCGACAGGGGGACTCTCGATTGGAGAGTTAGGGATGTCACGGGGATATAGCATGCAGTGGCAGGACTTTTCCCTACCGCACACTAGAAGGCAAACAAAGGGATATCACCCATTCTCCCCGGAATTCCAAGACCTAGTACTAGTCGATTGATCAGGTGTGTTCACACAACGGAGTTGGACAAAGTCCATTCCCCAAAATTCCGACGTCAAGAGGGCATGGGAATGACCATGCATAGACCCTCAATTGTCAGGTCAGAAAAGGACCAGCGAGCAGATACTGTGATTTGTACTTTCCCTTGGATTATCCGATCAATACCAGGCCGTGGCACCGTTTTAATGCCGGGGCAGTAAAAATGAAACCTGCATCGCGCGCGATCACTCCTTCCTCATTATTGTTCCATCCTCTCCCTTATACTCTCACGCATACATACACTTCACAACCACACGTGAAGGGAAACTAGTCGGGAACCTAGAGCTTGTCCCAGCCGAGCGGTGGCTGAAGAGCGCCGGACATCACGTGCCAGAAGAGGAGAAACCACCCTCTCCAATGACATAACATGCGTTACACTTGAGGGACTATTGACCAACGCAAGTGACTGTCCTAGAATCAATACTTACATTAGTGGAAGGGGAAAAAAGAGCGTTGATCGATGACATCGACTGTACCACACCAGATGTTAGGAAGTAATTCTAGAAGTACTATTAATCTGAATTGTTGACGCCTCCAGGCTAAATCTCTAGCCCAATTGATCGCAACACACAGCACCATCAAGGTAGACATCGATAAGATGAAAAGGCGCTTAAGTTCACTCTATCTGTAAGGTGCTCTTTGTAAGGTTTTCGCTCTACCTGTAATGCTACATGCGACGAGGACCAGATAAGTGCCACATTCCGACGAGCGTTTGTTTCTGGTAGGAAAAAGAACCGGTACCAATGTTACAATATCCGCGTTCGTCTTTGGAACAAGTGGTTAAATTGATAGTAAATAGACTCTGTACTTTCAGAGCATCTTGCGGCACATCGTCTGCAGATCAAACAGAAATATGATGTGTTGCGTATGCTATCATTGGACTCGCCAAAAGCAGCGAATGCGGTTCTTAGCGTGTGCTCACAACCGGTCACCCGAGCGGGCTTCCATATCAGGTCGCTTAGGAAGTCGTTTCCATACCGATTCGTTATTTTGATCATTTGACGCGCTAGCGCGGAGCGGGACTCACCGGCGCCGGGGACCGCCTGCTTGGCCAGCTTGCGCAGCGCGGCGGCGAACGAGTGGTCCCCCGTGGCCGCGCCCGCCGCGGCGCCGGCGGCGGCGGCAGCGGCGGCGGCGGCGGCCGCGGCGGCGGCGGCGCCCGCCCCAGGCGGCGCGCCGGGCCCGGGGCCAGCGCCGGGCGGCCCGCCGGGGCCCGGGCCGGGGCCGGGGCCCGGGCCCGGCACCGTGTGCCCGCCGGGCAGCGAGGCACCCGCCCCGCCCGACGTCCGCGGGTGCTTACTGGGCGGCGCGGCGGCCGGGGGCACCAGGTGGCTGGGGCCAGGTGGCTTCGCCCCAGGAGGCAGCCCTGCAACAAGAGACAACGCGCGTCACAACGGGAACAAACCACGTCCACTCGCACCTCAAGACTGCGAGACTCTTAATAAAGTATTAATTGCAAATTAGAGTTATGCTGACTTGAAAGCTGAGAAAGTAAATTCGCTCGAATTCTGAAGAATATGATTTTGCAGATTTGTTGACTGATTATTTGCGAATTACACTTTTCTTGATCTAGCAAAATAAAACTCAATAAATTAACTCTACGGGGAGCAAGACGAGTTTATTTTTTTCATTTTGAAGGAGACGTTGCCACATCTTGCGCACGTAATGACGAGGTTATAGTTCTTGGCTGGGGAGGATCGGAATGCACCGGGATTGACGGGAGGGGGGTGGGGGTGCGCAACAGCAGCTACTGCCCCTCGTTGGCATTCCTGCTAGCGGCGGGCAGCCCGCGCCTCCGCCGCCGCCCCGCATACTAATGGGCGGACGAAGAGCGCACGCGCCAGTGGCGTCGGAAAGGCCCGCCCACCGCCCCACGCTGACGTCTCCAGCTCTTTCTGCTTTTCACTACTTCATTGCACACAAACCTTTCAAAACGAGAAAAGTATCGTAGGAGACACATAAAATAAAATAAAACCCGCTGATAATAGGAAACGCATTAGAAAAGAAATGACAAAAGTAGCGGAAAGTATCGAAGAACCTCCCTCGCAACGCCAAGCGCTGGAGAAGGGGCGAAGAAGCCCCGCGGACGAAGCCTCGCCGTGCCTCCGGGCGTGGCGTGGGCGGCGACGAGAGGGGCGGCTCGCTCCAGGCGCAAGACGGCGTACACTCGGGTGCAATGTCACGGGGCAGCCGTAGCCGCCACAACGAGGAACGGGGCAGGTTTCGCGGGGCTCGTTTCGAACAACTGCAGCGCGATGCCAACGACTTCGGAAACGATTCGCTCCAGTCTTCCCTAGAGCAAATGAAAAGCTAGCCCGTATTTGGCTTCAGATTGTCGGTAAGCAATTTTCCAGGATTTGCGCAAGCGGTTTTCGTAAACGATATTAAATATAATTTCCTTGAGATTCCTTAGTTCATCAGACGCCACAGGAAGGCTATTCAGCTCCGAGCACTAGTCACGTCCGCCGTGGCGAAGCTTCACCTTTCACGTTACAAAATTTTCTCTTAGTAATGCTGACACGTCATTTATATTTAACGTATGATTTCCCGGGTATGCTCTTCTGGCAAGTTATATTTTTTACCCATAGCTCTGATTACGAAAAGGCAGGAAATAAAATTTTGTAGGGTAAGATACGAAAAGTCTTTAAATTACAAATAACTTCATTCACCGAGATGTCCCAAACAAAAACGTTATCAGTGTAATAAAATGTCAAATAGTAATAATAATGATAATAATAGTAATAAATTTGTACTTCATGCCAAAACATTTAATTTTGCTTTTTAATTTCATTTTAATTTACTTGCAAAGCAATATTTTAAAAACGTCACAGCTTCATGATCCGTGCGTCCGTATGCTGCGATGGTTACCTGCAAAGTAATTCGCACAGTGGAATTTGAAGATCAACAGCCCTCTGGGTTGTGTTGTCTGAAAGACTACGCACAAAGGTTTAATATCGTTCAAACTTCAATTCAAGTCCGATTAGTCATTCGTTCCTATACTAAGTGGCGCCTTGTACTTGCACTTTCGTGGTTTCCTCGCTCAGACGACATGATCATGCAGCATGATATTAATTTCGGGAAGTATAGAAACGCAGATTCCAGTTGGGGATTTGAGCTAGTACTTCTATTTTTTCTTCTTCTGCACGTCCCTTCTGAACCTAGAGCTCTCTTCGTAGTACGATGACGTGGAAGAATCGCACGTGAGTATTCCCGAGAACTTGAGGAGCAGAGTTCGCTGTTGCCGAGTGCCTGTCATTTCCGCCGCCTGTCGCTCAGCCTTCCCGCCCGCCCCGTATCCTCTCCCGCGCTGCGCCCCATCAATCCTCAATTAGTCGCATTCGCCGCGGGGAGCGCGTGCGGCGCGGGTGGGGCCAGGGGCACCTGCGGAGCCCGCGCCCCTCCCCCTCCCCCCGCCGCGTCAATGGGGACCCGCCCCCTCCGGCGCTCTCATTTTTCACCGGCGCCGCTGGCGGCTGGTTCCGACGGTTGCGGAGGCGGCGTTCGAGGGCGCGCGAGTGAGGGGCTCCGGCGGCGGCAGCGTCTCACCGCGCCGCACCGCACCGCACCCCTCCCTCGCTCGCTCGCTCGCTTCTCAATCGTTTACCCTCGACGAGGCTGCGAACTAGTGGGACCGAACATGGAATCGCGATGGAAGAGCAAGCGTTTGAAGAAACGGAGGACGAGTGAAAGGGTGAAGCAGGGAGGGAAGCAAGTCGGTGACGCAGCGCGTTTAGAGGCAAGGGGTGTGGCAGAGAGCCGTGAATTGGAGAGGGCCACGAGGGCTGCCGCCGCCGCCGCCGCCGCCGGGGTGCCTGGCGCACGCGCGCGCCGGCGCAGCGGGCGAGCGACAGCTGCGGCTCCCAAAGGAAGGGGGCGCGAGTGGGCGGCAGATGTGGCGCACGTCACTTCCTGCGAGCTCCTCCCACGTGACCGGAAGCGGGAGGGACGCCATCCTACGAGGTGACGCTCCTAGGCTGCTCAACGCCGGGAAGGTGTCGAAATCTGGGAGGAGCGGGCGGCTGAATATGTGAAAAATATGCCGTGTAAATCAAATGGCAAAATGCTCGCAGTACTTTACGCACCAGATGTCATCGGCAATACATAACAAGAGAAAGGTGATCGATATTAACACGCTCGAGCATGGAAATTCCAACCGCAGGAGCTAATTCTAAATTTAGAATACATGTTCGTTCTAACATATATAAGTGCACCCCATCTCGTATCTCCTATCTAGTTCAATGCTATCTTGTTGAACAAGCCCTACATAACTGATAAAGGAAATGTTCAGGCATGAGAATAAAAATTGAAACACCTTTCACTGCCTTTTATTAGCTGATGACCAGGTAATCTTTGCTCAAGATGAAGAGGATATGGTGAATATGCTAAGAAAGCTAATCGATGAATATAATAAATGGGGATTAGAAATAAATTTTTATAAAACAGAATAAATAACTATACATAAATATAATAAAAAACTAAATAAAATTATAAAACAAATAAAATAGAATGTATGTGCACTGCGGACGCAATAACGGATAAAGGCGTGAATGGAAAAAAAATTAACACCTTGAAATATCTTGGATCTTTAATAAATAACTCGGGAACATGTGCAAAATATAGAAACTCTAGAGTAATTATGAGGGAATAAAGCAACCAAAGCTCTACACAGGATATTATGGAATAACAATATCAGCCAAGATGTCAAAAGAAGGATATTCCACTGTGTAGTGGACATAGTACTATATGGAACGGAAATGTGGCCACAAACACAAAAAATAAGAGATAAGATGAGGACTGTAGAAACGGACTACATGAGACGCTGCCTACCACTTACTCGCAGAAACAGTGCGAAATGAAGAAAAATAGAAAACAACTTATGTTAAGGACATGTTCAGAGAATGTGAAAACGGATGGCCATACAAGATCTAAAAGTGGCAACCACAAGACGAGGAAGACCCGTTTTAGAGTGCGCAAAATACATCCAGGAAGCTATGGAGGATAGAGGCCTCAAACCAGGAGATTGGGAGGGCCGAGAGTTGGGGAGAGTGAAAACGGGAAGCTCCGGAGGGGAAAATGCCGATGAAGAAGAAGAAGAAGAAAAAGAAGAAGAAGAAGAAGAAAAAGAAGAAGAAGAAGTTTGTTCAAGAAATATTGCAGCTTCGCACTCAAGGCCATATTTCGGGACCTTTAAACATTTTCTAAACTTTAGAATCTACAGTTATGTAGATCTGCTCCATCTGCTACACAGTAAGATTTATACATAATTTGCGAAATAAAAATGTTGCACGGAAAATGAAAACCTAACTTACTGTACAGGAGGGTTAGCACAATGTCAATGGAGAATTTTCTTATTGCACTTGTTGCAATGTTGATTTGTATTCGATAAAAAATGTCATATCTCCGTCTCACTATCATAGCTAAATAAAATATATGTTGAGTATTTGTGACATCTCATCCAAAATACATACAGAACATAATAAAACATGTACGATGCATAACTATGCAAAATAAAAGACTACTTACTGGGAGGATTAATGTTCCAAGAAAATAATTGATTTATATATTTGTAAAATATTCTTATTTCTTCTACAAGTAATATGCTACGGAGATATGACTTGTACCAGTTATAAAAAGCCATCAGCACAAACATTAGTAAATAGTTGTTATTTTGTAGGCAACTACTCCCCTTGCATCAAAAATATTTAAGACGAAAAATGCGAAACTTCGTAATTATGATTTGCACAAATTAGCAGTTACAAACTCAGTCCCGAATTCACTTAACATAACCACTGACGTTATCATTGCGCACAACTCAGAAACGATGAATTCTAGGATCCAAAGAACGCCCGCTTTTGGTACAGAAAGGCCCGAGTTATTTTATCGCGATCTACAAATTGCGACCTTTAATTATTACATTTTTCAGAGTGGATTGTCTTACTAGACGCAGTTGAGACAAAACCCCGAGAATGAACTTCTACTGGATAGCTTCTATTAAATACCTTTTACAGAGAAATCCGGTAATTAAATTTAAGACGAATAATAAATGTTATTAATTGTATTTATTAATTTCGCACAATCGCAATTTTTATTTTCATTATTGTTCCACTGTCCCACTGACGCGTTCCATTCCACGTGGCTGCCAAGAGGAGACTGTGATCGTTGTGAAAACAGATTCAAACAAATTACTTTCTTTACGACAGATTTCGACTGGACACAAATTCATTCTGACCCAGATTTACACACGTACCTCCTTTGTGTTTTCGTAAGTAGGTAAAGGTGATCTTGAAGTTTCTCTAATTCACGCCCAACTCCGGGTCTATATTATGTAACGCACGTAAATTCAGAGATTTGGACGTTACTGAAGTCATTCTCAACACTTCGGTTGCCGACGCAGACGATTCCATAGGCCAACCGAGAGAAGCCGTGTTCCGCCGAACAAGCGCACGGAGGAAACGAAAAGGAAAAGCAGCGTCGGCGCCGCAGCAAGTGGATAAATGATGCAAAGCCGCGGCCCGCCCAGACCTCCGCCGCGCCGCAGCCAAGCGAGCAGCGGTTACACCACAGCCTGAGGCTCCCGTCACGACTGAAAGCGACGCCGCGACGCGACGCGAGGCGCCGCTACTCAAATCCTTTTATCAGACGCGTCATCGAGAGATCTCTCTGAGCAGACTTATGGAGAGCGATTGGAAGAGGTTAGAAGTGACCGGAGAATACAAAGGACGCGAGGACGGAGTAAATGGAAGGAAAGCGAGAAGAGAACATCCCTGGAGAAATAGAGACGAGGCATTGACGTTGTAGTAAAGTAGGAAAGAAAAACGGAAGAGTGGTCGTCTACGAGAGAATGGTAAGTGGGAGAGAGAAAAACAGCGCGAAACATAGCTGGAGGCGTCGGAACAGCAGCCGGCTGCGGAGCGGCGGCGCGGCACGGCTATGACAGCAGCGTCGACGGCCGCGAGAGAGACGGAGCGAGAGGGAGGGAGACGGCGAGAGCGAGTGGGCGAAGAAGGGGGCCGGGGCCGGGTGCGGGAGCGGGAGCGCGGGGCGTCGGGGTCACATCTGGGTCGCGCCCAGCGAAGGGGAAAGCTGACCTCTGGCGAGGTCGCGCGGAGAGGTCGGCCCCGCAATTTGCTTGTCGTGCCCACGCCGTCGCCGCCGCCGCAGAGGCAGAGGCAGAGGCACCCTGCGGAAGGCGAGCGGGCGGCGGCGCCGCTTAGCTCCGACACGGCAGTTCGCGCTGCGCGGCGGAAATTCGGCGAACAATCCCCACACGAAACTCTCTTCTCTCACTCTACTCGGTCTTTTAGGCTGTAGTGTTCAAATAAATACATATTTTACTTGACTGCAATCAAACGCAACATGTCGCGAAGAATATCACAGTGCACCTTAGTCAACGTTAACGTTAGAAAAAAAAAAGTAACTCATACCAAAATGTGCATTTTCTCTTACCCACGAGACAAAAGCAAACATACTATATTGTTGTATAACAGGTGTATATGGCACATCACGAGTTACGAATGCAGTACTTATATGTGAACATGACATGACAACACCTTTTTCCAATTATTTCGCCAATAGCCTCCTGTTGTGGCCGTTTTGAGTAGCACCAACAAAACTAGAATTTAATGTGGGATGGTTAGCGCCCATTTGGAACGAGTGCGCGATTCGTCGTCGTCGTCAGCCACGGCAACGGCCAGGCGCGAGGCGCGGGGTGGGGGTGAGGGGTAGTAGGGCGTGCGGCGGACGGGTGACCGCGTCGGGCCCGCATAGATCGATGTGAGCTTCGCCCCCTCCGGCTCTGCGGCTGTCGCTCCTCTGCTCTCTGCGCGCGCCCCTCCGCGCCAACGAGCTCGCAGGCAGGCAGCCAGGCAGGCTGCCCCCGCCGCGACAAGCCGCTCGGCGCAGATAGCTCGGCTTAGTGCAAATCCTCCTGATCGGGGGCTGCGCCGCGCCCGCGCCCGCGCCCGCCCCTGCAGCGCGCACGACACCCGCACCGCAGGGCCACAGCGCGGGCGGGCCGGCAGAACGCTCCATCCAGCGCCATCGAAAACACAAACCCCACCGCACCGAGAACCATCAACTCTCTTCGCGACGATACGAGGAAAACATAACAAGAGAAAGCACAAATGAAAACGATGGAGGGGTTCCAGAACAGAACATGGGTTTATTTACAGCTGCCTTTGACGTAAATCAGCTGATATGGTATCATCCAATCGAAAGCTTAAACTTCGCCATAACGACGTCATTGTAGTGACGTGTAAGCTCCCGATTGGATGACACCGTAACAGTTGAGCAGTCAGAGGCTGCTATAAATAAATCGCTCTATAAGTGGGCGATGCACAGGAGAAAAGCTAGAAAAGGCGGTTCTACGGGGAGGGCAGAAGAGAGGTCGTAGAGAGAGGGGCCTAGACGCGGAGGCAGAGTGGACTTCATGTTCGAGGAGCGATAGAGGTAGAAACAGACACGAGTCGCAAAGGTCGCTCAGCTGGCACGCGGGCATCCGCCTGAGCCGTCTGAATCCACGTTAAATGGTCGCTGAAGAGGTGCCGGTCGAGAGGAATCTTCACTAGAAGCACTTTTGGTATTGTAAGAAGAGTTTAACAAACATTCTCGTGTACCTAATTTTTGGCACAAATGAAAATAAAGACATTGTACTAACATTAATACAATATAATCCAAGATTTTTCACACGCATCATTTTGCCATGTATCTCAGAAATGCATTTATTAACGTAAAGAAAACATGCAACACTGCTGATTTCATGTTTCTATTTATTTAACATCTTTTAGCATTTTTAAGAACGAATCTTGACGTACCTCATAACCTATTCATTAAACATTGCCGTACCCATTGCATTCTTGACCATTCCAGATTTCAAGGGACTTTGTATTAGCATACTGGATCTCAAAATCAATGAACATATGCACTTTTTTCCACAGTAGTGACAAGGAGAATCGTGATAAACGGAAATTATATTAATATAAATGTCTTCTTCAAGAGATTACAATTCTTTTGGCAAAGAATTGTAACATAATTCACATTCGTGCTTGTTGGGAAGGTTGCCTAAGAAGGAAAGTCTGCAGGATAACTAACTATCGTCAAAGGCTATCGCAAAGTTCCCTCTCATTAGCAGTCTCACAGGGTTAAGGAGTACAGAGCTAATTAAAAACGGAAGGTCATTGTAATTAAAGAGGTTGAAACCTGACTGTAAGACAGCCGACGATCTCCAGATTTTCCATTGCGTTCTGCTTGTTCCGGCAAATTGACACACCAAGGGAATTGTAAGTGACCGCATTTCATTAGTCAAACTGATAAATATTACACGTTTCGGTATATTAAAGACCAATTTTGCTGACTGCAAAACAAAGGGAGCACTAAAGTTCTTAAAACCTTCGAAAATATAACGGACAAGCAGCAAAGCAAGTTATATCCTTTCCAAATTCCTTAATTCTGACATTAAAAAGCATTATTTCTCTAAACAAAACGGTTTTCCGCTAAGCGAGGCTCTTGTGTCTCACTTCTTTTTGGCAGCAGTCGGGCGTTTTCTATCCGCCTTGCAGTCCGGCAGCATCTGCAGCGCACGGGCGCCGGCGAGAGGCTGCTGGAACGGCGCGAGGGGGCGCGAGTGGAGGCGGCAAAAGGCACGGCCGCCTCATTACGCGGCGGCGGCGGCGGCGGCTGCGCGGAACGGAACCCTGTCATTTGGCACGTAAGCGTCCGTATCTCTGTGGCCGGGCCGGTCGCCCGCCTCGCGTGCGAAACGCCACTCGCCGCGCCGCGCCCGCGCAGATAAGCCGCGTCCGGCCGCCTTGCGCGCGCGGCCGAGGTGGAAGCGGTGGCGTGCATCGCCACAACCGCCGGCGGATGCGGCGAGGGCGGGAGGGTGGCGAGGCGGGCGCGACGCAACAGGCCGTAAAACCGCGCCGGAGACCGCAAAAACAGCTTCCGCAGCAGCGTGCGCCGCCCCGCGCTCCGCCGCTCGTTAGGCCGGCTTCCCACGGCGCGACCGCAGCGCGCTTCCTTCAAGGAGCAGAGCTCTTCCGACGCCGCCACCGCCGGAGCCACGGCCGCCACCGCCGGAGCCACGGCCGTTCCGCCGCCCGCCGTGGAATGGGGTGGGGGTCTGGAGGGGTAGGTTTCGCCGACCCTCCGGCGACGACGAACAAAGGCACCGGAGCAGGTAGAACGCTGCGGCCGCTGCGCAGTGGGAAGGCTCCCATTTAAAGCTGTGTTCTGCTAGCGGTGGCGCGTGGCCCCTCCTCCGCTTCGCGTAGCTGGAGTTCGGCGTCGGCTGCCGCAGCAGCCGCCACCCGCTGCACGTGGGAAGGCCTCCATTCAAACCAATGCTCTGCTACGCGCCGCGCTGCTGCGAAGCGCGCTGCGGCCGCGCCGTGGGAAGGGGCCCTTAGGGCTTCGGCGCCACGGCCCCGCGCCTTCTACGCGTGCTCGCTGTTACTCCGGCACCCAACAACACTGTCGCGATGCTTCTTCCGGCTCGCTACTTGACAGGTACACTCGCCGACATCGCTTTCAGCTGGGCTCTTCGTCGAGATGTCCAGTTGTTCACGAACAAAACAGTATCGAGGTTTCACAACTGGTCGCCTCTGTTTCATCCCCCCCCCCCGGCAGTTCGAAATTAATCGTCGATGTACAACAGTCATTCTATAAATGCATTCCTATCACTCGCCACACCTTGTGCAAAAGGTAGGATTTATAATATGCTTCATAATTTAAAAAGTCGCAAGAGCCAATTCAAATGTGGTGGAATGAAACCAACAGCCCAAGATAGGGGGCTAGACTAAGTCCCTCTCTGCAAGGACGCGCCAACAGCTGGAGAACGGGGGCGTGGTGGAAGGGCGGGAGATTCAATTGACGCCGGGGGGGGGGGGCTGGGCACGGGCGCGCGTCGCGTGATTGACCGGCGCGGGTGGCACGCGAGAGGGCTGGGGGTGGGGTGCGCTCGTTACTCGCACGCACTACAGGTGAATTCGGCGCCCCGCCCGCCGCGATAGGCCTCGTGCGCCGGCGATTGAGTCACTCCGCTGCCGCTCAGCCCAGTCGCGCCTCGTCCGGTGGGGTTCCTTCTCGGCCCGGCCTACGAGTTCTTGAAACCCCAATCTCTCCACGTTTTCTGGCACTTATGAGCTATCTTCTGGCTATTTTATATTATTTATTTATTTATTTATTGGCGATGTCAACATCTCTAATATAATTTGATCAGGTATGCAAAAAGGCTCCGTAAAATGGTGGAAACAACTTTTGCACAATTAATAACAACAAATTACTCCTTTAAAAGTCTAACGAGGCCTTGTATACATTAAAAAATTCGATGAGGAGAGACCTTCATCTTAATTTTCATCGTGATTTTCCATGAAATTTATACCAAAATCCTTAAGTCTCTTGAAAATTAATCTTTCCCAGCACAACCGTTTTTGATTCCTAATGCAATGTTCTTATTCTTAAATGGCCACCCTCATTTGATCTCGCATAGAAAAATACTTCGGCCTCTATAACACATCATTTGTAGAACAATTGAGACGTTATTTAACACATTCAGAAAATATAATGAATTTCATTTAATTATCATTATTGAACTTGTGAGATCCCTGAGAACAAGGATGTCAGAAATTACACACCAATTATCTGCAGTACAAACAAAAAAACGCATTTCAAGGATATTGCGCATGATGTAGCATATCACGATGCGCATACGCAATCACTACTTGACGTTTGAGTGAAATAAGAGGAACAATCTATGCAAACAAAATAGGCAGTTACATAGACGTTAGGTGCTGATGTGGTACCTCAGCTCGCATTCGGTGTTCGGATCAAAGAACGGTTTCGGCGAGATTCGATGAGTGGATATATTTCGAAGGTAAATTTCACACCGGAGTTTAGTTCTGTTAAATGGCTCGACGAAAAATATAATTTTCATGACATATTAGTAACACATGGGAAACAAAAACAGTTTCTGTTCATCTAAATTACCTAAAAATGTTTTATTTGGACACCATTCTCAATTAAACATTTATCTAATGGAAATATATGGAAATGTTCGACTTCACTAACGCGGCAAGCGTTACGCTCTCAATAAATCATACGAGAAAACGATCTGATCAGTTTCCGCCTGCGATATATGACTTCCGGTCAATTCATGACAAATCCCGCGAAAACCGATTCCGAACGCGGAATCGTCGCGTCTTGCACGATTCGTGTGCAAGTCTAATGCCTCACGGAAGACAGCACTCCAACCTCCCGAATGCCCCTCCAGAGCAGCCGCGTCCAGCTGCGCCAAAATGGCGGCAGCGAGATGGCACGGGAGGGAGGGCGGGCGATCGGTGCGCCGGTGGGGGCGGGGGCGGGGGCGATTATCCTCGGGACGATCGCGGACAGCGCGCCGCCGATAACACACCGCCGCTGACAGGCTTATAAATGGGCCGCATACGCTTTTCCGCATATCCATTAGCGCCCAGTAACGAGCGGCGCCGCGGGGGCGACACGGAGCCGCCGGTGGGCGGGCGAGCGGGAGGTATAGGCGGGGGCGGAGAGAAGCGCGGATTACGCACGTGGGCGGCGGCACAATGGGGATGCGAGCGAGCGAGTGGGACTGGGCGGTGGGGAGCGGCCCGTCGCTGTGGCGCGAGCCGAGCGCGGGCGATGGACGGTGGGGCGCGAGAAATTGCGGTGAGCTGCAGGGGCGGAGCGTGGCGTGGGCGTAATGGTTAGCGCAGCGTTCACCTGCAAAGCGCTTCGGCCTGTGTGTGTGCGCCCGCGTTACCTACGCACACCTGATTTCGAACGACCCGCGATCTACAGGAGCTTTGCAGGATGATGACCACTCCAGTTAATTACTGGTTTGCGCGATTTACACATTTAGAGCTGTATTGCATGATATATTTCCATAAATAAATGAACGTAATACAGCTTTGAAAGGAAATATTTCAATACCGTTCAATAACACTGAAAATTAGTATTTCGGAAGCAAATATAACCAGGATGTTTGCTGCAGGATTCATTTGAATTTCCACAAATGAGTAATTCACAACCAATTGGCTTTGCTAGAATATAATTTCAATAAACTTCAAACCTGTGTAGTGAGCATACATTCAGATTTATCAGACTGAAAGAAGCTGGAGAATTTGTCGCGCTTGTTTCCGAATTCGATCAGAACAAGCAAGAGCTTCTCGTCGTTCCTGAAGCTTTGGCTCATTCCTCGTCTCGTTACCAGTTGAAATGAATGAAAGGAAGTGACCGCATAATTTTGCTCGTTATTCGAATATTCATTAAACAAGAGGTAATTGAATTGAATTATCATTAACGTATGGTAACTTGCCATTTAGGAAACGAACATTCATTTAAGCTCTTCTTTTGCGGGTTGTGGTGATGTCGGTCCCCGGGTGACACCGCCACCTGCTCATGGCGCTGCCGGCTGTTGGCCGGACTGACGAGCGGGTTTCTGGCGAAGGGGGGGGGGGGGGGGGGGGGGGGGGCGCCAGCGCTGCTGCCGTGGGACGCGCGGCGCGACGCGACGCGAGCCGGCGATATGGGCGCGCTATCGCTCGGGCGTAGATCAAACAGCGCCACCCGGCGCGGCGCGGCGCGGCCCTCCCTCGCTAACTCCATTAAACAAATTTACCTCAATTTGCCGCGTAATGCAATGCGCCCTGCGGGACACGGGCAGCTGGAGGCTGCAGTGGCGCCCGCCCGCTCACCTGCGCCGGCGTGGCTGCACGCTCATGCACGAAGGCTGCGAGAGCTGAGGCGGCTGAATTTACGCGGATGGATGCATGGAGTTGGGAGAGCGGGGCCGGAGGCGAGTGAAGGGTGAACATACGCGTCCGCGGAAGAGCCGCCAAATGGCAGCACGCGCCGAGCACCCGTGTTGCCGAATTTGAAATCTTGTTAACGTTTCGCTACGAGCGACGCCGCTAGCGCCGTTTTAATCGGCTGCACGGTGCCCGCAGTGCGATTAACCTCCCGGCATCCCCGCGATTAGATATTCCTGCAAGCTTACTTCGACAAAACGCACGCTCTCAAGCTTCATCGATGTTGTTGTTTAATCACTTCAATCGTACGAGACTTAAAACAATTATAAACGTTTAATAGAACACCTGCATAAGTATTTAAAGAACTTAAACAATAAACGGTCTAGTAATGAAGGAGAAATCAATAATTTCAAACGATCATTAGAACAACAAATCCTAGAATTTTAATTCGTTACAGATGAAATAAACAATGTGAATTTCTTTAAAACTAAGTCAATCTATCCCCCACGGTTGTACTCAGGCAAACTGAGTCCATGTCAAAGCAAGCAAGCAGATGAGCGACAGAGCATTAGTGACGAACGGCTCGGCCCTCGAGGAGAGGAAAAAGCGGCGCGGTGCAAACGAGTCCAAAGAAACACGCGCCAGATGGGGCGCCGGGCGCTGCGGCGCCGCCCGCATGCGATGCCTATCGCGCCTCCACCGGCAGAATGCACGCGCCGCCCGTCGCCGCCCAGCACCAGCACCAGCGCAGCAATGGCACATACGCGACCCCACGTTTCTGGCTGGGAGACGCTCAAAGCTCAATTAGGTTACTACTATTTGTCACTCTCGACGATTTCAGGAATATCCTCTCTACATATAATACGCTAAGGAAAGATGTCTATTTTGTCATTTATAGGATGCCAACGACACACAATAGCACGCGCGCTGCTGATGAACAGAAAATTACCCTTAGTTCTGAATCAAACAAATTTAAAACAAAAGATGTCAATACGTTATTGGGGGAAAAGAGCAGGGGCACATTCAAACGGCAACACATTTTACAACCTATAGCACAATATCCTGAAATGTCCCCTAGGCCTCTAAAACAAGGATTTAACACCAAAAGTTATGCTTAATGTTGTAACCTAGCGAACGCAATCCTTTTAGGCGTTCCATCCTATTTGTATTTTAGTATGTTCGCACGGCGACAACTACTAAAATATTAATTGAGAATACATAATGACAACGTAAACATGGAAATAATTAGATGCCGAGTTAATGCCAATCTGTAATATTGAAATGAAAATAACAGCTCACAATGAAAGCACGTTATTTCAACTACGATTAACTGGTGTAACAACCATCAAAAATAAGTTTGCTTTTTTTAAATTGAAGAGACGGCATACTCACAAGAAAAAATAAACGACGGAACTATTTTGAAATCAAAACAATTTGTTTGCTACATGACAACAGGATAAGCTACTGCACGTAGCCAAGATAGGGCTCTCATCACGGTTAATGCAGTAAAAGTAATAAAATGGAACGTTGTCACAGAACTTCCCGGGAAATTAGTAGTAACTGGGAGAAACTTAAAGAAGAGTACATTGGGAAGGGCACATACCACTCCCTCCTGCTTCCAGAAGCTCTCAATAGGGTAGAAATGCATTTTTTCACATTCTTCACTCATTTATACTACTGAGAAATACAATATTATACTAATCTTATACTTGATTTAATTAAATTGATTAACTATTTTTTAAACAATGAAATAATACAATCCTTTTACAAAATTGCTTTTGTGAGTCCAATACGTTACTACCAGGAAAAAAACAACTAGAAAGTTTAGAACATTGCAGCAGCAACTTTTTATGTTTTGAAATTTCAAAAATATTTCAAATTACGAGAATTTGGATATTGTGAAATCCAAACAATGAGTTGAATTCATTAGAGAAAATATTGGCGTTATTCACTCTTAAATCATGAGATAACTGTCATCGCAATGGAAGTACTTCGTCTCCAAACGGCATGAGTTGAAAAACGCCAATCGACCTCGAGGGGCGCCATGGCGGGCAGCCTGAGCTCTCCGAATGCAATTCGCCCTCGCCGCTCTCTTCCCGTCCCCGGGCGGTGGGCTGGCCACGCGGGGCGGGAAAACAACGGGAAGACGAAGCCAAGGAAGCTCATAAGGGGCGGGAGGCACGAGCCTTTACAGGTAGGCAAAGGCAGGGTACATTGGGCAAGGGAAATGTTTTTGTTTTATGCATTTGCATTTATTGTTGCATGCGGTGTTTAGGTCGTCAGTCCCGTACTAGAACTGCATGATATATCCCTGCAAACGCGTTCCTCTCCCCCTGGCGCCAACCTACACGTCGTTTTGCAGGAATTCCCACTTGACGTACGCCCCCGGCGGAGCCATGACAATCTCTAGTCTCCAGACTGGACCCAATATACATAATTGGGTGGTGTACACGCGCGCGCGTGTGTAAGGGGAAAAACAACGATGACGATGGGGAGAGACAACCGCGCGAGGTTCTTGATCCGTCTGAGAAGATACTACTCCGGCATTCGCTGGTGTCGATGGGAGAAACCACGGAAAACTACCGCCAGAGCAGCTCGACGTAGAATTCCTCCCGAGAGCGGCTCAATTCGACGTCGCTGAGTGGCTACTGGCGAACATTGCCACCGTCGGAAACCGGATCTCAGGAGCGGCTGATCAACAGCGGTGCAGAGGCAGTCCGCTGTCTTCCCAATGCGCCATCGCAGGCGGCGGCGAGGGAACGCAGAGAGGGCGGAACACAGCCATCGAATTAAAAAGTTTCTTGTGGGCGCGCGGTCCCAGCTGTCCTCTGCTCTCTAATTGCTAATAACCCCCGTTTTTCGTCGACGGCGCACGCGAGCGGGAGCGCGAGTGGGTCGCCACGCGACGCGCCCCAGCGGCCTCCGCGAGCCCTGCAACCTCCACACGGCCACTCGCTTCCACCTCTCTCACACCGGCAGCTAATAATTATAAAATAAGCCGGCCCATTGGCACAGGCGGCTGCGGCAGCCGTCGTCTGCGCCGAGGAGGCAGCAAGTTCGAGTCTGCTCAGGGATGGTTGTTTTTGTAGTTATCATCTTATCACCTCATAATCCATAAATCAAGGCTTATCAAGAGACATTATCATTCCAAGAGATACAGCTGAAAAGCTGATCCCCATGACACACGTTAACCTCTTTCCAGGATAGAATATGACTAGGCCTCGGAAGAGAACGTGTAGCGAGGTCAGAAATGGCCTATGCACCACCACCACCACCAAGAACAACAACAACTACAATAATAATAATAATAATAATAATAATAATAATAATAATAATAATAATTAGACCGAGCGAAGTTAGGTCCTGCTTCAACTCGACCGTTCGGCATTTCATTTTCATTCTTACACTGTGAAGTGTACATCGATTTCGGCATGAAAGATGCTCAAATACAATAAGGACGTATGTATCAAGATTTAAAAACAAATATTTGAAGGCGACCTCTATTTTTCTCAAAACTACAAGTATCAATGTTACAACCAATAAAATTATTGTTAAATAGAAAATGGGTGCCATCGTTTAGAAACAGCCTGAACGGCCGGTACGAAAGAGGGGTATTTTCTCCGCTCCCGATCTCCCTCCATTATCAATTCTTATGACTATCATGGTAGATGCCAAAATTTCAACAAATTTAACGAGATAACGCAAAAGAGAAAATTTCATCGCTCTTCATTTACCCTCTTAGATTTAACATGTCGAAATTACCCAAAAATATGCTCAAAGTTTGGCTACAATCTGATCTACCAAGTTGAAATCCTTATGACTTACAAGTTACGATCTGGTTCGGCGAGTCAAGAACATGTTTTATTAATCGCACATTTTTAATAATTCGTGTCTTAACTGCGAATACCAATAATAACCAATAATTCAGAATCTCTACATTCTTACATTAACTTCCCAGCACAGAAAAACCATGTTCGTGTAACGTATTAAATGTACTTTTCTTTGAAATTCACTCGGCTTAAAGCACAGGTAAACATTTTCGTGGGCGCTTCTAAACCTTTCGTTAGGTCGCAAGTTCATTACATCCGTGAAGCAAATTCGGCACGCTAAATTATCTTCGGACGCTCTTCGCAACGCTAGGCGCGACGTTTATGATACGCATTACCACGCACCGCACGAAAACCGCTTCTTGACTGTTCACGAAGTCCAGGGCAAACACTCGTGGCAAGAGAGCGTGATGTACGTTAGCCGCTTTCAGTGACTCACTCTCACTCCTCGCGCACCGCATGCGGCAGCCAGCACTAAGCGCTATCGTTTTCCGTGTTTGAAGTGATTTTAGCAGCTGTGAGAAAGTTGCGTTGCAGCGGGGCAGCAGTGGGCGCCTGCGCCGACCCAGCGCCGGCGGGCGGCCAAGTTACGCAAACGGTGGCGCCGCTGGCGAAACGGCGCGGCAGTCCCTCCTAGCAACTCGTCTCTTATCGTGATTTTCTCAGATACGCAACGCACATAAAAAGCGGAACTCACGTCTGACGAAACAGTTACTGTCAACATTGGAAAGCAGGCTATTTGCAGAACTTCGTGTTTCATTTCATCATTTATGTTTAGTAATACGATGTTTTGTAAACAAATCGTCAACGCTGGTACAGTTCACAACCACTTCATTAACTCGCATTTTAGAAAATGGGCAAACATCTCGCAGTAGAGCGAACCCAACCTGCATGGAAATTAGATTACTCTGCACTTGTTTATACACCAACTATGCGACGGCCAATTGAGAATAGTGTAGAATATGCATTCATCTCGTTTGTAGAATTTTCAGACGAATTCAAAATATTTTACTTGAGAGAATTTCGAAAATATTGTTAAATGGCATAAGTCATTTACAAAGAGAGCTATGGACGTTTTTGATGTAAAAGCGATATAACGAAACTGACCACATAGTAACGTGATTTGTAAACAAATCGTCAACGCTGTTGACGCTTGACTTTCAAATCCCCAGCATAATACCTGAACGCGTGCACAAAATGCCGCGTTATTACTCAATGCCCACACTTTTTGGAATTTGAACATCTATTATTCAAGCTGGATTTGCACACTTTCAGTATTAAAAAGGAAAGGTTTCCTTTCAATACATAAAATACCCCATCCCCTTCACATCTTAAATACAGTCAAACTTTTTCAATTCGTATAACACGGAAATCTGTCCAACGTGAACCTTAATCGCGGACCCGCCAAACGTTAAGTCTACAGAATTACATTGCATCATGTGGAATTGTGTCTGATACGGAAAAAATATTGGTCCCTTGAGATTTCGCATTCAGCAATTTCTGGTGTATTTTCAACAGTCACCCTTGCTCTTCACGTCCAGTGGGAAAATCTGAACGGTAAATGCTGCTTAAACGCGCAGTGAACGTACGAAGAAAAAAGAAGGAAAAAACACCTGTGCTGTGATGAACACTCATACGCAACGATACTGAAAAAAAACGGAATAAAGATGCAGAAGGAGAAACAAGAAAAAAGAAAAAAAAAGAAAAAAAGAAGAAAAAAACGACCTAACCAAAGAATTATTTTTAATTTCTTGACAAGGAGTGAAATTACACATCCGCTGCAAGTAGGCGTGTCTCGGTGGGGCCGTAGCAGTCCCTGTGTGGCGCATTGGCATTCCGCCGCCTTGCCCAGTCGACGCACGCAGCGGCGCCGCCGCCGGACGCGCGCGTGCGACGACAGCCCTCCCCCGCCCCGCACCTCTCCTGCCCGGGAGACGCCGACGGCTGCCTCTAGCCGACCAAGGATTCCAGACTGCCAATTCAAGAGCTGGGCAGCGTGCGATACCAGGCGAGGAAGCAGCTTCGGCGATGGGCCGGCAGGAGAAGGTAATTGCCCAAAACTACTGAAATTAGAAACGTGACACGACGAAAACACGATCCTAACACGGTCAATAAATCCACTAACAAACAATTTGCCAAAATTCATTACCTCAAGGGGAGAAATATTTTTAATGCAATCCGTAAAGAGTAGCTCCATTAAGCACAGATGCGGGAGGGGCATGTGCGCGATGGGCCGAAGAAGAGGGGATAATAATAAATGTCTTCCAATCCACACTATTCACAGAATTCATTCTTTTTCCTGCCTACCATATGCTCACGATAAAAAAAATCCCGGTGATGACGTGCTACTTCAGATGATCTGCAATAAACAGAAAACAAAATGTCACGACCTGAAGAATCACGCAACACACGCTATTAATAATAACTTGAGGCATGACCACATGCTACTACATTCCAGGGCATGTCAAAATATCCATTCCGCAGTAACGATTGGGATGATTTAATTTTATCACAATCTGTTTATTTTTCGTCACTGCTATTCAAAGGGAAGGTTTAAACATAAAAAAATTATAACCGGATGAGTTTCAGTTGGCAGCTTCACTGACATTCCCGTTTCGTATCAATAAGCCAGTGGATGATCAGTTAAGACGAAAGAAAGAATAGAACACTGAAAATGGAAGAGGGAGGGGGGG
Organism: Gryllus longicercus; assembly: GCA_038098605.1. NCBI lineage: Eukaryota > Metazoa > Arthropoda > Insecta > Orthoptera > Gryllidae > Gryllus > Gryllus longicercus. Next base: position 1,207,964 of record JAZDUA010000406.1, on the reverse strand, counting down.
GGGGTTCGAAAGCTGTCGCCGAACGGAGGCACAATATTGGCTTTTGGAACGCAGACCCCCTAGAAACGAACCCTGCGACCTGTCCGATTTCCCAAGGCGGAAGCACAGGCGCGCAGCCGGCCCGTCACGGCGCGGCGCGGCGACCTCGAGCGGGCAGCGCTGCGGCAGACGCCGCGCCGCGTGCTGCAGCGGCGAGGATGTTGGTGTTGGCGCGCGCACACAGGCGCCGCGACGGCCCCTCTGCGCCGCGTCACCGCCCACCGGCGCGAAAAAAAGGCTCGCTCGCTCGCTCGCGCACGAGGGACGGGACGGGGCGCAGGCGACGACAGGCGCGCGATAAAAACGCGAGCGTCGAGCTGCGACGCGCCAAGCGAAGCGAAGCGTGTCAAAGGCGCTGCGACGGCGAAAAAGAGGTGGACACGGAGGAGAGAAGGAAGAGGAGAAAGCGGATGTGGGCTTGAAAACTAGAGCAGGCCAAAACGAAATAACACAAGTAAGAGGTGTGGAATGAAATGAGTAGTTTCAGTAGAAGCGCATGTGGACGGGAGCGGTTCAGGGAAAACGGATGCAGAGATTATAAGCATAAGTGAGAAACGAAGAGTTAAGTCAAAGGGAGGGGGAACAGCAAAGGCGGCAACGACTGGGCGGTTGCAGTTAACACCCTCTTGTCTCCGACGCCAGCAACGCCCGCAGAATGGCATTCAGCTCGTTTGTGGCGATGACGCATTGGAGTTTCGCTAGGAACATAACTCTCTCAAAACGTTTCATTTTGAGCGACAAGAAGCCTCATTAGACCATATTTGCCGCGCACTTTGAGACCATAACGCATCAAGAAACCCATTCGTCTTTACGTAACATCGCAACAGAAAAAAATTCTGAGCAAATACAAAGGCGTTGTACCGATGAGTAAATAACATGCGCTTGCAAATAAAGATAACTACCCATGAGAACACACCACAAAGAGCAACTGCAATTCATTATCATTCATGAAATTATTGCATTCTACGTTTTTCGTTCAAATTCACAAAAGATTCTACACTTAAGAAGAACAAAAAATGCAATCTCTGCCTTAACTTGCTCCTCGCTTCGTGACAAAAAGAAAGGAAAATGAGGTACAGTATTTTGTTTAATTCGCTTTCTCAAATTTAACATCGCCGCCAGCTATCTGGAAAGTGTTCCCGAGACATCCACCGCCACAATCTGAAGTACGTGCCAGCGCGAGACGACAGCGGAAACACGAGCAAGCAGGCCCCTCCGCGCCGCGGTCGATACAGCGGCTTGACTCCGGCCGACGTCAGGAGGCGCGCGGGCGGGGGCGGGGGCGGGGGCGGGGCGGGGCGGGGCGGGGGAGACGCGCAGCGCCGGCCGCACCGTGTCAACACGGCGCGCGGCGCCTCCAGCGCCAGCGAGAGCGAGGCCGGCAGGGAGGGGGCGGGGGCGGGGCGGCCGAAAAGCGCGGCGCCTGCGGCGCGAACCGACGCGACGCGAGCGAGAGGGAGCGGGAGCCGGAGCGGGCTGAAGCGGACCACGCGGGTAGAGATTTCCTGCGCCCTCCGCGGGGGCATTTGGCGGCTGTTGGCGGCGGGCCACCGCGCGCTATCGATTGTGCGTGCGTGCGGGGCCGGGAGCAGAGCCAATTACCGGGTGCTCGGCGCGGGGCGGCGGGGGAGCGCAGGGGGCCCTCCGAGGCGGACGCGACAGTGGCGGCGGTTTACACCAGGCCCCGAGCGGCCTGGGCCTCGCCGGCGCTCCGGGCAACCGGCAATTAAACTTGGCGCTAATTGACGGGGGCGGCGGCGGCCTCCGCCACAGGCGCGCGCACGCGGGGGGGGGGGGGACACAGGGGCAGGTGGCAGCAGCAAAGGCAAAGCGCGAATCCGCGAAGAGTTTGCCAAAATTTATGAACGGTTTCCACATTTCGCTCAGGTTCACTTTTACACCACAACCTTACTCTCTCAAGTGCAGTGAGCAGTGTAACGAGAGACCAGTTAAGACGTCGCTGTTCTCTGATTTTTTCCCCAAGACCTGTTTCTGCAGATGAAGTACCTAACGAAACCTGCAACGTATTACAATTTTAACCGTGTACTTCAAAATATGTGGTAAGGTTGGCCTACAACACTTACAACCCACCTACCACATCATTTATAGCGTGTCTGTATATATTCGTGAAATTCTTTGCGAATACAACTTCACTTGAGAGATGTCACAGTCAACAACGAATCCATGACGTTATTTGTACAGGAGTCAAGGAATGGACTTCAGCAAATCATTTCAAAGTATTAAGTTTATTCATGTAGGCACAATAGATTTGATTTATTTGAGTATCTCCGTTTCAAGTGAAAATATGTCCAGATTGCGTCACCACCTGCAAGTGATGAGTCACTTCTCTGAGGAGCAACAATGTACTTCGGGTTGCTAACCTTCTATGCCCCACGTACCCTCAATTTATATAGACTAACGAACAATAGAATTATAGGGGAAGAGGGTCAGAAAAAGAAATACTAAAATCCTAATTTATTATGCGCTCTAAGAAAACAATGAAGATAATTAGTATGAAAAGATGAACATGCCAGAATTAAAAAAAATCAATTAAAACAAGACCCTAAATAAACAAATAAAATCCAATCCTTTCTTCCCAGAGGACACAGTCCGTCGTGCTCTTCCGTCGCTTCACAATCCACAAAGACACTCGAGAACCGATGATGTGAGAGTGAATAAAACAGCCGGCGCATCCGGAGCAGGCGTGTGCGGCGCATGCGGGTCGCGGTGAGAGGCAGTGGGATGGGCCCGTGGGGCGGGGGCGGGGGCGGGCGCCTGTGCTTGCCCTCCGTATCGAGCGCGGTGCGGCTGCGGCGGCGCCGCGGACGTCCTATAAATACTCCCCCCGCAAGGACGCGAGGGCGCCTCCTCCGCGCAGGGCGCCCCCAGACAGCACGTGCCCGCGCCCGCGCCCTCCGCAGGGAAGTAGGCGCTTGCCCCCCAAGACCGTTTCAAGTCATCACGCTCTCTCTATTCTTTCGTTCTGTCGCTTTTTGGAGACGAGGAAACGCTTCTCTTCGGCTTTAGAATACGAAACAAATAATACGATAGATTAAATCAAGATAAATATCGATGGTATAATGGACAATGGGCTTTTTGTTGTACTAGCAAAAGTTAGTTTAAGCAATGTTAGTCACAAGGTCGAATTCTGTTTATGCGAAAAATGATCGAAAACTTATATCTTACAACTAACGCAAAATGAATGATAAAACACAATTTAAAATTTATTCTACTTACAGTCTTCGGCCATGGTGGGACAAAATCACGAAACCTCCTGCATGTAAGAAATTGATGCTGATAAAGTAGCATGTACATAAAAATCGGTGAGCACGAATTCACCTCCATTGTACGGTTTTTCTAAACGCGCCTTCGCCGACTCCATTTTCGAGAAAGCAGCGCGATGACTAGACACGGGATGTTAGCGCCCTAAAATCGCACGTTTAAGATTAATAGAAAAAGACATTTAAAATGCAATAATACGGAGTGAACAACGCAATAAAACCAAAAATTGGAAACTCATATTTCTTTGCACTACCTTTAATCAACAAAACATTTAATATAAAAGAAAAAATGAAAAATGAATTAAAAATAATGTTTAGCAAATTATATACCAAAATATATAATATATCCGTTGAAAACGCTAAAAAATAAATATCTTAATTTCCTTAATATACATTACTGTACATAAATATTTCTCAAGTTTAAAAATTTGTGGCGCTTATTCGATAAAACGCGATTGACAAAATATGCCGAAATAGACTTATAAACGTCAACAGATGTCACTGGTACATTTTTAAATAATGCAATTTTACCAATTGAAAAATTCTTGGTAGCGCATCACTTCATATGACTAACTTTTAGTACAAATTGTACATTGCTCCTTTTAAATTCATTTACTATTTCCAAAACTTTTCCACGTCCTTGGGGTAATACGACATTCCTTTCAACCATGTTCCTTATCTAGTAATTACAGGTTTAAGGGATAAGAAATTGTCAGGTAAATTTTCTTCAAAATCGAAAGTTGAGCATCCCAAAATACTTTTTGACATTAAGAATTCATTTTCTGACTCTTCAGAATAATTTTCTAATTTCCGCAACTCGAAGCAAGCCATGGACGAGACAAGTTAGATGAAAGGCATTGGGGTCCAAAAGCTTCAAATACTGCCTGCTAAAACCATGTCAGCATCTGCATCGCTTAACATAAGAGTTAACTGAATTTATTATTAATAATAATAATCATAATAATAAATTTAAAAGTATATTTTTATAGTTAATTGGATACAATAAATTTAGCTCTTAATTAAAAAAAGATGCAATATTTTCGGAATTAGCTTTCTCAATTAATTTTTAACATAGATAAGAATTTACCAAATCTTTTTCCCAATCATTAAATGATAACATACGAGTAATGCGCAAGTGAATATATTTTTATATACAAATATTTGTCACTAATATCCCCTCCTAATCTCCTTCAGTGTTACTTGGTATGGCGGTTCGATATACTTCTTGCGCAATATCAACTCTACGATTTTTCTTCTCACAATACTTTTATTTCCTAAATTGACACTGCGTAGACAAGAGGCATTCACATCGGATAGCCTCAGAGTTCCTTAGAAGTTCAATTCTTTAAATTAAGAGTCTTCCTTATGTTTCTAGAACTTTTACAGCCACAAAAGCGAGCATTTGAGCATCAAAGATACAAAATGTGACATCCGAACGCAAATAACATCTTCAGTCCATACAAGGAAATGTAGTTCCTACTTCAGACTGCTTTTGTGATTAGTAAAAGTAAAAATATATTCAATTCTAACCTAGACTAAAAGAAGTTTTTTTTAAGGCATTTTAAGAGAAGTGTCTAAAAAGCAAACAAATACTAAATAAAACTTAGAATTTTCAATTTTCGTAACTAGTACACATATACTACATAACTATATACGTTCATTAGAATAAAATAAGCATTTTCCTAAACATCCGATGTGTAATTATAAAATTAGTTCACGGGATTGGTCAATATGGATAAAGAAACAATTACTTATGCCAGCGTTTCCAAATACTTAATTTCTCCATCAGGGCTAGAGTACAAAGACAAATCAACAATGCATGAGGACAACAAACAAATTAAAATTAATTAATTAACATTACACAAAAAAAAGTTTATATACTCAGACAACAAAACACCAAAATATCGAACGTACACACCTTTCCAATACACGAAGGTCCAGCCTCATTTCCAGCCACCACACCCAACTCCACATAGTTGCTAAAGCACGTGGGTCCACCGCACGACAAGTCTGAATCGGGCCACGGCGCGAAACTACTAGCCGTGATGAAGAAATTAAATATTCCGAATCGTTGGCATAACTAATTGTTACTTTATCCATATTGACCAATCCCGTGAACTAATTTTATAATACCTCAATGGTCGTGGTTTCTACAATGACCCGATGTCTAGTGATGTATTTTTTTATTACGAGCCCAATTCCTAACCTTGGCCATATCTGAAAGGAATGAGTGCGGGTGTCGCGAGTGGCAGGGGAAGTAGGGGAACCTCCGCTTGGCTCAGAGCGAAATGCACGGGGGCCCAGAGGCACGTGATCGCACTATGTGGAAAGTGAGCGGCAGTGTGACCGTCGCTGAAGCTTGCGACCAGGGCCGTTTCGAAGGCGACTGCGCCGTCGCCGCTGCTGCCGCCGCATACAAATATACATCGCGCGCGCACTCGGCTGTTGGGGCGGGGGCCCGCGCCGACGCTGCGCAAATAAACGCCGTTGCGCCGGGCGCGTCTGGGTGCTCGAAGGACCGCGTCCCACCCACGACGCGGTTGGAGGATCCTTACTGATTTTTTTAAACAAGAAACAAACAAAAAAGTATACAATGTGTATATTATTGTTGTAATTATTTTTATTATATCTTGCAATCGATTATCTGAACGTTAATTGTCAATGCGCACAGAATTAAAACAATTATGTAGCCTCCTGCCTTTAGTTTCGTTAGACATCCAGGAACTCGCGAAAAATACAAGGACATTGGAACAGTTTCCATTTTGACTGAAAAAACAAACAAATATTTGATTGATAATCCGCCAATTCTCATAGTGCTCGAACCGAGTGAATTCTTATTCTCAGTTATCAGTGTGCCAGTGCTTAAGCTACAGCTAACGTCATTCAACAACATGTCTCCAAGGAAGAGGCCGCCCGCCTTTAAATATTCGTTATTTACGTGTGGCGTTCTGGAACGTCAACCAATTTTGATATTCTTGCTACGTAAAAACTTTTGAATTGATAAATGATTATATATTATACTGCTATTGCAGCATTCGCGAAGACTGTTAAAATAATAATTTATTGCAGAGTTAAACGAGAGTATTTTATTTGTTGTTCATGAGTAGGTACGTGCTACTTTCAGAAAACCATTTTGTGTTATATTATATATCCCAATTCGGAGGTGTCTTGGGAAATGAACTACACAAACTCAGGTGTGACTTTTAACTTTAAAAATATATTAACTTGCGAAATTGAAAATCAAAGTACTATAAGATAAAATTATTTAAATATTGCTCAAACTGTATAGAACGGGCCCCAAGAAACGTACTGACTGCACCACTTCCACCTGGGCCTGATCGCGTGTGAAAACGCCGCCCAGACGTCGCACGGCTCTACAGTAGGTGGGTGTGGCGGTGTGTCTCTCGAAGGAACTAGGCCAGACACTCGCCCCAAATCTAGCTCTTGCGAAACAATGTCGACTCAACGGCAGTGGAAACATGCATCGTGCTCATTTCAAATAAGTATTACCAACAGTAAGTTGCTAGTTAAAAAAGCGTTCAACGAGGGAGCATTTAAGTTCTTCCTTTGAAAGCATTCACATGATTCAGAGTCGTATATGATACAGCATTATAACATTTCTACTTCTATTGGATAAAAAGTCATTCACAGGAACTTAAAATTCCTAATAGATTATCCCATTCACCCCGTCTACAATTTCTACTCTTACACGACTAACACATTCATATTCTTAACGCCTTCGAAAGACGAAGCGTCACTTTCTTGCGCCTTTCCACTTTTACAACTCGCGGCGATCGTCGTAACGCACGAGCCGATTTCGCTTCGCACTCCTCCAGCGCAGCCCCCCAAGTGCCTGCCGCTCACTAAACCGTATTAGAAAGTCGGCTCTTCCTTTTCATCAGCAGATGAGTTAACCGCAGTGTCCACTGGTAAAGAGAAACTCGTATTCACTCGCGAACGGCCTCCACGGTCACATGCATTTGCGACCTCGATATCTCATGGAGACAGTTCTACCAGGTTCTAGAGATCCAGGTAAGCAGTTCATTCGCATTTGAAGTGACTTTCAAACAATTTCTTGACATCTTAAGTAAACACAAGGACATTCTGCAGTTGTAATAACGGCCACATTAATATTAGAAAGACGGTAAATAAAACAATTGTTCAACAAAAGGTTCTTACAACGGTTGTGTGCAAATGGGATACATTGAGTCCACTCCATAAACGTAACACATATCTTCACGCATCACATCTCAAGTCCAGCAAATACAGTATATATATATATATATATATATATATATATATATATATATATATATAATCTTACATTTTCTAACATCACGTGAAATACAGGGTTGTGGCAGACTTCTCTACAAGACGGAGCTACCGAACCCACTGCAGGACTTTTGGCTGGCCCGGTTTAGCCGCAACAGCACACTCCCAGCAACTGACAGGCAACAACCAGACACGCGCCAGCGTGACCCGCAGAGGCAGGAAAACAGACAAGACCAGCCCAGCCACACACGCGCTCCGGGAGGCTTTGAGGCCGGCCACGTGGGGACGGCCGTAAAAAGGCGCCGCTCTCCGCCGCGCACCCGCGAGGAGAGGGCCACGCCCGAGGGCGCGCCTCCACCTCTAATCAATTAACAATTGCGGTCGAATACGATACCGCCTCTTGAACATCGCAGAACCTCAGCACGACCCATGTGAATAGCATCACCCACGCGCGTTTTGGTGAATCAGAATGACTTAACTCTGATAACAATTTATTCCTATTAATGTGAAACATTAGCATGAACGATTGGATAAATGAGTAAATAGTCCTTTATGCAGGCTTATTATTTCACTCGTGAGTTAGCAGGTAATCTTTATTTTGAATAGATAAATATTATATAACAATTTGTTAAAGGTATCCATTAACTTGTACAGAAAATATAAAATAATTGAAAATAAAATATGAGCCTAGATGATGTCAAGGCATACTAAATTATATAATATACTTCGATATTTTTAACGTGGCGTCACCAGGTCACGCACATCCAACAGGGAGCCGTAAAAGTGGGAGCTGTAGCTCGCTATTGGAGTCTGCCTTTCCTCTCCCTTTTCCGTGCGTGACTTTTGAGGCGACACGTTAAAAAATAGAAGTAGAATCATGTTAGTGTTTATGTCAACGAAAGTTGTTGTACAAAAAGCATTGTTCAAATTTTAAATTTGGACCCAAACCAATCGCATCATTTCAATACGATGGTCCACTACAGTTAAACACTTTGGAGCTACCTTTTCATACACAACTGCCTCTCGAGATACGCGAATAAATAGATTTCGCAGGAAACGAAGACCAGTGGAGACGGAGAGCGCGGGTAAGAAGTCCGAGCAGCAGGGGCGCGTGGTGGCGCCGATAAACCGGACATCCGCCAGTCGCTGCGACATTAAAAGCAGCCGCCGCCGATGTGCTCATAACTTTCCGCGGCCATAAACGTAACGGAGGACACGCACGCGCGCACCTGGCGGCGGCGAACGAAAGCGGCGGGGCGGGGGCGGGGGCGGGAGGCGAAAGGAAGACAGCGACAGGTGAAGTTCCGCGGCCCACCGACACCCGCCTTTCGAAGAGACTGGCTTTCAAATCGGACAAAGCCGCCTCTCACATTAGCGATTGGGAGCGAAAAAATCGCGTCAATATTAAGGATAAAATTAATATACACGAGATATAAAAATAATATAAACGGGAAAATACTATTAAAACACACACATATTTAAATACAACTTTAAAACTGAAAATTTCAAGAAATCATTTTCATTGGTACACAAAAGATTCTTGGAAAAGGCATTACTTACGCTCGTATTCGTTAATGCGATCATAACACTGCAATGGTCTTATTAAAAATTTCCCTACTGTTCCCGATTTTCCAGTGCATTTTAGTTCTTCATTCGTAAGATTAGTACTGTATTTCACTCTATTTAAAAAAATATATAGATTAAAGTAAGCCTAATACTAGTTTGTCAGCTCTGAGTGCAGGGATAAGGTTCAAATTTTAAAAATCCACAAAAGTTGAGTGACTATTTTATGCTGAACAGGCTCATCACCGTCTCAAAATTTTCCCTCTCTTCCAAAGATTATTTTACAAATTCATTGAGTTCCCTTTGCTTTTCCACAGCAATTAAATTCCATGATTTTCCCCGGTTTCCAGAAAGTGGCCACCCTGTTAATGTACATCTACGTCTTGAGCGCACAAACGCTGTATGATCACTTGTCTTCTTACGAGTTAATATCGTTTTTCGGGACCTCGCGTTCATCTACCTAGTGTACAAAGAAAGGATCATTCTCTTTTTTCACAAAGCTAACATTAGTAACAGCAACTTTCAAGCGTGGTTTTGTGGAAACGGATTTCTGGGCATGGAATACGTGTTCACCAAGTCTTCGAAATTCCGAATGAAGAGACACTTGATCTGACAGGTCTAAGATTGTCGAAGGTAATACTTTTTCTAGCTTTCTATTACACAATTGCATAACATTTCCATTATGAAATTTGCTTATGAAATACGTAGTTCTTACAAGCTTACGTAGTCTTATGACACAACGAGTTCATTCTTAGAAATAAGCAATAAAATGTTTCAATACGTTTTCGTAGTTTAGCACTTTTTTTCACCAGCATCCCGATACGTTACCAAAATACAATAATGGACATAGAAACTATGCATACAGAGAATCTTAATTTTGACGGAAATGTATTTTAGGATTATCACGAGCCGAGCCTCAATTCATTTAATTTCAATAAAAACGTTAACGTATTAAAACTTTAACAGTGAATTTTCAAGAAATTTTTTCCATTTATTGGCTGGAGTTTTTCTTTATTTCGCACTAACTGAATTGTTGTTTTAGGACACAATTAAAGTTTCATTGAATTTCAATTCATATGTAATATATTTATTGCAGTCCACTTTCAGAGGTCTAATAATTTCGCATTTATCTCAATAACGTTCATTAAAAACAATTAATCGACAAATTGCCGGTTAGGCAAGATACCAACTTTCCTTAATTTCTAAACGTCCGTAGTCGGTAAGTATTAAAAGTAAAATTAGGTTAAAAGTAAATTACGCATAAACTTTGTGGAAGCACTTATTCACGGAGCCAATACGGCACTCGAGCGTGATTAATACAAACACGTACGCACATTTCGTTTACGTTGCAGTTATCTCGGATCGACATGTGCACCAATGCTCCGCCAAAGGGGCCGTTATGCAAGTTTAACTCGAGCGAATAATCTGTGTTGGTCAAAATATGCACACACGCGGGGTTCTATAGGGTTGCGAACCACGAGATGCGGGGGGAAGCGAGTGTGCGTTGCAGATGCCAGAAATTCGCTCAGCCAGCAGATTCAGATCAAGGGATTCGCAGCGGGCGTTCAAGTGGTTTGTGGTGCAGTAAAGGGCTGCGCGGGATGGCAAGGAGAGCGCGGCGAAGGGGCGGGGCAGGGCGGGCGGAGGCGTAGGAGCCGGTGACAAGCGAGGTGCGCCGGAGCGGAGCGGTCGGCGCCCGTCAAAGGGGTGGGCGTGGGCGAATCAAAGCGGAGCGCGTCGACGGGGCAGAGGAGCCCGCTGCGCCCGGCGCCCCGCGCAGAGCTGGCAACGCCGCGGCTTCGATCCCGCATCCGCGTCAGCGGCCCTCTCCGCGCCAAGCACCTTCGAGCGTCCCTCATCGTCTGCACGGAATGGATATTCCATTCATGGGCCTTCGCTTCGCTTCGCGTCGCGTCGCCTCGCGTCACGTCGCTTCGCTTCCGCAAGCCGCCTGCGTTCGACTTTTCCCACGAGCGCAGTTCCAGTAGCGCACGACATACTCCGGCCCAGGGGCCATTTACACCCATCGTGCTACTAGTGTGTTTAACCTATTGGCGCCCGGCAATTATTTTCCTGAAATCTGAGAAAAGAAAGAAGTTCGAAGACTTAAAGAATAAGACCTTGTATTACCAAGATAATTAACCATTACACTAAAAGTAGATCTGTTAGCATCTAACACATCCATCAGAAAACGTTCAAAACAATTTGCGCACGTATCAATTTGCCTAACAAAAATATCTTCCATTTAGTTGAATGTGCACTTACGAGTAGTCGGGAAAATTCGAGAATCAACTTGCACTGCCGTTACCCTACGTCTATTGAAAGATCAAAGCGAGATATCGCGTGCGGAAGGAACGTACGTTTCCAACACCGGGGATTATTTTCATCTCCTTCCGCCCCACGTTCATGGCAGCCTGTCACGTAGACACTCGAAGCCATTTCTACGTGCACTTTAGCAGTAATATGTTTATCGAACGTAACTCAACATCATACGTGGCCTCCCCTCAGTGCGTGGGCGCCAAAAACGACTACTACGCCCGATAATAAGGGAACATTTTTACTCGACGGCCAATTTGAAAACGTGCTATTATTAAAGCGCAACATGCGCGCTTACAGCACCACCGTGGCCGATGCTATCGCAGCGGGCACTCGAGAAGAGAGAAGCCCATTCACGAGGCGCGGGCTGAGGTGGGAGCGAGGCGCCCGCCGAGACCAACAGGCGCCGCCGTTGCGAACGGGCGGAAAATGCAGCGGCGGCGCCGAGGAAGAAGCGGAAGAGGGCGCAGCGAGCGGGGGCGGAGCGGGACGGGGCGGGCGGGCCCCCGCTGCGCACTTTATCACGCTCTGACTCGAGGTCCATATCGATCGGCGGGAGCTCGGCGCCGCGCCGCGCCGTGCCTCTTTGTCCGGCGCGATGGGGAAGGGGGAGGGGGATGGTGGGGGAGGGAGAGGGGGAGCGCACACCGAGCCTGGATTATCGCGCGGCCGCCGCCCGACCACCCGCGTGCGCGCCAACGATTTACGACAACAGCGCGCCGCCGCGCCGCGCCAGCCGTAAGCGGGTCAGATCGCGCCCGACCGGCAGCGACGCCCGAGGCAGTGCACGCCCGGGGAGACAACCAGAAAGGCTGTTGAGGGGGAAAGGCCGCGAGTAGAAACACTGCATACACGACGGACAGATTCACGTTATGAAACTTCATTAGAAATCATCAAATAATAAAACAGGAAAAGAAACGGCAAAAGCTGAAAAAAAGGAATGAAAAATGAAGTCCCAGCAAAGAAAACTCATCGGCGAGCTGAACGGCGCCTTTGGTGTACTGTGGGTGGATACCAAGAGCGCAGGAAGTTGCAAGATCGTAACCGTAAAAATTGATAGCAAATGAAAATGATTTACAATTCAGAAAAAAGTCAGAGGCAATGACGGCGGCAGAGTGACTGGACTCTTCGGAGGAAAGTGACTCATTCACGATATGAATTCCAACGGTTTCCGAAGTAAGGAATCGGAGCACTCCTAGTACTCAAAATACTACTATTGCTGGGTGTTCCATTACTTTCCTCCACGTAGCAATTACAAAATAACGGTTTTATGACGATCTCTAATTTCCTTACAAGTCCAATGATTAGTACAGTACGAAAGTTTAGGCATTCATTTTTCCTGCAATCGGGGGACAAAAAGGCTACTAAAATGGGCATGCACAGACACGTTTATTAATGAACGCAAAAATTAATATTGAAAATCATTCACAATTTTATTCTAACTGAAATCTACATTAGCAATTACTAAATTTCTTTATCTTGATTCCACATGACCACCCAGTATGACAACTACGAATATTTTTTTTCTCTTTGCGCTGTCACTTCGAAATGCTCCCTTTCGAATCTTGAAATAGCATAAGTAAAAATGGAATTATATCTTGTTTTCCACACTTGTGTAATCGCCAGCACCGAGAAGGGTACCTACACTATATACAGAGAACTCTGTCCCCAAAAGAGATCAAAAGCCATACTCAAAAGTAGGATGCGATTCCTCGCGAGGGAACAAAGTCTGTGGGCGTCAATAAAAAAATAAAAATCTTGACTAGTATCGCCATCGCTTTTCATTTAGTAATTTAACAGCAGCTGGCCCTGGAGCCTTCCCTTGCACAGAAAGACAAAACAGGACCGTACTTTCGTGTTGTGTAGGCTTGCAGGTATATCTTCGGCTTGATCGAGAGCTGTGTCAGGAGAGAAAAGGTAAAATTACGAAAAACGCAAAAATAAAGCAAAATACTAAAAATCGGTAAATAGCGAAATCTACTAATACAGACGTACAATCAAGTGATTCGTATTATTAAAATTTCTAAAATCATAATAATGAAGAAGCATTTTGCCAAACTTCCAGGATCTAAAAATCAGCATTAAAGAGGGGTAAATTGTCATTTATTTTTTATAGGTAGTTTATCTATGGAATCTTTTGCTTTTTTACATTACTTTCATTAAACACAGTCGCTTCCCGATGCATTGACAACGGAACAGAAAAAACTTCAAGTGAACTTTTAATAATAGCAAATCCTTCCGGAGACAGTGCTACGGAACAAAACAAAGCAACAGTTTTCAATTGACCAGAAAGTCGAATGAAATCAGCCTTCATTGCAGCTTTCCCTTACGGCAAACGGAAAGACCAGAAGCTCCGTCGCCCCTAAGGCTCGCGTGGACTGTTGGGCGTGGGCGGGCGGAGGCGGGGCGCAGCAGTGGCGACGGAGGCAAGAAGTCCACGCGCTGCCGCCGCCGGCGCAGAAGCGACATTTAGCGGCCTCGCGAGGCGGCGGGGCGCGGGTGGGAGCGGAGGCGGGGGCGGGGGCGGGGTCGCGCGGGTCGGCCACAAATCGCTCGCGGGGCGCGGGGTCGCTGCTAGCCACTTAGCCCGCAATTGACCCCGTGCATATTTATCCGTCCGCGCGCCCGCCCGCCGCGGCCCGGCTAGCCCAGCCCAGACCCGGCTCCCGGCGACAGCGCGCGCACAAAGGAGCTGCGCGTTCGCGCCGCGCGACACGAATTCCAGACGGGATATCTCACAGAACTTTCCCTTTTGAGAGATAATGCATCGATACGTTACGATTAATGGTTTCTCGGGGCAATATTTCGAAATAGATTATAGCAAATTGCAGAAGCATGAGTTATGCACAAGTCCTGGAATTTCTGCTAAACAACTAAACACAACTGTTTATGTTATAAGAAATCTCTAAAAACTTGAAATGTTAAATTAACATACTTTGAAAATATATTTGGAATCAGAGCCCCTTCAATCGTAAGTTTGGCCGCAGAGGAATAAAAGCGAAGCAAGACGGAGAAGCGCTAATGCCGGCTCGCGAGTTGGGAATTAGGAACACGGACCGAAGGGGCTGTAAACCTCCCGCGTCCTTCGGCCCGCGCTATTCTAAGAGGCCGCTCGGAGGGCAGCGCGAGGGGAAGGGATGTGACAAGGCGGGGCGGGGCGGGGCGGGCGGCGAGTGTGGGGGCAGCCACCCGCTCCCACCGTTTTATTCTCCGGCGCGCGGCCGAATGATTCCCCGGGAGGCGGGCGGGCACGGGCGCGGGGTGGGGGTGGGGGAGAGTCGCGTGAGCCCTGCGGGGGTGGGGGCGGGGCGGCGGGGCGAGAGGCGTTCGATCGCCGCGCGGCGCGGGGAGGTCGCTAAGGGGGAGGCACGGGCACGGGCAGAGACAGGGGCAGAGACAGGGGCAGGGCGCCACATGCAACATGCTGTGCTCGCCTGCGCGCCCCTCCGCGCCCGCTCTTCATTCCACAGGCAGCGCCGCCAGCGAAGGGGACCGCCAGCACGACAGCGAGGCTTTCTACGGACGGGCCGACGTGATAGGCCTTGCTTTGTCTTCAAACATTTTGAGATGGTTGGAAATACCGCATATATATTTTTGTACTTACGAATACTTCAAGTTCTTTCTACTTCTTAATCATTCATCATGCTCACCTGAAACAAGGAAAATATAAATTAGTAAGAAGTATACACGTTTAAAAAGCTATTTTCTAATTACAATGCTAGTATAAATAAATATTTGGAAAATTTCTCTGCCAATTTTGATATAAACAACGAATTTAACGAAAAAATGTATTCTCCCGAGTGTTCTAATTCAATCGACTTCAAATATCTGGTGCAACAGCCTTGATAAAGCTGCGCGCCATCTTCGTCAACTTTGTCCATATAACGCACTGAAAGAGAGCGACACTGCTCCGCGCCTAGCCCCTCCGGGCGTTTATTTGCCCACCACCGCCGCCGCCGCGTTCCACTCGGGCGGCAGTGGCCGCGCGCAACAGCAGGGCCTATCAAAAGATCTTTATACGACGCCAGCGCTTCCAACTTCTCGAATAAATGAATAAATCACGCGCTGGCAGCGCGCCCGCTTGCGCCGCGCCGCGCCGCCCCATTGTCCCTCCCCGCCCCGCGCCGGCACGCGCGCGTTCTCAACGCAAACGGCACCTCACTCCTCGTCAATACCCTCCAAGCGTCAGTATTTTCCACAAACAGTCATTCTGTATAAAACAAACCCGTTTAAAAATACAAAAGTCATATTACCAATTTATATTCAGCTGCAATTATGTGCTAGGAACTAATGTTATACCACGTGTAAAGACTGAAGTATTTGGGTTTGGTTCTGCGAAGCGACTTGAGTTGGTCGGATCGTATTAACAACGGTCATACGGTCAAAAAAAATCTTGGAGGGCGCTGCATTTACCAATGCTTATTCTAAAATACACGACTTAAAATGTTCTATCCTTAGTATATACTACACTTGTTCGTCCTATTTTAGAATACGGAGCGGCATTCCGGGACCCGAAAAGGGTAAATCGAGACGATAGATAAAATTCAAAAAACGGGCCGGAATGTTTGTTAATTATGGGCGCGATGTTGTTGGAAGACAAGTGCAAGAGTCATTAGCTAAGAGAAGGGAAGGCCGCGGTCATGTGAATGCTCAAGGCATACACAGAGGACACAGCATGGGCAGATATCGGGGAAAATATCACAGAAACACATTATGAAAGCAGATGGGGCCATTCTTAGACACTATGATATAAAGAAACAAAAGAACTGGAATAGATAAATTTTCCTTAGTGAATGGCACTGTAGTACATTGGAACAAAATAACTGCAAAAACACTAGAGGCCTTTTGTTCCAATGTCAAATTTACAAATATGCTTAATTCCATTTTCGTCATTACTACTAATACTGATACTTTTGTTATAATATAAATTATTGTTGTTGATATCATTATCAATAGTTAACACTTATTGAATTTGGTGTTACATTTTAGCTCTTATTATTGCTTATATTACTAATATTGTTATTAATAAGGACCCTTATACAGTGAATTTAAGTGTAGTGTATTTAAGTGAACCGAAGAGTTAAGATATGCTGTAAGCCAAAAGGAAAAGAAGGATAAAATAATAATTTAGAGAAAACTATAAATTAATTAGAACTAAACTATCAACTAATTCTAATTGTCATCATTGTAGTTTTGTAATTGATGAACTTCTAATTCTATTTGCTAACCCAAGGTAGGTCAGGGCCGGATTACACCACCTAGCGGGGGAAGATAAGCGCTACTCGAGAAAAAACAAGCAGTCCACTTACGGGACGGTTGACGCGCCGGGAATATCTTACTATATGAAATGATAAAATGAAAGGACAGACGGAAGCGCTTTGCCCGTATTAAATATTTTCCAGTTAATGTCGAAGTAACTAAATTTACCCGTAGAAAATAATAAACTTATTCTGGAATGTAAATACATCCTCCTACGCCTTGTATATAGTGCAGTCATTTTACTGTCCTTAAGCAACGAAGTTGCAGAAATTCTTTAGATAACTCCAACTGTCAGTACTGTCGATAATCGTTGCGAAGAAGGCTCACATGTAACTATGTTTTTTCTTCTTCAAATATCCATCACAATTTGACGCTTCGATAAGAGCCTCGTTTTGAGCAGAACAGCGCATTCTCAGTAGGCCGCGACCCAGACCTCACGCATAATCGCCACCCGTCGCTCCGCGAATGCGTTGCATAAATAACAAGAACGTTACGTATACAGAAAGGTCACTGGCGTCGTTTAACTGTCGTCTCACAACGAACTTTCAGTCACATTTGACACGCAAGGAATCGTGGATGGATCGATTGTTACTTCCACTAGCGCAAGGCGCATGAGTCATGGAATGCATATCAGAACCATAGATAAAATACTCACGATTTCACTAAAATGTCCCCAGCAAACGCACAAAATTTAAATTTTTTTCAACGTTACCAAAACCAACCCCAGAAAGAGCGGAAAACAGGACAAGCATCTCGAAAGAATGGCCAGCGACCAACATGATCAGCACCGAACTTCATTTGACTTGCCAGCATGATGCGCGCAGCGAGCCTATGTGCTAAGCGAATTAGACCCAATTTACATGCTTCCTTTTAACGAACGATTTCGGGAGTTTCGGGCATACGCCCCTGCGCACAGCAACTTCTGGGACGGCGGAGCAGCTTTGCGCATGCGCGTTTGCTAAAACTTCTAACTGAAAAACAGGAATCGGGTAAATCGCGTGTTGCAGAATGAAAGCGGACTCATCAATCGAGGGCAAGTTCTCAGAGTTATTATGTAAATTACTCAGTATTAAAATTTGATTAATTCATAAGCACGATTTACCAATACTGAAACAAAATTCACGCTCATTCGTATCAATTAATGCGATAGAAAGATTTACTGCATCAAGAGTTAATTTAAACCATGAAGGTACGGTCGCATTTTAATACATCAATAGTGATAATTCGTTAAACATGCATTGCAATTTTACCACAATCATGACCTTTTTGCGAACCACGAGACAGTGCAGAAAGTTGACCTCGGTCGCATCCTCGACCAAAGATGTATGATTCGAAAGGAGCCACAACCGCAGGGAAATAAAAGCAAGAGCTCCGTGCTTTAGTGACGGTGCGACGTTTCTCGGAACGTAGAGACGAAAAGGTAATAAAACCGGCTCAGCTTTCTCGGCCTCCTGCAGACGATTGTTCTCCGCAGCCCTCCAACAGTTCGTCTTTTCTCGCCCGTGGCGTTGCCAGAGAAATGCTCGAAGGGGTGACAGAAGAGAAGGATGTAATGCCACGGATTCACAGCCGAGAGAGCGAGGAGCGAGAAAAGGGGGGAGGAACTGCTATAAACAACTGTACGAACAGTGTAAATCGAGAAGGAAGGTAACAGGAACGCAAAGATCCGACGGAAAGAAGAGACAACGCAGACAATTTAAACGAGAGAAAAAATACAAAACCCACCGGGAGGAGAGGGCCAGAGGTGAAGGGGTCAAAGGCGGAGTCGCGCTGACCCGCACGGCAGGGTGCACTTCGCAGTCGCCCCTCTCCCTCTGCGGCAGGTGCGACGGACAGAACGGGTCTCGCTGACACGCACGCATCACGCAGGTACAAGGCAGAACGTGCGATACAAAACCAGACGCGGAGAATGGAAGACGCAATAATGCATCAGGTTTATAAGAAGAACTAAAAATAAGACATATCCTGAAGGATACTGCATCTTCAAGAGTCCGCTTTAATTACTCCATTAAACATTAAGCAATTAAAAAAGGAGACACTTATTTCAAATACGACCTGAAAATAACGAAGTATAATAGGATGTATAATTTCCTAAGTCAAAACGAACTGAAGTTCCTAGTACCAAACAAGAAAAAATTCAGAAGAGAATAATCTACATTTAAGAAGCATTTCGTCCAAAGTAATCCATGTTCACGTGGTTTACTGGCGCAATTGCAGTGCTCATAATACGTTATTTTGAAATGAAATTTACAAACAAATAATTCCGATCATCAGTACAGCTGTTTTAATGGACGGTTGGGCATACAATAACTCAAACAATGGTCTTATAACGTATTAAGTGTCATAGCTTTATAGAAATCTATTTTATTTCCAAGTTACTCGAAATTTCGATCTAGAGAATCATGCTTGCACATTTATATTAAAAAACTCCCCCTCTTCTATGGGAGTGCGCGTTTTTCCCTCGGGGGCGCTGTGGTGGTCGGCGCGCTGCCTCTCAGAGCATTCGCGCCTCCCTGGACGGACGCCGACGCGTGCCTCGTCATGTCAGCTCTATCTGGACGACTCGGATCATTACAAGCGAAAAGCGTCATTTAAATTATGTAATATTAGTTGTCTCCAATCAGTGTGAATCCATTCAAGCTTTCATCGGAATTTCGGCCTCAGTAGTATGCGAGCGACTCGCCAGGCACGACGGAGGTGAGGTCTCTGAATCAATAAGAATTGAGTTCCACTGAAATCCTAAAAAGAACATTATGGTAGGTACACTATGTGATCAAAAGTATCCGGACACGTCCAAAATGGTGTTGTGGTGTGGTTTTTCATGGAGGGGGTTTGCGCGGCACAGGTCTACGTTGATGTTTTAAACACCTTCTTGCTTCCCACTGTTGAAGAGCTATTCGGGGATGGCGATTGCATCATTCAACACGATCGAGCACCTGTTCATACTGCACGACCTGTGGCGGAGTGGTTATACAACAATAACATCCCTGTAATGAATTGGTCTTCACGAAGTCCTGATTTGAATCATATCGGGTACCTTTGGGATGTTTTGGAAGGCTGACATCGTGCCAGTTCTCACTGACCTACATCAATACCTCTCCTCAGTGAAGCACTCCGTGAAAAATGGTCTGCCATTCCCCAAGCAAACTTCCGGCACCTGGTTGAAAGTATGCCTGCGAGAGAGGAAGCTGTCATCACGCTAAGGGTGGGACAACACCCTACTGAATTCCAGCATTACCGGTGGAGGGCGCGTGGCACGAACTGGTAAGTAATTTTCAGCCATTTGTCCGGATACTTTTGATCACGTAGTGTAAATATTACACATCAAACGAGGTTGTTCGAAATATGACTCTCTTTAATATAATAATAATAATAATAGGCCTAATAATAATTCACTCTCAAACCCGAATAACTAGCTATCTTTTTTTTATCTTAAAATAAACTTTGTTCGCAGACACAAATTTCCTAACAATTTTCTTCCGAGGCCTCCATGTATCGGAACTTGAAAAGCAAGTTTTCTCACCTCTAGTTCCGCACGTGGAGTTCTGCTATTATGCAGATAGGTGTGAAAAAGTTGACCTTGCTTCGAAGCACCTTGGCAAGAGGAAAAGAGCCAAGTGCATTAACGACTTCAAATAAAACGTACAACAAATTAGATAACATGCGTCGACATGTGATGTGATCAGTTTGGTTTTCCCGTGACTTCCGTCACCCCACATTGCACGATTGCCACGGCCTGTTGCTCTGCCCACGTCTGTCCCAAGCCTGCCGCAATGTGACGCGACCCACCGGCCACGACGCGCCTTTCTTGTTCACAGTAAATGGCAGATCAATGGAGGAGTCTCCCTTCCTTCGGCCACTGAGCGCCATTAAAATACATTTCCTCTTTTGGCCGGAGGAGCGATGCGAGATATGGACTATAAGAGAGGTGGAGAGACCGAGAACTCCTCGTCCAAACGACTTCGATTGTTTTCACGTAGCTCAACAGCGCACGAAAACTTGATCAAAAATAAAAACCCCGAGAGATATCAACTCGAAATCGTACATTTCTACTCAAACGTCAAAGCAAACACTATAATTCGTAATTGCACCAAGAAAGAATGCGAGGGCGTTTCTCCCTTCCCTCCCACGAGAAACCGCCACTGAGGTGGCGTAATTCTTACACAGCTTACTGGACAAACGAGTCTTCAGGTCTTCGAACTAGAAAGTCAATGAAAATAAAAAGGTTTCCAATCACAAGCGCCTGTTTATGTAACCTCAGACGAATGTGCCGTTGTTCCCGACATTAGGTTTAGCTCTGCCGGAACCACTGATTTCATGAAGCAAAAATCAAAATGTACAAGAGCAACATTTCCGACGAAACTGTGAGAAGTTTTCATTTGTATGTTTCCAGAATTGCTAAGTACATAAAGTACTATACAAAGGTTAACATGATTATCTTACAATGATTAATGAAACCCATGTATGTAAAAATGCAATGTTTGGTTTTAGTATAGGTTTATGAACAATTTATATACGATTTTAGATATTTTAGTTGCGGTCATCCACTCGTAGTTACTAAATTACGTGACAATTTATCTAATCACGTTCGCTTTGCCTTCTTTACAGAGAAATACAATTAGTATACAAATACAATAAGTGAAAAGTAATGCTTCCTTTTTTATCGATAGATTATAGTACTTCCTAACAGTCAATGTCCGATTTTAACAACTAGTAAGATTTCGTTTCTCGAAACGATCGTCGCTGAGGTGCAGAGCGTATTCGCACGTGGCGCGACATTCGCTTCGGAGGCGTCCTTCCTGAAGGCGCAGCGCGCGAGCGCCAGCGGCCCGCAGACGCGCGTCGTTTCGCCGACTCCTCGGGTTCATTCGCCGCGCTCCGCTCGACCTGTTCGATCGCCGGGTGTCCGCGGAATGCGGCGCGCGGGAGGGGGCGGCGGGGGCGGTGCGGCCGTGCGAGCGAGCGAGCGCACGAGCAACAACGCAACAGGTGCTCCGCGCCGCCGCCGCCGCCGCCTGCGCTCGCGACTGTTTGCCGGTCTCGTCAAAGGTGCCAGCCGCACGCACGAATGCGCGAGCCGCGCTCTCCGCCGCCAGGGCTTCTTCCGGACGGGCAACACGCCGACGCACGGCCACTGCTTGGCACGTCGAAAGGAGACGCTCACACTCTTGCTCTTTCCAAACCAACACCTTCACAAACATGGGAATGACCCCACACTCATGGAATTCGTCCACGAGAGGCTCCTGAAATGAAACTACGTTTAACTCAGACATTCACGAAGATTTACCGAAAACAATGGCTTTCGACTTCCCACTTAACACTGAGATTGGATACACCAACGTGATGTTCGTACTTTATGTTGACGACTCATACTCGTATTCCCACCAAGGAAACTTGAAGGACTGAAACTTACCTTAGGCGACCTCAATTCCAAGATTTTCATGGGCGTTTACAAAGGAAGATGGCCATAAGGAAATTGCTTGAAAACAAAAGGCAAGAACCTATTTCTCAGTAATGAATTGTAATGGCTTACTGAGCGCGCAAAAGTAAACCTCGTTGTGACACTTTTATTTTCAGCAGCAATAATCTCTTGGAAAGTTACGACAGCCAGTACGTCACTGATCATCCAACATCCGTTCATTAGCATAGTGTTCGCTCCGTAAACCAACGTAAAGACAATTACGTGACTTGTGCAGTATGTACTCAACTGAACACGAGCAGGAGAGCATTGTGCAGGGCGACAGGCGACGCGACCCGGCCCGCGCCAGCTGAACGGGTTAAACGAGTTGCACGGCGCCTGGGAGGTCCCCGCCGCGAGTGCAGCGGCGCCCGGCTGCAGCGGGGCCCTGAACCGGTTGCAGTGGGCGGCAGCGGGGACAGCGGCGGCCCCAGGTCGGACAAGGCTTCCAATGTGTTACTTCCATAAACAAGACTGGTAGTCACTGACCCTTTCGCTTCCGAATCAAGCGAGGATCACCCGTCGGGAGTTCAATGCAATTCCTTCTCGAAAACCGTCCTCTTACGACGATTCTGAAATACAAACGTTTTTGTAGACTACACTTTTCAATTAATGCTCATATCTTCCATTTTTCGTCTAACACTTGCAGAATGCATCGACAGGTTCATATAATTATTGTTTTTCCTCTCTTCGAAAATTTGGAACCGGGAATGTTTCGAACATCTTCCCCCCTCCAAGAACCATATTCAGGGAGAGCTGACCATTCAGAAAAACGTCACTATCTCGTCAGAAACGAGTTTCACCTCCAGCACGTGCTATTCTCCGCCACGAAGGTGTGAGCAAGCGACTCCTACCACTTCTCTAACAATTCCGCACTTCTACCAGTCACCCCATTTCCCAGAAATATCACGTTTACCACAGCACATGCAGAAAAAGTAATGCGACAACACTGTATCCCAAATGCTGTGGTGTAGCTAGTATTGTTTGAGTAGTTCTTGATTCCGGGTTGTTCAGACCATTACCCCTGTAACTGCAGTGCATGTTTTTTCCTCAGGAGGTGGCGGTGATCTTCCCCCGCTGGATGGCGAGGTCCCGCGCAGAACTACCGTCGCCTCCTTAGATGGCGGGGCACCGCCCCAGCCAGCGGGGAAGCTCTAAGCTCCCGACTGATCTCTCGGTGTATGTTAAGTGTAGCCCGAGTTAGTGTGTGTGCAAGTAAATGGTGAGGATAGGACAAGGAAGAAGGAAACATCGCGCGAGGTTCGTGGCCCGTTAGTTACGGTCTGGTCCAGCATTCGCTTGGTGTTGATCGGAGGAACCACGGAATGCTACCGATCACAGCAGCCGGCCACCAGACAGCGACTGAAATCGACCTAGCTATTAGCTAGTGAGTAGTGACATCAGTAGATGCCCAGAGCCCCCTAAGCCAGTGAGTATTGCTAGGTTAACAGAAGTCGAAGGTGCAGGTGCTCCGAAGAACGATTGAATGGCAGTCAACCCATGCAACAAAAAAAAAAGGTGTTACCGATAGGATTACCGATTGAAATAAAATTTATAAAAATATATCTTAGAAGTGAGAACAAAGCAAGTGAAAAAATAAATTGTAAACATAAGAATTCGAAACGAAAAAAGTGCCGTGTTTGCAAAATGCGATCTACTGAAGGTCCGGGTGTGCGGATACACACAAGATGTGAAAACGCGTCATATCAGAAGTAGGCGCGGCAGGTCCATTCCTTTTATGATGTATCTAATAACATCTAAAGCACTAACGATACTCAAATAGCAATACTGTTTTTCTTTCGTACATATAATGGAAACTATTATATATTATTAGAAATGATTAATGACACAAAACGTAGACCATTTTTTCGAATGCATTTATACTTTTAAGTTAATCTATTTGATGTAAAATGACGACGAAATACCGACGAATGGGGGTGGTCTTTGCATCTCTACCTTTTCAGCAATTAGTATAATGGCATCGTGCATTCTGAAACGCTCAATAACCAGAAAATGGATTTCACGTTCAAAATAACTTTGTTAGCACGCAATAACTTATTTTAACGAGAGACGAAATTACACAGCGACAGTCATCGGCAGGTAGAAGGTCAATAAATTTCCAATAATTGCTGCACCTACGTGTAGTTTGCACTAAATTATTTTTGAATCAGGTTATTTGAAGTTAGGCGTTTTCTGTAATAGATTAATGACAAGCACACTAAGAGAGATAAATTACGAACAAACGAGTGGTACAACTGTTGTTAATTTTTAGTTCTCGTGCCGACTTCACCTTAGTCTAATGTGTTCACACGATGAAAGTATCACTAAGCGCACCTTTGCTTGGCAAAATAACTCATCTTCCGTCTTGTTTACTTCATCTTTAATTTATTCCGTTCATGAAATAGCGGCGTAGAACGTGTTGCAGTGGGCTTGCCGCGTACGTCAGTTCCTCGAACATGAAACTTGGCGTAAACCGGTTATTGTTCTTGTTGAATTAACAACAGGCTTAGTTCTTCAAAACCGCTATATTCCTTTGCAACGTCACAACAGGTTATTTAACGAGACAAATCCTCACTAATATGAAAATAGTGTTGTTTGCAATACATTAACAATATGCTTAAGGGTTACATTGATGAATAGGATAAGAAAAATAGGCATTAAAAATTTACTGAAATGCTCAGTTATTTGGACTCAAAATCGAAACATCTTATTTCTGGGGATCCTCTTATAATACAACAAACACAAAAGTCATTTATCCCAGACTATAAACAA
Source organism: Gryllus longicercus (assembly GCA_038098605.1). Lineage (NCBI taxonomy): Eukaryota > Metazoa > Arthropoda > Insecta > Orthoptera > Gryllidae > Gryllus > Gryllus longicercus. The sequence goes on along the minus strand of JAZDUA010000406.1, from coordinate 1,183,004 downwards.
TTATTCAGTAATTGAAATACGAAATGTACTAGCTTAGCGACACGTCTCCTGTGTATATTTTCCAGTTAAAAAGTTTTTATCATTATTATACACAAAAATAAATTAGGCACAGCAGCTGAACCCTTGTGATTTAATCACTCAAAAGGAAGATCTGTAGAAAAAGTTACAACAGAAAAGTACAATATACGCATTCAAGGGAAAAGTGAAACAATATTTTTGGTATATTTCTCATCGTTGAAGACATCTCTAAGATTAATGAAATGAAGAAATACAAAGTCTGGAACAATACAATCACTACTATCATAGAGTTAAACATGTTCTTGAAAATGATTGTTTTTTCAATTTACGAAAGTTTGAACGTGTATATTGTAGTGCAGAACAGCACGAAATCCTGCTATCCAATCTAATTTAAATACGTAATGGATCTCATAACCATAATCGCTGAATTTTTTAGATAAGGGCGTGGCGTAAGAACATTGGACAATGTCTTTACATACCCTCACTAAAGTTTCCAATTTTAAAAATGATCCATCTTTGAACTTAAAATCTGAGAAATTTGTTAGAATTTTCTGGATGGATGTGAAGGGAGAAAGGAATGCCATGAAGTACAGGTATGGGGAAAAAAGAATGACAGTTGAAACGATTAAAACTTACTACGAATATTATTTTGTGGACATAGTGATGAGCTATTGCTTTATTAAATTTTACTTCCTAATTCGAATAAAAACCCGGCCCGTAAAAGCAAAAACATTATCAAAACATCAACAGAGTGCACAATCTACAAAGCTAGAAAAATTACTATTACAAACAAATCTGAACGTATTCAGTGGAAGCGGGGAAATACGAAGTGCACTTAACACACTCGCAAACTCCAGGCACAGCGGGCTGCGTTCGGATCTCTAACGGCCTCCGCTTCCGACGACCTTCTCGAAAATAACTCGCGGTCATCCATTTTTAAAACGCTCGGGCCACAAAGGCTCCACAACATCCGACAAACACACGTCATGAAGAGCGGCGAGTCTCCCGCAAGAGGGGGCGAATAAGCCTCCCGATGAAACGCGGTAGTGTTTCGCCAGCGAAGAGCTAGTAAATCGAACGCTGTCGAGCTGCTTTCGAGCAGCCCCTCCGGCGCGCGGCGAGGAGGCTGCAAGCGAAGAGCATCTGCGCGCTTCCGAGGCGCGGCGTGCGGGGAGCGCAAGAGCGACAGACAAACACGTCCCAGCGCCGTCACTCCAGTTTGGACTACAACACGCTGCTCCTCAGTGGCAGCACTAAAATACTTCAGGAAACCACACAGAATGACGCGGGGAAAAAGATTCTTTGGAGACTAATATTCTCGGCATTCTGAATAGTTCAAAATAAAAAAAAATAAAAATAAAAACAGAGCAATTAAAATATAAACATTGTTTTAACGTAGTTATGTAGTGCCTAAACAATTAACTTGTTTACATTACAAGAAGATAATACACATTTAGGATTTAATTGTTCGTAACTGGCATTGAATTTACCCTATATTAAATTTAGTTCAGGTTTCATCAATGACAATCATAGCTACTGTTTAAGTGTCGGTAAGTTGTTATATAAAACAAATCCTGTTAAGTCACGTTGCGAATAAACTAATACCTTTATAAAACTTCCTGAACTGCATTTAAAAAAAATGAAACATCCTATTTAAACTTGGACGCGAAACTGTTAATAGTAACACGTAAAATATGGAGACTGATAAGATGCAAGGTCGTGAAAAACATATCGCACAAAAGCGAACATTCGCGAAGTTAACGCTTGCGGGAACCGCCACGAGCCCTCACGCAGTGTTCGTCGGCAACGCCCGGCGCCCGCCCCGCCCCCTCGCCTTATCGGAGGTCGCCGCACAAAGCCCGTTCGATCCATCACGAAAGCGATTTATCAAATCCACGCGAGGCCCAAGACAAGGAGCTATCAACATTAGTCATTAAGTCCGGCGGGCGGGCGAGCGAGGGAGGGCGAGACGTGGCGCGGCGCCGCGAAGAGAGAAAGAAAGGAGGGGGCGAGACGCTGTTTGTTTTTTTCCTCGCTGGCGACGGGGAGGGGCCGGTGGGCGTGGTGGGAGAGGGAGCGGGAGCGGGTATAGTGGCGTTGCCGGGCAACACGGGGCTCGGAGGGGACGGGCTCGCGGGCACGCGTGGCCGGGGGACGCGACGGGGGCATCGCACGGATGGAGCGACGGAAGGACGGGCCGACAGCTCAATTACCCGGGACCAGACAATGCTCGCGCCGCGACGGGCGGGTGGGTGGCGAACCCGGGAGGCGAGAAAGCCCAGTCGACCTGCGTCACGGCCGTCTCAACCCACTAGCACGAGGAGACGGCGCGGAACGCAATAAAGCAGCTTTTGTCGGCTTCCGCGCCGGGGCCGGGGCCGGGAAAGGCAGGAATGCCGCCGGCGGCGCAGAGCCGAGTGGGCGGCGGCCGCTACTTGGTAAGAGGACTCGGCTTGATGTGCTTCGTCGGGTTGGACGCAAAGGGAGGAGCGCGATGGACAAGAGGGCGAGCTCACGGCGGCAGAGCGCTCTTTCACTCCGCCTGGAAACGACGTCTGAGAGGCTGAGAGATGTAGGCGGCGAACGCGCCTGTAGCACAGGACATGGAACACCCAACAACGATCCGCAAAGGTGCTATAGATTCAAGATGCGATGGATTCGAAGAGAAACGCGCCGATCATAGTGAATAGTGAATTGTATTATTCCAGGGATTCTATCCGCAGAACTACTCGTTTCCAAAGGAGAAAGCACTTTCTATTTCGCCTTTAACATTAAGAGACGTGAAAGTTGAAACGTCCAAGACACGTTAACCCTCAGTTCCATCGCTCTCCTTTCCCCATAACGTGTTCAGAAAAAGCGATAACCGCATCCAAGAGACACGAGCCATTCGTCATACGAGTTTCTTGTGCTGTGAAAGGGTGCGGGGGCAAGGGACGCGAGTGCGCGCAGATAAAAGGCGTCTCGCCGCCGCCGCGGCCCGCCCACCTGGCTCTAATAAAGCGCCGCTGCCAACGCCAGGTCCGCCCGCTCCGCCCCGGCTCATCCGCCCCTCTTGGCACTGCGGGGCGTCTATTTGTCAACGGCCGCGAGACAGATGAGCGCGCGCGCGCGCTGCGCGGAGCCCAGCACAGCCGAGCCGAGCCGAGTCGGCGCAGCTGCGGATTACTTAGCAGCGATTCACGCTCACGGGCGACTTCGGCGCGAGGGAGCGGACGCGCCCGGCGCGCGGCGAACAGCCTCCCGACCGCAATCTCCCACAGCGCTGCCTCCCGACCGCAATCTCCCACAGCGTCTCGACGAAAAAACGGAAAACCCACTACAGTATTAAAAACTATCACCCTTATACACCCTTTAAAACTTGGTTTGGAATTCGTTTCCAAAACGACGAGGGTGACATTTTTAATATTGGGAACAAAAATTAAAATTTTGCGGACGTGTTTTCTTTTCTTTTTTGCTCACGTTCGTGTTCCCACTACGTAAGCTGCGATAAAAAACAACAACGAAGGCTAATCTGCAGTCCCCACGTTGTGTATACTCTTCACATTTTGAATCCCACTGCCAGGTAGATATCAAATTAGCGACCTGCGAAGGGAATAAGGTATGAAGTACAAAGCGGGCATTCGTGCCGACGAAGCTCTGTGTGCTTTGAACGACCGCGTCCCAAACAAACACGCCTCGCACCGCGAGCAGTAAAAACGTCCCGACGCGGCCCGTTTACTCTTCACTCCCACAACACACTACGCGATTCAATACGGGGCAGGGCGGGCGGGGCGGGGCAACGAGTGTGCGAGTGACGGACTGCGAAGGACCGAGGGCGGCCGACAGAGACGTCGAAGAGTATCCGATGCGAATGGAAATGAGAGAGGGCGAGTGGTCAACTACGTGGAACACGAAGAGGAGCCCGTGCTACGGAAGTAGTTGTGAGAAAAAAAGGATTCCCTAGGTGGAGTAAGACCTCATTCACAATGCAAACTCAAACGAAAACACAACGTAGTTGCAAAACCTAGAAAGGAGATAATAAGCGTGACCATTCACAATGCCTTGACGTAATCGTAGATGTATATCCGCAACCACCAAGCTGTTACGTTAAGTTTATGTCGGAATTCTTCCGTAGACCAATCAGAGAGCAGCATGAAAGAAACAAACATGGTGGATTTCAGATTGTGTGCAGGTAGTTTGTGGTTGTCATTTCATTACTGTTATGTACTGAACAGTTTTGCGAGCGGTTTTGAAGCGACAAGTGAATTCGAAGTAAAAATTTGGAATATTTTTCTTGTGACTTTAAATTGACGTGGCGAATTGAAAATATTCACGTTCGGCAATTACAAAAAAATAAACAAGAAACCATGGTCAAAACATCTTTCCAACATGCTAGAAACGCATCGAAGAAGCTTCAAAACATTGAAATGTGATTGGTTTACGCGAAACTTGCGTTCCAGCTTACGTTCGTCATTGTAATGCTTTATTTTACGCGTAAAGTTTAGTGTCAAGTTTACGGCATTACGTTTACGTTGTGAAACAGGCTTACTGCACCAAGACACTGCTCCCCCCCCCCCCAATGCGCTTTATTTTCATGGAGTAAGTGTGTTGCGTACACTAAAGCATTAAAAGAGCACAGCTCGGATGAGAATTGAACCAGAACGTGGATAACACAAACCTCCTAGGACAGCTCGAATATTCCTCCCATGTTCGCCATAGGACAGGAATGTTGGGTTTCGCCGACGGGGGCGGCGGGGTCGCCGACGAGGGCGCGGGGAGGTCGATGATTTGTTGGGCGTCGGCGTCTGCAGTAAATCAGCCGCGGGCGCAAGCGCCAGCCGCCGGCGCCAAGGGCCCCGTGAAATACGGGCGTGGGCGGGGGCGCGGCGGGGGCGCGGCGGGGGCGCGGCGGGGGCGACGCCGCGCGTCTCGCCCGGCCAACAGGTTGGGAGAGGAGGGGGAGGGGAGGGCGCGCCCAGCGCCCCAGGGGCCGTAATCGCCGCGCCGCCGGCGCCGGCGCCGCGGAGGAGCGCCGCAGCAGGCGCCAACGCCGACTACCGCAGTAGCGAGCGAACAGGTGGCGGCGGCGGCGAGCGGAGAGAGAAAGAGGAGGAGGGGCGGGGCGAACGAGAGGCGGAGTCAGCCTCCGGATTACGAAGCCGTCGAGGCCGCGCTGCACCGAGCGGCGCAGCAGTGCGTCCAACCGTGCCAATTGGCGGCCGCCGCTCGCTAACACCACGCGCTGGATGGGTGAACGCCTACACAATCTGGCAGATCGCCTTGGGCGCGCTGGAATGTCAGTTATTATGAGGAACACAAAGAAGGAAACATTCAAGACCTTCACGATGAAAAGTTCTATACCTAGGTATGAACAATGACACGCTTCTTCCTAAAGTGTGCATAAGAATACTATTTCAATAATGAAGTAATATTTACCATGCGTTTGCAACGTAAAAAAATAATTTTATGGAAACAAAGGAACTCGAAAAATCACAGTGAAAAGCAATGAAAAAGAGTAAAGCTTTAAAGAACCGCGCGACCACCCAGTTTTCATCCAAATTCTCGCGGAGTGCCTCTTTAGTCATACGCGGTAATCTCACAATCCACATCGAAGATTTAGAACAGGGCTCTGGGCTGCCTGCTCTTTTATCAGGCGTAAAACACCGAGCGCTGTCGGTAAAGGTCAGCTGCGCCTGCCTGCGCTCTCTTCCCGGGGCTGTCAGCGCGCAGAGGCGTCTGTCTCATCGACCGTCGCTGGAACAACGCACGGGAGGCGGCAGACATGTTTATCGCAAACAATGCCGCTGGGGGGCCAGAGCGCACGCGTTGCACGGTCGCGCTTACCCGGCGCTCAGCGGCTCACGGAGTCAGAAGCCTTGCCTCGTCGGCGCTTGCGTTCGCGAAAGTAGCTGAAAAGATCGTCCTGACAGGACAGGATTACTTTTGGCGTTTTGCAACTGTTGGATTTCATCGTCGAAGGGTTGCCGCGGAGTGAAAGGAGCAGCAGTAACAAGCCGAAAAACAGAGCTCGAGCGAGGCCGAATTCGACAGTAGTATCCAGATGACAGTCATTGTCGCCCGGAAGGCAGGAGCCAGCACTGCCCCAAACAGGCACAGTAGTGTTAGTGCATTCTGCTTACAATATTCAGCGATCGTAAGCGAGTTGTCAATGCAGTAGAGAGTAGAACCGATCTTAAAGGGGCATATCAATGGGTAAGAATTTATGACTTGTGATGTAAACAACGACGACTATATTGTAGACACATTCCAGATTCATAAAGAACTTTCATAGGCACAGTTCCAAGAGAGTCGCGATATCAGTATCACATTTGAACAGTTGCGACCCATCTTCGAACATACGTCAGTACGCTAAGGTGTGTAAGACAGATTCCCTTTGCCAGTCGGTACAGCGAAGAAGCCAAACATCGATGTAGGAGCATGACAGCAAATATCGCAACCGAGTTGCAACCCAAGCCGAGGTCTGCTAGGCGCACACCCGAAGGACACTGCCGATTGATCCCTTGGTTCCAAGTAGAACGACCACGCACAGCGAAATAACCAGCTTCAGATTTGGCAGTTGCAAACCCGAATGGGGTTGTTCTGCCCTTCATTTCCCTTTCTCTCTCTTCGTCTTTCCCTCAGCAAAAATGTAATAAAAGTTCAAGAAGGAGGTGGCCTCAACATCTTAGTTTTTAATGTCTTAGAACGCTTCGTTTAGGAGTCATTTAACGACATAGAGTCAAAAGTCTACCGACTGTACCGCGGGTTGCATTTGGCATGAATATTTTTGTTTTGTTGTACAGCGCCATCAAGTGAATTTTTTTGATATTTTAATAGTTATTCTGCTATTCAGGGCGGAGATCAATCGAACAAATCAGATATAATTAAAATTCGTCCAGCCGTTCTTGAGTTAAAAATGCGGTAACTAACCCGACTTTGTTGTACGTGATATGTACTAAGTGTCCTTGGATAAATTTGGCATTTCTAGTGTTATAAATTCATTGGAAAGTGAATGATTCGGTGATCGAGAAAAAAGAGCGGTTTTAAGAGTTTCAATGGATAATTTCATATTTGAACACCAAAAGATCTGATTTTTTTAAAGTTTCTATAAAATGCATTGCTGTGTGTGTGTGTGTGTGTGTGTGTGTGTGTGTGTGTGTGTGTGTGTAGTGAAAGGGAACCACACTGTATTGGGTCACCAAGTTTCAACTGTATGGTTGGCAGGAAAAAGGGGGACGGCAATACAGAATACAAAGTCTGCGCTACGATCGTCTTGGCTGCGACCGCCCAACGTACGTTTACGTGCGTTGGGAGGAAGTACAGTCCACCCTCTCGGCAACCCTGTACTGTTCAGGAGCACTAGAACTGGAAATGCGTATTGGATGGAGGACGGAAGGTAGAGAAGAAGCCCTTACGAAGTCATTCCAGACACGCTCCAATAGACACGAAGCCTTGATAAATTCTCGGCCGGTCGTCCCCTCGCCGCGCCGAGGCGCTTCGTAAGCGCGGCCATTACTTGGAGGGGCGGGCGGCGCGGGCGGCGCGGAACGGCAGGGGCAGGGGCGGAGGCGGGTTCGCCGAGCGGAAAATCGGGGCCGTGGGGCCCACGACCACCGCTGCTGCTGCTGCTGTTGCTGACTCACGACGCGGCCCCTGGGGCGAGGGCGGAGGGAGCGACGCTTCCTCGAGCCGCTCCGCGCGCCGCCCTCCACGTCCCTTCCGACGGCCGCTCCCACACAATGGACGGACGCGACGCCCAAACGCGAGCGCCTCTCGCCCGGAACTGCGGGGAGGGGAGGGGAGGGGACGGGACGGCGGCGGCAATTTGCCTGGCGAGGATCGGAGCACAGAGGCGCTCGCGCCGCCAACCAGATTGCCTTCCGCGCCGGCGCGTCGCCTCGCGTCGCGTCGCCAGGCGGCGAGCGCCCAATTACCGCGGCCGCGCTCGGCGCAGGGTGCGCAGGGGGCCGCAGCGGCGCGCCCGCCACCCGCGGGGGAGGCGGCGAGGGCGGCGCGTTGTGGACTTAACAACGCGTGCTTGATACCCTCGTGAAACTCGAATGAGATTTGCGCGGTTGCGGGGACAGCGCGGCGCGTGGCCTGGACGGCGCGGGGCGGGAGGGCGGTGGCGGTGGCGGCGGTATTGACTCATTCGCTCGCACTCGCGCTCTCGCCCTTCCCTTCCCTTCCCACTCGAGCCCTCACCCTCGCCCTCGCCCCTTTATGTCCGCGCGCGCGCTCCAAAGCCGGCGCCGGCGCCGCTTCCTGTCAGCGACAGGGCCTCGGCCCGACACGCGCACGCATACCATTACGACTACGCGACAAGGCTCTGAACCGCGCACGGCGCCTCGCGAAATATGGCAAATTACTTGCATGCAAAATAATCAGTGAAGAGGACCACAAATGAAAGCGAAAACAACTCATCACCATTTATCATTTATGAGACACTTTGTACTTTCCTAATTTATTGCAACGACCTATTTGCACTATCTCAAATTAAAATTGTTTCCAGAGTGCAATTCGTTTAGCTAGCAGACAATTCCGTTCTTTGCAACATTGATGGCAGAAAGTTACGGTAGGTTTATAAACATATACGGAATTGATAAAAAATGGTATAATTATTCCGTCATAAATATCCAGTTGACTTACGGGTCATCTTAAGAAAAAACGTGCCAACGTTAATTTCACTTAGGACCTTGTGATTTAGTTGGGCTACCGATTGTAAAACCCGCCCCCAACTAGGGCAAATCATCGACTTATCTCGCCGTGCGCTTGAGTAATAGCAACTTTAATTTTTTGTTATCACACCACGGCGCGTTTAAACAAACCCATTACCTCGCAGTAATCTAGTATGACCTTAGATACAGTGTTCGTGCCCAATCACTTCATTTCTAAAAGCATAGGCGGAGAAAACGGCAGGCCGTGGAGCGCGAAAGGCGACGCTTCGCCCACGGCTGACCGCACAGCAAGCGCCCTCGCCGCCCGCGCCCCGGACACCAGGTGCGCCACACGAGCACCCAACGCCGTAGCGCCTATTTCGCGAGATATCCTGGCAAGCGTGTCCTCAATGAGTTTCAAAATGACTCACGTCTTCGGGCGTGTCAACTGCAACGGCCGTTAGTCATAGATAGTGCAGGGTTTTTTTATCCCGAGATGCGACTTTATTGTCCATGGTGGATGGTGACATCCGGAGACTAGCGGCAACTCCCCCCTCCAGGTTACTCCACCAGCGGGACACCGCTCCATCCTCTGAACTCCCGTCTCGCCTCCTAACTTATGCGGTTGAGTATTGCATGAAAGAAAGTGTGCGCATAAGAGGAGGAGATAAAATAAGAAAGGAAATGCGCTCCGTTGCCCGTTTTTTAGTATAGTGATCCAGCATTCAACTGGTACAGATCCGAGAAACCACATAAAATTACCGATTAGAGCTGCGGAACGCACACAACGGCTGTTCTCGACTTACCTCTATATATAACTAGCGTCGAAACATACGTCACGTAGGGGCTCGAACCCTGAGATCCCAGTCGGAGTTGCTGCAGAGACAAACTCAATACGATCCCTCAACTAAGTCGGCCTTTTTTTATTTCAAAGATCGCTGGGGAGGGGGGTTGAATGTAACCTGCAGTGGTATTGTCTTCGTAAATACTGAATGCGTTATAATACAAAGCTTTCACAATTTTTTTTGTTCACAAGAGCCTTCCTTTATACACACGAAGAAATTCAGTTTCTTTTGCAATTACGTTTTTTTTATTGTAACAAATTCAAATCGTCGACAGCTAAAGGGTCAACTCTGCAATCCCTATTAATAGCAAAGGCATTTATTTATTTTTGAATCTGGAAAATAACCACCTTCAAATAGCCAGCCCTTCCAGTGATTCGGTTTTCTTCGGCGGTGTGCGCCATAAGGCCCAGTGTGAGCAGAGCGGCCTGCGGCATCGCCTCCTCCCGCGGTCTGCGGTCGCAGGCGCCGCCCCGATGCACTATTAACGACGCGCACCGCTGCGCCCGAGAGACCGCGGCCGCGCGGCCCAGCGCTCCACTCGCTGCTCTCACGCGATGGGAACCCGGGAAATAAACCGCTGCGACAAACCAAACTGTCAAAAGAGTTATCAACCTAGGCTCTGCTTTGGATATAATTACTCAACATTTCGTTCAGACGTTTCCAACAACAGCACAACAGAAAGAACTTTAAGGACTTCATTTTTCGAGTAGTGCCAGTCTTGCAGTCCGTGAACGATGAATTTCTGAATGCAGCAGTTTCCACCAGTGGTAACAATTGCAATTGCAATTTTTATAAATAATTATCGGAATAACATTATACGGAGCACTATCGAACTGATTTTCAGAACAATTAACACATTCTTTAATATTCATCTCCTACACCACCTACAGTTCAAATTAACTATCAACATTACCGACAATTCAAACACGGGTCTATTAGCTCTAAATGCAAGTTTTAACACTCGTCACCAGTGTTCGTCAGTTCTTCAGAATTGTGAGTACATGTCTCCGTTAGAGACGTCCATTAAACGCCCTTTAGTCTAAGTTTTGTGCTAACAAAAAGTTTCCGAGCCATCTATTTAAACGAATAAGGGTGGCAATTCAAACGACTGCGTTATCTCGTATCCTCCGAGAATACATTCATTCCGAATTCTCTTTCAAACAGCATTTCCATTATAATCCAATTGACGATCATTTTCCATCGCGAGGCGAGCAACTTCTGAACACCTGTTCCCGTCCACGCGGGGACCAATAAAAAGTCAGTTGCTTTGAGGCAAGGTGTTGCGCGCCAGAATAACAAGGCACGGGCGCGGGTGCCGCTGGGCCAACACCACCAGGCAATGGCGCCCGCGGCGGCGCCTACAAAAGGCGGAGGGGAGCTGCCCTCGCGGAAGCGAAACCAGCAGTTGGGGTTGGGGGAGGGGGGGTCGAACAGGCTCGATCGCACTCACCAGGCGCAACGTTCGCAACCCTACTTCACGCACACATCACTCCTAGCATACTCCATAGCTCGTGTATTTATACGTTGACACGAGGATAAAGAGGATTGATTGAAGAAAATTTGATTGTCAAAAGCACTTTTTTTCTAAATTACAGCTACCTCAGGCGTATTCTACTCGGACTCTTCGAATACGCAACAACTTCGTTCATCTTGAAGTGTGTGTCTTAAAGGGTAGAATAACCACATTTCTACATTATCGGTTGGAATAATTCCAACGCTCTTGGTTAGCTATGGATCACGACGTAAACAATATATCCTTCGTTTTTAGTGATGGAAACACTTGCCGCAGTACAAGATCTGTGCGTGGAAGAAAAGGATCTGTCGAAGATATGCGCAATCTTTTTGTTGGGCGAACGCTAACGAACATAAAACTTTCCGCATTTTTGCAGTCGCTGGAAACAAACATGGAACGGACCGCAGTTGACTTTTAAATAAAATATTGAAATATTAGGAAAAATAAAAGTAGGATCGACGAGCTAGTGTATAACGGTGGTGATCAAACAAGAACAATTAAGAAACATAGTATAACATATTCAACACAAACATCACAATTTATGGCAAAATTGCAAGCAGTAAGTTCACAACTTCTATTAGTCTTTGGTATAATTTAGAAGTGTGACAATAAATTTCCAATTTGGTTTTTTTTCTTTTGTTGGTAGTTCTCTTTAGAAATTCGGTTTAGAGATTTCCGAATTAATAAATCATTACATCCTGTGAACCTGGAATCCCTTTTGGAAGAAACTGCTTGTCAGATCCACTGAACGGCATAGGAAGTTCTGAACGATTATAAAAATTAAAGCTGAGGACTCCAAAAACGCACCTTCCTTAATAAATTTTAATACGGCCCCGTTAAAAATGTTGCTATTCTTGAAGACGTACAGAGAAAGCTGAGAATAATGCACGACCTGATCGCGGCCCAGGCTTCCGCGATTGCCTTCCACGAATGCCGATCCCCCGCCCTTGCCCTCCCCGCCGCCAGATGGTTATCGATGATTTACGGAGTTCCTTGGAGGCGAAGGCGGGGGCGGTCGATGGGCCCGCGCCCGCCTGGCGCTCCAACACCGCACACCCTCCGCGAGGCGGAAGGGATCGGAATTATTCTGCTATTCTGGCTGCGCTGCAAACAGTGCAATAAATAACACTGCAAACTGATACATTCAATCGCAAAATTGCAGAACCGCCCACAATTAAAGGTATCAGCAGATTTTCAATAAATGTCATGTATTCCGCGCGGACAGGCCAAAAAAGGAATTCAGGGGGCAGCAAGTAAAAAAAGCGCGGAAAGGCATGTGGGCACGAGGCGGGCGAGGGCCACGCGCACAAAAACGGGGCTGCGTCGGAACGGGGTGAGGTGGAGCGGCGCGGCCGAGGACAAAGCCAGGCAGAGCCCCGCGTGCGGCCGCGCTAATGGCCGAGGTGCAAGGCCCGGGCTTGGGGGGCGTGGTAATTGTGTTAGTGGTCCCGGCCCCGGGGACGGCGCGGCGGGCGAGCAGCGCAGCCCTGGGGGAACAGCCTGCAGTTGCGGCGGCGGCGGAGGGGGGCCGAGGCACGAGGTGCTCGCCGCAGGTGTGACGTAACGCTCCAAACGCGACTGGCTCCGGCCCGCGCCGCACAGCGACGGGGACATCGCGGCGTCGGGCGTGCACACGCTCGGCGAACCGCACGGGCGGCGGCAACTCTCTCCTTGGCCTGATACTACAATGCGCCCCGACACCGGACGACTACAACCCGAGATTAAATCAACGTCTGGGCTCCCTACACCTCGCGAGAACGACTGCCCGGACAGGTCAAAAACCCTGGTAGTCCACTCGACACGGAAAGATGTTGCCTACGGCTGCTTTCGAAGGCGTTGTCGCGTTTTTGCTGTGCTACACGTTTTACTTGTATATTTATAGGGAGATGTTTGTTTTTCTACACACTCTCTATTTACATTAAAATATAATTTGCAACGTGTCAATTTTCATGACTAAGAAAGTATTGAAGATATGTTATAAATCCAAACTTTTAGTCAATACATATTTCAATAATTTCACACATATATTCGTTTCACTACTTACGTAGAGAGTTCGTAACAAACATTTTCATTGTTGTATACTTTGCGAAGAGTCAACCGACGCCATTTCGCGCGAAAGCTTGATGTGCGCGTATCCAAAGAGCGCGAAGGCCGGGGAGACACTAAGCGCTCTAGCGCAGCGAGCAACGCCTGGCGATGAACGACGCTGCCCGCCACGCCCAAAACACCATCTTCTAGCATTCCAGGGCGATTTATTTGTACGTGCGTTTCAAGAAAATAAACTGTTGACGGTTTCAGCCAATCGGGAGCTTCTAGGTTACTACAGTCACGTCACTATGGTGTCGTTCAAGATGCCGATTGGGTTTACAGCTGATTTACTTAAAACGCACATTTAAATAAATCAAAGTATATGTGCAGAGTGAATCGCAATACGCTACCTCCAGTTATCATCATCGATAAGTAGACATTGGTAAACAACGCACAGAAATTACTAACACCACCCACACGTTTCGTGATGGCAAGCGAAGAGTAGGTAGGCTGTAGGTTCACATCCGCCCCTGCGGCTGCCAAGCGCTTCCAGTGGCGCCGGAGAGCCGGTGGCGGGCGGGAAGAGCGCGAGGGCCGAGAGGAGAGCGGGGGCGGAAGTGCGATTGGCGGCCGCAGAGGCGCAGGGCGCGCCGTCAGGGCCGTCGCCGCAAGAGACGCCTCTCCCATTCTTCCTCCTCCTCTTTCTCCTCCGTCGCCGGAGGTGGCAGATGGGGCTCCACGCCCACGCTCACTCCGACAGCGTGAAAGAGACCGAGGCGCGACGGCCCAAGGAAACGCAGGGGAGCCCAGTCGACGTGCAACGACACTGGCAGCATACGCGCTTCTTTTTTATTTATGTTTTTATTTTATTTTTTTTTATTTTTACTTTTCACCTTCTTCACGTTTCACGCAAATCATTACTTGCAGAAGGACGAGCGGTTTTGCGATTTAAACTTTACTTGCAATCTTCATTATTCACAACTATCTCGGGAAAAGAAGTTTCAGTTCTCTTATAAATTCGAGCGTTTGAACATGAAGTTTTCAATCGACCCAGAAATATGATAAAAACGTTCCTGAATGAAATCACATCGTGGCAACTTTCCGTATATAAGAACACCAATAGCAGAAGAGCTTAGACGTATACAATTAACATCTTTGATACCCTATAGTACCAAATGGTTTCTATGGTGGAGGGGGAAACTTACACATTAAGGCTAAATCAGAAATACAAAAATGAGACGAAAATAAAAGAAAAAGGACGACCAAACGTAACCGAGAATGCCCCGCAACCATTGTTTCTCTAGCCATTCCCTTTTCCAACGACTCTGGTGAATGTAAATCAATCGGCAAAACTTGCACGTACTGCCGCACGCTTCCGCCTCGAACTCAACGCTCGCGCTGAAATGCGAGTCACCAATCCGTGACGAAGGCGATTAGTTAACGCTCCGAGAACAGCAAATGTCAGTTTAAAAAAAGGTTCGCAAACGAGCTCCACTGGCGCTCTTGGCTCTTCATTAATGGGCCTCTAAAAACGCCGATAAAAGCGCGCGAAACAAAGGGAAGCGCGCGCTTAAAAACGGATGAAGAGACCCCGCGTTCAACCCGCCGCCCGCCTCCGCCGGCGCACAGCTGCAACGCGCCGCACGCGAAGGCGAAAGAAGACGTGCGGGCGCAGACGACTACCGAACGGATCAATGACGCCGCCACGAAGATCAAGCTCCTTTACGAGACGCGGTTGCAGCGTTATATCCGTGTCAAAACGAGGGATTAAATCGATCACTACGAGGGGCTCCGAAAAAATATGGAAGGAGAACTCAAACACATTAAATATTAACTGTGGATCTTTAACGGCTTCACTGAAATTATCAACGATCCTCAAAACGGCCGAGAAAAAGTAATAGCCGGAAGTAATCATGCTGTTATTGCGCCCCTACTTTACACGGGCACTTTGACGACAAACCTTTCCGTTTTAACAAAAGATGTCTATGGAAAACAACAACTTTGTTCACAGATAATACTAATAAAACTGACCTTTTTCTTATAAATCTTTTAAATATGACAATCATACATATACTACGTTTGGCATAAATTTTCTAGTTAATGTATTTCACGAAATAAGTACCCTAATATCAGGAGTCTTTTCAGTCATAAATAGTAAACTATACAAAGGTAATAACATTCCTACTCTCAATGACAGACTATTTCCACAATTTCTAGTTTAGAATTCAACATCCAAGAAACTCGCATACAAAAAACACAATTTAAATATTGTTTAAACATTTTCCCCTCCACACTTGGATTAAAAGCCAGCCGTTGAAGCACCCGCGTGTAAACTATGACGAAAATCTATGGGCGTACACAAGTCTCGCTACTTTTTCGAAAATCCAACCAATCGTGAAACAATGTATATAACAGCTCAATATGCCAAGACTTAAAGAGTTAAAATGGAACAATGTAGACGCTCGGGGTGAGAAAACTTTTGAACCAACATTCCGAGTAAGACTGATATTTAAGAGACTTTTCTTTCAGCGCAACTTTGGAAGTCATTGATTGCAGCAAACAGTCTACATTGATCTGCTTCGGAGACAAGTTGTTCCGCTGGCCGCGTCGGGAGACGGGCCGCGCGCCGAGGTCGGGCCACCCCTGCCTTCGGGGCGACGAGTATTTGGCGCGCCAAGAGGATCCCTATCGCCCCGCCCCCGCCCCGCCCCGCCCCGGGGAAGCCGGCGTCGTCGGCGCCGCAGCCGCAGCGAGAAAGCCCGCGGAAATGGGATCTCGGGAGCGGGCGGGAGCGCGAGCGAGAGCGAGGAGGAGAGAGGAAAAAGTTTAAAATATACAGCGGGCGGGGCGGGGCGGGGCGGCGCAGTGGAGGAGAAGGCCGAGAGTAAGGGAGCGCGCGGGCGCAAAGGGCGCGAGCACAACAGGTCAGCGCACGGCGCCTGATGGATAGAGAGGCCGACCCGCGGCGCCCCTCGCCGCCGACCCCGGCCGGGCGCGATCAATTCCCAGCTGCTGGCGCCGCGCGCCCCTCGCCCCGGGGGAAGCGCCACGAGCTCCCTCCGGCCCATTGGCGGCGGCGCGGCTAATGCTCCGCCCGCGATGCTGGAGGCTTTCGCTTTCGCTTCCGCCCTCGCCGCACTTGCGGCAGAGGGAATACAAGGAATTCTGTCATTGTTAGCGCCTAGGCATTTCCTTTTTATTTCCAATCGTACTTTATTAATACTTTCCTCTTCTTTCTCCGCTCGGACCATCCAGCACGACCCCGACAATCAATCATTGTTCGCAATGAAAACGTATACTGAGACTGCGTCGCAGCGGGTGCGAAGAAGCAAGCACAGGACAGAGACGCTGAGAAGGGACAACAGAGAGGAGCGGCCGCTCTTTTTCCCGTCCTTTCCTTGGCCGCTCGCTCGACCGCGCTCCTCGGTGCTCCCGCTCTTTCGCGCTCGTCGCGCGAGGGGGGCGGGGCGGGGCGGCGACCGCGCTCTGAATCCGCGATGAAGCTCCACCGCCCGCGCCACGCCCTTCTCGGGTTACGGCGCCGGGAGAAGAAAAAAAACCGCCGGCCGCCGCTCCCCAAGCGCCCTTCGAGCCGCTGACTATCTGCTGCCGCCGCCCCCACCCACCGTGCGCCGCAAGCCGCCGGCCGCTCTAGCGAACGCAACTCTGCGCCTACAGAGAGGTTGCAAAGCATGTCGTAAGATGCTGCATGATGAAAGTTAGGAAGAAACCTATCTGCTTCCATAAACCTTGCTTGCGTCATTTGAAATCCATTTCTGCGCCACACCATTAAACATCAAAAGGAAGGTTCATTTATAATGGAAGGTCTAACAATACTGGCCACTAAAATATGCTATCTATTCTCTTTATGTAACGACCGCCACCACAGGCATATATTCATTAGAAAGATTAAATTATTTAATTAAGTAGGGGAGATGTAGAGCAACGGATCTTTATACATTACAAATTGCTTAACGCTACAATTTTGTTAATACTAATACGATCTTTCAGGCATCTCTCACGCGTCTCCACTTAAATGATTACTTGGCAAGTTTGTGAGCATACAACAGGTGTTCACGAATCGAAAGCATTTAACACACCTGCTTGAGCTACAGACGTTTCATTATACGTATAGTGAAAAGAAATTTCTCGAAATATTAACTCCATTATCCACCTGCGAGCTAAAAGAATCTTAATTAAAAACACAAACAGCACGGATCGAAATCCATTCATTATTCTCGAAAACGATTGTACTTTCCATTCACTGCCATCGTTACGAAGGCAATTCCCAACAAAATGAGATGACGTGAGATACGCGCGGCCGGAGAGCGATAACAGGCGTGAAACACGCCACGATCAACGATACCCCCGCCCTTCCGTGTACGTAAAGCTACCGATGCAGACCGCGCCCGCGAAAGCATACACTAGGTCGCGTACGTCACAAACATCTCCCTTGGAAAAGAAAGAACAAAGGAAAGCAACGCGATCCAAGACGGTTAACACGCGGATGGCGGAGCCATTCTACCTGTCACCCTGACATTAAAAGATGCATGGAATAGGGGGGAAACAGCGGCGTGCTAACGCAACTAAAGAATGTGAAAGTTTCGTCGCTTTACCACCCGAGGCATGGCCGATTCCGTCACACAGACTTGAAGGTGAAATCGCAATTATTGCCGTCGCGTAAATCACTAATTTTTCGCGTAAAAATCTCTCGACAGTTTAAAGTAAATTCACGCGCAATCATTAATGAGCACCCAATTACTGCCTTCCCGCCAAGGAGTACAAGGAGAGAGCACAATGTTGTCCTCTGCAGAAGCAGGACGTTGCCGGCGATTGAGGGCGGTTGGGGGGAGCGCCAGCGCAGCCCTTTGCTGGCGTGCCCCTTGTCGCGTGCTGCTCGTCACGCGCGCCGTTGGGGCGGCGGCAGCCGCTAGTGCCCGCGGCGCCTCCCGGCGAAGCGCCCGCCGCCCAAATACCTCCGGAATAGCCCCCCCTCCCCCCAATCGATGCCCTACCACCACCACCACTGCCCACCCGACTAACATGGCGGCCTTCGTGCAAGAAAAAGGGACAATCGATGTGAAATAAGAGCACTCGAGCAGATAATAACGGAAGGACGGAGTAAATGATAGTCAAGACCTTGGGACCAAAAATACGAAAGATGATCCAAGTCGGAGAGAGGGGGTAGCGACCGAAGTTAGAGGGTGCAACAAACAGTCGAGTACCAGCGCGGGATGGGAGGTTCCGAAAGAGCCCGCTAGGCAGGCAACGGGGGCTCCTTCGCTCTCAGGCCACGCTCCGCTTGTTCAGCGCACGGTCGGTAGCTGCGCACTGCCGCAACCTCCATATAAATCCATAATCAGTTTATTTTTGCACGGCTCAGCAATGCGCAATCGCGACGCGGAACGGAAGGGTCTGCATGGAGGGCCGGGGCGCGCGGCCGCCACGACGGTGACCAGCGGCTGCGTGCCGCTCCCTCGCTGCGGTTTCGCCGTCGCCGCCGCTTCCCGGCGACTTCGATTCAGCTCCGATCAAGTTTCCGGGGCAACGGGCGCGACCCGCAGTGGCTTAACTTTCAAAAGTCCTTGGAACATACTGCGAATTCAACTACGTCCACCTAATGCATGTCATTTTCGTCTAATGGCTGGAAGCCAACGCTCATGGGGGGATAATTTATAAACCCGCAGCATGCCATATTTTGGCTCCAATTGTTAATTAAGTAAGCGACGAATCACTCACTGCCACAGCGTGCTTTCATTGACGTTAATAACTACGCAAAGGGAATATTATATTACCTACAAATAGACATATAAATGCAGTTCTCTCGCTAATATCACGATATCTCCGATCGGGAATAAAACATAACGATAGAGATAAGCGCACACAGTTAACCAAATCAATTGTATTTCCATAACTATTTTCGAACCAAGTTTCATAACAACGAAGTTGACTAATAAAACATTTTATGAAAAAAACGTTTCAATAAATTATGGGGCTAGAAAAAAAAAAAAAAAGATTTACCCAACTCTTGTGACACCGATGTTCAAAACATCAGCTCAATGTGTCTCAACAAATCATAAGAACGCCGAAAAATAAGTAAAAATTCGAAATGGTATTTGTGTCTTTCAGCATATCGCTTTTCGCATGGAAAGCCAGAAACAAGAGTTCGCATTTTATTTTTCTTATGAAAGAATAAATAATGAAACACGATTTTCTTACATTCAAAACTATCAGGGCAATGATTTTTAATTATAAATTACGCATCTGCTTCACTAAAATTTATGTGAAAACGACAACTGAAATCATCCCGAATTGTACAACAAAACAGCAATCGCGCCCTTTCTCTCACAAAAATACCTCAGGATTTTCGAACAGGATAAGAAGCTGTAACTCACCTTCTGCAATCCCATTTAAAACTCGATAACAGGAATGATAATCGTGGCACTCACCTGCAACAAAAGAATCAACTTTCAAATTTCAAAATTCAAAATGAATTGATCAATAAAAAATATATTAGTATCGTTTGCGCCTTTCTACATATTCACAGGCGCCGTTAAAAAATGTAGGAGACCGATTGAAACAAGGTCTCACATAAGTCTTAGATTTTAGATGTTTCTACACGAAATGATTTGCAGCTGTGGACGTGTAAAGAATCCGCATACCAGCCCAAATGAATTATTAACATTAATCTGTGCATAAATAAATACGTATAACTGAACTTTCTCCAAAGATCTGGGAGAAAGTGAAAAAAAAGAAAGAACCTAACACAAGCACCACGCGCCTCGCCCTACCGTGGAGCCCGCGCCAGCCGGTTCGGTTCGCACCCGGACCGGTTCTTCCTTCCCGGCTGCTTCTCACGCAAAAAAGGACGAGAGCGGCGGAGCGGGACGCGGCGCCCGCGGCGGCCGCACGCGATGGCAGCGGGTGGCGACGGAGCGCCGAGCGCGGCGGGAACGGAAGTCCCGCGCGGCCACGTGCACTTTTGCATATGCATGCGACGCGGGAGGCGAGCTTACTCACGGCCCCGGCGCAGCACGCGTGCTCATTACCGCCCTATTCACGGCGGTAGCTCCCTCGCACGCGTCGCCCCGCGCCACCTCGGAACGAAGGGGCAGCCACTGGCGGCGGGGCGCGGCTGCAGGCCGGCCGCCCAGGGCTCGCCCACAGAAAGCAACAGAAAACGTAAATAAACGAGAGTTAACAAAGGAACCTCTTCATGACCCAGAACGTTCCTTATTGTCAAGCCTCACTTGCCCATTGAGAATTCTGCAGATAATGTAACGCCATTTAAAACAGGTTTCTTAGACAACTTGCGTATTGTAATCTGTTGTCAAAAGCAAACTTCCGTATTATTATTATTATTATTATTATTATTATTATTATTATTATTATTATTATTACTATTATTATTACTATTATTATTACTATTATTATTATTCTAGGGGTTCACAGTTCCCATATTCTAGAAGCAAAGAATATGTTGATTGAGTTTTCTCAGAGAACAAAGTGATCGAAAAGAATGTTCAAAACTATATGGTATTGCCAATAGTTTCACCCTGTTATTTCAATATGGGTTTTAAGAGAGAGAAGCACATCGTTTTTCCGAGCGCGTAGCAACCTAATCACAGTATACTCACGTCACGAACTTACTGCAGGCAAGCACGCGATGCTAAACATTCCAACCGTTAACGCAAACGACCAAACGTGTTTCGTGATGCTACGCAATTCGTGATTCTCAATCATCTCGATACATTCAAAAGAACCCGCTCAATACAAAACAAGCTAGAAAAGAATGACCGGGCCTTCTGCTCAGGGTAACACTCAACACAATGGTCTCATTAGAGCATTTCGAAATCATTCATTCTGAATTTAAAAAAATAAAGCAAAAAAATAATTTAACCAATTGTTACTTAAACACATTATTTGGATTTTACTGAAATCGAAATGAAAATACAAAAAATATTATCCGGGAAGAAGATAAATCACGAAGAAACTTACGCAAATGGTAATTTTAGTGCAACAACGCCTGATGGACAAAGGGAATGGACCGATTCCTGGGCCCTGTAGACCTAAAAACCGTTGTTCGCAGGAATGTTTGGAGCGCGCGGCGAATAACTGAAGGGCGCCGGCGGTGGAGGGCCAGCCGCAGGCATCCGCAGGCGCCGCCGCCCACGCCGCCCCACCCATCCATGCGCTTATCCTCAAAGCGCGCCGCGACTCTCGGGTCAACTCTCTCGCCATTTCAGAATGTCCAGTGGACTATAAGGAAATAATAATCACGGTTTTCTTGGCGAATCACAAAGAATAAATCCAGGGTTCAAAACATTTTTCACACGTGTAAAATTATTTCAGTAAACATATCAGTGACATTTTATATGACGATAACAAGCTGAATCAAACACGGGAAAAAAAACAGTTGCAGTATACCAGATCCATGATACTGTAACAAGGGAACTGTTTTTTTTTCCCCTGAATAACGTTAGTTGCTTGAAAGTGGCCGAATGGGGTCTATGTGGTGATATTTGGGAGCAAGAAACATCTTCAAACACGTTGCTTGGACCCAAAGTAAAATAAAGGTAACCGTAATATTCATTTTCTACGTGTTCCTAATGGGGCGATAAATATCAGCGTTCGAACTCGCAGCCTCCGCGTGAAGCGCGCGCTAAGGCGTGGGCGTACCGTGCGCCCGAGAATCTGGAATCGAACGGCGCCGCCAGAAGCCCGCTCGTTGCTCCTCGAGCGACTGCCCTTTCCGCCCATCCTTCCGCCCTACCCTTCCAGGCGGGCGGCCGCTGCCGCTTGTGCGGAATGGGAGGAGGGGGAGGGGGAGGGGGAGCGGACGTGACCGCCGCCCGGCCGCGGCCGCGCCCCCGCGACGACGGGCTTAACCCGCTTGGCCTCTAATTCCCCTGAGCGCAGGACCTCGCTCTCCAGACTAATGCGCAAGTGACCGCGGACGCCAGCACAAAGCAATCATGGAGACACGGGCGGCGAGAAACACGTACGTACAGAGAAAGCAAAACTCGATACAAGCGAATTCAACACCGGATAAATGCATTAGCCGCATGCTAAGCGCACCCGCAGAGAAAATAGTACGACAGAAGGAAGATTGACGCAGTGCCGATTCTAGACGCACTGCGACAGAGTTGACGGCAGCACCAAGACTTTTCCCGAGGGCAGGAATGGGTTCGTGCAGAAGCAGAAAGAAACGGCGCGGGCGTTGGGGGAGGGGGGGGGCGCTGCCTGCCGAAAACGTTCTCGAATATTCAACGAGTCTCGTTCCGTGCGCGGGCGGCCTCCGTCACGCTACGCCGCGGTAGCGAAGCGCACAACTTCTCGGCTCGCGCCGGCGCCGGCAGCGAATTTCCATCCACCGCCTCATAACGGGAGGGGCGCGCGGGCGATGGCGCGCCGGAAACCTGTTGGACGGAAACGAGGGCGAGGGCGGGGGCGGGGGCGGCAACGGGGCCGCTTCGCGAGCCGCTCTTGACCTGGATGCCGCCAGGCGCGCCCTCCCAAATTCCACGATTATTATCTACTCGCACTGACTGGTACGGAATCACGGTGTCATCGTGGGTCCATTACAACATTGGTTCACGTTATTCTGTAGTGTGATATGATACTTGGCTGTCCGGGATAAGCCGCGTCACTCTCGATCGAGTTGACGTTTCGGCCTTCTTCAGAACTATACAGCTCAAGACAGACCGACAGTAACGCGACTCGGCCTGGACATCCAAGTATCATTTGACTCCGGCCGCGGAAGGCTACGAATCCAATTCTTGCCAGACGCTGCGCACGATGATGTTGATTTGGTTCACGTTTCTTCAGGGAAGCGACTTCACTGATCAATTAATTAGTTTCCACATCAAATATATTTTATAACCACAATTCACACAAAAAACAGCTTGACCAAAAACCAAACAAAGTAGATATTATTGCACGGTTTTCAACTATCTCATTTTCACTCATTATACCCAATCTGGCTATTTTTAGTTGTTTTTGAGTCTTCTGACCAATGGCCAGTCTGTATCACAGCAAAGTTCCCCCCTCGCTTCATCGTTCGAAGTCTTCTATCCAGGTTCACTCCGCACCAATTTAGAATCGATTTAATAGCTATACAGCGCAGGTCCTATCTTATTTATCAGCACCCATCTTAAACGCCTCCAATAGAACTACGCGGTGCTGATTATTTAAATGAGGATTTATTTTTGCTCAAAATTCTTAAATGGAGTTCCTGCAATGCATGATATAACGTATAACGACCGGCATGCACGTCCTCAATGTTTTGCTCAAAAAAGCCATTTACTGCGCTGGTTTGAATCCGGAGTAGTATGAACCATATCATGGGATGAGCAGTTCGACGTTATATTATTAGATATTTATTTGATGTATCGTTTAATAGCAGTGATGGGTTAATATCTGAATTTCTCGAAACTCGAAACCACAATACTTTTAAACACACAACATAAGTGATTCAATTAATTGTAACTACATATTTTTATCATCATGCATACTTGCGTATATTAATTTAATATTAAAAAATATTGAAAGATACATTTTCAAACATTTTTATTCAGAAAAAACTAACATCGCATCTCTATCTGGGTGAATTCTATTTCTTTTGTCACATTAGTCCAGCTGTACTGTCGAAAAATATTGTAGCTGTTGGAATACTGAAGTACCGAATAGAACTTTTTCTTAAATTGGGGAATGCACTTTGTGTGTGTAGTAATATAGCAATTACTATCAGGAGGAAGCACGTCCTCACTTAGGCATCTTCATCCTCGGCTTTTCGTGTTTCCTGCACACACCAGAATATTCTTATATAGGCACCAAATGCCTTGAATTTTTGGGGGTTTAGCAGCCTACAATTTAATTAAAAATCCGAACAGAGGGACCCTTCGTTTTTGCTAGAAGAAGAGAAAAGAAAGGGATGTGAAGAAAATTATTCTGCAAAATCTCAAGAGTGGGGAAAACTTTACAAAATTGGAAGGATGAAAAAAGTATCGAGACATTTTCAGAAGTAACGATCGCCAAGGATACCACCCGAGAATCGCGGGTATCGAGGACCGGGCCCTCCTATTTCCATTCCATTCCAAGTGCCATTCCCTCAACATGCGAAGCGCTAAGGAACGACGACGGCTTTGTGGGTCAAGAAACCACCGATGCAAAGGCCTACTGAATGCGCTACTTACGGGGAGGGAGGAGACTGGCATCAAACATCGAAAACATTGAAACCATTAACACTTGGCAGCGAGAAAAAGCGCTTGCACACGCGCCCCCAAACCATCTTCCCTTCGCGAAGAACTCGAAAACGATTCGTCCTGCGCTTCTTAGAACGGTTTTGTGTCCGTGGAGGATTTCTTATGCCAACATTGAGCCCTCGTTGGACATCCTATTGAACTGTCGAGAATATTCTCATCCGTAGCTACGTAGCTCCGTTGGCAGAAACATCCGATGTTGGGTAATGGTATGTTGCCATTTTCGATTTTAAAACAAAGATTTGCCAAGTGCGGAATGGTCACACTGATCCAACTAGTAATTTAAAATTCGAGAAACGAAAAGCGTGAGCGATATATCGCAGAAAATTACGTGCATATCAAGTCCTTACCCACAGTGAGGTTCAATACCGTTTGTTATTATAAAGGTATGTGATTGGCCATCTTTATTAATGCGGGAAGAGAGAGTGACGGAAGAAAATTAGCCAAACAGTAGGAACACTCAATTCAACAACTTCAGCACACTTTTTTTTTTCGCAGAATCATCACTCGACGCTTCGTGAAATAAGCACTTGCATAATATGCCGTCGGCAGAAACATGGTTTCTCAAGCACAAGAGAAAACATGACAAATACTATACGGCAATTTATGCAGCTCGTGACTAATATTGAGTGTGAAAGTTATATACGAACATAATACTTTCCTTTAGAGTTTGTTTTTTCCAACTCATAAGTATTCACAGTGCACAAGCGAAATCAGCGTGTCTGCATTTCCGCCGCTGCCGCCCGCGAATACCGCCTTGCGCGCGTACATCCCGTTCTGCGTCGGGGCGGCGCGGGCGCCGCTGGCGAAAACAAACCCGAGTTCGCCCGCGGCGACGTTCACGGACACACTCGGCAGAAGGCGGTCGCTGGGTTGTGTGCCGTCGGTCCGTCGGCGAACCCACGACCAAGCGCCCATCGCAGACGCAGCGCACGGCGCACAATTAAGAGGACGCCTTTCAAGTCACACGCGGGCTGCCCTTACAAGGCTGCGGCGTTTTTACCGCCGCTGCAGGGAAAGGACTGGCCACGGGAGCTCGCGACGAGCGACGGCCTTCGACCTCGCGCAGACAGCCAATCCAATATATTACAAAGAACCACAAACGTGAAGGATTTAATAAAAATGAAATGCATATATTTATAGAAGATTTGAAATGCATTGGTAGAATTATGGTTACGATAGTGATGTGTGAAAAAACATTGTATTTAATTAATATACCTCGAAATACACACGTTTTGAATATGCATAACTTTGTAAATAACTAATTGTTTAAAATCCAGATATCTGAATAAATGAAATATTAAAAGATAAAAGACTTTCGCATTCATAATTAACAAATATCAGTAACATTTTCGTATGGATATTAACATTAGCGAGATAACATACTCTGATATAGAATTAGTCAATTCTCCTCTAACATTGCTATCATCTACATCAGGGCAGCTCAAACCCAAGAATTCGGGCCAGACTACCCGCTCACACCCGCGTGCCTCTTGCCTTTCACTAGGCTACGCCGATCGCGCCCGTGAGCCTCCCCTCCCGTGGGCTGCCTCGACACACAGCGGGCCACACCGGCCGTCCGCAGATAGCGCTGGGCCGGGCCACCCGCACCGCCCAACTGAGCGTCCTTGATCTGCATTTACAAAAAACCAAGCAGAATCTCCGGAGCACAAGTTTGCTGATCACATCAATTCTTTTCATACTCATGGAAGAGATACACCGATCTCCGAAGAGATCACCGAAGTAAATAATAATAATAATAATAATAATAATAATAATAATAATAATAATAATAATAGAGAGATTTTACCATTCATTCCGACTCGTGTAGAAGATGTGAGGCTGCAAGCGAAACTATCCAACACGTGACAAGTGGATGTAGCAGCCACGCACAGTTGGAATACAAAAAGAGGCATGATGAAGTGGCGAAGCAGGTACACCAATTATTGGCATTGAGAACGGGCTTACTCGCCACTTCCGTGCCGTATTATAAATATGTGCTTGAAAGTAGTGAGCACACACTCTACTGGGATCGCTCCATTATCACTGACAGACATGTCGGCGGCAATAGACCCGATATAACGTACATTGATAGAAACCATCAGCAGGTTTTCCTTATCGATATATCAATACCCAATACCCACAACATATCGGGGAAATATCAAGAGAAGATCCAGAAGTATACCGATCTCGCCCATGAAGTCGCATCTCAGTGGAACTTCAGTAAAGTGACAACTGTGCCTATAATAATATCAGCTACAGGAGTGATCCCAAAAATGACACTTCGGGCACTGGAGTGTCTTCACTTGGATGCCAGGAATGTATATAATATGCAAAAGTGTGTAATTTTGAATACATGCCGTATTGTCAGAAGCCATCTGAACCTTCAGTAAAGCAACCACACACCTGGTCATCATTCCTGTGTGTGGTTGACATACCGACCAGTAGATACTGTGAATAATGTATAATAATAATAATAATAATAATAATAATAATAATAATAATAATAATAATAATAATAATAATAAGCGGCCCAGAGGCTGTGCAGTGCTGCAATTCGAATTGATTCACAGTAGCAAAGACTGCCACCGGCGCGGCGGCGTCCACGGCCAATGCGACTGCGACTGCACCGGCGCGCGAGGCCGCACGCCGCACACGTCCGCGCCGCGTTTCTATCACGCCGACGTGTGTGGAAAGCAAGCGCGCGTTGCGAAGCGGCCTCGGAGACAGCTCTCCGCGCGACGGCGACGGAAACACAAAGCCCGGGCGGCGACGCCCACCGCTACAGCACAATACGCACTCCATCAAAGGAATACCAAGCACCGCGATTGAAACGTACGCGGCGAATCAAAATGAGGGGGTGCCTAGAGAACAATACCAAATTTTTTAAGCTCGGGGACAAATCACTACACCTAATACCACCACGGGGCTTCTTGTACTTACAAGAAGTGTTGACAGGATGTCATGAACTCTGTCGCGGCGCTGTCACAATTTAAATATGACGGGGCGATCTGGCAGCGTTCCATTTCGCATTGGCCGTTTGCCTCGATTCGCAGTAACTGCGAAAAGAATCATTTACGATCTTCTAATGGTTGAACGCCAACGAGATACCTTCTTAAAATCCATGTCAAATTCCCAGAGCTATCTGCAACGGCGTTGAGCGTCTCCCGTCAGCAGCAAGTTTGGGCATTTTTTAATGAACAGTCCACAGAAGTGGCTTCTTTTCCGAGACGATGCACGTCCACGCCGTGAGGAAATGCAGTGCGTGAGTGGCAGCGACCAGGCGGAAGCCCCTAAGGCAGCGAGATCATGCGCCTCAGCCCACGCATCTCTGCTTCGGGGTTGACTCAAAATATCTTCGACGGCTTTCTCTGCCTACTCCGATCGCAGTGAAGCCCAACGAGATAAAAGAATAGATAATTGTTTAAAGACACTGAAAGAGCTATCAAATTAACACATTTGTTCCGTTTAATCAAACTATAACACAAGCATCATTTTGTATAACTCATTTGTGCGTATGCTCCGATTTAAATGTGTCCCTCTAAAGTCACGAGATGGAAGGAGAGGGAGATACTCATCCAATCAGGAGCTTCAATACCAAAAATTGAAGTCAGCAAGAAGCTCCTGATGTGTGTCCTCTCTTTCAAGCTCGTTACCTTGAAGGGGCGCTTACATATAAAATGGATTATAACTTTAGTCCCAGTTCTGCGCATTATGGTCAAGACGTTTCCGGCCGTATTGTTTTTAATACTCAATTCGCATTAAATACAAAATAATAAAAAAGTTAAAGAAGGTTCATTTGAAACAGATCTCAGGAGAGTAGTCTCAGAAAAAACATGTTTTATGGTGTCTTCCCCCTAACAGTGTTCAGAACTATTGAAACCATGATCGCAAGAAACAAAACAATAATGAGAGCTTGTTACACCGACGTCCTAGTTCAACTTGTTTGTACAGTTAGTTACGTTTTTATTCTATTCGCAAGTGAAGCAGGCGAGAAAAGCTGGTGCACAACAGCGCAAATTCCTTTACCGAACTCTGAGAGTGTGACAGAATGCATATCGCTTCGTCGACAGGAAAGGGCACGGGAAAAAGTCACGTCTTCGCTTCCACGGGGATTCAATTAACCAAAAGGCCGCGCGCTCCTCTTCCGCACCGGAGAACAAAGCGAGCGCGCGGGCGCTTCACAAGCGACCTCTGGGCCGCGGCGGAGCGGCAATCAAGGGCCGGCCCGCCATAAGCCTCATAAAAGCGTGAATCCCCCAGCACGCGATGCGCCGGCCGCGCTGCGGGCGGCGGCGGCGAACGCGCAAAGCCACCGAGGCCGCAGGTGCCGCCGCCGCCCCCGCCTCGCCCCGCCTCGCCCCGCCTCGCCCCGCCCCGCCCCGCCGCGCTCGCCAGCACTGCCGCCGCCGCCGCGGCGGCGCGCGTACCGCAGAAGCCGTAGCCGGACCGGGCGCAATTAACCGGCGGTGACCGAGGTCAGGGCTGCGGTCGCCCGGGCAGCACAAGACGAGGCGGCAAGCGGTGCATCCGGGACGGGTGGCGGAGAGGAACACACAAACACGTTCACGCGGGGCGGAACATTGGCAGTTGGTTGTCCGGGGAACGACACAGGACAACGTGAGAATGAGTGGGGATAAGGAGTCGCAGAGAGGAGAGGCAAGGCCTGGCGGCTCGGAGGGGTGGGCGGGTCGCCAGACCGGCCGCCGCGGCCATCTGCATACAATGCCACACGTCGCGCCAGGGTGGCTGACTGGAGAGCTGGGCGGCGGCGGCCGCGGCAGCAGTTGCGGTTGAGCCGTGGACGCGCGGCGGTGGCGGCGTTGCCAACGAAGCGACCGTCCCCGTGTGGCCGGCCGGACCCGGCCAGCCACTGCGGGTCAGGCGGCGGCCGCGCCCAGCTGCCATGTACTTCACGGCGCCAGCGCCCACCCCGGGGCCCAAAGGCGCCCTCACGGCCCTTTCGGATGGGAGGGCATCGCCTTGTTTAAGGTAGCGACACGAAACCAGAGGGTGAACTTACACATCAAAGTTTCTCAACGCACTCATTCGAAGCGTTTCTAAATCTAATGAAGCCTACTTCTCTTCATCACACAATGTTTTTTTTCTGCTTAATGCAGTAAGAGTAAAGATAAGGTTTTATTGTTTTTTAATTTTCTAACACTGCACGGCACACATTTCGACCTGAACACGATAGATACGAAAATTCGCAGCCATTATTTGGTATACAGGACTGACATTCGATTACGAGCCTATTAAATCACTTTAGGAATGTCAAAGAACGGAGACCAACGCACGCCATTTCCTATAAATTAAAAATATGTACGAATTTCCAGCTGGAGCCTACTCTACCTACCGCACAGCTGTTCCGCAGGCTTCCCAAGGAAAATCGGCGCCGGGGGAAGTGGGTCGCCCCGAGGTGGCCCCGAGGCGGCCGCGGCCGCAGGCGGATGGGCGCTTCCCGTCGCCGCAGATACGCCCCCCCCCCCCCCCGCCTCATCGCTTGCCACTGCTCGCCCGCGCCGCGTGGACAACCTTTTTCCTAGCCACAGCGTACTTACGATTACGAGGGCCCAGGAAATGGGGCGAGGTTGCCGGCATGGGATGCATTTCGACAATGTGACTTTTCAAACGTGATAAAATATTCTCAAACAAATACTAGAAATTGAAAGCAAGCAAGAAAGAGACAGTCTCGTTGAAGTCAAGTAGAAGACTGAGTGGGTCATGACAAATGACGGTGCTCATCGTAACTGAATTTCTGCAGAATCGAAAACAAAATCCTCTGGGCCAGGTGAGGTTGTCTTCCTTTGAGCTGCATGGGGGCATCCTTTCAGTGATTGTGCGAATCGTGGCATCGTCACCCACGGGAGTAACAAAACCTACATTTCTATTCATCCTGAATATACCATATACACCTAACCAACCACTTCTACTCGAAACAAGTCTACATATGCTAATTTTACAACTAATTTACCGTACCACAGATTTAGTTATTGGTTAAAAGAACATGGTTTTTAGCTAGTTTCGATCTGGAAGCTCCAAAATAATGCCATATTAACGTCATTCACGACAAGCGCAGAAAACGTCAAATGTGCTTGCCGCTGCGCGAAATGTTGCTGCACGATCCCCTACGTCGCTGTAGAGGCGTGATCAAAACGAGTATGCTTATTACCGCAATACCCAAGCCCTTATCACATGCACAAGGAAAATATAGGCCAGAATTATAATAGCGTAAGCGGGGCATGAGTGCAATCAGGTGAAACCATATGCGAGAAATCGCAAGCAGCGATAAGATAGGGTAGCGATCGCCGAAGGTTGTGGGCGACGACAGCGACAGCGGTCTTCCTCGTTTGCGACCACTTTCGCAAGCAGTAACCGTCGTCTGTACAATACAGCTTTTTCAGAAACTAGGAACCTTCTAGTCAGACAATATATTTTGACTTTGTATGATGGAGAAGACATGCAGTAGACCCCCTATGAACGGCAATTAAGAATATACTACGTTCTCTAGAGAATACAGGGTTACAACAACCGACAGCCAATGAGTCACACAAATCAAAATCAAGTATCGAAGATTGGAAAAATGAAATTCCTAATTCTCAAGTTGAAGTTTTCTTGCAATATAGTACGCGACAGTTCTCGCACGAGTACACCGTGAAAAAAATCTGAAAGACGAGAAAAATGCATGTGTGCCCAGAATACGGATTTACGGCATTAACACTTTTTATTCGTTCAAAGAATTATATGAGTCGTCATTGCCAACAATATTTGGCAATATTTTTGGCAATGACTCATAATTATTTCATTGTAAATGCCAACGAAAACTCACCACAATACCAATAACATTCACACAAAGTTTTATATCCTGTACGGTTCGGACAGTCATCCGACTCGACACAAATCCATGATAAACACATTAAAAGGAAGCCGGCAAAAATAAAACCAAGGAACAACGAAACGCTTTCGTTTCTAGTGGAACCTAGGAAGGGGACGAAACTCAAGCTGTGACGGTCAAGGCGGCGGACAGCGGGAGGTCGTCATCGTCGTTGGACTGAAATCGGTGCTCGGGCGATAATCGCGCCACAAAAAGCTTCCTGCGAAGTACTCGTAACGACGCGTAATTTCTGTGCTATTAGACCGGCTCCTCCCCCGACCGTAACAAACACGCCAAAAAAATGAAGGAAAAGCGGGAACACGCACAGAAAGAAAGAAAAAAAACTGAGTTCCCGCACCGAGAGGAAACACGGAAATGAAATTTTAAAAACCGTTCCGGCTAAAAACAAAAATAGCCGCAAATTCTCATAATGCTACAGGGCGCCGCGCCGTACTCGCATGCGCGTGCAACTTTCAAGAGCTTAAATCGCCTCCACTTCGCGGGCGGCCTGAATAAGTCACGGAGAGCAGCTGGAAACTGAGAACCAAGGACATTATAAAAAATTTAAACCTTCACGAATGATCTGAGAGTTAAAACTGGGCATAACGTTCGCTAGGAGAACCACGGGAAAAGTGAAACCAATCACACTGAAATATTTCCAATATTGTATCTCCTACGAGGTTTCACCTTCCCAAGAATTTTTAGGAGCATCGAAAATCAGCGGACATGTATATTGAACAATACAACTGAAAAAATTCTCATTGCATGAGAGAAATATCCCAACAGCATACTAATGCTTAATATGATATACATACTACTACATATGTATGTATGCTTATGTATGTATGTATGTATGTATGCTTATGTATGTATGTATGCTTATGATATACATACTACCGCTTCACTTTTTTAAACCACTGAAACTGTTGACGATGGTTCTGTTACAAACTTTTGAAAAGTACGACAGCATTTCGTGCAGACAGTGCAAAATGAGACGCATGAGATATTGGAACACAATATTTCAAAATGCATGAAAAATACTCGTAAACAAACAAGGTGGAATAAAAAAGGCCTTACTTGAAACGAACGTTTTTCTTTTTTAACAAAAACGATTTATGGACAATTCTATAAATCGTGCATACTCTTCCGACTATCTTGCCCATTAACATTTTTTACTCCAAACATTTGTTACATAACGGTATAACGTTGCTGCCTTATCTGAGAAATATAAATATGTAAAAAAGACCAAAACCCCGGTGAATCAAGCGAAAATACTTACAACTACGGACTGAATTCGCAAGAAAACACATTTCTCTTTTCCAAATAAGTCCACAGAAATTGCAGGTGAAGTGGAGACTCAAAGTTATGGTCGCTTCCTACATTTGCCGCCTGCTGTAAAGCTAAGGTCGCAATAAGAGAAGCAATAACTGTTTTATAACGGACCCAGGTGTTGTATTTCGAAATCGCAAAATTACGATCTAAACGTGCCCATAAAGCTATTCGTCATAATTGCCGGCCAAGGCAACATTAGGAAAATAACAAATCGTTTAATGAGCACTTTCATATTTCCTCGTTAACACATTCATCTTCCTCTCCCTCACACACATGCGCGAGCAAACGAAGCTGAGAAAGGGAGAGAACTGATTTTCCGCAAAACGGACAATACGTCCAATTATGTGCGTTATACTCTTTTTTTATATATATTCGATCTATAGTATGTGAGATATTAGTGAAACATGTTAAAAAAAACGTTTGATAAGGGACTGATAATCGTTCCTACTTTTTTTTATCTCATGATTTTAACGAAAATAACTTTTTGGAGTCCCTGAAGAGTGTGCATGCGTGTAGCTTCGAAAGAGAGATCAAATGTATGAAATGTCCGCATGGATTCAACGAGTATTATAATATCACGTAACCGTTATAAATATACGAGAAAGTAGAAGTCGAAGTATTGGTTTTGATGTTTAATATTTACGAACAATACAGAAAAAAGTACTGCAAATTTATTATAGACTGTGTTCTAATGTTATAATAACATGCGTTCATGTCAATTTAGCTTGAGTTATTTTTGAATATGCACGGAAAGAAAAGAAGAGTTGCAGTATACCAGATCTGATACTGTAACAAGGGAACTTGTTACAGTGTCATGGATCTGGTATACTGGAGCTGTTCTTTTTTTCCGCACGAGAATGTTGATAATACTTTTCCAAGTTATATTTATATGATCACTCCACGCTCGCTTTTGAAAAGCTGTGTGAATGCATTGTAAAGTTACTTAATACTACGTGTAACCAGTATTTCCTGTCCCAACATAGTTCACCGTCCATGTGGCAACGTTGGCGCAGACTACCTGCAGTCACCAGGGCGCCGCTCGATACAAAGAGCAGGGGCTCAATCGAGCCAGACGCCGCCAGTCAATCGGGCGCTGCGGAGGCGGCCCCTCTCGTGGAAACTCGGCGGGGCGCCGTGAAAGGACGAGCGCACGGGAGGCATGATGCTGCGCAAAAAAGGTCGGCGAGGGTGAGATGCCAAAACGCCGGATGTAGAGCGGGCCAGCGCAAAGCGGCAGGAGGGATGTGTGAAAATTATGCGTGGGCGGGGCGGGGAGCGAGGCTGCTCCAGTGGGTGGGTGGGGGGC
Source organism: Gryllus longicercus (assembly GCA_038098605.1). Lineage (NCBI taxonomy): Eukaryota > Metazoa > Arthropoda > Insecta > Orthoptera > Gryllidae > Gryllus > Gryllus longicercus. Next base: position 1,149,191 of record JAZDUA010000406.1, on the reverse strand, counting down.
GGCAATTAGCAGCGCAGCGAGGCGCGGCGCGCGCCGGACCGGGAAACGCATTGCCGCCGCCGCCGCCGCCGGGCGCGGGGGGTGTCGGCGCTGGCGCGTGCGAGTGGGTGGGTGGGGGTGGAGGCGAGAGCGCCGCCTCATCTCGCGCAGGAATTAGTCGATACGCCCCGCTGAATGAAGGGCGACCGCGGCCAGAGACGTGGGCGGCGTGGGCGAGCGCAGAGTAGGCGGGTGAAGTAACCGAGAGGCGACGACAGCATAGGAATATCGAATGGGGGGGGGGGGGGGGTGTCAATGGCTGTGGGACGTGTATCAATGACCTGACATAAATGGTTCAAAAAAACAAACTTTAATTAACCTGGAAGGCGAATCGAAAGCCGGCGTCGACGCCATGGAGACGGGACATGCACCAATACGTTGATACAGAAGGTACTAGCAGGACAAACGGTCGATTATAGACTAACATTGGAATAAAAGCATGTACGGAAATTGGGGGAAAATATTCGTAGAAACAATTAACACAAACACAGAATGAACTTCCTTCCCCAGGAACAAGCCAAGGCAGTTGGTAAGCTAAGCCAAGTTCTGGGGTCGATTTCCACTGCTTTACTTGTTTGCTTCCCTTTCTGTGAACCGAATCTCTTCCACGCCCCCTCTCGCCAGCGCGCTTCCCCGGGCTGCCTTCGGTTTTGATCACGCACAATAAGCCGCCCCACGCCGCGCCACTCGGCCGCGCCACGCCGCACCACGCCATCGCCATCGCCCCGCGCCCGGCCGCAACCGGGGCCGCGCAAATGCAAAATCAATACGGTTTCAATTACCGCTGATAAGGCCTGAATCAACCGGCAAACGGGCAGCATCCTGCGCCGGCCCGCTTGTTTCCTCGTGGCGCGGCAGCGAGGCCTGCCCGGCAGCCCGTCGAGAGGTGGGTGCCACACGCACTGGGGGGAGGGGCTGTGGCGCCGCCCGTGGCTGGCACGGCGGGGGCGGGGCGCGAGGGGGCGCGCTTATCGCTCCGCTAACGGACTCCGTTAAAAACTTTGCGCGCCGCGGTGCGAACACGCCATGCGGCTTTTAATTCCGCGCAGCCCGCCGTCGCCAACGCGCAGCACCGTGGCCGGAGGGAGTGGGGGGAGGGGGAGCAGCTCCGCGATATCGCGGTTGCGCAGAGACAAAGGGATGTTTCACGAGGCGGGGCGGCGAGGGGAGCAAGGTTGGCCCTTGGCCACGGAAAGCCTCGCTCCGCAACGTGAAAGACTCCTCTTTGCTTCCCATTCCTCCAGATCACAAAATGCTGCGATTACAAGCCGGTGGGAATCATTTGAAAGAGTGCGGATTCGGTTTCAAAGAAATGGGTCTCGGCGGAGATGAGATCGATGGAATCAGAAGATGCCATTGAGTAGCCAAGGGCTTACGTCGAAGCCGAGATTCCTATTTCACGGTTTTCACTCGTCTGAGAATCCACTAGCTAAAATGAGTAGTATTCCGCAGCTTGGTTTATATTTCATTCAAGAAGTCACCAGCGCATACGTAACTATCAAATTAATCGTGCGCAACCCGAATCTCCCGACTGCGCTGATCTAGCAGGAAAATACCTACTGCAACTCTCCACTTAATGCGAATGAAGTTCCGTTTCTTCAACGCAATTAACAAGAAAGAACGATTCATTATCATTGCACCTGGCTAGCTTCATGCAACGATTATGAATGTTAACGTGCGGCTCTTTTATGGTTCTTAACTATCAGCGTCCAAGCAAGGCAATTCTTTAGTGCATAATTATAACACAAGTGCTAACGAAGACAAAGTGTTTACAGTACAAGTTAACATTCGCTTTCGTTCAATTATCAGAGAATATGTGTAACAACTATGTTTCCCGTGAAACAGTATACTAACAGTTCAATTAAATAATATCAAATATGTTCATTTAATTTAATTACGATAATGACAAATTACTTCACGCTATATCGTTAAAAACAGGTATCTTAATTGACACGCTATTTCTAATAATTTACTATACGGGTAAAGAAATAATTAATATGGAATATTTTACTGTATTGAGTCACAAATCCAAACCCACAGAACGTTTTCTTCGTGGGTTAAATTTCGACTAAATGTTAGACGTTCTAGACTGAAAATGGTTCTGTGCGCCACAAACGAGCAACGCGGTAGACAAAAAACGTTTCATTCTATTAGAGTTTTTAAATAGAACAATCGTTTGTCAATCTTGCTAATGAAACAAGCTTTTACTAAACAAGCCTCCAACATTGCACATGAATATCTTAATTTTTTGAAATTATTTAGTAGGCGCAAAAAAGATCTAGTCACTTATGAAATATTTATTATTTTGTCATGAACGCATTCTTAGTATGAATGTAGCCTTTCCGTCCTGCCATATTGATGCAAGATTTTGGACTCGCTAGTATCTTTGCGATCGCTTTATGCTTTTATATTTTTGGGCGACTGTCCCTCAGATGGCAAACCAGATGGTAGCAGCCGATCGCCAGAACTGCAGGAAGCCAACGCTGGGGACGCGCTCGGGCAGCCGCCTTTCACCAGAGGCGGCACCTGTCGCCCGCCGCGGCCTTCCCTTGGCGCAACCCCGCCCCCGCCCCCCAGCGGAAAGGGCGAAGGCGCCCACATAAATCGCCCACGCGGCGTCGCCAAGGCGCGAGGAGCCGACACTCGCAGCGACGCAAATGGAAGGATTTTTAGCACTTACCAGGCGGCCGGGTGCGAGTCACAAGAATCATTGGATTTTTTTTAACAAGATTTTTGAAATGGAGTGTAGAAATAAATTTTGACAAATATAAGTTACGAAACATTAGTTTAAAAAAATAGCATGTACATTGTCGTGAAAAGAAAAAAAAAACATTTGCAAAAATGTCCGAATTAACCTATTTTAATGCAGGTTAATAGTAATAATTTTATAAAAGAACGATTTCATTCTTCTCTTCAAGCAAATACAAAAATGTTAAGTTAACAAACCCGCAAGATAAGAAAAGCAAAACCAAACGCAATAAATTTTTTTTTAAACGTCACAAAGATTATTTGGGCAAGTTCCAAACGCAAGGAATTCAATTAGATGTGAGGTGTGAGGGGGAGTAGCAAGGTGGCGCTGACGTCGATCGGAGCGCCGAGCGCGAGTGTCCAGCTGCCCCTCCCCCGCCCGGGTGGCCCCACCGCCCGAAGGCCGCCCGCTCCTTCCGGGCTCATATTTCACGCCGCTCCGCGCCGAAGGCTGCGCCCGCCGCCACACGGTAGCCCCTTCGCGCACATTCTAGCCGGAATTATTTACGAGGATCACAGCGCTCTCGGCGCTTCTTTCCGTGAGGCACAAACAATCCCGGCTACTTCACTTCAATTAATTTCTTAACACGGATAATACGTTAGTAACACATCATTAGCAACGTCAGAAAGAACTATAACTTGGCCAGATGCACTGACGAGGTAATAGAACGACATCTACAAGAATATTTTTACATGTTTGAGGAGAAGAAAATAATCTTCACAGAAACAAGGAAGTGATGAATTCCTTTCCGCTATTTTTACCAAACAATGAATATTACCAAAATATAAAGACAACTTTTCGAATTAAATACACTGCAATAAATGTTAAGAAAATGCATCGCTTAATCTAAATACAGAGAAACTGTACATAAGCTACAGCTATTTTTCCAGAACATTATTTTTACAAAAATCTTGCACTCACTTTCTTTTCGCGTACTACGCAATACAACACGCGCATCATCCCAAAGTTCAAAATAGCATAAGCTTTTATGGAAATAAATCAGGGACTTTTAATGTATTAAATGCATTAGCATTCATTTATTTAAAGTCTGAACCCTTTAGCAATGTGAAGAATGACTGTTTAACTAAGCAAATGAATATGAGAAAATTAATTCACAAAATTGAAAATATGTATTTTCAAGATCTTACAACAGGCAAAATATTTGTAAGTTGTATACACATTATCATATCATTATCATTAATAATGTACGTTCAAAGACATAGTAAAGCGTACAGATCTTATGGTTATGTTGTATTTATGTATTGTTTATTTATATTGCTCACTTTCTTCCACAGAAAATTCGAAAAGGCGGCTTAGGCCACTTGCTCACGCCGCCACAGAAGCGCGCGAACGTGAATCAGGGCTCTTTGCCGACGACGGACAAAGGGACCGAAGCAGATACCTGCTGCGGTCCCTTTGCCCGTCGTCGCCGGAGGGTCGGCGGAGAGCCCTGATGATTGACGTTCGCGCGCTTCTGTGGCGGCGAGGGCAATAGACCTTAGGGCCCCTTCCCACGTGAAGCGGGTGGCGCGCCACGCAGCAGCGGGCCGCGTAGCAGAGCATTGGTTTGAATGGAGGCCTTCCCACGTGCAGCGGGTGGCGGCTGCTGCGGCAGCAGACGCCGAACTCCGGCCACCAGAAGCGCAGGAGTGGCCGCGCGCCACCGCTAGCAGAACACAGCTTTAAATGGGAGCCTTCTCACTGTGCCGCCGGTCGCGGCGTTCTACCTGCTCGGGTCCCTTTGTTCGTCGTCGCCGGAGGGCCGGCGAAACCTACCCCTCCAGACCCCACCCCCTTCCACGGCGGGCGGCGGTGCGGCCGTGACTCCGGCGGTGGCTCCGGCGGTGGCTGCGTCGGAAGAGCTATGCTCCTTGAACGAAGCGCGCGGCGGCCGCGCCGTGTGAAGCGGGCCTTAGTGTGCAGCTGGGAATTATACCCGAGAAGTTCACAATACAAGCAATTTATGAGACAATCTGCAGAATTTCGTTCTCAAACTTTCCTAAAGACAACAATTATTCAGTTCGCGTCGTAAAGTCTGTTCTCGAGCGCCATTGGCCGGCAGAGCGGGCAGGCGCAGGCATCGGCCCATCCACTTCCAGCAGCTCCCCCCCCCCGCCCACGCTCCGCCGCCGCCGCCTAATTGCCTCGGAGCCCCGGTCTCTGGCGCCGGGAGAAGTGCTAACCGCACCACTTTGTTCCGCGGGCAATGTTTTCTCAGGCGCCCGCGCGCAGCCTGCCTTAGGCCCGCTTCACACGCCGCCGCAGAAGCGCTCGGGACCCGCCGCAGAACACCCTCCGGCGACGACGGAGAAAGGAACCGAAGCAGGTACCTGCTGCGGCCCCTTTGTCCGTCGTCGCCCGAGGGTCTTCTGCGGCGGGTCCCGAGCGCTTCTGCGGCGGCGTGTGAAGCGGGCCTTATGCTCGCGGCCGCTCACGTCTCACGATCCCAACGGGCGGGGAGGGGAACGGCACGCTCAGAAGGAGCGCTGCGGGGGCCCGTCCACGCACCCCAAAGGATATGCTCTAAGAGATGTGGTCGCCAAGGAGTCGCTGGAAATTACTACAAGATACCTAAGCTCTTCTTCACATTCAACACATATGCACATTCAATACGAATATGACGCATGACTATATATATATATATATATATATATATATATATATATATATATATATATATATAGAGAGAGAGAGAGAGAGAGAGAGAGAGAATATTTACGAGGATGAATACGTTTGTATTCCACTAATTCCCTGTAATTGAAGATGCTTTGTTCTTTTGTGAATAGCATCCCAGGCTGGGCCGGATCAACGACGTGGCCATCAATAATACATATATTCAGTGCACACGCTGTGAATTCGTTAGCGAAGTCACTCCAATACGCAGGCCACGGCGTGCAGGAAGCAGTCTGTCAAGCGGACGTAGTGATGCGGAATTTCCGCGCAGAAAACAGTCGCGAAAGCCCTATCGAGAAAACGACGGGAAACGCCCGGCGAGACGAACGAAGCGCCATTTCGTGCACGACAACAAACGCGCCGAAGAGCCATCAGCGGCCACGCTGAAATCGGTAGAGCTGCCCTTCCTGCCGCCCCCCCCCCCCCGCTTCGCCACTTCGACTCCCGATGGCGGCAGCGAGGGGGCGTGGGCAAGGCCTGCGGGGCGGACGCGTCGGATTCTCGGGCGCGCCGAAGCAACAGGTGCTTGCGCCGCAGCGTCGAAGGCGAGAGGCAGCCCCCACCACATCAATCGCGGGGATTCGTCACGAGCGACCTGTCAAGCTCAGCGCCGACCACTCCACCTCGCGTCCCCCCCCCCCCCCCCCGTTTTCATAACATCAATACGCGCCGTCAAAGCCCGTCGCGCGCGCCCCCAACATGAATAAGGGACTGCACGCGGATGGACGAGGGCCCTTGTCCACGCGCGCAAACAACGCCTTGTGCCTCGCCATGGGACGGGCAGAGAACTCATTTTCACCAAGCCCACTAGTATTCTCAATCAATCACCACAGAATATTAAACTTCATTCACTTTGTAGGCAGTACTGCTAAACGATTCCGTTTCTTCCGAAACGTATTGGAAAAGCACATCAAAGTTGGAAACATTATGTTTAATGGCATCACAAGAAAACACCACGCGTATCTGATAAAAAGATAATGCAATAAAATAATTAAGGGATAAATAAAAACAAATAAACCTTGAATTAGAGAAGTCATTGATGTATAATATTACAATATAGTCCCGATGGCGATCATCTTCCAACGGGAGAACGCTCTCCGAGACAGATCGGCCTGCTGCCTTAAAAACGCAGCCGCCGAGAGCGGCGAACGCGAAACGCACTTCGCGAAAGAAGCAAGCAAAAGAAAACAACGGTGCGGGAGGGCGGGCGGGCCATCGGGCGCCCGCACGCCGCTCGTGTCAATTTGCCTGTTCCAACAACGGAGACGGAGAAATCGCCCGCGCGCGTGCAGCTCGCTGAAATTACATGTGCCCTTTGTGGCGCGAGACAAAAGACGCGGCGACTTGGAGAGCCGGAGAAAAAGCATAAAACGACGGGCGTGCGCTCGCGACGCTGCCGACGTCAAAAGGAAAAAAGGCGCGGGCGCGGGCGCGCCCGCTGCAGGTGAGCCCTCTTCGAGATATCCGTTAAGACGCCACTTCAGCTGAGTCAACGCCTCGCTTGGCGAACCACCGACGCTCGCTTCGCGAACGGGCCCTCGCTACATTCACTCGCGCGTCGTCAAGCAGGGAGATGTTATTTCGGTTTCAAACACTTGGCGGTTTTCAGAATTTCCTTCCTTCTCTGGAAACGTAAGTAGAGGCGGAAAGAGTATAAAGGAGGGCCTACCACGCTCTGTACTTTTCTCTTTGAGATAAACCAACGCGATTGCAGCTACCCGATCCGTCGAGAAGGCTGCACACAAACATCGTAGGTCTGGTGGCAGAATTGCAAATAGCTTACAACAGACTACATAATCATATGCAAGTGCTGAAACTCAACAAAAAAGTATAAAAGGCGAAAATATACCTGAAAAAAAAGAGCTTTCAAAATGATATGATCCAGCTAGTAGGATGCCGTGGGCACGAGTACAATATGCAGCGATATACCCCAAAAGCCAAATAAAATGCAATGAAGTGACGGCTTAAGTGATTGTCATGATAACAGAATAGAGAATAGCGCCCAAAGAAAAAAACTGACATTCACCATACTAGAAGGGGCGAGAAGAGTTACTATGGTGGCCAGATGCAGCCTTAGAAGTTCAGAATATTTTGAAGAAAAGAACAAAACATTAGGTGGAATGAAATAATTTTCAAAGAAAAGTAAAACTGTAGATCCGAAAACACATAGAGCTGTAACTCTACATAAAATATAGTATGCAATCGAAATCATTTATCCGATGTGATACTAGACACTTTGGGTGTCTTCCACTGAATTACGAGATACGGAAAAAGCTGTTTAACTTTTAGAATACAAAAATTCAAACGGCACATACATTTCACACACACTTTGCGTGCCACGTCCCACAAATCTCATAACAAATAACAAAATGAGAACGAACTGAACATTGAACAGAGAATAATTAGCAGTGAAGTAATGTGAGGCAACGGAACAAGAAACCACTGTATGTGACGGCTTCCGCACACGCACCGAGCCCATCCGCTGGCCCACCACAACGGCGCCAAACGCCGAGCGCGCGAGCGTGCGCCGGCAGCTGCGCGCGGCCGCACGCGAGGGCCACACGCCCAAGCGCGCGCGAGACGTACGCCCTGCCCTGCCCTGCCCCGCCCCGCCCCGCCCCGCCCCGCCCCGCCCCGCCCCGCCCCGCCCCGCCCCGCCCCGCCCTGCCCCGCCCCGCCCCGCCCCGCCCCGCCCCGCCCCGCGGCGCGCGCCCGCAGCAAACACGGCCTCCCCGCCGCGCGGCGCAGCGGAGGCGGAGGCGGAGAGCCAGCCCGCGGGAGCGGCTTGTTGACAAATTCGCCCGAGCCGGCGCGCCACATAGGCGGCGCCGTGAGGCGGCCGGCCGGCCGGCCTGCCGGAGCGTCTCCATGGCAACGGCCTCGCGGCTGCCACGCCATGGGAGATGGAAACGGCAGCCGGAAGGGAAAGACAGAGTGTAGAGATGTTGAGATAGCATTCGCTGCAAGCAGTGAACGGCTTGATACAGATAGGAGGTGTATCAAGTACGGACGGACTCGCTGGTAAAAATGATTCAAATGTGAGCGCAGCTATTATAAACATTGCAACAGCAGATAACTTGGAAGGAAGTTAGTAAATGCATTACAGCAAATTGGCGGTAGAATTGATTGCAGTTACCGAGGCATTTGCGGAAAATTGCTCAATAGAGAATGTGACACGTAAGCATGGGGTCAGAATATATCTAGTGCTATACTCAGTGTATCGAATTAAGATTAAATTACTAAAATTGCGGGATTGAAGCGAAGGAAACGATTATTTCGAAACGCTGAGCCAAGCGCGTGGGTAAGTCGGAGCCCGGTGTAGAGCGGCTGAGGCGGTGAAAGGAGCAGCGGTCGGAGGAGGGGGCTAAACAGAAGCGCCCGAGTGCAAGAGGCGGCAGTGAAACGGTCGAAGCGCGGTAGCGAGCGAGCGGGCGCGTGACGGGGCTGGAGGAGTGGAGGGGGGGGGGGGGGCGAAGCGGCGAGATGGGTAGGGCTGGATAAGCCTCGCCGCCAGCCTGACGAGCTTATCGGTTTTACGCGGCAGCTTGGCTTCGCCGACGGGCTCCGAAATACGCTCCCTGCGCACACGGCTCGCCGCCTGCGTGGGCCTTTTTATTATTGGACGCAAATGGCGGCTCTAAACACGTTTACTGCAAATTACTGATCGTAAACTGGCGGCCAATGAGCATCCGGTTTTCAAAAGCGCTTTTATATTTCTGTTATTCTTCCGCGGGGCGAGGACAATAGGGCGCACGGGCCGGGACCAGATCGGGCCAGGTCGGGCTGTGCGTCGCCGATGCGAGACAGGTGGCCTCCCCCTCCCCACCATACGGCGCCACGCTCCACTTGTCAACTCATAAAATTGTTTCGTCACCAAACAACATAACGATCGCAAAGTAATTTACCGTTGTCACTTAGCGATGGTGGTAGAAGGATAGTGTAATGAACGCCTTTCTCTCGTGTACACATTTCCACAAGTTGGATGCTAATGAGCGCCTTCTCTGACGCATTCAGAAACCTATTATTTTTTACAGAAATTCAATATAAATATGTTCAGAAATTAACACATTTCCATTCACTACACAATTTTTATAAATAAAGTGGGGTTATACGGCATTAGGTACCACCCTCAGATATAAAAGAGGCCGTTGCGATTATGTTCCTCTAATGCGGAAAGAGAGAAACATTAAGGCTCAATTATAAAAGAACTTCACAACATATCATTGAAAAACACCACATATATCAACAGACCCACATACGGAAATAAAAAGAATTGGAAAAGATGTCTGTGAAGACTAACATGAGTAATTAACGCATTGTAGAATTAATGATTACGTCACTTTCTACTCGTTTGTCGACTGCACTTGGCAAAGGCGAGAGAAAGCAACGCCCACAGCCGCAGCATGAACAGTTTCTCAAAGCAGCGGAACCGAAGCGTAGCAGCGCATAGCGTCGCGGCGTTGCTCCGCCCCAGACCACACAGCGCGCCGCGCCGTCGCTAATAGCGTTGTGTCGGGCGTCGCTAGGCGTCGCCCCCGCGCCGAGCCGCCTCCGGGGAGCGGAAGAGTGTCTGGTGTCGGCGACGAAGGGCCTCCGGTCACGTACTCCAAACAGCTGCCCCCCTCCCCTCCCCGCGCCACCCACCCCTCTCGCCCCCTCCCCCCGGCAGCGGGGGGCTGCAGCCACATCACGGAGCTCAGCCAGACCACCCTTTTCGTTTTCTGGTACCATGGTGTCACGGGCACTTCCATAGCTGTACGCTTGGAGAAAAAACAAATATAGCTGAAACACTTCGCCTTATTTTCTGTTGATCGTTTGGAAGAAACCCTACTGTAGAAACACGTTAGCTGCCTTTCATCTGATCCTTCTCACTCATCAGTTTGTTACTGCGAAACTCGGTATGTTGAAATACCGCGCGACCCACGAGAGGAAGACAGAGCGCGCGCGCAGGAAGGCGGAGAAATATCTGTAGCTTTGGAGGGGGAGGCCCCGTTCGGGCATGCGCAGTGGAAGGAATTTCTTTTGGACTCTCGTAGAGCTCAAGTTTCACTCGAATACCCCGATGAGTCACAGGTAATCCGAGATTAATCGCGCAATTTAAACACTGCACGACTTCAATCATGTGCAGACAACTCGTGCACGTTAATACTGTTCTTATCGTTCGACTTGAGAGGTGTCTCAGGAAAGGGCATTGCAACTGTGCAGATTATGGCGCCCTTCTTTCTTGGCACTTCATTTTACAAGAGTGATAATTACAGTTACTTTCCGGCAAAAGAATAGAATGTCACGATTTAACATATAGAATGTATTTAAAGAAATCTACTTTAAGCAAATATATTATTTTTATTATAAAAACTTATGTGCCGCATTCATATTCCGTTTTTTTTTTTTTTTTCAAAAAAATTAGTAAAACTCCACGTGAACATTGACTTCCAAAACATCAACTCTCCAACATGAACGGAAGCAATGTGCTTGAGAGTGGCGTTCACAACCCTTCGCCCGCAGCAGAGCCGAACGGAAGGTAAGCGCCTCTTCGCGCGGCGCGGCGCGGTGCGGTGCGGTGCGACGGACTGGCCGGGGACGTCGGCCTCGGCAGGCGGGCGCGGGGGCGGGCGCGGGGGCGGGAGGGGGAGGGGGAGGAGGAGGAAGAGGCGGCGTCGCGCTCGAGCGCGCACCCAAGTACGGGTGCAAACAGCGCGGCCGTGGCCGGCCCTGCGCGGCGCGGCGCGACGCTCGCCCGTGTCCACAGATAAACAGCGCTCGCGGCTGGAGGAGTGGCCGGCGTGGGCGACAGCAGCGGCCGGCGCTCCGCAGGCGGACAAGCGGGCGTTGTCAAAGGCGACTCACGAGTCACTGACAACGGAGAATAGGTGGGATTTAATGAAACGCATTCAATCAAGCTGTGTTCCCATTTTAAGATAAAATTCTGAAACGGCTGACGTATGTACTAAATGCATTCATTATTTTGTTGCCTACTTTGAAAGGTCGTCATATCACAACCAAAGGTCTTCTATGCCTGATCAGCATCCAGCCCAACCCATACATTTCAGTATAGCAATATTATTTTATCTTCAATTATCTTTGGTGAATTATAAATCAATGCATGTCAACTAAGCCCTATTTCACATTTAATTAACCCAATCATTGGAACTGTTTATGCTTATTTTTCATCGGAGCACGCTCTCGTACTAATGAATAGCCACTAGTGAACCACAGGTGGCAGCTTACAGAGCCCAAAGCACACGTCAGCGGGATGGGGCGGGGCACGTGCCGTGGCGGGCCCAGGGGGGAAGGGGGGCAGCGAGGGCGCGTGTTGGCGACCCTCCCCCCCCCCCGCCGCTTCCACTGCGCCGAGCGCAGCCCGTCAATGGGGCGCGTCCGGCCCCGCCGACGCGCTCGCCCCGGTCCGCGCGCGACGGACAATGCCGAGCCCAATGATTCACGCGCCGACCGGGCTATTTTAACACTCCATATATTACGAGCGGGCAGCCGCGGCGGCGGTCGCGCGACAGCGGGCGACTGACTAGCGCGATAGGAGACTGCAGCACGAACACACTCAAAGAGCTTCTGATGGGATTGAAAGGAAAATAGATCATTTCTACTACTGCACGCATGAGGGTTTCCACAACACAAACACAAGAAGACACGAAGCGAAGAAGATTAGCATTGAAGATATACATCCTTGCACGAAAAGCAAGAGCAAATTGCGTTTTAAGAAGGCAGGTTTCGAAAGCAGTTTCCACGCTTCTCTGCGAGGTTACACGAGGCTCGATCCGGTAGGCCACCGTTCACGAAGTGCGCAAAACGCAGTTGCCTTAGTCTTTTTTCTTGTTCGCGTAATTTAATCGCGTGCCAAGTACGCGGTTTCTGACAATTTATTGAATTTTATGTCCTCCCGCTCACGCGATTTCTGTTCTCGCGTGCAGGCTGCCGGCCGTTTTATTTCCGCTCACTGTCTTCGCCCTGTTCAGAAATGAACCGGTGCGGATCTGTATCACGGCCGATAGAAATTTCCGAGCAGGTACGGTTCAATAACACCTCGCGGAAACGCAGTTATGACACTGCATGAGGGATAGAATTTAAGGAAAACTACGAAACTCGAAAGTGACTCGTGAAAATGAGTATTTAGGAAAATCGAGTACATTACGAACATAGAGAAATCTGAGAAACTTATTTCACCTAAATTTGAAGAATAGGGAAATATTCGTGACTGAATGATCGCTTTCACCCTCACTATCAAATGTTAGAAGAGAAACAAACTGCTTCGGACAGCAGTGTGCGCCAACGGCGCGACGAACTCGAGAAAACCGGTCCAGTGAGGGGAAGCGGGACCGGAAGCAAGCGACAGGGGGCGGGGCGGGGCGAGTAGGTGGCGGGCGGCGCACAGCTGCAGCCGACGGTTATAAGAGCGCTCCCGGGCGCCGCCATATTTATATTTTTCATCGAGCGCGCCGTAATTATCCCGCTTTTCAGCCCTTTGTTAGGCGCGGCGTGGCGCGGCCACGGTTCAGGAGGCGCGCTGATTGAGGTCGCCGCGCCGCGCCGCGCCGCACCGCGCTCGGCCCGCTGAGGAAGCGCCCGCCGCTGAAATGGAGCGCGAGCGGCAAATGCGGGGCGCGGACGCGCCTGGCCCCTGGCGCCGCTGCGGATGCCGCACCACAGCCTCCGCGCGAACCACGTCCGAGCCACGATGTGAGATGGCTGGGCACGCAAGTATAATCATGGCAAAACGGGCTCGGAATAAGAGTTCAATACCTCCCAATTCGTCTGTGCGGTTATTCTTCAACGACGAACCTTTCCATTTACACACAAAACCACATTTTACTTTTCATGCTCAATCAATTATCAACAGGACGAATGATTAAAGTTAAAAATCTAAACGAACATTTCACATAGCTCGTCCACATTTTAATGTATCTTGGCATTACAAGAAACAGATGTAATAAAAAATATTCAATTAGTAGCTTTTTCGTTGTGAAGAGGCACATTTAGAAAATAACCGATAAATCACCTAAAATACAATGTTAAATATTTGTCCATCATGTGTTTAGTGACAATCACAAAATTCCTGACGAGACAGAAAGCGGTGCACAATCGTGAACTCACGTGTAGTGCAAATGAGACTAACGACTAGTTTTCAATAGGCTGTTGCAGTCTCATTTACACTTTGAACAATAAGTATATTGTTTAACCACATCAGAATACCAAGCGGTAACTGTAAACCATTTTGGATAGTTATTTTTCCCACTTGAAAACTAGAGAAGTAAAATACTCTACAGTACTTATACTTATAACAAAATGAAAATAATTAGTACGCATTACTACGGCCGCATGTTTATAGTCTTCACGAAACCTTGGGATATTGATGAACATAGATATAGATGGATAACCAAGGTGTCGTGATCTTGGTGAAGGTTCTCTATAACGTATATTTCATCAATATTCAGGCAGGCGAAACAATTCACAATTACGAAAACTGTCGACCTGATATTAAATAATTGAAGGCCAAAGCTTGGATCAAATCATTTGCATGATGGTCGCCTCGACCTATGTAGAATTTGCATTTAATACGAGGTGCATTAGAATGTTGCGCAGTCATAACTTCACACGCACAAAAGTGCGTAAAGAATCAATACATTAATTGAAGACCAGGAAAAACTGGGGCAAAAAAATGAGCGACAAACACGCATTCACGCAGACGGCTTTCTGCACTTGAAACAGGCATTGGTGCGTAGGAAGCCAGCGGATCCAGTGCTACAGCACTGCCACATTCTACGGCAGGTGCAAAATCCTCATCTCCCCGGTGCGTCGCGGCGCTCGCAGGGGCGGCGTTACGCAACGGCGCTTGCGCAACACGCGGAAGGTGGCGAGGCGCTGCCGGGCTCCTGCGCCATCTGAACCCACGGCCGCCTTCGCACCCTCGCCCCGAACACCTTTTAGCTAGCAAGTTTTAAAATACTATCAAATTTGAGGTTCGCACAAAGCGTCATTTAAAACTCCTCGTTACATGGGCCATTATCGCGACATTTCTTCTCGAATTGTTTAGTACAAGGGATATATTGCTTTAAAAAAGAAAGAAAAAAAAATTTGAAGGCAGGTTTTACAGACAACGTGACATTAAGATGGGCGAAAAGAGAAAGATACGTCTCAGCAAATTACGAAACTTTTTAAAGCTTCCATTCCACAGCTGGTCACGCATTGCTAATCAATAATAATCGTAACTTCATTGCAACCAGCTGTATGACCGTCGATTAGGCCAGTCTTTTGTTGAAAATGGCAGTAACTTCTGTGACCGTCGCCCTATAATGCTTTAGCGAAATCTACCAATTTGCACGCAACAGCTACCCACGCAATAAAATAATTTCTCCAGCCAACAAAGCAGCCACAGACATGGACAGTGGATGCGAAGGAAAGAGAGCAGCGTTCTTTTCAAATCCCACACAGACTTTACGTCAAGTTTTCTTCTTCACTTTTGTGCAAATATACTCACGAATGTCAAAATTATTCTGTATAATTAGAAAATATAAATCACTGTGGTCCTGAAGTATACACACTTATCACTTTTGTAATGCGTAATGTTTCAATGTACAGTTTTGTTAGACTCATAATTAGATAATTATTCTAACGGAAATATACTAATGTACAAAATATTTGAGCAACAGTAATTGAACACGTTGGCCTGCTTACATAGATTGAAAATGGCTAAGTTTGATGATAGGTATCAAAACTATTTCAACTATCAGATTAATAATGTTAATAAAAATATTAATAATAACCCTAATTGATCTGTAGCTAGTTGTTTTATCGCTCTTAAATAGAACATTAGGTGCGGGTAACCTCATACGCCATTTGTGACACACCGTCGCATTGTAAACAATTGCCGCAATTTCATAAATCAAACACATGAGCGAAGAGCCTCAACGTAGCTGTGATATGTAGAAGCGAGGAAGAGATGACTCAACCTTGACGCACGCTCCAAGATAGCAGAACTCCGGCGCTGCGCGGATGCTAATTTGCCCCACGATGTGCGAACGCTCGGCGCCGGAGGCGGCCCCGGCGATCTAATGCGCGCTCCGTATGCCGAGGGGCGCTCAGCGCGTGGAATCGAGCGCCTGGGCGAGGCGGCGGGGAGGGGGGCGGGGGCGGGGGCGGGGAGAGGGCAATCGACGCGATCGAGGGCGCGCCACCCCTCCCCGGCCCGCGGTGGCCGCCCACCCGCTCGCCCGGCTACCCTCTCAGCGGCTTTTGCGGCAGCGGCGCCGCCGCCGCCGGGGTGGGGCGGGCGAGCAGGGAAGGGGATATTACGTGGCATTTAAACCAGAGCCCCGGCAGCGGCAGGGCGAGGCGGGGCGGGGCGGGGCGAGGGGGGAGGCAGAGAGCGAGAAGAGAAGCACAGGCAGACGGAGAGAGGAGCCGAGCGAGCGGAGTGCATGAGGGGGCGTGAAGGGTGGCTCGGCGAGGGAGCGCTGCGGGCCCTGCCAAGACGCGGCGGTGCGAACGACTCGGCGCGAGACTGCGCTGATGAGGCGGCGAGAAGCGGAATGTACAGTCCCCGCCAACCGCCGTGCCCGCCCTTCTGAGCAGCACGGAGGAATGACAGCTACGGCATTTTTCAGTTTTAGCACGATAACCACCGATAATTAAAACCACGTCTCCAATCACTGATGGCGAAATCATTTGTGAAATAAATCTGTGTGTTGATGGAAACCGTTGCGGGTCGGCTTACACCCGAGTCGGGGGAAAAAAATAATAAGAATTACCAGATAAATATTCTACGCGACTATGTCAATTTTATGTCGACTGATACCTAAACAAGTGAAAATTATGGATTTAATTTCCAACTTCTGTAAGTATCTCTTGGCGATTAAAACGAAATATCATACTTTCTACAACTACGGTGATACAGACATGAGTAATGTTTAGACCTGTAGTTTACGGAAGAGGATAAAAACAAAAATTATAAGACTTAATTGTAACCAGTATGCAATTTAGACAAGCATTTCCAATTCATAATTTAATTGTTCGATACCGCGAGACAGCCACTGTACTGTCCGCAGATCCCAC
Organism: Gryllus longicercus; assembly: GCA_038098605.1. Lineage (NCBI taxonomy): Eukaryota > Metazoa > Arthropoda > Insecta > Orthoptera > Gryllidae > Gryllus > Gryllus longicercus. Next base: position 1,132,666 of record JAZDUA010000406.1, on the reverse strand, counting down.
AACGCGTTTCGAAAGATAGGGGCCTTCTCGTCCCACTGCACTCGCTCCCCGAAGCGCTCAAGCGAACGCGACATCGCAGCGCACCGAACCCCGCGCAAAGCGCCGCAAAGCGTCCGCGTCCGAATAAACATTTTATCGCGCGCGCGCGGACGCCCTCGCAGTGGAGCGCCGGCGCTGTCGCCGCGGGCGGCGGCGGCGGTGGAAATTGCGTTTACAGAGCGTGGAAATATCCCGGCTCGCCCGCAAACACTCCAAACCGCTCCTCACGAAGTCAACACCTCGTCTCAACCAACGAAACAAACAACAATAAATTAAAATGGGTAACAGACAGAGGGAATGCCATCGAGAGAACGTCCAAACATATCTCACACTCTCGCAAACTTTGCTAGACTTTAGCAGATTTTAAACGAAAATGTCAACAACAGGAAGGAATAATACGCCCATTAACAAACGCCATTCAATGAGGCCCATTCGCCCAATTTTTTGAAGTTTTGTTATCTCATCCATAAAATCCAATTCTGATCGTGTTCAATGTTTGTTGTTTTTTATATATTTTTTATCTTTTGTGTAGAGCGAGCTGCTTTATTTCCAGCGATGAAAGGAGTTTTGATTTTTTTTTCTCGCAAACAGCACAGTTTAAAACTCTGTGGAGTCAACGAGATTTGAAAGCAATCCACCAAGTGACAATTCATGAAGTCATAATCAGAGGCAATTGTTGCAAACCTCTAGGGAGGTTCATCTAACCTTTAGATACACAGCTTATCTGGCGCCTCAGATCAAATGGCGGGACAAATTGTTCAGACGGGAGTTGGTGAACGCTTGAATAAGAGCCTAGAGAAGAACAGTACCTTAGGACATACTCTCGACGTTCGCATCCTACAGGAAAAGTGCTTTCAAGGTAATCCTAGTCTATGAGAACTGTGTTCGTTGTAACTCAGTGGCCACTAATTACAAGGACATTTCTTATGTCACAAAAGAAATGCATCCAGCTCAATATTGCGCCGTCAAGTCTTATTTTTGAACAATAATTCAAATATTTTCATAATTATTCAATCAGTAAATTCAATATTGGAATCAGAGATTGCGTTTGTTAACTTGCGCATCAGCGACAGTTCAACGAGAGCATCGGATGAGAGCTCCCGAAGGGAATGGCGGTATCCAGACCACACGTTCCGAAAAGAAAACAGAAGAAAAAAGAAATGGCTTCGCATTGGATCCGGGCGCGGAGGGCGGGAGCGCTTTGCTTTGCTTTGCTTTGCTTTGCTTTGCTTTGCCACCGCGTGCGTGCGGGCCGACGCCGGGGCGCATGCACGAGTTCGCCCCGGCGCAGGCGGAGGTCGCCTCCGGAGACCGGACCCCGGCAGCTGGAGCGGGAGCGGGCCCGCGCGACGCTCGTTAACCGCACGACACGCGCGGGGCGCAGGGCGCAGGGCGCACTTGGCCGCGGGGTGACCGACGGGCGGCCGCGCCAGCTGCGCTGGGCGCTCTCGCGGGGAGGACCTGCCCGCCACGCGGCCACGAGCACAGTCACTTCCAAAGCAATCGGCCCTCAACGACGCTCCTTGCATTCGAGCCTGCTTCCTATTATATTTTTGCACATCCCTTCCTGTCAAGGCCTTCAGGGCTAGTCAAATTCGTTTTCCTATCAATAAAAAAATTATAAAACATAGAAACCTGTTGAAATACCAACGAAGTTGGAATAAAATACACCAGCAAGAGAAAACTACACTTTTTCAATAATTTTTACTGATGCATTTAATGAAGATTCGCGTATATAATTTAAGGAGTGATGCATAATTTAACAGAGTTCTCACCTTTCTATCAAATGTTTCCTATGCAGCTGAATCAAATATTCATCGAAGAGACATTCAAGGATAGCAAGTTTTTAAAAGAACGATAAAGCTTACACGGAAGATATAATAATTTATTAAAGACAAGAATCTTTTTCATAACGGGACATCATTGAAGGTTAAACGACCTCCATCTATACACTCGGGTGGATAGGAATCTCTCCAATTGCCGTTCGACGCACGTCCTGTGGAAATACTCGTCGCGTTCCACTCCAGCACGTTATCAGCGTCGGGCCACGCAAGAACGCTGCAATTCCATTAGAGCAAACACAGCGCGCGCACGAGGCGCCGAGTGCGCGGGCGGGCAACCTAACGGGCGTTCACGCGAGGCGGAAAAGAGCCAGCACTTACCCACCCACCCAACAACCAGCGCGGGCATTCACCGAGGCGAATTCGGAAAACGGCCCCGGTGGTTGTCCGCTGGCACAAGACAGGTCTGTTTAGGGATGCCAAGGAGTCCAACATTCGCTGAAGAAGGCTAGCCTGCACCAATAATTCTGTGCGTAAAAATGAAATGATTCTCGGATCTTTACTGGAAGGAGAATTAATTTACAGAATTAATGCTCTTAATTGTTTACCCGAGGACACAACTGCCTGCTGAAATTACATTATTAGAAACTTTATCAATGTGTTTTGAAAAATGTTCTTGCATTTTGTAACAATTAAACGGTAATTATTATCGACACATTTATACCACGTAATCAATACAAAAAAAATTATATGAAGTGACTTTGATATAAGAAAAATATAACTTCAATGTTAGTGCTATAAAAGTAGCCGCACATATCGTTTTAGAGATGTAGTAACGTTGCACACATTACAATTATTAATTCAATTCGATACTGAAACGTGGATTTTCCAGCTCTATAGATCAAATGCTAAAATTTAAAGAATGAGACGCTTACGGCAATAATGAGCACATACGGGGCACGGCGTTTTTTACGGCGTCACGCCGCCATCTCGACTCTTGTCTGAGACCAACACTGATGGCGCGTGTGGTATGAGTGACGGAGGAGAAAAGACACAGACCTACCTAAAAGCAGGATTGGATGGAATATGTGCAGTGTATCACATTCATGTTCATATACGTAAAGTACGATCTCCCAGTCAACCACAGACCATACCCAAAACTACAAACGGTACAACAGGTGTTTTTTCAGATTCACTTCCAATTCCCGAATTGTGAAGTAGAAAATATCCAAATGATAGTGAAATTATACTACATGCAACTTAAATTCACTAGCTCGTAAATGTCCCAAATGTTGGGCAATATTTTTTTGGTCTAAAACTTGATGGAAAAATCCAGACTAATTTTCAACTATACAAACAAGTTCATTGTTTATCAATCACCATCACGTGTTCCGCCTAATAGCAGGTTCCCAACCTGATTGTTCCATCTGCTCGCGTTCACGGCGAACTCCTTAATTTATTCTTCTTCTTTCTTTAATTTATAGTATTCTCCTTGATCTAATTCTCAGTAGAAAGGCGCACTTCACCAGTTTCATTCGCATTTCTTCTTCTGCTTTCTGATCTTTCAGTTTCTGAACTGCAATCCAGTTGGTTCGCGTCAAGAAAAGCGTTGAACCATCACCCCCGCAAAGCAACCTGTCTCGAGTAGTAGATATGGATGGAGGGTGCGCGGTGGCCTGGGGTTGTGGGGAAGGGAGGGGGGTCGCTTCTACGGAATCGCTTCCTGCGCCCGCGGGGAGGGGGGGCAGGAGGGAGGGGCGCGAGGGGGGCGCACGCGCGCTCACTTCCCGCCGGCCCGCGGGGAGCGCGCGACAACATCCGTGTCGCGGGATTAGGGCCGCGCCCCACCGCCGCCACGAGCGCGGAAGGGGGCGGGGGCGGGGGCGGGGCGGGAGGCGCTTTGTGCGCCCCCTCGCGGGGACGGGGGGCGGCGCGGTGCGGTCGCGTGGGGCCGAGGGGCGACGCATTGTGCCCGCGCGCCGCGGAGGAGGGCGCTGTTTCGGGAAAAGAGAAGACCTGCGGCAGGCGCAAAGCTGAGAAGATCCCCACGCCTCCGCTCGGGCCGCGACGCTCGATGGCGACTTCCCGCTGCTCCCCCGGCGCGCCTTGGCCGGCGCCGCTCCTCGCTCCTGCTCCCGGCCTCTCTCCAGTCCACGCTTTATAAATGTTCACCTCAACAATTTTAGAATGCACATCTTCCTATGGACGGCTTCTGGACCGCCCAAGGGTTTCGTGGCGTACGAAGAAGTCATTCGGCTGATTGGAGGTATGTCAACGAGTGAGTGAGTGTGTGTGAGTGAGCGAATGAGTGAGGTGCGCGCGCGCGTGTGTGCGTATGCCTGTGCGTGTGCGCGCGCGCACAAACAAAAAAGCGCTTTCCTTAACAATAATATAGTAATCGTAAACAGAAGTATTGAGTAAAGGTCAATGCAAATATTTGTTGGCACGTCCTTGTAAATGAGGATATCTTTCATCACAGTTTTCACCCTATTGCAATTTCCTTTGTATTGACAGATAATTCTTGTAAATAACCTCTTAACTATCGGTATGATGAAAATGTAGCGCAATCGATTATGTTCAACCATTCTTATCCAAATATTCAAACCCACGTTAGATGTTAACATTGCTGCAGGTCACCTATTAACCGAACATAAATCGAGACATCGAATCAATACTTATAACCGATGTCAGTTACGAAATAATCAACCACAACAATATATTTATTATTGTGGTTTATTATTTGACTCACATTATGGTGTACCACAACATATTTGCTACCTCCAGTGAACGTATCACCGACTAACATTTCCTGACAACAAGAACCAATAACTTCATGGCCATGCAAATTTTGAAGATATCTGATTTTCATCTTGGAGTGGCCCCAAACCACTTTACACAATAGAAAACTCTTCGCCGCTACTTGTTCACCTAAATAATATATCCGTGAAGATAATTTTTGCCACAAGGTAAATAATTACATAATCAATAGGTTTTTGCTTTGTAGGCAAAATATTTCGCTAAAAGCCAAACTTGTATATTCTATTTATAAAACACACTAAATTCCTCATAAGGTAGAAACGACGAAAATGTAAAGTAATCAGTTCAACGATTCTTTTCCAAACACTTGTGGCCGAGAACCGCTTCTAAGACCAGATGTAAGAAAAATACACCCACACACTGGGCTCCAAGTACAGAATTAAATTAAGAGAACTAGAGCAAATGGAATTCATTCGTCGAAACTGAACAAGTGCACATCATAAAGAATTTACTTTCCTGAAAGTCACAGCAACCCACAGTACGCCATAAGAATCTACCAAGAAAAGTGCTTAGGGAACATTACCTGGGTAGAAGAACATGGGCGGCGCGTGGGGCGCGTGCGGCGCGGGAGGCGGCGGCGGGTGCTGGAGCAGGGGGTGGGGGTGGGGGTGGGGCGCGGGGCCCCGGTACTCCATCGCGGGAGCGGAGGCGGGGATCCGTGTGCGAGCCGTGATTAGAGCGGGCGCGGGCGCGCGGGCGCTGGGGCGGACGGCGGAAGCGTCGGCGCTGCTGCGGCTGCGGCTGCTGCGGAGGCCCCCCGCGGAGGCGGCGCGCGCTCAGCGGGCGACGACGCGCTCCACACGCGCCAAGGCATCGCGCGACGCGCTGCGCCGCGCCGCGGCCCCCGCCGGACCAGCGGAAGCCCACTCGGCGATCGCGCCTCCGCCGGCAGATCGATATCGCTTCTCCGGCGCCGCGCGACGCTCCGCTCAGCTCAGCTCAGCTCCGCTCCGCACACTCCTACTGCGCCCCTCCTCTCGCCTCTCTCGCACTACTTTTAGCTTCTCCAAAACTTCTCAAACCTAGCGAACTACTTTCCACGCTAATACAAACTACGAAAACAGAAATTATCAACACGCCAACACACTCATCTGCTTCAAAAAATAGGTTATATCAACAAACTACTCTTCCAGGATGTTTCTCGTTCGGTACAAGTTCACTTCACACAAAAAAGCACGCAACAGTAAGTCCACACACAACTCCCACAGCGAGCGCCAAAGGCCTAGCACAGCGATGGCAGCGGCGCGCACTCCTCTCGTGACGGAATCACAGCAGCAGCAGAAGCCAACGGCAGAGCCAGAGCCAGGCGCTGGCGGTCACACACACACAAAGCGGCGGCGGCTGCGCGAGTGAGCGAGCGAGCGCAGCGCTCCTGCTGCGGCGACGGCGACGGCGGCGGCGTCGGTCGTGGCCGCGGGCGGCACGGGCGCCCTCACAGCACTGCGTCACCGCGGCGCGGCGCGCGATCGCCCTGCGGATCGATGTGCGCCCTCCCTTCCTCCCTACGCCCCCCTCCAGCGCCCTCCACCGCCTCCGCGGCGCCGACGCCGACGCCACCGCTCCGCTCCGCTAAAAAGACACCTCTACTGCCGCCGCCGCTCGGCGCGCTAGTGGCGGCGGTGGCGGTGGCGGTGGCGGTGGCCGCGGTGGTGGGAGCGAGCCGCCGCGGTGGAGGTGGAACAGCCGGCGGTGGCAGAGGCGGCGGTGGCGGCGTTCCCCGCTGGGCCCGCCGCAGCCGATGCGCCTGCAAGCCCGCCCGCCTTCCTGCCTGCCAGTCCGGTTGCCCTCCGCCGCGCCGCCAAGACAGTAGCCGCGAAGGCAGGAGCTGCTCAAAGAGGCGCCGCGCGGGCCGCCTTCGCGTTTTGTTTGTGCCGCGTGGGCCTGTGTGTGTGTGTGGGGGGGGGGGGAGCACTCATCGCTCCGGGAAGGACAAGGCAAACGCACAAGAAAAGGCGTCTTCGATAGCCTGCGCGGCGCCCGCGTAAATAAACAAAACACCGAAAGCCGCTGTGCACGGCGGTGTGTGGTCACGCCTGGTATCAAGAAGTCCCTGTCTGAGCAAAGTCAAAGAAGTACAACTCATCTCTGTGGTCTCAAAACTGAATGAGTCTGAGTGAAGCATCAATCTGTTGATTCCTTAAAGGAGATGCACGGCAGAGTACTAAACATAATAAAGTAAAATTAGTTCTTGAAAGACCTTTCGTATACAACAATCGAATAGTACAATGGGCTGAGAGACATCCAAACAGAACAAGCAACTAGAAAAAGAAACATACATAGTCGCAACCGCCTCTTATGTCCAGCCGAACACTTTTACCCTCACACCATTAGAAGGAAATGAAATAAAATTATATCGCGTACGAAGTACAAGTGGAACTTGGGCAGGTCTCAAAGGATTCTTTATAACTTAAGTACAAATAAACGTTTATATAAATTGTAAATTGCATCTGTTTCTCCCCAACTGTCTCACTCCAAATTGTATCTGAAACTTTGCAACGAAGTCGAGCGACTGCCTCACGTCGATTGAGCCACTAAACAAAAATACATTCTCAACTAAATATATCGACAGGTCCAAATTTACTTTACAAAAGAAAACGGTGAAAATAAAACAGCTTCGTTTATAACAAAAACTGCAAGTAATAATTACAATGGAATTATAATACATACAAATCAATAATAAAAGGAGAGTTTATGCGCTGTTCTTTTACAAACTAATCAAAAGCAAATACTGATAAATAATTGAAAAACTGCAATAATCAAAACTAAAATTTGTCGAGAAAAAGCGATAGAGACAATTACACACACGTGAATTGCGAGGGAGACAACATTCTACTAAGAAAGAGAAACGGGAACGCATGAAAGAAAAAAAACAGCGATAAAAAGTAAATGTTCCGTAAATAGCGAAAATTAGGACGAGCAGAGACGGCGGGAGGCGGGGGTCGGCATTATGATAAGTGCCAGCACACGGCGTCTGGGAAGCGGTGCGTGGAGGCCCACGGCCGTCGCCCACGCGCCCGCCACGCGCCTGCGTCCGTGCATACGCACCCCGCACCGCCACGGCCTCCTTGTCGACGCCGAACAGCCGGGCGCAGCACGCGAGTGGCGTCGCACACGCACAAAACACGCGCGTCAGCTCAGCGCGAAATTACAGATAATTTTGCGCGTAAAAGGTTCCAAACACGTAATCGGATTAATTTGCAGTCGCGGCGGCACCGCCATCGCCATGGCGCGCGCCGGCTGGCTACCTGCGAAATCCGGCCCCCGCGGACGCGGAGAGGATTTGCCGGCTCGCTCCCCTAAAAACGGTTAATCCGCGCAGCGGGAGGGCGCGCGCGGGGGCGGCGGCTGAAGCCAGAGCGATGCGCAAAATCGAAGCCGCGCCGACACCTGTTCGACGCCTGCTAGCACCGATCAAAGCGAAGAAATGCCATCTGCCCCGGTTGCGATTCAAACCTTCTTGCAGCGGAACAACGCAATTCTATGCCGTCCGGGACGGCAATCGCTTGATTGCTTCGCCGAACGCTCACGGCACATGAGTATTTAACATTTCGTTTCGGTATTTAACATTTCGAGTTCATTAGTAATTAGAACACATGTTACAACAACAATTAATCACATGAAAATCACATCAGAATGTACGAAAATAATTCCTTAAATAATCCAGCCAAGTTTCTTCACGATTATAATTTTCATCCAAATTGAAATCTGTAATAGTTTGTAGAATATTACAACAATCAAAGTTAAAAGACCATAATCAAAATTGTGTTTTGCTTCCGCCAGAAGTGCGAAATCCAAAAGCACCTCAAAACAGCAATTGTATACAGAAAAATTATCAGCACAGGTATTTTTAAAATGTTTCCGCTAATAATAATAATAATAATAATAATAATAATAATAATAATAATAATAATAATAATAATAATAATAATATCCGCTGCATTGACACGCCTATTTAAAAGCTGAAAAGCACTGACCACCGATTCCACCATTCACAAATTAAATTTCTAAAGAGGACGGGGTCACCGGCCAGCGCCGCCCTCCGCTCCTCGCATTCCGACTGCCGCCGACGCGCCGCGCCGCGCCGCCACCACCTGCGCGCGCATTCGGCGCGTTTTTCCCATTGCCGCTGCCGCGCGCCGGTGGTTTAATTCTCGCTCATAATAAATAACCTTGGTGCATGGGGCGCAAAAAAAAATACAAAAAGCGGGAAACAAAAAGAGCCCGTTAAAACAGCCGCTAAACGGCCGGAAGCCTCTGCGGTAAACCCCTTGGGCCTCAATCCACTGCAGAAACTACGATAGTAATGACAAACAATTTCGCTCATTTATTTCTTTGTTGTACTTCCTTTTTCTATATCCACTGTGTTCCCTTCATATCAGTTCGGATTTCGCTCCACGACTTCTCAGTGAGCCGGTCCGCGACACGGAGACATACGTACGTGTACGTCGGCATCACAGAGTGTTTCTTGCAATCGCTACCGCCGCATCTAACTCGCCTCGTGGCCACATGCCCTTGAAAAATCAATGCCAGTCACGGGGCTGAAAAGAAGTCTTTGGAGATTGGGCCTGGAGACGCCAGAGTGGGTGCAGATTAAAACGGCGAGGTTAGGGACGGGAAGGGCGAGGGAAATGGAAGAGGGATCTGAGAAGAAGAAAAAGAACCCGCCAGCGCAGGAAAAGAATAATAAGTGAGAGGAAATGCGGACGGGCGGAAACGGGAGCCATTTTATATCAACTCGAGGTGAAAAGCTGCTGGGGCTCATGAATTACTGAGCTGCGAGCGGCGCGCGAGCAGAGGCCGGGGCCGGGGCCAGGCGCGGCGAGGCGAGAAGCTACGTGCGCGGAGAAGGGGAAACGAGACAGAAAACATTCGGAGACGAGGGAGAGCCAGAACGAAATGGGATAGAGAAATCGTCATAGGAGCGCCAGCGCAAAACCAAAGGCTACGCCACAACCTACGCAGAGGAAAGTGGGTGGTCAACAACAATCAGTAATCAAAAGGCGACGACAAACAACTAAAAATATCGTCAAACACGGGAAAACGTCGATGGCCGGGTTGACTAACTCAGTCACCGAGCACCGAGCGATGGCCGACGAGAGGCGCCGATCCTCCCCTTGGGCTTCGGGGTGAGCCGCAATCACAACAAAATGCGGCCGCAATAATAAAAACGAATGGCCGGATCCGCTATACGGAGCCGTTCCTTCCTCGGCAATCGATACGCGATTACGCGCGGTCAGAGCCGGCGGCGGTGCGGAGGCTCGCGGGCGGCGGGGGTGGCTCGGGGCGGAGGCGCGCGGCAGCGCCCCCCCCCCCTCCGCAGTCGCCACAGCAGCAGCCGCCGCCGCCGCCGGCAGGCAGCCAGCCCATCGAGCGAGGTTTTTAAAAATGGAGGAGCGCGCGACCTTGCTCCGCGCCGCGCCGGGGCGTATTTACATTGAAACTGGAGCACAGCGGGGCCAAGCACCCGCCGACGTGCATAAGATTAATAACCGCTTCCCTTTTTACGCGCTGCAAACAAACCGCTCCCACGGCGAAAAAAAAGGCGCGAGGAGAGACGCGGGCGGGGCTGAGGGCAAGGCGCGCCACGGAGGTCGCAGGTCGACGTAATGACATGCAAGAGGAAGTACGACTGCGGGCGCGAGACAACGAGGAAAAGGCGTCGGCGGCGCGTGAGATGCTCGCCATGAGAACGCAGAATAGGATGAGGATTCGCGACAGGTATGACTCTACAATAGCGGCTAAAATAACCTCTCACTACGTACTGAACGTGATTAAAGTGAAGACGCTGTATTATTCAATCGTCCACCTACAACGATGCTCCGATTCCCATGAACATTGAATTCGAAATGGTCATTTTCCCCAACGCCGGCGGAGTGCCACATGGCGGGGTGGGGCGGGGAGGTTTAGGGCGGGGCGCAGGGCGGCGGGAGCCCTCGCGCAGCCACATGTTGCTTCTATTGCCGCATCCCGCGCGTTGCGACGGGCGAACGGGCCAGCGGGCAGGCGGGGGCGGGGGCGGGGGCGTGAGGTACCTGCGCGCGCGCGCGTGGACTCTGCGCTAAATCGCTTCCAGCCGCCGAGCCTGCGCGCGTATTCACGCTCAAATGCGCACAGGAGCTCTGTTTGCCTTTATTGATAGCTTGTGGGGAGCGCCACTTACAAATTAATATGGATTTTGTGAAAATACAATGCAAATACTTTGTTCCAGAGAACTTTGTTAACAAAATATTGTTACTGAACACCAATCGTTACAAAAGTTCGACCGAAGAATGTGTTTTTTTTCTTTTAACAATAGACAGTACACGGAGTTGAAAAAAGCACTTACAGTATAAGCTTGTCTATCAAGTGGTTTCAAAAATAGTTTAATAATCTACAATATATATTACGCCTTCTAATTTTACTGCTTATGTATATCATATCAATAATGGCAACGTATTGTTTATATGCTCTTTTAAAAGAAATTTAAGAAAACAAAAATACACTTTACGAACCATGAAGTCATGACATTAACGTTTGTGTGATACTATTCTATTTTGAAAGAAAATGTTTAAATTATTCAGTGAGAATAAGACAGCATCCTTGATGTAAAAAAAATTCTATTTTGTCCTACCTTTGAATACACGCGATTAATGTGTATTTCACTAAAAGAAAAAGCGCCTTGTAAAACCAAGTTAACAAAACAGACTTTTCCTTCATTATGCGTCCACCCAGAAAGCTCTCTATTGAGCAGAAAAAAAAAGGCGTTGGGAGAACATTCCTCACGCGACGCGTAATCAATTAGCGCGTGGCCGTTGCCTGGAACGATGTCACCTGGGGCCGACCGGCACGAAACGTAGGCGGCTCCGTCAACACTCGATATATCGATTTGCGTGGAGTACAAACTGAGCCGTGCCAAGGGCCGTGTGCCTCAGATGAGCCGCTCGACGTCGATGGCCGAACGTTCCAGCCGCCGGCTGGGTTGGACCTGGGGAAGTCAATCTTCGACTGTTGGACGTGCTGCCAAAAGCTTCGGCACAACTGATTTTATTCAGCACAGTGGATACTGTTAACGCAATATCTAATTTAATGTTCGTTTATGTCTCCGACACCACAACAAATCTCCTCTACCAAAAACTTCTTCGCTGCAATTTTTATGGACTCGTTTCGCGACGTAATACTTTAACTTGCAAGATTCACTATAAACGGAGCCAAAAATATGAAGAAACGTTCATAGAATCTAGCAACAGTAAATTATGTAAAGACTTATTTCACATACACTATCTTCTTATATGGATTTAAAATACCTCATGAGTTATAGACTAAATGTAATAATTAAAAATTGATCTTGAAAAATGTGTGTTTTCTTTAAAGTGGTGTAATTCATCTCAGGCTGAACTTTTCAATTAAATTTATTTTATTAAACAGGTGTACAAAAAAATTCATCTCTTTTCAGTTTCAACATTACAATATTATGTAAATAAATATTTTAATATATTTTTTTTCAATTTCTCTCTATCAGAACACTCCACTACTTTTAAACTATTTTATTTTCTGCAATTTATAAATTTCTTAATTCCACGTATTTATGGGTCTTCCTAGTATTAATATTGTTTCAGAAAATTTCATACGATACATTTGTATAACTTCACAGGAACAAGGAGGCTCGACAACTGTTCACTGTCATGACTTAAAATAGCATGCATGCAGGTAAAAATGAGGAAATTGATTTGTGCTTCGAATTCCGAAATCATTATATACTTTATTGTGCTTGTAATAGGAAATTAAATCAATGAGCGTTTTTGAAAGGTGCTGTGTAAGGTAGCCGTTTTTTTTATCTAATCATCGTCGTCGTCATCATCATCATCATCATCGTCATCATCACCATCATCATCATCATCATCGCTTCCTTGTTTCCTATATCACTGACTGGAATTCAAATTTAGAAGAGGGGCGAGAAAACCAAACAATAACTTCAATATCCGAGCCAAATAATTTATCTTCCGAGCCGTTTCTCACTAATGGTTGCGCAGAGCTTGCTTTGGACAGGCTTTCGCTCGCCTCCTGGGCGGCGGAGGGCACCTGCCGGGCCGCGCAGCCCAGATTTACAGCCGCTCATTTCGTGGCGGAGGCGGAGGCGAAAGGCCGCGGGCGCTCATTGGCGCCTCACGACTCGCGCATCACCTCCTTCCAGGCCGAGAGGCTGCCTCGGGGGCCGAGAGGCAACGGCCACGCTCCGCCCAGCCGCGTGCCACGTCACCCGCCCAGCGATCGCGTTAAGCCCTTTTCGGCCCGCGACGCCAAAAATCACAAAAATTGACTCTCGCGTGCCGTCATAAAAAAAAAGACTCACCCCGACAATTTTAGGGCTTTCAAAATCGCGACTCGTTGGCGAATGGCGACGAAACAACCCAATCGGAATCACGACAGCTGCGATTTTTCGCTGCCCCCTGCGGGCAGTGGCGGTGGTGAAGGGCAGCCGGGGCGGCGAGGCGAGGCAACAGCAGCGCGCCAAACCCCGCGCATCGGTAATTAAAATTCATAGGATGGGACGGCAGAGGGGCGCGGCGCGGCCAGAGCAGGGGGGGGGGCACGCGAAAGACTGAGGGAGGGGAGCGAGGAACGGCGATCGAAACCCGCACGAAGAGAAACTGGAGAATGCCAAATGGGAAAAAGTGAGATGGTAAAGATGTGAAGCGCGATAAGACGAAGTTGCTGGCTCGTTGGAAAATGAATCGACTGACGACCGCAGGCGTGCACTAAATTAAGCACGAAAGATATTCCGAAGTCAGTCGAGAATAGTGCGACCGGGAAGCGAGTGAAGCAAACGACGAAAGCAAAGAGAATCCACATGCGCAGAGTGGAGCAGCTCTCGAGCGAGGCGAAGCGAGGCGTCATCGACGTCACGCGCTCTCACACACGCTCGGGCTCCCCGGCGCGGCGCGGCGTCGAGAGCAGCGACAGGCGAGGGGGAAAAAGGGCGAGTGGCGGCGGAGCCAGATAAGCTGAAGCGACGCGGGGGAGCGTGTGTCGCGGAAATCCTGCCTCCCGTCAGTCGGCAGGCCCCCGCGCCGGCGGCACGGAGACAGCCCAGCGGCAAGTGCTTCGGCGCCCAGAGCCTCCCACACCGCGAACAGGGGGAAGTTGCGGCAACCCAAACGGGCGAAAGCAGAGGTGACGTGTGGCGGCGACGACAACGCGTGAGGCCGACGGGTTCTTAAATGGGGAAGCAAGTGAATGACGGAGACAACTGTACGAGCGTGATGGCGTACCCCGCGTCGAACAGCGGCCGGCAAGTTGGAGCGCTTTTTGGTAGTCCAGTTCCAATGGGAGTAGCCCGTGACCACCGAGGCGAAGTTGGTGGCGGCAGCATTCCGAAACCTCCGCGTCGGCGTCTGGCGAGCGGCGCGGCGCAGGCCCTCGACTCGGGCGCAAAGCCGGAGCGGCTGCGAGGCCGGGGGTCGCGCCCTAACCCGCCTCCGTTTATACACACAATCTATCACGTGCTGAGAGAGAGAGAGAGCGCGTGAGCAAGAGGGGAGACGCGGGGCTGCGGCAGATGCGAGGGCGCAGGAAAGCCGCCGCCGCCGCCTCCTGGATCCTTGAGGCAGGGAGCAGCGACGCAGATTGAAACGGCAACCAGCACGCTGGAAGTGACAAGGCAGGAGACGCGCGCGCCGTCTCTCCAAGGCGAGGTTGTTGGGGAATCTGGGGACGGGAGAGAGAGGCAAGGAGGGGCGCCAAGGAGGTTCAAAAATAGCGTTCGAAGGTCGATTGCTCGCGAAGGGGGGATACGAAAGGCTGAAAATGAAAGTAAGGACAAGTACAGTAAGAGACTTTAGGGTAAGCTAAAAATAATTTTGGGAGGCTGGAGTGCCGAAATATTGGATATTGAGAGTGAGGTAGGCCTCAAGTGTGAAAAAGGAGGAGAAAGAGGTGCAAGCGACGAGCAACGAGGGCGGCGATCAGTGCGTGGATCGGTCGGGGAGGGGGGGGGGCATAAACTTGGGCTACGCAGCTCCAAGCGCTGCAACTCTGTAGCCGGCGAGCCAAACACCCGGCTTAGGGCTCCGCTCTAGCGCATGATATCGTAATCGCGGTCCAATTATGGGGTCGGCGAGGGCCCGAGTTTGGCTCCGGGGGCGGGGCGGCTGGCGCATCTGGCGCGTGTGGCCGGGAAGGCGGGGAAGCCGCCTGCACGGCCGGGCGCCGCGCTGTGGCCGGCTGATAGGCCTCGTCGAGGAAGCGCTTGCAACGGGCGTTTCCCGCGCCCGCCCCACCCCCGAACTGCACACGCAGCAACTCGCCTCGCCCACCGACATCTCAACCAACGGCCGCCTGCGCACTGCTCTCCCCCACAAGCGCAAGCCTTTCTAACAATATACGCAGTTTCTACCCTTTTGCAAACAATACTCACTTGTGTGACTCGTAAAATGTATTACGTCAATTAAACATGTTTAAGAAAGTAACATTGACCTTGATATTTAAGAATAAATCGCTGATCCCTGACAACTGTTGAACCACTGGAGCGTTTACTCTCAAATTCTGGAAGAACACTTTTTCAAAACGGAGAAAAAGAGACACAAATCAAATTGGTTACACCCTAAAATTTGTGTGACTGCAAACCCGCAATACGAGTCGCTGCCGGACGGTGACGTAGCTACACTTTCTATTACATTAAACTTTTAAAATTCTGTTCTAACCAGGCAATCAACCAAAGAAACAAATCATTCCCGCTTGAACAAGTCTCCCTCAAGCGCATCGCGGGAGGTCGGAAGGTCGCCCAGTCGCCGAACTCCACGCTGAAGCGCGGAATTAACCGCCCGAACAAACGCTGGCTGCATCCAAATGGGCGCGCGGAGGACGCGCTTCCGTTTCACGCAAACAAGCAGCTCATGAAATCGCAATAAAAACGCGGTGAATGCGCGGCTCTCGCCCACGCGCTGCGTCAAGTCGCTCACGAGAGCTGGAGGGGGGGGGGCGCAATACAGCCCTCGTCGGCGCGAAGCATAACGGCGATGAAGACTCGCGAAAGAGGAAAACAAATATTCCGGCGCCGTGGGGGCAGCCGCTAGCAGACACAAACAATCAGCGGCTGCCGGCGTCAAAACCCGGCCGCGGCGCCGCCCTTCGCGCGAATAAACATTTGCTTGGAACTCTAATATCGTGGCCGCGCGCGGAAGCTGGGCGAGGCGGGGGCGGCGAACACGCCGGGAGAGGGCGGGACAGAGCGAGGCGAAACGGGGCGCGACGGGGCGTGGCGGGACAAGTCGGGACGGGGCGCGGTGGGGAGGGGCCAGGGGACGGGGAGCGGCGGGGCGGGGCGGGGGGTGGTAGTAGATTTGTGGGAGGGGGGTGGCATTCCGCCAGCCCGCGCCAATCGCCGACACAGCCTCGGCTCACTGCCCTCTGTCTCCACGAACTTAGGTAACACTCAAGAGACGGATCTGAATAGAAAGCTTACAGGCGACTAGATGCAGCCAAGCACACATTAATGCTCTTGACGTTTGGGAATGCGGAAATGTCTCCACAAATCTTCACACAACTTTTAGATTACAAACGTTCAATGGTTACAAAGACAACTCCAATTCGCAGTTGAAATGCTTGAAATAAACACAAGTCTTAATTTTAAACCGTTATTAATTAGAATCACCATAGAAAGAGAAAATATATGCATTTACATCCATTTGACAAATTTATAACCATAGTATATTACTATTTCGATTCGTATGGGTAAGTTCATGTTTTAATAAACTCAGTAAAATTGTATACTGGTCTATTTGCCAATCGGTGTAAGATACAGATAAAGCTACTCAATTTAGGAATGGACGTATTTCCATGAAGAATATGAGATGAGTCTGTCATATTTAATATTCTTATAAATGAATTGAAAATTCAACAAGAAAACAGAAATCACAACATAAACATCTAGTCAAAGCGAACAACATGACCACATAAACGAAAATATCACAGAACAAATGTTTATATTTCACAATACTTCACAGCTTCCAATGGATAACGAAAACAGATCAATATTCCATTACAAATACGTAAGAGTATATGACGTACACATAAATATTATGTTTGAATATATGTGTGCCTCCTCGCTACACCCTCCTACTCAGCAGCTATAAATCTGCGGAGGGCTTATTCGCAACGTACAATTTGATTCCAGGGAGCGCACCTCAAGCGTGCTGCATCGCAGTGTGAAGCGGCGCAAAACGTGAAATGCGGCCCGGAAAGAGCTCACAATGTATGTTTCTGTAGCACCTTCCCTCAAGTAATATAAACACCGGTTGTACTGCGCACGTGGCACTAACGATTTATCCTCCAATTCACTTAACGATTGCCTACACCACGACCCCTTTAGCCATGACACAACTCACATTTCCATGCTCTTTTCAGTCACTAGCAACAACCGAAACATTCAATGCCCTGTAACTTTTCTACGAACTTTATTTGTCATAGCAACTATTTTTGCACATAACATATCTAGTAATTTGTGTGTTCTGTTTACAACAGTCCACATGAGAATTTAATACACTTCGTTGGAAGTTGTTTACAGGCTCCATATAATTTCATATTGTGCACAAAAAGATGAAAACTAATTTCTTCGAAGAGTACAATACGAACAAAATTTCGATCTTAAAATAAAACGGACAATGAGTGAAAACATCATGTCTATTAAACTGCAAATAAGGAAAGTACCGTATTAAATGATTTCAGAAGACGTAACAATTATAACTTGAACATAGTAATGTTGGCGATTCACATTCGTCGCAGCACTGTCAAATTTAAGCAGAATAGTAACATTAGAGACTATGCAGGACATCCCCATGTTCCTGAAAAAGAATCCCGTTGAATTTAAGGATTTGATGCACACTTCTAAACGAACAAAACGCGATTTTACAAATCAAATAATTACTATAACACGGCTGGAAATAAAGCAAGAGTAGAGGGAGACGGGATGGCAAAAGTGTAGGACCGGTGACCAAACGTTTCTGAAATAATAAATGGTCAATCACAAGTCAAAGCAGGTGGAAAATGGAAGATGAAGAAAACTGGAGAATTTGTCACGGGGACAATTCTATTAATGCACGAGTTTTTCTATTACCCTGTCTCCGAAGAAAATACATTTTGTGATCCCAAAACCAAAATAGTATTAATTTTAAAATAATAAGACTAAACAGCTGATTTCTTGAGTATCTTCTATCATTTTTAATATAATGTTTATGTAATATTTCATTATATTAACGTAAGAGTGAAAAAAAAAAAATTACGAAGAGCTTCCGGGCCAGAGCCCCTTGGATTCACGTTTCGCGACAGGTGTTCCTGGGATCCATAGAGCAAATACTGAAACGGCCTCTCCCTTTGCTTCTGGACAATAAACTCAACTTTCCACCCCGACCACCACACAGTTTGCTTTTATTGTGTTCTTGCGTACGACGTATCTTCCTCCACACCTGCCTCGGCGGACGGCAGCAGCCAGGCGCGGCGGCCGAGATCCGCGAGGCAGCGCACTTCCCGTCGTAAAGGACCTCCGCCGCCCGGCAGCGGGGAGGGCGTCACCCCCCCCACACACACACACACACACACACCCCGAAGAAGAAAGTCCTTTACGACGCCACGAGAGACGAGCTCTGCCCAGGGCACGACAGCGACTCAATACAGAGCTTACCTACCATGTGCCTATTTAGCTTATTATAGATATTTTAGAAATAATTTAATACTCCCACAGAGCGTTCGACCGGCAAAATGACATTCCGAAGGGAAATTATACCTTTTCATCGCTCGGATTTGCAAACTGGTATTTGCCTTTGCTGTATATGGATGGGAAAGTGTTATTTGTGCGAGTGTATGGCAACGTCTACTTTGAATCAATATGGTTGTTGCCTCGCATATTCAGAACGATCCCAAGAATATATTATCGTAAGTTTCCCCTGAATTCGTAAATAATGTACCAAATCGAAAGAAAGTGCATTGGCGAAACTACTCATTGCCAAATGCCGGACTGCTTGCTGTCTACATATGATATAATGCAATTCTTCATAATAAGTTACACTGTTCAAATATGAAGATAAAACTCTCCATACCTGACAAAAAATGGAGAAGTATACACCAACAAAATGATTCTTTTCTCTACATACGAACAAAGGAAAGAGGTACTGAAATAAGTCAGAAGGGAAATAAGTCAGAAGAGAGGTACTGAAATAAGTCAGAAGAGAAACAATGGACGGCAAGAAAACTTGAAAGAATGATCGCTTGGTAAATTGCTCAGAGCAAATAAAAGTATTTTCAGATCGGCAGTAAATTAAAACTTCATAGTGGTTATAGCAAAGAAAACTGGTATAATCGAGTCCCTGAAACCGGAAAACCCAGCACAATCTTTTTTTTTTTAATTTACAAAACGATTGCGTACCAAAAGCAATAATCCCTCAGAAAATAACTAAGTTCGATAGGTGAAGACTCTACAGCGGAAACAGTAAACGAGTTCCCGTGTTAACGAACTGTCTTGGTTAAATTTTCTTTAACACAACGAACGCAGCAATTACTAGCTAAATCAATTAGCAATTACTTTAAGAGACCATGTTGGACCAAAACACAATTCCAACAGGTCTTTTATATGATTCGTTCAATAAAGCACATGGAAAAACTCATGATAAAGAGTTCAGAATAGTCAAAAGGAAATCTTTCACAGGAAAATAATACCACTAAGTAGTAATTTACCAAATACGAAGAACTCCTCCGTGTACTATGCCTCGCACTTGCAGATAGTGAACCGTCCCCGGAAATATGTCTCCTTACCTGAAACAAACAGAAAAAGAAATTTAGAAGAATACTAACAAGGTTATGGATTCATATTTGGTGCTGACGTTTTTGCTAGGATATAGTTGAATACAAAAAATTAGTTAAGAAAATTGCACAAAAATACTTAAAGCATAATAACCGCAAGGGGTTTGTAAAACATGTTCATAAGTACCTGTCAATTTACACAGTATAGTACATCCACATTCTAAATGCAATATAAAAGATACGATACATCAAATCTGTTCCTGCACACTTTTGGGATAGGTAGCAAAGAACAATTTAACGAAGAATCGCAACTTCATCAATAAGCTTGAACTGAAACTGAACGGACTTCGCAAACAGAAAATAAAGAGTATGAATTCCTGATATACTAGTCACGTAATTTAATTAATACATTAATAATAATTTAGTTAATACACATGTTTCATTATCTAATATAGGAAAAGGAGTTGATTCTGGCGAATCTAACTCACACTCTCATGCCGTTATAATTTGCTTCTGCTAGAAAACAACCACATCTTTTCATCAAATAACCAATTCTACAGGCAGTTCATAACATTTTACCCAATAACAAATTCAGCAACGAATTCATCACAGTCATTAGAAAACTTTCTAGGACATATGGCGGAATTTTTGGATTTCCTGCTTTACTAGTGCCTAAAGCAAGAAGACTACTGTACAATACCGAACAAAATGAGCATGCACAGAGCTCAAGAAAAAATAAAACCCATATCTCTCCAAGAAATAAATATTTAAAGAAAGCAGGCTTCACGAATACTGCACCGCAATTCCTTGCAAAACAATACCATAATAGTGGATATTCCATAAGGCAACGCTTCAAACGAAACATTTAATGGCGGCGGGCTATTTCCTTGAAGCTCTGCTGTTGCATGACTTGAGCTGTGTCGTAACCAGTAATGCATTGAGTATGACAATTCAGTCGGTACCCTTAATATGAGAATTGGGAGAATAATACAATCAAATATTTAAATTTTTTAGGCAAAATCGAAGGTGTTAGAGAGTTTTGGTTTTCCAACGTATCTAGTAGGGTCCAATCTCCCGCGTATTAGTAATTGGATTCAAATCACGAAAGAATTCACTTATTAAAGTACCAATATTCTGCCAAAGAATAAGCCGATTCCACGCCCCGGATGTGTATTGCATATCTGCCCTCAAAACAACGGACGCCCACTCCCCGCCCGCGAGTGCCGGTGGCACTCGCCGAAGGGAGCGGTGCGCCGACCGCTGCCGCCGTTGGCGAGAGGGCAAGCGACTGGGCGGGGCGGGGCGCCATCAGTCATCCCTCGCGCGGGGACCGAGGCGAAGTCAGGCCGAAGAGGAGGGCGGAAATAACGAGTACTGCCAAGTACGTGGAGGGGAGGGGAGGGGGCGGAAGAAAGGGGGAGAAGAGCGGAGTTAGAGCTAATGAAGGAAATGGAAAGAATAGGCAAAGGGAAGGAGGAGAGAGGCGAGGCAGGGGCGGGGGGCGGGGGCGCGCGCGTCGCTCATTTGGGATTTAATTCGGCCGCCGACAGGTGGGCGCAGTGGGTGCAGGCTAATCACTCGGGGCGCGGCGCCGCCGATTCATTTGCAGTGCGGCCCCGGACGGCCCGGGCACGGCGAGCGATGGTCGCGGAGCTCCCAGCCTCCGGAGCAGCGCAGAGACGCGTGTCCACTCCGAGAACAGTGAGGAAGGCCGACGAGACAGCATCTTACTACTGCTCTCTATTTACTCGTAGTCACTACTCTCAACTTTTTTTATTGTACGGCAAATTAGACGTCACTTTCTTTTTACATGACATTGAATGAATGAGTTTTGTCAATATATGCACTTTTTTCATAAAAAAAGGCTAAAACTAGTTAGAAATAAATTCAAGTCATTGCCCTGCCCTTTCAAATGGTTAACTTCGCAGAGTGCTTGCGTTGATGTTCACGACCAAAGGATTATACATCCACGGGATCCACCGCTCAATGCCAGCGAAACATCCGGCCCTCCGATGGAAATGTCGTCTATATCAACTCTACCACAATTATTAGTTATGTGTGACTGCAGAAGAATGCAGAAAATTTCTACATATTCACAATATGGAGAACAGAAAACCACCAAAACATTGTTTCACGTTGTTCAGTATTTAGTCTAGAAGTCCGAAGAAGTTTAAGAAGTCCGAAGAAGTCTAGAAGTCCGAAGAGATTTACACATTTTGGAACAATACACTTTTCACTGTGAACCTTGAGTTAAACATCGTTCTGAATTTGTAATGGAAACGTTTTATATTTATCAAGACCTATTAGACCTTATCGTTTATATATATTTAATCCTGACGTGTGTGCGAAGTTAAAACTCAAAAGAACCTTAAACACGAATTTTGCGGCTAATATTCAAGATCATAGTAATCAGGTGATTCCAATATCTATCCTCTCTACGCTACAGTGTGGAAAGAAAAATTAAAAATTGAACAAGTAAAAGTGAAGCAACAAAAATTACAATAGTGTTCGTTCTTACAAACTGTTTCCTTTCATGTGAGACCTTCCCGGCCGAACTTACAAGACTTACACCACCGTTCTGACTAATTTACTTCATGGCCGAATCGTTACAATTCCATAGCGCGTTGGCTGATTTCATACACCACCTAATTAAATAAGTACCACTAAGCTCAACCGAGCGATGCAGCGAGACAAAAGCGGCGCCTCTAATCTGCTCGATCACTCGCGCGCCAGTCGCACGACACGTGTCCGGCTAGGGAGAACGAGAAGCGCTTACACGGCAGCGATCGAAGCAGCCGCTGTCTCGTCCGGCAAATTGAGGCAACCGGTGCTCATCAACGTCGGCACGACACACACACATTTTCAGATCCACATCTAAGGTTTGGCAATTTTATTCGAATTCACAGTAGCATCACAGAGTAACGGAACCAAAAGGAATATTAACGAAACCATACAAAAGAGAGATACATGCTACGAACGCCAAAATTTCTTACATCAGATGTAAAGAAATATTTCTGAAAAATTCTTAATAACTCTCCTGCGGAAAATTGCAATGTTCAGAATGAAGTCAACCCAGCAGTTTTCTAGAAACTGATAATTCACGGCACTGCTGCAGTGTTTTCGCACGAACACTTCCCTAATGGTGCATACATTGGGTAGTATGAATAAAAGTAGGCAAGTACTCTTTGCTCCGAGTTTCCGAGATTCTACTCAGTTTCGTATGAATAAAGAGGGTAAGCAATTGCTCAGTCTCTGAGCATAATCTCAACTGGCGAGCAAATGCTCAGAATTGGTATGAATAAAGTTAAGCATTTACTCTCTAGAGTGAGCACTTGCTCCAAAATTTCGGAGGGACCTTAGTAGCAGACTCACTTTTAAAAAGTAAGGTTAAATTGACCGATTTTTTACCGTGTGTTGATATGCATAGGCAGTGGACTAAAAAAAATTCAAGATTAGGCGAAATTCTCGTGATGTAGACTATTAGAATCTTTGCCGATTCGAAAAGTACAATGTATAGTTGGTACGATTTTTATCGGCGTTTGCTTTCAGGCGCTTTTTCATATTGCATATCTTCTATGTTAATTGGCCTTCGCGCTTTTCTACTTGGAATTTTTCGGGGTACTGTTTTTTGAAACTTTGTAATGTTTCGTTTAGGCCATAGAGTACTTCCGAAAGCAGGCTCTTTTCAAAAATAAGTTTATATTCACTTAGCATTTCGGTAAAAATTAGCTGGGCCACTAGCGCCTGTTTTTCGTTACTGCTATTCATATTCGAATTTAAAGAATGAGACAACCAACCATTGCTCTTTATTCCGCACAAATGTGTGCGCGACGCGAGTAACATATGTAACATCTTTGTTGCTCAAGAACTCAATTTTTAAAACTCTTAGCCTGCACTATCACTTGTTCACGACGAGCAAATGCTCGCGAGACATGAGTAAGTTCTTCGGAGACATACGAAGTTTTTATTCATACGAAATGGAGCTTCTGCTCAGTGCCGCGGAGTAGACTCACTTTGCTCCGGAGCAAGTACTCATGAGCAAGTGCTCATTTTTATTCTTATGACCCATTGTTTTGCTTCTCACTAGATTATAAACGAAGGACACGGCGTAATTACTTACCGATTTCCATTCAATTTTCTTACTATTCATTTATTCTTAAAAGTAAATTTCAAATCCCCTTGTTTGGTTTCGAACGACCCCAGGGATTCCGCGGATCGCAAATTGAAGAGCAGCGATGGGCATTAATGTCGCGAACAAGTCTTGAGCCGAGGGTTCGCGCTGTAATAACCGCCGGGAGCGCACGGCCTGGCCTAATCGCAGCGATTACCGCGAGAGGCTTTCAGGAGAAGCAGCACGAGCGACGCCGGGGCGGTCGGGACGGTCGGGGCGGCCGCCGCCGTCGCGCGTCGCTGGGTGCCGGAACCGAGACCGCAGCCGCCCAGCGCAGCGCAGCGCAGCGTAGCGCGCGTCGAAAAGCTCTCGGGCGCGGCCACTCGATAACGCGGACGTGACTCGATGCACAACAGCGCAAAGCTGTAAACACTCGGCGGCGCCCGAGCGCTGCGGCGACGCGTCAACGAGAAGGAAAGGAGGGGGCCCGCTGCGCCGTCTCTCCGAGAACTCCTCCGAGACTGTCACCGCTCGCCGCCAGATTGCGGCTTTCACGGGTCAAACGTCAACACACATCACGCTTAAAAGAAAAACTTCGTTTGACACGATACGGACAACTTTTATCACTAGAGAATCATGACTGTGAACGCTACAACCAATCTTGTATTTACGCACCAGGATGGTTGTGAATAGGGAAGGGATTTTTATGCCCTAAAATATGTTGAAATATGATTTTGAAAATATGCATTTATGACCTAAAAAAAGCCTGACATATGCACTTCAATATGCAATTAAAATTAACAATATTTCATTTCCTGCATTAACCCTTCTTGATAAAATTCAGGAGAAGCGTTCCTGGAATGAAAATATATATTTTTATGCAAAGAGAATATTATCTACCTTACATCGCTGGAGAAATAATTGAAGTAAATATTCACCTTCATGAAGTACATTGTAGGTCTTGTTGCATTTCCTGGTTTAAAAAATATATCAAGAAATTTCCACCATTTGCAGAAGTATTTTATCTATAAAGAAAAAGAAGAAGAAAACGCAAACAGTGACAATCTCTTTCTAATCGATGAGCGTTCAGAAATAAATAGATCGTATGAAAAGTTGAAAACTTTAAGAGATAAGTCTCTACTTAAACGAAATATGCAAAATAACGGCCTATAATTACACGAATAGGCACCAGAAAAAAGCGGCCAATATGCCCTATTCTACATAGCATGCAATTCTACTGGAATGTCCAGAAATTTTACTTAGCTATGCCCTGAAACAAAACACAAAAATATTCAAAATCGTAGAAATCCACTCTCTAGTTGTGAATTATGCGTGCGTAACCGGCTGTGAAAGTACGCCCTTTCCAAGCTATGCAATGTCATAGATACTCGCGCTACGACTACATGCCTAATCGGTCGTAATCCGCTCTTCTTCACGGAATAGGAACAAATAGATCTTCGAGAAATAAAAAAATCGTAAAACAAAACGTCCAAAAATAAATAAATACCAATATAAAATTACGAAATACTACATTAATTACATGAACATACATAATACCACCTGCTTATTCTCGTATCCCCCTACCTAGTACATAGTCCCCTATCTTGAATATGAAGCAATTTCATTGCTCCAGAAAACGCTAATTGCTTTAAAAATTGCCTGAAACAACAAATATTCATTGATGCCAATGATTACATGCTATTCAGGCAGTACCTCTTACTATTAGGCTTTTAAAGTAAATAATTGTGCAAAACTGTCTCGAATAAAATTACATAGCTTCCAAAAAGCCGCCAATTTCCAAATTCTTTTTAAATAAACTCCTAGGCATTAAGCTTCCGCTCATCAAATAGTTAAAATCTTCAGAAAATATTTTCGTTTCATTCAGAACCAACCCTATATAAACATTAAAGGGGCGGATTACTTGGGCAATCTCGTTAACTTTTATATCCTCTTGCGTGCACCATTAAGGAAATCGTTAGGAATTTCGCCAGAATTACACGGCCCCGAACCAGTTGGGGGTCGCGCGCGCGGGCGTCAGAGTGCAGCGCGAAGCTGCTGCCAGCGAGGCACATGAAAGAGCGGCGGCGCTCGCGTGACCGGCCGCCGCGTCCTACAGCGTTATTACATTAATACGACTCAAGCAGCGGGCCCATCTCCATTCGCCGCGGTCAATGCGGTAGCCAGCACCCGCGCCGCCAGCACCCGTGCTCGCCCCCGCTGGGCGGCGAACAGACGCTCGAAACGGCTGGAGCAAGCGCACCGCGCCAAGCGGAAGAAGCGAAGCAAGTGGATCTAAGAGGCGAAACATGACAATCGCTTGTTAAAGGCACAGCCAACGAGTAGGGCAATCGTCGACGGAAATGTAGTCTACAGAGGTAGGAAGAGAGCCGCACAAGTGCAATGTTTACAGAGGAAGAAAGAAAGGGCGATAAAAATAATGGAAAGACAGAAAAAGAGATGCGATAGAAAAGGAAGCAAGAGAGACAACCACTCCAACACGAAAGCATACGTAAAGGCAAGAGGTAAGTGCCAACCGTCTTGATGCGCCTGGGTGGCCAGCGCGTTCGTTGAACTTGCAGTTCTCTCTAGGTCCCGATTCACCGTTCCCCTCACAGTGGAATCATTGCCCTTGCACGGTAAATATTAGCTATTACATAAAGACAAGCCCGGATGATGCTTTTCTTTTAACAATTCATATGCGATCGAAATCTCACAACTAAAAAACCGTAGTTGGCAAAAAAAATATTTTAAAAGATCTTCTGTGCTATGTCAATATTCAAAAACTCTTCAAACATACTGAATGAACTGTAATGTATAGAGAATTTCTAGTGTACTGTATAATTCATTTCAACGTCCGTTCAATCACATAGCGACAGAAAATCCGAATGACAGAATTAAGAAAGACGGAAGAAAGCAAAACGCAAGGCAAAGAAACAAACATAACATTAAAAACGAAACGGAGACGGAAAAGAGTGTTCGGCCAGCCGTGCTGAATGCGCCCACAATGTAGAACCAGCGTGTGCGTGGTCTCTAACAGTGGATCCAGTTCCGGCTGAAGACCCGTTTCCCTCCCGTCCATTAGCCAGGTCTTCCCGTCGCCGGGGCGGGGCGGGGCGGGGCGGGGCGGGGCGGGTGTGTCGGTCGTCGCAAAAACCGCGCCGCGCCGCCGAGACAGCAGCGCGCCGGGCAGCGGGGGCGGCGGCGGGGCGGGGAGTGCGGGGGCGGGCAGGAGGGACTTCCGGCCGTCGTTAGCAGCGCGCAGCCGGGCATGCACGTCACATGACGCGCCAGGAAAGCTAAACGCCGCGCCGCTCTTTGGTTGCTCCCGCCCCGCCCCACCCCGCCGCGCCGCTATGACGTTTACATAATCGTCAACTTCCTATCTCGAGCCTTCCCGCACGGAAACAAGTTGTTCGACAGCATTACACCACCCTTCCCTGCAAGCAACCCCTTCTGCACGTGAATCATATAGCGAACGGCGGGATTAGAGAATTAATTCACGTGTCGCGTGCGGTCGTATTATTCGCCGTTCACACCGCCTCATTGCTCACAACCAACATTTTTTGAACGATGTAAATGCAAAACACAGCCTTGCAACGAAGTACTGTCCGCTGTATCATTGGAATCGCGTTAAGTCGGCGAAGATGTCTTGATATTCTGTAAACAAAGCCGAGCGTGGCTGGCGATGGAAAAATGCATTACATTTCCCGACTGCCGCCAGGGCAATCTCGTAGGGAGCGCACGTAGCAGATGGATTCTTCGCAAGCACGGCTCTGCACACCGAAAAGTCGGAGGGGCGGCTGCATTCCCTCGGGCCCGAACAGCAATTCAAACTTCGCAGGTGCCGGCGACCGGGCCGCTGTTTGTTTCCGTCAGCACTAACTGAGGAAGATGTGGATAGACGCAGACCGATAAATGATCCACGCATTTTTTAATATCTTTCAGAGACGAACGAAGGTGTAAAATAAAATAATAACATAACATAGGAAGTATAGAAGGTAGATAAAGAAAAAGGTCCTGTACAGAGATTGACGGGCAAATTGCAGGACGATGAAGATCAGGTGGAATCAGGTACGAGAAGACGCAAAATATGCAAGCAAGCGGTGGTGGAATGTTTTCAAATACGAGTCAAGCAACATCGCATGCTAATCTGTCGCGGATATCAGCCCTGCGCGAGATGTTAACTCTGCGGCAGACGCCGCGATGTGGAAGCGAGGCGAGGCGAGGCGCAGGGGCACAAGGCGTAGCGCGGGGAAAGACAAGGGCGGGGGGAGGCGCCCAAGAGGTGGAGGGGAGCGGAAGTTGGGAGGCGGAGAGTTGCGCAAGTTTTCACACCCGACGCGAGATACAAAGGGGGAGGCTGGCGGGCGGCAAGGCAGAGCTCCATGGCGCGAAGAGGGAGGGAGGCCCGAGAGAGAGAGACGGAGCTGAGAGTCAGAGGGGCGATGGGAAGGGCTCGATGCCTCGGTAGCGAATTTACCCTGGCGCGCGACTCCGCGTGAAATTCCCCGCTACTTGACAGGATTAACTTTTTTCTCTCTTTCACCGTCGCGACCTCGCCCGGCCCAGCTCCGACTCCGCCTCCGCCTGAGCCTGAGCCACTTCAGCGGGTCAGTGGACGCTGCTCGACCGACGCGGCGAGTGTTCGAGAGAGGGGCCGAGACCCGCCGCACAGACGGGAAGTGTGAGATGACAGAACGGATAATGGAATATAAGGAGATCGTCTAGGTAGAATGGGATCCGGTTAGGTTGAGTGGAAGCAGCGGAGAACAAAAAGAAGGTTAGCGGTGGAACGTACGGAGATTGCTGTCGGGCGACAATGCAACTGCGGGCGCCCCGTAGGCAAAAGATGGGCGCTCCAGGACTAAATCTAACACGAAGAAAAGTTGGCAAACTTTGCGAGGACGAGAGTATCCAAATTAGCACGATCCAAATTATCCAAAAGAACCGTATGAAATCTACGTTTGGAAAAAATTGAAATAATGAAGTGTACATTACATACACACAAAGCGAAAATTGAATATTATTTTCATATATTGAAACAACCAAGAAAGAGGCTTAATGATTTGAAAACTCTGTAAAATAGAGGACACAAACATACTATGAAAGTGAAGCAAATTTTAAAATTGCACATTTAAACCAATTCAGAATTACAAGATATTATTTATGGACCAAGTTGTTTTTGCTTCAGATTCGAGAAATCTCTGTCCAACAGATGATTACATTATTACTAACAATTATGTCTTTATTACCTGATTTTAAAATTCCTGTGACCCTAGGTATCTTCAAATAGAAGTTTTCCCCGAAGTGCCTGTATTTGTCTTGAACCCGCAATCCACACAACCACGAGAGGAAAAAAGCGATGCGGTGCGGCGGTTGCGCAAGCAAACCGACAGACGAAGCGGATAACCGGACGGTGGCTCGGGAGCCATGGTACTCCGCCGGCGGCGCAGAATTAGCCCGCAGGGGGCACGCGACGAAGACGAACGGAAGGAGGGGAGGGAGGGAGGGAGGGGCGCGGGGGCCGGTGGTGGGCGTCGCGAATGGCGGCGCCAGCAGCAGGAGGCGGCGCGGAGGAATCCGTGGGCGAGCGTCCGGAGGCGAAGGGGTGCGCTGGAATAAAGCGAGCGGAGCGCGCAGGCAGCCCGAGTTGCAGCTTCGTGGCAGGGATCACAAATCATAAAAAGGAGAAGACGCCAGCGCAGAATGCCAAAGGTTAAAAGCCACAAGGAGGAACAAATGAGGGTTCGCGAAGTCATGGTAGTTCTCTACGACTGGGGGAGGGGAAGGGAGGGGAGAGAACAAAATGAACTTTCATTACCATAATCATCTTATTGTCTTCGGGATGAGATACGCAGTGAGAAGATGAAACAATCCATATCCTAGGCTGCATTCGAAGAGACAAACCAGTGATTCCGCGTTTCGTGTTCGACAGACTCTTGTCGGCGACTTCACAATGGGGAAAAAATTAATATCGGAGGGACAATATGTAACGACATAGAGAACGGTAAATAAAACACAAGAGGCAAGATGCGCGCGACATGAGAACACGAACGGTAGAGCACGAGTAGAGCGCGCGTGGAGCAGGTAACGGCTTGCGTGTGGCGGGGAAGCGGCGCGTGAAGCGGCGGCGGGGGCGGGGGCGGGGGCGGCGTCCCGCGCACGAGCGAGCGCTCTCTCTGCCTGCAGCGGCCGTGGGCGGCCAGGGGGCGGCGGCGCCAAGCGAGCGAGCGAGCGCCTGGTCGTGGCGCCCCGAGGCCCCTCCGCGGCGGGCGCCGCACGCGAGCGGCTCCGCCCCCTCCTCCGCCCCCGCCCCGTAACACGGCAGCCGCCGGACCCGGAACACTCCCCGCGCGCGCGCGCGTGACGAGAAAGGAATGCGGCCGCGCACGGCGCGAGGAGAACCCGCTCGGAAACGCATTCACGCGGGCGGCGCATTAGTGTCCCTTAACAATCCCCGTTTAATCCTCTCCTTTTCAAAGCGGAGATTCCGGCTCGTAACTCTCCTGATGGACTTGCGGTCGCTCTCGGCTCCGTCACGAGCGCCGGCCACGGACGTCGAGGCTATTGAGAACGACGCTGTTAAACAAAATGTACACATGGTCAGGACGTCACAGAGCTCGTAACGAAATACGCACACAATAAGCACTGGCACACGTTCATCACATTTCATTATTAGCGTCATTTCGCTAATGTTATGGTATTAGTGCACCTGACAACGCGTTTTCAGCACAGAAGCACATTTTATTCCCGAGAGCTTCTGCAGGCGACGTTCCCACGTCGAAGCGACATTCTCTTAAGAGATGGTATTTTGTTGTCAAGTACAGTCAGACTTTTTTGTCGCTCACATAGAAGAAAACAACAATGTAGCAAACACGCCAATTCTAATCAGCAAACCCGCTGACACTTGCACACAATAAATGAATGTAAATAAAGGGATTTGTACAGGTGATCCTGAAAGTTATGTATCGTTTGGAACACTGATGTAGCTTAAAGGAAGTTCCAACACATAATGAAAACCGTTTTCGTCTCCGTAATTTTTCGAATTGAAAAGGATTCTAATAATAAAAAATGACGATATTTTGTTCACAGAATTTCCTTAAGAAACAGACGGGTAATTCTCTACTGTATCCAGCTCTACATTCCATTCCTTTATAAGGGATTTATGTTCTACAAAACTATGAACGGCAGAAATGTGATTACTCTCTTGAAGGGGGAGGGAGCAAGTCTGTTCACTCTCGAACTTCAGCGAGAAATGGCACAAATGACGCCGTGGCATACGCGGCACTCAATAACTTCAGAACCAAACCGTATACGAATGAACTATTTAGACGTTTTCTGTCTAAAAGCTAGTGGCTTACAACCAAATTGGCCGTTGAATACAGTCATACATCTTCATTACGCATACTATAGAACGTAAATTAGCAAATATTCTACAGTATTACAAATGTTTCTGTCGCCCACAATATCTTTAAATCTAACACCACAAATGTCGAAACTGATTGCTCATTTGTGCATCGTTATTGTCAGATAACGAGACTGAAACGCCAAATTCGGCAGCAATTGGCCCAGAGCAACGCTCGCTCCACAAAGCAAGCGCAACAGAGGCGGCGGGCGATGACAGAGCGATGACGGAGCGAGGACAGGGCGGGGTCGGGTCGCTCCAAGAGACAAACAAGCAGCAGCACTCGGCGGGTCGTGAACCAGTTCCCGAGAGGCTAGCGAGGTCTCGAGGGCGCGTGGGTCGCCCGCGCCCCGCCCCGCCCCCGCGTCACCTGCCGCCTCCACCATCCCGTTGCCACCACACAAACTTCGTTGTCGCCCCACCCCCCTCCCGCCTCCTCCGCCCGCGACCTGCGTCCCCGCAGTCCCTCAGCCGCCGCAGCCGTGCCGAGGGCGCAGTGGAAGCCACGGCACGGCGCGCCCTCGAGACGAGCAGCCACTTCACAGATGGCCTCCCCTCGCCCCGTGGAGCACTCGGCTAATCACGGCCGCTGCCGCTGCCGCTGCCCCTGCCCCTGCCCCTGCCGCGCCCGCGCCAACGCTCACTGTTCCGCCTGCAGGCGCCGCCACGCGCTCGTCCGGGGCTCAGGACGCGGCTTTGCCTCGCCAGACCCCGCCGAGCGCAATAAACACTACGCCATACTACTCCACTGTTTTATATTTTATTAAATACTGGTCATGCAATTTACAAAATGGCATTGTTCATGCAATTTACACTACCACGTGCCATCTTTCCCTTTATGAGAAGCAACAAAGATGTACAACGTGTTATTGAAAGGATGAAATGTGAAACCTACCAAGTAAACGAACCCAAATGGATTTTGGATGAGATCCAACATTCATAGTAAAGTTAGAACGCAAAATATGGAAGAATGCATTATTTTAGACTGAAATAGAATTTTTTCATTAAGTTGGCTCAAGCAAAACTTTTAACATTTATGAAATGCTATTACAAACTTTGAATTCAGAAAAATTAAATAATATATAACCAGATAAAAAATAAGAAAAAATTACACAGTATAAATAAGAGTTCCTCCATTATTACATCAATAATAAATAATAAAAATAATTTTTATAAAATCAAGCCATTAAATTGATGGGGGGGAAATGACAAAAATATCAGATCGTATTTCGGTACTTTATTTCTTTTTTGACGAATTTTATAAGTCAACAGATAAAAAAAATGCAAAAAATAATGGTACAACAGAATTAGCGAAACAAACTATGAACCCATCTCATACCACATTAACAGACTAGAGAAATTTTCTCATCATTATCCAAACGCCACGCGCTGTTCAGTCACTTGCATTGACATTTAATGAACATGGATAATTTACAATAAACAAAGAATTGATTACGGCGTGCATGGTGTGGCCTCGTTTGGCCCAGCAGACAAAATGGCCATGATTTAACCAGTGACACCAGCCAATGTGCGAACGAGCAGAATTCATACGCCACCGCCTGTCCGGCGCACCCGCCCGACACCGCGTTCATTGTACGCAGATAAACGAGCGAGTCATCTCAATAAATCCACATTCCCGGATAACGAGAGGTCAAACCGGCGCTCACATACCCGCAAGAGGTTCCACCAGATGACACCAGAGTGCGCTAGAGAACGAGGCGAGAAGTCTTAAATACACAAGTTTTATCGCGGTAGTTGACGGCGACACCACAGATAGCGCTGCGTACGTATTGCCTATACGTTGGCTGATTGTATTTGGCGACGGTTTTCTCTAGCTTCGACAGGAATATATTCAGTTATACCTAGCAAAAACTTGCAAGTAATAAACACAAATGTTTAAGGTAAATTCTAAGATAACGTTCTCGAGCATACGTATCTCTCATTTGCCTAGAAATGTGAAGTTGTTTTTTTTTTAACACCACTGACAACAGAGACTACCTTTACATTTAACTAGTTAAAATCTCACAAAAAATTAAAGCGTTCTTTCTCTTTAATTTTTCACACAAGAGAAACTGGAAAGGCATTAAAGTTGAACATCACAAGAAAGTACCTAGGGGGTATTTCGGACAACTTAAGATTTGTCGTTTTACTCGCACACCATTTTCTTCAAAAATTCATATATTTTATTCTCTTTTTCTGGATACCCTACATTAAGATCGTTAGAAGTAAAAAATATAAGATTTTGTTGAGGCTAACAATGTTTTTTTTTATATCAAAAATAAGTTGGGAACAACAGAAAACTTCTAAAATGACTTGCCATATCGTATGATTTGGGCAGACTGCGACAAGCAAAATTATTACTGATTGGCAAATATCAGTCAGCTATTTAACCTTAGCGGCTTCAACGCGAACTACTTTAACAGTATAAGGCGGGCATTACGCAAGACATATTTCCATAATTTAACATTGCATTGTGTTTAAATATGAACCAGCAATTGTTAAGAAAATGCACCAAAATGTTAATTACATGTGTATTTAGGCTCCACTATGTTCATTTTTTGCTTTCTTACTGAAGTACATTAATGTTTTTTTGTACACATATTAACGTACGAATGCACTACATTAAGACCATGTAAGCGCATCAAATTAGAAAGTGACAAAATTAAATACAAAACCATTTTTCATCCTCACTTCTTTTTGTGGTTTCGAGTAACAGGATTGTTTTTTAGAAGTTCTTCCTGATTTGAGGTTCGAGAAGTGCAGCGGTGGGCGGACGCCACCGTCGCCCGTCCCCTCCTTGGCTGCAACTCGCTGCAGTTTTTTGCTGCGGTGCATGGAGCACGCACTCGTATCGCTCGCCGCGATGAATAATTTGCTCCGGTAATAGCGGCGAAGAGGCCGGTCGATCGGCGGCCGGACGCGCGTGCGCGCGCGCGCCGGGTTATGGCATGTAAACACCCGCGCGCCGGCCGGCGCCCGCCCCGCCGCATGCATCATACATGACGCCGCGCCGCGCTATTTGCGAGATTAGGAAGGGCGCCGCGCCGCGCGCGGGCGACAATAAAAGCGATCGCCGGTTCGCTCTCGGCCGCACGCCGCGCGGCCATCGACCCGTCGTTAGGCTCTCGCCCGCAACACGCACACACGCCACTTGGCTTCTTTGGGCGTTAAGAGGAATAAGGACGACATTGCACAGACATTTTAACGTCAGATCGTACACGCACAGGGCGTAACAGATCGCAAAGATAATGATAACATTGAGGGCAGGTACATGGACAAAATAGCGCAGGCGCTAAAAATGTACTGGTCGCTCAGCGGAAAGACAAATCGGATGAAGACGGACGGCGCGTATTCCGAGGGTCGAGACGAACTTCACTGGGGGGAATTGCAGGGTGCATCCCCCACTTTTTTGCTTTCATTCGGTGTCAAACTACTAATATCGGCGATGTTTTCACAGCAATTCTCAATGAGCTCTTTCGAGAATACATTTTCCCATTTGGTGTTTTGAAACCGGCGGATAAAGCAGGCCATTCCGGCTGTGTTCATCTCTTTGCACGAAGCAAGAAAGTACATGAATCCTTAATCACGGAATACCCGCAGAAACGAATACGTATTTTCTCCGCACTGCTGTAGGCCAAAACAGAAATATGTCATACGTTTCTTGATAATTACGGTAATTCACATTTCATGACAATTGCGACAATTCTTAATATCTGCGACAAGTACTCAAGCGTATATTATCTTACGCCAGCGGAGAGATCATCCACTTGATAGAAAACATGTCATTTTTGTGGCAACATTCCAGTTCTTACATGTTGTAAATAGTAGCAGCAATTCAGGGTAGTTTCTCCTTCGTTTCCTGTAGTCTCAATCTCCGAATCGGATTCAGTAACGTTGTTACACGTCCCTACGCTTCAAATGCAAACGGACATTATTATCAGGTGCCTGTACCTCGGCGAAAATAAAACCTCCAGCTACGTTATTGCCGAAGATGCATGTAGAAATGGAAAGCCATCATCAAACACTTCTACTTCATACAAAAGTATAATAGACTTATAAGGGAAACATTTGCCCCTTTTTTTTTAACTGTGCAATGTGTTTCTGTTTTCACAAAAAGAGAGAATATTTCCTTACCTAACAAACATATTATTGTTTACGAAATGAACAGTGGCTCATGCGTATTACTTCAGGTATTTCCCAATTGGTTTATGAAGATTTCGCATTTTATTGTTTGTGGGTGGAGAAACTACCCATTCACAGCGAGAGACAATATAGCATCGCTCACAAACTTAGCTTTTGGATCCAATTTGTGCGCGAAAAGCTTTCAGATTCCTTTCATTCCTATTTATGTGTCTGTATGAAAACTGACTGGAAAACGCAGATGATATGCGAAAAATATTTCTAAACATTTAACTAATCTCCTAAAATCCTTCACTGCGTACTTTCCCGGCTTGAAAGAGACATTAAACTTTTATTCAAAATAAATTTGACAACCAACAAAAACCTTAACATGTTATTCATACCAGAGTTTGAACAATGACAAAATTGTGTGTCCTCTCCTTTCAAAAATAAACTTGAAGCCGAACCACTTTAGAGTTACCAGTAAATAGCGTTAAGTTATTATAATTATATTCCCTGCCGCAAGACTTATAAATTTTCCTGTTATCATACGGTTCACAGATCGAAAACTGTCTTCCAAACTTTTATCTGACCAAGCACGTTTGGAAGCTGATATATTACGCTACATTTGAAACTCGTACACTAGACGTAAATCGATGCATCAACGAAAAAATAGCTAACTCAAAAAAACATCACACCTCCCTTTCTTCGGTAAAACCTCTACCGAAATGCACTTCGGAGTAGTTTTTCGTACGCTTTGATATTTAAACTGGGCTCAAGTTTGTGCACAATCGAACTATATAGTCAGAGTTACCTAATGTAGCTAGCGTCACTTCGTTAACCACTGATTCCAGAGTTCAGTGCTTGAGCGGAGCACTAGGAACTCAGTAGAGGCACAAGCAACATTACTCGTATAATTAAAATTCCACTCTCATGTAAACTAAAAACCTGGCCATAAACATATTGTAATAACAGCAAACAAAACTTTATTGTAGGAAATAACATAAAATTAAATATCATGATATTTTATAGTACTAAAAGTAATAATTCGAACAGAGAAAAATACATTCGCCCCCTCTGCAAACAGTTTCCTCACATGGGTTGTACCCAAGCCATTAACTGGAGCAGACCAATAGCCACGGCCGAGGGGCGCAGCGGAAGGGCGCTGGGCGCAGCCGCAGCGGGGCCTTTAAAGACCTGCGGGGGCGGCGGCAGTAAATCCTCCGCCCCCGCCGCCCGCCCGCGCGCGCGCCCGCCCACCACGGCCGTTCGTTTCAATAACCACTCCGCGGGACCCGGACCTGAACCCGGCTGCCCGCGCCGCGCCGCGCCGGGCCGGGCCGGCCTCGCTTGTTAGAGGCACGAGTGGAGCTGGTCGCCGGCCACGGCGAGAGAGCTGCAGCAACCCTTCGGCGCCCCCGCACCCCCCTCGCGAACACTCATGCACGCGGAATCGATTTTTTTTAACAACACGCCGTTATCTCTGCTACATACTAGTCGGGTGTTTTGACACAAAACTTCAGAGATGGGCAAGGTTGGATTCTCTTATCGAGAAACGTTAGAGGGTACCCTCGGATTAGATGGTACAAAGATCCATCAAATAAAATTACACTTGCCTAGTAAAACACCGACTCCAAACTAAAATACGTATTTGATTTTTTTTTCTTTTTTTTTCTTACTTTTTTTTCTTTTTTTTTTTTCTTTTTTTTTCCCGCCCCCCTAAGTCCACCATGCGCAAAGGACAATCCTCCGAGGCGGCAAGGAGCCGAGAAGCGTGGGCGACTCCTCTGCAGCCAAAAAACTGTTGGTTTTTCTCCACTAACCCTTCACTTTTCGAATTAAAAAATGCGATAAAATAGAAAATAGTTTACTCTCTTTCTATCAACACAATAATTTGATCAAGCCGTCAAATTCCAATGAACAACCTTGAAAATCATTAACACAGTTTAATTGTAAATGTCTTACGGTAGGGGAACAGGGACGAAAAAATCTCAAAACTTCCCATCAAAAAATTGGTTGTTATGAAGTTATTTCAGATTCTTCTGATTACTGATTCATTCTTACAAAAATAAAATCTTTTTTTTACCCTTTCATCCCCTTTAAAACAACTTACGACACGAAATATACTGACATAAACAATAACATTTCTGCAAACATATTTTAGTGTCTATTATACATTAGTATAGATTTATGAAGCACCCCGTAATTTTTCGACTTTCGAATTTACCTGCAAGTCATCTTACTTCTAATGATCTTTTATTATCTTTTGAGTAGAACATAAAAAGCTAAAGAAAGACGATTGACATTGGCGGTTTATACAAAGCCAAAAACAAAAACAAAAATATGATACGGCTGAATACAGAAATAAACCCCATGACATATAGCATATTTCAAAATAAAACTTAGGGTCTATAATATCAATTACTTTCACTCACAAGAAAAAGATAAGTAAATTTACATTTCCGAAATAACTCTCCATAATAAAATCTTAGACATCACTTGCATTTTTCATTACAAATCCTACAACTTTAAATACAAAACTAATTAATTTAAAACTACCAATCAACCCACATTCGTATAGGGGATAATATTTGACCACTATCGAAAATCGGTGTCGTAACACATCACCGAATAAGTATAGGGACAATTAATATTGCATGGTATTCACATCACCACAAACACCCGTCTGAGGATCCGGCACATTCCATGCTAATTCTAAACCGTAACAAACCCAGAAACCATACTGATACCACTAATGTTTGACCACTATCGAAAATCGGTGTCGTAACACATCACCGAATAAGTATAGGGACAATTAATATTGCATGGTATTCACATCGCCACAAACACCCGTCTGAGGATCCGGCACATTCCATGCTAATTCTAAACTGTAACAAACCCAGAAACCATACTAATAACACTAATGTTTGACCACTATCGAAAA
Organism: Gryllus longicercus; assembly: GCA_038098605.1. Lineage (NCBI taxonomy): Eukaryota > Metazoa > Arthropoda > Insecta > Orthoptera > Gryllidae > Gryllus > Gryllus longicercus. The sequence goes on along the minus strand of JAZDUA010000406.1, from coordinate 1,094,681 downwards.
TCGGTGTCGTAACACATCACCGAATAAGTATAGGGACAATTAATATTGCATGGTATTCACATCACCACAAACACCCGTCTGAGGATCCGGCACATTCCATGCTAATTCTAAACTGTAACAAACCCAGAAACCATACTAATACCACTAATGTTTGACCACTATCGAAAATCTGTGTCGTAACACATCACCGAATAAGTATAGGGACAATTAATATTGCATGGTATTCACATCACCACAAACACCCGTCTGAGGATCCGGCACATTCCATGCTAATTCTAAACTGTAACAAACCCAGAAACCATACTAATACCACTAATGTAGGACCACTATCGAAAATCGGTGTCTTAACACATCACCGAGTAAGTATAGGGACAATTAATATTGCATGGTATTCACATCACCACAAACACCCGTCTGAGGATCCCGCACATTCCATGCTAATTCTAAACTGTAACAAACCCAGAAACCATACTAATAACACTAATGTTTGACCACTATCGAAAATCGGTGTCGTAACACATCACCGAATAAGTATAGGGACAATTAATATTGCATGGTATTCACATCACCACAAACACCCGTCTGAGGATCCGGCACATTCCATGCTAATTCTAAACTGTAACAAACCCAGAAACCATACTAATAACACTAATGTTTGACCACTATCGAAAATCGGTGTCGTAACACATCACCGAATAAGTATAGGGACAATTAATATTGCATGGTATTCACATCACCACAAACACCCGTCTGAGGATCCGGCACATTCCATGCTAATTCTAAACCGTAACAAACCCAGAAACCATACTAATAACACTAATGTTTGACCACTATCGAAAATCGGTGTCGTAACACATCACCGAATAAGTATAGGGACAATTAATATTGCATGGTATTCACATCACCACAAACACCCGTCTGAGGATCCGGCACATTCCATGCTAATTCTAAACCGTAACAAACCCAGAAACCATACTAATAACACTAATGTTTGACCACTATCGAAAATCGGTGTCGTAACACATCACCGAGTAAGTATAGGGACAATTAATATTGCATGGTATTCACATCACCACAAACACCCGTCAGAGGATCCGGCACATTCCATGCTAATTCTAAACCGTAACAAACCCAGAAACCATACTAATACCACTAATGTTTGACCACTATCGAAAATCAGTGTCGTAACACATCACCGAATAAGTATAGGGACAATTAATATTGCATGGTATTCACATCACCACAAACACCCGTCTGAGGATCCGGCACATTCCATGCTAATTCTAAACTGTAACAAACCCAGAAACCATACTAATTTTTCAATATTACTTTGATTCCCCAAGAAACATTTGCAATTTCTATAAATTACTAAAATTCGCAAATGATGGTCTTTTAGTTGGTTAAACATTGATCGTGCAGCTGACTGATTGCAATGAATGCCTTGTTGAGAGTAAGGGCCCCGTGCGAAGCGGGGGCGGGTGGGGAAGCGGCGCGGCACCCCGCGGACGGACGGCGAGGGTGGGCGAGCGGGGGTAATTGAATCCGCCACGCGAGCCCCTGCCCCTCTCAGCCACACCGGGGCCGCGCCGCGCTCCCCTCGCCCGCAGCGCCCACGCGAGGGCCGCAACACGCGCCCGCGCCCGCGCCACCGCCTCTCCGCAACATCCCGCTGCGCCCCCAGGCCACGGCCTGCTGCGGCGCCTCGTCATATTCCGCCCCCAGGCCACGGCCTGCTGCGGCGCCTCGTCATATTCCGCCTCGCCGCCACTCGGCGATGCAGCGCTTGGGTCGACAAGTGTTCGTGGCACCCATTCCGGGGCCAGGTTGCTCCGCTTACGCAAACTCTTCTCGAGGTGAAACTTCCCTTCATGTATTTTAAACAACAATACCGTTAAGGAAACAATGTCCGTACTGCTGAATAAAACGTATCTGATGGTCCTCCATACATTGCTTCCTCGGCGGCGGAGGAACCGGCTCGCTGCTCAGCGCGTTCCCTCCCCTTGTCCACACCACCAGTGTGCACTGTCCTCCATGATGTACTCGTGTGTTTGGTTTTCGGGCTCACTCCCGAACTCTGTTGTTTCTCAATAATTGACTCAATTCGTGCACTTTCATATTATTACATTATTTTTGGCTGTCGCAGTTCAGTCGTTAACTCGCGAATACAAATTATATTCAAGATAGACGTCTTGTGGGCTGTTTGTTGCTCCACATTCATCTAGTGTGATACTTTATCACGTGGTACCTCTACGGATTCAATCACCCCGATACGTGTCAGAATAAACGTCCAAACAGTTCCGCTTTCCGTTTCCTCGGGTTTCGGGAGTAAGGCACGTCGCATGGGCGATAGGCTTCGAGCAGGTAGATTGACTGACGATCCCCGATGCTTCCTGGGCAGGCTCTTTCAGCGACCCGCTTCGCGTCGTGCCCGCTTGAACCCGACGGACGCCGTGGAATAGCGCGTCACGAATAATTCACGTTTCCTGTAATCATCGCCGCGTGCACCGCAGCGCCCCGTTGGACGCGACTCTCGCGCCCTCTCTGCCGCCGCCGCCGCCGCCGCAGCAGCAGCAGCAGCAGCAGGTGCTGTCCCGAGACCCGCGGCGCCGACGTCCCAGAGCGGTAATGGCCAGGTTACACTTTCATGGGAGAACAGGCCGCTGCGGCGTGGCGTGGCGCGGGATCGTTACGACGGAAAAGGCGGCGGAGGTGATGGGAGCCGGCGGGGCGGGACGGTGCGGGGCAAAGGAAGAGGCGCTGCACGGCGGGGCGCGATGGAGGGAGAGGGCGAGCGAGAGGACGCGAGCGCGGACCGCAAAAAGCGGCACCTGTGGCTGCCACGGCCCCGCCGCGCCGCCGCGGCCCCGGCACCTGTCGCCTTGGCGACCGCTGCGGAGCCCGGCGACGACCCAGGGGAGGTGGTGAGCGAGGGTACTGTAGCACTAGTACCTGGCGTTGATAAAACGGACGGTAAACCAGAAGCGTGGTTGAACAATTCATAAACAAAGTAAAGCGTTGCGCAACTGAACAAAACATTGAAGCACTACCAACTGCTGACAAATGTCACGAAACGGACAACATAAATATCACCCTGATTAGAAGTCTCGTTTTTATTTGATCCATCCCCATCTATTGGTATACTGACAAAGAGTTACCTACGTTGGTTATTGGAACATGGAAGATTGAAACAGAATCCCTTGCTGACTAGTCATTGCGCCAATGCGCAATCATAAATGAGAAATGCAAGAGCTGACAAATGCAAAAGTGTTTCGAATTTACAAATAAACAAGAAGAAATCGTCGGGATGGTGGTCGTGTTGCAAACCCTGATTAAAAACAAAATGAACGGAAGATAAACCCAAGGATCATAGCTCATTTTCCTGTTCGAAAGGCAATGTACATCAAGTAACATCTGGCAGATAACGTCTTTGATCTGCACCCGACATCGCAAGGGAGGTTCATGACACACAAAAATATAATATAAACTAAGAGAATCTCCAATTCTGAGATTTTCGGAAATGCTGACGAGGCTAAATTGTACGCCATCACAACCGACAATACAGAATGAACACATGGCATGATTTTCTGGCTGCATTAATACTGGTAACATCCGTACGACAAACTTCTAGCTCACAAGAAATGGGGATCACCGACTGTTTCACCTTCGCCCTGCGCGATTCTATAGAGCTTCCTCCCCTTGCAAAGATCCTCCTCCGTTCACGCAGGCTAAACTCTTCCATATGCGCACGTGTATTTCGTGAGCTTCACGGTACGTGAAAACAAAAGAAACTTGCCTATCACGTAAAAAAATATTGTGAAAATTAAAAACGCAAGCTTTCAATGACATTCCCGTCCTAAAATACTACAAAAGAAACATTTTATCAGTAAAAAATAAATATGAAAAATGTAAAAGGGACAACATGCAGCGTAGGCGGAAATTATACAATCGCAGTTTGTCGAAGAACAATTTATACGTATGTCTATTTTAACGAAGAGCAGTGCAGTTGAAGCATTATAAAATGAAATTTAGGTCGATATATCAAGTAATTAAAATGATTGAGGAAGAGTAAACAGATACATTAACATTGTAATATACAAGTAACCAGTAATTGCATGACCTGCGTTTGAAAAATCAGAGCGTATCTCCGTTCATGAAAGTATTTTTGTCAAATTACAAAGGATCTGCAAAGGAGTGCATCTTCTCGCCTGGGCCCTACGCTGCGCCCCAGCTTCCTACATTTCCACGCATTTAGCAGCGCTACCATCATTCTCGAAATAAAATTAGAGGCGAGACTCGACACGAAAAACGAAATTACGTATGTCAATTATTTTACCGAGGGACAGTACAAAATCCCGTTCGGATTATGGGGAGTAAGAATCAAAACACAAGTGATACGGGGATACAATGGGTAAGCTGTGAGGATGGAGACGTCAAGGAAAAAATAATAAAACGGTAAAAACGCAGAAATCTATTCCTAATGTGAAGGTGGCAAGCAAAGTGACTAGCAATATGCATTGTCGATAGGCAAATCACTCAAACGAGCACAATACAGAACAATGACAAGACAGGACAGGATACGACAGGACAGGACAGGACAGGGAAGGGAAGGGAAGGGAAGGGAAGGGAAGGGAAGGGAAGGGAAGGGAAGGAAAGGACAGGACAGGAAAAGGAAAGGGAAAGGGAGGGAAGGAAACACCACCTTAAGGCCAAGAGGTGCGAAGGCGAGGACAGAACGGAGTCGACAAGCAAGGCAGGCAGGCGGAGAGGCCGGGAAAGGGAGCGAGAGGCGCGGGCAGGGCAAGCGCGAGGAGGGGCGTCCCGCGGCCGCTGAATAAATGAGCCGCCTGGTGAATAATACAGGGGAGCGACACGGTGCGGCCGCCCGCGCCCGCGCCCGCCGCTCGGCTCGGCGCTGAAACGCGCCACGCGAGAGAAAAACTGCTCCAAATTACCGTCGGATTGAATGTTTTATGCGCGGCGTTGGCGGGTCTCCGACCGCCGCTGGGCCCGCGGCCAGGGCGACGAGGATAATCTATCACCGGGGCTCCTCTCGCGCCGCGCGCCGCGGGCGTCGCCGTCGACGCGGACAGCGCGCGCTGGCTTTCCTCCCCTCTCCCTGCGTCGATGCTGCGGCGCACCCCCCCCCAACGCCGCGCAAACATTGCCCCGACGCTAATTTCGCAAACTGCGGAAAATTCGCGAGCGAGATCCGCCTCGGGGCCCAGGGGTGCGTTTACATCCCCTCCTCGTCGTCGCCCTTCCTTCTTTTTCGGTTCGCGCTACACAGTGCACTTAAAAACTTCCGTGTTATCCGTGCCTTTTCGGGCTCGCAACAGCCTGTTGTTCCGTCGTGCCTTCGTAAACTACCACCGGGCCGGGCTCCTTTCAAGGGCTCAGTAATGCAGTCGTTCCGAGTTCACAGAGCGCTTTGAATTTGCAACCACAAACAAGCCAGACGAGACGAGCTGCACATTCCGCGACCTCGTGGCTAGAATCGCGTACTAAATGACCTCTTTTGTGCTCTCTTCTTCACAATACCAGAACAAAGGCATGTCAAGTCACAGTTAAATGTATTTCACAATATATGTCCATCAAAATGTCGAAATATGTGAAAGAAATGTCGCGAAATCTATGCGATAAAGAACGCTAAAAAGAAATACCAAAAGAGTTAACACCTGAATAAAGGTAAGAGTAAAAAGATGTACCTATATACCTCTTTGCCAAAGATAGAAGTCTAGAAAATCAGATTTGCTCAATACATTAGCAGATTTCCACATAAAGAAAACGATGTATGGCGAATTCCAGGTTTCCCGAAAAAAGAACAACAGTTCATTTCCAAGTGAGGGCGTGTGCTTGTATGCGGGTGTACATTATACAATTCAAAGTTCTCTTGACGTTTTTATAATGCCGCGTGTTATCCAGTGATGCCGGCCGTGCACGGGTGCTGAAACGAGAGTACAAAATACGCAAGGGTCGACGCGTCGCTGCCACCGCCGTCACCCCACGACAACGCTTTTCCAGGGATCTATCTCGCTGTCCATCTGGCCGAGAGCGACGGCTATATATAAAATCCGTTCGTGCGCCGGCGACTCCATAAACGGAGCAAATAGTCCGGTGAAATAGGGTCACGACAGCCCGCACGCGCGCCGCGGGCCGGAGCGGCGGCTGCTGCCGATGGGCTTCGTGGCGCCAACGTAGAACGAGTATCCCCACAAGAAGAGGACCAATTGGTGCCTAATAAAAGGTTTTAACGATTTCAGAGTTAGTGCGACGGAAATCGAAGAGTACGAAACAAAATAATAAAATTCATGAGCGTAATAAATGATGCTAATAAATGAACAGTGAGAGGTAAGCTGAAATCAAAGGAATGATTAATTAGGTACGCTAATAATTCAAGAGATATCAATAACGCAAGCCGAAAAAAACAACGAAAGTAAAGATTGTATGAGTTGTTAAAATCGACGAGGGATAACGACTTCTCAAGTTGAAAAACGACAGCAAAGAATAATTCAAAGGGAGAGGGCAGAGGAAGAGAGCGAGGACGGAGGGTCGATGGAGGGAGGGAAGGAGGGAAGCAGCGCGACATCGCTAAACGGCCGCCCGCCCGGTCAAAGGCTGAACGGGCGGGGGCGCGGGGTGAAAAAGGACGCAAAGCTCGATAATCATTTTTTAAACATGGAGCGTGGGCGAGAAAAAACCCGCTCGGCTTACTGCGAGTCGTTACAGCGGATCAGCACGCGACGCGAGGGAGCGGGGCGCGGCGGGGCGCGGGGGGGGGGGGGGGGGGGGGGGCCTGTTAAAGGACTCGCGCCGCGAAGGCCGACGGGAGGCCGGCGCGCCCGTCGCCGCCCCGCGCGCAGATCCTATCTCGCTGGCGGACATCGCTCGGCGCGCTTGGGACGCCGCGCGAGGCGCGATACGGTCGCGTCGCGTAATCGATATGCAATCGACCGACAAGTCGATCGGCGCCAAACCGCCAGAGCACATTACACGAACAAATTAGCGTATTCAGAGCCCGAGGGCGAGGCTTGATTGCCGTGAGCTCGGAAGGAGGCAGTCGATAAAAGGTGACAATCAGCCACCACAAGCCACGAATCATCAGTTCCCACAAACACGAAACAATTTTAAAAAGAATACTGAATCACTGTATGCAGTGGCAGAGGAATATACACTATTTTCGTTTTAACACGGAGTTGTTTGGAAAGGACAAACCACATCCAATGGGAAAAAATGTACGAATGTGGAATAATATATTTCTACTATACTTCAAGTGAATAAAGCTAACATTGCAATGTACACATTTTTGAAGATATTATTCGTGATAAATCATGCAACATGACTTTCACAATGATTTCAAGCATGTCAACACGATTTTTTTAATTAAAAACAAAACAACTATTTTAAGCAAAATGAACATCTTGAAGGCATTTGTGGACGGAAGCGATGAACGGAAAGCCACATCAACTTGCCCCACCTGAGTTAAAAGGGCGCGCTAGGGGCCCTGCGTGGGAAGGAAAAAAGACGCGGGGCGTCGCCGCCGGAGAGCGCCAAACCGATCCGCGCGCGCGAAACGGCACGGCCAGCGGCGGGGGCGGGGCGGGGGCGGGGGCGGGGGCGGTGGTAACGGGCCGCCATCGACCGGAGCGCCGCTGCCGCTCCCGGGCCGGAAACAGGCGATAAATATTTTACTCGCCCGATATTCCGCGGTTTGGGGACGGGGCGGGGCGGGGCGGGACGGGACGAGCGTTGCGCGTGCAGAGTGCGCGGGTGGGGCAGAGAGCGCCAACCCACTGTCAGCAGGCGGAGGCCAACGGGAGAGGGGCGGTTCACCATCGCGGTTGCGGGCAACGGCCCACGCGGCTGAAAGAAAAAAAAATGCAAATTCCAAATTATCTAACCACTGTCCTCAACATCATACGTTTCCTCTTCTCTCCTGCTTCCATTACTATTTTCTTTGTTCAAAAAATATCTTAAATAAAAATCTTTCAAGTTCGTTCACGGTACATACTATTAAAACAACAATGAATCAAATTATTTTTCATAAGAGAAGAAAACGTCGTTTAAAATTCCCCTTACGTTAAAAAAATAAAAATCAGATTTAATTCAATTAAAAAAAACTATAATGGCAGCGGTAGCAAGGGTGAGTAATATACTATACTCGTGGGAAAATATTAGTATTCTGTAAGTGGTTGTAGTTAATGTACTGGTGACAGGTGTTAATAGTGATTGCACTGGAAGCTCTACCAACAATCACAATGATAATGATAATAGTAATAGTGAAAAATATAACGGAAATCATAATGGAAGCGCTAATCGTGAATACTTCCTATAATTTCCATCAGGTTAGCACAGACCATTAAAATAATAACTAATCACACCTTGGCAATCCTCCCGGAGACTTAATACATAAATATAGACGGCAAAATACAAGGGGTTCACTCTCCAAAAACGGCATTCCGGCTTTTGTTATACCACAAAATGTTCCCACAAAGTATGCAACTCGCAATACATCTGTGCAGAGCTGTTGCCGGGCGCACGAGCGGGGCGGCTGGGCGAGCCCGATGGATTTGGTGACAGGGAGGGCAAGGGGGAGCAGAGAGGACGACGGGGATGGAAGGGAGAGTGGAGAACACGGCGGAGGCGAGGCGGGCGGAGCTTATTCGATTGGGGTAAGTAGGTACTCGGGTAGCACTGCTAATCAACTAGACCAATACAAAACATCGTCGCTTCATTTATTCTTCACTATACAGAGAACTTCCTTACAATACAACTCGAATTCGATTCAGATGCGACTAATTCGATCTTGATAAATCATTAGAACTTTTGCCATAACTCCTTTACTGTATTATATCAAATGGAAACAACGTAAAGGCGGCTCCACATGTGCAGCATTCGGCGAATCCCGAGTAGTGTGGACGGGTTGCTTGTGATTCGCTGAGCGCCGAACATTCGGTATTCGCCCTACCCACCGCGTGACGGTCTTTAGGGCATATCAAACGGAGCAAACATTCGCCGAACACTTCAGATGCTCAGGATTGGGCAAGCAGTAGCTCGCTGCTCGGCGAATGCCGAACGTGTGGAGCCGCTTTTACATACAATACCACACTATATCCCACATAAACGTTTGAAAATGCCACGCTCTACCAATGAGCAATTCTCCACACAGTCGTTCGGCTCGTAGCTGCACACACGAACTTTCCTCGTCTTCGATGTACTGTGCAACGCTGGACTCTGTACTCTTATCTTTCTCCGCCTCTCCTTGACTCGTCCTCTCCACCTCTGTCACGCAACATCCCTTCCTTCGCTCGCCTACGTAATGCTGCTCACAAGCGCCGCCCGCCCGCCAGCTGCGAAGATTCGAGAACTAATTAGGCGACAGACCAAGTCGAAAGTCTCCAAAGCGCGGAAGAAGGGGTGGGGATAAAAAGAGGAGAAGCGCTGATGAGCGTCGGCTGCTGTCCGGCGACTTTGAGGCAGGAAGTAGAGAGAAATGTGTCAGCCGCCGCCCAGCCCCGTCCACCGGCGGAACCCGAGAAATCAGCGCAAATCGTCGAAATCGCGCTAGTGAAGCGACAAGTCGCTCAAATACCCATCTATAAATTTGCAAAATGATAACACTACAAAATGGTGTGATGATTTAAGTTTTGTTGGAAGTTAACGCACCAGGTACACTCAAGGATCATGAAATGAAAAGGTTTGAGTGAATTTCCTGAACACTCTTGAGAAATCGTTTGGATATGCACTGCAGCCAATTTCCAAATGCGGCTTCGGCGAGGAAGTGAATATTTGAATAATGTCTTAATGATGAACCAATTTAAAAAGCACAATTTCGCCCACAAAAAATGTTTTTTTTCGTTACTACGAACAACACATCAGACATTCTGCAAGAGCTCCTATTTCTTTGGAAGGCCGACATTCTTATATAGTTTTTTTTTCCTAATTAATGAATCATTCATTTTGCTCAACACATTCAGATACCCCAGAAATCTCGAAAACCAACCGGAAGTGGAAGTCTCGTAGAATCGGAAGCAACGGAGCGATCCCGCGAGCAACAAGACCGAGGAACAAAAAACGCAGCCGCCGAAATGCGTTATTCATGGCGCCCGCGCCGCCCGTCAGTTTGAATATCAGTAATCTGTCCCCGCAGTATCAGATGAGGTCTAAATTGCAGGGGGTATCTACAATCGAATTTCCCTCCGCCGAAGCGCCCGACGCGGCCATTCGAACGGAACGAAGCGGACGAATCCCGCAAAGAGGGCAGAAACAAAGGGAAATATTTATGTGCGGAAGAACAGGAGCTCGGGGACGTGTTACAGTAAATTCGATTCGATTTTAATCGACAGCTGCTCTGCGGCGATTGCAATTCATTTCCCGGTTATTAAGCGCCGATTCGAGGACCCCACGAGACCCGCCAGTCGCGCTTTCTCTCCCTCCCGGTCTCTCCCTTCGCGACCGCGTGCGTTGCGGGCGACTTTTCGCGGTCAGCCACCTCAAGCGCATTGCACGAAATATTTCCGATATCTCACAAAACGCTCTAATGACTTCGACGCAATTCATTACATTGCAAAATTAAATTAATTTTAAAATACGAATGGATAAGTGACCGATGTTCTTAATCAAACGAAAGAAACTTGATGATGAGCTGATAAATACTGAGGAAAATGTCAACGAACTGCACTAATATTTTCATGCATTTCTCTTCAAGGATAATGAAAGCTCACAATGATTGGTCTTGTAAGGTAAGATACAATTGTTCATACGTAGCTGAAAATTCTGCACATCTTCGTGAAATGAAATATCATTCTATTCTGATATTCTCGTGAAATGAAAGAACGAACGCAGTAATCCAATTAGTAGATCATGGATTATGCCGTATTTAAAAAGATGATACTTCAACATGTCATACATTTACAGGATTTTTTCCGCGCTGATTCATGCAACTCCACGAAACAGATGAAAAATGAAGCGTCACTGGAGTACTCATTTTTCACATGACTCGTGCAAAAACTAGTCACGTCCTTTTTTTAATGCCGGTCGTTATTTTGTGGTAATTTTCCCATTAGCTTACCCGACTGAATATTCACGCGTAATATGTGATTGGCGGCATTTTTAATTCCACATGTGTCAGTTTCGACATATTTGCGGACTGAGGGTGAGAATGCTCATTTTTGCGCATTGCTATTTTCTAAATATTCCTGGGTATGCGGTGTTCATCTGAATACTCCACCAACTGCGTGTTCTTCGGTAAAATTATTTCATTGACAGGCTGTGGGAAGTTTGTGTAAGGATGCAGTAGTGTCGAAGACATACTAGCTCTGAGATTGCTGCTGACGTAGGGAGACTATGGACGCGAGTGAAAGTGAAATACAGTGACGGGCACCCAAACGAATATACCTACAAAACCCGCAAAACTTGAATTGAAGGAAGAAAAAAATCTCAGAAAACGCAAGTTTATTTATTTATTTATTTATTTACGTCAAAAACAGTTAAAATCTGTGTGTGACGTGCTATGGGGAGAAGTTAATTTGAAGTCGGATCAACACAAATTTCATGAGATTAAAAAAGGTAATGATGTGTGAAGTAATTAAAGTAGATAAGGACAGCTGTAACTGCCAAGACATAAATATGAATGGGTGAAAACTAGAATGGTACAAGTGACATTTTATAAATTCCGAGAAAAAAATTGAGTTTATTTTAGGCTACATTTCAGTGACAATGTATTTTCGTGGTTTTAATGAACAATTCAAATGCCGTGGTATTAATGATGAAACATAGAACTACGACTTCACAGTGATATTGACACAAAGATATTTCTTATAATTCATAAAATCCCACTTATACCGTCCTGGTTTTCACCCATTCATATATTGTGCGAAGTTTGCCCCGAGGAGGGCGACGGGGCAGGGGATGCACCGCACCGAGGGCGCAAAATCCGTGCACATCCGCCAGCCTCCCCGCCCGCATCGATCGAAACTCGTTGACCGAAAAAAGGCCGCCACCGCCGGCGGCATTGGCGGCGACGCGCGAACACACTCAGATCAATACGCGAAAAAGCGGTGACGGCCAGTGCCCTTCGGCCCGCCCACGCACAACAGGTAGGGGCGGGCGCGATCACAGAACGAGCTCATGGAGGGAAATACCAAGTCGGTACGCGATGAAATCAAAGGGATCGAAAGTTGCAAATGACAAACCAACAGGCCGCCAAGTAAAAAAGAACAGACGTCTTTGTGTTCACCTGCTCACTGACATGACGAATCCACGGTGGCGATGAGCGGCTAACAATACACACACACACACACACACACACACACACACACACACACACACACACACACACACCTACCTTTCAACACGTCTGCTGGTAGGTGACATTGAGTCCGTCACGCACTCCATCAATGGAAATCCTGCGCATACAGGGCGCATCAGCGCAAACTCGCCCCGCGGGGAAGGGAGGAGGGGGAGGGGGAAAGGGAGGGTTCGGAAGCCAGCCAGGCGCGCGAACGAGCGAGCGGTAGCCGCAGCCCATAAACAATCGACGCAAAACGACGAGCGCGACGACGATTGGGTTGCGGCGCTCATCCGCGCAGAGGCAGAGGCAGCTGCCCCGCACGCAACCGCCTGCCCGCTCCGCCCCGGCCCGTCCGTTGTACCGCTCGCCTTGTCCCCGTTCCTTGAGGCCCAAGAGCAAACGACAACTTCCCGCTCGACCTTTGCTTCTGCCTATAGCTAGTGTGGGTTAAGCGCTCCCCACACACTACTTTCGCCCACCTATTCCCTTCCAGACTTCTCGGTCCTTCCAAGTCCCAGCGAAATATTCCCTCTTTTATTTTTCTCTGACCCCGACACATTTGCTCTCATGCTAGCAAGAGGCATCTACTTTCCCATGCCCATTTTCTACCAACATCAGTTATACTCTTTCCAAATATTGTCTCTCCTCCTTCGTATATTTTAAGCTTTACCTATGATAATACATCTTTCCCACCTCCTCACTTATAATGCGACCGTTTGACGAAAATACAAATAAGCCACAGTACACCGGCTGTCCACTTAAAAATAGGTGCTTCTTCATTCAGCCGGGGACAAAAAAGTAATGCGACACCGGAACGGGTGGCAGACATATCGCGGAGTATCTCACCCGTGAAATGGCACAAACACCTTTCTCCTTCACAAACCCATTGTCCACGGGTATACACATTTCAAGATGCGAATCTCAAGCTGCAAAAACCTCTAATCTCTACTATTATATTGCAGTGGGCGACAAATCGAAAAGTATGCTGCCCGTGAAACTATACAAGCATTTTCCTCCTTCATAAAACTATTCTCCATGGGTTCAAACAGTTTTCGAGAAATTAATCGTAAATCGCAAAAACATACCTCTAATCTCTACTCTCACTCACGATTTTTCAAATCTGATATATGTATTCAAAAGCTTCCTTCCTTCTCGTCGGCCGAAGACTTCTCTCTGCAAGTAATATCTCGTGGCAATGAAAGTAGTCTCGTCCGTCCCCTACGGCCGTCGCATTCCGGACGCACGGGCCACCGCCCAATTCAGAGCGGCACCCACGCCCCACGCCCCGCGCCCCGGCGCGGCGCTGTCACCACGCGACCAATCAAGCTTAACGGCGGCGGCGGAGACGAACGATCGGGGGAGTGAAATTAGAACGTGCGAGGATTAATTTGAAAAACTCCCGCTTCGTGCTCCTCGTGTCGCACCTTGTCCATTTTAATTAATGTTATTTCCAAACCGACTTTTGTCCTCGACAAAATTCTCCATGAACACGATTTTTCTTCCTTAAAAGTATAACGAGAAAATCCTTCCTTTACAGATCATACGAGATCAAGGCGTGAAAAACCCAATTAAAACTTTCACGGGAAATACAGATTTTCCTTTAAACACAATTGTAGGCGCCTTCAACTCAAAAGTATTTACTGTAACCATCCCAACAACGGATGAGATGTAACAATGAATTGAAAGGGCCTGATTGGGAAGTCCGTAAAAGGAACGAGCATCGCGAGGACAGGGCTCCAAGCTGACGGGCGGAACGGAGGCTGCAGCCGTGAGGGCGCCGGGCGCGGGCCGCGGGGCGGGGCGGGGCGGCAACGCGAGGGCAGATCTGGGTCGGGAAGTCGGCAGCGGCGGCAGCCACTTCAGCGCGCGAAAGAGCGAGCGCGGAGGCGAAGACGACGAAGAGAGCGAAAAAGAAGCGCCGGCGGCAAACCCGTGGCTGCCGTGCAGGGGATCGAGAGGGGAGCGGCGCGTGGTGTGCGGACGAGCAGCGAGCGGCGAGGGAGAGAGGGAGAGAGAGAGAGACTGCTGTTGCCGCCGAGGGGTGGCTTGGGGGCTGGGAAGGGGAGGAGAGAGATCAGTTCCGCGATTGGACGCGGGTGTCGAGCGGGACGCGGCGAAGCTGTGAGGGAGGGGATGGCGGCCGCGCGCGCGCAGGGCAGGGCAGGGCAGGCAGGGCGGAGCGGGGCGCAGCGGAGAGGGAGAGGAGAACGGAGGCAACGCGGGGGCGGGTTGCGGTATCGACCCCGTCGACAGTGGCGGCGGCGGCGGCGGCGCTCATCACGGCGGCGGCGCTGGCCACTTGTGTGTCGGCACCTCGTTCCGCCCGCCCCCCCTCTCCCCACTGCCGGCAGCTCGCCTCTCTCGCTCGCCCGCTGTCCCTCTCGCTCGCGCCCCGCCCACCCGTCGCTCCGCCACCTGACTCACGTCGCCCCGCCCGCTCGCAAACACAGGGCGCGCGCTGACGTCGCCGCCCGCGACGCCCGCAGAGCGCGGCGCAGCGCTCCATCTCGACACCTTATCGACCGGTGTCAATCCCCGAGATCGTTAGGTCAGCCCCCGCCGCCGCCGCCCTCGGCGGCGTCGCAGCGGCCAGCTGGCGGTGGCGCGGGGCGGGGCGCGGGGCGGGGTGCGGGCGAGGAGCTCTTTAGCAGCCCCGTCGCCCGGATGTCACCTTGGGCGACCCCGCGCGCCCTTCGACGCCGCCGCCGCCGCGTCGCCGTTCGACGGAGTGGCGTCGCCGCCTCGTAAAACCGCGTCGCGAGTTTAACACGCCGGGGAACGACTCGTCCGGCGCTGGCGGCACACGCGAAATGGCCCCGCGCGCCACTTGCCTAGATTCCGTAGTTAAGCGGTAATGGATTACTGACTGCCTAGACGCGGTTTATTACCGCCTCTTCTACAGCTACTCTGAAACCTCAATTACGAATTTTAAACAGCGTAACTCCATTTTTTCCCCAAACGCACATCTAAAATACTATCTTAATGTCTCTCCTCACGATTTCTAGAATCACGTAATTGTTAGCCAAAGACGAAATTGAAACATTCACAGTACACGAAATGTTGAAGAGTGATGACGGTGTCTTATTACCGCGTCAAACAACTATTGTATGTTTTTTTATTTTTTTTTATTTATTTATTTATTTATTTTAATTTAATAGTTTCAACTCGAAAACGAATTATGTGGGTTGCTCCGAGATGCTTCGGCAACCTGCACCGCATCTTGTACACAAACGCTCCCGCTTGGGCCAAAGGGCGGCAGGTCGCCGAGCGGCGACAGCCGAGGCGCGGCGCGGCGCGGCGCGGCGCGGCGCGGCGCGGCGCGGCGCCCTTCGGCCCGACGCGACTGCGCGCATTCAACAGGTTCACTCCAACGAGGCAACAAAGAACCCGCGCCGCGCCAAGCTCTCCTTGGCCCCTCGCCGTCAGGTGCGCGCGCTCCGCGACCGACGACCGGCCTCCTCACCCAGCGCGCAGGTGCCCACGTGGCACGGGGTCTTCGGACCAACACTACCTCACGAATAGTATTTGCGTCAACGCATTTGTCAAGCTGCGACAATCGTATCAGTGGATTTTCGTGATGCATACATGACACTATTGAAATTCTTAGCGACTCATTTCTGAGTTTCTTTTCTTGCAACGTACCAACCCTACACATCGAAACCTAACTGTCGCGGCACAACAGGGTTCACTCAATATTGTTACGAACTCAACACTTCGTTTTACAGATCGATACATACAGTTTATCATAATTATTATCTTTCTTTGCAAAAAGCGTAATAGAAAACCAGTATAACAAACTCTGCACCCCAAACGACCATCTCTGCACATATTTAAGCTCTATACATCACCCATGCGCTTATATTATACGTTCTCTCTAGAAAACACTTTAGAAAATCATATTTCCTTGGTTCATTTCGGGTTTACGGGCAAACGTCGATGACCTGTCAATAAAGATGTCCCTATCAGCCACTCGAAATGGAGTCTTTAAATAATATTTTCTGCTGCAGATTGTAACAGGTCCAGTTTAATAGATTCCCTTGCATAGTTAGCAAACGAGACATGGGTGTAGGCTAATTCGCCAAGATTCGGAACAGTCATCACAAGGGATAGAGTAATGAGCGACTGATATTTGTAATATCATTCGACTGAAGCAATCGTCTCTGGTAGATATAAAAATGTGAAAGTCTGATGTGTGCGGACGTACGAACGTGCTTGCGTACAATGGCGTGTGTTGACGCAGTCCTCCACGAGAAAAAAAAATTAAAACAAAAATTCTCGACATTACCAATCATGTTCGCAATGCCGTTTACACACCATTCATTATGTGTCGTATTCCTGTTTGTACCAAATAATTTGGAGCGAGCAATGATGGTTTGGCCTATCTAAAAAAAGTAATACGCGGAAATCTAATTCTAACTGTGGTATATTTAGCTGTGACGACGGCGAACAGACAGCAGACTTCTAAGTAGGAAAAATAAAAGAAAAAAGCTAAAACATATCGAAGAACTTTTTAAGAGAACTTGGTGAAATTGACAGCTGAAAGAGATTTCAAAATTCTGAAACCAAAATGAATTTGCAAACAACGTAGATCTCTAAGAAACTTCGATAAATAATTGACAAACTGAGGTATCTGTCGAGTTATCAGGTAACTAACTACGCGTAAATCAATTTGTCGACAAAAGAACAGAGTAGCGATCCTGCGTCCGTCTGGAGGCCGCCGTCCCACGATTCCCTTATTTTCCGGGAAAAATCGATGAGGCAAATCAGGAGCAGGGGCGGAGCGGGGCGGCGCGAGGGCGGTGCAGCGAGGGAAGCGCTTCGCCGCCTCTCGGCGCCTTTATTACTTCGCGAGAGGAGCCCCTTAGGCGCAGGGCCGAGGGCGGCTTGGCGGCGGCGGCGGCGGCGGCGGCGGCGGCTGCGACGGCGACGGTGACGGTGACGGCGACAGTGACGGTGACGGCGACAGTGACGGCGACAGTGACGGTGACGGCGACAGTGACGGTGACGGCGACAGTGACGGTGACGGCGACAGTGACGGTGACGGCGACAGTGACGGTGACGGCGACAGTGACGGTGACGGCGACAGTGACGGTGACGGCGACAGTGACGGTGACGGCGACAGTGACAGCAGGTCATGCACAAAAAGTTGTGCTGGTGCAGGTAGTAGATGGAGGAAGGGAGAGCTAGGAATGCGGCGGAAGAGCGAAAGATGACACAGGGACAGACACGTAGACCAAGGTGGCAAGAAACGAAAAACGCCTAGAGAGAGAGAAAGGAATGAATGGGGGTGAGGGTAGAAAAAAGCAGTTTGGGGGACGCGAGCTGACCTAGGAGTTGTATCAGAGATAAAAACCCAATGATGACCAAGGAAGATATTTTTTTTCTTTCTCAGTATGGGATTAACAAAATAAACAACATGCAAAAAGCAGCAGTAAAATGAACCAAACATGTAGTATTAAAATGAACGGAAAGACATGTCATATATTTAAACGGCAGAAATGAAATGTCGGCGTAGCACAGAAATGCTTACTACTACACAAAAAGCGAAAATTCTAACATAAGATATTGGCTGAAAAGAATTGTAGACCAAGATTAAAAACTACAACAAAGGTAGCAAAAATATACATGCATGCAGAAAGGAATATTGGAACTGCATATCTTGGCAACGTTTCGAAAGAAAAACCTCCCTCATTCAAGTATTAGCCGACAATGTGAGTCATTCTATTTCCCTCATCTTCACCTTTCATGCATTTGTATGATATTTTAATAGACAGAGAAAAAACGTGCGTCGAATTACATTACGTGATCTAACTCTCGAGGCGAAAGAGATAATGAAGAAATGAGAGATAATGAAATAACAAATCCGAATGCGGGGCTACATTGGCGATGAGGAAAATGAGTTTACTTATTAAAAAAATGGCCTACTATATGAAATAATTAAAACACAACTTAAAATGATCAGCACAATTGGGTATCAGTTTTCATTCAGATCTTCGTTCCAACTGCATATCGTATATTCTTCGCCAACGGGTTTGTAACCAGATGTCAAACAAAAAGTTCCTTCGGTCATTATTCTCGTAGACGCACAGTTCCTTCTAAACACATTCATAAGCATTTTTAACTGCTTTCTGTGGCACGACTGGGCTGGGCAGCAGCGCTGTCTTGCGCAGCGCCCGGCACCACCTGCGGGCGCTGCGCAACGGCGCAAATGTAGTGCCAGCCAGTCATAGAATTCAACTTGGCATTTTGTTTATGTGCGAATCGAGAAAGTTCTTCTCTTTCTTGGAGCAATGTAGCCATCGCCGAAGGATTTAACACATTTACTAGCTTTCCTAAATTAACAGCCTGGCCCGTTAATCTGTTGTTTCTTCCAGAGGGGTTTGCCTTCTGTACAGTAAACCCAGAGGAGGACGGTGAGTTTATAAAGGTGAAATCTGAATAATTATCATGTAAATTAAAATATTCAAGAGAGGGCATTCATACACTAAATCCACAACCCTTCTAACAGTCGCAACACCTCCCTTCGGGATTAACTCAGCCGGGTTCTTCACGTAGATATTTTGTGGTAGGTTAATTGTCTTAGATTTCTCCATGTACTCCAAAGAAATACTCACCCTACTCTCAATCCAAAACAGCGCACCGAGGGCATCCGCAGACCCTACAAAGGGAGTCAGGATAGCGAATCACGAGATTCCACCATGAACCCCAATGAAGAGAACGCAGAGAACCCAAGACGTACGAGGGCGAGAACCTTTAAACCGACAGATCTAGCACCATAACAAAGCTGCCCTATCCCATTACCACGACCTTCGGATTTCGCAAAAATCCTCGAATTTATGATGTACATTACATTCACTGGGCATTAACACGCAGCCCTCGGTGCTTCGCTCTCTCTAAATGAGGCACGTCCAGGCTGCCAAGCCGTCCTTCCCCCGCCGTATCACGGCCCACTAGGAGGGGAGCTCCTTGGCGCGCTCTCCTTAGCCCCTCTCACTGCCTGGCTTCATAAGGCGTCTCGTCATCGTCATTCGCGTTACCAGCAACTGTTACTTTTTTACCAACGCAAGCTCTCCTCATTAATTGATTTATTTCATCGAGTTCGGTATGGTCTTTTAATTTATTTATTTATTTACTTATTTATTTATTTTGCTGATCCTCTGAACGACAAACATATTCAAAAACTCAAATTACTCTTTAGTGCTTGATCATTTCCTCTAATGGTTTCTGTTTGAACTTTCGTATTCTATGGTTTCTAAAAATAATTACCGGTCTTCACATTTTTCAGCATTTGTATAACGAACGCACTCAGCACACGTAAGATCCATATTTTGCGAATTATTCGTAAACACACGAGAAAATTTCATCGCATTTTATTTTATTATAAAACATTAATCAACTTTTACTGTAACTTTAAATATTAGGATGAAATTGAACTTGAAACAATATCTTAAAGGCTCTAAGCATTCATGAAGGTCTCGAGAATAAAAATAGAATTTAGCGTACACACTGATATGAGTACTTCGACATTCAATTTATCTCGTGTAAATCAAATACACTGCACGGAATATTCCAGTGATATATGAGTGGGTTTCCCGCTGAGATAAGCATATTTAGCAGGAACGGATTCTCAAGAACAAATCGGTCAACGACCCTGTAAAAACAAATTGAACATTTCAAAATGAAAGCCCTGATTGGTTGTTTTAGAGATCATTGCATTACATATTTTCATAGTTCCTTCAACAGGCTGTTAATTAAATTATTAAAAAAACATTAAATTGAACATTCTTTTATACATCACGTTAACGCTGGTATTCGAAATCTCTAATGATTAACAAACCCAACGCAGTAAAAATATATATCGACTCCGACAAAATACAAACATTTCTATTTCCGGAATAGAAAGAGCAAATAAATCCAAAATCTCGCCGAAGGAACTTGGATGAGAGTTTGCGACGCGGTGATGGGTGGGTCCGCAGAGACGGAGCCCAGCGGCGCAGCCGCCTCATTCCTCATTCCTCATTCCTCATTCAGGGCGCCGCCGCTTCCACCCCGCCGAAACAAACCTCTGCGACGGAGCCTCGCCGGACGCCGGCGCTGACGAAAGGACGAGGCGCGCAGCACGCCCCATTCCCATCCCCCACCCCCGCCGGAGAAGGTTCGCTAATCGTGGGGCCTCCGCCACTCCTTCACTCGACGGCATCAGCGCCACTCAATCAACGCGGAAAGGGATCGCTCTCGAATCAAACAATTCGGGGTTACAAAGGTTATGTTTAGGAATCCTTGTCAGGAAAAGCAACACACTGCAATACATCCATTTGTTAAAAGGAAATTCATGTTATAAATTTGGTTAGTTATTTGCCTCGGATTTTTATAAGATTTCATTGATTAAAAGCCATGGTGCAAATAATACCTGGTTTTGGATAAGGAGAAACAGAAAGCAGATAAAACAAAACTTCCCGAAATAAACTTGCATAATTCAGACAGTACGACTGACTAAATTAATTATATTACTCGCTTCTAGGCAGTCTCCAACAAAGTGAAATTCTGACAAAATATGCCCTCTTTTTAGTCCCGTATGGCTGTAGATAAGCAAAAGGGCAGCGCGTAAATCTGCGACTCGGCATTTCACGTAAAATACAACGTTACGATCAGGAACGATCTGAAAGAAATTTGTTCTTAAAACGGCGCTTCCAACGAAACTGTTTAACTGTGAATTTAGTTCTATCGCGAGAAGCAGTTACGTCTATAAATAGAGGATGCGGAAAGGAGAATGATTGTCCGATGTTTTTTGTTTCTTTGTTTTTGTTTTGTTTTTTTCGTTTATTAGAGAAGATTCCAAGATTCCGCAATTTGTCTCTCAGATTCCCTCGTACTAGTTTATTTGTAATATTTGAAAGTACAAGTTTGCACCACTTAATTCGTCTGATCTTTCGTCATTTTCAATTTAGGTAAAACACACAATTTTACTTCGTCATACAAAATTTATAAGTTATTTTCACTTAAATATTTCTTTACTTACAAGAAAATGAAATCTGAGCGACTACAATACGAACAAAAATTCCTATGTTACATTACAGCCGACTCCGGTTATAGTGAAATTCTGAGGACTAACATGTTCGGTTCACTATATCCGATGATGTCAAAAGTAAATAGAACTTCTCCATAATTATTGTTTTTATTAATATAGAGATATCAAAATTCATTAGCAGCAGGAACTGAAAATCTATATCTTTATTTTCAATAATAATAATTTAAACAATAAATTATTTTCAATTATTTGTTTCGTGCATTTTCATTTGAAGATTCTCTAGATTCTTCCTCCAGAGTTCGTGCTCTCTCCATACTTGATTCCGCAGTGTCCTCTGTTTCTAAGTATCGTAATGACGTCTTGACATGTTTCAATGCCTCTTGCACTGTCGGAACACCGTCCCACTCTCTGAAGGCACTTAGAATCGCTTAATAACATACGACATTACGAATTAATTTCCAAGACTTCTTAAATTCACTGTAACCGAGGGATCTCTATATCCGAGTTCTTCATAACCGGAGTCGACTGTAGTTAGTAGCTCACGTACATGTGGCAACGCGAGCACCAACATCCTCTTCACAATATACCAGTGATACACACGACCAGGCCAAGCAAATTATTAATTGATGAAACAAAGGCAACGGAGATGAGCAAAGACAAGACACGCCATACATAACTAAAAGCTCACAAACGTTAAGAACTTAAACCAGTAGGCGCTCATTGGTGGAGTTCTGAAATTAACAATTGCTAACCATGATATTTCCAATAATACGTTCACGCTATTTCTGTAAAGAAGTAATATAATATCTTCAATGTTGAATAATGATAGCGCTGTACTCGCCACATGGACAATAGATGTTCCAGTCCAGTCCTCCTCGCCCGCTACCTGAGGGCGCTGGTGACCGTGACGTCAGTAATGATGCGAGAATCGCCCGCCGGGGGCCGCGGCCGTCGCCAAACGGAACGCAGCGCCTACGCCGCTATCAGCTGCGGGGGCGGGGCGGGGCGGCCGGATCGCAGCGGTGTCACAGGGCGGCGGGTCGCAGGGCATCGCGGGTCGCGGCACGCGGGGCTATCGGCGCTCGCGCCCCCGGGAGGCGGCGGGCCAGGAATCCCGACCTCGGCCCTCCGCCGCCGCCGCCGCGCGCGCACGCTCCCGCCGCCCACGTCACCGCCGCTGACCCCGCCGACACCGCCTCGCCAGCGACCCGCAGCCGCCGCGAGCGCTCCTATCGCCTCGGAAGTCGGAGACTCCCCCGACGCACCCGAGGCGCGGCCGGCGCGGAAGGGACGACGCCCCGGAAACTGCGGCCCCGCGCGCGCAAAAGGCCGCCCCGGCGCCCGCAGCGACTCGCGTGGACCGCAGGTATCCAGCCAGGGCTCCGAGAGTTGGAAGCGGGTTCAACGACACTTTTCTGTTTTAGCCAACTGCACACCCCGTTAAAGGCAAGGGCCTCCCGCTCGCTCACGGAATTATTAATTCTTCTTTAATGACAAATAGGATGATGACGATGAAGGTCGTCTCGACTCGTCCCTGCCGAGGCGGGATTCGAACTCGCGATCCTTCGATCCGAGATCGGCACGACACTACCGTCTTAGCGATCTCTGCTATCCGGATGGACCTAGCAACACTCCAAGTACACAGAACTACAGCCAGCCAGAGGTGGTGGCGGTGATTCGCCAACACGAAGCGGGGCCCGCCTGCGCGTCCGCGCCGTGCGTGCTGCGTGTCCCCGTCCGCCCCGCGTCGCTGCTGTGGAAGGCGCAGGGCCGCCAGATGGGCCCTCCAGGGGCCGGCGGCGCTTCGTTAGTGCGATAAACAGGGCAAAAATAGCGCAAAGGAAAGAATGAGCGGCTATCTGCGCGCGTATCTGTGGGGTGACGGGCCAGCCGGCAGCGTACGGCGGCGAGGCCGTCTGACGCCAGACATCGGGGAGTCCGGGATGGGATGGAATGGAAGGTTATGACTCCCCCGCTATCAACTGACGCACTCTCGGTACTGCTGGCCAGCGTTTTCCTTTCGACGCACACAGCGGATCAAAGAAAAGTCGAATTTAAGCGAAGCGAGGCGTACTGGTAAACAAAGATGGGAGCTTGAAGATCTGTTTGATCCCAGCTCTGCATTTCATTTCGGATTGATTCCATTTTAAAGAACTACGCTCAGAATTACGAACATTATTCAATTTAAACTAGTTAATTCTCAATGTGGTAGTCTTAGTACTATTTTTCGAAAAAAATGGTAAGAATTCACGACATCAGGAAAATCAGGCTTGCACAGAAAAGTGGTTAGGTTTGTGGAGGGGGGTGTACGCAGTGACTTGACAATCCAAGTACACAGTGGCTTTAACGATCGTCGCAACTGGTGACTTTTTATCCGCAGTACCTACAATGTATCTCCTGTTTTGTTGAGGTATTTGATTGACACTAGAGTCATTAGTCATAAGTGTAGTGTATTTTTTGCACGGGAGGTGGCCTCCCCCCGTTGTATGGCGGGATCCAAAGCCAACCTACCGTCACTAGCCAGGTTTTCTTCAACCAAGATTCTCCCAACATCAGAGCACCGCTCCAGCCGAAACAAGCTCTAAGCTCCCAACCGGTTTTCCAGAATGTGTGGTAGTGTAATGCGTGTTACTGTTTATAAGGGGTTAGGATAGGACAAGGAAGAGGAAGGGAAGATTGCGCGCCGTCCGTGGCCCATTTGTCAGGATACTGTTCTGGCATTCGCCTGGTGTTGATTGGAGAAACCACAGAAAGTTTCCAATCAAAGTAGCTGGCCACTAGAATTCTCCTCCAGACAGCGACTGAATTCGACATACCTGACAAGATAGTGTCGAAAATCCTACGACCGTCGGGTCTTGAACCTAGGACCACACGGTCAGAGGGACGGCAGTGGCACCAGTTAATGCCCTGAGCCATCTCTCACAGTTAGGGATATTTGGAGTTGAAACTTCAGTGTGCACATGAGAGGGGTGAGAGAGAGAGAGAGAGAGATTGTGTACGCGAGAAAGATAAATGATCGCGCGAGTAGAGAGGCAAAGAGACATAGAGCAGAAGAACAAACCGAAAAAAAATTAAAATACGTTTACTCGCGACTATGATTATTAGGGAGTTTTATCTATCCTACAAATACTTTCAAGGAATTGCCAATTATAAAACAAATTTTCTTAACGTGTCTTTTTTCTAAATTAAAAGATCTACAACCCGAGATAACAGTAGATTGCAGCTTGACAGAAGTTTTTATAACGTCTAAAATAGCCTGCTTCTCTTTTCAACGATCTCGAAAAGCCAGTGTTTAGATACATCTTCAATTCCTCCTACACCCACTTCCCATTGACTCTCTTTCTTCTATTATACTTTCTATTGCGAAAAGAACTCCCACAAATTCCAACAAACATTCCTTCGCAATTGAAAGGTACACTTTCACGCTCCAGAATCACAAAGCACACTTCACACTAAAAATCATCCAATATGCAAAATGTAGCTTCAAAACAGATTCATAGTGTTTTTCATTCGCTAGTGCAATCTACAAAACATCAGAAGAATCTAAATCGTACTTAATTCACTAAAACTAAAACATGGGCATTTGCATGTTTTTTGCCCGACAATTTCTGTTTCCAGCGTTTCTTTATGGATAATATATGAAGAAATACATGAATAAAATGAATATTCAACATGGAAGGAAAACTTGGCCAAGATGTCAATGGTTCATTAGACAATTGAATGGAACATAAACACACACGCACAAAAGCAATTACTAATAATTCTCATAATTCATAAAAAACAACCACCCACCAGGAGTAATATTCATTTTTTAGATGCTGCTTCAAGATAATTTGTAATAATATTAATTAATTATTCATTAATTAATAATCAATTAATTATTCCATTTCACATTATTCTTCCGCGAAATGTCGCAGGGTAATGTTCCCAAGTAGACAGTTTTCTTCTCCCGGTTCACTTGCTTTACATTTAGATTTTAATAACAATCAAGCATAGTTAAATTTCATAAGTACTAAAAGACGATTTTCTAATTTTTAAAAAGAAATAGAAACCACATTTTGAGGTAAATTGTGAATCGGAAGAACATTATTTCTTAATTCTTGATCGCCCAAAGGAATTCTCGCCCTTTAGGAAGAACAGTGGTACTATTATATTGTCACTTGCGAAAACAAACAAATTCACTTTAATATAATAGATTTTTTACTGTAATCAAACAATGACGTCCCCACAGATACTACGTTTTTGCGGGTCGCAACCAACAGCAAAGGATTCTAAATGCAATGGAGTATCTTTTGGAGAAGATACGATGAAATAATAAACAAGTATAACCTGTCCTCGAACGAAAAGATTCGCAGTTCAATACAAAAACGATATTAATTCGTAAATTTTGGTATTCGCCAAAAATCTGAAAACATTTGCTCAGAAAGACAATGGTCGTAATAGACTTCCTGCTAGAAAATTCACATCACATCCTAAGATTCGTAATTAATTTGAAAAGTTGGCCAAAACAAGTGAAAATAGTTCCAGGAAGATGTACTTACCTTCGCCGGCCACACTGCGATAGAGGAGTTACAATGTCCACTAAGTATGCAATACATCCACTCACCTGCAAAGAGAATAAAACACGGCAAATATAACACCTGCAGCAAACTATGATATACATATTACATTCATATCACATAACACGGTGAATCAAACCAGGAAAAACATTGCGGTGTAAATCATCAAAAATTACTTAAGTTACGACACCCCTTTTTGTAAAGTCATTTTGCAAATATTGCAGTTGTAACTAATTTTTAAAATACAAATGCATAAGTCTTGTTTGAAAAATTACAAGTAGGTTTCCAAATAGTTTTTAATAAATAATTCAATTAACTACGAAAACGTTAAATACATTAAACTCCCTAATGTCCAGATCACAGCAATTTCGTTGTCTTTTCCGTACGAAGTACAATATCGAATAAAAGGGAAAGTTATTTATAAATACATAGATGGTGTACACAGAAGCATAGAAATAGTATAGTGCATTTGCGTAGTGAATTCATATCTGATTTCTTGATAGGCTTCATATACTTGACCTACTTCATAGACAGCTTGATAGACCTCAAGTGTTTGAATAAATTTTAAATCATACTGAACTTTGAAAGGTTAATTGTTTTCTGAAGGACAGTTTACGTGAATAATGCTATGTTTTTCAGCAGTCATTCCTAATAGGAGAATATTTTCAACTATGTATTTACCATATGAGCAGTCTGGAAATTATCCTACCCGAAGCGCTACCTAGGGACGTAGAAAGTACGAGTAAAAGCTACTGGTGTTAAAACAGCCCTTACTTTCTCAAGGCAAGCACAGGGTGGAAAATACTCGCTTCAATCTTTTCTCCTAATATCCGAAATTGTTCGATAGGTTTCACACGTTAACTTGTAATACTATTAGTCGTGTAAAACAAATCGTGACAACAATACAGGATTCAAACCAGGGCCCTTCTACACTACATTTGAACATCAAATTATGTTATATCAAATTAAAAATGTAAATTTTACACATATTTTTACACGTATATGAAGTTATCAAAAGATAAAGAATCGCAAGATACGACATACTTACAAATTAAACACATTGCCTGTATTTCAGGCAATATTACGCAAAAAGTACTGAATTTTACCAAATTTGTACATGACCTTATTTCAAAATCGGCTTTTAAAAAACAGATCTCATTAAGGAAAAAAATATTTATCTTCAATACTTCAGTTGTATGAAGAAGAAAAGAAAAAAAGAAAAACAAAAAACATTTTTATAATTATCGAAAAATCAGGAATTTCATCGAAACTTAGAGCTGCGCCATTTACTTAAGCGGTCTTTACGCAATCCAACAACAAAATTTAATAAAAAAATTGATTCAATTCTTTTGAAAATTTTGAAAATGCAGCATTACAATACTTTTTTCTATACCACGTAAGCAGTAGGGAGAAAGTAAAAAAAAATATTAATGTGAAATATAAAGTTTCTAGATTGTTCAAGCAAGTGTATAAAAAAGCTTTGTGCCTTTCAACCAGGATCGGGAAATACAATTTGTTGACAAATTCTGAAATAACCCATGTAACCGCCCCGGGTCCGGGACATAGTTGGTACTAAAAAGGTCTGATATGATAGCAACACACACACACACACACACACACGAATAAAACGCAAATAAATGTACGTTCTATAATATGTTATTTATATTATATATTGTTTGGTATAAATTCATATGCATTGATTTCATAATACATTCCATACACCCCTTACTACATTACATTGAAGTACTTCAGTGTACACAAGGGCCCGTATCAGGTAGGAGTCGAGAATTCCAGGGAAGGAGGCAAGGGGGTAGGACGGACGGGCATACGGTATGCGCCCTTCACATCTCGTGAAAAGGCCTAGTTTTGAAATATAAGAACGTTACTGTTTGGTACATGTCGCTTCGTAAGAACAAAAAATATTCCAACTTTTTTTTAAATAATATTTCATGTTCTTCATAAAAAAAAATAAAAAACGTCCACGAATAATCAATTTTAATGTACACGTACCCTCCCTTCAGTAGTAGGCAAAAATATGCGAGTCATTGCAAAACTACGAACTTTTTTGTAGTAATCAAACGTCGCTAAACGCTTGCACGTCCCCAGCCCTCGTCCTAGCTTTGACTGACCGTATAGGATTCAAAATATTAAATAAAATGAAATTTAACATCGTTCGCACACTGTCGTCTACCGACTGATATAATAAAATCACACAGGGACGCACGGCATATTACTCGTAATTCATTTGTATTTTCCTTGACAATCTGTAACCACTCGCATCTTCTATCCCAACTTATTAAATTTCCACACCATCTTTAGACAACATTATTTGCACCAGGAATTTCCGCCAGTCGCCTCGCAGCAAAAAGACCGACGTGAAAGAAGAAATCACGTCTAGCGAAGGAGAATGCGACAGGAAGCCGAGCGCGGGTGAACGGCAGCCCTGCCCGAAATTCGCGCCTTATCGCGCGCGGCCGCGAGGAGGTCGGAGGTTGTCGCTGGGCCGCGGGCGCAGCGGACGCAACCGCGCCCGCACCCGAAAACGGCCACGCGGAGGCCACCAGCTCCGCTCCGGCTGGGCCCCCCGCCCGCCCGCCCGCGCTCCATCAAGTGGCCCACCGGATCACATCTGATCATCAGACAAGTTAGCGCATTTTAAAGGGAGAAAAAAATTGATCTACGGTACATCGTTTTTCTCAGCAATGGTAAGCACGGCGTTGGTGTAACAGGCAGGACGGTACAACTTTCATTAATTAAATATGAATACTAGAAAAGAAATTGAAACTAGTAGGAACGCCCTGCATTCCGAAACATTTTTCCTCCTCTTAGCGTTATTACACAACAATTACCCACATTAACAAAAAATATTAATGGCCTCATTTAAAGTTTAAAAATTGAATGAATTTATGCTGAAAACATCAAAACAAAAGAACTAATACGTTTGAAAAATGGCTACAAAAGTTGAGAGAGACCTTAAAATTACGAGCACCAAGGATACACGTCGAAAATCAGGTACGTGTGGGATGTGGCTGCAGAAACCTATTCCGTATTCACTAGTATACGGAAAATAGAAAATCTAAAAATATTGTTTCATGTCGTTCAGTATTAAGTCTCGAAGACTAATGATAATGACATGAGGCAGGAATACAAATTCTGGAGCAATACAATCACTAACCCTTCGAACACAGAATTGAACATTTCTGGAAATCTTATAAAAATGTTTTGTGTTTCCAAAGAACAGGTCTTGCACGTTGAAGGTGACAATTGTAGGAAATACAGCTAACCACATTACTTTAAAAACGCAATCAATCACATGTTCACAATTATCTCAAACATTTATTGTGAAAAAATTTGCGATCTTCGATTCGTTAACAATAACCTCACACACTCATGTTTTCTCAGAGGAAATGTCGAATACTTTCAATAGATCAATTCCACTCACAATGAAATACTGAACAAATGACGGCAGGTAAGTATTCATAGTATTAATTTCAGGATATTATTAAAACTTAATGTTTATTCAATACAATCCATGTGTCCAATCTATGTTTATTCTATACAATCCAATACATCATCTATGTATCGAGAGACGATATAACAACGGAACGCAGTGTCCTATCTTTTTTCGCCTTCCAAATTTGTTCAGTGACCTCAATATATATTCCACAAATACTTGACGAAAATTAAATTCTAAATGAAAACACCAAGAAAATCGAAAAAAAACTTTCAGTTCTTGGAAAATTTATTGTTTGTTAAACAAAACTGATCTTTCGGCAACGAGGACATCAAACATTTCATTCGCATAACAAGACAATCCCACGACGCCCAACTTCAAAATTAAATGAGTCAGATTCCAACAATCACAGTCACATCCGTTGCCCACGCATATGAAAAATTCGACGGAAAACGATTGTATAAGCGTTTTCCTACGCCTGTACCATTGTACCATTCACATATGAAAGCAATTTCAACACACTACGTAAAGAGTCCTGGTTTCTGCCGACTACAGCTGCTGTTGCACAAGTTCGACCCTTGTTTTCCTTGTTAAGCGAAAATAGACTTTTAGAACGATTTTAAATAATGATGGGCACTGTGCCCATCAATGAAATTTGAACATGCCCATTACTGACATAATACACATTTTGGGATTATATTTTTTATCACAAGGGGAGAGATTTTGATGATCTAAAACATCGCCAAATATGATCAATAAAATGCTCTAAAAATGTTTTTAAAATGCTCTAAAAGCACAGAAAACGACATAAAAATTTATTAAAATCATTTTAAATTATTAAATTACACTATACTGAAGTAAGACGACGCTCTGAAGACAAGGGATTTCTCTCAGTGTACAATTAAATTTGTTGGACGTTATTTAGGTAATTGAGGCTTCTTCCCTTCGTTCCCGTGAATTTAGTTTGCTAACTTTTTGTTTGAACTGCTCTTCACTAGGAAATCTCTTTTTCGTGGATAGTCACTAAAGTCACTTTACTTTTCAGACGAGTGAGCTCTGTTTTGAATTACATATAATTTTAATAGCAGTGTACATGAACGCCACACAAATTCTCTAACCAGCAGATGGAAAATTCTGCGATATTGTTAGAGAAGAAACAGTATCGAAGTTCAATAACATTAAGAAAGTAGCGGAAGAAGAAAAATGCAGCGATGAATTCTTCGTTTTGCACTAGTTGTATGAAGAACGTTCAGAGAAAGCAGAAGTGGATTCAAAGATATGTGGTCTGGACATACATTCCAATACGGAAACACATTCTGAATAGCCAGATCAAGGGCAGTAGATGTGCAACAGCAGGCACCTCTAAGCACTAATGGGTTAATACAGCACCGAAGTGTGTGTCATTGTGTGCTCTATCCTACGTACTGCAGTCATAATTCGACAAGTGCTTTTGCAGTAGACAGGTGACATATCAAAAGCTACACGTTTTTAAATGACTGACAAGCTTCATTGTAATACTCTTTGACAGCGGTCTTTTACATAGTAATGTGTGTTGCTTGTAATAACTACATAAGATGTGACGTCTAACATGCATTGGTACATAAAAACGTCTAGAGTATTCTCCTTGGATAACCTATTTTACTTTTGAAATTAAATTAAACCAATTAAATTTATTGGACCCCAAGAATGGTTGGGTGTTTCCTGAATTACGTAAAGTAAGAATCAAAATGTCCAATTTCCAGGAGCACTTACTACGTATTTCTAATTAATGATTTCATAACCATGTTGCTCGCGTCCACGCCCATTCTTCCCGGCGCGGTCCCGCGACGCGCTGTCACTCAACCGACCCTCACACCACCTCCACACAATGCATAAAATGTGACCCCATTTCAAAATTGTTAAAAAATAGTACCATATTTTCCGCTCTTTTCAAAAAGTTCGTCTAGTATCCACAAATGTGGAGAACCATTCTTATATCCAAAATAAAATGTTGCAGGAAAGCTCTAAGTGGGCTTAATCAACATCCGTTTCCAAGTAACTTGGTCGACAAGAAAGTCCAAATGCCCGAACGGGCAGGGGCACCCCGCGGGGGCGCCGAGGCCGCAGTGGCCGGTAGGGCCGCAGCGGCGCGCCACGGAGGCCGGAGGTCGCGGCCGGCGGCGGCCTGGCCCTGCCGGGACGGCGTTCCCGCGCTTCGCCACGCTCCGCGCACACAGCGCGGGTCGCCGGCCCCAGGGCTCCGGCCGCGCCCAGCCCTCCAGGGCCCTGTCGCCGCACCGCGCCGCGGGCCAATTACGCGCACAGCCACACTCCCACGAATTGCAGGCCACGACACAACCCTACGTCAAATTACTGAACATAAAGTAATCTATCAATAATACAATCTGCTATAACACAACTGACCCATAAATGAAGTTGAAACTCGTCTGTGCCCACGATATAATATTCCGAGCAATCTTCCATAATAAGACCAGAGGCATTATTCCCCAAAATATTAATAAGAACAAACCTCAAAAACTCAAACCTGAATGGGTAAAGACAAAATTCCGTATACAAAATATTTCGACATATTCGAATAACCACAATGACTAATATGCACGTTACAGATTGAAAGCATAAATTCAACTAAGAATGGGTTCTCTAACGACGAGGGTAAGTCTACAAATGCACAATTTTTCTAATCGGCTGCATATTCGTTGTACGGTTGTGTCACATAGCTAGCTGCTAGTACGTAACATAATTTACGTCCTTCCATACCACCAGTGCTATATTTTACCAGGCAAAACGTTACCAGTGGATTAAACAACCCGAAAGTGGTCAAACCACGAGAAGCATGAGGAAAGAGCAGGACGTCCACCTACATCCACTGCCAATGTTGCCATTGAGCAAGTCCGTGTCCTGATTCCCAGTAACGATGTCGATTATTATACGAACCATTTGCTCATTAGTCCAGGTTCTGCATATGAGAACACGCAGGTCGATTGTCGGAAGGCGTTCGTATTTTGTTACGAAGTAAATCGCGCTTCCACATATCGCCATCCACTCTGGTCAATTATTTCGCATTATTTTGTTTTCGTATACTTTGGTTTTGTATTTCGTATTATTTTGTTATAATAAATAATGCGTTTCGTGTTATTTAACTAAAACTGACTGTCTCATGCGTCCTTAAAGTTGCAACAAATATAATAGAGGGGCACTACTAATCGAAATTGGTGCATTTGTGGGAAACCTGGATTGTGTCTTCTTTTTTATAGTTTACGTTGCCTTTCCTTTCCTTAATTGTAACGGTAATGACTAATGATGCATGTGAAGATCGATCAAAATTTAATTCACTTCTTTAATTCGCATCTTCTTTAATTTTTTCGAAAACTTGTATTTAAAGATCCGTCATTGAACACCGATCGAAGTAGCGAAGGGCGTAGAGCGCCCTGACACTTCGCGTTCAGGAGGCCCGGTTCAATCCCCGTGTGAGGCATCTTGACGGGGGTTTTCGTTGTTTCTCTGGGTCATTCAAAAGAGTGCTGGGTTGGTTCTACTGAAAGGCCACAACCGCGAAATTGGCGATATTCGAATTCGTTGACTACGTGAAGTCACGAAGGTTAAGTGAATTCCAAACATCGCATTTCCTGGATGTTGACTGAACCCCGGTATCTAATGATGCCATTGCCAATTGCCCTTTAAGAGACATATGCCTAAAATTTAAAAAAAACTCTAAGGAACATATTTCGTTAAGGGAAACATCTCCAATAATGTAATTGTTGGAAGACGCTGAAAAAATTGTAGACCTTTGAACATTTTCCAAAAATTGTGTATTTTAACGAAAATTAAACGTGAGCCATTCTTTCGAGTGTTCTTTGCGCTAACCGAAGACAAAGTTTAATAAAACAAATTGGTGGCGGTTTTGAGAAAATTTTGAGTTTTTTGCTTCTTGAAAGAGTACCCCCCTGCCCCCAAAAAATCAAAATATACGTTTCAAACTCGCAGGGTCGAGAGTACGGCCAGATCAATTGGAAAATATCAACTTTGGATGAAATTGAACGATTTAGGCGCCAGCTTTGACCACAAATGGACGGACAGATAGAAAAACCAATTTTTGTGAATCACGGACCCATAAAAGTTGACTGTGACAACACATCATGTTGGAGGAAATTATTTACTATACACAGGGTCAAGACTTACTTCATTTCACAGCCCCCTATATTTTTTCTTTCGAAAAATCGCCGATTTCTGCCGGAGCATTAAAACACTATTTCTTTAATAGGCAAGTTTGTAGAATAGCGAGAAAAAAGCGAATGTTTTAGTGTAGTAAATAACAGAAATTTAGTGCAGACAATTCCTGAACTGCAGGGAGACGAATGGCGGTGCAATGAGCAGTCGTAAGCAGCGGGCATTTCAATTTTTTTCCGATCATAGGAACTCGAAGCTCTGAGAGACTGCTTGCGTCCCTCAAGACTATTCGACCAGAGTGAGGGGCAGCCCCATCGGACGAATGTTTGGGAATTTAACTATCGAAGAGGACAGGAAATGACGCATGTGAACACAGTTGTGCAGGGAACTTCATCATCGGGAACTGACACTGCAATCACTAATTGGAAAATGTACCCGTCGGTTCTTGTCTTGTTTTTCAACCTACGATTTCGTAAAAACCACAGTAAAAGATGAGCAAGTCCACAATTTGTGCTTCGAGATGCTTCACTCCTAAAACAAACTTGTGAAATTTAAGTAACAGTTATGAGAACGGTAGGAAGTGAAACACACTAAGATATCGAAACTTTTGAGGAATCGAGATTGGGGATATCGCGATTCTACTGTAATGGCTCATGAAATGTTATTTCGCGTCCCTTCACTATTCTACTTACGTCGACTCGCAGACAAAATTACACGAACACAAACGCATTAGATGAATTGACAAGACGGTAGACTAATGAACTCATGAAGGAATGTCGACAGAGAAGGACAACCAAGAATAAATAAATAAAAGAATGAAGAAACTCTCAAAGAAAGTAGTGATACGGTCGACTCCAAGGATCGTGCATTCCAGATGCCGACAGACGGGGCCCAGGAGACGAATGAAGGAAGGCAAGAGGAGGTACGAGACGGATGGGAACGGGACACGAAAGGCGGCGCAGCGCCATCCGGTGGCGCGGACCGCGGGCGCGCCCGCCCACGCACGGCTCATAAATCTTCGGGGCGGCGGCGGCGGACGAGGGGGAGGCGGAGGGGTGAGAGGACGTAAAAAAACATGGCCCGCGGCGCACACTCTGCCGTGCCCGAACGCTCGCGGGCAGCCGGGGACCATCTGCCGCCGCGCGGCGCCGGCCACCAAAGCGATTCGTCGTCTTTTCTAATAACCGCGCCGCGTCTGACAGAGGCCCACAGCCGCTCCTCGCGCCAGATCGCACCGCCGCCCCGGGGATTCCCTTTCCGCCCCCCACCCCCAACACCTCACACATCGTTCACTCCCCCGCCGCCCTCGAATCGCTTGTGCTGCTGCTCTGACCGCCCCGCGGCCTCGCGTCCGTCGCCCCCTGCCGCCAGCCACGCGGCTGCCCTGTTGCCTCTCCCTTCCCTTACTTCCTCCGCGCTCCCGCCGACCTCTCGGGCGCCCCAGCCGCGCCCCGTTTGCGCTCCGACGCTCGCTCGGTGTCCGATTATCGACTCCGTCAGGGTGATAGCCATTCATTTTCCTGGGAAACAAAGCTTTCCACTCTGGCCGAGAAGTTATTAGTGATTCCAGGAAAAATGAAACCGACTTTTGTATGTTTCTTACGAAAATTTACGCAAAATGTAGACGAACCGACACACACACACACACACACACACACACACACACACACACACACACACGCACGCACACACACGCACGCACACACACGCTTGCGTGTTTCTGTATGTCCGTCATTTAACAGTTACACGAGGGATGTACGATGTCATTGAGTGCTGAATTATAAATACTTTTCAGGCATAAAATGAATCGTTACACATATGTTAATCAGACTGGCGATATAATTAACCCAAATTTTGTAATGAAACGTTAAAAAAGTATTTCTACTAACAAGTTTTATGTATCTTTCTCTATAACCGAAAATGAATGTGTCAGGCACAAATAAAAATGTTGAACATGAAAATTCTCTGCGGAGGTTCTACGTTAAGCTGTTTAACTATAATTCGTATGCAGATCACTTTACTTTCCAATCTATTCACGTTTCACAATTTCCAGATGACACATTTCGCTCACATTTGACTAACGCAGCGAACAGCGCGCTCCAACTGCCACGCGATCCGATATACTCGGCATTGCCTGGCTGCACGAATTCGCAAATTCGTGCTTTGCTTACGTTTTGCTATATACTTAAGGAAATTGATAACGATTCTTCTCACGCCTTCCAAAGAAATAATGGCAGGAAAGCGAAGGATCGGTAGGTATTAATTTTGGTATCTGCCTTAATTCTATTTCAAGAAATATAGTTATGAAAGCAACAATGTGTTATAATATATTACCTGTTTCTACTTTATCAATAAACAATTTGGTCAAATGTTACGTTTTACAGAAACCGATATATAAAATATTCTCACTCACTATTTTCTTTCACGGACAAAAATGTACAGTATTTTAGCTAAACGTCAATTTCAAACGTGCTTTCACTCGACTACCAACCCTCGTATTTTACTACTTAAAATTGCTCATAATACTGAACGTACTACATCCATATTATGGCCAGTCTTCGTACATCACAGAAGCTGATTTTTTTTCTCTCCCCTTTTGTAGTAACCCTGCAACCCGATCCTTAGGTAACCTACCTGATATATGTAACATTTCGAAAGTACGGCGCTAGGTTCTATTAGTCAAACTGAACAAGGCAGGAACGTTTCTAAAAGCCTCTACGTAATGGATAATAGGCCGATGGGCCTGTTTTCCACTCCATAAGTATCGCAGAAGTGCTTACAAATGATTAATTTTGCTTACTAAATCTCTTTATCTTAAAACTCGATCAAGATGTGGATTTCGGATTTGTTTTCGATTTAAGTTAAAACTTACGACTTTAATCAGATTAATGTTATTGTTTAAGACTTAACAAATATATTTACGTCATTTTTGCTTTCTCTTATAGTGCGTGTAAACGGAATACACAATTGATTTTCTGCAAAATGGATATCCTAATCGGTCTGGCCGAACTCTGCTTGGAAATTTGAAACTGATGTTTTATTTTACCCGCAAATCCGTATTTATTTATTAATTTTGCCACCTCAACGTACATCGTTAAAAACTAAGAGGAATGCTTAAGGAAAACTTTAAGCTCAATACGGCTGGTTAGAAAAGAAGCGGACACGAACGCAAATCGGGATGAGCAACACCGGTTTTGCTTCAGTCGTTTCGCTCGAAAGGGGTCCTAAGAATTTAATGAGAGGAAGCATGCGAATACTACGTGCATTATGGAACTCAGAAGAATCCTTTATTCGGCCAAATGACCTGCCTTGATTCCATTCCACGTCGTGTGGGCGAGCGGGTGACGTCATCTTGCACAGACTCGTGCGCATAGAGGCTCGTTCTGCCCTCGCCCGCGGGGCACCTGGCTCAGTCATGTCACGGGCGGGGGTGGGGGTGGGTGTGAGGGTCGGTTGGGCGAGCAGCGCGGGGCAGCGAGGAGCGTGGCGGAGCCGCGCCGGGAAGAACGGGCGTGGACGCGAGCAACACGACCGACACGAAATGGAAAGCGTGAGACAAATTATCCTAAACGCAATTTGCGGCCGCGCAGGGACAGGATGAAACGCCTCGAGCCGGATGCCGCCCTTGCGGCAATTGCGAGGCGGCGGCAGCGGCACCCGACGGTGCGCGACGTCACTTGCAGGGGGGGGGGGGGGCGGCGGCGGCGGCTGCACAAACGGCCAACCGATTTGCACGGCTAACGGAACAGCGGAGGGATCGGAAACCGTGACAGAGAAAATGACGGCGAGGGCGTCGAAATACGGAAACGCTGGGCGGCGCTAGCAGAAGCACGCGCCGGGGCGGCGCAGGGTGTTCGTGAGAGGTCGATCGCGAAGACGACGGCGCAGAGACGTCACAATGACTGACGTGGTGAGTGGGGAAAGGCAGAGAGACGAAAATCTGGAACACGTCAGCTAAAATGATAAACGTAGAAGGAGTAAGTACCGCTTTGGAAGTCGATTATGGATGGAGTAGATAGAAATGTTATAAATGTCGAGAATTACAGTAGCGATTGAGCTCGATGCAAGGCTCCAATCGAGAAAAATTATTGCAGACAACCACTAGCACTGAATTGTTGTGAGTCGAAAAGTGGCATTACAGAATGTTGCGACGATGATGAGCATCATCGTCCTTCGCGAAATGCTTGTGCTCTGGGAATTCATTGGCAAGATTGCAGTGGAAATCATTGTGTTATATTTCTGACAAATAACAGTTTTAATAAACAAAATCAAAACAAGATATCCAATTGCAATAGCTCCTAATTTGATCACAACAAAAAGAAATTACCATGAGTGTATATAACTCGAAAATGATTTCCTCTAAAATAATGCACCATATCCTCACGGAAAAATCAAAACGAGAAGTGAGTTCTTAACTTGGGTAGTAACTTCAGCACATATTCTTAGAAAACAAAAATATGCGCAACAACGAAGAGCAAAGCAATTTATACGTCGACGGTGGCTTCAGCAGCCCAGGTAGCGCGGAAAACAATTCGCGGAAAACAGTTTTCACGTGAATCGATGGTCGGGCTGCGTGCAACTCTGGCGAGCAACCGCGCGAACGGGCAAAGAACGCGTAATAAGCACGGGACAAAGGCACCCGCTCGCTGGTGGACGGCGGAAGCGGGGGCGGCGGCGGGGGCGGGGCGGTGGGACGTTGCCAAAGGGACGTTCGTGGCAGAGCGAACAGCGGAACGGGAGGACAAGGCAACCGAAGTGGCCAGAGCGACGCCAGGCAACAAAGGGAACATTGGGACGGTGGTAGCGATTGCGGAATCGGAGGTATGGCTAGTGGCGGGCGCCACATCGTGGACGGTGTAGAGGAGGATGATGCAGTCGCGTGGGTAGGGAGAGGGCGCGGCCCCAGCAGAAATCCGGGAAGCGTCGAATGGAAGGTGAGGCGACGCGACGCGGCAGCGGTGCCCGCATCGCCAAGCAAGAGGGCGCACCGGGAGAGGGAGAGCGGGGGAGCGGGAGCGGGCGGGCGAAAAGGCGGGGACGCGGGGCGAGGGAAGCAATTACCAGTATTTGCCGGTGGGCGACAGAGAGCAGGCCGGGTTGGTCCGCGCTGACAGAGCAAGTCCAACCTCCTTTACTCAAAGAGCAGCATCGAATTCACAGAAATGTATTCTCAAACATAGCTACCCGCTTTGCGTTTGAAATTAGGGCGATTACCCAATGTTATAAAATACATCCAACAATGCGGATCGTAATGTCAGATCCAACTCTCCGTCAAAAATACTATTCGACAGTCAAATCCATTTAAATATCCAACACAAAATTCTTGTAAACATGGCATGATCATATCACGGATTCGGTCCAAGTCTGCATGGCTAGAGGTGTAACATCAGTTTCCAAATATAAAAATAAGTAAGGGATTAGAAACGATATATTCCTTTCAGGCATGAATATCTATTACAAAATATTTTAGATCGCTGCACAAAAGAAACAAAACCCACTTTTTTTCGGAAAGTCACGCAGCAACCAGAAGGACACACCAATCCGAGGCCAACTGATCAGGGCGAAGGAAGTGAGGAAATTTCATATAAAAAGGTAACAGTAGGTGCCGTAATAGGAGTCCGGCAGGTTGGCGAAGCCGGAAACCGAAACGAGGGACGGGGCGAGTCGCGGATGCGGGTGAGGCGCGGAGGCGGCTGAGCGAGCGAGCGCTGCGAAGTTTCGCCTCAATTTTCGCGCCGCGTCGCGGTCCGCCGCGCTCTTCCCGCAGCAGCGGCCGCCCCCGCCGTCTCCTCCTCCGCCGCCTCCGTCCACGCCTCCGCCATCGCCTTCGTCGCGCACGCGGGCCTCCGCCGCCGGAAGCCATTGCTATGGATGTATGCAAAGAGACCGCGCGCTGAAATATGGAACTCGTTCAAAACGTCAAGAAGAAATATTCCGGTTCAAACTCACACACTCGCGCGCCGCCTGTGCATGTGTTGCTTTTTTTTTTTTTAAACGCGCAGCGAAAGATTAATCGTTTCTGAACGCGCACGCGCGCGTGGATACGGGAGAACGGGCGCAGGGATTTCCTTCGTTGCGGTCGACAAATCACCGGAGTTTACTTGTCTTCGCGCAAAAGCCTGATTGGAGCAGCTTCCGCCGGCGGCGACAGCGGGCAGCCGCTCCGAGCCGACAATCGAGCCGGCGTGCAGCGGTTTCCTCCGTAAAGCAGCCTCCGCCATTCAGTCCCACTCGTTGCTCTTCGGCTTTATCAACACCCTTGCCCTCGCCATCAGCATTCGTTTCCATCGCCGACAATCCTCACTAATATCGCGAGGTTTCCATCCTCCCTATAGCTGCGCTATAAGCGTTGTGATTCTCAAGCACATATGCTTTTTTTCTGCACAATCTCAAGATACGACTTTGTAGCAACAGAATGATGAAAGATAATCTTCACCCACCGTGATCAATTTTCTCCCTACATTTAAGTATACAATGGGAGTAACGATCCGAAATTCATTCACATCAACACGGTTCTAGCGTCTACTAAATATGAGAAAAACAATGCCTACTATAAACGCTTTTTAAAACTACCTCACGGTGTCGAATAAGGACAGAATTTCTCGTTCATCGCAAATCACGGACCTCTCAAATTTCAGCTATCGACTGGAAATCTCTGAAACTACTTAAAACATACCATTTCCATTCTAGTATATTCTAAAACCCACTTCGTAAATGAAAGTGCAATGACGGCCAACGCTGAATCTCTTTATATTTCACAGCATTCGTTGATACAGCAACAATACCCGAATGTGTCTTTAGCTTCAAACACTTTCTTCATAGTACTGATACATATCTTAAAATTAACTAAAGAGACACAAAAGTTTTACTTCCTGCAAAACCTCTACATGGCTTTTTTTTTTTTTTTTTCTTCTTTTTTTTCCAGCCTTACAGTACTTCCTGTATACTACATAAGAAAAATCAAAGAAAATAAATCTTCGTCATAAGACAATGGCAAGGTAAATACCACACATTCTTTCCAAATCCTCGTAGAAAACATGTTTGTAATTACAATAAACAATACTGCTAGGCACCAAGCGCCGTGAATTGACAATCAACATTCGAGCTCATCTCAAAGGAAAGACCGGGTGCATGACGCACAAGAAGCAAGAATCTGCGAAAATACGCCAGCTGGAACAAACCGCCTGCGGCGATCAAGGGTCCGCAATGAAGTGGTCATCGCCACGAGGAGCGCACGCCTCGCACGCTTGA
Organism: Gryllus longicercus; assembly: GCA_038098605.1. Classification (NCBI taxonomy): domain Eukaryota; kingdom Metazoa; phylum Arthropoda; class Insecta; order Orthoptera; family Gryllidae; genus Gryllus; species Gryllus longicercus. The sequence goes on along the minus strand of JAZDUA010000406.1, from coordinate 1,053,933 downwards.
TACGCGCAGGGAGCGCCCCCGCCGCCGCCGCGCCGGCGATAACCGCAGCGCACGTATCCCGCGGAGATCGGCGGCGATACGGTCGGCAGCCCTCGCGTGTCGATAATATCGACGAAATTAACCAGGCGTCGGCAAGTGGATTATTATTCGACGGCCGGCGTCGCGGCGAGGCGCGGTGCGGCGCGCCGCGTTGCGGGCCAGCCCGCCCGCCCGCCCCTTCAGTCGAATGGATGGCCTCATAAATCTCCCTCCGGTTCGAATTAACCTCTGAAAACGCGCGAGTTGCAGCCACAACTGCAGACTTCGGGACAAGTTAACAACCCTTACTTCCCACGGACCGAGACATCGGCTTCCTATTATTAAAATATAATAACAGGTCATTTTTGAACCGTGAAGAATGATCCGACGTAGTTTATCGATTACTTCTCAAATTAAATATTCACGTTACAATGGAAAAAGTCCATTTACACGATCTTGTTTGACCGTCGGCCATGAAAGATGTTCTGCAAAGCAGGTTCCTGTCTCTCAGTCAACCCGATAGTGATACACTATCGGGTTGACACAAAATAACTTTGCAGATAGGTTTGAAACTACAACGCTATAAACCACAACAATGCTCTACTCAAATTTCAAATCTACTGTGTTCGAAACATTTGCTTCCCTACAAGAAAGTGATGAGGCTAGAACCCGAAACTATCAGACGTTTATTCGTAGTACAGTAGAGTCTACAATTCAAGCCTCGATAGTTCGAGTCTTCCATAAATCCGACTTATTAAAAAATTGATTTAAACCAATAAATTCCATTAAGTTGATTCCACATATCGTGCGAGTCACAACGAGGGTATTGCTGCGCTGGACGTCGCCACGAGTTTCGTAGAACAACAATCTGAGGAAACTCCAGCTGACAATGCGATGTTCAGAAGATGACGTGATATTGCCGCACGTAAAAGAAACAATGAACTTGAACAAAAAAATACTTTAATATGTAATTTACCTATCTTCAGCAATTAATGAAATATTATACAAGCACATTTCTCATTGAAATATACATACTTTGACATTTAAAATTTGAGTTTAGATTTGTATTTGAATAAATTAATCATTTTCGATAATTCGAGTTTTCATTAATTCGAGCTAGGCCCTGTCTCGTCCAGCTCAAATTATCCACACTACTGTATACTGATAATTCATAAACTGTATTTTATTAGAGAAGTGAGAGAGAATGAGAAATTGTTTATTAGTATCGTACTGCCCGTGAGATATAAGCTGCTTTTAATATGATGGGTTTATTCTATTCTTTGTCGCTCAAAGAGATGGTAACTTGTTTAAAGAAAAATAACGGACTTAAAAAGAATAAAATTAGAAAACAAGACGTGCAAAAGAGTCCTACACATTCCAGTTTCATTCGCAAATGTAGGCATGGCCGACGGAAAACAAATTATATAGAACGGGAGATGAGTAAGAAACACAGATTCGATTATGTATTGCATTTACTTACGCACACACTCGGGGGAGGGGGCTGAAATCTTGTAAAACCTGCAAGGATGGGAGACAGGGAACGAGTTAGAACCGAAGTGGGTGGGGGAGGGTGGGGGAAGGGGGCGGGACGGGGCGGGGCGGGGCGGGGCGGGGCGGGGCGGGGCGGGGCGGACCGGACCGGACCGGGAGTTCCTCCTCGCGGGCGAAAGAAGCTGCCCACTATCGCGCGGGGAACACATGCCTCCCCCTCTTCGGCCGCTGCCCATAAATTTGCTCACTTACAAGCCGCCCCAGCTGGAGAGGGCGGTGGCGCCGCCGGCAGAGCGTGGGTCGTGAGGTTGCTAAGCAACTGGCGGCGACGGCGGAGAAGAGGCGGAGGCGGGGGCGGAGCCGGAGGGGGCGGGGAGCAACACGTCCTCCTGGCGACAGCGGCAAGCGAAACGGCTGGGAGTACGCGAGCGCGACCGCCGCTGGAGGAAGCAGGCGAAGGCGTAGGAAGGCGGACCCAGAGGAAATTGCAGGGGCCCGTGGCGAGCGGAGAGGCGCGGACGCAAAATATCAGCCACTCCTCCACTCGCGGAGGAGCGACGCAGCGCGAAAAGCGTCGAGGGCGACAGGAAATGGGCTCCGGGCACTCGGGGAGGGCGGCGACAGGAGGTACGCACGGCCGAGGATGCAATTGAGATAATGAATACGATGAAATTGTTCTAATTACCGATGTCGAGATGTTATCGCCGCGCCACTAATCATCAAACTCGTTAGCTATCCGAGCGTCCATCGGAGCTTTGTTTAGGGGTGGGGGGCGCCGCGGCATGGTGTTAAACGCCCTCGCATCGCAGCGGCGGGGACGGGGACGGGGCGGGGCGGGGGCGGGGGAAACGGAGGGGCCGCGCGGTGCGGCGTCGGAATCCGTATTCCCGTCACGCAGACCGCAACGCCGCCGCCGCTGCCGCCGCCGCTGCGAGCGCGCCTTATCGACTGCGGCTCCTTCGCCCCCCGCAGCGAGGGCGGCGGCGGCGGCGACTGCGCGCTCCCCCCGGCCGCGATCCGGAGAGATAGCGCCGCACGGCGCGCTCTCGTTATGAGCCGGCGGCAAGGGGCGCTGCAGGGACACGGAGAGGGTCGAGGACGTGGCAGCCAGGGCACGACGCAGCCGCACGTAAGGGGCGCAGGTGGAGATGAATCGATGGGCGCAGCAGGGTTTAGGGATCGGAGACTGCTCACAGGGTAAACTTGTAGAGCAAAGAACAACTTGGGAAAAGGTCGGAAACACCGACGAAACAGCCAAAGGAAAAGAACGGGTAGACGGAACAGTAACAGAGACCAAGCGAAAGAAGAATGAGAAAAGTTGACAGAAGCGAGAACGTAGGAGGCGGTGAACGTAGAGGCGAATGCGACAACAGATGCCCGACAGGAAGGTAATCCGAGCAAATTAACTCTGTGATTAAAGTGAAAATGAGAATGAAGATCACTAAGATACCTATGTTTTTTAAAACAGTCTCAATAGTATTTTCGGGCAAATGATGAGTCTTTAGTTGACAAAGATTTCGTTTCTGGATTAGATGATTTGCGAGTCTGGCTGGAGCCGCTTGTTACGTTGTAAATCTGTCCCCGCACCTACCTGATTTATTGTTCCGACAAGTAACTGCTAATTCTAAAACTAAGGAAGCGTAGTTAAGCGTGTGACACTGGGCTATCTCCCTCTCCCCCGCCTATGCGAGGCCGACCGTAAAGCACATTGTCAATCTTTCTACCTAGCGAAAATTCGGGATTTGCCTTGCACGCTACCTTTAGGGTGGCATTTCGGTCGCGTATAACTTTCTAAAACTATTTTCATACGTTCATTTTTTATGCTATTCAATTTCAAAACAAAAACAAATATTTAACATATTACTAGGACTAAGTTGTCCATCCTCTGGCTTAATGCATAAAAACGTATTGATTAGGGTCTAAAAATTAAACAAAATAAAAGTGCAAAAACCTGTGTTTGTACCGCTCCAAGCCAGTGTGCATTTCGGGTTACACCCTCTACCCGCCCCTACATGGATGTTGGAGAAGTTACGTACGGTCGCCGCTTGACTTGTTCTGAAGAGTACATTTTTTCCTTGTTTACAGTCTGTTGATGAGGTTCCTGATGTATTTGTGGGTTCGGTCGCTTCATAATATTCCGCTCCTCTGTCCTTTCGGAGGCATTCCGCCCTGTCTCCACTCCAAATTTCATTTTTACGACTCAGCGATGTGTCTCCCCTCCTCGGCCGCCCGAGATGGCCCCGTAGCCGGTCCTTCGATAGAGTATCACAAAGGGCTTTTATAGTGGGTGGGGTTCATCAGGCCGTTGACGGGATTCGCACCCACAGCCCGAATGAAACGTGTACCAATACCCCCAAGCTCCTGCGCAGCCAGGCCGGTTCATCGCGCTGTTTATGAAGGAGACTCTAGCATGAATCTTAATTTAGAATCATGAAATAAATCTTCAAGGAAATAAATCGTGACATGGGATGCTAATTAATTTCCCTCCGAACAACGTTTTTCAGTCACGAATCTCACAGATTTAATTAAGTTTAATTACCCCCAATCTGATGAATCAAATCATAATTAATGTAATGACAGAAAACGAGTATCGAATTTCACAGCGTTCACCCTGTCAATCTTCTGAACATAAACACTTTCTTAGAATTCTTACAGAATATTCTACATGTGCCCGGCAAAATACAGCCAATAGACGAGAAAATACACCCACGACGAGAGCACGTTGATGGGCTATTGACTACTTCAGTAGGTGCCTCCAAATTAAGACCGGTTTAACCTGCCTCAATCACTTTTAGATTTTTGTTACGTGTAAAATCATTCGAAAATATGTAACAGCCATGAGACACTCCTTAACAAACCCTAGGCAAAACTTAACATAGTACGACAATGACTTCTAACAAGGCAATATTATTTTCTTTTTATAAGCGCTCTACACTACCGATCTTTCTGATCGCAGGACACAATATGCGCGAGCCCGAATACGTCACTATCCGTAGAATAATTTACTTTCAATCAGTACCGTAAAAACGCAATTCCGGAACGGCTTTCTTGCACTAGCGGGATAAAAAATATACACTTACATATGTAATCAAAATTCAAAATTGTGTACGCGAATCCTCCATGTGCGCACGTCAACGAGCAGAGAAACACTCACCTGCGGGGCTTAAAAAAACAAAGCCTCGCCGAAAGTGGGGGGACGAGCGGCGGAGGCGGAGGCGTGTGCCAGTTGCCCCCCAGAGGCCGCGCCCGCGCCCGCGCCGTCAGCCGCCGAGGGAGGCAGCGAGCCAGGGCAGGGGTGGGGCGGGGCGGGGTGGGGCGGGGTGCGGCGTGAGATCGGCAACACGTGTTCGAAGGCGCCCCGGCGCGCGCGAGGGAGCGGAGACGCGGGGCGCAATCGATGGCCGCCGCTCTGCGACGCCGTGCGGAAATTCGCGGCCGCTGACGTCACCAAACGGTTCGAGGCGCCCCGACCCTCGCCAGCCGCCGCGAGAAGCCAATACTCGCCGCCCCTGGCTTTTATTTATCTCCTTTTAAAGGGGAATAACGTGGATGGAGCTCACGCATCAAAGCATTATATTAGAGATTTATTCCTTTTACTTTCCCCTCTATTGCAATACCCTCAGCACAATGCGTTACCCGGAGTGTGAGGCGGTGCCGAGGAAGCTTCGGGGCAAAACGCCGTGTTATTTCTCCAGTCAAGTCCCAAGGAAAACGGCCGGGGAGTATGTTTACGCCTCCTTCGCGTATAACGGGCGCACTTCTGTTCTGCTCTGCCGGAACGGGGACAATAGCCAGCGGTTCCACTTCCGGACCAGGGTCCTCTCCGGCAAAGAACAAGCGAGCTGAGGTCGCCTCCGGTCGCATTAATGAAACGTCGCCTCCGGTTCTATTGATGTTGGATTCTTTACGGTATCAGTAATTGCTAGATGATTCCAAATGGACAATTTCCGTCGCTTATCACACCAAACTTTCTCACACTTCATGGATGTTATTTCGACAATATACACGTATGGGTGACAATGAAAAGCCGGGTGTTCCATGTCTCTTTTTAGATTGTTGCAGAAATTACTCGCATTTAGAACCAAAACCTTTCAGAAAAAATCAACTCTGAAATAAAGGAAATAAAGAAATAATATTTAAAACAACAAAAAATAATCAAATGAATATTTTCCGAATAGTGATAAGGAGAATCAGATGGAGATCACATCTTCATATTCTATACAATTATATATGTAATACTGCAGAAATTAAAATGTAGATACTTTTGACATTTTTTTCTGAAATATCTTACAGTTTTCTGAAAATTGACCGTCTTTTAAATGTAAACTTTTAAAATTAATAGTTCCAATTCATTAAAGTGATATTTACGTAACGCCCATTATTTCTTGGAAAATATAAGTATTATTTACAGGTTTAAAAGATTTTACATACGTCTGAGCCAAAATTATAACTTTAGAAAAATTCTCCAACTATTCCTCATAGTTGTTTTTTCTAAGACAATTCTCATATCCTAAATTCTAGAATTCGATTCAACTTCGGAATAACCAATGATATCCGCAATCCTCGGCGTGTGCACAAGGAGGGGGCGTGGCAAATCGTTAATTTGCAGAGATGCGAAGGAAATAAAAAATGGAGTTAAGAATGTGCTGCTACTAATATTAGTCTGGATCAGAAAACTAAAATATACATAACGTTCGGAAAGAAACATACTAGGATTTATTTAATCGTGCATTTGAAGTAAATCAGCTGGTTCGAGGTTTCATCCAATCAGGAGCATGAACGTCCCCACAGTGACGTCACTAGCGATATATAAGCTCCCGATTGGATGAAACCGCTACAGCTGACATGTGTCGTGTCGACTAAATAAATCGTTCTATAGTACATTAGGTAATCAATCGTATTTTTGTATTCTCATTTACCGATTTTCATAAAATAAACGAAATTTGCAGCGACATAAAACCACACAATACCTAAAACATCTTTCTACACAAAGATGAAGCAGAAAGAGCGACTACACATATCCGAGACCTAAAATAAAAGCGATTTGAAATTAATCGTACGAATAAACATTTAAGTCGTTTAGATATGAGCCAAGGTTTGCGGCGCATGCCGAATCGTGCAATGGAAAACGTTCGCTACTTCGAAGCACTTCGTCCAGCGTTGGTCCATTCCGCTCACGCTCGCTACACCTCGTCGCCCGGCGACGCGCCTCAATCCCCGACGCTGAGGTAGAGGGCGTCCTGGGGTAGGCGGTCGCGCCTCGGGCGGGCAGACGGATTCAGGGATTGGCCGCCAAGTCGGCGCCAAGCACAAGTCTCTCTCCCTCAAATCCGGTCGACAGCCGCTGCGGTGGGGTGGCAGCGGCGGTGAAGGGCGGGGCGGGGCGGGGCGGCCTCGAGCGAGAGGCTGAAGTGGCGGAAGGAACAGGCTGCGGAGCGGGGCGGAAAGAGGCTGAGGCAGCGCTGGGCGGGGGCGGGCGCGAGGCGCCACCGTGCGAAACAGGCGAGGCGTGTGGAAGAGCATTGCAGACACGTGGTAGGCAAATACAGCGGAACGCCACATGCCACTCAGCAGCAAAGGGCCGAAAGAATGTGCAGTAGTAGCACTCCGGAAAGAGTCAGGAACGGAAGCTTCAATACGTGGGGAGTGAAGAAGGATACAATTAGGCACAGTGAATAATAAGAGAAGATGAAGGCCAAAAGAAAAGTATGTAATGATGCATCTATCAATAAAAAACCCTCAAGTTTCATGATGAGGTCGGGCGATGTCCCATTGACAGCAGGGACTCAAAAGAAGCGCAAAGCGCACAGTCCCATGCGGTGGGCATTGAGAAGGAGCCCGTGGGAGGTTGATGAAGACGAGGGGGTGAGGCGCTCAAGTGGTGGGGTGGGGCGCGCGGTGGAGGCTGACAAAGGCACAAGCAGCGTCGACGCCAAGGCTTCGACCCTCCCCGCCGCGCCGTCGGAGCTTCCCCGGCCTCCTCAGCCCCCGCCTGCGCTCTCGCCTTCGCCCCGGCGCCTTCAAGCGACGGGGTGGGGGCGGCGAGAGGAAGCGCCCGCCAATTACCCGCTGCCGACACCGGCGCCGGCGCCTCCTTCAGTATTAATCGCGCCTCGTCATTTACACTTCGACGCCGACGCCGCACAGGCGCGCGCGGAGAGAAGGGGCGGACGAGGGGCGGAGCGGGGCGAGGGGGGCGGAGCGGAGCGGGGCGAGGGGGGCGGAGCGGAGCGGGGCGAGGGGGGCGGAGCGGAGCGAGGCGAGGGGGGCGGAGCGGGGCGAGGGGGACCGAGCAGAGCAGGGCGAGGTGACGGAGGAGAGCGTGGTGAGGGGGGGGGCGGAGCGGAGCGGGGCGAGGTGACGGAGAGCGTGGCGAGGGGGGGGGCGGAGCGGAGCGGGGCGAGGTGACGGAGGAGAGCGTGGCGAGGGGGGGGCGGAGCGGAGCGGGGCGAGGTGACGGAGGAGAGCGTGGCGAGGGGGGCGGAGCGGAGCGGGGCGAGGTGACGGAGGAGAGCGTGGCGAGGGGGCGGAGCGGAGCAGGGCGAGTGGGGCGGGGCGGAGCGGAGCAGGGCGAGGGGGGCAGAGCGGAGCAGGGCGAGGGGGGCGGAGCGGAGCAGGGCGAGGGGGGCGGAGCGGAACGGAAGGGGGCGGGGGCGGGAGTAGGGTAGGTAAACACTTCAGAGAAATTACATTATTTGAACTAACTTCACTGTAAAAAAAAAAGGAAATACTGACATTCAACTGCCAAACGAACAACGTAAATGTATTACAGCATACATTTCGATGAACGTTTGTGATGCAAATACTAATCTTTGTACTTCACAACGGGTCCAAAGTCAGAACGTTTCGCGTTTTGTGAACTGCGGCAATTTTAACGCCGGATATCAAATTTTCCACTCTAGCAGTCGCGTGACATAAAAAGGAGGTGCGCCATAAAAACAGATGATGCCCGGTAGCGGAACCAAGACGGGCCGGAGGGTGCAACAACCTGCTTCGGCGGAGTTTCTGCACGAATTGCTGCGGTTCTTTATCACGGACGCCGGCTGGCAGGGCGACGGCAAGCGCGCCGCACCGCGCCGCGGCCCTTAAAGCGATGAGGCGGCCGGCGGCGCAAAGGGCGGCTGCCGGGGCAGCGCCGGCAGAGGGCCGCGCTGGCGGTCGCAGGTCAGGGGACGCGAGGGCGAGGGCGAGGGCGGGCGCCGAGCCGCGCCGCGCCGGTCGCTGGCGGCGATCCCCGTGGCCCCCAGATCGATCAGGCCGAACGTCACCACCACCGCCCAGGGCCGCCAACCGCCTGGGCGGGGGATGGGACAGGGAGGGCGAGAGAGAGAGAGAGAGAGTAGGTGGCCGTGCGCGCGCAGCAGCAGTCGAGCCGCGTCGAGCGCCTGCGGAGAGGGGAGGACGAGCGCAACGGGGGCGGAGCGATTCGCGCCCCCGCCCCTCTGACGCGTCGCATCGTGCCGCGCTCGGGGGTTGTTTGACGCGCCACTCGCCGCCCTCGCCCACGCCCACGCCGCCACCTGGCGCCAGCCCCGGGGGAGGCGGGGCGATCCGACGGCGGTGAGGAATACAGGAGATCGGAAAACGGGAATGAAGACAGCACACCAAAGGAACAACTGGTACTGGGGCTAAACAAACAGAAGACGAGGTCAGGTTATGACGGGAAAACGCAAGCTTCTCCCCAACCCCATCCGTAGGAGTGCTCTACAGGCGATTGTTTACAGTAGAGGATAGCATATGATAACCAGGAGATGGTGGCACATCATGGGAGGAATTGCTGAACTGTAAGTGACGTGAAGCAGGAGAAAAGCGAAAGACAAAAGGGGAAAAAAGAGCGAAGTGGAGCGGTGGGAGGAGCGGAACGAGAGGCAAAAACGAGCGGAGTGTATGGGGGGGGGAGAGGGGGAAGGCAGAGCGTATGGGGTCCCGGGTGCGGAGGGCACGTCAGCGAGGAACGAAGAGGGCAGCAAAGGCGTGCACCTCCCACCCTCGCGCGAGGACGGGGGTGGTGGGGATTCAGGGCCGCGGAGGCGGACGGAGCGGAGCGGAACGGAAGGGGCCGACAGAGAGGGGATCGGCGCTGCGGCGGCGCCCTCCCACACGCGCTGCCTGACTTCCCGCCCACCTGCTCCGCCCGCGAGCTCTCTCTATTCCTCCGTTCGCACAAATCCCCGCGTTAGCTCCGAGCCGCCTACGCATACACACACCGGGACGCCGCCGGCCGCCGCGCCGCAAACACTGCGTTTGCCCAGCCTCCTTCCACGCGACGCTTTCCCCGCGCGGCCTCGCGACTGTCACCTCGCGCTCTTCCTCGCGCATTGGGACGGCTCAGTCGACGAACTAACGCGGCAATTGACACTTTAAGACTTGAGGCAGATAGTCACTCACTGAGCAATTCTACGCAAAATACACATATAAATAATATTTTTAAAAAGTTTCAATGTATGCGTTTTTGTCTTGAGTTTCCCGCTTCGAAAGTAAACTCGCATCCCATTATTATTAATACAATGCCATTGAATATACATTCACACTGACAACATGCAAGTTTTCGCACTTATAATAATGTATTTTTATCGAACAACTTACCGAGGCCTGATGCAATAACACCTCCGTCCATTTTATTGCAAACTCAATTCGTGTTACTAAACGGTTGACGTAATTTTAATTTCATATATGTTACCGACTTTCGTTGTGGCATCATTAAGGGGGCTTCGTTTCGGAAACAATTGACATGAATCGTCACTTCATGCATTATTCACGGATTCACAACGATATTTTAGTATGGATAGGAACTTTAAAAGAAATATTGTAAATGAACAATTTTAAATCTTAAAGAATACTACGAATATTCAAAACTAAATACATATGGCCCTTCATCAAACTTTGTATGATAGAGAGGAGAGGGGGGTATGATAGAGAGAGGGGGTAGAGAAGGGAAAGAGAGAAGAGAGGAGAGAGAAGAAAGAGAGGGAAGACAAGTAAATTTTAATTGTCAATCTAAATGGTTCAAATTTTAATAATACACAATAATTTTCTTTCTTTTTTATTTTACAGAATACTGTTGCTAGAATAGAATTTTTTTTACCTCTTGCACCGCTAACGCGCTCTAGCGATTCTATTAGGTGCCAGTTCTGCTGCACTGCTACTGGTCTCTGGAGGAATATTTTAGGCACCAGTCTATTATGTACCACTTGTGCCTACCACAACTGGTGACTAGCAGAATATATCAGAAATCAATCTGCTCTTAGCGACAGGAAAAACTGATCGGGGTGCATCTACCAACATATTATTTATATTATTTATTTTCCGCATTTATGCTGCATTAATATTTACCAAACTTTCCAAGGTCACTGCAAACAGACAATCCTGTAGTAGAGCCTGTAAAAATTTCGTATCTATTTATGCACTACTTTCAGTGGTATCGTTGTCGGTAACATGTCGTTGAATACAGTTTTATTGGTATAGATTTGTCAGTCCTCTAACTCAGTGATTGTCACCTCAAAGGAGTCACTGTTGAGGAGAATTGTCTCTCATTGTCAGCACGAGAAACCTTTCTTTTTTGTGTCCGAAACAGTTGCGGGTGATGGTGGCTTCTTAGTTCAAGGCAAAGCCTGGGCACGCAGCGTATTCCACCTGGTGCTCAAAACTATTTAGAAATTTGTCTTTGATATCTCTCAATTTCCAACCCACTGAGATTCAAAAGTAAACAATTAAGACGTTTCACTGTTTACCAATATAGTGTGACAAATTCGTGTGTTCTCTCCTGAACAATATTATGCATATGTATACAGTGTTTAATGAGATATTTCGAATTCTTCGAAGTTAAGTAGAATCGCAGAAACGAAAATAATGAGGCATCCAAAAATGGAAATAACCTTACATGTAATGTTTATCAACTACAGTGGGACGTCAATTATCCGGAACGTAAATATCGGAACTCGCATGTTCTGTGATTTTTTAAATTAGGTACCTTATTCTATATGTATTCATTTTCTTTTGTAATACTGAATATTGAGAATGATCCCTGATAAAATTGACAGTGATAAAATATTAACCAGATACTTTACTGTAATCAATCATGACTTCAGTGAACTTTGGCAAATCCTATAATAAATGCTTAAGAACTGGGAATGTTTATTATTAGTATAAAAACGCTTTTCACCATATTTAAGTGAAAGAAAACTAACGGTACATTGTCAACCAACCGATCGTAATTGCGTAACAGTTGTCACTCACTCAGAATGTTCATTGTTGGCACAAAACCCACCGCCCTTTAGTGCAACGGTAGCCCACATAGAAAAGCAGTATGCTCATTCAACTGAGTAACTACGAACTGTTTCATTATCAATTTAATGAAATTGATTCAAGTGGTGGGTTCTATTGTTATTGGATTGTGTTTTGCGATCTTCGTGTGCACACTATAGGTATGGCATCTTCTAATAAACAACGAACACGTAAACCTTTCACAATAGAAACAAAAATAAAAATCTTAACGCGTCAGGAAGAAAGTGCGTTTTTCCTGGCACCTGAATATAGCATGAGGAATAAGGCTTTTGATGTACATTTGCCATTTTCAAGTTCTATTATCCGAATTATCGAATAACAGAACTGTATCTGGTCCAGATTAGTTCGCACAATCGACGTCCCACTGTACAAGGACGTTTTGGAACATAGCATCACAGGCGAAAACCGGCTCACTTCTGAATGCAGACATGACACACACAAGTCGGTGTCGCGGCAGATTACAAAGACTGCGAATCGCCAGCCCTCCTTCCCGGGGCCCGACCGCGCCGTTCTCCCCCTGCGGCCGCTCCGCCCAGCGCCGGAAGCGCGCGTGACGGCGAAAGGGAAACCTCTGCTCAGGGGCGCGAGGGGGGGGGCGGCGGCGAGGAGGAGGAGGAGGAGGAAGGCCAGCGACGCGCCTCGTGTTCGGGGCCGGGAAACAAAGAAGAATCACAGAAGGCACTCGAGCCGCAGGCGTAGAGCGGAGCGAAGCAGAGCAGCGAGGCGTTCGATAAAGGCGCCCACCAGCGAGGCCCACCCTCGGCGGTGACTCCTCTCATTCGCTCATTAGCGCACCTTCGCTCCCAGCAAGCGATTTTCCTCCAGAGCGCGGGGGAAAAGGGCACAATTCCAAATTAGGGTTAAAAAAGCGGGTACCTTTCATTACAAAACAACTTAACATCGTCTTCACTGACTTAAATATGCATAAAAATCTTGTCAATTCGTAGCATCAGGAACAACCACCAAGAAATGATTAAATGAGAGTTGAGTTCGTGTGTGGTGACAACACAAACTGTTGACATAAATCATAAAAAATCTCTGGACATTGCTCATCTGTAAACGTCACCAAGCCGACGGCCAGTGGTTGAAATTTAATCGTTGACCAACAAACAAAACACACAATTTTACCATTTCTTGTCCTCTTCTCATTGTTCATAATCTTCGGAAAGAAATTTATTTGCAATTGAGAAAGAATCGGTAAAAAATCTGTTTAGGTTCTCATTTGTTCATAGGCTTCCTTGGAAGTGTGTGCGCGCACGATCTTGGAAAATCGCCGCAGGGCGGGGACAAATCTCTTCAATTATAAATAATCATTTGTGCTCGGGTGCCCTTGCGTGAATGAGCCACATCAGAGGGGCGGTAGAAAGGGGAATTGGGGTAGGGAGTTCTGAACGGGATCGTCGATACCGGCCGTTCCTTAAGCCAACAACCGCGAGGGCCAATCTCGACTGAAAGGAGTTTCTTTGAAGTAAAATCGGAATAGATTATTCATTTCAGTGCCATATATATATATATATATATATATATATATATATATATATATATATATATATATATATATATATATATCATAGGATAACCAGAACGGAATATGTGACATTTTATAAATTGCAAAGGAGGTAAAAGTAATTAATAAATGTACATACTTTAATGCACTTTGCTGGCGAAATGACTGGTTTAATGCCCATTAATCATCAATAAACGTTCAAGTGATTTTATAAAATTTACTGGCACCTAATCTAAATGAATAGAATATATTATATATGGAAAAGGTGAAAGCTAAAACGGTGTGACATTTTATAAATTCTGAGAAAAACTGTTTATTTTAGGCTATGGTCGGTGGCAATGTATTTTCGTGATTTTAATAAAGAATTGAAATGCCGTGGTTTTAATGATGAAACAAGGCACCACTTAAGAGATAAAAATATACTCAATTTAAATAAACTCGTTTTTCTCACAGAATTTATAAAATGTCACATATTCCGTTCCGGTTATCCTATTTTATATATATCTATATATATATATATATATATATATATATATATATATATATATATATATATATGGCACTGAAATGAATAATCTATTCCGATTTTACTTCAAAGAAACTCCTTTCAGTCGAGATTGGCCCTCGCGGTTGTTGGCTTAAGGAACGGCCGGTATCGACGATCCCGTTCAGAACTCCCTACCCCAATTCCCCTTTCTACCGCCCCTCTGATGTGGCTCATTCACGCAAGGGCACCCGAGCACAAATGATTATTCATAATTGAAGAGATTTGTCCCCGCCCTGCGGCGATTTTCCAAGATCGTGCGCGCACACACTTCCAAGGAAGCTTAATGAACGAAGCAAAGTTCAAGGCACCTGCCGGTAATCTCGACAACGCGCATCTGAGCGTCAACATCCACACCGGCATGGCGAAAACAACATTTTTCCTTCGCCAGTTCAAACTGGCACATTGTCCGCATTATCAGTAGTTTTATCTCCTTCGCCCATCCCATTTCGAGATACGGAGAAGGAAGACGTTGTTTGGGGAATGACTGGGCCTCAGCTTCCTCATTCGACGTTGCCGTCGTGAATGGCAACAACGTATGGGAGGAATTGCGATGTGTTAACATCACCATTCTATTTTCTCTCTTATTAGTGATCTGAAAGGTGTGGAAAGCCTACCCACTCTCCAAAAGGGAGAAATTGTTAGAATATAAAATAATACGTATCTATCTCTTCGCATCAGTGTTGAAAATTACCTTATATGCATTTCTTTATACCTACAATACACAAATACTGCAAAGTATTTTAGTACTGTAGTAAAAAAGAAAAAAAGATTAAAGAAATGAGTGTCTCAAACTGAGATTCCAAACATGATTAAGAGTATTCTAATTAACTCTATTTGTCTATTCAATCCTCAGCAAAGCAAAAGTATTGACTTTAAATACTTCAAATTAAGACAGCTCTAACATGAATATCATAATGCATCAATTGAAAAATATCAGTATATTTAAGAATATAAAATGTTAAGCTTAAAATAAATTATGCAACTTGACTACTATCATTTATTGTGTTTGCTTGTATAAATCAAAATAAGACATAAAACTTCTCTAGACATTAATTATACTATATAAAAGAAGAAATATGAACAACAGAATTCGGTTTGCAATGAATCGCATAATTAATAAACAATTTCAAGTATGGTTCTAAAATGGGCAAGTACCCTACATCACTTAAAATTTCATTTAAAATCATATACTATTTTCCTTTCAGACGCAAGTTCAAAACAAAATACAGCAGGCCATATTTCTAAAACCTCTAAAGCTCCAATCAATCATTTACAACATCAAATTTTCAAACTTAAAGAGTTATTAGATATGGCATTGTCACTACTGTAATCAAATTTTATCTTCATTATTTATATAATTCAAAATTACATGATGTGCAATTCATCTGTAGGGTAATTACAAAGTAATAAACAAAAGAAATGTATGTCTGTCAACAAATTACACAGCTTTTGATGCAGCAAAATATTCATTTCTTATTATTTTTCCTGACATTGTCTCCCCTAACTTAAAAATATATTATGAATATACAATTGTATAGATTAACCCCTTTCATTTATTTCAAACTTTCTTGATCAATTTACCTACCAGCCCCTAAAAATCCCAAAACATGAATCATTCCATTCCAACAAAAATATTGTCTAAAACTATTCCAGAAAGGCTGTTACAATTAAAAACACACATATCAACAATGAGAAGGTTCAATACAACAAATGCTGCAAATACTTTCACAATGCCACTCATGTGACATTGCGCACAAAAGAGATCTAAAACAAGTTCAGCAACACAGAAGACAAAAGCCTCCTACCTTGTTCAGATGTAGCAGGTTTGCTTCCACTGGAACTGCTAGTATTGTTGATAGTAGTGGTCGCCGTGACGGTGGTCGTGGCAGTGGCGGTGGAGGCCACAGCAGCGGTGGTATTGCCACCGCTACTATTGTGCCCGGGACTGAACCTCCTCTCAGAAGATTTGTCGCCTTTCACTCTTGGAGGTCGAACGGTTATTGCAGGAGGTACCTGCAAAACAATAATGAATAACATTATGTTGTGAATTACCAAACACATCTTTAAAGAACATTTTTCATTTTATCATGTCATGATCACTGGGGGTAAAAATCCATATCTTGGTAATACCACTCAGTGAACATTTTCTATTTTCTTATTGTCCTGGTCATGACTCAATGTATGTTTTCGAATTTTACTCTCAAAGTCTGAAATATAAACTAATCCTTTTCGTATCATTTCTTACAAAAACGGAAAGGGAAATCAATGACACAAAGAAAGAAAGCAAGATAAAGCTGTGAACTGCATTTTTATAAATAAAAAGCAACACATACCACTTTTTCTGATCTTTCTCCAGAAGGAAGCCGAGCAACAGCAACATCAGTTGAATCTTCTGGAGGAGGAGGTTGCGCAATCCAATTATACTCTCTTTTCTCCAAAGGCAAACCCCATTTTTCATATTCTAAGGACTGAGTGCGAAGAGTCTCATAGCAATCGAGACACACCACGGCAAAGTCCCCATTTTCTAACAATAAACTATTTTCTGTCTGCTGATGATAACGTAGAAAAGGAAAATCCTACACATAAAAAATTTAAAGGTCAATTATATTTATTATTTGCATAACAGAATACAACCAACATTTTGTAAAGCTATCGTTCAAATATTATCTCTCTTTTTCTTTCTTCAAAACAGTATTTCATTCGAACTTTCCAAATAAAAAATTCCCACAAAATGCTGATAACACTTTGTGACCTCTAGACCACATTATACACAGTTCAAAGGTCAATGATGATAAATTCACCATACATTTATCCTCTTTTTTTAGTAGTTATCTCTAGAAAGAGCAAGAAGACATCTTTAAGACGATGTCAGAAGCAATATAGCAAAATTAATTTAGAAAGAGTATCCAATGTCAAGGAACTGAAACTTACATATACCACCTTTTCTATTTTATCCAGAATATGAATTATTGCAACAATTATTCACTTAACTTTAATTTATTTAAATATTTCCAAAATGAAATACTGAAGGAAGAAGAAAAGGCAAAATAACAAGCAACATACAGTTAATTCCTTGAAAATTTGTAAAATATTGTTTAGATCAAACCATGTTCAATGTAGTGCTACATCTTTAGTAAATATGAAAACATCATACATCCCATTCAGAAGTGTGGTGAAATTCATAATTAATTAAACTATGGACTGCTTACCTTGACAGGAAGCGCTCGAACTCGTTTTCGATAGGTAGTAATACCACACACATAACACCAATAATCATGTGTATTATACTCTCGGCGTTCAGGTGCACCAGCTGCAGAACCTTTCTGCTCAGCCCGACGCCACTGTGCCAACATTGAATGGTAACAAAAGGTGCACACCAAGGCAGAACCATCATCTCGTAACTGCTCAGCGTTGAGAGGGGAAACATGATGCAACAGCACAGGGAAATAAGGGGCATTGCGACCCTGTGGTCGGCCATACAGCACACGAGCAAGAGTTAAGTCAGAATGCAGGCCACACAGGAAACAATATATTGAACTACTGGTACCAGCTCCACTTGTACCAATCGAGCGCTCAGATGAGGTAGGTGTAGACGCAACGGAATGGTGCTCACCATTCCAACAAGGGCTTGATATGTGACTTGGCACATTATATCTGAAACCAGAATGAAAATGTACATTTAGGCTTTTTCCTTTAAATATGTAAAATATAATAACAATAACACAATATTGCAATGTTGTAATGTTATCACAAAACCGTTGGATCGCAAAATTATCTGAATAGCCGTTTTCCAAGTCAAATCTAAATATGAAATAAAGCTAGATTTGGTCTGACGGGAATAAAAAAAATTGTGTCAAAGTCAGTGTGCGGCTGATGAGCTGGCGGGGCGGGGAGCAAATCGTCAACATTATGAAGCGGGGATATCGCCCAAGGGGCTTCGCCGCGACCTCGCATTCCCCATTTCCATCGCGACACATGAAATTCGCCCCGTCTAACAAACCTGTTCATCCATGTTCACGGAGGCAATTATTGCTATATTACCCGCGCGCTCCTGGCCCCCTGCTCCAACATGTGTCGCGTACGTCAACTTACACTTCGCTACATTGTGTTTTCTCTTCGAGACCTCTCCTGTCAATGTCATTCCTGTTAGAAGCAACGATCGGAAAGTGAATTATAACAATTGCCCTTTTGATGTAGAAAAGTATAAAGACATGGATACTGAGAGCTTTCTATGGGAAAAAACGAGTTCGAAAAGCTGGTAGTAGTAGGAGGAGAATCTTTCACATTGTGAAATACTTTACAATCAATCTTGAATTCAAATTACTTTAAATAAGTTGTATTATTAATGTTTTGTTATTATTAATCATGAATATTACGACAAACTCAAAACGGCCCTGGTTGCTAAGGCGTAGTGACCGCGGAACACGTGGTAGCGTACCGAATCCCGT
The DNA here is from genome assembly GCA_038098605.1 of Gryllus longicercus. Taxonomy (NCBI): domain Eukaryota; kingdom Metazoa; phylum Arthropoda; class Insecta; order Orthoptera; family Gryllidae; genus Gryllus; species Gryllus longicercus. The sequence goes on along the minus strand of JAZDUA010000406.1, from coordinate 1,035,638 downwards.
TGAAACCTGTACCCGCGTGTCGTGGCATGGTAACCATTCCATGAGACCTTTAACCACCTTCCCAATAGCCTTTTATTCCCGGTCCGTTCGGGAGCCGCAAGACCACGTGGGCGAGGTAAGCACTCTGACGGCGGCGTTCCCGATTCCCCGCGCGTTACGGTGTGGAGGGGTAGACCCAACCACCATGCACAACCCCTTAAACCTGAACTCTTCCCCTCCACACACACCCATTACCTCAGACGAGCCAGCGTGTTGAGCAGAGCTGAATGGATAATTTATAAGTAAAAAAGCCAGGCTGCTGGCCCTGAAACGCACGCTCTAGGGAGTCTTACAAAATGTCAGGAAAGACACGGCATGGCACTAAAGAATTGTGCAGGCTGAAATGTTCTGATCCAAAAATGTGTGTTCATGCTGATTTTTGTTATTTTGTTAGAGGGTTAATAATTATTTTTTCAAAGTAGGCACAAATAACAAATTGGAACTCACCGCCGCCGCTCCAGAGGAACACGATCCGCTTCAAGGCTCTCCCATTGACGAGCCATGTGATTAACACAGCGAGTACATGCTAGCACCCTCCCATGTGAGTCCACACATGCATTCTCAGATGTACGAGCAACACTTCTTAAACATGGGAAATGCATAGCATGAGAATTCATGCCTTCAGGACTCGTACTCAGCCACTGCATATGTGAGCCAGCAAATAAGCCCGCGCAGATGTAACAACGATAATTTTGATGGCCATTGGTAGTTGAAGATGGAAGAGATGATGTGATGGGCGCAGGTTGACCATTAATATTAATTTCTGGCTGAGAAGCCGGGCTAGGAGATGTTGCAACTGCAGGAGGACCACTTGCACTGTGGATTGTAGGTGATTCTGCAGACGACTTCCTGAGTTTGGGGTTAGTTTTAGAAAGTAGATAGGGCTTGAACCGAATATCACTTCCACCGGTGCTTGCTGGAGATTTGGCAGAAGAAGGATGAGGAGAGGGACCCTGTTGTCTCTGACTTTCTGATGACACCTGATCACTTACATGATTAACTACCCCACCAAATGCTTGTTGCTTCTGCGGAATGGTTTTGTAACATATTGAACACACTTGAACCATTCCTTGTGGAGAAATTGGGCTTGCACCAGAAGGCGCTTGCAATGAGCAAATAAAAGGAAAATAAGCTTCTTTCTCAGGATTGGGACAGCAATAAAGAAGACGTAAAGATGAAGAAGGGTACTCCAAGGCACAAGTATAGCAAATGAAAGTTGTAGTATCCACTGCTGGTGCCTGGCGTTTCCTAAGGATATAATTCCGTTCTGAATGAGGAATGCCTTGGGCAGTGTATGCATGCCACTGATGGAGAAGATGACGTTGGCACGCAGAGCAAGCCTGCACACGTCCAGCACTGTCCATTGGACGTGAGCGACTGGGACGAGGATGCAACATCAAACTAGGAAAGAAAGGGGGCGGGGACTGGGGTGCGGGAGGGTGGGCTCCTCCAGCAGGCAGGGGAGCAGGCTGGATGGGCTTAGCAGCTATGTGGCTCAGAGAACCACGCTTGTATTCATCACCACACACGTAGCACACCTCAGTAGCAGAATTTTTATCAGGCATGCTGAGGTCTAAAATGTCAGTTCCTGGACCACTACCACCACCTGCATAACCACCTGAAAAAAAAGAACACGAAAAGAAATTCAAACTAAAATTGAATTAAACCATGCATTTTTCAGGACAAAGCAAAAATAGAATGATATTACAAATCCTTTTGCAGTGCCTATAACACATCAAAAAAGTGTAGTGAAGAATAATGCTTCATCAGAATATTTCATTTTCATACAAAAACCAAATAAAACAAACAAAACTATTACAATATAGCAACTATTTTTTTCTGCACATGAAAATTAGAGGATGATATTAATAAATCTGTCAAGTCTACCCTTTAATATTGTAAAACTCAACACACATGAACAATTCAAAAAACAATTTATCAGGGATATCATACACAAATTATACTGAATATTCATAAATCATTCAATTTTATTAATTAACTTCAGAATCTTACGAATTAAAGGCAACAATAGGGGAGAAAATCAGTGGAATATACACATTTTAATTCCAAATTTTAACTTCCTCTGCATTACAACTACTTTATTATACAAGTACATGTTTACAATGGCAAATAAAAATAAAATAAATTCTCTGAAATTATTCCAAATTTCCAAGGTAGGCTGATTCAGATCACAAAACTATTCTATGATAATTCTTCAACCTTCTTTCTGAATAATTACTAAAGTAGTTCTTGGTTACACAAAACAATTAATAAAAATGGACGAAATCGATAACAAGAAAGATTGAGAAACCAAATACAATCATTATTTTCATATACAAGTCTCACAATTTTTTTTAGTAATGTAAAGCTGAACACTGACCTGTAGGTGTGGGTACAGGAGGTGGCACAGAAACAGTTGGAGATTCTCTGGGACCATGTCGAAGATCCAAAGCACCTTCGGATCCTCGTGAGTCATCGACACTCATTGCAGTAGGTAAGCGTGGTGAAACACCAGGCCTGCTCACACTGTCTTCATGAGATACAGGTCTGCTTGGCTCCCTAGCAAAGTGAAACTTCCATATTAATGCCATTCAACTTGTATTTTTTTTAACAATCAGAACATAAGACAAAGAATGTTGCAGAACAATAAAGAAAACTACATTATGGAAAGACTTGTATCAAAATATAAAGAAAAATTTAAGAATAGAATGTACATTCAGATAAGAGATGATGAAAAACTATCTTTATGAACAAAAATGTCCTTATAGGAAAAGGAGAAAATGAATAATTTCAAAATACAGTGAAAATAAAGCGAAAACATTATCTGCAGAATGTTTCAGAAATAGGTACAGGAACACTTACCTGTGAGAGCCCTCAGTACCTAGTCCCAACACTTGAGCTGCATATTCACCCTGAAGATTCATTTCAGCCCCAGTATAAGGTCCATTGTCACATCTTTTAAGCCAGTACAGACGACGAGCATGTGGAGTGCTATCCCGCTCATAGCAGTCCCATTGTTGCAGAAGCATTGTATAGCACAGATAACAAGCACGTACTGCTCCTTCTGGAGTCCTTTGTGCAGCTCGATATCCTGCAGGTGGTTCATGGGATTCCAAGAAGGGGAAATATGCATCTGTAGCATTAGCAGTGGGTTTCACTCGTAGCCAATATTGATCTGAATGACTGACAGCCCCACACACAAAACAAACACGAGCTTGAGATTGGGTGTCGTCTTGTGGCAAGCCAGGCACTCCCGACAACGGTGTTTGCACACCACCCTCCATTGTAGCTTCTTTTTTGATGTACATACTTTACTTCAATATCCCAGGCTTAAATATTAAATGACTCCATTTTTCCTCAGAGAGCAATTAAGAAAGTAAAATCTACATTTCAAAAAACGAGTAGTTCATCACAACACATACTTCTAATATCTGTTCCCACTACAGCTGAATAAATTCAGAACAAATAAAAACTAGCTTCTCAGATGTTTCTATTTAAGAAGTTTGGAAGTCGTAAAGTTAACAAAGCACATTTAGCACCGATTTCAAACTCAATTGCTTGTTGAAAACAATATTAAATTTCACATTCTTCTTAAACATTATTCAACAGTTCCAAAAACAAACCATACTTCTCATAATTTTGTATCATTGTACAAATTCCCATGAAAATCATCTTGTTTAAGTTACTTTAAAAAATTAAAATTCCACTTTCTTCCATGACTGTAAAACAACTTTACACAACTACACACTGAAAAATGCTTATACACACAAAGAACTCGGGGAGTTCCAGAACTTGAGTCAACAAACAAGTTCACTAACAAATGATAGATAACTCATTGAGTTGTGTTATTTAAACAGTGCAGTTTCTTGCGATTCCTTCTTCGATGAGAGGCCAAAAGAGGAACTTTTTTAGGAGAGCAGGCATGGAAGTGAAGCATTTTGGCAGTGTCCTCTTTCAAACAGTACCTGCAAGATCCAAAATAACAAAAGTTTTAACAATGAGATCACAAATGGTTCTTAACACAGAATATCCACAATAGTACAAAGTATAAGTACTCCTTAAGTCTAAAAAGAGCCTAAATAATAGGAATATAACAATCTACATAGTAATATTCTGTTACATCATACTAAATTTTAACAAATCATATAAGGTGACATTTAATTTCAAGTTTTCAATATATATATCTGACCTGTACTTCATCACGCATTGTTCTTTAAAAGTTACAACTTAACTTGCACTATTACTGTTCAATTGAACTCTACAAGATGATACTTATTTATGAAACAAGGTACTACACAGATTCATCATTATACAGATTACAAGCTAATGAATAAACTTTCACAACTGATGTGTAAAAAACAGACTTATAGATTAATAACAACACTAAAACAAAAATGTCTTACTCAGGTGACAATGTATCACAGCAGTTCAAGCTTCAAATGCAAATCACAATTAATCACCGGTATTTATTCAAATCGTAAAAGGCAACACAGTTCAATATCTTGAAGATATTGCCAGCCTGTTAGGAAATAATTTGGTGGAAAGCAGAAAGCTATTGCAACACCCCAAGATTGCTTAGCACACTTTGAAGTGTACTTTGAATGGTGAACAGTGAGCTATTAACACAAACAAAAAAGAATAATTTTGTTTTTTGGGGAATTTTAAAATAATTAGTGAATTGTTACGGCTTTGGTGAAGGAATATGAGGAATAAATAAGTTTCGACACTTTCTACTCGTTATCTCATTCGAGGGCTGCCATACGTCCAACAAGGAGCAGGCAAACCGTACGTCAGTTGTCGCACGAGTAGCACTTATAATACCACAAAAAATCTTTAAAATGATATTTCATTTGACCCAGTACCACTACTATGGTATAATTATTATTACGTACAAAATACGAATAAGGACAACTACCTCCGTTTTCAGCGCCGTAAGTCGACTTACAACGCGGCCATGTTACGAATTAGTAGAATTTCATTCCCACAATTCTACAGATAAAAGTTCCGTGACGATCACTGGGCACAATGAACGTATTTGTACGCAAATAGTTTCCAGCTGTTTGCTGGGTGCAATACTTTTGTTTTCGTTCAAAGAAAATAGTTTTTCCTATCGATCACGAAATATCAGGGATACAACTGCAGAATAAGTTCATCGAGTTTTGTGAATAATTTTAGGATGCTGTTACTGTATACTCGCGAAACCTGTGGTGCTGCGATGTTGCCCACGTCCCGTTTCCAAAGACAATACATTGATGAGCTCCATTCAATACGTTAGGTGTGCGGGCGTAAGTTCAGCAAAATATTGTTCTTAGTTCGTTTCCTATTATAGCCTAATTATATCTACCTTTGCTTCTATACTTCCCAAACTATGTAGTAATTACTAGAAACAAAAATTCCACCAACGACTTGGCAGATTTGGAAATTCAATTTTATGAGGATTTGACCATGAGGATTTTTAAAATTCTTTATAGATCTTAACAATTAATTTCAAATAGAAGTATGTTAAAGCAAAGCTTATATTAATATTTCTCTTGTCATTAAGCAAAATGAAGTAGATCTGTTATCTGTAAGAACTCATGTTTGAGAAGCCAATGACTTACCTGCAGGGAGTTCAAATTTTCTATAAAGAATTAAATTTGGGGTCATGCATTCTCGCACAAAGGGAAGCAGTAAAAGGGAACACACAAATAGAAGGTACAATTAGCTAAAGACAGGATATGGAATTAGATTGGCATTTTAATTCAATAATTTTACAGTATATTTTGTTGCTGCTTGCCTAAAACAAATGCAGTCTATTTTGAATATACAAATAATTGCAGCTCTATTAATGAATTTCTAGATACACTGTACATGCCCTGATTTATCAGGAAGAATTATTAAACTGCAATAGCCAGCGGCGTTACAGCAATATATATATGTATATACAGTTGACATTTACAAGCATCTATTAATTATCATGCATCAGTTCCAGAAGAACTCGTGAAAATAGTGAAATTTCTGTCCAAAAAAATGAACATGTACTCTACAACTGAAGTGCACTGATCTTTAATTGCAAATTTTATATTGAAGATTACATTTTTTAACTTGGGTATGAACACTGTGGCTCACAAACAAAAAAAAAAAAAAAAAAAAAAAAAAATTCAATAAAAATTTCCTCTTTAAGGAATCTTGTATAATTATATGCATAGCACATAACTTACAGTTGAAAATGAAACATTAAATTAAACTTATCACACATCATCATACAACACTCACACTTTCACATTCTTAAAATGATAAATACTACAAAGTGGAAGCAGAAATACTCTACCAATCACAGTTTCACAACCAAAATGTGAGGTACAACTAAAAAAAAAATTAAAAAAAAAATTAAAAAAAAAAAAAAAGAAGGATTTTTTTTGAAGAGGTAACCCTGTGCAACAGAAATACTGGAATATCCATGTCAAGAAATAAAAAGTGGCAGAATGGAATCATCTAATCACAAGAACACAGAAGTCACTTTCTTCTTTTATCTGCACTTGCAAACCAAAACTGTACTTCACTTGGAGCAGATTAAAACCACACATGCTTCTCCAAACTTGAGATTCCACTCCCACGTTAATGTACACTTCTTTTCATTTTTATTCTCACTCCTTTTAGTACTTGCATATTAAGTACCTTTTAATAAGTGCAAGACAAGGCAACCATGGTGCAAGTGTATTATTGGATGTAACTATCCTCAATACTTGTGAACCCCACTAAGAAGGAAACTTGTAAAGAAAGAATTCAAACCGCACAGTACAAAATACTGATAAGAGAAAAAAAATGGACAGTGCAGATTTCTTTCATTTGTAATGCATTATTATTTTCATTTTGTGGAATAATTTCATGGCAACGAACATTTAAAAACGGCAAAAAGTGGTAACATTTTTGCTCTACAAATGCTGTGTACACAATGATGCCATGAACAATTAGTAGTCAATTTTCATAAAATTTGTAGGAGATAAGTTCTTACAAAGCACACATGAATCACAATTAAGGTCATTAACAGATCAAAATTTATAAAAACAGTTTCGCACAACCTTTAAATCGTAAAACAAATACTGTTCCTTGATAACCACAAACTATGTACTGCTTGCTTGAGAATTTTTTTTTCCATTCTGTTAAATATTACAATTACTTTAAATAGCATTTACTGAAAAAAGCATGTGTGCAAAGTGCAGGTAGCAAGACATTGGAGCTGTACATTTTTTTAACCTTTAACACATAATGAAAAACACAAAGCAATCCCTCAAAATTGCCTCTCATTTCATCACTAATGAAATACGCATTTAACACAGATTAGTTAACACAATACTGTTTTTAATAACTGAACATGTATTCCCTCTGTGAGGTCTCTTTGTACAAGAATGAAGTAAAACTTCCCAAATTTACCATTCCATGTCCTTAACTTGTCCCACCATCTGTTAAAGAAATTAAAGAACAAAAAAATAATTTAAAAATTTCAGGAAGAACTATTGGGAAGCTTTACACTTAAAATAATATTTGACTTAAAATAGTAGAAACAGGTACCACCCAGTCTTTCTAAAAGCAGTAGCAACTGAGATGTTAAACTCAAGCATGAGGAGCTTGAGAGTACAGTTCTCTCACTTAGCTGGGCTTGCCAGCCTGCACCTCCACTACTTCTGGCAACTGCTGCTGTTGCAGTTCTAGGGGAAGGTAGATGCGCCGTGACTGCTCAATTTGGGCTCTGCAGAGGGGGCAGCGCTCGCACCTGGCTGCGCATTCTCCACATGCCATCACATGAGCACAAGGAAAGAAAGCAGTGTCAATGGCTCTGTCCATGCATATACGGCATGCCATTGCTTCAAGGAGGCGCACCAATTGCTTCTGTGAAGACTGGAAAAGTAGAAATAAAATTCTTACTAGAATTTCATTACCTTCAAAAATTGAAATAATTTTTCATAAATAAAGGTTCAGCAGAAATACGTTTCCTTATATTCAGTCTGTTATTGATTCTCAAGTTTAACCAAGTCTACAATGATTAAAATTAATTTGCATGTATCCCTCTTTGATCCTTATTAACAAGCTTTTAGAAATAAACAGGTTGTAGTAAAGGATTCCAGAAAACCCCTGATATATTCTGAATAATTAGAAGACCTATTGGGTAATTCACCATAAAGTGAAACTAGGATTGATGTTATTTGATTTTTAAATTCATTAGAACAATGTTTTACAAACAAAGCTTTTTCTTCCTCAGATTCAGAATACCATGATTACAAGGAAAACTTTATCTATCTCTACATAAAAGTATCCATTTACTATATACTTTTAAATGCATATAAAAGAACTCATATTGCTTTCTCTTGGTAAAAAATAAACGTTTAAACTTTCTTCAGTTGTATTTTCAATTACAAACCTTGTGTGTGTGTGTGTGTGTGTGTAATTTCATATTTGGGTATGCTTGACACCTACATCTGGGGAGAACTCTTTTTCTTGCACTTCTTTGGGGGGATCAATCAAGCAATGGGTCAGGGGTGATCCCTGGGCACAGATTCCAGACAGAACACTAACACTCACATGTTAGAGAGCATGTCAATAAACCTGACTTCTGATATTGATATTCTACCACACTAGATGTACTTCCAGGAAGGTAAAGTAAGGGAAGGATAGCTGCATTAATGCAAAGAATTAAGGTTCAGTAGATCACTTTCATTTCTACCACACTATAAGAAATGGAGCAAGAAGCTGTGGTACCATTTCAATGACTACCCAATTTCTGATATTCCTCCTGCCCAGATTTCTTTGAGGATTGAAGCTCAGACACAGGACATATCACACAAATGCCATTTACATCAATTTTAATTTTAGCTACTGAATACCCAGTATACAGAATTCTAACTATTTTCCTGAAAGTAGGCTCTCAAAAACGGTAAATTAATAAAATTGACAATATTTGGGATTAAGTGTCAATTCCAAGAAAAATCTGTCATTGAGAGAATTGTTTGTTTAACTGAGGAGGCGAGTTGCTTTCAGAGGTTTTACTATACCTAATTCCAATTTGCAAATTGCAATTGACTCCAGTACCAAAATCCAATGTTGAACCTAAGTATCCCGTGTAATCCGAAAATATACCAATTAACTCAAGTTATATATTATTACTAGCACTACATAATACAAATTAACAAAATATTATCCAAGAGAAGAAATCAACTAACTGGAATAGTGAAAGTAAATTTGAACTTTCAGTAGTCGAAACCGAGATCACATGCAAACAAATCTCCATTATGTAATATAGTGTCAAAAGTTAGTTGAACTGCAACAAACTTCCCATAGTTGCTAAACTTCCAACTGTGAGCAGATGGTGAAATGTATAGTATATCCATCCAGGGCTCCTATCTCCCTAAGGCTCTTCAAATAGTTGACTGTGTTGGTAGCTTACATGGTTAGAGTAACTGGGTGTATACCATCTGGGATTGATTCCCAGTTGGGGTAATCAATTCTTTTACCAGTCAAAATGTAATTTATAAAAATGTTAAATTATGTTTGCAATGTTGTGATTGCTTATTATTAACAATGGTCATTTTATTTCCATTCTTTGCAGTAGTAGGAAATTTTTTCTTATATATGTTTTTCTTGCCAATACTATACAAACTTCCACATAATTTACGTTCAAAAGAAAGAAACTTCTCTACTGACACAATATTTTCACTAGTTCAAAACACACTGTAAAAATAAATACAAACCTTATAACCATTCATTCCAATCCAATTAACACAATACAGTATATAATTAATTGACTGAACACGCAATTTTTAAAATATTTCTTTGCATTTTGCCAACATTTTTAAAAAAAGGAACTGCCTTACTTTAACACCAAAATATTTGAATTTCAAAAGGAAAAAAAAGAAGAAGAAAAAGAAATGAAAAAAAGAAAAAAAAACACAACAACAACACCAATAACAACTGAATGTTATATATACATGGAATTAAAATCACATGGATATTAAAAAAGCAAATTCAAGATTTCATGTTTAAGCCTAATGCATAATTAGGGGAGGATCACTTCAGAAATACTCACTTTGCATTGCTGACCAGAACAATCCTTACACTTCTCTGGGGACTTAGTGCACTCATCATCCATGCTCTCTTCTGGAGGAGGAAACAGGCTGCTCCCGGACTGATATAATGCTCGGCGGGCATTATCATAAACTTCTCGACAGGTACGTTGAATATCAAACACATATTTCTTTCCAAGAGATGTATCTTCATTGAAAATCGACACAATTGTCCCCTAAACAAAAATCACACACGAAACAATAGCGACTTTTGGCACAATCAAACCATTTGTCATCTAATATTCCAAAAAGTACAGTCAGAGGAAACCAATCATTTTGTAAAACCTATTTTACCTTGAGATCCCTAATGAACTGTGCTGTTACAGCACTACGAACAGTTTCACAACTGTAAAAAGCATGCTTTTCCGTAATGGCTCGGTATAAACCACTTGCCACTTGAGAGGACTCCAACTTAACGTCCAAAAGTGTTTCATCACCATCCAAGCTTAGATACGTTAAGTGGAAAGATCTTCTCTGTGATGCTGCACTCTGAATAGCAGTGTATGGTATACTGTTAAAGCAAAAGGAATTAGAAATACAGTGATCATCTTTCATTTATTTTAAAGTCATAAAAAATATTAACGAATAACACTACCTTTGTTTCTCACTGGAATCGCTTTGGTATATAGTAATGCCATGAGGACCAACACCTAGGCCAACTGCCATTCCTCCACTGCATGTTTTACTGTAAAACATCTCTTCTCCAAAATTATCTAGGTACGAGACTTCCTTTAAAAGCCAGTATTCAGCAGCAGAAGGCTTCATGCCCTGAAACAAAAGAAATTGTGGTTATTGAAAATATTTTTACTATTTCCCTCTATAAGTACTCAATCTTTCTTTTTAATTTATCTGATTATGACAACTACAAAGATGTATTTTAATATAATATAATTGTCTTGCAATAAGTGCCATGAGTGAATATATAAGCAGACTAAGCACAAACTTATGCCCCCCCCCCAATATTTTTATCAACGATTTATAATAGTTTATAATAAAAAAAAGTTAATTCTAAACTGTTTTAACGATTATAATAAATTCAAGTGTAATAATAAATATGTAATAAAATGTTTTAACTATTCAGGTTTTGAAACGGATAAAGAATTCCTAAATCAATGTCATAAATATACAATAAAATTGTTTTAAATTACATGTACATAGTATTTATTATTTTAATTCTGAAAGTAATAGTTTTATTTTCATATAAATCTTGATAACTTGTGTTCAATATTTTAATAAAAATAATAGAACCCCACACTTTGGTCATGTTTCTAGCCTCTATAAGGTCCCAAAGTATGGTGACTAGAACATAATCTTGGGAAGGACATCATTCCCAAGAGCTTCCACTGATTTTCTATGGCACACTCTGGCATTTCTCCCTCTATGAGCGCTGCTCGAAACGGGTTACGTTCATCTCGCACGGCGGCACTCAGACAACTGCAACTGATTTCTCATTGCTCTCTGTGCTAAGACACACTCGCATAGCTATTTGTTGTTGTGAACGCACATTAAAAAAATTCTTTCAAGTGACAATGCAATTGTCTGATTCAATAACCTTTCTTTAAGAAAAACAAATAGTTGCAATGACTTCTGCCCCAACCCTCGTCTATATATTTTGACATCAAATTGCTTTGAGCAAGAGTCTCATTTTCGAAAACTTCTTTTTCTATCACCAGAAGAACATACAGTTGATCGTAAGCAAAGCTGGGTTCTTCTAAAAACCCATCCAGGTTATCCACTGATTGGACTTGTGATTCGTCGGTGAGAACTAAGACATCTATCGCACCCTTGAATTACCTATTGAACTGCTGCATGCAGTTCGTAAATGTTTAGTCATGTTTTTGTTTCTTGAAATTCATGGAATCGCAAAATTAGCACTGAATTTTTCGGCTCACAATCATGAAACTTTATCTCATTATCATTAAACAAATTTTTAGGTAAAGTTATGGATGCAATTCTGCTCAATAATGATGTGAGCCTGAATTATTTTTCCATTTGTAACTGACATGTATTTTATCACTAATTTTACTGGATATTCAAGTATTCTGTCGCTGGCAACACCAGTGGCGGATAAATGTTTTTCAAAATAGGTAAGGGGGTAAATGTTTTGTAAAAGAAACATGTTGCGGTTTCCGGTGTCCATGGCCATAATGTGGAGCTGGGCGCGGAGCGAAGTGTCGGTAACGTCCAGACGCGAAAAACGAAGAAGTAAAAGGCGCCAGGGAAAACGAAGAAGCAAAGGCCGGTTTGCCTACTCGGCGCTCCCACGTACTTCACCGCCACCGCCACCGCAGCCGCAGCCGCGCCGCCGCACTCCAGGGCGAAATAATTACACACCCAAGGTTTCCAAAACTAAGCTTGCTGTAGCGCAAGCACGAAACATGCAGAGACTAAGAGAGTGTGAGGAAGTGTGCGCACGCGCTAATGACAAAGTCTCTGTGTGTGTGTGTGTGTGTGTGTGTGTGTGTGGGTGGGTGTGTGGGTGGGTGGGTGTGTGGGTGTGTGTGTGTGTGGGTGGGTGTGCGTGTGTGTGAACACGCCCGACACATATGGAGTAAAGTGTGCGCGAGATAAGGGTGTATACGTGGAACTGAGACGATGTCCATGCTACACTATGTGTGCAGCAATGAGAACGTGTGCATATGAGAGATTGTGTGCGTGGTGTGTGAGCTTGAGAGTGCGAGAGAACGAGAACGATTTCCTCTGTAATGTTCTGCGAGTATCGTGTTGAATTAAAAAAAAAAAAAGATCCAGCTGCTGTACTATCTAGCATTCACCTCGTTTACTTAACATTTTTTTGTTTCTTCGTTTAAAAATATCACTTCAAGATAAAATCCCGTGCCGGCTTGCCTAGTGAAAATGAAACTTCCTCTTTTACACTTTCCGTTCTTCTGAAAAAGCGCGAGCCGCTTGGCAAATATGTGTCGGCGGATTAGAAAGCGCCTATTTTAATGGCGAGCCATCGGAAATAACCCGGCCTCTCAAAAGACGTGCATAGGAGCACGCGCGCCAGCACGGGGCCGGGCGTGCAGGCGGGGGGCGACCTACTTCGCGCGGGCGGACGTGCGGGATGGAAGGTGACGCACTCTGATTCCAGGAAGGGACACCCCGGTGCCACTCGGTTCTCGACGCCCAGACTCCTGGCGCTGGCGCTTTCGCCGAATCCTATCAGTGCAACAGCACCCTTCTCCTTAGCTCCTTAACTTGAATTATTGATAAGTAGGGAGGGGCAAGGGATTGTATAGTTCTGGCAGATGTGTCGTGAAATCTTTAATACGATTGAACATTGACAACAAGACAATCAAATTATAACGAATGCAAAGGCATCGTGCCATCACCACACTCATTCTTTCCTATGAGCCCATGCAATGCACAAGGTTCTTATTCGATATCGGGCAAGAGCGTTTTAAACAAGCAAGTCGAAACCTTGCAGTTGAAACATAACAGAATTTCTATTGCATGAGCTGAGTGAGGATTCCTTCTGTCAATTCCTGATTTTGTTTCGGCTCGAGCCGTATTTCGAGTCTCCTGACGCACTTACTAATAAATTATAAAAGGAGAAATTATTTGAAACAGGGGTATGAGCAACGCCCAAGAAAAAGCGAATGCATGACTGGCAAGATTACCTCAATAGTGTTTATTAAAATGCACACAGATCGTATCTTCTGCCCATTCAAAGGTATCAAGAGTTATTCTTCCGAAATCTTATAGCGGTAGACACTGATGACTCTAGAGACACTTCACCTTTGTGCCTTTGGACCGAAGTCCAAAGGTGTACGGCTCCGAATTCCGTGGGCGCGTGGCCTTGGCGATAAGCGCAGTTGCCGAGGGGGCGTAGGCACTGCTTTGATTACGCATGGACGCAGTTCTCGCAACGGAGCACGCACGCAAACACGCACGCCCGACGACTGCATGACGCACTGTGGGTACCAGTGCAAAAGGAATCGGGGCGAAAATCGGGCACGCCATGGCAAAGTCTTGTGAAAACTTCGATCTTCACTTACATATTGTTCGCAAGCCTATCTCGGAGATCAGAAAAGTTCCCTGTGTTACTTGATAGTTGAGAAATGGTGAGAATTTTGCTGCAATGGAGAGATTTTACACGAAGTGCATGCATAGAGCTTCTGGATTTATCGACACCATACTAATCTTAGTTCACATATATTTGCGATTACTTATTTCACTTATCTGGAGAAGTATCTTTCTATAAATAAATACCTAAATAAATAACTCACCAGAAGAAACAGTCCAAAAAGAAACTTGTTGGCACTCTATTCGAAACTTCGATGCGAACATAGGTGATAATGATCTGTATTATTTTCAATTCAGCAAAGAACAACTTTAAGAGAGGGTGTGGTAGAGGGATCGTGTGGGCTTCCTACCCCGGCAAAGTCACATGCAAGGGGAATAATATACGCTCGCATGCGCACACATATTCTTGGATTAGACCGACTAAATGGAGCTGATCAGTTGTTTTTTCATTAAAAAACTGTTCATTTTTAAGGGAATCTGTCATGCAAAAGGAAATTCGACAGAATATTTAGTAGAGTACAACTCATTTCCTAAAAAATTACACATCGTTCACGTGTATTTGTCTAAAGGATATTTGGATAAAGATGCATATTGTGTATATTCAGATGGAGAGCGCACAAAAAAGAAAAATAACTTATACTAAGAGTAATCCTCAGAAGATTCGAACAAACTAAATTATGTCACTTTCCACCAGCAATTTAAAGAGTGCATTGTACGTGGAAGGAACGCAATTTCTTCCACGTTAAACTAGCATCCGAGAGTAACGAAGTACGGGCTGCACCATTGGTCCAGTAGCAGTCACCATAATGAGCATGGCGTCGAGGAACTGAACAGCTTACGCGCAGCGTATCGCGATTTTCGCTGGCGAGGCTTCGGCCAGGGAAAGTTTGGGGCTGGGAAACGCGCCTTCAACGTGCGGTGACGTCTGTTCTACGCAGGGCTTGCCCAAGCGGGCCCCACAACAATCTTCTCAAGAACCGAGAAGGAGGTCAGTCATTTCGATCTGTTTCTGGGAGAATTCCGTCGGCCAGCGCGTGAGGTTGCTGGTACACGCCTCGCGATATTACGAACATTACTGGAACACAGTCTTTTCTTGTTTTTGTCTCCGCACACCGAAAACTGAACAAGAATGATTAGTCAAACGACCAAGTAAAAGCCTATTTCGTCCTACGTCTACTGCACATTATCTTTTTCCGGGATCTCCAGAAATATCCCCCACGCAGACGAGTTCCAAAACCATAAACTGACGGCTAACGATCTCTTGGCGGATGCAAAACGTGGATGTCGACACCTGAATAGCCGCGCGGTGATATTTGATATCCGCCACACAAGCCATCCAATTCGTTCGAGTGTGGCCGCCGCCATGTGGACAATGACGTCGTCCGGAGTCCCGGCTATTAAGCACGCTTATGGTGAGTGCAGTCCACGTGATTCAGGCACTGCCGTCTCCTCCTCCAATACCCGGCATTCCGATGTTAAAAGAGACTACGGGCGGCAACGGGGCATTTTCAGCCACATTGTTTAACGGAGTAATAAGATACAATATCGGATGAAGCGTACTTAACACGGATTCGTGTAAACTCCGCAAAATAATTAGCACATACCAAAGCCAAAGCATAGAACTTGAGTCCCCCATACTGTACCAATTCCGGCGTAGTGGATCTGTTTTGAGCAATGCTTTTACTTCGAACGATTAGTTTGGCTGAAATTCTTAGGTAATAATAGATTGGCATACAGTGCTTCAGCTGAAGAGAGGCGTTGTTTATAATCCTATTTAAATTAATTTCGATTTTTGTCTAAAGGTCTTCAATAGACTTTTGTATATTGTAACACAATAATCGGTTTACATCCATTAGAAACGCTAATAGCAGTCGGAAAACAAAAAGGATGACATCACCGCTACGACAGCCTGCCATTATCGCCGGGTTCCGGAACCTGCTTTTGTCCGAGACAAAGCAGTACGCGGCAGCGCGGCCAATCGCTCGCCTTCTACCTGTTGTTTACCCCGCGTCCATCGCAGTCGTTAGCGCCACGGCTCCCAGGCCCCGCGATTGGGAGGGGGCGGGGTGGTGTGGGCGGGGCGGGGGCGGGGGTGGGGAAGGCGAGGCGAGGCGACAGCCTTCGACCTTCGGACTCTAGCGGCGGCTCGATCCCGAGGCCACCGCCGCGCAGCGCACCTTTCGTGCCGCGCAGCGCCGAGCCGAGCCGCTTCGCTCCGAGCCGCGCGCGAGGCAGAACAGCTGGCGCAGGGAGGCGCGGCCGAGCGTGTCCCGTCCTTCCTCCTCCCACACGGGCCAGGGAGCGGGCGGGCGGGAGGGTGGGGCGGGGCGGGGCGGGACGGGCGCGCAGCAGCCGGCGACCCGGCGGCGGCTACGTGAGTCCCACGAGCTGCGCACGTGATTCTCCGGGCGGCGCGCTGCAGGGGTGTCACGAAAGCGGGTCACACGCGCCAGCCGCCGAAGCAGCTCCTTCGCGCCGAGCGCTTGTCGGCACGCGCACGCTCGCCCGCCCGCCAGCGACCGCGTCGCGTCGCGTGCGCCTACGTGACTCGCGGCATTAGGGAGAATGTCACAAAGAAGCTGTCCCCTCCCGGCCCCGACCCGACGCCGCCTGGCAGGGCTGTCCACCAGGGCCGCCAGCCAGCCTCTGTCACTTTCCCGGAAGGCGGTGGGCGGAGAAGAAAGGACGCGCGTGCATCCAGAGGGCGTGGAAATAAAGGAAGCGCTCGCTGGCGCGGGGGCGTCGCCTTGGGGGCGTGTCGTCTCCGAGTCAACAGGATCCCTCAGTCGCTTCCGTAACTCTTCCTGTTGATCCCACAGACATCGACGGAAGACAATGGTTGCGTCGGTTTCCACACACAGAATTCCTCATTAGAAGCCCACGCGACGCCCCGATGGCCTGTGAAACTCCGACCGGGTCGTTCGGGCTCCGAGCACTGAATTTGCGCTATTTGTAAATAAAGCGGCTGCTTCGAGGACGAGGGGTCTGCCCCCAAGGTTCCGCCCAATGAAACGTGGAAAATATGCGTTCGGGGTCGGCGAGAGGGCCACGATCGCGAGCGAGCGCATATGAAATCAGCACAAGGCTCGCGCGCGAACGGGGACGCGGCGAAGGCTCGCACGGAAGGAAGCTCGGGTCGGGGCGCGCACCCCGGACCCACGACGCCCGCGGACGTCTACGCGGCAACGGCGTACCTCTCAGGAAGTGTCCCAACCGCCGTTTCCCGGGGAAAGACCTGCTTTGAAGTTTCGAAACAACTTCCCCATGTATTACATGGATGCTATTATCGTCACGACGACCGCAGATAACCGCAGCGAGTTCCAATAAAAGGCAAACCTTGGGATTTACGATCAACTACATTAATTAAATGTGTGGTAAAAAAGATGGCATCAATCATAAAGAAAGCTAAGCTACAGAATAATGCGAAATCATAGTTGGACGGAAAAAAATCATTAAAAAATCAGTTTTCGGCAATAAAAAATAAACAAAGTATCCGTTTACAAATCACAGTCCCGCACTCGCAGCACGGATATTTCTATATTCTTCTGGAGTTCTTTCTTACAAAGAAAACCTACATCCGAATTTTCAAATAATGGTTTTATTTCCAATGGTCCGTCTCCAAATGTTACGAAAAGAGAAAATTAATGGTGCTACAGTAGCAAATTCTTTCTCAAATTATTTCTAAGGGTTACGAATGATTATAATACTAAATATACCTGCGAAACTTTCCAACCTTTCCACTTTTTTTTCACAGCGATGAGATTCGAACTCTGCGCCTTTCACGTTACCCACACACCAGCACCTTCCGAGTTAAACTAAACTTTCCCAACGCCTTAAAAAGTACAACATATGCATTTGCACATTTCAAACATTCTGAGATATTGATTCACATTATTTCGAGATCTAGTTTTAAAAACATTGTTTTATTAAGGAAAACATCTATCATCAACACTGCACTTTTGCGTTGTTAATTTTGATTGCAATTTTCAAAATTACAAAGAGTTTACCAAAAATAGAATGTACGTCATTTTGCAAGCGTCCGTATGTAAGGTAAAAATTTAAAGAAATAACGCAGAGCAGTTTTGAGAAAATAATTCTATAAAAACAGCCTTTATTTCACACATAATTACGCACAATTATTTAATTAATATTATAATAAATAAATTATGAATATTCATATTTTCGAAAATGATACATTACCTCACTATTTATAGATTTTTGTAAAGATCTATTGTAGTTGTATGAAGACACAAAAAGTTTGCTCTTTTCAAAAATTTCTACGCAAAAATAACCTGCAACATTTTTATGCGTCCTTCGTGCACCTCGAAAAAAAAAGTTGGAATAAAGAAATTTGGAGCCATTTTTGAAAAACGGAATCGGCGTCCTGATCGATTTTGGAAGAATATCGTCTGATCGATGTAGGTCCTAGAGTTCACTGAAGGCGGACGTTTTATCGCCAACCAATTTTTCGGAATTAAGTATTCAAAAAACGTGCATTCTGACTATATAAGTTAGAGAAAGTAATTTACTACTCACTAATTTACTACAGAACTATGATTTATCCACTTTTTCAATACAGACGCGTTTTCCTGTCCAAAAACCACATATTACATACATACATTACATCGACTTTACTACGAAAGCACGTAGTGAGGCAAGAAAGTTTCAATTCCCCAAACAATCATATTGCCGTAATAATTGACCCAGAAATAACCATAGAACACAGATATAAAGTAAGTATGTGGCAAAAGACGAAAATGTCATTAGATATTGCAAAAATCCTAGCGCTCTCATGCCAAAAATCCCTCATCAGATATGAGAAATGCCCATACTTCCATTTTCATACATTCTTCGCCCGATAATATGAATATTTATCAGTGCATGATTCTGGGTGGAAGGTAGCAGTCAGGGACTATGTCCTGCCCTTCCCTAAATGTAACATCTTAAAAATTTACTCTTAATTTCTTCAATACAATTACATGTTCATCGCATCAGATACCAGAGAAGTATTCACTCTTTCGAATTCAAATTTTTTTAAACGCCAAACAAACTTATATAAAATCATTTCAACAATATTTTTGGGCAAAAAGTTCCCAAAACCACATTTTGGTGGAATGTAATTTAGAACTACTTTATGCATCCGTCTCGGGCACTGTAAGTACGTTAATACGAGGGTGGTTCCCCCCCCCCATTTGCAGGGAGAGAGATAAACACTTTGTGGACTCGCATGCAGCATTCCCTTTCAGATCTTTCAGGGCGTAGTCGGTCCTCAAACCATCGACCAATATGATGAATATGAAAACGCAATGCAATTATTTTCTTAACAAATGCACGGCATCCACGTTCCAAAAGATAAATGGTTTTTGTATATTTTGTCGGTCTATATTGAATCAGTTCTTCAAACCATACTGACAATTATTCGACAACGCTCGTTGTCAGCTCCCACAAGCAATGTTTCCTTGGAATTGTCAATCCTTGTGACAATGGCCTAAGAATGTATCTTTTTGTTGTTTATCACGTCAACAAACACGAGAAGTTAAATCATATTTAATCCTCATTAACTTGCGGTTTCGAAATGTCCATACCACTTTGAAGAGCTTAATGAGGCAACCCTTCAAATTGCTTAGGCATTGTAGAACACAAGAAATACAGATACTAAAAAAAAATAGGAAATATTAAAAATCAGGAAAGACATCAAAACAACGGTGAGACGTGACCTGCAGGCCAAACAATAGGAGTAAGTGTTAAATACAGTTCCACTTCACTTTTTAATTTTTTGTCACAGTCGCGACAATTCTGACGACGTACAGGATCTCAAAATTAACTATTGGGAGTAATTTGAGTTTCCTCACTGCTTCTGACAACTTGTCGAATCAAAAAAAGGATGTGACAGACATTTGGAAGACAAATAAGAAAAAAAAGTGATTAAAAGTTACGCCCCAAGTGACTATTCCTTCTTCACCCCAATCGAATCCCAGATCCTTACCTGGAGTTCCCGGTGGCGCGCAGCGACGCCGCGCAGGAAGTCCGGGGCACGCGGCGTCGGCGTCGGCGTCTCCTCGGGCGCGGCCTGGGTCGGCGGCGAGGGCGAGGGCGACGGCGAGCGCGAGGGCGCGGGCGCGGGCGCGGGCGCGGGCGAGGGCGGAGGCGGGGCTCCTGCCGCCGCTGCAGTCGCCGTCGAGGCCGCCAGCAGCTGCGAGGCCTGCACGTAAGCGCTGTTGGCGCACGCCAGCTGCTCGTGGTCCCCGAACTCCGCCTGCACCAGCAGCGCCACCAACTTGGCGGCTGCCTCTGCGTCCGTGACTCGAAGGCGGCCCTCCGCCAGGTCGAGGCGCGCGTTCAGGTAGAACTGGTGCCTGTGGGCACAGGGCAGAGGGCGCTTTGGTGGCGCCTGAGGCGCTAAGGGGAAAGTTAAGAGCCGGGAGGGTGTGGAGGCGCGGGCGTGGCGGTGGCAGGGGCGATTGCAGGGGCGCGGCTGAGGAGACGCGGGGGAAGATCAGCGGCGTGGGCGAAGAGCGGGGGTCGAGTACTCCCCCACACTCGCAGACACCGAGCCACATTTATGTTTTTTGGCGTTGCGTCCCCATATGCATGCGCAACCAAGAGACGAGTTAATCACTTCACATTATAGAGAGACGTTCGCCACAAAAATGTACCAAGTTCACAATCTAACATAGAGTGCCTGTTGTGAAATTGCACATCTGAAATTATGACGCCGTGATTTCCGGATCCCGGCCACGGAAGCGGTCACCGCGGTCACTGAAGTACGACGGCGTCGCAGAAATTCAGTAACAAACCCGTTGGTAAATGGTAAGTCATTGAAGCTCCGCTGAACCGTCTGACACAATCAACACATTTTAAAAGGGTCTACGTACTCAGTTTCAGTGATTTTAGACAGAAATTATGAGACTTATGAGGAAGGCCGACTTCAAGCTTTAATAAAGGTAGCCCGATAAAACTGTACTACCTTAATATAAATTTCAATGTACCGCTATCGTTACAATTGACCTTATACCAAGAATTTATGACTTTAAGGAAGACATAATATATTATTTATAGATTGGATTGGATTGCTATTTATTCTTCACTACAGTGATTCATCACTTTCATTCCTCTTGTTTTCATTTATGGAGAAATTAAGTTACGAAAGCATTGTGCCGCATTAGGCCACTAGGACAGTTTGCCGCGAATGAAAATGAAAATGCTCAGCACATACCGACGGTGAGGCATGCACATACAAAATTGCAAAATTGAATGCATGTTTCAATGTGAATTAGTTCAATCATGACTAATTCGACCTCTATCAATTTTAATTCGTTTCACACTAGCAACAAATGAAATCAACATACGAAACAAAATGTAAAATTCTAGACCTCCACTCAGGTAGGTCCAACTCCAAACGCTTACCCTATTGAGGTGGGGTGACATTAAACTTGACCGTCACTGACTACAGAAAAATATTGGCAAACTACGAATCTAATTTTCTTTCTCTACGCGCATTAGCATTGGAATCAATTTCACGAACGAAAAAGCTTCGTAATTTCCCAACGTGTTCAACCACCAGCGGTCAACGAAAACCACATTGACACTCGCGTTTCTTATGAGTGGTCGAGCAATTAAATATAAATTATTACGATAAGACAGCTACACAGCGTTAAGGACTATGATTATCACTTTCTGCGATATAAAGTTCGCCCCAAAATGGAGCGCGTGAAGTGCCGTTTTCAAATTAGCTGATCAAAGATCGCTACCAATCTCGTAGTAAACATTTCTTTGACTTAAGGCGAAAATGCCGAATTATCACCAACTAAAGATAATTTCTAAATATGTCCTAAAAAGACCAAAGGTCGCGAGTTTATAGATATGAGAAGTGGAACAATGCACATGAAAGATTCAAGCCGTTAAGTGTTAACATTATTTTTATCTAATTTATGACAAAAGAGGCATGCCCAAATTATAGCCCTTAAGAATTCGTTGTCGTAAAAATTAGTCGATTAGTAACGACACTGAACATTTTCAACCACTAAACCTTCTTCATTACGTACTAATCGTTGATAAAAAAAAAAAAAGGAAGTAAAATTAAAAGAAAACGTAAGCTTGCGGAAAAATTTCTTTAAAGCAATGTACTAAAAATGCAGGGAATAATGTTCAATAAAACCATGACCATACCGATCGTTATCGACACTGTTCCATATTACATCTAAAGAAATTACAAGCGATTGCTGATTGAACATTTTCAAATATCGAACTTTTTTTTCGTTCTGAGACTTCCTTTTGGCCACTCACTAGCGTTTTCTCGATAAGTCGTAAATAGTGAATAGAGTAGATATAATGGAAGAGGAAGAGAGATGATATAATGGCAAAGATACCGATTAAGTTTCTATCCCCAAGAAACGAACTACCGAATAAGGAACGAATGGTGGTCATAGTCAAAATAAATAGTTGATTTAAAACACTCAAGTTCAAATTATTTATCAGAACAGAGGTTCTATTTCGGGTTTGTGAGATGCTGTTCGATAGAAGTGCGACGGTTTACGACGGAATATTAAGGATGTTTCATAACTTTTTTTAATAGTTTGTTGATATTCCAACTGCTCTGGGGGATATTTAATTAATAAAAATCCAAAACTATCTGAAACGATCGTACACAAGTGCTTAGCCATTTCTAACCACATACCTTAAGAGGATATATTTCAATATATGGAAGAACAAAAAATTGCATTGCATGATTAACAAGAACCAGAAATGATCATTCAATTCTCAAATACTAAACTCAATTTTCAAAATACAGTGAAACCTAAAGAAAAAATGTATCGTTTGCTCTAGAAATTGTGATCTAAAAAGTTTAATTCTCTGATCAAGATTTCACATTTTACCAAAATATCATTTGCTACATAGTTTTATTAATAGGCCTATTATTATTATTGATAGTTTATATTATTAATTGGATCCTTTGCAAAAATTCCGCAAATTTGATTCATTTTGTACTATACGGCTTTAGAAAAATAATTTTGTCTCCAACTGTCCCCTAACATGTTTCCAGTACATTTCTGCATGCGCCCTCGCGGTCCACTGTTCATCCCTAGGAAGTTCCCAGTTACTACCAACCCGTGCTAGGAAGTGGGAGTACTCTGCAAAAGTGAAACGTAACATTCAAAAGGGTTTTGTATTGTCTGAGGCGCAAGAATCGTAATGTGACCCAAGGACACGAAAACCTAGATTTATGGGTCTTGGTCGCAGCGTTTCCGAGTTATGTATCGTGTCGCGGGTTGGAGATGCGTCAGCTCTGAACCGTATATCATTATCTGTGAACTCGATTTTTCTTGTTAAATCTGATTCATAAAGGACGGGGGGGGGTGGCTTCCCCCTATCCATACCCGAGGTTTTGGGTCTAATTTCATATAAATGGTAGAAATGTTTTATACTCAGCCAAAGGTTTCTGAAAAGAAGAAGAGGAGGAGAAAACTGAGTACCTCTGCCTTCGAAGAGAGAACTGATTTTTGAACCGATGTCGGGGCACAAGATTGTTTATTTCCAAGAATCCGGATTAATTGTGTGGAAGGCGCCTTGCCGTGCCGCGGAGAGGGAGAGGGGAGGGGCGCTGGCGGCGGGCGAAGGCCTAAAAATAGGCAGGGCGCGGGTGGGGCGGGGCAGGGCGGGGCGGGCCACGCTCTCACCTTGTGGAGTCCTGTAATAGCAGGTGAGGAGGCACCCAGAACTTGACGCGCAGCGCGAACCGGTACGGCGGCATGCCCGCCACCTGCCGCTCGATGGGGTTGCGCAGGTTGAGCCACAGCTCCTCTCCCTTGGCGCAGTGGTACTTGAGGCCGAAGTAGTCGGACTCGTTGCTGATCCCCAAGCACTGGCACACCTGAAGCACGGGCAAAGGGCGGGCGCCCGCGGTCAGCTACGACTCGGACCACAAGTTCGCGCCGAAATGGGTACATCCAAGGAGAAACATTCATAATATTCCAGACGTATCCAAAGCACTTTTCAGAACAGTGTTATTCAAAATCTTCCGCCATTGTAGCAATCATTCCAAGAGTCCCGACTCACATGCGTTTTCCCAGCATCACATGACGTTCAGGTTTCCTCGATCTCCCATCAACACCCAGATTTATAATTTCTCGACAATTTATTTTTTGGTGCTCTAGTGGAAATCTCCTCCTACATCTCAAAGAACAAAATATCTCAGGTTTCCTTAGTTTCGGTTTTGATCGTCTGGCCTCACAGGCATGCGCTGACTTGGTACTGGGATTGAAATTCAGTAAAAACATGCCCAGGTTCCCCCATATCGGTTTTGAACTTAATATAAAACAATGCTTTTGACTTCGTACCCCATTTTGTTGCCTACCTCTCATCTTGTGTGGTGCACGAAATTTTAACGAAAATGGTCGAATGGACAAATGCTCGTGTGTATCATCCGGACACATTTTAGCCTCATCCAGAATATAATGGTGTGTATAACATGAAGGCCGACGTTTTACTTTCCCGCTATTGCATACGCCGTATAGACGCAGTATTGTAATGCTTCGGGGAAAACGGCGAATTTTCGATAGAAAAACTTTTATTTTTGGGCCCCGGTAACGAAAAAGTGGATATATCACGTTGTGGCAGAATCCATGATTTGTGGTTCCTTTATACCGAAAAATCGATTGACGGACAAAACGCGTTGATCTTCTGCCCATACGTCACACAGATGTTGCTGTTTTTTGACTAAATAAATCAGTCTGTCCGTCTGTAAAAAAAAGCTAGCAGCTAAATCGTAAGCAGGATTTTCACCAAAATTGTCATTCCCTTATCGATCTAGCTGATGTCGCGGTCCCTTGAATTTCAAACCGATAATTTAATTAATAGTTCATGTTATAAAACACGCTGATCAAGAATGTATTGTCGCGAACATCAGGCCAACTAGCGTTTTTATAACACTAACCATTTTTTTTTTATTCTTACTGATTGTTTTCAACAAACCTGGACAATAGAATTTCGAAAAAGGCCCCAACTAGGGTTGAAAAGTCAAGAAATAGCTAATAAAAATATATTAGTGTATGATAATTAAGATCAGAAAAACAATACAATTCTTTCTTTTCAGTACGTGCTGCAAAATACTATAAGAGTTAAATTTATTCATCTTTGTTGCATTTGAAAAAGTAAGATATTACATCTATTCCTGGCACAGGCGCTTCGCTTGAATTGGAATTTTTAAAGTTATAGCTGACTTTTTAGTAAGGCAGAAATTAATTTCAGTATTACGTTACTACGTCGAGAGGAAGGGTGCTGTTGTAGGACCTACTTATTTGGTGAAAATGTCAAATAATAAATTTCCAATGAAACTGTTAGATTATTGTTATTATATTATTATTATTTTTACGTTCAGAAAATCTTTAACTAGTCATAACACAATTAATTAATTATCCGAAAGAACACTGTCACAAAGATCGAAGAGAAGTGTCGCGCGGTGATTATTTCAACTACAAACACATCGCTTCCTAGGAAAATCGGAGCTGGCAACTTTGTATCGCTTAAATAAAAGCGATCAGAACAACTTTCTGGAGATATACACAAAGTTGCAATTGCGCATGGGACACCGTTTTCCCAGAGACGTGGTACAATGGGTATTGTGGACACGACACCCGACAGCTTAACGATGGCTAATTATCCGAGAAAAAAACAATAAATTAATTAATATAAATCTGTATGTTACAATCTACATTTGTTGACATTTTGTTTCCTAATTATTTCCAAATCCCAGATGCTGTATCTATCGTGGCCCACTTCGGGCAAAAACGCACATTTGCGAATAACACCATCCACACTAGTTACGTAAATGTCAATTGTGGAACGTACGTCGACTTCTTCCTGACTATGCATTACTCAGAAATGATAATTTCCTTCTTCACTTTTACGCACTGGCTTAGAATTTATCACACAAAAATAGAGCGATATAGAACTTCGGTTCATGTGAAGTTTTCAATTTCTGTGTAGGGTTTCGAATTCAGCAGTTAAATGCACCTCGTTGTTGAAATTCGCCGAATTCCATAACACTGTATTGGCACACAACGACAATAATGATTAATAGTTCGTGAAACATACAGAAGTGGGTTTAGGGAGAATTCACCGAAGGCCGAACACAACTTTACAATAATTAATTATCCTATTAGGCATACAAATTTGTACTAATTATTAGGCATAAAAATTAATAGGTTAAACCAGGGTTTTACCCAGCCTTGGGTTTTACGTGCTTGGGGTGTGGAGCCTCGCTCAATTTTTTACACCCTCTCTAGAGAGTTTTCAACGAAAATGAGACTTACACTTTTAAACATCCTTCACACTATCTAACAACAAAATAAAATAAAAGAAGATGAAGCCATTTACTTTAATATTTTGAAAATGTCCCAGGGGCTTCACGTCAAGAACTCCCCCACCACCACCCCCAAAAAAATATGTTTCAAATTCAGGGGGTCGGTACATCAGTCAGATCGATTGTGGAATATCAATTTTGTAGAAAATCGGCTGAACGGTTTAGACGCTAGTGTTGTTCACAGACAGGCGGACTGACTTTTTGCCGTCATTTGATTTTTCGGTATCAACGAACCACAAAATATGGATTCGGACTACACCCCGTGTTAGATGATTCTTAGCTAAATTTAGCAACAGGATTTATTCACTTTTTCGTTACCAGCGCCCTAATAAAGTTTTACTGGCAAAAATTCGCCGTTCTTTCGGGCAGCATTACATAACTTTCAACTGCCTACGCGGCAGCGGCAAAGTGATAATTGAGATTATTTGAAAACATTAAACACCGAAAAGGGAAATGAATGTGAGTTGCGACATTCGTAATCCCAATAACGG
Source organism: Gryllus longicercus (assembly GCA_038098605.1). Classification (NCBI taxonomy): domain Eukaryota; kingdom Metazoa; phylum Arthropoda; class Insecta; order Orthoptera; family Gryllidae; genus Gryllus; species Gryllus longicercus. The sequence goes on along the minus strand of JAZDUA010000406.1, from coordinate 1,008,621 downwards.
GTACGCAATTAATAACGAATATAGAATGAAACGTTCATATCTTGGGAGGGAGCGTGGGATTAAGCGTTACGAGTTGTTACGAAGAGAACAAAAGAAAAAGCTAAATTTTGCGAAATTGTATAATGCGAATGACCCCAATTCAAAGAATTGAATGAGCTCATAGGTTTGTGATTCAACTTTTCTCTGTGCTTTTATGCATTGGAAGTTGTGTGGTAAGCCCATGATAGGCACTCATTTTACAAAATTGTTACCATGCAAGTGGAATCAAAATGGTCAGATTTTGGTTTTCTATATCAAATTTACACCAATGTCACAAATAAGTAAAATAGCAATATTACGGAATAACTACGTTTTTACAACCACAAATTCTTATCAACGTGATATAAAAACGAATTCAATTGTTCTGCATTTGCCTGTGCTTGTCGGGGGTAATATCTTGAACGACTACACACATTTGCATCAATTTTGATGGGGTTTTCACTAAAAGGCATAGTATTTTGTCAGCCCAATGTTGGTTACTTTTTTCAAATTAATACTTTTTTCGTATATAAAACTAGTGGTTCTACAACAGCATAATGGTACTTTCACGCAATACTCGAAGTTTTGCAAAATTCAGAGACTTCAACGGAGAGCGGACCTGTGAATTTTTTGTCATGTGCTGTATTCGAAGAAAAAAAATGCAACATTCTTGAGGCTTTTTAATATATTGTTTTATTTCAAGTAAAGATTGCAAGACTACCATTTTTTTTCTCCAAAAAAATTGCCCATGGCCTTTCTAAAGATATATTTTTAGAACAAATTTCATGAAGGAAAATCCCTATCATTAAGGTTGTACGTTTGTAAGGTTGTACACGATCTTACTTTAAGAACATATTTTTTCATTAAGGAAAAATTGTATCCTCAATATTGTAGTTGTAGGAAGAGGCAGAACAATTTCTGAACTTTTGCAAATCGGATTTTCGACTCTCTAGATTTTAAACTAGAGAGTTCAATGAAAATAAGACTGCGTTTTTTTAACAACCTTTCCTTTATCTGCAGCTTTTGGTTCAGGCTTCCTGCTTTCTAGATCGGAACTTATTCGGATCGGATGTTATTCGATGACGAAGCAGTGCCCTAACAAACGTGCTACAGACCGCGTGCGATCTTTCCTCTTCCTTGCCGTATCTTCACCCGTTAAGGCCTATTCTCAATGCAAACGTAAACATAAGCATAGCGCATAGACATAAACATTAACATAAGTGATAGACCCCAGTATTCACAATGTCTAACATAAACGTCAGTGAGTCATTGTGCTTTACTATTTATTGGATGTGAGAATCGATTTCCAGGTATCGACTGTGACCATTGCCCATACGGCGTTAGTTCTATCGTCTTCGCTCAAATTTCGATTCTCCGTTTTGAGTTGCCGTACTGTGATTGGTTCATTTATTATGGCTTACTTAAGCAGAAGCACAGAAGCTTGAAGCTTTTAAGTTAACGTCTTACGTTTTATGCTTACCCGAACGCATTGTGAATGAGTCCGCTTATGGACGTAGTCCCAACTTTGTGTTAACGCCAATCTTATGTTTATGTTCGCATTGTGAATGGGCCTTTACACACTTTTACACTACCATACACTACTCTCAGCAACGTATCGAAATGAGTGCGTGACCTCCCGCCAAACTTGTATCTGGGCCTCCTTTATAAAGGTATATAGCAAACAAGTAGCGTTGGTACCTTAAATAAAAATATCCCCCAAAATGGGACCTCTTTTACCCGGGCCCGCCCGCATTGCGGGCCTGAACGTTACGCCACTGACTACACTACCACACATGTTGGAAGACCAGTCGGGAGCTTAGAGCTTGACCCGGCTGGGGCTTTTATTCAAACCATTCTTTAAATACTCTCGATACTACTAATACGGTACTTTTTCGATGCCAAGTGTCCACGATACGAGTTTTCTGTCAAAAAAATCGCCATTTTGCCGCAGGAATACAATACCTTCTCTTTACTATGCAAATACGTAATATGACGCGAAAATAAAATAATGTTTGTTTTTGCTTAAAATTCTAGTTTTATTCCGATCTTACTGTAATTGTGTACACGTAGCATTCAATACAAAAGAAAAGTTCCTGCCGGCACGAGATTTTATAAATTTTACCACTTTACTAAATTACAAACCATTTGAAGAAAACTGCAGTTTTTAAAGAACAGTTTGAAACAAGCGAGGAAATAAATTAGAATACATTAAAGCCTTCTTAAATCCCATACAATTTGCTGGTAAAAATCGTTTCTGGAAGCTAGCCAGGAGTATGCCAAGTGCAGGGATACACTAGAGATAGTATTCACTACTTTTCCGGTCTAATAGACGATTGCGATAAATATCTCGGCAAATTTCATTAATTTAATACACACTTTAATAAAAGCATAATAAATCAAAATATATTTTGTGTTCTTACCCCCCCCCCCAAAAGCATATCTACATTCTCTGCCCACACAGCTGAAAATCCCTACGTGCATTAAACCAGATTCTCAGCCTTAAGGTTACGGTTTTCGCCCACATAACTATTTTCTCTTTTATTGCTTATTAACTGTTTTTGAGAACTCCAAGTAATTGACCGGGGTCCCGACAGAATTGTGTGCTTGGGTTCTCCGCAGTACATAAATCCGACCCTAGAAAACCCCAAAATAAATGTTAGTATAAATTGAAAAGTATACTTATTAATATCACAATGAAAATTAACTTTACAAAATACGCTTTGCCCAGTTTTTTAATACTGAAACATTAATAACCTGAGAGCCTTCATTGCTTACCTTCATTCCACCAAGTGGATATAAGCAGGGGCGTACAGAGTAACCAGGGGCATGGGATAGCTGATCCACGGAGGTCCGTCATTTCGAACAAAATATCCCTTCTCTCCAATTGATAAACAAAATTCCATGCATCAGAAATAACTTACAGCGTTAAATTTGGATAATAGATTAATACTTTTTTTTCTTTTTTTTAGTGAAGAGAAATTCGGGGCCTAGAGCAAGTTGGCCTACTTCCCACCCATCCCCTTCTGGTCACCCTGGATGTAAGTAATGTAACGGATTTAAGTACAAACATAATACGAATTCATTCTCAAATATCAGAAATTTTGTGTAAGCTTCTGCGGGAAATTGTGTAAGCAGCTTCACTGTAAATACTATGCTTCTAATTGTCAACTATAATAATTTGTCTAACTTTCTTTTACCGATAATCCGTACACAATAATGATGTCGAAAATTTGTCGCAATAATCGAAATTGTCTTGAAAAAGCGACAATTATTGTCGGTATCTAGAAAATTTTCGACAATTATGCATTTAGTTGGGCTTGAATCTACTGGGAAAATATTTATTGTTTACGTGTCTCGTATATAATCTACATTTCTTATTGACCTCCTCTGAAGTAATGAATATCACCAAATTGAAAAAATAATGTATGAACATTAATCACACACAAAGGAGACCGAACGATCTAAACGAGACCAACTGAACAAAACACACTGTCAAATAATGAATTAAATTACAATATTATAATCAAATATCCACAGAAAGGAGAAACAATATCGGAAGTACGAGTTTAACAGAATTTTTTTTTTACAAAAGCAATATCAACCGTGATTGTCATAATTAATAGAATTTAAATTAATAAACATCTACATTTTTTATTAGTTACACAAAAAATAACTAAAGTAACCGTTGTGGATATCAATTGGCACAAAACTGGAATGTTTATTTATAACTTTCTTCAGTGTTCAAGAGACTATTTTATCATTACTATGAAAATCATTTCCTATCAAATAAGAAGCGATGACCCCTGATAGAGCATCTTTCAGTTTTTGTTTACAAGTAATAATGATCTTCTCTTATCCTAAACGGAATGTCCAATGGAAGTAAAAAGTTACATTTGTCGAAACTCTTGTTATTTCTTTGCTTCTCGGTATTATGTACTCTTGTAAACAAGAAGATTTATTATTCAAGCGACGTCACAGTATTAAGCTGACCCAAGGTCATCAACCAGCGATAAAGTACCTGCCTGCATGCGAGGCATACGCGAAAACAAGAATGCCGCATAAACAAGTCACAAACACTGTAAACATCTCCATATGCGCAATTTCTAATCGGCTCAGCAAGCAGCAGTCTTTTATCAATTCCAAAAATACACACACCTACGAACATGCTGTGAAACCTGTACAGCGACACATTTATGGACTTTGTACTACCAAGAGGAACGAAGTCCAAGTTCTCCCGCCACATAGTGTGTGACAAAGCCTAACCACAAACAACATTGAATCAATTACCGCGAGCGCAAACCACGCTACACTTGTTTATTTCGATAAGAGTTCCTTCCCACATACGTCATAATGCAATTTATTAGATAGTGTGGTTATTGACATTTTGTATTGGGGATCGCATGCACATGGCAAGTTGCATTCAACTGTCATGACAAAGGACAAGCATTGTTTATTAAATCAAAGCCTACGAAAAAATTTAACTAAGCCCTTGCTAATACCGTACGTACTAATAAGATTTCTTAGAATTAAAATCTTACAAAACCTTTGAAATTGGAATAATCATACAACCGAAACAATACAATAACGAAACAAACAATTACTGATCCGGCTTTTAACAGTTAATTAACCGAGACATTTTACTTCTCATTCTCAACACCTGTGACAAACAGCTGTTTTCTGTCATTACAAAAGAAATTGTTTCACAGCAGTGATTAGTAGGTAAGTGAAGCATGCATGGCGCGGGAACCCTGCAGTGTCCCGAACACATCAATAAACCGATGATCGAATGCAAATCATTGACAATTTTCAGACAATACTATTTGTTTCTTGGGTGCAATCAAAGAGTGTGAAGTATAACGCTGATAAACGTGAACAATGATTGAAATCTTTTGTTATAGTAAGGGTTGTTTAATAGTACAACAAATGAATGCCGAACTTCAATTTCTATCCAAAAATAATGATTCTACCTCTAGATACGTAAAAGTAGTTGTTCACTGGCGAACGCAAACCAACGTTGCCGAAAAGTAATACGGCAACAATGCACGCAATAATCAATGACTGGGATAACTAAATTTACCTAGAGCAGGAACAATAAGAATTACAATTATGATAACTCACCTTTTCGAGACATTCTTGTCCCTTGGCTTTGGGATCAACTTCAACTTCCAATATCACAGAATTTGGTTGACTTACTAAACACCACATTTTTGTACATTCGGCTAGCTAGATGCTAGCAAAACACTCCCACATTACAAAAATAAAAATGTTTATGGAATACAACAGTCAATGGAATACGCGAATGCACACAGAAAAAGCACAAACCCAATACCATTGTCTGACAACTTGAAAGAGCAGATGCAGACTGAACCTGCGTTCCCTGCGCTTCTCGCGAGCTGTTTAATTACTTCTGCTTCTCTCCGCCGACATCCTTGAGGTCGCACATGTCCAGCGTCACGTTTTCGCTGATATATCTCTGATTCATGACGTGGCACTTAATTATTCTGTATGAAAATGTATTAGCAATTTTAGATCATATTTCCAATATTTTAAAATGCATTTCTTTGGGTAATGAATTTAGAATAATTTTGTATGTTGATGCCAGTGGTACGTTGATAACAGTTCTTAATGGTTGCAATTTTATCCACTAGGTGCCAGCATGTACCGATTCCTTACAACCGCATTTCTCTTGTTTCAAGTTGATTGTTGATGGTAGCGTCGTCATATTCTGCTGCGATTTACGGCGTCGATATTTCCACGTTCTAAGCTTTTTACAGACTGGGTGGATTTTATATATTTATAAGGTAACGTAATAAAGCGCGTATTCCGCTCTGAATGCATTGCACGATAGTTATCTAGACACTCGACCAACTCAAATTTGTCAATACCAATCGCGCTCGGCATTTACTGTATGTTTGATACTAGCCAAGACTTGCTTTTCCTATATCGGTATTAATTCAAAAATAATATCAATTTGTGTGTGTTGTATTAAATCACAGAAATTCTGTTGGATCTCTTGCAACTGATGCCGATTAAAAATAGATGTTACTTCGATACACAACCACGAGGTTCTATTATATTTTTACATCAGAGGTGAAAGTTCATTTGTTTTTTGCTCACATTAGTAGCAGAGAGATGTATTCAAAAGAAAGATTTTATTTACTTTAATTTCTTTATGCTTCAAAAGTTTATGATGGAAACTATTCAAATAAATTTGATGCTATAGACAACTATGCTAACACTAGTAAGGTACACCACCATTGCATTGCTATGTTTTATTTGTTGTTTAGTTCTTTAAACAAGCACACAAATATCCACTGCACATACCTACATTATATGCAATCTTGATGAAAGGGCACATGAAGATAGTAATCTTGACATTTCGTAGGTGAAGTGTGCTAATACGACAGCTTCAGCGCCGAAATGAGTTCATATTTGCAAGTAGCTGAGGATGAAGGTGAAGAGCCTATAGAGCTGCCAGCAGAAGATGATGGTACCCTTTTACTTTCCACATTGGCTGCGCAGTTTCCTGGTACTTGTGGTTTAAAATACCGTAACCCAGAATCACGAGCTATGAGAGGTGTTCGTTTGGTAGAAGGGAGATTGCATCCTCCTGAAAATGGGTGGGGAGCTTGTGTATACTATTGTGTATTTCCCAAAGAGAACAAACGAAAATCAGATGATCAGTTGGAAAATTCAACTGCCAAAACAAAACGAATGGAAACCAAACTGAAATGTTCAGATTTGATTGTGCTTGGACTGCCTTGGAAGACAACTGAGCAACAGTTACGGGAGTATTTTGAGACCTTTGGAGAAGTTCTAATGGCACAAGTTAAAAAAGACATCAAATCTGGTCAGTCTAAAGGTTTTGGTTTCATCCGTTTTGGTAGTTACGAATCACAAATGCGAGTTCTTGGGCAGAGACATTTAATTGATGGCCGTTGGTGTGATGTTAGGATACCAAATTCTAAAGAAGGACAGATTCAGCAAGTTCCTTGCAAAGTATTTATTGGCCGATGCACAGAAGACATTCAGGCAGATGATTTACGAGAATATTTCTCAAAATTCGGTGAAGTTACAGATGTCTTCATTCCAAAACCTTTTAGGGCATTTGCTTTCGTAACTTTCTTAGATCCAGAAGTTGCACAAAGTTTATGTGGAGAAGATCATATAATAAAGGGTGTATCTGTGCATGTGAGCAATGCTGCACCAAAAACAGATCCAAACAGTCGTGCTTATACAGGCGTGGGAGGGTCAAGGGGTCAGGGATCTCGTGAACCTAAGAATTTAGCAGGCCCATTTGGAGGAGTAAGTGGGACAACCCAGCATTATCAACAGCACCATGGAGCTCCAGGTGGGGGGGCTATGAATCAAGGTACAGCATGGAACCAGGGTTCAATGAACCGTGGCAACCTAGACATGCCTAATCTTCAAGCGCTTGGAATCACAGGCCAAGCAGGAGCTGGTAGCCAGGCACAGAATCTCAATAACCCAATGGGAATGGGAACACTTAACTTGGGAGCTTTACCGGTAAGTCCAGCATTGGTTGCCGCTGCCTTAAACCAAGCTGGCTGGGGCCTTATAGGTAATCTTCAAGGAGGCCAGCAGCAAGGGGCTGCAGGGGATACAGGACCACAAGGGTTTAACAATCAAGCTGCACCAACAGCGGCAGGCTTTGGCGGTACTCCAGGGGCACCTCAACAACCAGCTGCGCCTCCTACAGCTACAGGTCAGGGTGGTGGGTTATTTAATTGGGGTTTGAATCAAGGTACAACAGGGGGAGGTGGGGATGCAAGTCAGGGTGGTGGCACTTCCGGATCGAATGCACCTCAACAAGTAGGATCGTGGCCGCAGAGAGGGAAACAGCAGGAAAGTTTTTTAAAGTATGAACAGTAACATTAGTGTTAATGGAAGTTAAATATGCCTCAGGGAAGGAGTCATCGGTATGGGTTACATGGTGTTATCCATTATATTTCTATGAAAATTATTTGCGTCTGCTTATTTCTGAGGCAATAGACTGTTGGCATTTGTAAAGCAGCACTCCTCTTATTTTGAACTAAGGTTGTTCAATGTTTTATAAAAGAAACGACTTCGATAGTAAATTTCTAATTCATTGACTGAGGAGATTCCTCCTTTATTAAATCAAGCTCATAATCTTAGCAACTCTTGGCTGAGAATTGCCTGCCTATCATAAAATAATTTATTTGATGGAGAAATCCTTCATTTGATTTTCTTTATTATTATTATTTTTTTTTTTTTTTTTTTTGGTTTAAACAGTTTTATAAACGAAAGCAAATACCACATTAGTTCCTTTTCTGTTATGAGTTATGGTTAAAATGCTTTGGTGTGTTTGATACTCAAAAATTAAATGTCATTCTGTCTCTGAATACTATTAAAGTATATTCTCAGTGGTAGTTAAACACAGTATTTTTACTGTGTCTTCATAGTTCACATAACTATAATCATGTGAGCTGATGAACCTTGCTTTAAAATGAAGCATATTACTGTAAATGTATTAGTATAATTTGAGGTGTCCTTCCTAACACATATATACATTACATACCCATAATAATGCTGTTTTCGAACATATGCGTTGTTTCATAAAAGTCTTTTTCGTAAAGTGATTTATCTACTGATAAGATGAACTCCAAATCGAGAATTTGATAAAACTAAGTCAAAATTGAACAGTAAAATAAGAATGAGGCTACTTCATGCATAAAATGTGATATCTTGGGTAGCATGTTGTTTTAAACTGTACAAAAGAAGTCATAGATTTTGTTACGATGATTAAAATGATTAGATTTTTGAAGAAAACGGTATGAAAAGAGAGTGAGTCCCCCACTACATCATATCATTGGAGCAATAGGAATGTATGGTGATGTATGTGGACACATGGAAAGTGGCCGTGAAAGAGTGTTGTGCTTGGTGTATGTAATGTATGTTTGGTATATATATCTTACCATTCTTATGTTATTCCCTGTTATTTTGTATGTTCACTATGTAGAATGTTTTAGCTGTTTTGGGATATGTGTGTGAACTTTTGAAACATTGTCATGACCTTAGAGTTAGGAAAAGTAGATAGTTATATGATTACTTATGTAATCAATATTGAAACTAATGTACATTCTCTACTTTATATTGTGGCTACATAATTGGCCTTCGAAATTACAGCTTTACTGATTTCTAATGTTAAAAATGCATAACAAAGTTTTTTTTTATTTTTTATTAGTAGACAAAATGGAAGTTCATATATTTTAATTTGGGTAACTGAACATTCTTTTATGTTACCTGGAAAGGAAGAAATATGATTCAAATTGTTCACAAGTTCTGCCACATGACATTTAACAAGTTCAAATGATTGCTGTTGGCCATATGGGATACACAAGTGTTGTAAAGAATACACAGATGTTACAATAAGTTTATTGTGCATTGTGTACAATTATAGTACATAACATGAAAAAGTATACACATACACAACCAGTTATGCTCTTCCATTTCATTAATTCAGATATATTTTGCATTAAGTGCACAAACTTGTTGGTGATTTCTCATTGGAAACCGTACGAATGTTAAATGCTTTTGAAATTGTAAGTTAAATCCCAGAGAAGATGAAAAGTTACTTTGAGTGTTTCTATGAAAGTTGTTCTAGTTAATGTTGCTATACTGTGTAGATGAGTGTGGTTTTGTGAGCCTGTATTGGGTTTTTGAAGAGTGATTTGCTGTGGATTGTAATACCCTTGAAGTGTATATACTGGAACTTACGTTTGAATGTGGATTAAATATTTCACTGTATCATACACTGACTTTGTGTGATTGACTTATTTAATTTTTTTTAATTTTTATTACATGAAAGAATAAATATGTTTCAGAGTGTGTTCACAAGAGTTGAATTTCACTGTAAAACAAGTCATCTTAAGATTTCTTTAAATTTCTAAGTTGTGGAATGGTTGTATACTGGGAGTACAAGAATGTATGTATTCTTGAGGGGGTGAGCTGATGCCTGGTATTGGAAAGAGTGTACTGCAATGGATTTGTGTGTGTTTCCAGAAAGATGTATTATAATAATGTAGTTGTATTTAACTAATTATACTTGGTTTCGGTTTTCACCCCATAGTTATGGATGTATTATGTATGTTTCTGTATGGCATTGTATGTGTGCATTGTAATACCATGTTGCTTTCATTAAAGATAGTTCTTAAAAATAGAAGACAATACTTAGTACAACCAGCTTTTTCTGGTGAAGGGACTTAATATTTCTGCACATCGTAAGCAGTTTAATGCAGAGTTAATTATACCTGTCTGAGCATTTAATTGGGAGTTATAATAAACATTGGATAAAGGATGTAAATTAAAAGCTTAAGTTGAATACTACATGACACTGTATTTTTTCACTGTACAACAATGACATTACACTTACATTGCAACAAAAATATACAAATTTACAAGAAAACAGCTTCAATAATACCTTTATACCAGAATGGTCATCTCCATCACCAAATGCATTTGACCCGTACTTAATTTACTCAAACTACTTTCAAATTAGGATGACATTTTTATCATGATCTACTAAAGGGAGGAATAAACAGGTAGATCTATCATTCAATTTTTTTTTTTTTATGACAACTGATTTTACTTTTCAGCACGGAAATTCTGATGAAGTTCAGGTTTTATGTCATACACCAGTTCCAAGATCTTCTGGATTACCTGTTGGAAAAGAAATTGCACAAATAAAGAGATTAAAACTAGCAATGTGTTTTCTATCACACTTATCCTTATTAATGCATTTTGCACAGACAACAAACAAATTGTTATCTTAAATATATCTTGAAGTTAAATCCACAAGGGGAAAAAAACACAAAAAGCAACAAAATTGTATACATAAAAATGAGATGTTGAATTGATGGAGGAGGAGGAGGGATTCTTTGCATTACTAAATATAAATGACAGATGAATTGGTGACAAATAGGGTTCAACACGACTATGGTAAACACTGCCAAATATAAGGAATGTCCTTGCAAACCTGCTGTTTGTTTATAGCCACTGCTTGGTTCATTTGCTCAATTTTCAGTTTGGTGTCTGCTTCAATACGGGCTGCAACATCTTCCCGGGAACCCATGTGCTGTTCAATACAATAGTATATTAAAAATTGTTAATAAAATAATAAGCCTCGTAACAGCACAAAAGTCGCAGATAAATACCTTAGCTTCAAATTCTTTAAATTGACTCTCCCTTTCTTGCCTGTATTTTTCAATCTCATCTTGGGCTTCCTCTTTGGCTTGTTTCAGACGTCGCGCTTTCCCTTTGGAACAAAAAGACAAGGCATTTCTTACGAATTTTAAAATGTATTATAACATTTGCTTCGAAATCATACAAACGTGATGGTAATACTGAACAATAAATGAAATCCTTGACGTGATTTGGGTCATACTCCAAAAGTTGGTATTAAGTCAAAATTAATAGTTTAACAAATGCACAATAGAAAGGAAGCATGTGATAACGATTTACTCACTTTTTCGTGCTTCAGCTACTTTTTCTGCGGCCCTCTTTTCGGCTGCAAGAAGTTGTTGAATACCCTGCGTTTGGCTTGCCATCTTTCAGCTGACTGTATCGATCATATGACTGTTAATACAGTGTCCGACGTTGAGAGCGCGTAGTCATCGCGTCACGAGCATGGCAACTTCCGGTAAATGGACGTGCCCTGAAATTGTCGCGGGACATTTAAGTTTTCTCAACCATCAAAAGCCAAGACATTGTCACTAATCTCAATATCCTAAGATTTTCCGCGTCGAATACCGATGCAAATTATTTAGAGTTGATTAGGATTGCTTAACAATTAGTGATTCATGTTCCAAAAGTGTATTGCGCGAGGAACTCCATAATAATGGTTACATATCCTGAATAACTTAACAATATTGTCAAAATATGTTCAGAAGAACGTAGAACATTGTGCCAAAACAGTAAACTAGTGGGGCCACAACCGCACAAACTTCCACAATTTGGCGGTAACCGTTCGATAATGTAGTTATGCACCTATCCTACTAACACTTATGACTTCAAACAATTTAAATAAATATTACGAAAACACTACAATTTCTTAAAATAAATTTACATGAAATTATTCAACAACTAATATATATAAATGGCGTTAAAAGAAGAAATATTTATTTTTAATGTCACAGGTGAAAGGTTAGTGACAATCGCCAAAACTTTAAACATTCTCACCATATAATTCAAAATTGCAATACATTGCAAAATGTATACATGGATTGATTTAAAAATATAATTCTGAAAAACAGATTGCACTAAGATAGGAATCTTCAGAGCCATGATAATTATGTGGGTATTAATGCTGAATGAATTATGCTGATGTTACACCTTCATATTGAAAGCATTGCAAATGTTTGAAACTAGTGGCCCTACAGGTGGCACAGCGATTTAAGTTAATATTTGTTTGAATCGGATCTAACTTTTTGATGTTTTTACTTTCCCGTATACGGAGTAATATACGCTGTATAGGGAAAGTTATGTAATGCTGAAGAAAATCGATTTCGAGGGAAATACACATTTTGAGGTCCCCAGATACCGAAAGAGTGGTTCTTTTTTCAGAACGTCAGTCAAAATTTGGGGGTATTTTACATGAAGCCCCTCGGACATTTTCAAAATTTTCTCAAAAATGGCTCCAATTTTTTTCTTTAGATCTCTCGTGAGAATAGACTAAAATACTCTTATAAAGGTGGCGTAGTAACATTTTCACGGTTATCTCTGAATTTTCGAAAACTGCAAAAGTTTGAATTTTTTCTGCCTTTTCCTAAAACTACAAAATTGAAGATAGAGGTTTTTCGTTCATATAAAAGTTGATGTTCATACTGAGTTCTTTCATTAAGGTTATGTACATTTTTTAAAAAATTTTTAGTAGTTTTCGCGCAATATTGCACACAATATTTGCAATTTCAAGAACAAGATTTTCCCAGAAACAGCTCCAAATCTTTTCTGTAAACTTGTAGTAGGGAGAGTGCTAAATGCACTCTATAAGATGACATAGACGCCACATTGCTCTATCCTTTTGTTATTACAAAATTATTTTTTATTTCTCTCATATCGTTAATAATTTATACTATCGGTCATTTGTTCACATTATGAGTACATGTGCTTTAAATAATGTCATAAAGTTACTCGAAAACTCAACCGATTTCTGTGAAAAATAGCACACGATTCCACATTTTCAGAAACGCTCAAACGCTATTTTCTCAAAAAACGGCTCAAATATTTTTCTTCAAACTTTTCGATCGGATACTGCTAATTACACTGTTTAATATGACGTAAAGTTTATTTCTGTGTATTTTTTGTTGTTTTTTCGAAAATTACCCAAATGTAATTTATTGGAAAGATCTCTCACGCCATTAATATACACATTTCCAGCGATTTGTAAACACTATTGTATATGAGAGATAAAAATGCTTTAAATGACTTCTCATGAAGTTTTTCGAAACTCAAACATTTTCTGTAAAAAAAAAACTTCAAATTTTGAATTTACAGTAGGGATTAAACGCAATTTTCTTAAAAACTTCTCCAAATTTTTCAAAGAAAATTGCCATTTACGACGAGGTTTTACTGTTTTTTAATATTCTTAAAATAATATTTCCGTTCTACTATTAGGAAACCGAAAAACTAAGAAAAATTTAAAAAAGTATTTGGGCAGTGATAGATGGCAGTTGGCAAGAGTTTGTGGCATGTTCGTATAGCAAGACGAGACCAAAAGAAATAAAAAAAAAACTAATACGAGAAATCTGTGCCATTCAGTAGCACCACTAGTTTTTATTTATTTATTCAATTAGATTAGCCTAAAGTTCTATAGTCAGGACACACTTATGGAAACCAGTGATCGCGCAATGGTCCACATTTGACCGTAATTAATTAAAGTTTACTTTATTTACTTTTGTCAAAACGTACACCTTACCCATTACTTATAAAGGTGTACGTTTATACCCATTACCTATATTTAAAAAAAATGTCCTGTTTCGTCATTTACGAGTTTCTCCAAATACGTCATTAGCGTGTGCTGTTTGCCTTTATTCCCTGGAATACCTACGAAACTTCAAAACCTGGCTTTGAAGACAGGGAGAAATATACTCTGTGGGGAGATCACTGGGCTGCTTGCCCCTCCCTCAAGGCAGAGGAATTTCCAACTTAAACTGGCCTCGTGAACTCAACCGCAAACAGAGCAACGTTTTTCAAAAGTTAAATCAGTGGCGTAACGTTTGGGCCCGCAATGCGGGCGGGCCCGGGTAAAAGGGGTTCTATTTTTAGGGGATATTTTGTATTATTTAAGGTACTAACACAACTTGTGTTTGTTATACACTGCTATAAAGGAGGCTCGGAAAAACGTTTTGCCTGCGGGCCCGCACTTATTTCGTTACGCTACTTGATAAATAGTACACTGTCTCTAGTGTTCTTTCTTTATGTAAAGTGAAAAAAATAACATCACTACGAACTTATGTAAAAACTAATATCGTTCACGTGCAAAAATTATTATTAATATTGATAATAACGTGCTTTTAACTTACACAAATGAAAATATGGATTTTTCCCTTAAACTCTGAGCTTGGAATGAAATGTCTCATTGTGTAGATTAAATGTGTCCAATACGGGATCAGTTCTTTAAGGTTTTAAACCCCATCGTTTCCGAGTTATGAATAATTGTGGATTGCACGCTGTTTATATATAATTTCATATATTTGAAATACATAAGGCCTTTATGTAAAATTTAGCTTTGTGTACTTTTTCTCCACAATAACTATGCCAAATATACACATACATGTGCGCAATACGCTTAAAAAGTGATCCAAAGTTTTCTCTTTGCATATTAATAAGTATAATAAAAATACACGAAACTAAATAAAAGAAACACAGGAACTGAAAATACAAAAACCTTCATCGCAAACGTTAAACCTAATTCAAAATTTCAACAATTTTATTAAAACTACTTACATTATATTAACATTACATAGTAACGGTATAGTTATTAACATACCCAGAAATGTTATGAGTGTTATCACTGCAAAGAACAAAGGTTAACTTGTGATACTACAGATTGCAGAGACCTTCCCGTATTACTTTTCTATTTCTGTGGTCCCCGCTAGCTATACGACCTTGCCATATAATCTTGCCGCAGCCATCTACCACCGCCGAAAGTACATTTTTTTGAATTTTCTTAATTTTTAGGTTTTTTAATAGTAGAACGGAAATATTATTTTATGAAGAACAGTAAAACCTCGCCCTAAATTGCAATTTTCTCTGAACAATTTGGAGCCTTTTTAAGAAAATGGCGCTTTGCTACTGTAAATTCGAAATTTAAAGCTCCTGACATTTGTTTACGTTGCTACGGACATTAAATTTCTTTTCGTACTACTGCCCGTTAATATATCTGCATAACACCTCATAGAAAAATGAAAAGGTAGTCTTAATGGCCGCCGGTCGTTAAATTCTTAACGGACACTAAGAAGCCAAGTAATCATCGAACTAATTATTAGTTCATGTTTTTGTGCAATTCAGTGTAACTAACACACCGTTGCTCGTGGTTTATATAGTCAATGACAAAAGTTCGCCTCGTCTCGAAATGGAACAGGGGAACAAATAGGGCTAGGGGACAAAACGATTCTAGTATGTTTTTACAATAAAATATTGGTATGGTAAATGTCGCGTATAAGCAAGAATCGTATAACGTATCGTATATAACGAATCGTATTTGAAATAGAAGATGGCGTTGCACTCCTATGTATTGAAAGCAAAGGAGTTTCTTATTTATATTATTTTCTTCTTATAAGAAGATGGTATTACGAAAAGTATTGAATGACACACGCCTGATTTCACAAATAAAAAACTTGGTTGGTTATTTGGTGTTTATCGGCCTAATGACGTTAACTATAACATAACTATGACATAACACGGGTTAAAGATGCATGTGACCGAGAAACAGTGTTAACATATATTTAAGCTTCATAAAAAATATTAAATCTAATACATTACACTTCATTTTCAATAAGAAATTTATAATACTTTTGAATCATCTGAGATTGGCGCATCTAGTGGGCATTTTCACATTAAAAAGTTTTATTTGTGCTTCGCAATTTTCAAAATAAAAATAAATTGTAAACATATTGCAGTTGCCCGAATGGTCCATTTTCAGGCATAGAAGTTACATGAAAAACTGTCGATTAAAATGTATACTTTTTTAGTTTTTTGTTTCATTACAAAATTAGTTTTAATTATAGACATTCAGATGAATTAAGTCGTAAAGATTTACTGTGCCGAAAGAGAATAGTAATTTTGCGTATAGTGCAGTCGATGGGGAGCCGTAAGATGGTTCACATTGCAAAAAGTGATGTAGATTTAATTTTGTTTATATTGTTACTAACGTACCCATTCGAGAACTCCCGCCCTTCTATTTCTATTCTCAGAGGGAAAATTGTTAACGAAACGTATTTATTTGGTGACTGAAAAGGTAACAAGTAATGTTCAGCTTCTGGGTCAATGACCTCCATCTCAATCAGATTTTTGTTGTTTCTTCCGTAGAGCTAATGCTAAGATGGCATCTGCTTCTGAACATTGCTATATCTATTGCATCTGGACATACTTGCGAGTTCATTATGCACACATTTTGTGACTTCACCTTTGCCAAGTTGTGGTAGTAGTAATAGATCTATCTTGAATGAGATTAGAATATTCAGATGACGAATCTTTGAAACTAATAACCGTTTTTTATGAGACAATAGACATAACAGAGGACACACTTTTTAAATATAAAAATTGAGTTAGTGTCACAACCCTAATCGGAGCCAACGGAAACAGAGGTTCCTGCAGTAACTAGTGCCCTCATGGTACAAATTCCCTATGAGAAGCTCTCTTGACCTCAAATTTCAAAGCTGCAGTAGCCCTTTGGTCTAGAACCATTTCCATGCTGTTTTTGTGTCCATGGTAGGTAAGGAACCATTTGAATGCTTGTGATATTGTTTTTTCATCTAATGTAGTTAGTATTAAAACTAAACCTAGAATTAAATATTAATAAAATACCAAATTATGAGTTTTTTCAGGACAACACATCATTCATTTCAATATTCATACAAAAATAAAGAAAGATCAGGTTGTTTTGTCTGACAGGCAATTAACCTTTAAACCTATCATAGAATTAATCATATATTCTCCTAATAAAACTTGAGGATATTTAGTAATACTTGGGAGGAATTTTAGAAAGGAGATATCATTGCGGGGACTACATTATTATGTAAGATTCAAACCAAAATACACATCAGTCATTTGGGATCCAGACCAAAGAGTATATTTGCTTCAGACAAAATAGGGTTGATGAAGTCTTGAGGCTTGTCAACGGTGGTTTGCAAAATATTTAAATTTAAAAATTTGGGATGATATCCACCGTGAGGAATTGCCACACAAAAACAATCTACAGTCTTGAGAGAAGGAGGCATTTGAACCAAATTGTTTTTCTGATAAAACTAATTAGAGGCATAATACAACGTCCATAATTATTTTCAGAAGTTGCATTCTCGATTCCCACATACAATAGTTGTTCTCTCGGATTGTTCTATAATCAAATAACTGAGCATCATTGTACAATGCAAGACTATTGAAAATGATGGAATCAACCAATATTTTTTTAGTTCGCAATGTATCTGATGTAGATATCTTTGTTGATTCCATCTCCTCTCTACCAATATTAACAAATATCTTAATGTATAATAATTATTTCAATGTTCTATAGTTATAATTATATTTCTATACTTGTATTTGCTAGTTTAAGCTGTATATAGTCCTGTAATTTTTTTCTAATGTTCTATCTCTATAATTGAATTTCCAAATTTATGCATGCCATGATGTTGGATTTAAGTTGTATATAGTCTTGTAATTGAGGTTTCCCGCTGGACTTGTATTATATCAAATAAATAAATAAAAAAATCTCAGCTAATTTTGAAGAATATGTTGAATCTATTATTGCATAAAATTAAAATATCGCAATTTCTGTCCTACTAACCCTTCGGCAATCATTCTGGTGAAATATTTTAAGATTCATTTTGAATTGAAATTTAAAATTGAATTGAGTTAGAATTGTTCAATAATTACCCATACAATAGTATTTGTTGCTTCATACCTCAAATTAATTAACGTTTTGCCATCAAAACATTTATATTGCACCTGAAAGGAATTCTCTTTAATTATTTGATATTTTCATAACTTTGAAACAGAATCGAATTCTTAAACATTGTGTGATAATGATAATTTACACAATATACAGAGAATGCTGCAGATTTTAAAATGTATCCTCTTGTTTGTATTTTTTATAATATTGTTAGAAGTTGTAGCACTAGAAGTTGTGTAAAATTCTTCACAACTTTCACAAATAGTCACGACTTTTGACAAGGTGTGACACCAGTGTCACAATACCTAATGTTATTGTGAAAATGGGCCTTAAGTAAAAATTACATGCAAAATGTGGGTGTCCAAAGGGGTGAGGGGGCAACTGTGGTATGTTGCCCCTGGCCCCAACTTAATTGGTCCTGAATTTTGTATATTCAAAAATACAAAAATATCTATTTACTTCTAAATCATATTAATTGTGCCAATAGCGCAAAGTCAGAAATTTTATAAAACCACTTATGAAACATACATAAAATATATCATGTACAAAATGTTTCATGAAACAAGTGTGTCATGTCTTGAAAGGTAAAATTATACAACTACCAGTCAATTCACTACAATTAGAATACACACATAATATAACATATTGCTTTTTATTTTATATTAAGTCTATAATACACATTTGAGATTTATTATATAATTTTCACACCTTGCAGATTACACCTGTTGTTCAACAATATTTTTTCTTGTCTCTTTTTCTCCTCTTTAAATGCTTCTGTATTTAATTTACGTTCCATCCTTCGAGCCTGGAAATAAACAGAAAATTGTGCCTTTAGTATGTTAAGTTTATTTTGCAACATGCCATCCTGAAAACTAATACTCATAATCATCTAGATAACTAATAATCTCATGCTTCATGTATGCTCGTATATAGACCATTTTACTTACCAGTTACAAATAATAGATATACATATAGCTCAAAAATTTTCTGTATAATTAATAACTTGTTTCCTCTTATGAAGAGTTGATGTGTTTGCTGAGTCCGTAACGGAAGTAGAATTAGATTTATAGTGTAAAATTTTGTTACAAATAAGAACAAATGGGTTATTCCGGTGTGCTTTGTATAATGAAAAAATACAAAATTAAAAAAATAATACTAATATATTACCTGTCTATATTCCTTAACTGCTTTCTTCCTGTTTCGCTTTTCTTCAGGGGTCTCATTTTTAGATCTGATGGATAGTGCAGAGAGAGTGGATAAAATTGATTCAGCTCTGCAATGTTGATCCATTTCTTGGTTTACAGAATCTAACTTAGCAAGTGATTTGGCAGTCAATTTATTACTTCCTCCATCAAGTACATCCAAGGGCATGCCAGTCCGTTCACTTACACGAATACGTTGTGGACCCTGAAATTGGAAAGAAGTAGTTGACTTTAATTAATACAAGTCAAAAATATAAAATACTGAAGACTGTCAAAAATACGCAAACCTTTTCAATGGAAAATGGAAATACCTTCTTTTTTCTCAATTTTTATTTAAATTTATTTTTCACGTTATCATGACATAGACAATTACAGTATCTCTCAATACTTCCTAAACTAGAAGATCAGACAAACTTTGAAAGTCAACTGATAGTGAAAATCGACATATGACTTCTTTATGTATTTAACTCAATTCTTAGAAGAAACGTGAAGAAAAAATTTTGAGCCATTTTTGACTAAATATTGCTGGGGCTTTATGTAATATTGTGCACTTTCCTTGCAATGTCCCAGTATCTGTGGCTGTGTGACGATGAGAAAGCTCACTTCTCAGGTTGAGGAGACCAGAATACAGTATAGGGATGTCAATGTGTTAACCACACGAACGGGATGCTGCTGGTCAGCCTTAGCTCGTAAAGAGCTGTTGTGCTAAAGTACAGACATGTAATTGTGACTGTTGGTCATTTAATATTATTTAGATAATTTTGTTTTTAGTTGTCCACTTTACCTATTTCATAATATAATATTGTATTTCTTTTTGATTGAAATTCCTTATTCTTACATTACTTAACTCGGATACTATTTGTTGATCAGTTACTCAGATTTGGATATTTCAGTTTTGGGTTCAATTAATTCATTTTTTTATTTTTTGCAATCAATTTATTTCTTGCTCAATTTGATTATATTGAGTCATTTTAAAATTAGAAATGGCTTAACCCAGGACGTACAGGTCTGTTCTCAGGTAAAAATCACATACATTTAAAGTTAGCTTCAATGGAATTAACATTGTTGGTTATGGAAAGAATTATTGGATGAAGGGAGTCATTTCACTCACATCTTTGTTACATTATGAGTGACAAAATTATTGCAGGTAAGTGAATTCCATTTGTATTACCTGTTCTAAATTTATAACTGTTTATAAGAGAGATAATTAGAGATTCATTGCTGCTAACAATCAATGACATGAAAAATAAATAAATACAATTATTTTTTGTGAAGTTATTTTGTATTTATAGATGGATGGTATTTCAGTTGCATAGCATGCTCCGTTTCAGTATCACAAGAAGATTCCAAAAAGTTATTTATTAATTTATTTGATCGTCATCGTCATCATCAATGACAACGACAACAACAACTTCTGGTTGCTAGGCCTGTCGCCGGTTCCTGTTTGCCATTACATCAGGGAGCTTATATATCTAAGAAGAAAACGTCCTTCCTAGGTAGGTTTTCCTCAAAAAAATAGGTCCTTGAGGTAGGTTTTCCTCAAAGAAATTCTTTTCAGGAACTTTCTTCTGTATTCAGCCATTTCTTTTGTGGTCTTCCCACATCCCTTCGCCCTATTGGTTTGTACTTCAACACTCCTTTTGAGAATCTTTCTTATTTCATTCTGTAAATGTGAGAGAGCCATTTTCTTTGTCAATCCTTTGTTTCTGCTACTATATTTTTAGCCTTTATCCTGTTTCTGATATCTTTACTCCTTTACCTATCCTTTAGTGTCACTCCAGCAAGATAACGAGGAATCTCATTTACATTGTCTCTGATCTTCTGTTTAATCTGTCTATCCTGTTGTATTTCTAAAGTTTGTTACATTGTCTCTGATCTTCTGTTTAATCTGTCTATCCTGTTGTATTTCTAAAGTTTGTTTTCCATGTCCTCTGATCTCTGTCCAATGAGATTGCCCAAATAACTGAATTTATTTTAGTTAGAAAGCAGTAAAAGCTGCAAGTGACATATGGGGAAGAATATCATCCACATACGTTTTCTTGAGTTCCAGAATCCCTTTCCAATGTTTTATCTATAAATAGTGAAAAGGGAATAAAATTTATAATAATAATAATAATAATAATAATAATAATAATAATAATAATAATAATAATTCTTTTAAAAAATTAAGATGAATGTTTTTTTTAGAAAACACATACAAAAAAAAAATAATAATAAAATTTTAAAAAGCACAAGATTAGCAACATTTGAAACACTAGACATT
This sequence comes from Gryllus longicercus, assembly GCA_038098605.1. Lineage (NCBI taxonomy): Eukaryota > Metazoa > Arthropoda > Insecta > Orthoptera > Gryllidae > Gryllus > Gryllus longicercus. Next base: position 986,990 of record JAZDUA010000406.1, on the reverse strand, counting down.
TTTTGTTCTCAAGCTATACAAAACTTATTTGCATCAGTAAATGAATTGCAGATTTGATTTTCTGCATTGCTAACACAATAGTAACTCTCCCTCAGCTCTATTCCTACCACTACAAGCAAAAGGAGAGCTCAACAAAATGTGCACATAGTGAAGCTACATTTATGTCCAGAAGCAAATCAGGGGGCCATCACAGCATTTGCTCCATGGATCAGGAAACTGAACAAAAATTGCGATGGTGGTCATTGTCCTGGATGCTGAAGTACATTACAGGCTTATTACGTAAGTCTTTTTACAAAAATTATAAAATACAAATGTTAACTAATTCATTATGTATTATTGTTTTGTTAAAATAAACATTATTTTTCTTTTTGATGATTAGTATAGTCTCTAATTTTATAGAAACAGTTACGCAGCAGAAAAGTTTTTCTTTTTAACTTAAATTTGTGTACTGATTTTAATTGTTTATTGTCATCTGGCAATGCATTGAAAAGTAACGTAAATGTTTTGTAAATGGATTTCTTGTAGTAAGCTGTCGATACTTTTTTTTTTGTTAACTATTAATCTATTACGAAACCAATTTGACACTTCTAAAAATAAAACAAAAACCTCTCAGCTCATCTGAAAAGAAACACAAAGGAATGTTCTCTGACACTGGAATTGACACACATCAGAAATGTCTAATTATTAATTTATTGTTGATATTATTTGATATTTTACGAAATCATGCTGTATTATCTATAATTTATAATATAATCATAATACTCTTTGTCTCTGATTGTCAAATGCTTTAAGAATTACATACTGAAAATTCCCTATTAATAATATAAAAAATTTCTATGCTTACCTCTTATAATCACACAATTCTTATTAGCGTTGCATGAGTATGTTAAAGTAATTTAAAACTAATATGTAGCACTTGTTTGTCTATTAGGACATTGAACATGCATGCCTAATAGAAAAGAGTTGAAAGATGATCCTCAGAGTTCTAATTACTTAAATCAATGTATTTCCTATATGATTGCATCTAATCAGAGCAGATTTCAATACCTTTATTTGACTTTCAAAATATAAATTATTTGCTTCATACATTTTTTATTAGTAATTTTTCTAGATCCTTCACCAGAGTTCATGCTCTCAATACTTGATTATGAAGACGACAAACAAGCAGGGGTAGATGCGGTCAGATTCACAGTTTCAATAGTTGGCTGTTCAGATCAGACGTAACATTGCAAATTCAGTCCGTGCTGTTATATGCTTAGAACCATTTGAATTTTAAATAACGGAGGTTCAAGTCAGGACTGTTTGATAGGGAAATATTAATTTTAGAAAAAATCCTATAAATAGTTTAGCTGCAGATGTTATTCACTGACACACAGAAGGACATTTTGAAGAAAACTACGCCTTTGATTTCAGGGGATCTCAAAATGAGTATTTCCATTGAAATCTCAAAACTGATTTTCCGCAGCATTACAAAACTTTTTCTATACAAAATATATCACAACATATATTCAAACATATTAGAGAAAGGAAAGAGGGAAACTTTCTATAAAATGATCATACTAAAAGAGGCATTGTTCTTCTGTAATGTATTGAATACCTTTCTTTTGACATATTATAGGGTCAAAATACTATCTCACATTATTTATATGATTAAATGATTGGGGACAATTTATATAACCAAAACATAAATGAAATATAGTGTGTTATTTATCAAAACCATTATAATACATCAGTATATCAATACATTGTAAACCAAAGTTTCTTTAAATATTGTGGTCTACAATATTCTCTGTTTTTGCGAAGTTTAAAGAAAATCATTATTTATAGGCAAGGGGGCAAAAGTATTTAAAGCTAAGGAAGCTTTGGAGGAAGCCATGACAACAGTTGAACGTAATTCAGGTTCATTAATGATGGACATATTGTTCGCTGATTGGCAGACATACATTCAATTTGTCGTATGAAGTGGGTTTTTGAAGACTTTAGTAAATGAATGAAGGGAGCTAGGTTTCAAGCAGTTTGGTGAAAAGAATTGTTACAAGAAATAACTGATATTTGAGTCAAGCAATAATTTTTTGAAAAATTAGAATTTGTGTGTATATTATTACCATTAGAAAGAAGAGAAAATTTGAGCCACACAGTTGCACTGATGGTGTTATTTCGAACTGAAATCATCCAATGTTAAACTAAATAAAATCTGAACTGAAGTACCACTACAATTTTGTGATATTTACAATACTGAAGGATCAAACCATGTAGGGGAGTCTTGGCCAAAGTGACCTGCTTTTTGTTGGTCTGACAACTTCTTTCAATGGAAGATTGTGACCACACACTGATTAAGCAAAAAATGTCAATCTTACCTTTGGTTCACTGATTAATTTAGGATGGTTGTATAAGTTGGAGTACGTTGAAAGTATTGATTCACAATCCCATTTCTCTGTTTTATCAGGAACTTCCAATAATTCTGTTTCATCTTCAGAATCTGTGTATTGATTTTCTATTATCTTCAGGGTTTTGTCTACCTCATGCTTGTGGGTAGCATTTCGTTTTTCAAAATCTTCTATGCACTGCTCCAGGAGATCAGAATTCTGAGTAAGGTGCCCCTCAATTTCTTCGCTATCAAGAGCTCCAATTTCGTTATCATCATACTCGGCAAATAACTGGAACAGCAAAAATGTATTAGTAACTGATAAATAAACAATAAAAAGTATTGCATACTGAATCCAGTCACAAAAAATAATAAATTACAATACCTGCTCAAAACGATCATCTAATAAAGTCAGTTGTTCATTGCGTCTTATGACAGAACTTGACATTGAATAATTTGTAAACCGTGATTTTGTTTCTTCCTCATCAAAGGCACATTCACTACTTTGCAGGCTGGGAACGTCGTCATCAATTTCATCATCATAATTCTCTTCAGAAGCAGAATCAGCACTCAAACTATAGATAGAATAAAAAAACTGTACACACTCACCTAAGAAAGTTATTATATTATTTCTCATGAATATTTCTGAACTGCCTAAAATGTATTCAAGGTAAAATCTAAATTTTCTAGTTGGCATTGTTAAGACCTCAAAAGTATCTATTTTAAGGAAGAGAAAAAAAAAGTACAAGAAAAAGAAGAAGAGAAAAGAAGAAGAAAAACAACAATAACAAAAACTTTATTTGAGACTTTTTTCCCATCTTCAGATCCTACGTTGAGCAATTGTGAAGCTGCACTGATCTTTGAAAGTTTGTTATCTTGAATTAAAAATTAAATTGGAAATACATTAATTCAAAAATTTGCTTTAATGATTTAACCATTTTTTTCCAAATATATTTTTTTTCTTGCAAAATCTTATTTGATAAAACTCTTGAAGAAGACAATTCTTATATATTGAAAACCAACCTTTGCAGTAACTATTGGTATACTTGACAAGAAAAACATTATTTGCAATTATATAATTGATATTTTCCAGAAAGTCATCCATTATGGTCATTACTCCCATCAGCATAGTCAATGTTTTATCCCAGGAAGTCGTGGTGTTCCTTTCCTTCTGGATGTTGAGATCTGGTGCCAACTTATATGTGAGCTTGCAAAGGTTTCGCCCTCCAGATGTTTCCTCCAGCAGTGCCAGGGCAAGCTCTAAGCTCCCAAATGGCCTCCCGACATGGATGGTAAGTGTAGTGCAGGTAATTGTGTGTGTGTGTGTGTGTGTGTGAGTAAGGGGAAGGTAGGATAGTGTGCAGCCCATGATCTCTTTGTTAGCATACTGATCCGTATTTGTCTGTTAATAATCAGAGAAACCATGAAAAATTACTGATTGGCCAGCCTTTAGAATTCTCCTCCATACAGCAACAGTGGCTGAATTCAATGAATCTACAGTTAAACCAGACTTAAGTGGTCACCAATTGTTCTAGTAAAAATTAGCTGTTAACAGAGGTGGTCACTAATTAAGGATATGAGATTTCTGGAAGTGTAAATTAAATCTAATGGGAATGTAACCTTTAATTTTTTAATAGCAATCACTTGACACTCACACAAACTTGAAACAGTTTATTTATTTATTTATTCATTCATTCACTTATTCATTCATTAGTTTATTTATTTATTTGTTCATTCACTTATTATTGATTCATTTATTTATTTGTTTATTTATTCATTTATTAAACATGTCAAAAGCACAATGTTTCTCAAATAGATTGTTTGCACATTAGGTGCTGTAAAAATAGAAGCTATTTTACACACAACTTTTTGACACAAGGTCATAAAAAAGAAAGCATACGACTAAATAGTTTAAAATAAAAGACATCATAATAATTAAATTGGTATAAGAAATGTTAAAAGAGATAAAATTACAACAGAAAAAATTTTAAATAAAATATCCAAAACACAAAAAAGGTTTTAAAATGAAGAAATGCAGTACAAAGCACAAGTCCAAGAGAACTCATCTAATAATAGCTTTAAAAATATATTTGATTTATGACAGTGTACCACAAATGGCCGTAATGTAAATCATGTCAGTTAGACCCCAGATTTACACGTACCCTTCAAAAGATGGGTGAATAAAGCAAAGAACAATGGGGGACTTTGGTAATCTAGGTGAGATGGAAGGATGGTGCAGGAGGTACAAATTAACCTTTCAGATCAGTTCCATGCATGTAGTGTACTTCACAAGTCCTTAACAGATAACCATCAAAGGGAATCAAGAGTTATCAAACTGGAGGAATGCTGTGAAATGGAAGACACAAATGCAGGTTCATTAAGAGAAATTTATTAAAATTATCTGTTGTTTTTTGAAACAAAGTAATCCTCCTGCGAAGAAAGCGACTCTGGATGCCATCATTCAAAGTAACTTAACAACAGAGCCCATCATAGGAAGTAGGCATCACCATAATCAACAGTAATCTCCACCACTTTTTATTATAATACAGTTCAAAATCCCTTAAGATGAGCATGTAATAACGGCCAATCTACGAAATATGCTTGGCTGTTGACCAAATAGCGAGGTGGCAACTGCAAAGAGGGAATATTTACTCATGACTAATGGAAAAATTAATCAGTGCTACAAAAAATAGGCTGTTATTGAAGGTGACTGCTTAATTGAGGTGGCCATTTAAGCAGGTTTCACTGTACGTAGATAGTTTTAAAAAAATGTCACCACCAGGACTCGATCTCTCAGTCAGAATTACTGCAGAGATAATTTTGACCCTGCACTAAATCAGCTGCCCTTTGCGATTGTAAATTTATTTTTATGAGCACGGGTTCCAATCTCTCATTACACCAAAGAACTTTTAAAAATAATTTGACCCTTTTAAACATTTTCACTACAGATATTCATTATATTACATTGTGGTTTAATCGTAAATTAGTTTGATTATGGAGTTGACTTCATTGTGATCATCACAATTGTTGTTACATTTTGTAACATTGAATGCGCAGAATCAGGATATTATCATACTGTTACTGTATCTTTTATTACATAGAAAGGAGAAAAAGAGAGAGAAAGAGAGGGGAAAAGAAAGAAAGGAAAACAAAAGGAAGAAAAAAATATTGTATGTTGATAAAAATGAAAACATGATATTATAATATATATATGGTACCTCTCATCATCAGAGCTTTTTTCAGCATTTGCTAATTCTATAAAATTATCTTCAAGTTCATTGTCAGGATTATCAAAATCAAAATCGTCATCCATAGCAGCAACAACATCAGGGTCTAAATCCAAACGAAGTCCTGAAAAATATAATAAATGACAAGTTTACCAACTTGCAGTAATTCTATATGAAGTCATGCATTATGTACAATGTAAAACCAATTCAAATTATCTGAAGATCCTAGGTAATCTTCTTAAAACATAACCAAAATGAAATTATCCCGAAATGAACATGCCTTAACATAACAAGGTTACGTCTAGTCAGTATTATTTCAGTGCTGCAATAATTACATTAATTGCATTTAAAATGTGAGGCAAATACAACTAAGTAATAAAACACAAGTATCCTTTAGATTTTTACCAACCAATAAGAATGTTTTTCATCTAAATAAGTCAATTTTTATTACATGACATTTCACATGTCACTTACATGCATCATTAGGTGTACACAATTAATAAAAATAGCATGTTTACCTCTGCAAATAAATGACAAACACTATTTTGAAGATATTGAATAATATAAAATAAGTTACACATAAAACAGATGAAAATCATAAAAAAATCAAATATAATTGAAAAAATATAAAAGTAGTAAGTACAAAACATAAAATAAGACTGAAAATATTATAAAGATATTATTAATAAGATATTATAAATATAAATAAACACCTTTTTGTTTAAAAAACATTCTTATTCATTGTCAAAAAACAAAACAATACTTGTGTTTAATTATTTATATTGTAGTGGCAATCCTCTCATATTTTTATCTGTATAAATCAAACAAATATGCCATACGACACTCACAAAGCATCAAAAAAGGACAAAATTATTATAATTTCATTACATATCATCATGTCAACTAGTTTCAAATATGAAAAGTATCAAATGTGAGTGGTTGCATCAAAGGTGATACGCACTATGACTTAGCGATGTCTTACGATTTTATAAAATCCTAAATCTCAGCAGTAAACTATATAATTTGATGGTGAAAACTCTGATTTTGTTGATTTGTTTGAATTCAATTAATTGAGGCTTCTGAAAAGTAAAGGTTTTTCACATTTGATATTTTACAATTAACATTATGATATGTATTGTTTTAATAATGTGTTGGAACTCTTATGATGAATTCTAGATGTCAATAATGCCACTTCAAGCAGGGAATACCAAATTTGATGAAACTCCTGTGTACACTTGTTGCCCAAGTATGATTCACAGACGGATAAACAAAGCAGAACACAAGAACCTGGTGAAAATTTTTTCATTCGGTATCAAGAACCCACAAATCATGCGTTCTGACAACACTATATTTGAAAATGTAATTTAATAACCACAAGAGCAAGAAAAATCTAATTTTTTGGAGTCAGGGTCACACAAAACGTGGTTTTCTTTTGAATCTGCTGCACTTTTTCATGCAACTCTACATTAGCTTTCTCTTTCAATGAAGTAGATACAAAAAAGTAAAATATGAAGATATTGCATTATAAACCTCAAACAATGATACTATTACCATTGCCACATATTGCAACAGGAGATGTGAGATAGTGTACGTGCATGTTGTAATATTAGTAATTTAATGGCATTTTGTGGTTGTATTGTTGTCTTCGTCAACTTCATATTTGAACATTCATTATTTTTTTGAAATCCTACAAAAGCATGAATATTAGCTACAGAAAATTCTTTAGGCATTTTGAAAATTAAACATTTGTATTTACATGATAAAACTATATTTCTCATATGATTAAAATGACAGGATTTTTTTGTTGTTTTTTTTAAATACTAAACGCAAATTTTAATTCCAATTTTTTCTAGCTATCTTCAGCATCTGCTTTCCTTCTGTACTGAAGGGCAGCAGAACTAAGTGATATATTGTATGGAGACATTCCCGTATTTGAGTACAATAATTTGTAATTGTTACCGGTATCTTGATGGTTATTTTGTAAATTTTCTGATGGACTTTTAATTGAAATCTGACAGTTCTTTATGATATAGAATATCTCATGATATAGAATGTTTTTGATTTAAAGTCTGACTCATCGGAAAAGCATAAATCACATAATTTTATTGTGTAAAAATACTACATACATCAAAATATTTGATAGTACAATGAACGCAAAATGTTATTGAATTCATCACTGCACTCTTCATACTATTCGCATGCAGGGAATTGCCAAAAACACAGTTATTTAGAGCATTGTTATAAGTGATAACTTTTATTAATTTCAAAAATACCACCAAACAAGGCTTAATTTCCACATTTCTTGCACAGAAACGTCTGGTATCACCTGCAGATGACGCCTTCAAAAAGCTACTTATATTTATTAATGTCAAAATATTGGGCTATTATGTGATACTTGGAATAAGAGGAATAAGTGATGTTTACAATTGTTACTGAACTCATATTTAAAATTAAGTCTAAAAATTTCATGTACTATAGAAATAAGAACTGCCTCGTTAAAACAGCCAACATATATGGGGGCAATATCGAATGGACCAGCAATATTTTTTAATGTAGATAAGCAACATTGAAGGTGGCCGAATGATTAACAAGAAAATTAATCCTTTGCAACTACAGTAAAACACCTGTTTTACACTTTTTACATACTTCATTAATATAAGTAGCTACACCAACAAGCTGTCTATTTAGATGTTTCTTTCCTTTCATGTATTCATATTCAACAAGCATAAAAGCTTCCTCTTGCAATTTTATAGTGTTGCAAGACATTATTACCATTAGTAAGCAGGTTACATTGGAACTTGTTTAAAGCCTCCATTATTTAAATCACATTTCAAAGTAGATTTGCCTGGAAGAACACGTATTTTGCTCCTTTCTCAATTATAATAGTTGGTTAACACTGCTCTCAGAAATGAAACCTTAGCAGAATGTCCTTAAAACGGGAAGAACAATTCAATGGAATTACATTTTTTAGGATCAATTAGAATTAACCTCACAGCTTAGAAAGCATTTTATAGATTTCCCTCGTTGTTTGCAACAATTTTATTGGAGAGTTCTTCTTCCAAAGCGTGAAATAAGCTAATCTTTTGAAATTGGTCCACATTATGTTTTGTTCCAATCAAAGAATACAGCCCATCAAGCAGCTTTCAGAGGTTCTAAAAATCAAACTTCTAATGGCTGCAAGAATAAAATAAAACCAAGATTTTTTTCTCTCACTCTTTAATAACCCCAAGGGACACGTGGCTTGTTAGGTTGTCAGATTTAGATTTATTATTAATTCTGCACTTAAGTACCACAACTTGGTTACAGAATATCTTAACTTTACATGAATTAAGTTAAAATTGACGAACATTAAATTATAATAGGGTAGTTAATTAAAAATAATAATTGATAGTACAACATTTCATTGCACAAACCCTACTACACATCACTTCACAGCACTACAGTTAACTGTGATGCATTCCTTTCTCTCCACTTCATAATATAACACAGCACTGCACTACATAAATAGTAACAAGATGAGAATAATAATAATAATAATAATAATAATAACAACAACAATTAAACTAACGTACTTATTAGGGAATACTGCTGGTTTAACAGTAGGAACTTAACAATAATACATTGACCTAAAATACACATAAATAGCTAGAAAACTAGCTTATTTTTAAATTTTCTCAAGCTTTGAGGAAAGGGTTCAAAGACTGTCACAGGCAAATCGTTCCAGTCTCTAATGGTTTGGTTTGTGAATGAAAATTTCCCAACACTGTTTTCTGTATTCTTGTCTAAATTTTGTGCACATGATCCGCTCTACCAAAGTATGTAGGTTTCCCTAGACAAAGGTTAATTTCATTTCAAGCCAGATAGTCTGTGTATGCTTCGTTCATAGCATAGAGCCGCATCTTAATCCACCTTTTTTTGAGCGACTTCCATACACCTCTATTCCCCCTCCCCGAAATTGAATTTTGATGCTCTATGCTGGAGCTTTTCTAGATTACCTTGTTGAGATATTCAGTATGGGTCACAACATGCCATGCCATATTCTAACACTGGTCGCACTACTGACATATAAGCTAATAATTTACTTCTCACTGTACTCTTCTTTAACATAACTAAATGTGAAGATCTCCAGGCTTTCCCCAAAATGAAATTTACTTGATACGTTGTCTCTTAATAACTTGATCCCTCCAAAGAGACAAGATAAGGAAGTGGAAATCTAAGAAACTAGTCTTTAAATTAAAATCAAACCATTCACTATTTTTGTGATTACAAGTTTCCTTCATGGCCTTCTTCTTGCCTTATATCCCAAATCGCTAAGATTTTTTTAAGCACAATTGGAGGCAGTAGTTTTCCATCATTAGAAGCAGCAAACATTATAGAAATACTACTCTCTAATGTACCCAAAATATATTCTTGGTGTTTTATACCTCTTTTCACAATCACATGCATCTTGTCAGAGTTGTCACATTTATTCGTAAGATCATAACTAATACTGCTGGTTGAAATACATTACATTGTATCTGCAATAATCTTAACGTACTTTTTAACATCTGATAACTGACTTTCCCACAACACAACAATGTTTTCGCTAGGTTGAATCATTAAAATCATTAAGTGGTGCAGCAAAAATGTTTAAGACTTCTGAATTCCTGGCTTATCTTTAAGAAATATTTCTCCTTTTGTTCACATTTGTCCAGTCCCCCTTTCACAACAAACCATATGCCATCAGCAGGAATGAGAAATTTCCAGGGTACTGTTCTAACCATTCCATGGGCAAAGTTCTTCAATATCAAGTAAGTTGCCCAAGATACATTCTACTAACCAGAAGCCTTTTTGTCTGATATTTTCCCCAAAATTACTGCAGCAATTACACAGAGTTAAGAATACTAAAAAAGTTTGAACTGAGGTATATTATAACTCAAGGAAGTTTAGTCACTTACCTCCTCCTTCTCCCTGCCTTACTGCACAAGTTAAGAAAACTTCTTATACACACCTGAACGTGGTGCAGCTTTGTTTAACATGCCAATATCCTCTTCTACTGCAGAAGCAAACACTGATGATGGCAACTGAATTTTAACAAGCTGTAACAACAAATATTTCAAGCACTAATGTTTGTTTAAAAAATTTCTGAAGAAACAATGAAATTTATTAACTTTTATTAATAATCACATAGCAAACAGTCCACTTCAAAATGAAACACACATTTTCATAAGTGTACATGACAGCATTCTCAAAATTCTCAACTCTCCTTTCTTGACCATATTTGTAATACTTATATCAGAGTATCTAATAATAATTCCATTTCTAATTACACAAAATAATAATTTAACGATCCAATAACTTTAGCCAACATACCGGCTCGGCACTGCTGCTTTGACCTTTCAGTGGAGGGAAGTCATCCTTTTGTCTGGGCCTTGGTGACGGTTGCAAATCACCCACCACTTCTTTAATGCTTCGAAGATGTTGAAGGTAATTATAATCATCATCAAAGAAAATTCCATATTTTTGTTGTTCTTCTTTTATTTTCTTTACATTAACCTAAAAAAAATGTATCCTGAATGCCCGTTTTGATTTTGTTACGATAGGGAAAGTATATTTTTTTAATTCCAATAGATACCTTCTCCCCTTTCTCTGAATTAGCTGGTACCAACACATGTTGGGGAGCACTTTCATCTGCAACAAGAGGATCTTGCTGGCTGCGGTGAACAAGGTGGAAGGTAACAGCATGCTTTTTGTCAATAAACTTCTTTTTTGTTTTGGGCTGAAAGAGAACAATGATATACATTTATATTTCGAAAATACTTTTCAAATGAATATTATTTTTAATACAGCACCAGTATTTCCTCCCATCTCACCATTTTTAAATTGTCCAATAAAGTACAATTGATACACCACTAAATTCAAGTAATATTTTGAAGATAAAACTTCGTACACACGAGAAACATAACCTTATACCTTACGGCTGACCACCTGGTGACGACTTTCTCCAAAGAATACACAAGTCCATTTACAATTGTACCAACCATGAGATTATAGGTAATACCAACTATAGAGATGTCGTGAATGATGTCACAATGTTTGGCGGGAAACTGTTGGGTGGCAACCTTTCCTGTGAGTGTAAGGAATACCAACAGAATTACTACGTTTTTGGCTGTATTGGTGTGTGCGACTTATAACATTTGTTATTTACAATGAGTTTTGCTTTCTTCCTGTTTATTTAGGCTCCGACTGCAAATTTAGGCAAGCAATTGAATTTAAAAAAGCACTACTTTATCAACACACGTCAAGTCGATACCTTTTCTTTTAAAAAAATGTTCGAAATAAATTTTATCATTACCTTAGTGATGATGGTAAGGTGCTGCTTTAAAATAAAATGAAATGTATGGACATTTGGTTCCCTTCCATCGTGCTTTCTCTGTTCATCGCCTTTCATCGGCTATGAAAAGTGCCAACGAATTTCGAGTTCTATGTGCTATTAGCGTAGAAGTGACTCCTTCCGTATATTTTTATAAACTGTCGACCTTTTAAATATTTATTTTAGAAGTTTGTATTAATTATTATCATCAAAATAAATATTACCTACATTAAACTAAAATTCGTTTCGAACAAAATCCAGAATGTTCGTATACACAGTCCCAAAAATGTTCGTTATTTTTCACGGTGTGGAGGAACATTCAGAACTAAGTTAACCAGAACTTAATATAACTATTAATTTTTCAATCTATTAATTGTAATAAATGTATGGTTATTTAAAATATAAATAAATATTACACTTTTGATGGTTGAGTTTCAATATTCAAGTCACGCGCTTAAATATTACTTGTTATCATCAATTATTTTAATGTAAGATTTTTTATGAAACTTATTTTCAATATCTTCTGCTTGTCAAGTTTTAATGAATATTTGATGTAATTTCTTACAATACAATTGAACCACTACTTGTTAGCCCTGGCGGTGGCAAAAGACAACAGTTGATTTGGTGAGGTACGTATTATTTGGACACTAATGAAGTCTTGAAGATCAAAAAAATTAAGTGACTCATTCACATTGTGATGCTGTGTTTGTAAAACACCTTCACGCAACGCAAATAAATGACAACTTGTTTATTGAGAAATAGGTCCTTTAGCGGGTTGATTATATTATTGCAAAAATGTGGAAAATCTATATACTTTTTCACGTTAAAATCTGAGAATGACAAGAAAATGTTTAGACATGTGAATTGCAAATTAAGAAAATTGACGGCTCCAATAACCTTCTATTAAGTTGAAATAACCATCAAAATTTTCTTCCTTCAAAACAGAAATCTATTTTTGTCATTTTTTCCCGAGGGTGCTATAATTTTATATTCTTGATTTTTTGGAACAGCGGGGCATCTAAAAAAGCTTACTCATGTCCCCTTTTACTCCAGCCCACTCTCGGACTAGCACTTGGTTATCGTAGAAATAAAACTTTATTTTACAGAAAAAGGCCATCTCATTGCGATAAAATGTACCACACAACACAAAAATGATTTAAAATCATTATAGGTAAAGGAAAACCCTCAATGAAGAATGATCACGACGTTTTAAAAGAAAATCGACACATTTGTTTTATCCGTAAGCTCTCCGTATATCATCCTTGCCGCTTGCAAACCAGAGGCGACGGTGCTGCCCTCCGAACTACTACAAGTCATGTGTTCTGAACATGTCTAGCACAGCCAGTGATTTGTGTAGAAATATCCAAAAACCAAAGAGTACTATACTATTCGTATTGGTTGCGAGTGTTAAATATTCAAACGCGTCTACGCACAAAATGACAATTTACAAGTGATTAGAGAGTTTAAAGTGGTGTAAGCGTGGATGAATAGGCTCTTAATCTATGGTGATTGTGCGATTAAAAAGGAAACGGCGTCAGGTACGCACACGAGTGAAGGTAGAGTAGGAAACCAAAATTTAAGCTGCTTCCACGGGGATTTATTAAAGAAGGAAGGTTCACCGAGAAGTAGTAGAGGATCCGTAGGGATAGTGGTTCGTACATTCTGTTTCGGGCTTCGTAAATTTGGCGGTTCTCGCACACTAATACAAATCCTCGTGGAAAGTAAATACCCTTCCGGGTGAACCTTTGGAGAACGGAGAATACATGGAAGAATTCGGAAACGAGGACAAAGCTGTGGAGTGCGTCGGGCTATGCAAGATATGGTTCCACAGCAAATACCTAAGAATTTCAGCAGGTGAATTTAACGTATAAGTGAACGTTTAATAATAATAATAATAATAATAATAATAATAATAATAATAATAATAATAATAATAATAAAATGTTTAAGTAGCAAGAAATGTAATGTAGTATGGCCGTGTTAGCATTGCACGGTCATGTTAACAGCACTGAGGCTTAAAGAGGACATCAAAGACAAAAGAAAATCAAAACTTGATCATACAAGAGTTGAATGAAATGAGAAACGTGATAAGAGGTATCAAGGGCACAGGATAAACCAGTAATAGCGACAACAAATGAGAAAAGAAATAATGAAAAAAAAACACAAGAAAATGCATTAAGAAAGGTACGTAAACCGAAAAGAGGCAGACTCTCCCCCAGAGCGGATAGTAAACATTGAAGAAACTAAAAGCACTATACTTCGGTTGATTTAGAGCTGCACTTGGCAGGTCGTCAGGTGTTATCCAATCGGGAGCTTACATATCACAATGATGTAAGGCGGTGGCGGTGGTGTAACGGTTAGCGTTACATCGGACTGTTATACCCAAGCTGGCGGGTACAAACCGTGGATGTTTAAGGGCGAAAAAATCCTTCGTACGCCTTCCTTCGGAGGGGAAGTAAAGCCGGCTGCCCCATGTTAGTAGATTTACTTGCATGTAAAAGATCAAGCTCTGAACTCTGATCTAAATTCAAATCGCCTGTTTCGTCGCCCAAGAAATACCTCCTTTCTTCACTAGTGGGTGAAAGGTGCGTAGCGACATTTGTGTGGTCAGACGGATGAGCGGGCCTGATGGATCGAGTCTCGCCACGTAAAATAAGGCTTCAATTCAATTAAATATTGACCTTCAACCTCCCGACTGGATGAAACCGCATCAGCTGCTTTACGTCAGGGGCAGGTATGTTTAAATTCAAGTATACAGATGACACTGAAAGAGAGAAACAAGAAGAAACGAGGGAAACAGAGCAACAAGTGTAACTAAGAATGCCAGACATGGAAGACGAAAGTACAATTCCAGAATAAGCTGACGCTGTCAACTCTGAAAATGCTTAGAATGATGTTACAGGAAGTAGCAATGAAATACTCAAAATGGAGAGAAAACGTGAAAATTACTCAAAAGGGAGAGAAAAGTTTAATGAAAGCGGAAACAAAGTTAACCTGGTGGAAAGTGGGCAAATCTAGAGGGGACACTAAAGCAGAAGACATGGAGGGATACACTAAAGGTAATAGAGCAAATGGAGAAATAATCTGTAAAAACCCAAATAGTCAGGGTCGGAACAAAATTTTGAAATAGGTGTTCCCTTAGAAGAGGTGAATAAAATTAGAAGCAAAGATTTTTGTCCACGAGAAATAATAATAATAATAATAATAATAATAATAATAATAATAATAAAGGCCCTTTCCATTACAAAAGTAGGGGGGATAGGAAAGACACAAGGCTACGTCAAGAATAAAAGGTGCAGTATCCAGAACAGGGGCATGGGGGGTTGGACTTCTATGTTCTCATCAGACGAGCGAGTTTTAGAAAAGAAACGACACATAATTGACAAAGATTACTTTGGCGAAAGAATCAATGAGTATTGAAGAGATTGTCATGGTTACCTCCGTCTGGCCGAAAACATACGTTTTTCTTACGAATTTCACGCTTGGTCGGTGCTAATGCACGCCGCGTTTTTGGCGTTTGAAATCACGTAGACTGCAGACATGTGCTGGGAATTGCTTGGTAGCGTGCCGAAACAATCTTTCCATGCGCCCAATACACGTTTCGCTTAGCTTCTGGGCACGATCGCTACGAAACTGCTCGCGGCTCCTCTGATTTTCAAACAATGCGAGCTCGTCGCGTCTGATGCGGAAAAATTGGATTTCGGGAAATCTGACTGGGTAAATGTTTCGTCGCGGCCGCCCAGGTGGTACAAAAAAGGAGTATGTGGGCAATTGGGAAGGGAATCGCGCGGTTTTTGAACTCGAAAGCGGGAAGTTAGGAATGCGTGGTCTTTGCTTCTAAAACGACTTCAAAGAGCAGCGAAAATGAGCTGCTCGAAGCGTGGCGCCTAATTTGAATTAATTTGGCGGTCCATGTTTCAACAGGGCATAAAACTGAAAGTCAGCAAAACAAACACGATTTCCTCCTGCTCTATTTGATAAATTTCGCTGTCGTGTGCGTTATAACCGGCCGTACGTGACGCGCAGAGTCGCCGCACGAGTGCGTTGGAGTCACGTCAGCTGGTGACGTCCTGCGAGTTGGCGGGAGCAGTGGGGCGATGTATTCGCGGCATTTCGTGGTGTTGCTTCCACGAAAAGCCTGTCCCCTTTCACAACGCAAGCGAACCACGTTGACGGAGTCCAAAATAGCTATGTGCGCACGCGTGTATTCGGTGCTATTCGAGGTCTTGCGGAGTTGCTTCTCAAAGACGAGTTAGAATGAAGCTTCTGTCGCGGAGTACACGCGGTTCGCCACAGTGAGCGTGCTTTGATCGAGGTGAAGAAGGGTGTTTCCGATGTAGAGTTGAGGATGTGTCTCATCATGCCGATACCCAAAACGCGGTCCAAATCACGGATCCGTCAGCTGAAAGACCACACAAATAAATTATGTCCGATAAACTCTTCGCCAATGAGTCATCGTTGCGAGGTATTGCGTCGTCGCCGAAGACTTATTTCAGGTCCTGCAGACGGCGAGGGATGCGAGAGGCTTGGCGGTCAAGTCCGCAGGATCTCGCACCCGGAACAGGAAATACGCACCCCAAACCGAGCGACGGATTGCTCGCGACCAGTTCTTGGAATTTACGTGACGGAGGTTACTTCGGAGAAAGTCGCCGGGGCGCAGTTTTGCCGCGGATAGGGCGACGTGATAGGGCGCCGCCGTGATAGGGCGACGAAAACACGGGTGCCGCGATTACCAATCGCGATGTGAGACGCGGGGGAGGAATCACGTGACACGCGAGCCTTCCTGAGGGACCGCCGAAGGACAATCGATCACTTGTTTCGGAGGCAGCAGGGAGAGCACTTGTTTTGGAGGTAGCGGGGAGAGCACTTGTTTTTAAAGATTCGGAGCCGGGGCTTTCCGTGCCTGGTCGCCCCGAATGCCGCGCCGCCTCGTAACTATCGCAGCCCGACATGCGTGACGGAAGCCGAACTATGGGACGGAACACCACATGTGAGTGCCTAACCGCAAGAGCAAAGCGAGTACGAGCCTAGGCGTGAAAGACACGACAACGAAGCGACCCGCCATCGCCCGGGCGAGCCCTGACGCCGCCCGCGCTGAGCAACGCCGAGGCGCCGTCCGGTCGACGCACGCCGCTGGCCTAATCCGGTGATTGTGGGCCGCCGAGTGGTCGCCACAAAGGAACCTGGGGCAAGCACCGACCGTGGCTGCCCGCCGCCAGACCTGCCGGGCGCGGTGATGCCCGAACGCCGCCCCTGTAAGCTGGGTCACGACCGCCCGAGAGGGCGAAAACCACGGAGCTAATATGAACTCTGGCCATGCCGGCCTTTTTTATGTTAACATTAGTTGTAAGTTAATTGTAAGTTTGTTTCTGGCATTGGGCTTCACCCGCGTTGAATGAAGTCTTCATTAAAGTAATATGTAAGAAAATGCCTGTCTTTCTATCCAGTAGTTAGACAATCACGCATGTCTCCCTCTAGAGTCTGCCGACGAAGCAGCTGGGCAAAGCTAAATCGCTGAAGTAAATCAGGTAATTGGGTGAGTCGGTGGTTACAACCGGGGCAAACGATGCCGTGGAATCGACGGGAGCTGTTGTAGGTGCAAATCGCAGGACCCTCCATCACCGTCGCAGCCTTTCGCACCTTCTTCCGAATGCTTTTCTAGGGTGCGAAGACTGCCACGCAGCAGTTTCGGTGAGGCGTGGTTCTGAGAGACATCACCCAAAAGTTCCCCTAAGGTGCATGAACAAGGGAAATCGCTTGATCTGCAAGCATCTGACGCGAGTCCTTGTGCTTATGATAGGCAATAACGAGCTCCCATCATACAGCTTTTATGGTATGCCAGCCCTGAGGAAGACCACGAAAAGACGGTCGAAACGTCGCCAACACAGCCTTCGACGCGGCGTCACCCGGGCAGATCACGCACATGACTCTGGCCGCGGAAGCCTACGACTCCCTTTATGGCATGGTTCCAACTCCGCTAGCCGCGGGCGTCCGCGTGACGTGGGAAATGGTCAATGCCAAACAAAATTCAGAACTAGTGGTGCAACAGAATGGCACAGACTTTCATGTATTAATTTTCTATTTCTTTTGGTCCCGGCTAGGTATTCGGATTTGCCACATTCTCTTGCCAGTTGCCATCTATCGCCACCCCAAGTACATTTTTTGAAGTTTCTGTAATTTTTCGGTCTCCTAACCGTGGAACGGAAATATTGTTTTAAGAATATTAAAGAAGAGTAAAACCTCGTCCTAAATGGCGATTTTCTTTGAACAATTTGGAGCCGATTTTACAAAAATGACGTTTAAGCGCTACTGTAAAATCGATATTTCTAGCTCTTTTTCACAGAAATTTTTTAAGATTTGAAAAACTTTCATAGAAGTCATTTGAAGCACTTAAACTCACATATACAATAGTGTTTACAAATTTCTGGAAATGTCCAATTACCGGCGTGAGCGAACTCTCAATAAAATTAAGTTGTGTACTTTTGATAACAAAACAAAACAAAACAAAAAATTCGTAGTTGTAGGAAGACTCGAAAAAAATTCAATTACTTGTAAGTTTCAAAAATTCAGAGTTAACCGTGAGAATCGCCCCTATGCCATCTTTATACGTATATTTTACTCTACTCTTACAAGAAATTTAATGACAAAATTTGGAGTCCTTTTTGAAAATGTCTGCGGGGCTTCATTTAAAGTACCCACAAATTTTGAAGAAAGTTTTTCAAAATCGCGGGCCTCAAGTGAAGCCACATCAATCGGAGAATATCATTTTTGGAGATCGTAGGTCTGATTTAGGTGCTAGTGATGTTCACAGACTGACGGACGGAGACACTTTTGGGGAGAAAAAAAACACTTTTTTGGTATCAGGGGATCCCAAAATGCGTATTTCTATTGAAATTCCAATCTCGAAATTGATTTTCCACGTTATCACAAAACTTTCCTCATACCACGATAAGACTCCGAATATACGTATGTATACGGGAAACTAGAAAGGTTCAAAATTATTTCATTAAGTCAAAACTCAGACGTGGCCAAAGTATTTCCAGTCGGCAATGAAACACGAACAAAATTGTACATCACAGATTGCTCACTTCCACAAAGTACATATAAACAATGAATTAATAAATAACCCAAAATTCAAGTAAACGTTAGTTTGACACTAGCTGACTGACGAGACATCATAAACTATTTAACGTAAGTAAATACATTCTTACATGTTAACGTTTCGTCTTTGAATATTACACATGTAAAAAATATAAACATCAGTTGTTTATCCATTCTAAAAAGTATGCCAGCAAAATTGAGTCAGATGTGACTTGTTTTTTGTTTTTTGTTTTTCTAATTTACCAATAATTATACATCGGGTATTCTCTCTTATACTTGTCGTAACTTTTTATGGGAAGTATTTTCCATGACTTTATGAGCTTCTAATATTTCATTCGGAACAAGTTCAATATCTCCCATTTGCAAGCATTTCTTGCAAACAAACACAATGTAAGGCCCATTAAAATAGGACTTTTCCAAAAGCAATAAGTCATCAAATATCTGCCTCAAATAGTAAAGATGTGCATAAATTTCTCAAAATTTAAATTACTCTTAAACGTACAATGCATTTTACCCTTTACCTCTTACTTAAACCTTACACCAGATCACTAGATATTGTCAACAAAACAAGTGAATACAAGCAAAACCTGCACAAAATTTACATTTATTATTGTAAAACATTACATACTAGCAAATTTTGAATAAATATTTCTTTAGTGTTCTACATTCCAATCCAAAGAAACAATTGGATTGCACAAGTTACTATTTTGTTATGCAAGATATTTTCCAGTTGAAAATAAATATTTTCAAAATTTGAACTACTGATCTATTGATTTACCAAAGTGTATTGTCAACTTGTACTTTGCAAAATTCTCTATTGCAAATGCTACAAGTAAACTCTAGGCAATTTCAAAGATTGTATACCGACTGTCAATTATTGTACTCCTTTTTTATCCTTTTCAAATTGTTCACAAACTATTTATTGCATCAATGTCAAATTTTTAGCTCTATGTATTCTGCATCTTGTTTTTGGCTTCTTAGTCACTACCGTATATAAAATAAAGCATATCCTTATCAATTCTAAAATTTAACAAGCAAATTAATGGAACCCAAATACAATTGCCAACAATGTAGTTCATTGGCAATTTAAGTTTTGAGCATGTTTATTAAACACATACTTAAATATGTATGATACCTAACAGACACACTGCTCCTTTGCATCACTTTTCAAATTCTTCAAACTTTTAAGAACATAAAAAATGGTGGGTTTTGGTAGGGTAATTCTGAAGATAAAATCACAACAAAAAACAAACTGTATTACTTTTAACACAAATAAACACTTTAGGTTATGTGCATAAATAAATTCAAACACAGACAGCCTGAATACCCGAGATCGCTAAGGCTGAAAAGCCCTAGCTGCCTCTTGCCACAAGGGTTGCAGGTTCAAATCCCGCCCAAAGCATGGACGTTTGTGTGAAAATCCCTGTATATATTTATGTTAATCGCATTTGAGATGAACATGAGATGTGAACACAAAGCATTTAATGCAGAAAATACTATACTATACCAAAGAATAAAAACGAAAAAATGTGTGGTCTACATCTTTGCAGTTTAAGATACCATGAAAGCACTACCCACAAGATCAAGAGTGGAAGTCATTAAATCATGTCTGATATCAAGTGGACCTTGTAAGACCCATCTCTAACATTATAAATTAATGTTCCTTCTTTTAAAGAACTGCTAATGATACAAGAATGAAATTAGGAAACGATACAAGTTGAAAACGACACATCAATGAAAAAATGTCAGTTAAGCAAGAACAATCTATTTATTAAGAGGTAAACATTCCACTTATTTACCAACAATAGTTTCTGAGAACAAGGAACACAAATTTAAACTAGAGGTGCTAAACAGCACAGACTTTCTCATTCGTTAGTAATGATTATGTAATAATATTGAACTACATATCTGTCTCTATCAACATCTCAGTTGATGAGCGCTGACAACAAATTTCACATGTAGCAATGGGCTGTCAACAATGGACACATATTTTCTTATCAATTCTTCCTAAAAGCGCAAGTTTTGCCACAAATGGAAGGTGGAGCGGTTTTTGAGAATTTTGTTGTAAATTTCAATCCCAAAACGCATAAAAGCTACTTGTTTTTTCAAAAAAATTGTACACGACTTCTTGTGAAGAGACAAAAATCTGCATCTCCAATTTCGAAGGGTCACCCCCCCCCCGAAAAATCGGTGATGTCAACAAAAACGAGACCTGCACCATTCTCTCAAACGTCTTTTACGCTATCAAACAACAAAATTTTATATAAAAATTTGGAGTTATATTTTTGGAAAATGTCCCGGGAACGTCATGTTAAGTACCCCCGAAATTAAAATATCAGTTTCGAATTCCAGGGTATGCGACATCAGCTACAACTGGGGAATATCCATTTTGGAGAAAATAAGGTGAACGGTTAATGCGCAAGCATTGTGCTACATCACGTGTTAGATTTATTTTTTTCTTCTATATTTTGCAACTGGATTTATCCACTTTTTCCTTACCAGGGCCCAGTAATAAGAGTTTTTTGTGTCGAAAATTTGCTGTTTTTCGGCACATGAATACAAAACTTTCTCTTCTTACATTAGTAAATGTAGAAAGTAAAAAAACTAAGTTATGGAAATAGCTAGTAAAACATTTGGTACCTCTGTACATTCAAGCTCCATATTCTGGATCATCTCTCCCTTCAAGTGCTCTTTTTTTTTGTTTTTGAATATGGCAGTGATTTGAGGCATCATTGATAGTCTTTATCACCTAATTTAATTCATTGTTCATAAATTGATTAACATAGGATGATCATACTCTTTCCTAGTGTGATTCCCAATTTTTTTTAACAGTAATTATACCAATATTTCTATCATTAATGTTAAAACACCAGCAAACACACCACGTGTATTTATTTTCCTACAAACGATTTGGGGATCCTTGACCAAAAAACATTGAAAGATTCATTGACATTTTTGTTTTGCAATGAAGACATCTTTCCAGTAATGAAGGGTCTGCTAGAGCTCTAAATGTAGGCTTCATTACTCACTGTCAAGGAAAGGGAATGTTTATGGTTGTACTACTCTCCAGTACTTTGACACTTGTTGTATTTACACCAGGTGTCTCTCTTCTAGGGCAAAACTGTTGTTGAGGGTCGTTATTGGTGGAGGGTTTATGGAAGAATAAAGTGTAAACTGAATGGATATAGATATTTAAATCTCTTCTAATTTGAATTAGGTCAAAAACCTAATATATTATGGAAGAGCAGACTTTGGACTATCAAAATTGCAAAAAAACCGAAAACTGATATTTTTGGCCCAAAGTACCTTACGAGGTCCTCTTTAAACTAATCTGCAGAATTCTACATTGAGAATGAAGTCAACAATTACGTCAAGACAGTTGAAAAATTACTCTAAAAAACAAGTAAAACTTTTTTGTCTGATATTTGAAAAGAATCTGATAGGCAATACAAAATTGTAGGTTGTAGACTTAGAATGCAATCAAGAAATCAACAAATTATAATCTCTAACATAATATAAAAACGTAATATTCATTTATTTTCACTAGCTATTTACACTTCAGGAACACGACTGCAACCCAAATGTTGTCTTAAAAACCACTAATAACTAACATCTTCATTTTTTTTACATTCTTCTTCAAATAATAGTTTTGCGAAAGCTTCATTCCTCTCATATTTTCTCTGTGAGAGGTATGGTCCAATGTACAACTTATATCCAGTACTGAAACCAACCATCAACACAAAATACTTAATATAAGGATATTTATTCAGTATCCGGAACATTTCTTTTTTCATGTTGTTCTGAAACAAACGAAAATTTCATGCTTTTCAATTATATAACTGGTATATTTCCAACCTTTAAATACAACGCACTCTTCACTAAATTTTCGTCCTCCTGAGGATGCAGAGTTGTTTCTTCTTTATATTTTAAAAGCAAAGGTTTCCAAATGTACGAACCAGCAAATATTCCGGCCGCAGATACTACTAATAGGTCCACCCAACTGAATCCTCGTGGACGTCGAATTCGTATCATAACTAGAAGGCTCGAAAGATTATTTCATTCGTTCAGATCCTTCATTACGACCTGATTGTTGGCTAAGATAGGGCTTAAGAAAATACAGACTTCCGTGATACACTACTACGGTGGCAACAATAAACTGTACAGATTTAAATAGCTTCGCCCCAGAGAGCATGTTTCCTCCTGCGACACTCCCACCAACTCCTACACAACCCTGACTCGTAGTTTGTCTATGGACACTCCCAGGGGTGACAATCTCAGGTCTATATTATATACTCTCTGATCTCAGGAGCATGAAACTACCTATTTAATCTCGCGACTTGCGTTTATATAGTGCTGCCCTCAGAGGATTGGAGTACGCCAAATTGTGTTCAAAGAATACTTACGGCCGGTTTCACAAAATTTTAAGTAGACTTGTAGTAGAAATTGAAGATGGACTTCGGAGACGTTTCCATTTCACCATACTCTGTAAGGCGAACTTAGTTGGACTTAAATTTAAGCCCTCTTACCCATTTTAAGTCGTGCTTTACATCGCAAAAATTGTGAGTATATTGTGAAGTGCTGCTTTTGATTGTGATTGCTGCGACAATTGTGATGAGATCTTGACAAGCCTTGTAGTATGCCGAGGTGGATCAAGGAACGGTCCGAATACTTCGAAGAGCTCTATGAAAGTGATTTTGATATCCGATTTCGCCTATCAAAAATGGCAACACTAAATGTTTTGGAACTAATTGAAGACCGACTGGAATGAGCAACATCGCTGAAAATGTTGATTTTATACATACTAGTTACACATTAATTTGATTCTGATGCAGCAGCGTCCATCTGCATATCAAAGCAATTGCTTGATGCTGAAAAGCTGAAAAATAAATTTCTCCATTTTCAGCAAGTACTGCAACAAAATCTTTGGAGACGTGTTCCTTGAAACTTTCCCGACAGCCTTGAAATTGTCCAATCCGCAGTCGCTTCGTTAAGAATTGTTCATTTATCATTCGAAGATCCAAAGGGGATCTAATCAAGAAAAAGTGATCTTCAGTTCTGGAGAAAAACTTGGATTCGAAACAATTTGTGCTATTAGTGCAATGCATTGAGAGGCAATTTCCGTCACGCGGGATATTGACCACACGCCAGAGAATATGTGCAAGTTTAAACACTCTCTAGTGACTCGTGCAATGTACAACGCTCTTGTAGTCAGTACGAGGCCTTCTTACAAGATAATAGGAAATGTTTCATTGCTGAAAATTTGTAACAGTTATTTGTTTCTTCTTTTTACGGAAATCGTTGTAAATAATACGATTAGGACGAGTATAATGTTTAATTTTGGTCCTTATATTGTAAAACAGAACAATATACACAAAGAAGTATTTAAAAAAATATAATTGATGTATTGTTACATATTTATTACTTTTTAGTACATATTTATGTATATTATAATACATATATGTACATATTTTCCCAATTTCTAGTACATAATTATCCGGGCCCTATTTATAACTTATTATGAAACTACACTAACGCCATAATTCCTGCTGGCAGTCGTTTGTCGACAAGCCGGCGTCGCTAGCTAAATTAGTTTACTACGCTCCGTGAAGTCACAGAGGTTAAGGCAAATTCGAGACTTGCGGGTTCCTGGTTGGGTGACCGGCTAGGAACCTAAGGATCTAACGGCGTCGATCCCCTGACCGAAGGGATAAAAGGCTCTGACTGCAACGTAGCTAGACTGGACAGTATAGTAAATGAGGATTACTCCATATAAGCGCTCAACCCCCAAGGGATCAAGCGACGCGTTGGGTTTACGACGACGCGAAATTTATTTAGCTTGAGAATATTTTTTTTCTCAAAAACCGCTAGAATTTTTTTCTTTACATTTTCTTCCTATATGTAATAAAGGTCGGTAAAAAAAGTGCTACTCCAATATTCGGATGTTTATCGGTTTTTTCGAAAATTGCAAAAAAGTATTTAAAAATACAAAATTGAAGAAAGATATTTTTGCCTCAGAAAAGTATGTTTTAAAAATTTAGCTCTTTAAAAAAGGTTGTGAACATATTTTTGTAAAAATTAGTAGTGCCTGCTCTGGGAATAGACAACAGGGAGGGCACACAAAGTTACAGGATCAAATAAAGTTAGGCACTTAAAAATGTTTGATATTTGGATTTTTAAGGCACGTAAGTATTATTTTCAATCGAATTATCTACCAGGAAGACAGTCTAAACACAGGATATATTAATTAAATTTAGTCTTCTGATTTTAGTTTCTGCAAATTTATCTATTACTAATTCATTAAAATTAACTGAGTCTCGTAAGAAAACATTTTCTACTGATAATATACATAGTTCATTCAATCTCTCTTCCGACATGATATTTCTCAAAAATGTCTTTAATCTTTTCAAAGTGGAGAAAGCTCTTGTAGGAAAAAAATTGAAGAAAAATTGGAGCATTTTCTGAGAAAGTAATTGTTTACAATTTAAAATTTGCATATGTTTGAAGCAAAATTGAGCTAAACATACTCATATTTTCTAAAAATTGAACATAAATTTATTTAAAGACGTTTTTGATGAACACATTTCGTTAAGAAAACATGTATCTTCATAATTATAGTTATAAGAGGAAGCCGAAAAATTTTTGAATTTTTGCAATTTGGAAAAATCAAGGAATTCGACAAAAATTGGGCCTGCACTCTTGTGCGTCCTTTACGCTGGGGTCAAAATTAAATAACAAAAATTCGTGCTTTTTTATTCTGAAAATGTTCTACGAGCTTCATGTAAAGTACCTCCCAAAATTAAAATATGTTCCAAAATCAAACGGGGACCGCGACATCCTCCAGATCGATTGGAGAATATCCATTTTAGTGAAAATCCTGCTTACGGTTTAGCGGCTAGCGTTGTTCAGAGAGACGGATGGTCAGGCGTTTTGCCTTCAAACCATTTTTCGGTATTAAAGACTCACAAAACATTGATTCCAACAACACAATATGTTAGAGGAAGTAATTTACTATACTTTAGGGACAAGATTTATCCACTTTTTCATTTTCAATGCCCGGCAATAAGAGTTTTTCTGTCAAAAATTCGCCCAAAATTCGTTTTGTCCACAGCATTACAATACTTTTTCTATACTGCGTAAGCAGGAGCGAGAAAGTAAAACTAGCCGTGGTACAGAATGGCATAGACTCTCTCGTACCATTTAGTTTTCTAATTTCTTTGATCTGGGCTAGCTTTCTGGTCTTGCCCCATCCTCTTGCAAGTGTCATCTATCGCCATGCAAATTTTTTTTTTAATTTTGCAAGTTTTTCTAATGTTTCTAATCGTATATTCGAAATATCACTTTTAGAATATTAAAGAATAGTGGTAGTTTTCGTTGAAAAAGTTGGAGCAGTTTTTAAGAAAAAATAATTTAAGTTCTAGAGTAAATGCGAAATTTAACGTTCTTTGTCACAGAAATCTTAAGTTTTCGAAAAACTTAACATTTAAAGTCATTTGAACCGCTTTCACTCACAAATGCAATAATGTGTACAAATTGCTAGAAATGGGCATATTTCGGCTTGAGAGGTATTTCAAAAAAATTACATATGCGTAATTTTTGAAAAAACAAAAATATATAGCAAAATTAGTTTTATCTAATCTTAAACAGTGCAATTGGCAGCGTCCGTACGATAAGTGTGAAGAAAAAATTTTGAACCAATTTTTGAGGAAATGGCGTTTGAGCGTTTTTGAAGTCGCTGAATTCTTAGCTCATTTTCACAGAAAACGTTTGAGTTTTCGTGAAATACATCATTTGAAGCACATGTACTCATAAAATCAATAATGTGAACAAATCACCGCTAATGTAAATATTAACGACTTGAGTGACAAGAGAAAATACATTTTTTTAATTAAAAAACAAAAGATAAAACAGAAAGGCGTTTATGTCATCTTATAGAGAACATTTAGCACTATCCCTACCAAAAGTTTAAAGAAAGAATTTGGAGCCGTTTTTGAAAAAATCTTGTTTCTGTTATTTTCTAAAATTTCACTAATTGCACGCTATTTTACGCGAAAACTACTGAAGGTTTCAAAAATGTACATGACCTTAATGAAAAAACGAGTTATGGACAACAAATTTCGTTTGAAGAAAAAATCACTAGATTCAATTTTGTAGTTGTGGAAAGGCGCCAAACAAATTCTAACTTCTGCAATTTACGAAAATGCACATTAACAGCAAAATCGGATCTATGCTGCCTTTATAAGTGTATATTACTCTATTTTTACAAGAAATTTTAATGAAAACATTTGAAGCAAAATTTTGAAAAAAATTTGAAAATGCCCCTGGGACTTCGTGTAAAGTACCCCAAATTTTTTAAGAATATTGACTGATGAATAAAACTGATTATCAAAAAGAAAACATATTTATTTTAACAAAAGTGTGATTTATATTGAATTAGTTTGTATTTGTATTGTATATTTTTTTTAAAAGACTTAATATGTTGATAACAAATAATGTACAGTAGCTTCCGGGTCAATGACCCTCATCTCGATAAGGTTTTTGTCCAGTTTCCCTGATCCATTGAGCAAATGCTGAGATGTCCCCTTATTTTGCTCTGAACGTAAATGTAGCTTATTATGCGCACGTTTTGTTGAACTCTTCTTTTGCTTGGTAGGAGAAGAGGGAAGGGCGAGTTACTATTTTGTTAGCAATGCAGAAAACTCATACTTGCATTTCGTTTACCGATGCAAATAAGTTTTCTATAACTCGGAAACAAACATGTCTATTTTTTTTCAAATATTCTTAATCTCTCGATTTTTTAAAATTTATTTTTATTTATTTATTTTGAAACTTTTACTCTATTTCAACTATTTATAGTTAAAATGACGTGAAGGGGTTCTGAAACTCAAGAAAATGTGCGCAGATAATCTTCTCCCCCAAACGTCGCATAGTTTTTACTGTTTTATTGAGTAAATAAATCTAAATATTTTTCAAAATCGCAAAGCTTCCACTCGAGCCAAATCGACCGGGGAGTACCTAACTTGGAAAAATAATCCTACGTAAAATTTTGGCGCTTGCGGTGTTCACAGACAGGACAGACGGACGAACAGACAGACAACAGAGAGTCGGACATACAGACGGGCCGACGTTTTGAAAAAGAAGAAAAAATGCTTTTTCGGTATGAGGGAACCGTGAAACATATTTCCGTTGAAATATTGAAATCGATTTTCCGCGGCATTACTTAACTTTCTCTATGCGTACTACGTATACGTGAAAGTAAAAATACCAGTTGTTAAGTAATAACACTAAGAGGAAGGAAAGTTTCAGTAAACGGTGCAATCTCACCCATTTTGTGTACCTTTAATTTACTCCAAATTATGCAAAAAACAGTAATAGTTTTGAAAAAATTGCACCTAACTATATTTAAAGATCTATTATTCACGAACAGATTTCTCTAAAAAATCAATCTTCAAAAATGTTTGTGGAGGATGTATACAATGTTTTAAACTTTTGTAATTTTCGACAATTTCAGAGTTCTGTGAAATTCGGACATGTATGATTTTTATTGGTGTGTGTGTTCTATCCATTAGGGAGTCCAGATCCATTAAGGAATATCAAACTGGTGAAAATCCATTTACATTCGAAATACATTTTTTTAGTGTCAAGAACCTGATTTTGACTGCACAGCATATTAAAGGAAGTCATTAAGAATCAATGGTTCACATTTTTCTAGTGTAAGGGACCTATAAAATGCTGTAGCATTAAAATACATTTCAATATTAAGTACCGTACGAGAAATTAAAACGAAAAGGAAAGACGTTTCAGACAAATGAGATCTACCTACTTATTTTGAATAATCAGATTTTTTATGGAAGGTAATTCTTTAAAATTTCTTACGTGTCTTCTGGTCCACGATAACCAGCGAACCCGGGAAGCTGGAGAGGGCTAGTTGTCAGTCAATAGCCCACCCTCTCTTAAAAAAATTAAACTTGGTCATCCTTCTTTCTTACATTGCAAAGGATATGAGATATTTCGACATGTTAAATCGGTCCGAATCATAACTTTAACCATCTAATTAGATGTTTCTGTATGATTAAAAAAATGTAAAATGAATTACTCATGATTTACTCAATGAATTTCATTATTTTATTAATTGTAGGTACACATTCTTGCATCTTCCCTTATTAAATGAGAGGAATACTTGAGCAGTGTTCGCCTCTGCATTTTCAGCACCTAAAGATTGGCTAATTTAATGTCGTTTATTTATTTTTTTTTTCGAACAAGCTAATTAGACTTGAGAGGTTCGCAGTTTGTTGGGGGTACGTATTAATTTAGAAAGAATTAACAATTGAGCAAAATCGTAAAATATTAAAAATTTAATAATCAAGTTTTCCTGCAAGTAATTGTTTGTCCACTCTCGCTTATTCAATTTTTCGAACTTGCATAAAGCAACTAATTCCATTCCAAAGCGCAATAATTCCATGCCGAAGATGAATTTTAATAATAACGTGCACATTTCTCTTACTTTTTCACCTGTCTTTGTACGATTTTTTTTCTTCTCGAATTTCTCATTACCTCTCAATAATTGTAATAGTAATAAATACACAACTTGGTTCAATAGATTCAAATAAATTAATTGAACATAAAAAATTGTCTTAAGGAATTTTTAGAAATCCCTAAGCTTTCCCCGACAACATAAATCATATACGTTGATTATTTTTAAAAAGTAATGTTACTTGATATTTTTCAAAATGGTGCCTTCCGTTTAATATTTAAGAAATCACCAGCCTATAAATAAAAGAAAGAAATCGGATGGTATAAAATCTACCTATTATCTACCTTCGAGATTCCTGAGTGTAACTGCTTTACTGACAAATTCTACAAGCTTCGATGCCAATAAAAGCAACGTTGCCTTGCAGCACGATAAATCCCCATCTATAGTGTAGTAACTAATTGCAATACTTGGCATCTATGTGCCGTTTCCGTAGCAACATGTCAGCGTCAGAGGGCGAACTTGTGCGCGGCGTTTACGGGGTCCATGCCGCCAATAAATGGCAGTAGTTGTTACTCGTTGTTCGGTTTACGAAGTAGTGAGAAATGTTTCCGTAAAGCTCCTGGAATGTAGAGTTACTCGATTACTTTTCTTATGTCTGGTTTGTTTAGCGGGAAACTGTAATTTATATTCGAAAACATTGCGATAAAGTGCCGCTAATGGTGTAAACCGCAACTCTTTGTGTATCCGACTTATTTTATCGTGTGCCTCAGTTGTAATAATATGAACAAGTTTTGCGTTTATATCAATGACTTTTATAGTGGTGTGGCACCTTCAGTTTGTACATTTTTATTTTCGGGTATCTTGACATAATAATGGATGTTGTCGAAAACCTGCAAGTGTTTGTGAAGAATTCCCCAGAAACTATGTATGTGATTAAATTTGACTTCAAATTAGTACATTATAATTAAATAAGTAGTAAGGCAGAAATGGAGTCTGACAATTCAGTTGATGGTGACTGTGAAACAGATTATGAAAATAGTGAAAAATTACCAGAAAATTCTACAAATAGGAAATGTAAACTGAAAGAAGGATGTGAATTTCAGAGTGATGAAGAAACTGATCATTCATCGGATGAGTCTGATTCAATTGAATTAGATGCACCAAAAAATGATCATAATTTATCATTACAAACAAATGATGGAGATATTTCTGGCAGTATTTGTGAAAATGAATGGCATGAATTACCTTCTGAACATCCAAAACTCCCTCTTAAATGTAGAAAGACAATAGACACAGAGAGTAGAAACAATGAAAGCTACAATGACAAATCTAATCATAGTGTGACAAGTGTTTTGGAAGGAGAATTGGAAGTTCAAATACAGAAAAAGGATGATACTCTTGATATTCCTGGCCATAGTGATGATTTATCTTGTGTGTCTGATGTAGAAAGTAACGATGGTCAGAGTAGCATAGATATGTTGCATAATGACAGAAACAAAGACGGTGGCAATAGTGAAAACATTGTTAGTATTGGTATTAGAAAAGTGAGTGAACCTGTTGAAGAAATGGAACAGTTAGATTTTGAAGCAGAAGAAGTACAAGATAAGGAGGAAAAAGAAGAAGGTGAATGTGAAATTAGGGATGAAAAAAGTGATGAAGGTGAGCTTGAAGGTGATGGTTTAGAAGAAGGTGAACTCACAGATGAAGAAGAAAATAGGCCTGAAGAAACTGAACCTAGACCTATATGTCGTTTTTACAGTAGAGGTCAGTGTACATGGGGGTCAAGCTGTAGATTTGTGCATCCAGGAGTGACTGATAAGGGCAATTACACTATGTTTGATGTAGTGAGACCTCTTTTGCCGGTTAATGGACATCCTGTTTATCAACCAGCAGATTACCGGGTACCATATGAAAAACTTCCTAGCATGGCCATGCAGTATCACTCACCTGTGAAAGAAGAACCATTAATTTTTGAATCGGCTTGGGAAAGAGGACTTCGACAAGCAAAAGAAATGATGAGAAAATCAAATCAGAGGAAAGAAACAGATATGGATTTTGAAGAGAAGAAAATGAACTTAAGTCTTGGTCAAGAAGAACTTGACAAAGAAAATGATTATTATATTAGGTCTGCTAGCCCTGTGTATAAAGAGGATGAACGATGGAATGTTGATATTGATCCATATAGTTACAGGGATGAAACGCTCACAATGGAACATTATGATGATATTTCTGATTTGTATTACCATCGACCTAGAGGGTCAGGGCGTGACTACTGGAGACGTGTTCATTATGAAACTGAACCCACTCGCACAATTCGGTTAGAATCAGAATATGTTAGCTTCAGACGGGAAAGAACAAGTAGTAAATATCATGGTCATCATCAGCATAGACAGGCTTCTCAAGAATTCTATGAAAAGTATGAGAAAAAGTCAACTCGTCAAAAATCACACTCGACCAGAATTGTTACTATGGAACAAAGTGATAAACATCGTAAAGAGGAAAGATATGGAGAATCTTCACTTCAAAGTCGTCGGGGTGATGAATGGGCTGATCCATGGATGCGTTCAAAATCTCCTGTAACCAGGAAAAGCGGAGGTCATGTGTCCCGTCGTCGATCACATTCATCTGGTTCTCCACATTCATCAACTGGCAATAGTAGAAGTTCAAGTCAGTCGAGTCACCATTCTGTCAGTCATAGTCGCTCTAGAATGCAGTCCAAAAAGAGTTCAATTTCATTGTCAGCTTCTCATAATGTTTCCTCTCATACACATAGAAATCCTAGGAAAGTCCTTCTTCCCACACCAAGGTCCGCTGAAATAAACTCACCTTTAAATGTATCCTCCCAGAAATCATCAAAGCATGTTGGAGAACTGAGAGATTTTGGAAGGAATAAATCTGTTTCCTCGAGTTTCATTCAGTTAGAGAAGAAGGCAGCAAATGAAAGAGCCTTATTGATGAATCCTCCAGCACCATCACCACAAAGACAAAAGGAAGTTCAACCACATTCTCCTGCAATGATGAGAAGATCTGCACAAAATCCCCCTCCTCCAGTGTCTCCTGCAAGATCTAATTCATCTGTGTCGTCTTCAGGATCAGATTCTAGTGGATCTAGTAGTGATTCATCAGAATCCAGTTGTTCATCATCATCAAGCAGTCGAGAACCTTCCCCAAAAGTTGTTTACCCTCCAAAGAGGTTAATCATGGAAGAAAGGGGCAGATTAGCATTGGCAGCAGAAACTTTAAAAGTCAAAGCCATGGATGCTTTGAAACTTTCGGGGCAAAAACAGCAAATCAAATTAACTCTAAAAACTAGTTCAAGTGTTCAAAATAAAACAAGAATAGAGTCTGGGTTGCCTGATTTACCTCAGTTAAATCTAGTTAGAAAAGACAGAGTTTTGCCTGTACTGGTTGGGAGAAAAAGACCTGCTGAAAATCCTGTATGTATTGAAGCAGGTATACCATCCAAAATGGCATCTCTGCCTAAACCTGCCCAGAAAACAGTCACGTCAAGAAGAGAGGAATTACTTAAACAATTAAAGGCTGTCGAAGATGCTATAGCTAGGAAAAGATCCAAAATATGAAAATTTTGTTTAAAGATCATATATGATTTTGTGATACAAAGTTACTTTTCATTCCTATACAAATAAGATTGCTCATTAAGTATGAAACATAAAAGTAATAGTAGTTGTTTCACATCATTATGCGTTCTTAAACACAATAAACAGCTTTTAGAATTAATAAGAAATATTTATTGTAAAAGGTCCTAGTTTATATACATTTTAAATGTTATATCCTTCATTATTCCCATGTATATTTTGTTTTAATTTTTTACTGTTGTATTATTAGTGTTAGTTTTTAATTGGTAGTATAAGTAAGTTTCATGATTTTCATGTTTATTTGGGAGGTTTTCAAAGTAATGATTGTGATAATTTTGTTTTGACATGATTTCTATCACCTGTAAGAGTGAATTTAGTCCATAATAGAGTATCATATAGTATGGAAAATGGAAGGAATTTTTAAATAATCCAATTCCAAAAACCAGTAAAGTGATACAAAATAATGCACTTGATTGTATGTGTATTGAAATAATGTTACAATTACAGTTGTTACATTAAAAATTAAAAATAGTGCAAATAAAATAATCAAAATTTATTGCAAATGTAGTAAAACATTAATAACAAATCTATAATTATGTGTAATGTTTGTGTGGGAATTTTCAAATATGTGTATGAGGATTTATTTTTTACATAGCCATCCAAAGAGGTCCACAAGCCTATGTACTCTCCAATTCAATGAATATCTGAATCTTTCAGTGATTTGTATTGGTAATTGCTTGGAATGTGGTTTTATCTCCACCCAGTGATGGCTGTGGCTGCTTTGTAGCGTAATTTAATTAGTAATAGAATTGTGTATTTAGTTCATATAGGTAAGTATGTAAATTAATGTTTGTGGAGTTGCTGGGAGGAAATAATGATCAATAGGAATTACATCCACTGTCATTTAAGGTGAAATGGAATTAAAAGTAGCAATAGATTAGATTAAATGATAAAGCAAATGTATAATTCACACACACACAAAAATGCATTTTGAGTTCACTGTTGTGTCCAAGTTTTCACCAATAGTATATGGAATTATGTAAATATGAATATTTATATTGTGCATAATCTTCTTTGCTAGTCATTTATATCTATTGCCATTACATGTGAAACACTAATGTAGTGATATATGCATAATATTAAAACAAATATATTTCTAAATACCTTGTGTATTTGTGAATGAAAGGAAATCCATGGATTCTATTCTATTGAGTTACCAGATTAAATAACCCCGGCTACATAAGTAATATGTTAGATACCTGTTCACGATGAAAAATTGCCTTATGATCAGTTATGAATGAAAACCTGTAAACTGAAATATCAAATTATTGTTCTGAAAACAGAATTATTTTTTAACGATAAAAGTTCTGAATTGCAAATTTTTCTACTTGAATCAGTTAAATGAGTAAGATTTATGTATTCAGTATTTTTAAATATATTATATTATTAAATCCATTGGGGGCCATCTATAAATCATATAACGCAAATGTAGAGTATTTTGAATACCCCCTTTCCCGCATAGTGCACTTGAACACCCCCTATAATAATTACGTAACACATGCGACCAGGTGTTACGGGACGGATCCAGCTGATCATTTTGGAGAGAGCCATCATAAATTTTTGTTAAATAATAATGTTAATTATTTTTGTAGTGTATGATGCTATACAATATTATTTTTTAAATAATTACATAATTTGAACATAAACATTAAAATCAATTTTTTTCAAATAAAAAAAGGAATCAAACGATAGCTCTTAGTCTTGGTCTTGCGCCCACCACTGCTTACAACAAGATCCCCCGATCACCAAAATAAAATCAACTATAAAGCAGAAATCAGTAATATTAATTGTATTTGTGTTATGTATTAAAATTTATAGAAATTAAAGATGAAATAGGTGGCAATGATACTGTGTAATTCTGCTGCATAACATTAAAATTGAGGACAATATTTGAATGAAGGACACGTGGGTGAGATACTTTTTGACAAGCCGAGCACATGCTTTCACGGATGACACATGGACCCCGTGTCTACATGCTAATTTAATTTGATTCTAGAATATACTATAGGTCAGTTTTGAATACTTTTTTCATAAATAACAGATTCAATCAATATATCATTAATGAAAAAATATTTACATTTATTGTAGCAATTTATACTTCATACCTTTCTTAATCTATTATGTTCTTAATTTAAATTGTTAATATGTTGGTGTTTTAATATAAGATTGAATTAAAGGATTTCTTCAGCAAATGTTGAAAAATTTTAAAAAGAAATCAGCATTACATAACACAAAAAATCTGAGCCCTTACCCCTGTGTAACACTGCATCAAATACCCTCTCCCTCTTTAGCACTGCAATTTATGGATGACTCCTTACTTTATCTTATTTCTCATATTGCCTCAGTGTTTAGCCTTAGCACACTTTCGAAGCAAATTGAAATCAGATCAGAAATATTGAATGTACTTTAAATTGTATTCATCTTGGTGGAAATGATTTCTAGACTTGCAAAATTATAGAAATGTTTTTGATTAATAGAAAAGGTACAATTACATGCTACATCTATTTAATCCAAAATCACATCTAAATTTTAATAGTTTCTTTAAGAATCAAGAATATCCTTTTCAGTGATTCGTATATTAAAGCAAGGGTTTGTCGTAAGATAAATCGATTTTCTCTAAGCATTTTTTAATGAAAATATTTGCTTATTTATTTCTTATCTCCTGAAGAGCAGTGATGTGACTTGCCAGAATAAAATATAGGAGTAAGGATATTATTTGAGAAGACAGTTCTTTTTATTTTGAGAAAAGATCTGTCAGTAGTATCACGTGTATTCTCATAACTGTACGTGAGGGAGGTATATAGATCAGACATTAACCATAAATTTTAAGGTTAACTTAAATTCATTGTAATTATAAATGAACTGCAGATTCTAAATTTTGATCCTATTGTGATCCCATGCTCATACTTGTAAATTATGAATATTTGTGTGTTTATAATTTTATGTACTAACAAATACCACATGAACATTCTATAGGAACTAATTGGTTGTTAATACCCTACAGCAGTTTTGGGGAAAATTGAATATTTTATTTTTATGTTGAAATATTTTATTTTTATGTAGGAGTAACTAATCTAGGACAACACTGAGCTTTTATAGCTAATTTTAATTGGTGGTAACTGAAAACTTGTGAGGGAGGACCCTTTAATAGTATCAGCTACTACCCTTTAATAGAGGACCTCATTCTACTGAATTATTGGTTACAGCATCATCTTTGGCATGTTGTTGTTTTAAGAATTTAGAATTTTTAGAATTGATCCCTCCATCTCTTCTGTGGCTATAATTTTATAAATTTAAAGAATACTGGCTTTGTCATTTAAAATTCTTTCCATGTGTACTGTGCAATTTCACATTTATTAAAACTTAGTAATTGTAAAATAAAAATCTTTTAACTGACAAGTCATAAAAATTAACCTAGCTATTACAATTATTTCTCTCCTCAAATTTGTCATTATTAATTTTTTGTTCTTGCCAGATGTCTTATTTACTTTTTTTTTTTAAGCTCTTTCGAGACTTATGAACAATTTATGTTCTGCTTGCTCTAAACAATTTTCCATAAGTTGATATAACCTGAATATATGCAAAATGTACATTTATAATATGATTTTTTGTATTTGAAAAACATTTCATAATTTCAAATGCAAATGATATCAATGTAACAATTGAGTTACGGAATATTAGGCAGCCTTGTATGACTTCTTGATGGATAGTTACTACATTGCTTTCATGTCATCTATTTAAATCAGTTTTAAATTGTTTAGAGATAAAAGCATCTTAGAACATTTAAATAATGTTACGGTATTCCTTTTCCTTCATTTGTCTCTTATTATATGATCAAAGGCTTTTATGTAGTCTATAAATGCTACAACTGTTAAATCATACCATTAGTGAAGCCGTTTAAAAATTTTCTGTTGACATTTCATAAAAATCACAGCCTCTTTACCTCAGGCATGAACAGTAACATGTTTCAGTAACAGTTTAATACGTTATTCACTCAGCAGCTTTTAAAAAGATTATAATTTTCATATTCATGAAAAGTGAATTAGGACAATAAGACACAGGAGTTTCAGTAATGACATGTTGAAATGAAACCTCCCTCTATAAAAACCCAGAATATCCTTGTAAACATTTTTAAAATCTCTAAAAAATTGATGTATTAAAAAATGATATTAAATATGGCACTTAGAATTTTAAAAAGAGTCTAGTAGCAACTTTGATCTCTATAATATGCTAAGGATAAAGTAATGGTTTTGTAATATTTATAAAAAGCCATAGACTTAGGACCTTGTAAGTGAACTACTGCTGATTAGGAAGTTGCTCCCCTGTTATCGTTCTAACAGATTTAAAACAAAAAATACATAACACAACATAAACAACAGATTCCTGAAACGCACATTATAATCATGCATATCTCAGAAACAATGTGTCCTAAGCCCTTGAAAGTAGGTTTCATATTTGTACAGAAGAAATGAGCTCAGTTTTTTCAGAAAAATTCTATAAAACGAGAATCTTTTAGAAACTTAATATATTTTTGGAGATTTATATCTTTAAGTTTTGCCTCTGAAACCCGAAATTATGTAAACTTAAATTGAGAGATAAAGATGTATTGCACTTTAGATAGAATTAAAGGGACTATTTGATTTTCTGTGAGATATAGTCTCAAAATTTGCCAAAACAGGTCATATAATATTGTATCATTCGAACACTCCAGTGGCATGAAGATTTTTGTGTCACGATTGTAAACACTGAAAACCTACTGTAATATGCAAATACAAAGCATGAGGGTAAATACAATTGAGAAGTAGCCTTTTGAAGTTAGGTTTTACTGTCAAGCAATTTGCGCTTCTAACACAAATTTTTATATAGTGTGCTGTTTTCATGTGGGTCCAGCAGGTGAGTATTTTACACCTTTACGTTTCAAATTGGTCATGCCTTCATATGGGAAGTATACCTGCATACAAAATCTTTGCTTTGAACCATATTACAAAGTGCATATTTTCAGAATAAAATATTTTATTTTCCTCCTTATTCATGTTACATATAGAATTACATGCCTGTGATGCACATTCTCACTGATTTTGGCAAAAAGGTTAAGTAAATTGCTGAAATGGATATCATTTCTTTGAATATTTCAAAAGCCAAATGATTTGGTTCTTGCTTACTCTCAAGCTTTGCATTTGAAAAGCAAAAATGTCAGAAATTTGAATAATCAAGTCATTAATTTCTTCAGTGATTACTTGAGTAACAGGGTAACTTTATTATTTGAAATGAGATTACATAAAAATAAAATTCTAGATTATAGAATTGAAAATAAATTGGGGGATTTATTATTTATTGCAGTATTTTTGGAAAAGTTTTGTCATGTGTTTATGTAAAATTAGGAAATTTGTGTAGCCAACAATGTATAAAACATCACATAGAAATCTAGTATACATAATACTTTTATAACTAGTTTCAAGAAACGAAAACAGAGTGTTTATCTTCGTTTTTCAAGTTTATTTATTATCAGTTGAAATTATTACCCTCCCACATCACAGATCCAAATAACAAGCTTTACCAAGTCATGTTATGCCATCTACATCCTTAAGTAAAATTCTAACTTAAGATATGCTATGAAAAGTGTAATTAGCAGATTTCACTTGCACCTAAAACATGGAATCATATTCTGGGGAAATTCCCCACAAAGTATTCACACTTTCATCATCCAAAAATGAATATTGAAAACAATGACACTCACAAACATGAGTCCTGCAAACCACTGTTCAAAAAATTATAAATCCTACCCTCCCATGCACATACATATTTTAAATATTAATCTTTACAAAGAAGAAACAAGGATTCTGTTACTCTAAACACAGAAGTTCATAACTATGATACTAGATAAAAATAAATTTGCATGTCTCACACAGTGAAACTTCACTTTTTCAAAAAAGTGTACTCTTAACCAACTCCCTAGTGAATTTACAAGTCTAACCCAATGCACATATTCACAAATAAACTGAAATGTTTCTGTTAAACCATAGATTCAACAGTTCAAAAGAATGTATACATCATAAACGAGCATCTACATTAATTTAAACTAGTACTAATAACTTTGCATATTTTGTTCAATCTTTTGGAACCCCAAAGCCGATTGTTGGATATAAGACAATCTCATATGAAGACAATTTTTTTCCTTTCATTCTTTTTTATTATTATTGTTTTTCAATTTTCGTCTTCTTACACTACCATTTATAAAATTAATTAGCATTGTGTTGTATTTAGAACCAAAATTAATTGAATTTATAATTTCTGTATTGTATTTAATGTTTAGAAATACCCATACAGTAATATTCGCGCAACTTTTCTTGACCGATGACCTTGAACCCCCACCCTTGTGCAAGAAACAGTTGAAGGCAAAAGCTCGCAGCGGGCACTGATGACAACCTTCCAAGCGTTAAAACTTCGTTGGCGCGAAACAGAAGCTAGTCAAAGCCAGTTGCTATTACAGTGCAGAACCTCTGTTCAGGCTTTTTGTCTAAATCAAAAGAAATGGCTGAGTCAGGTCCAGGTCCTTCAAGGGAGTCACCTAAAACTCCTGAAAAAGTTAAGAGGACATATCGTAGCGGCGAACGCAAAATGATTGAAAAAGTGGTTCATGCATGTGAAATGGAAAAGGGGAACAATGTTTTGTTGCATCCTCTAAGTCATGCTCTAGATCGGGCTTCTGCGTATACTGGAGCCAGTATTTCCACTATACGTAGAATAAAGTCAAAAAGAGCCAATGACCCTTCACAATCCCCCGAAACGCCCGGTAAAAAAAGGTAACATTCAAGGAAATCAATTTATCATACTCTCTGTAATTATATTTCTTACATACTATTTCCATATACTTTACACAGATCTTCAAATGAAAGGCTGATTTATAGTACTTTAAGACATTAAAAATGTTCGCCTTGTTACTTCCTCTTTAGACAGTCACAATTTATAAGAAGAAAGTATTACAATGAATGTATTACAATAAAAGTATTTCTCACTAGAGGCAAACAAAAGTCAAGAAATTAACCAGTCATGTATTAAAAAATGTGAGGAGCAATTTTAAATACAAATCTGACACAGAACATTTCTATTAAAGATGTACTGAGAGCAAAAATCAATTAAGCTAAAATGAAAAAGTTGCGAATGCTTAAAGTACAAATCTTAATAATCTATTATTTTCTGGAACTGAATATTACTTTACTACAATCAGTCAATGAATAATTGTTATTGAGTATTATTTTTATAATTATGGCATAATATAATATTAAAAAACAAAAATATTAATGTTTATTAATTTTTAATTTGAATTGAATCTCTTTAAATTGAATTGAATTTCCTTCCTCCATAATCAGTATTGCTATTTGGTATCCACTCATTAAAAACAATGATGGTTTAATTAAATAACATTTAATTATGATATAATCTAATGTTTTAACATTTCTTTATTTTTAATCCACTTTGCCTTATTGACTTCAAAATGATTTTAGTTTTTTTCTGATCAGCAAAATACAAACATCTGCATTTTGCTGGGCATTAAACTTGGTTGCATTATGACATAAAAATGAATTCCTTCTTCTTAATTCTGTCAACACTAATATTGTTTTTAAAAATCTAATTACTTATGATATTATAAATCAACCATTCATTCTAAAAATTTGGAAACAATTGTGAAAAGATGTAAAAGGAAAATATAGATATACTTCAATTATAATAAATTGGACACCTCTGTAATTATTAAACTAAGGCATCCTATCTTAAAATATATAAAATGGAATTTTGATGTAATTGCGTCATCATTTTTTGCTAATTTGAAATATTCCATAATATTTACATATTATTTAAGGGCTTATTCTTTTCTTTTTTATATTAGAACAAGAACAAGAGGTAAGGTTGCTGTTGATGATTTTGACAAGAGAGTTATTCGAGATACAATCCAGCATTTTTATTCAGTAGAAAAAGTTGTTCCATCAATAGACAAACTTCTACCTGTTCTGCGAGAAAAGATTAATTGGAAATGGGGGAAAAGCTCTCTTAGAAAAACATTGCACAGCATGGGTTTTTTTTGGAGAAGAGTTCAAAATAAGAGAACTTTGCTTCTGGAGAGAGCTGATATTGTGGATTGGCGAACTCGTTTCATTGTACAAATGAAACATTTCCGAGAGAATGGGAGAGAAATTTTTTACCTAGATGAATCATGGATCGACAGCAATCTTACTGTGAGAAAATGCTGGCAAAGGAAAGACGTTATTGGTGTCACTGATTGGGGAAGTACATCTAAAAGATTTATTGTTGCCAGTATAGGTTCCAAAAATGGATTCATT
Source organism: Gryllus longicercus (assembly GCA_038098605.1). NCBI lineage: Eukaryota > Metazoa > Arthropoda > Insecta > Orthoptera > Gryllidae > Gryllus > Gryllus longicercus. The sequence continues at coordinate 945,479 of JAZDUA010000406.1, read as the reverse complement.
GAGGAGGCTCAATTAATATTTAAAGCCAAATCAACAACAGGGGATTATCATGGTCAGATGAACTCAGAAAATTTTGAAAGATGGTTTTGTACAAAAATACTTGACAATCTGCCTCCTGAATCAGTAATAGTGCTGGACAATGCATCGTATCACAGCAGACAGGTAGACAAAACCCCATGCAGATATGACACCAAAATAACCATGGTTCAATGGTTAGAAAATAAGGGCATTTCATGTGATATGTCCATGAGAAAAGAAGCACTATTTAAAAAAATTAAGGAAAATAAGCCTGCTCATAAGACATATGTTGTAGATGAAATTGCAGCAAAAAAAGGCCACACAGTAATTCGTCTGCCCCCATATCATTGTGATTTGAACCCCATAGAACTTGCATGGGCTAAAATCAAAAGATATGTCAGAGAGCAGAACATTTCAGGAGATATGTCGGCAGAAAATTTGCTTAAGCTAACTAAATCAGCTTTTGCACAAGTATCACCATCAGACTGGGAAGGTTATTGTAGACATGTGCAAAACCTTGAGGTGGAATATTGGACCAATGATGGCATTTTAGAAATGTCGATTGATGACATTATTATTAACACCTCCTCACGGTCCAGTGATGAGAGTGAAGATTTGCATTCATCAGAAAACTCTGATTCTGATTAATTTGACCATTACCCGATTACGACACCAAACCCGGACTTGACATTAAAAACCTCGATTATGACTAACTTGCTCTCAAAAGGTAGGGTGGTTGGGAGGGCAAGTGGGGAACTCGATGTGTAGACACCTCCACGTGGTGAGTTCTGGGTAATTTCGACAAAAATACTTGTCAAAATTAGCGAAGATCTACACTATCTGACTGCTTAAATACATTTTCATTCATCTAGTGTCCCTGCTGTTGCTTTCCCAGGGCGATGACCTCGCCGCACAAGATGCAGGTTTGACTTTCATTTCACAGACGTTGGCATTACTTAAAATACTCTAGTGGCCGACTTCGTAACTAATATCCCCACTCCTCCCAAAATCGTCAATCCATCGGTCAAGAAAAGTTGCGCGAATATTATGTTATATGATTATATGATTATGTACATATCCTGACTTGTTATACATTGTGTCCATTCTTTCACTAATTTTCTAGTGTACTAATGAATGTCATCAATTGTCTACGTAATAAATATTAACTATAAGTCAACAAATAAAAATAAATTTAGCATAAATGAAAAATTCATCCTAAGAAAGCTTCAAGAGGTTGGGCAGAACTTGTTGCCTCTCTCCGAGAAAAATAATAATCTGTTCGCGTCTCTGCATACATGGGCCCTATTTACTACATATAGAAACATGTATTTATTAAGTACCTCCACGTTTGAAAGGTTGTGTAGTTTTTTTAACTATACGTGCCTGATTGGGAAATGTCAAGAATTATTTGTGCCGAAATTAATCAATAACAATAAAAATATACGTGGATATGGAGCATTGCGAGTGTGGTAATATCAGTGCCTCTGTACAGTTGTGCCCTGGTTATGTCGGCTATTTTGTCAGGCTTTCAATTATTAGAACCAATTAAAATAATTAATCAGCGATGCTCATTATTCTATTTGATTGGTAGCCCTTTTTCATTCTATAATAATGCTAAAGATGTTCGGCTTACAGAAATATTAATTAGTAGTAATTTATTTATATATTTATTAAAGGTATATTGGACTTACAACCTACTTTCTACGTTACAATCAGTTTCAAGCGTATTGTGGTCAATTGTGGCTGATTGAACTCGCTCAAACGCCACGTTGTTTCTTTTAGGCAGTGAACGACACAAAAGCATTATCTAAGAGGATCTATTACGCTGTATGTTATCAAAGCTATGTAAATTGTGCGCTCCAGTGCAGCTTCTTCGTCTTCCGTATTATTTACATTCTAAATTGCAATCGATTACAATGGATTCATTCAATCAAAGATTGAAATCCTTGATTGTGAAACTACATGAAATCAATGCTCTGAAATTTGGGAACTTCAAAATGAAAGTAGGAATCAATTCTCCAGTGTACTTTGATTTAAGAGTAATTGTTTCCTATCCTAAAGTAATGGTAAGAAATATTTTGAACTGTTTTTTTTTTTTTTTTTTTTGGTGAATGGTATAATTATGCAATGTTTTGTGTGAACATTTTGTTGTAATTTGTTGATAATTGTATGGTGACCAATTTTTTTTCAATGAAAAGGACGAAACAAAATTTAAGAAAAAGTACAACGTAAATAAATGAAACATCTTATTAATTCAAACAAAAATACACTAATTATGCTTACATCCTTTTTAATTATATATGTAAATGAGTATTTTGCCATTGAATGACTCTTAAATTTTGGGGCAAGAAATATCCTTCATATAGAATTTTACAGTAAGCCGTGCAGCCAGAGTATCAAAATTCAATCCTGATTTCTCAAGTGATTTACTAGATTAACATGTTAATACTAAATAAACCCATTAGATTTAAAAGATGAAAAGGAGGACACTGTTCCAGGAGGGACAGAACTTACAAAAGAGGAAGACGATTGGTCATCTTAATAATTGTAATGTAGGAGTTGTTGTGAATTATATCATCTTAGCCTTACAGTGAAACTGCTCTTACACTTAATGAAATATCAACTGTAGAAATTTAATGTTTTGTCATATGCCCCTACTCTTTACAGGGTTCATTGTCTCGTCTTCTGTGGGAGTTCAGCAACAGCAGTTTGGATCCATTTGACCACATCTGTGGGGTTCCTTACACAGCTTTGCCTATTGCATCAATCATATCAGTAGAGGCAGATGTTCCCATGTTGATTCGCCGTAAAGAAACAAAAGATTATGGAACAAGAAAGTTAATTGAAGGAAAATTTGAGGAAGGGGACAGATGCCTTATAATTGAAGATGTAGTTACATCAGGCTCAAGTATCCTGGAAACTTTCAGAGTATTTCTCAATTTTTTGCTATTGTAATTGGTTACTTTATGAAATGCACATGAATGTATTTTTCATTTATGAACTAATTACTTTTTCTTTCAGGATTTGAAAACTGAAGGTTTATCTGTTACAGAAGCAATTGTTGTTGTTGATCGGGAACAAGGAGGAATACAAAATCTAGCTTCTCATGGCCTTAAAATGAGAAGTTTATGCACATTGACCCAAGTGTGTCTTGCATTGTATTTTATGAGTTTATATATTTTTCATACTTCTCATTGGAACAATTTTCATAGATTTTGTATTTTTTTTAGATCATGAACACATTACTTGAAAAGGGAAAAGTTGATCAAAATACAGTTGATCAAGTGAAGAATTACATATCTTTAACACAGATTCCTTTGAAAGATTATGTTCCATTGAAAGAAGGTGGGCATTTATTAGCATTTCTTGTAACTTTGTTCTTAAAGAAGTAAATTTGATATCTCTCTTTTTAGTAAAACACATTGTACTTCAATTCATGTTACAACATAAATCCTAAAGGAGCATCTTTGCTTCATAACATTTAACACTCACGTTGTAAATGTAACATTGTAAATGTCAAACACATACAACGTTCTGAATGCATATGTTATACCATTAATATTGCATCCACCCTTGTTAACATGTCGGTAGGGTTGCTTACAAGAATGATAGATCAGATGAACTTGGTATTTGAATTGCAAAAGCTTTTCATTGCATTTATATTTACTGTAGTTGTTAGTGATTTATTACAAGCTTTAGTGCTATTTTCTTTATTATTGTATCCCAGGTTTTGCTGAACATAACCACTTTCTTCTGCATTGTAATTCTCTCCCATCCTCTATTCCAATACTTATTTCAAATAATGTTCCATAAATTTGTGTGCAACATCAATACCTCCAAAAGGTATGTTGCTGGTTCATAATAATTATATATTTGTCACATAAATACAGCACAAGCCATGTGTGACACGTCAGGATATGTACATAATACAACATACAATACAGGTATTTCAAAAAATTAAATACAATACGGAAATTATAAATTCAATTCAATTTTGGTTCTAAACACAATACAATGCAATACAATGCTAATTAATTTTATAAATGGTAGTGTAAGAAAATAAAAATTGAAAAACAATAATAATAAAAAAGAAAGAAAGGAAAAAAGGGTAGGAAAAAATATTGTCTTTTTATGAGATTGCCGCAAAGTTTCACTGTGAGGGTCATGATGCTTTCTTTTTTGTCTAGTACTATAATTATGAATAGAGCTTGGAAGTTTGGTGAAATGTCTTTTTGTTATTGTTACTATTTTATGATTTTGAACAATAGGAATCACTTAATTGTTTTTCTGGGATTGTTGTAGTAAATTTTCATTTTGCCTCCCTTCCCCTTCATATGTTAGCTTCTGATGTCTATTTTTGCCCTTTTCTCATGTTGCTTTCCCCCCCCCCCCCCCCCCCCCCCGGCACCGATTGCAATCAAACTGGATATATACCTGCAAGCCTAGTCAGCACAAAAACACTATTGTGCAAAAACACACACACACTACACTGTATCTGTATTTTTGTGGAAACAGAGGCATTATTAAAATTCTAAAAGAAGAGGAAAGATGACTTCAGTCAAGATTTTCCGATTTCTTTGGAGAGTGGAGTCCTGAAGTTTAGGAGACAGTTTTACTGGTGTTTATGATCAGATCATTTTTCTGGAATTATATTACTAGTACCTCTAGAACAGTTGGTTGGTTTTGTAGAGATTGTTGGGTATTTGCTTTAATAATGTTTGTGTCATCTGCAAATAGGACTCTTTTGCTGTTTTGTAGAGTCAGGAGCATGTTATTGATATATAATGAAATAGTATAAGCCCTAGGATTGATCCTAGTGGCACTCCATAATTTATCATTCTATGTTTGGAAAAATAGGTCGAAAGTTTTTTATCTGCAGCATACTTGATTGTGACTACTTGATAATGAAGATATAACCCATTGACATGCAATGCCTCTAATTTTCAAAGTTTCAAGTTTTGGTAATAGTATGGTATGGTCAATAATGTTAAATGCATTTGATAATTCTAGAAACCATCAGATGGGGATTTCTTTCTGATACAGAGCAATACAATATGTCATTTAGAAAGGTTAAGATAGCTGTGTCTGTAGATTTACCATTTCTGAATCCATGTTGAGCCTCTGTAATATGTCATTTGAATTGAGAAAGCCTTAGGGTGTCTCATTGAAAGCTTTTTCTAGAATTTTTGAAAAAGCAGATAGTAAGGATAATCATGAAATAGTGTGCGTTGTCTTTTTTTAATAGTGGCTTAACTTTTGCTTTTTTGAGAATTTCTGGGAGTCTGAGAAATGTTTATTGAAGGTGCTTGCTACTTCCTGTGGGTTGTGTAGAACATTATTTTTGTAGTGAAGTTACATGTTCTTAGTGTTTCTGTTTTCAGAGTATTTTTCATAATGTTCCACATTGCTTTTGTTTTGTTTTAATTTGCATTTTGGCAATGTGTCATTACTTTCGTCATTCATTAGTAGTTTGGCCTGTGTAATTACTTTCTTCAAAATAGTGAACACGTGCCTCTTAATTTTGCTTTGGTTGCTTAGATGATAGCTATATCCTTTCATATTGCATAATTCAATATTTTTAAACGGGAAAGGATGATAAATTTAAGTTAATGTTTGATTCAGTTTTGCATTGTGCATCTTGTAAATGTCATTTTATCAAAATACTGAAGAGAGAGAGGATAAGTTGCCAAAAAGGATTATATTGTTATTGAAATCTGTAATTCATTCATTCACTATCATTGTTGTTGTTGTTTTCCCTTCCGTTTTGTTTTTTTAGGCATCCCTTTGTAATTCTCTTTTGTGATGCAGTTCATACATTCAAATTTATTTTAATAGGTTTCTCTTCTTCTCAGTGCTCACCAGTAGCAAATCCAGGGTGTATCCTTCCCATCATCTAATCCTCAAGCCAGCATATTTTTGTGATTTTACTTTTAAAACATTCATAGTGATTACCTCCCATAAATTGTTTGCCTCTATATGGTCAATTTCTTGAATGATATTTTATTATTACAAGAAGGAGTCCATAGAACTAGTTTCAAAGTCAATGAGTAGTGCAGATAATTAAACTTAGATTTATATTGTGTTAAATTAAAATTGATATTTTAAATATTGCTTTCAGAATACTAATAATAATGTTTAGCATTTTCATGTGCTATGTTAATTCAAAGCTATATTAATTCAAGTGTTTTTTTACCATAACGTACAAAAACAATAGTTTTAAATCTAAGTAATGTATTTCCCTTATTGAACACTCTTGAGTGAGATAAAAGTTTTTATAATTACTGCTGTGCACCTTTAATGGCCTGGGAGTTTTTTAACCCTGCATTGACCAACCTTTTTTCCATAACGCACTGTACCAAGGGAGGGTAAAAAAATGTCCACCCTCAATATGACATTGCAGGCTTTATTTACATAAACGTTATAGGTTAACCTATAACATTAAACAATATTATAGGTTTCATCTTCATTTTCACTTGCACTCTTATTACAGATGTCATTTTCTTACTCATTCTCTTCAAAATTATCATCTAACCCACCTTTCGAAATCGGGTTCTGATAAGTATTTACTCATTTTGTTACTGCACCCTGCCGTGATGAAAGACTGAACAATATTACTTTCTAAGAGTACTGTTTGAAATATTTTACTGTCTTCAACAATGAAAAATAAATTTTATTTGAAAAATAAGCCTCATTGTTGAATGATTACTCTGAAAATGCTAGTTAGAAATTAGACTAAGGAAGGGTCATTTAGTGTTCACTTCATATTTCTGACTTCATAATTTTGTTGTGACAGTTACTACCTTGACAGTGATTCTAGACCCATAAAATTCATTCTATTTCTGACACAATCAGAATCTAGCAGTTTGATTCACATTACTCAAGTTATGTTTTAGGTACACTGAGATTTGGAAGAGACTGGTTGTTTGCATTCAGTGGTATAATTTTTTTTTTTTTTTTGATTATGTATTATTGTAGTATCATCTGCATAAAATATGAAGTTATACTTTGGTGATAAGCCGTTTTGAATAATGGCTTATCTAGTACTGAATCCTAGGGGACCCGTAATGAATTTGGCAAATTTACATCTAATTTTGTCTACTATATTGAAGGTTTCTCAAAATCCTGTTTACAACCATTTAGAAATAATTTTAAAATCACATTCATTTTGCTTCTAACTCCTGAGTGTTTCATTTTTGTGTGACACACTATCGAAACCTCATTAAATTGTTATAAACACTTGTGTTTTCTGGATTACAATATGTGACCCAGATAAATTTGCAATGTTTTCAGTTACTTTTTCATTTAGTTGTGCACTGCAACAGGTAGGACTTATAATTGTAGTTTTTAAATCCAAAATCACTGTGAAAATATTCTAATTTTTAGTAGTTTAGAGATAACACGTTTACTTAGTGAACAATTTATTAAATATCCAATATGTACAGTACAGCAGGTTTACATAGTTTTAGTATTATGAATGACACTTCATTTCACCCACAAGATTCACTATTTTTAAAAGAGCCAGTAACATATTAATCAATTTCTCTGCACTTGGCGAGTTAGGAGAGAGTGCACTGTTATCTAATTGGGAAATCTGTTTGAAAAATTGAAGCTCCCAAATGGATAGCAGTGCTCCCTCTAGTACTTCAAGTGCCGAGAAATTTTAATTGAGGAATAGTACAGGTGTAGTCTAGATGTATCGCGTTACATTAAATTTCATTGTAAAAAGTATGTTATTCCTGTCCAGGATTTCAGAAGTTATCAAAAATTTCACAAATGGAGGAGAAGTCACACTATTTCACCATCCATGAATTTGTATACTTTGAGTTAAGATTTGTGGTTGTGTTGATATTCCTATTAAATTTATTTTATTTTATTAGGTGTATTATTGATTTTATCTTCTTTTACAGTTTGCGTTCTTTATGGATACTGAACTTAGTGATTTTAAAAACCTTCATATTTTCTTTGTTTATTAGTGACACTCTGAACACATTTTTTCAATCATAAGAATCACTGGGCTCTATGTGCCAGCTATATAGGGGCTATTTAAATATTTGATGTGTTTGTGCAATTATAGTTTCAAAAAGGAATCGGCTGTCGATGAGTTTTATGGATCGTGCTCAAGAAACTAAGAGTTTAGTTGCTGCCAAGTTGTTTCGGATTATGGCAGAGAAAAGAACAAATTTATGCCTGTCAATGGATACTACAAATTCCATGGAACTTCTTGAATTGGCATCCAAAGTTGGAGCTCACATTTGCTTACTGAAAATTCATATTGATATAATAAAGGATTTTAGTAAAGATTTTATCACAAACTTGGTTGCTCTCGCAAAAGAATATAACTTTTTGATATTAGAAGACAGGTATTGGATATTTTAATAATTATTATTTCTATTGTGACATGATTCAATGTTCATCTTAAAATGAGATTTCACTTTCAGAAAATTTGCAGATATTGGTCATGTGGTTAAATTGCAATATTCACAAGGAGTACATGAAATATCTTCTTGGGCAGATCTAGTGACTGTCCATCCTATACCTGGACCAGGCATAATCAGTGGATTAAAGGCTGCACTTGAAGAATTGAGTCAACAAGACAGAGGATGTTTTATTGTGGTAGAAATGAGTTCACAAGGCAATTTGAACTCTGCAGATTATAAAACTGGTCAGTACACATTTTTTATATTCAGAAATTGGAAAAGGCATTTTCATAGGACAGTATTTGTTAACAGTGCTTGAAGAGGTGTGCGAGTGCTGCAATTGTTTATTTCATACAAGTTTTAATTTTCCATAATGCATCAGTCTGGATGTGCATGCAATGCATCACTTTATAATTAGATTCTTTATACATGTAAGCACTACAAAGAGGAGTTTTTTTGTTTGTTTTTTTATCTTTCATATACATTGATTTCTTGCAGCTGCAGTGAAGCTTGCCATGACTCATTCTGACTTCGTGGTCGGAATAGTTTGCCAATCATCTTCACTTGTGCCTGATCCAGGATTAATTCAATTAACTCCAGGTGTCAAGCTTGATAAAGGCAGTGATACGTTAGGGCAACAGTATAATTCACCAGAACATGTTGTTCTAAATGGGGCTGATGTTGCTGTTGTTGGCAGAGGAATAACAGAGGCACAAGATATAATTGGCACGGTCAAAGAATTTCAAACCAGATTGTGGGAGGCATATGAAAAAAGAATTTCCCCAAACGAATAACAAAAATTTATTGTGGGAGTCACATTCCAATGGGCCTAGACTCTAGGCTCATATTTGCATGAAATATATTAATATTGTTATTTACATTACGTAAATTGAACATGTTTTTTGTTATTGAATTCAAATATTAACACACAATTGTTGAATCTCTTTTTTGAAGGTTACTAAATGGGTGAGGTTTTCAGATAGAAATCGATTTTTGATATTCATAAATGTAAAGTTTGGGAAAGGAATTCGACGTGATGTATAATGGTGTCAAGGCAAAGTTTATAGACATATTATAACTGACAATAAGATGTTGGACTGAGAAGGTATGAAGCTATTGTGAACTAATTAGAACTTACAGTATTGAGCCTGACAAGAATGACATTTTTGATAATTATTTTTTTGACATATGCTTAGAAAAATGTTGCTATGCCCATTACCCTAGAGTATTTGTTTATAGAACTTTTTAACGAAATAGGCTGTGATGTTTCAACATACATATTGCTCATTCCATTTTTATATTAGTTTTAAAAGCTTAATGTGCCTTTGTAACACTGAACTTTTATAATGCAATTTTTTGAGACTGAATAAATATATTTCAATGTCTGTGTGTCTTTTCTCCCATATCCCTTTACATTGCACTCGGTGGAAAGCCACTTGTTAGCAATTTGCGCGCGACTGTGACCATGTTCAATTATAAACACCGTATTCTATGAACCGTCGGCGGCCATCTTGTTTCCGTACACAGGGAGAGGGAGAGGCTCCAAGTTGCCGCATCTAATCGCATCACGTTGGCCATCAATGCTTTCAAACAACAAATTACCATACTTTAAACCTCAAATGTTTCATAAACAACTGACTCATTTTTTGCCAAATTCACAAAGTTTTAATCAGGTTAGGGATCTTGTTTAATAAAAAAGAAAAAAAAGCAATTCATTCTCAATACAGACTTTAATCATCATTACATAAGCAACACTGAGGTGTATGGGTCATAAAGAATGCAAACTATAAACAACAATAGGTACTCAATTTATATATACCTCAAGCAGAGATATACCACACATTCACACAGGGAAGCAAGCATTCTTGTAGACTGGAAGAAAAAAAAAGCGTAATATTTAATTATGTCAGTCAGAATGTTTTGTACTATCTCAAGGAATTTTTGTATATTCACAGAATATGATCACTGGTAAGACTACAATACATGCCAAGAATTCTTGACGTCGACTATTACAGTTCTCCTCAAACTTGCACACAATCATCCATGCTGTATGAGTAAATATTTAGATGCAATTGTTTGGTTTTGGTATAAAGCGAAATGTACTAAATTAAATTGCATTGCATGCGGGAGATTGTTTCCCATGTCTGAAAAGTTGCTCATGGGAAGGTTGTATTGGCACCTTGATGGCAGGATTGTATGTTTAGTTTCTTGTATCATATCGCTGACTTTCAAAACATCCTGATTCTGTTCTTTAAAATATTCTGCTATTCAATCTCAACCTGTGATGCAGAGCTGAGTTTATACGGCATTAATACACTAGCCAACATCAGCATGCTGGCAATACACTAACACTTACTAAAAATAATACTTTGGAATTCCAGAGGAAAAGCCATCTACATTAAAAAAAACTGCATAGATATCTGAATACTTGAGTATGTCCTCCAGAAAACATTCTTCCCTTTGCTTAAAATACATGTAAAATGCTTATGAGTATTTCTTGAGAAACATTCCTGTTCCATACAATTAAAGGCTCTTGATCTCCAGTACACAAGAGACTCGCGGAAGCCTTAATACAATATAACAAATCAAAATTTACAGACCACAAAGTGATAAAATACTAGGCCTACTAACTAGACAAATGGCACAGTATAACTTAAAAAAGTATATATAAAACTAATAGGTAATTTTCACAACCAACATTCCAGAAAAATAAATAGAAACAAAAACAGATCTGATATAATGCTGTTGTGTCTTATTCTATGGGTAACTGACAGCTGTACCCATTGTCTCGCATTACTTTATACACGTGATTTTCAATGGTTCAGTACTCAGGTAAACCATCAAGACAATGGTGAAATAATTTCTTTGTTGCATATATTTTTGTGAGGTATTTTTTACGTCAATACGCCCTATTGATAAAATGTCACTATTATTCCAAAGACCCTAATTACCGAAATACAACACAAGTGTTACAAATTTGGGGTCTTGAATACAGAATTGCTGCATCTATTGGCTGTACTATAGGTGAAGCTATCCTACAGGCTAGCAATTTTGCAGGTATTACAAAGAGGTCAGACGCCATCAGTCTTGCATGGCTTGCCTAAGCCATCTTTGCTATTGTTTTCTAGAAGAACTTTCACACACAAGGGCGTAACATACTAAAATGCATCCTTAGCAGCAGATACAAACGCCAGGAGATCCGAGTTCAGAAGGCTGGGAACATTGGCATAGTTCCCATTGGCTGACATTCAGGAGAGCAGAGGAGGAGGTTGTTCGGCAGAAACAGCAGCCACAGGAAGCTGAGTAGGAGTATGTTGTGGCTGTGGAGCATGCTGGCTAAGCTCAGCTTTCACACGGCGAGCAATGTGACTGCGTGTGTGCTTACGCAAATGATCTTTGCGATAAAAGCCCTTCCCACATTCAGTGCAGATATGCCGCTTTTCACCTGAATGTATCACAAAATGCAAAGTCAGCTGTTCCTTTCGTTTAAATGCTTTGAGGCAAACTGTGCAAACATACGGACGTTCAGGATTGTGACTCTGCTTGTGACGTGTCAGATGATCTTTACGTTTCAGACCTGCTCCACAGATGTCGCACACAAAGCGACGTTCAAGTGTGTGACCTAATAAATGCTGTTCCAGAAGTTCCTTTTCTGGGTAGGCCATGTGACACTCAGGGCAGCAGTATAAAGTAGATCCATCCAAAGCAGTTGTAAGGCGAATTTCACCTGGTTTAGGTCTGGGCTTCTTTTCTTTGCTTGCCTTCTTCTTCTTCTTTTTCTTTGCACCTCCAGGAACTGGAGCACTGCCTACAACCCCTGGTGTGGCAGAGGAGGCAACACCTAACCCTGGGCCACTCGCATTAACAGCCATTTCTGTTTCCTTTTTAATATTTTCAGCAGAGTACTTCAAAAAATGATGCAAGCTAAGGGGTAAAGTAGAAGCAGGCAAATGTGATAAATAATCAGCAACAGTAGATCCTGGGGTAGCTAAACTTTGCCAGGTTGCTGGCATTGTAGTAGTAGTTTGTGTAGCATGGTGGTGGTGATGCTGATGATGCAAGGACATGGAGCCACTATACTCAGCTTCATTTGAGCCTGGGCGATCTTCTTTATCACCACCATCTTCACGTTTCACATCTTTATCTTTCTCAGCACTTGACATTGTATTATCACGCATCATAGCTGCACACAAATCTTGAGGCTGCATATCACCTCCATGGTATGTAGCTCGTTTGTCAGCAAGCTGCCGGGCCTGTTGCTGTTGTTGCTGCTCTTGCAGAGAAGGAGATGAGGTAGGTCGATTTGGTGGTGGAGGTGGAGGCTGCTGCTGTGGAGGCGGCTGTGGCTGTTGCTGTTGAACTGTACCTGCTTGACTATATGGAACACCAACATTTCCTGAATAATGGTGTGTTCCACTTAAATTTGCTCCAGGATGATACTTTGAAGAATTAGGATTCATCATATTGCTAACTTGAGGCTGTCCTGCAGAATTATTACTACCATCCCCACGAGAATACTTCCCCATGTTTACAGGCATTCCTATAGGTGGATGGTGTTGGTTAAAGTGGGCTGGTCCTGGACTAGAATGATACCGAGATCCTGATCCATCGACTGCTTGAGGTGGAAGACCACCACTACCCCCATCATGAGAAAATTTAGCTGCAAATTGATGAATTGTAGGTATTGATGCTGGAAAGTGGCTGCCAAAGGGTGAAAAGTTCATTGCTATCACTTTAAAGTCTACACTTTGGTATCAGTAATACCTGAAATGTTCTTCCACATATATATGCTTGTCTTTACTTTTCTGCTGCTTCAGAAACAGATAATATGAAAAATCCAACAATTCAGCGTCATTCTTCAACATACAAGTTTGCAAACCCGAACAATGAAGCACGATTTTCTTTCGCTACTTCGCCAATGTTATCGTCATGCAAGACCTTGTTTCTTGTAATTCAGAGAGATGTTCCAAGTCACGAGCTGTACCTTCTTTAACTAACCTGAATTCCTTCTCTTAACGCGCATGTCCTGTAATAACGAAATACAAGATATTATTCAGTGCACTTATTGATATGCAAATGCGAATATACCACTATTTCTAAAACGAACTACCTTCTTCATTTCCCACACCTTTGCTACTACTTTAAGTTCATAATATGAAAATTACACAAAAAATACACCTCTTTTCGCTTCTGAAAGCCTTTCGTGAACTTAGAAAACATAACTTAATTTCAACACAAAATTTACTCAAGACATGTTTCAGCAAGCGTCATGGCCCGCGCAGAGGCACAAGATGGGTTCTCATTGGAGCCTCTTTCGAAATAAAATGTCCATATTTAGATCTCCGTCAAGCAAATAAATCACAAGGGAAAATCTTTGTTTCCACTATAAATACTCATTTATGCAAAATATACAAAATGTGAAAACAAGTAACTTACTATTTCGGAACTAGCAGTCTCATGACGTATTTCCATAAATACGCGTCTTTGACAGAAAACATAAACACCTGCTGTGCAAAGCGATATTCAGTTGTTCGGGGTAATACGCTGTAGCGATCTGAACTCTGGTGAGCAATCTGCAAATTACAGATGTAGCGGTACTTGTAAAACTTGCATGTGAAAATTAAAATTATATGTTGTTCTTATCAAAATATCCTGAAATGCTGAAGTATGAAAGATGGGTCGTATTGCAAGAAACTTTAATGTCTCATGACATATATGTATTATAAAATTTTTTTCCTACAGATAATATTGGTAGAAAACATGAACAATATTTCTAAGAAAAAGTTGCTGCATTTTGAATATAATAAATGAATTGTATTCTGGTTTCATCCACTCACTAGTTGCTATTTACTGTACAGAATTTTGTTTCAAACATTTGGTAACTAGAGTACGTAGGGCATGACAATTTTCCATGTCAATATTTCAATTTCAAACCACTGATTTTTAGAATTTAACAAGTCTAGGCTCCTGAAATTCAAATACTTTATTACACACTGTACTAATTGATATGACCATAGTATGTCTTGTTGCCAATTAAATTACTACATCCATTACACAAAGAAATGTGTTAAAATTTTTGTTTTTATGAATTAAGTTAAACACGCATGTGTATGAGTTAGTTAATAGAATGTGATAAAAACATGAAAATTAACATTTCTTCTAGCCTAGTCCACAACAAAACAAGCAAGACTTATAATTACAAAGGAATTTGTATTAAGTTTTTCCATTTCAGTGTGTCATGAAAACTTTACTCAACACATTTACAGAGTTATAAAATATGGACATTAGCATACTGGAAACAGAAAATAAATGTCTACGTTAAGTGTTACAATAACCTAAATCATTTACACTTTCATACAAAAACTAATTGTGCAATACCAATATTCTTAACATTAAATTTTCAGCTACAGGCAATTGTTGCATTCTGTATGAATGCCTCTTAATACTTTTGGCATTCAACAACAATGAAACAGAATGCAAGATATCCTAGCAATAAATATTTTTTCCGTCATCTTTGCATGCAATGAGGCTCCCTAGAAAATAAAATTATTCTCTATATTGCGATAAGAAAACCACACAATTCAGCACTGTCTTTCCCAAAGACCATTCAACTTAGAAAATTGCAATTTATAAAGAAAATGACAGAATACCGTTCTACCACAAGTAAATCAAGTAATGCTAATCATAAGGTAATCATCACATACAATACATATGAAGGTGTAATTGCACATGTGTCTCAATATAGATTTATACATACGCATCAATATGACTTTAACAATTTGTATCAAATTGCAAACTGATAGATTAAATGCAGAAACTGGCATAGCTTACTTCTACCACAAACAGCCCATTATGAAGAACCAGGAAAATGTTTGTTCCCATGATCAAAAAATATTCTCCATGATTTTGATAGAGAGAGGTGAACCATTCATTAGTAAGATAAAGTAGAAATATACACTCACAGGTCCAGTTTTCATAGTGACTGCACCAATATACACTTTCACTACAGTTCTCTCTTCTGCATAAACAAATAAGATGTGCAAAAACATTACCAAAGTCAAAATTTATTGTCTTTTTACATTCACATCTCACAAAAGAACATTTGAGCCCATGCTAAAATGTAATTTGTACTACTGTAGAGAAAACAAGGCCTGCAGACTTGCAATTGATAGCCCATACTCCTTAAAAAGTGCCACCACTAATAACCTGTAAATTCAAAAAGGAAATTCCTCTTTTAATGTAAAAAAATACAAAGAAAGAAATAGAAAAAGTATGTCTCAGAAAAGAGCCTGTACATAATTGAGACATGTTACAAACTTTGGTAGTTACATGGCAGTATCCGTTTTGGGATTTGAAATGTTTTACTGCCTTCAAGATCTTGAATTTCAACTTCACCTTCACCAACATCAAAATAAAATTCATATAATCTTAGGAGAGAAATACAATAGTTTTCATTACATATTATGGCAATTCCACAAGAACTGTGCACAATGTGCTAAAACATATCTATACAAGCAATCAAATAAAAACTTTGGACTTTGCAATATAAGTTAAAAATCTATGGCATTAAAAAAAATACAATGCTGAGTAATTTTGCTAAAAAAGTGGATTATATATAATTATATTTTACCAATCACTTCATGCTAAGCTATGTTTGCCATCACACAGTCATCTTTTGGTACATTTTCTAGTAAGTCATTTCATTGCATTACAAATATCTGCTAAATGCCACAGTATAATAATGCTATACTTTTAATTTTAAAAATTCAGTCATAACTATAAGCCCTAATGTTGTGGACCTGGCATATTAACACACAGCATTGTTAACACCATTTGTAAAACCCTTCAGGATGTGTAAAACAATAGTTCATGATGAATATACACTTCATGTCAGACCTTTGAGGTCTGTGTGATGTTCCCAAATAACTTGCATAGAAAGTTGTTTCACCTGGTCCATGCAGACAAATGTTTCTAACATCTGCAGAATGTTTTATTTAGGTCACTACTATTCTTAACAAACAGATTTCACCTCACGTTCAACACCAACCATAAGAAGTGACATTTTCCAAAACAATACCTCTGATTCTAAAGGTCTATATATAAATAATTATCTGTAAAGCTGAAACAACCATGTCAACTAGCCATAAAGAAACCCTGAATAAAAGTAAAAATATTGCGCTGTGGTTCATTACAAATCACTGGAGAGGAAAATACACAATGTATTCACTTCCTCTTCCAATGTTGTCAGCACACTTCGATATGATTTTTTATGGCCAATTCGCACTGAATTCATAGTTCATTCAGTGGTGATGTTGCAGCAACATTGCTCCTGTCTCAGCAGCTGTAGGCAAAACCACTGTTGTAACCATTGCTGCAGATGACTGCTGTTCTTGCTGTTGAGTTTGTGACTGGACCTGCTGCTGCTGCTGCTGCTGCTGCTGTTGTTGCTGCTGCTGCTGCTGTTGTTGCTGCTGCTGTTGTTGTTGCTGTTGTTGTTGTTGTTGCTGTTGTGCTTGCTGCTGGACTTGTTGCTGAGCCTGTGATTGGACCTGCTGCTGTTGTTGCTGTGCTTGCTGCTGATTATTCATTTCCTCTTTGATTCGTTTTGCAATGTGGCTTCGAGCATGCTTTCTCAAATGATCTTTGCGATAAAATCCCTTTCCACATTCAGTACATACTTGAGTCTTCTCTCCAGAATGTATCACAAAATGAAGATTAAGATGTTCCTTGCGTTTAAAGCCTTTTAGACAGACTGTGCATATAAAAGGTCTATCTGGGTTGTGTCCAAGTTTATGCCTTTCCAAATGCTCTTTGCGCTTCAGTCCTGCCCCACAAATTTCGCAAATGAACCTCCTTTCAATTTTATGCCCCACTAAATGTTGTTCCAATAATTCTTTCTCAGGATAGGCCATATGACATTCTGGACAACAAAATAAGGTGGTTCCATCAAGAGCAGTGGCTATATGGACCTGGCCTGGCCTTGGACGACGAGGTTTCGGTGGCTTCTTCTTGTATTTCTTCTTTCTTTTAGGTTTACCAGTACCATCAGCAACTGGAACAGGCTCTGTATTTGTTCCATTAGCTGTGGCTTCAACCACTTCATGATTTGACAGTGGAGAAGATTCTATTGCAGCTTCACGTTTTATAGTTTCAGCAGAAAATTTTAAAAAATGGTGAAGGCTGAGGGGCAAGGTGGATGCAGGTAGACGTGAAAGGTAATCAGCAACAGTAGATCCTGGCGCAGCTATGCTTTGCCATGTGGCAGGCATTGCTGCAACTGTTGTGTGTTGAGAACCATTAGCATTAAAATCCTCTTGTGTTTCTTTATCTGTGTCTGTCTTCACAATTGCAACTTGTAGTGTCTCTTTGCTAGGATCCTGTGTTGCTTTTTCAATCTCCAGTGTGCCAATACCATCCCGCAAAATAAGATCCTGAGGTATATGTGCAACAACTGCAACTGGAAATGCCTGTTGCTCCTGCTTTTCAGGATCTGTTGTTACAGTAATTGTTTGGGTTTGTTGTTGTTGTTGTTGTTGTTGTTGCTGCTGCTGCTGCTGTTGTAAAGTCGTTTGCGTCTGAGTTTGCGAGTTACTGCTAGCAACCTCTGCACTCCCCTGAGTTTGAGTGTTGCTGGATGCCTGCGACACTTGAATTTGAGGATTATGCACTTGCAGTTGCACTGTTTCCATACCTGCTTGCTGTTGTTGCCCACTGTAGGCCACTGTTAATATCCCTTGTGAGAACGGATGCAAAGATATGGGTGAAATGTGATACTTTGGAGATACATTATTTGCAGTACCATTGCTACCCATTGTTGCAGCATTAGGATTAACAACCTGAATTTGAACAGCCTGCTGTGTTTGACCTTCCCCAGGTTTTCCAGCAATACTAATAGGCAACGTTATCAACGTCTGTTGTGGTTGCGCA
Source organism: Gryllus longicercus (assembly GCA_038098605.1). Lineage (NCBI taxonomy): Eukaryota > Metazoa > Arthropoda > Insecta > Orthoptera > Gryllidae > Gryllus > Gryllus longicercus. The sequence goes on along the minus strand of JAZDUA010000406.1, from coordinate 927,117 downwards.
TGTTGGTTATTACCCGCCCCCTGAGTGGTTGCAACTGTGAAACCGTTAGGAAGGTAATGCACTCCATCACTCAAAAACACTTGTCCACTGGTAGCCACATTATGTGAGAACTTGGCTGTAGTCAACTGATGCACAGTAGCTGTAGGAATTGACCCTGCAAAGGGTGTTCCAATCGGTGTAAAGCTCATGGTGGGGTCTTCAGGCTTCAACACACACACACCTGTAATATGCAAAAAGCATCATAATGTTAGTTAAAAACTATTTAACAGTATTCAAATTGTAACTACTATTTATTTCCTGTTAGTCATAACTAGCCCAAGCATCTCAATGAAAATTAGCACATTTTAAACATATTATACAGGTTACTTCTCATAAAATTATTTAATATAGTCATATACAACATAAAATTTGAACGATTTCTATTATTTTAGTAATCTGGCAAGCTTCAGGATGTACTGAGACCTACTTACCTCAAAATAAGTAGCACTCTGGAAGATGACTGCCATTAAGGTGCAACAACGTCATCTGAAATACGCAAAATTCACTTTAATTCACTCGTTATAGGTCTCACCTCTAACATCTTACTGAATTTTTGCACTATTTTCAGTTTATTATGTTCATTATTCTTATGGTTGTGTCACTACATAATCCGTTGTCTCCCAAAATAGGGTCACAAGATGGCATTAAAACCCACGACAAATATTACTTTCGCGTGGTTATTAGTGTGATAAAACTCTATACCATACCTTTCTAGAGTATCCATCGTTATACGAGAGGTTAGTATTTCTCGTGAAATCTCACAATAGTTGTAAAACACAACAGTTCAAGCAAATGACAACAAACACGAAAACGAAAACACCTGCTGTGCACGACGATATTGCGTTGTTTTCATTTCGATACTCTCGAAAGTCTTTTGTATCGAAAGTTTTGAATTCGAGTTATTGGTTTGGTACTTTTCCCGCGTCATCCAAATAGTCCCGATTTTATAAAAGAGCGTAGCATATTTACCAAGTAACTAGAGTTCATTTTTCTTTAATTTAAACAAATAGCCAATTCATCTTTAATGTCACATACCTTAATGGTAATTCGGCATTTTCATTCTCAAAAACAATATTGTAACAATGCACTTGGACAATGGATAATTTGTCGGTAATAAATAGCTTATAAAAAATTGTGGATAATTGTAACAATGGATAATTTAAATGAAGGAAAGAAATCTTTGCTTTTCATTTTTATATTAAGCAGTTTTTGCTGCAACTCTTCTCAGGGAATAAATGTGGTCAATTAAATTTATGTGAGGCATTGCATAACTTTTATTTTCACATAAATTACACAGTATATTACATAATAGACATCAAGACAAGGCTTCTAGATCTTCAGATCAACACTTACCACACATTAAATACAATGTTTACATGTCATACCAGAGAAAAATGTCATTTCCATTATGATTAAATGTTTTAAATTTACATACACAATTTGGGCTTATTCCTTTAGGGTTGTATAACACTGCACAGAGTTTATACTGTAACAGTTCTTTTAATACACCAGAAATTCTAGAGCATAGCAATTTATTTTCACACATTAAAATGAATTCAAAATAAAGAATTAAAATTTTCTTTTGCTATTTGCATTCCATATATCGAGGAAATGAAGTATTTCTAACAACACTAGTTTAAACACCTATGAGAGCATTTTATTTCAAAATTAACATATTGATTAAGCTAATCGGAAAATTTAAATTTACATTATCAAGACAGACCAGCTAACTTGTTTTTGGTTTGCTTATTTCTATTGCTCTTAAGAGTAGAAAAGATTCCAAACATTTTTTGAAAGTCTACGTATCAGACCACTCGTCAAATTCTCACCAAAAAAATTCCAATACAAAAATATTAACAACATTGAATAATGTAGTTATGTGGAAGGTAAATTCAAAGGCTTTTAACTCAACATTGCTAGTGTTACAATTGAACAGAAATCAGTACACTTCATGTCCGCCACGTTGCATTCGTTCCATATACAGAGCAAAGAGAAGTTTATTATTTTCATAATAAAAAGGATTATCCGTGGCACCAAGGTCTGGACTATATAATGATAAAACTTGTTCACTCATCCAACCATTAACTGAAGAAGAAGATTCATTGCTATTTTCCCCATTGTGAAAATCGAAATGCTTTACACCAGGCTGAATGACATTTTCGGGCATAGTTGAAAACGGCAATTGCAGTGGATCTGAGGAATGACTTAATACATTCACATCTCCTGAGTGGCAATCTTCAAATGCTCCATCCTGTAACATAATTAAATTCGGAATCAGGTGTGTGAAAGTGGTTCACTTAAGTCACACTTTAATACAATTTGTTTCAGAATTTAAATGGTGTGCACAGAGATTTTAACTTACTAAGAAGCACAACAAAGAATATCATTTACATACAGAACAAAAAGAGAAGAACTAACCTGTTTAAAATTTGAATGCTCTGGGTGAACTAAGCCATTACAACAACTTCCATTGTTTATGTGGAGGTTATTAATACGTTTTGATAACGGCATAAAATCACAACACTCTTCTTCACAGTTGTTGCTACGAACACGCTTCCTAGAAATATAAAAAAAAAAATTTCAATGGTAATTCGAGAAAATTCAACGACATATTGAATGAAATCAACTATCAGTCAACCTTGTCATATTTCTTTCACTTAACACACAACGGAACTGTGCATTAACATCGCTACTAAATGTAGACCACATTCTAAACAAACATGCGTTTACGAGAAAATTTTAAGTGCCGTATGTCCAAAAGTAACTGGAATACAAAACTACAAAACACTGGTGACTGTATTATTGAATGTAGGTAGCTCACCTATTGCTTGACAACGCTTGAGACATCTTTCTTAATTCCTATGTTCTATTTACTACAAAAAGGTTTCGAACAATGCCCACACATTGTCATCGCATATACCCAATTATTTGACTCATATTCAGTCCACATTGGCACACACACCACAAATAGCAGAGGAGGTGGCCATTAGTAAAAAGTTCCTCGGTGCTGCTATCTGTAGGAATTGGTAGGAATACACACTGAATCCGAACCATTTAAATCAGTTTTACTTGTAAGAACTGATTTAAAAAAATTAACATCGGTTTTTATTCATCATAAATTAGGCTTAAATTTCCATTTTTTGTAAAATATGTCATTTTATTACGAAAGAGTAATAAGTAAATTCATTAAGATATAATTAATCAATGGCAAATTTTAAACTATGAAGACTATAGAAAAAGGCTCCTCAGCTATTGACATTTTAAAAATTGTAATTATTAAGAATTGTGTTATAGACATGTAATTAATAAAAAAGAAGGTAATTTAATTATATAATAGCTTTTTTTGTGTACGTAGTATAAATTGTTGAAATGCTGCTAAAAGTCGATTTTGACGGAAATAAGAATTTCAAAAGATTATTCCCCCCCTAAAACGTATGTTTGTCCTCCATATTACTGTGGTCAACACTAGCGCCTAAACTGTAGGATTTTCTCCTAAATGAACGTTTTCTGATCGACCTGACTGCCCTCGATGCTCTTGAAATTTGAAATTAATTTGAAAGTTTTTGAAGTAGCCTACTCAACAGCCGCATACTAATGTGTGAGTGGAGAGTGGTGCGTGAGGGGGGGGGGGGTACCAAACATGATTTGATACCAAAAAGTCTATTGACGGCAAAATGACGGTCTGCCCGTCTGTGTATCCGTCTATTGCCAACGCTAGTGCCTAAATCGTTCAGTCGGTTTTCTCGAAAACTGACATTCTTCGATCGATCTGACGAACCCCAGGGAATTTCAAACGGATATTTTGGTTTTTGAGAGTACTGTACATGAAGCCTGAAATATTTCAAATTTTTCTCAAAAATGACTCCAATTTTTACTTTCCCGCATACATGTATGTACAGAGTAATATAGGGAAAGTTATGTAATGCTGCGGAAAATCGATTACGAGATTTTAAAGGAAATACACGTTTTGGGTTCCCCTGATATCGAAAAAGTGTTTTTTTTTAACGTCCGTCCGTCCGTCGGTGCGTGTTGTCTGTGGGCACTACTAGCGCCTAAACATGCGTAGGATTTTTTCCAAATTCAAGAAACCTCTGCCCAACCACCTCGAACCGAAACTTTGAGATTTTGAAAAACATTCTTCAAAATTTGAGGGTACTTTACATGAACCCCTCCGATCATTTTCAAAATTTTGTCAGACACAGCTCTAATTTTTTTCTTTACATTTCTTGGAAGAATGAAGTTAAACACATAAAAGTGGCAGAGGATCTATTTTCACGGTTAACTCTGAATTTTCGAAAATTTCAAAAGTAATACATTTTCGGTGTCTTCCTACAACTACAAACTAAAATATAGAGTTTTCCTGCAAATAAAATTTGCTTTCTATAATGAGTTCTTTCATTAAGGTCATGTAAATTTGAGTATTTTCGCGCAATATTGAGTAAAATATGTGCAATTTTCAAAAATTACAAAAACAAGGCTATCTCTCCAAACCTTTTCTTTAAACTTTTGGTAGAGATAGTGCTAATATATATATATATATATATATATATATATATATATATATATATATATATATATATATATATATATATAAATTTCACACGCCCTTAACGTGCACATTTCCAGCAATTTGCGAACACTATTGTATTTGTGAGTTAAAGTGCTTCAAATGACTTCCAATAAAGTTTTTCGAAAACTCAAAATGTGAGGCGAAAAAGAGCTTCAAATTTCGAATTTACAGATAAACGCAATTTTCTTAAAAACAGCTCCACATTTTTCAAACAAAATTTGCCATTTAGGACGAGATTTTACTGTTCTTTAATATTCTTAAAATAATATTTCCGTTCTACTATTAGGAAACCGAAAGATTAATTTTTTTAAATGTACTTGGGCGGTGAGAGAAGGCAGCTGGCAAGAGTATGTGGTAAGTCCGAATAGCTAGCGGAGACCAAATGAAATAGAAAACAAATACGGGAAAGTCTGAGCCATTCTGTAGCACCACTAGTTATATTTAAATCTGATTTTACGTTAATGTGATGACAGATACAGTGGATGAACTACGAATGCTACGTACACCGTCTTAACGATGTAGAAAGGAAATTTTGGACAATAGTCAACCTACTTCTATATTATTTACGATTACACAGGTGGCGAGAAAAGTGAAAGAAAATTCAATCCTTCGTGGTATGATTCACAGAAATGGCTAATAGGAAGTGAAGTTAAAGCTAAGCTTTATTGTTGACCATGTCTTTTATTGTCAATTAAGTACTTGGAATAATGGTGGATATTTTGACATGAAAAATTAATCAAAACCTATACAAAAACATATGTCAAAAGATCACGTGTAATTCAATGAATCTTAAACTCATGGAAAAATTTCATCACATATCTGAATGATTGTCAAAACAACACAAACTTGCAACACAGCTACAAATTAAGAAAGTGGATAAAAATATACAAATTAAGAGGAGACATACATATCACAAAATTGTTGTGTGAAGCAAAAGTTAGCTTTTGTGGTCATGATGGGGTCACTAAACTGCGGAAATTTCCAAGAGATTGTAACTCGTCTTTTTTGCTATAATGATGATCTTCGACAATATTGGAAGGAATTCGGAAGAACTTTTGCTGAGCTGTCGAAAACTATCCAGAACAAGTTAATTGAATGTATTTATGAAGAGGTAAAGTGCAAAATGACAGAAGAAATTATGGAAGCATCATTCTTTTCGGTCAAGTATGTTGATATGCTGGACATTACGGAAATATAACAACTAACAATTAACCATTGTTTCTAACCAATTTTTCTACCTGCCTGTTGGCTACAGACGGACTGCTTGCTGACTCTTTCAACGCACAATACGCCACAGCTCAGAGTACTTTGTCTCCCCCGCATGGCCCTGAGCAATGTGTTTGTGGCCGAAGGGTTTCGATTCTCAATGCGGTGCAGGGAGGCATGCGAATAGAAGCCTCACCCATACACCTTCCGACGCTCAGAGAGGCAGGAGCGAGGGAACTGCCCTGCGGCCTACGCCATGAGAGGCAAGCTACCCCAATAACGAATTCTACGCTGACTACTGAAGCCCCTCCCCTTCACTGTGTGGCTGCCACGACGAAACCGCAAGTCACAGGGAGAGAGCGTTCGTCCCATTAAGAATATCTCGCGTCTCTCGGCTAACTGCATTAAATTCACAGGAGTTCCGTTTTATAAAGTTTTCTTTCGCTGAAGGACATGATAAACCATTCCGTGTCCGCGTTGGAGAGGTTCCGATTATGCTGTGTAAAATGACATTTAACATCACGGGCCCTGAGAAATTTTATAATTACGGCCTGATTTCAGCTTGTGTGGGTTCCGGTTTAGACACATTTGACTGTATATGCCTATATAAATGATTTTCGAAGGCTTTATGTGTCATTCTAAAATACACTATTATCTTACAAGTAGGGGTCGGACTTTAATGACATGATATTTTTTTTCTTTTGACTTTAGAACAATGACTTTTAGTATATATTGCAAAATGTTACCAAATGAAGTGACCTATTCATATGACTTTTTTTGCATTTTTCGTCGTTTTCGATTAATGAACCAATTTTTACCATTTCCGTCACTTTAAAGCATTTATTTTCATGAAAAGACAGCAGTGGATAAATTATAATCGATCAATGGGATTCTAAGCAGAACACGGAAAACGTAGAAGTCAAACTTCATAATGAGGAAAACAGAACGGAATAGAGTTGGGCTAAGCCTTTTGGGGAGGTCCGTATTAAACGGTTTAGAAAACGCTTCCCGCGGACTGCAGTCGGTACACGCTCCTTTGAAGGGACAGTGATGCTCCGCTTCCTCAAATGGACAGTGATCCTTCCCTGGGCCTCCGCAAAGGGACAGTCATCTTTCTCTATTTCAAAGAAAGGAGAAAGATCTTTCACTACTTCAAAGGGACTGTGATCCCTTTCTATTTCAAAGGGACAGAGATCCCTCACTACTTTAAAGCGACAATGATCCTTCTCCATGTCCCTTCAAAGGGACACTGACCCTTCGCTACATCCCTTCAAAGAGACAGTGATTCTTCCTTGCTTGAAAGGGACAGTGATCCTTAGCTAATTCAAAGGGACAGTGATCATTCGTAATGCCCCTTCAAAGGGGTAGACATCATTCGCTCTGCCGCTTCAAAGAGACAGAGATCCTTCGTTCTGCTGTTTCAAAGGGACAGTAATCCTTCGCTATATTCCTTCAAAGAGAGAGTCATTCTTCCTAACTTGAAAGAGACAGTGATCTTTCGCTACTTCAAAGGGACAGTAATTCCTTACTACTTCACAGAAACAGTGATCCATCGTCTCACCCCTTTAAAAATGCAGTGATCCTTCGCTTCTTCAAAGGGACAATGGTTCTTCGCTGCCGAAAAGGGGCAGTGATCTTTAGCTACTTCAAAGGGCTGTGATCCTTCACTGCTTCCAAAGGACAGTGATCCTCCGCTACTTCAAAGGAACAGTGATTCTCGCTACTAAAATAATACCGTGATCCTTCGGTACGCTCCTTCAAAGGAACAGTATTCCTTCGCTACTTCAAAGAGTCAGTGGTGCATTGCTACTTAAAAGGGACAGTGATCCTGGGATAAGCGAGACCATGTTGGGCGACGAGGTTTCGGCCTTTGGTTCCACGATTAACTTGAAATATCCATGAGGCTCTCTAACATACAATTCCAACGCATTTTATATCAAAGTGATTGTTTGCCTAAACTTTTTACTTGATGTTTGAGACGCTTCGTTACGTGTGATGGCGAGCGTTAGGCCTAAGCGATTAATACAAAAAGTCTTGAGTCCGTGCAACCCGTAGTTCCCAAAGTGTTTTCTTTCTTTGTGGGCTATATTATGATCTTGCAAAATCCTAACTACACGAAACTCATCAAAATGAAGAATTAAATGAAGAGCTGTCGCCTCTGCCATTTTTGTTAGAACTACGTGAACAGAAGTTCCTAACTTTCTTTCGTTTCTTGCATTCGTTCACCAATATTGCGCTGTCTGAATAAATTCGAAAGGTAAGAGATAAGACCTAAAAGTTATTAAATTTTGGAAATTGAATTTTGTATAACAAATTTATACTATTAGTATGATTTTATTTTCGGTTTGTCATTGAAAACCTCTTAACGTTAACCTATAATCACTAATCATAATTGCGCCAATTGCGTAAATTCGAACTATATGAGAAAAGGTATTAATATCTTCCATTAGGCTGTTGCAATAACTGATAAAATTATTGATTTAATGACCACCTCCAAACGAATAAAAGAATTAGAATGATTGGAAAAATTATATTAAACAATTCAAGAAAATCGTGCTAGGTATTTTCGGGGAACCAGTGTAAGTTAAGCCCCAAGAATTCACAGATCAAGACAACTAATTTACTTTCAGAGTTCTATTTAATGAACACCGCTGAGAAGCCCACTTCCTATGCCATCAATGACGCAATTTGTTGATTGAATGCGAGCGCAGATGTGTGCGTCCGGAGAGTGAATTTGCTTGGCTGTCCGGTGTCCGGAAGACTGCGTCCTATCACAAAAGTCTCGGCTGCGACCTTCGCCAGGGCGAAATGCGTGACGGCCGAAACGTAGACATCTGCGTCAAGAACTCGGCTTCTCCCGATCAGCCATGAAGATACAAAATACTTGAATGGTTCAATGGCTGAATTAGAGTTCGCAGCCGAAATCATTCAAAATGGGAAAAGCTGCTCTACGGCATTGGCTCAGCGTGGGTGTCAGCCACCCGGGTCGGAGGTAAATTGTACCGCCCTTTGATAAGGAATTTTAATTTAAGAAACTAAAAAGTACAGTAATTCTAAACAGGGGCGGATCCAGATACAAATTTTGGGAGGGGAAGTTAAAAATATTTTGGTCGAATATATCGTATTTCAGATTTTGTAAAATAACCAGGCTACGCTCAGGTCATGCTGCGATATAATTTTATTCGTTTTAATGATTATCCGAAAATATTTAAATTTAATAGTTACTGGAAAATTTTAACGGGAGGGGGGGTTCCTCATTTCCCACCCCGCGGATCCGCGCCTGTTCTAAATTTTTTACGGAAAGAACAATCATCATTATTGGTTATCGTACAAGTTACAAATAAAAAAGTCATGTATATGAGTTTTTCAGTATAATAATCACTACACATTCATTTAAAGAAGTCGTCATAGAATAAATAATGAAAGATTCCGTGCTCATTTTAATCGGTCCGAATTGTATGTGCAACAAAATATGAAACGAAATTTTTGCAAGTTTATTATTATTATTATTATTATTATTATTATTATTATTATTATTATTATTATTATTATTATTATTATTATTATTATTATTGTTGTTGTTGTTGTTGTTGTTGTTGTTATTATTATTATTATTGTTTTTGTTGTTGTTATTATTATTTATTGCGGAAATTTGCCACCCTGTAAAAGTGACTACGCTAAGCTACGCTACGAAAAGCTACGCTACTGCTCTACGTAACGGGCGAGGGATGGTGTGGGGGGCGGCGGGTGGCAGCGCGCGCAGTGAAGGAGCGAGGCGGGTCCTCGACGCGCCGTCGGCCACCAGCGCCCGACCAGACGCAGCCAGTTGCAGATACCGCACGAGGCCGCCTACTGCGTTGCAGCGATCCGGTCGGCCGCGGGCGGTTGTTTTACAAAAAAATGCAGAGATCTAATAAGTAGTTTTTCGTGGTTTCGGCTGTCTATACCAGAAGAACGCAGGAGCAGTACTTAAGCGGGTAACGGACTGTGTGCGATCGCCTCTTCGTCAGCTGTGACCCTTACTCTCTGTTTACTCACAACACACATTTACAAGCATTACACTCCATACACGTCGGGAGCCCAGTTAGGAGCTTAGTAGTGCTTGCGGTGGCCGGAGGAATATAGTTTGATTTAAACACAGGATCTGTCGACGAAAATCAGCTGTTACGGTGTCTTCCAATGGGGAGCTTCAACGCCAACTATAGGTACGTTCCCATGGTGACGTTTAAGCTCCCGATTGGATGACATCGTAACAACTGACGACCTGACAAAAAACACTATGAAAAAGGCGAATTACAACTTTTGACGCCCACGTGCAGGACGGCGGGACGATGACGTTCGGAGAAGAAACTCCGCTACCTCGTGGGATAGAGCGCACACAAGAACAACCGTAGTAGTTGACGCTTCAGACAGAAACACTAAATTATTAATCAATCCGCACCTCCAATAAAAAAGTGCCACAAGTGCGAAATCGTTATTTTTCAGCTAAAAGCTGATAAGAGGTTACCAAGAGGTACTGGTACTATTCTGAAGTTGATTTTGAATTAGTTCAATTACTGTCCGCCAGAAGGTGAATATCTATAACGAGTATTACAGAACTACGAAACTTAAAATTGCAATTTCTGAGAAATCATAAATTCGCACTTGTGTCACTTTTCTATTGGAGGTGCGAATCACTCTACGGGCACTTGCGAGACGTTTCGCGCCGGCGTTTATGCCGCGGTGAGCGGCGCGAGGACCCTGCAGCCGCAGCCGCCCGATCACTGCGGCCCGCGCTCCGAGCCGCGCAGCGCCGCTCTCTTTTCAGGCGGCGGCGGGCGGCCGACGGCTGGCACCCCACCGAGGCACCGCGCGGCCGGCGACGTAATGCCCCCACCCTCCCCGTGGCGCCCCTCCACGCCATGGCAGCTTGAGAGGGTGTCCTGTAGATGGCAGCGCAGTGAGGAACTATAAACGCGATGCAGCCTCGTGGGAGACGCCCCCACCCCGCCCCCGCCCCCACCCCACCGCCTGCCGCCCCTCCCCCGGGCCCTGCGCTCCCGGCCGGCGCTGGCCCAGGCGGAGGTCAGGGCCTGGAGACTTCGATTTTTCTATGGCATTACGTCAATGGATCATATGAACACAAATGAGCTCCGAAATACAAGCTCCGGAGTCTGCTCCTCGGCCCTGACCAAAACCTCCATTTCGTATGAATAAAAGCTTCGTATGTCTCAGATCTTGCTCATGTCTCGCGAGCATTTGCTTGTTGTGAACAAGTGATAGTGAAGGCAAAGAGTTCTAAAAATTGGTTTCTTGAGTTGCAAAGAGGTTACATACGTTACGCGCGTCGCGCACGTTTGTGCGGAGAAAAAAGCAATGTTTTTTTGTTTTGTTCTTTAATTTCGAATATAAGTAGCAGTAACGAAGTACCGATGCCAGAGGCCCAGCTAGTTTTTACCGTTTTTACCGCTAAGCGAATATAAAATTATTGTTGAAAAGAGCCAGCTTCCGGAGGTACACTGTGGCCGAAACGAAACATTACAAAGTTTGAAAAAACACTACCCCGGAAATTTCTGAGTAGAAAAGACCGATGGCCAGTTAACATAGAAGATATGCAATATAAAAACACGTCTGAATGCAAACGTGGATAAAAATCGTACCAAACATGTATTTTCCTTTTCGAATCGGTAAAGATTCTAATAGTGTACATCACGAGAATTTCGCCTTATCTTGCAATTTTTTTAGTCCGCTGCATCTACATATTAACACACGGTAAAAAATCGGCCAATTTAACCTTACTTTTCAAACGTGAGTCTGCTGCTAAGGTCCCCTCGAAATTTTGGAGCAAGTGCTCAATCTAAAGAGTAAACGCTTAACTTTATTCATACCAATTTTGAGCATTTGCTCACCAGATGAGAGATGGAGCAAGATTGAGAGATTGAGCAATTGCTCACCCACTTTATTCCTAAGAAACTGAGAAGAGTCTCCGAAACTCGGAGCAAAGAGTAATTGCTTACTTTTGTTCAAACCACCCACTGTTAGATCTCCTGCCTTATAAAATTAATATTTTTAATTTATTTGCGAACGTCCTTCTCAACGGGGCTCAGAAATGTGCTTATTACTCTTAAAAAGATTCATTTTATAAGGCAAGAGGTGCAACAATGACCTAATGTCTTGGGCCACTTAGAAAAATCTACGTATACCCCTTGCGCGTCTGCCATTGCGTTTGCGTTTAACGCAAAACTTTTTGTACAGTTGATTGATCCATTATTTAGCTTTCCTGGCGCCTCGACATCAATGCTCATTAGTTCCGTAAGTGTAGTGCATGTTATTTCCAAGTTGGTGTAGATATGTTAATCTAAGAAGGGATCACGTTTCAGAGGACGGAAAACAAACTGATGTCATGTCGGGTCAAACAGAGGTCATGTGATGTCATGTTGCATTGCAAGAGGTGCTGTCGCAGGCAGTTGAAAGTGAGCCATCTGCATCGAATACAATAACTAATTGAGGACATAGAGATAAACTGCAGTTACGTTGCCAACACAAGTCGAGCATAGCTGTCAAAGCGGTTCCTTCTAAGAGTAATATCGAGGGAGCGGGTTTTGATGACCTAAAACATTGCCAAAAATGACGTTTCCTGCCTTTGATTCCAAAGTTCCATCATTATTCATTCGGTTATTAAGATCTATTTATCAAATTATTCCCCCATCCTTCGTGGGTCTAGTAGAAGGAATCGAATGATATAAATGAAGTTCTGCTTCATTTATGTGGCTGACTTGCCTCCGCATCTTAACTTCCTTTTCCGAAAACTGCACATTTTTTTTTTCTATATAACTTTGTGTAATAGATTCGCATATTTTTTATGCATATTTTGAATCAGATAAATAAAATGCTCTGAAAATGCCCTAAACACTATGAAAAATGACGTAAAAATGTTATCAACACCACTTCAGATGAACTCAAGCTGTTGCACATGCTACTGGTGTATCAGAGGTTTCTTCCTTTTGTTCGAGTGCACTCAGCTTGAAAACTTTTGGTTCGGACTGTTCTTTAAAAGAAAATCTCTGGTTTTATTCATCGCGAAATCGGCCAAACTGACATCGGCGCCGATAGGCGTCTCAGAAACTTTAGATTACATAATACTCACTACAGCTGACATCACAAAATTGAGCGAAGAAATCAAGAATGCTACTCAGGAATTCTGTGGTGAACATTTGATGCACCTTGTAAATATTGTTTGAAGCAAGTTCCATCAAAATGATATTAAAATCGACGAAGTCAGCGAAACATGCATTAAAAATTACGTTAAAGGTAAAAAATGACTTACTAGTCGAAATGGACAAAAAATGCAAACAATGACATATAAAGATGAGTTATTTAGTTTTGTCATAACATTAAATGAATTCCTATATTAAACGACACTGTACTAAAGAAAAAAGAAAAAAATGACATTTCAATAAATTGTAATATATCTTTAGCTGTGTATTTGTAATTTAGTAATATCTCTTTGGCTGTGAACTTTCTCCACCGGAACGTGTCAAACAGAGCCCACCTGCATGTTGGCTTGCGTGTATCTCCAACAGCGAAGAATCACCCTCAACCAGCATTTACTAACATGAGAGATTGTGATTTGATGAACGGTTGATATCAGTGAAGATCAACTAAATGACGGTGAAGCTACAGTAGAATTAGAGGTAGGAAATCAGGAAAAACTCCCACTATGCTACATATTATAATTGTTATTTTTTATTATTATTAGTGTTGTGATAATCACCATTAAATGCATTTGTTTATTAAATATACAATTATATTTAAAGTAGTAGTTGAATTGGAGTGTCGCGACGTGCTGTGAAGTGTAGTGCAATAGAGAAGTAGAGAGAGAAGTGAAGTGCAAGTGTAGTGTAGCGAAGTGAAGTGCAAGTGTAGTGAAGTGAAGTGAAGTGAAGTGTAGTGAATTAAAGTGAAGTGAAGTGAAGTGAAATGCAGTGTATTTATTAGTTAAAAATTCCGTGCAGGACAGTCATAAAGTGTATAGGGAGTGCTTTATTGTTATATTATTGTTATTATTGCCTTAAGATGCTTTAAAACTACAGTGTATTACTATTCTTAGTTGTAATATGTAAATTGTAGTGTTCTGCCACCAGGTTTTATACCTACCTGCAGAAATAATAAATCTATCTATCTATATTCCACTTCCACGTTTGAAGATGGTTCCCTGCACTCCCAGGAGCCATAATCGGGCTACCATGTGAACGCTCCCAGACAGCTATAAATAAAACAGTAGTTCCTACGCTGGTCCTCATGCGTTACCACCTGCCTCAAGCGATTTGCTGGCAGAGGCGTGTTCCTCCTCCCGCCCCAATCCATTGGAGCTCAAGCATTAGCGCCGTGTGGAACGAAACTGCTTTGCAAGTACTCTATGCCCAGAGGGCTTTGAGAAACAAATGGTTATGCGGTGAATTCATCGCCTTCTTACCCAACCTCCTCCATTCCAACAATACATACATATCAACAACACATACAACAATACTACTATACAACACAACACAACAATACAACTCACATATCTGCAACTATCTTATGTAAGCGTTAATTTTTGCGAAATTTGGAGAATCGCTGATGATATTTGACCAACGCGGAAGGCGAGCGATGGAACTAGGGTCCTCCAGATGGAAGATGTGCCCGTCCTTAAAGTAATTCTAGGAAGGACGTGCTTGGAAGTGACTAGCTCGCGATTTAGGGTAGGGTATCGGGCATCAAGGCTCAAAGCGTGATAGAGGCACGTGGTAAACCGAATAAACTGCCTTTGATTCCAAAGTTCCATCCTTTTTCATTCGGTTATTAAGATCTACTTGTCAAACTATTCCCCATCTTCCGTAGGATCTAGTGGAAGGAATCGTATGATATAAATGAAGTTCTGCTTCATTAATGTGGCTGATTGCCTCCGCATCTTAACTTTCCTTTTCCAAAAACTGCATATTTTCTTTGTTCTATGTAGCTGTGTTTAATAGATTCGCATTTTTTAGAATGAATTTGAATTAGATATTAGCAGTAGGAATCCAATTCTCCTAGAAAATCCTCTCCAAAATTGATGTTTTTACATACAATTGTAGTACCTATGAATATATTTATCACATAATTTTCAATAAACCTAATTTGAATGTATATCCTTTTGATAATCATTGTGGAGAAACTAAGTGTAATACTGGATGTCATCGAATATCAACTTCTCTATGAGTTTCGACTTATTCTTAAGAATCAAGTAGTAAAAATACTAACAACCTGACGAATGCAATACTCATATCCCCTCTCAGGTGGGAGAGCGAATGATAATGATTGATGCGGGTTTATGAGGTAGCTGTCGATACACTGGGAATTACTTTCGTTATCTCTTGCCCTTAAAAAGCTATGTCGATAGCTGGAATGTTAGAAGAATACCACTCTTATCGCATGCCCTTATAAGGAGATACCTTGACTTCGGTAATCATTCGTATCTCACGAGACCGACAAGAACGATCGAAGTTCAACAGCAGCTCATATCCAATAAAAAGAGATAACAGAATCTGGGAGTGCGACAGCCAAACCACGCTACGTATTTCTTTGTAAACACTGCAATTGCGAAAAGAACTAACGATGTGAACGCACTGAAGTCAGGATTTCCGTTTTTATTTTTTTTATTTAACGTCAAAAAGCAATTTAAAAAAATGTGTATTGTACTAAGAGAGAAGAGTATTCTGGGCACGTTTTCTGAAATTCTGGGATCACTACCCTAACCCATAAATAAGATGAATTATAAATTCAGTTGGAAACGAGCGTTTTGGCAATAATTGATAAGAAAATATTATCGCCTGGGTAATAAAAACTATTTGCAAAGTCAAAAAACATTTTTGGCTATTTGCTCTGATGGTGCCCTTCGTGAAAGAGTCGATTTCCTGCCGCGAGATCATGGAGAACATTAATGTGAATCACTACTAACTGAACGCTAGAAAACGTGCAAAGATAGTGTAGTTCCATTTACAAGCAAGGTGCGCAATTTCTTGAGACCTCCCACTCTCATGAGTCATGAGACTCGTAAAAAGCAATATGTAAGAAATAAAATCAGGCTGGCAATAAAAGAACATGATCACAATAATTTATTAATGCAATACAAATACACGTAATGGTTTTGAAAATTCAAAATTTTCAACCTTTCGGAATATTCTCTGTTTTGGAGGAAAGGTTTCAAAACCATTCGCTGCTTCCAGGTCCAGCGACATCTAAATTAGGCTCCCATGTCAAAATGTATAATTACTCTCGCTATGACTTATTTGTTATTGTTGTAGATATTTTAATTCATTGATCTTTAATATTGCTATCCTTTCTTTTTTCCTAGCATATTTTTTTCACATCTATCGTTTGCCGCTACCAAACCGCCATTTTCCCTATCCTGGACATGAAGGCGAACTCGTGCTATTCATTCATCTGCAGATCATTCATCGTGATCTTAGCTCTTACATATAATGGTGTAAGAATATATTTTTGGTTGCTTTTTAACTACTGGGTCATGTAGCGACCACTTTTGATTGTTTTTTTCCCTTTAGGGTAACTGTAGAGGGAACACGGCACGTAAGGACAACACAAAGACATACACAAATATCCATGCCCGAGACGGGGCTGAAACCCGCGATCCTTTTGTTCGAGATCGCCACTGCATTACTGCTTTGGTGATCTCGACTTTCTGGATCTGCAAGAATTTTTTTCCTTGCGCTTTTCCTTACGATATTACTTTTGGGGAGACTCACGAGTATTGGTATTGTGGTGAGTTTTCGTTGGCATTTTAAATGAAATAATTATATGAGTCGTCATTGCTAACAAGATTGTTTATTAAAATAGCAGCTTGCGATGGCTTAGCCATCATCATTAGTGTTCGTGGATGTGTGGCTTCCATACAGCAGAAAACTGATGATGATGGCTAAGCCATCTAAAGCTCCTATTATAATAAACAATCTTGTTATCAATGGAGACCGATGAGAGTGGGAAGTCCTAAGAAATTGTGTTTCTTGACCAGATCAGGCAGTAACATTGTTGGCTCAGAGTCAACCTTGCCGCTGTCTCTGCGACGGCTCTGATCGGGAGATCCCGACGATGGAGAATTTTCGCTACTAGCTAGATAGGTAGGTTCAAATCAGCATCTTCAGCGGATGAGAAAATCAGCGACAGGTTGCTCTGATCGATAGTTTTCGGCGGAGTCTCTCATCAACACCAGACGAATGGCGGAGCAGTGCTATGACAAACGAAACACGCGCGATTTTTCCTTCCTCTTCCTTATTCTGTCCGCTCCCCTAATACACACACTTACATGCAGTACACTACCATAAATGTTGAGATGCCAGTTGAGAGCTTGAAGCTGGAGGTGGTGCCTCGTTGGGGGAGATACCTGGAAAGGGAATACCTCCGCAAGTTCGACAGGTAGTATCTCACCGTCTCGTGGTTCTCATAATCCAACAGGGCAGCAACAGCGTCTCTTCCAGGCTTTAAGAAACAGTCCTTCGCTCCATCCTTCGCTGCTTCCAAGGGGCAGTAGTCCTTCGTTACTTCAAAGGGACAATGATCCTTCACTTCTTCGAAAGGACAGTGATTTTTCGCTACTTCATAGGGACAGTGGTCTTTCTCTACTTCAAAGGCACAGTGATCCTTCGCAACTTTAAAGGGTCAGTAATCCTTCCCCAAGCTTACAATGTTTGATTCACAACCCAGGCTTCACATCTATACAATGCAATTCCTTCGGCATTGCTTTATAGTATACACATTTGTGGAACAACGGAAGGGCTATTGTTTGTCCATCTTATTCCATTTAGCATACGCCGTAGACTTTGAATTATTCCACATGCTATGTATCGTAGCTTATCTTCATACCAATTACAGAATCAAAGTACCAAACTGCTTACGCCTAAACGTCAATATTCAAGTTCTTAGTGTTTGGTTCCATTCCTAAATATTCTCCTTGTTAATATTTACAGAGCCCTCGATTAGAATTTGTTACTAAATGAAAAGGTACGTAACAAAGGAAGAGCGAACGTCGACTAAATGAACTCCCCGCCTGCCTATGCCCTAACCCAGTTCTAGCTTGTGAAATCGGTGCATCGAACAGACAGAAAAAATGCTGTTAAAGGAGTAGTATTTGTTACTAAATTTTCATATCAAGTACCTACACGTCTAACCTTCTTGAAAACTTTTTTTTTGGCACTTGTCCCCCATCCAAAAATGTTATCTGTGCAGGATCCATTGTGGTCAAAACCACTCTCTTCTTCTAACCAGATATTTGTGATTCTAGCCTCTTTTTTATAACGTAGAGTTATCCAATCGCACTCTAGTGACACTAATCCCTGTATAGTTCTCACACGCCATTCTGTTTCCTTTCTCAAAAATACTTTACCATTCACCTGGTAGTTGCGATACATACGCATCGTATTTGATTCAAGGAGTGCTTCAATACGAGGGATTGGGGAGCTCGTCTTCTTGAGGGAGAGCGCACGATCAAGGCTGGTCGCCCGGGTGCCAAGGTGCTATTATAACAACTGACAAAAACGTTTCTTGGAAAAGACCTATTTCCCGCTGGGCATCCGCTGGCACGCGATGCTGCGAGTTCGTGGAAAAGCGGTTGTGTATGCTCTGTGGGTCCTGCGTTCTTCCGAGGTGTGTGGAATATTCACGGAGGCTGAGAGGAGCATGATTCTTTTGTGTTGTATTCACCTCCAACCGAGTAAAAGTAAACGAAGTAATACCGCCAAATTCTCAACTCTCTCAATCACATATGCAGAAAATATAGAATAATCTTCATCTCCTCAATGTTTCAGTAAGTATGCAAAATCCCAATAAGGTTTTTCATCCAATGAAAATGGTTCAATAACGATACTTTTAATATCCTACAAGGAAATCCTTCATTGGCGCACAGTCTTTAAGAAAAATAATTTCATGCATTTAAAAATTCTTTAAATTGTTAACGCGGATGAAAATGTTTGTTAATCCAATTAGTGAAATAATGCAATACAAATAATATGGAAATGAACTCAATATATTATTCATTTGTTCTTACAGTGGTACACATCCTCGAAACATATTACTCCTTGTTTACTGAGCCTGGGCTAATTACTTAAGTCGCGAATACTTTATTTACACTTTTAATAAATGAATTATAATCGCCACAAATCAACTTACTTTCTGGTTTTATAAGGTGTTTAGTAAAACTTCATATGGTATTCTTTCCTATCAATTCAACTGAGTTTCTAATATAGGGAAAATTGCAAGTGAACAATTAGCATCATTAGAAATAATTGCCATGATTGTAGATAAACTTCAAAATTAAATTACTAATTTCGAATACATGTAAATTGATGGAAATGAAAAAACTACGCAGCTTAATTAACAATGTCCACGGAAATAGCCTTAGTTGTGAGGCATGTGAAAAGAGTCGCTTATTTCGATAGATAACTAGGAAGATTGAAACATTCAAAAGCAAAGGAACAGTTTCGATTTTTTTGAAAAATACAGATATTTGATTAGAATAACCCTCAATTTCTTCTACCTGATGTTATGACCAAACTTTTATAGGCTACTAACGCTAAGTGCGTCACTGATTAAATGACTCAGCTAACGTCACGCAACGACGAAAAAAGTATTCTAGCGGGTCCTTTTCAGAATAACCAAGTTTTTCTGCTCCAGGGCCTCATTCTCCACAAATCATCAGCAGCATTTTGGCTGTTGCAGTCATTAGTGAGTAACGATGCGTAAACAGCCAAAATACGATGCAGTTCACAGTGGATTTAATAACAGCAAACAAGCTTTTGAAATCATATTTTAACAAGACGATTAATTGTAAGAAGTATTTCCGAAAGCAAAATAATAATAGGGACACGTTTAATAATAAACAAACAAGGTGAAGAGGCATTAAACATTCTTGCTGTCGTGCCACGAATGGGTCGATATCAATCATTGCCCAAGTCTCAATCAACAGTTTGAACAGTATCCTGTAGTTTTAAAGATTCTAGAAACTTTCAGTAAGTGGTTCTCAAGAACTTATATCCTTTGCATTATTTTATTTTCAACTAATCATTATTTTGAATGAAACATACACCATATGTTAATTTTCAATGTTTTATTCTTGAGCATACTATTTAAGTATTTATACTTTTGTTTGCATTCTGTCTCCCCCTCCTAATTTATATACATCACTTTTCATTAGTGAATAATGATATGTATAATCTTTTTATTGATCGATAATCGATGAACCGATTTCAGAAATAACGGGACCACTTCAAATGCTATCCAACGTGTCAGTGCTTACAGTGACTAAGGATGATCTTGGCCATTCGAAAATTTTGGAAGCCTAATGTAATAAAAAATTATTTTCGTAAAAATGTTCAATCACTGGTAAAAATCTGATAATTTAAAGATAAATTTTAAAACGGGCAGTCATGATGACAGTACATATTGGTCTATGCATGTACAGCTCGCGGCGATGGTGTAAAGGTTAGCGTATCGCACTGTTATACCCAAGTTGACGGATTCAAACCCGATCGAAGCCGTGGATTTTTAAGGGCGAAAAAAACCTTTGTACACCTTCCTTCGGAGGGGAAGGGCAGTAATGTCGGCTGTCCCATGCTAGTAGATTTACTTGCATGTAAAAGATCCTCAAGTCTAAATGACGCCTCTGAGCTAAATTCAAAATCGCCTGTTTCTCGCCCAAGACATACCTCCTCCCTCTGGTAGTCGGTGAAAGGAGCGTAGCGAAATTTGCGTGGTCAGACAGAAGAGCGGGCTTGATGGGCCGAGTCTCGCCACGTAAAATAAGACATATTAATTCAATTCAATACCTTTATGTTCGAATTCAGAGAGAATTATCATGTTTTCTTTATTTACAAGTAAACTATGCATGTCATGTAAACAGAAACAATGGGAAGGGGGGGGGGGTAGTTGTGTTTAGGCTGCGTACGCTTGTGAAGTCGAGTCGTTGACTGCGCGTGGCGTCGCAGAGCCGGAGGCCTCGCGGGGCGGCGTCTCGTCGCCGTCTGGCGCCGTCGTGACACACATTCCGCCGACGCCAGCGCCGCCGCCGCCGCCGCCGCGCCGCGCCGCGGACGGACCCTCCTTATTTGGCGCGGTCTGACGCCCGGCGCCGCGACGCCGCCGCCGCCCTCTCTGTCCCGCGACGCTTCCTGTCGCAGCCGACGCCCCCTTCTCGCTCACCCATCTTGCCTCATCTCCACCGCACATCTGACTGCCTGTGCCTTACTGCCTCGTTGTTCCCCTCTCTCTGCATCTCTCTTCCTCCCTCTCCCTCCCTCTCTCTCTCTCCCTCTCTTCTTGATAGTCCGTCTTCCTCTTTCCGTCCTTCTCCTTCACTCCCTACCACCGCGTAAAACTTGCCTCCCCCTTTCCATCTCCCTCTGCTTTTCCTCGCCCCCCTCTCTTCGTTTCCCCTCCTCTGCTCCGCCGTTGCCACGCCCCTCCCCGCCACGTTGGGCCTCCGCCCCACCCTGCCCCACCCAGCCCCACGCTGACCCACGCTGGCCCGCCTGCGCGCTGCCGCCCGCTACATAACCGAGTCTTCCGCTCCCTGCCTCTTCCGGCAACTCCTCTCACTCTCAGCGAAAGTGGCGTCCAAATCGCCCCGAATAAATACGGTTATACTTCCATCTTTCTATGGTGGCCGACGACATTAGGTCATTGTTGCACCTCCTGCCCAGTTTGTAAGTACATTTCTGAGGCCACGAGTCCCGTTGAGAAGGACATTCGAGAATTAATTAAAATTTTTCATTTTATACGGTAGGAGGTGTAACAATGGCACAATGTCATCGGCCACTATAAAAAAATTGAAGTATGGCGGGCGGTCTTTTATGATTATATTATTATCCAAACTGTTGTTGAAACTTTACAAGCATTATAAATATAAAATTTAGAGTTCTGATGAAAATAACATTTGTTGGATTGGTCAGCAATGCATATTTTAGCATTTCAGTGTCATGTTACCATCTATGTAATAAAATCACCACATTATTTAATATGATGTCAATTTTCTTTCAAAAATTAATTTTTAATTACTAGGGGGAAAAATTTCGCCGCTCCGTGATTCAGGTATTTCAATTTAAAAGACATACAAGCTTGAGCAACATAAATACATAAATACATAATTACATAAATAAAAATGTAAATAGAATATTTAATACATCCTCGAATGTATACGTATGCGAGCAATACAATTCTCAACAATAATAATAATAATTTAACTATCACTACACGTAATTAAGAGCACTACATGCACAGTTTGGAAAGCACATACAAATATACGATTCAATTATCCAATTCAATGTGAATTGGACAACTGACTCCATCTATGAAACTGTCTTTAAATTGTCAAAGCATCACTCTCGGATTTCTTTGACGGAATTTATCCACACTGTAATCAAATTTGCAGGTGTCATTATACAATTTTGAACATTATTCTTTATATGGTAAAAGTCATTCTCGCTGAATATTAGTCATAAACAATACAAGCACAAAATAAAATACGGGTAATTCCTACAAGTCAGTACAGGCGGTGTTGAATGTGCAAGATGTCATTATTACACAGAGACTTGAAAACACGTCACAGAATAAGTAATGAAAGATTTCGTGTTCATTTTATTCGGTCCGAATCGTAGGTGGGACGAAAATATGAAATGAAATGATTCAAATTTTCAATAAGATATTATTATAATAATTTATTGTGAAATTTTGCCGCCCCCTAAAAGTCCCGCCCGGGGCGAACCGGCCCTGCCACTCCCACTACGCTTTGCCATAGATTCTCATTAAGGAATTGAATCGACCACCAGCATACTTCAATTGAAACCCTTCGAAAGTCATTAAAAATACGGCATTTCATGTAGTGTGGCTTGAAAGAGGAGGAATCCGAGGAAGCTAATAGCTTCTGCTTTGAAGCATAAAATTACTCTCGCGATATATGGAATTCTGTCATCTGTGTTGAAGACAGTTAATATAGTCTTTACGGATCGGATGAGCGGATGCATAGCCATTATACAGGTTTGTGTGGCCAAAAATTTAATATGAAAGTCGCTCGTGCTTTACGCGCCGTCAAGACTCGCTGCTGTGGTTAAGGCCAAGGTTTCGCACAAAATATTGATGAGTATATTTGTTGTTTCCTTTCACTCTTGACATTTCATTTAATACAATGTCGTGTATTATTAGTTTTGGGTCGCAGAAATTCTCCCCATTTTGATAATTTAGTAAGTAAAAACTTGATGTATTGAAGTCAATACGTGTTTGAAAACATGGTGTGATGCTTAACATATAAATAACCGATGTAGTAATATGTATAGTATTATATTTCTTTTTATTATATCATGTGTATACATTTCATGAGTGTCTAAAGTATATGTTTGTTATAGCGGTCTTTAGTAAGAGTGTACTTCTAAAAGCCTTAAGAAATCTAATTTGTTACAGTACTTGAAGATGTAATGTGTATGTGTCAGTTTAATTTATAGTTTTTTAGAACAATGAAATACATAATGTAATATGCATTGGCATCTGATGTTCTTAGCCTTCAAATTTACTCTACCCCTTCTTCACCGGATTATAAAGCCTTGAGCCACCACAGCTGTGCATAAAACTTGATGAGTTGTTTCAAAACTGATGTAGAAAGGATAATTGAAAATTAAATATGTCCGTCTAAATACGGTAATGTTCGTATCACATGTTATTTCAAAAAATTAAAATCAAACTCGCGAGAAGAATTACAGGGACATACACAGTGTTAAGCCTAGTTGAAGAATTAGCCGGTTAATGTTCACATTATTCAAAATAAGTGAATAACCACCAAAGTGAAAACAATTTCGGAACGCACATCGGCCTGTTGAAGTTGACATTAGACAATATGAGGTGGCTAGGGTACGTGAATTGTGTTATGGAGATCAGGAACAGCAGATATACCATAAAGAGGGTGGGAGAGTAGTGGGAAGTTTTTAAGAGTAGTGAGAGACATGCTGTACTCTTTCGAGTTCCACTGTGACAGACGTGAATATCTGTATACAATAATACCACTTAATCACACTGCGAACCCAAGTTGACGCTTGGTACACATTTCAGAGTTGTCTAGGAGTCTCCGACCTTCGCGGTTCTCATAAAACAATGTTGACTGACTGTGCAAAATACTTCTCGCCAACACCCAAAACAGTTAACACCGGGAATAAATCACCTTACTTTAGCCACCGCCCAATAGCTAATACCAACATTAGCCAGATGCCTGTTATGATCTGTTCATTTTCATCCAAACCGTCTGCGTAATGCACGAAATAAGCGACTCATTTGCTGTCATATATCAGACTTGAGCTGTAACATATGCGTTCAATAAGTTTAAGTATTCTCCTGATTACATAATGATTCGATATCCGCATAATCCTTGAATTGAATTGAATTAATGCCTTATTTTACGCGATACTCCGGCCATTAGGCCCGCTCTTCCGTCTGACCACGCAAATTTCGCTACGCTCCTTTCACCATCTAGCAGAGGAAGGGGGTATTTCTTGGGCGAGAAACAGACGATTTTTGAATTTAGCTCAGAGGCGTAATTTAGGCTTGAGGATCCTTTACATGCATGTAAATCTACTAACATGGGCCAGCCGGCTTTACTTCCCCTCAGAAGGAAGGCGTACGAAGGATTTTTTCGCCCTTGAAAATCCACGGCTTCGATCGGGTTTGAACCCCCCCCCGCTGCACACGCACGCGAGTGAATCTACCACCGCCGCGCCTCGCCGTCTCGCGTGGTCGCGGTGTGAAACGGGGCCGCGGCGTCCGAAGACGGAGCCTGTGCACGTTGCGCCACGCGGCGCGTCCGGCCCGCGAGAGGCTAAATCGGGCGCCGCCGCCACGCGAGCGACGGCTGGCTCCCGTGGGCCGCGGCGGCGGCGGCGGCGGCGGGCCCTGACCCCGTGACCCCGCGTGCAACTTCACCTTACATGGCCAGCGGACCGTGAAATTCGTTCCAAGCTCCCCGCTGGCTGCCTCGGGCGCTCTTGCCGCTCTTCGCTGCGAGCGGTGGGAGCGCCTCTGGTGACACATTTGGGAACGGGTTAAAAATAAAATGACCTACGAATCAACGCGGCTTAGCTAGCCCAAAGCAACCAGTGGGCCATATTTATGCCCTATCATTTACAACCCACCCACATTACCTACGTATGTTATTTCATTGACAACGGTCGAAGTTTATATGATCTTTGAGAGGGTCACACAAGTAATGTATGTCATTGTGATAAAGTAGAATAATTTCTTGGCTACCTGTGAGGTTCCCTATTTCACGTTGCCTTAGTTATAACAAATAATGCATACTCCTACCCATGCACAATATAATTTAGGGACCGTCCCTAAGCCAATTCGCTGCATCATTCGTAGATATTGAGTCTGCGGCGACTCAGGCCGAGAGGTCCTAGGGAGGACCGAGAGGTACCGACGTATTTTCGACAGTTAGCTTGGCCGACTTCAGCGGTTGCTTACAGGAAAATCCTGGGGACCGACTGCTCTGATCGGTACTCTTCAGTGGTTCCTCTGAACAGTACATACCACAATATCCTAAAAAACGGGCGACGTGTGATCTTTTTTTCATCTTCCTTGTCCTATCCTCACCCTTACTTACTATCCACTATCATTACTATACACTATCATGCGATACACTACCACGCATGCCGGGAGACCGGTCGGGAGCTTGTACCGACTGGGGCGGTGTTGATCGGAGTAACCACGGAAAACTACCGATCAGAGCAGCCGGCCACTACAATTCTCCTCTAGGCAGCGGCTTAGCTCGCTGACAAGCTACTATTGAAAATCCTGTAAACGCGAGTCGGACCCTTCGACCTCTCCTTCAGAGACAATTCAGAGACTCAAGAAATGTTGGCTCTGAGTTACAATTAGCCGTATCTAGTTTTATGAGTCGTTAATTCATTGATCGACGTGTCTATCATCGTTGATTCATTCTTGTAACATATCTTCTGGCTGTGCCTTCCCGGCGTCTCTGCAAACTATGTTATGTTAATGGGGCAAACTAATCTCCGGCCTCTTGTACAGATCAGTAGAATTTATTCTATGTGAATATACGATGTTGTACCTTTAAAACGATGTAGTACTTTAAAACTGGTTTAAAAAGAACGTTTTTCAAACACACCCCATGCAGAATGTTCATAAAAAGAAATCTGTTTCTCTTAATAATATAACAAATTACCGCATATTGATTATTGAATAACTGCAAATATTAAAAATGTTCCTACGATTAAGTTGGCCAGTCCTTAAGAATAGCCCTCAACAGCCTGAACTTTCAACTGCAAACAGTTAGTTCTTCTAACTAACGCGCTTCTAACGGCGGTTAACTAATGCACGCGTGGACACCAAAAACCAATCCACACATCTTCAAATTCAAAAGAACCATCGTTACTGTCACCTTCTTGATAATAACCTGTGAATCACGTATTCATCACACGGCCGCAGATGCAGTTATTAATTTCTCAGGTCTGACGGTGAAACGTAGAATCACTTTTCAAAATGACAGTTACATATGTGAATTTTACATACATTTTTCAAATACTTTAAAATATTTTGCTCTTAAAAATGTATTGGAGATAAACGGAACGTGTGGCTTGATTAGAATAGTTATATATGCACCAAGGACGTTATAAGGGTTCTAATGATCGATCGGCGACAAAATGGTCGAGGGTCTTTGACGCGAGGGATTTTTGTCGCCCGAGATTATTAGAACAAGTTAACGTCCGTAGCACAAACATAATTTTATTTTTACCTAATTTTATTGATTTAGTTTTACTTATTTACTAATTAACTAGATGGTAACTTGACTCGGTTTGTCTTTTTATATTTCCCTGCCATAACTCCCTCTCATAATTCCCTCTCGTATTTGCATCCATTAAAGAACATGTAGCATCATTCAACCGTTTTCGTATTTCCCTCGTAACCACGATCCTTTCGATCCAGGTTCGTAATGTAGTGAATATCGAGGTCCGTATCGAAGGCAATAACAAGCTATAACGCATCAGTAAATCATAAAATAAATTTCATATTATTCCGGCATCAACAGCGTTGGCAACACACAAGAATCAAATAAATAATTGGGCCCCGCGTGCAAGGTGTGCTGGAGACGAAGGAGGGCAGTGGGCGGCGCGGGCGGAGCGGGCGTGGGCGTCCGGCGGTTTCAGCGAAGAGGGCGGCGGGGGCAGCGGGAGCGAGGTGGGCGAGGGGGCGAGGGGGCGAGGGGGCGAGGGGGCGAAGGGGCGAGGAGGCGAGGGGGCGAGGGGGCGAGGGGGCGAGGGGGCGAGGGGGCGAGGGGCGAGGGTGGTGAGGGGGCGAGGGGGCGAGGGGGCGAGGGGGCGAGGGGGCGAGGGGGCGAGGGGGCGAGGGGGCGAGGGGGCGAGGGGGCGAGGGGTGAGGGGGGCGAGGGGGGCGTCCGTCGACAGCGGAACGCACTCCCCGCGACAGCGGTGAATTCGGAGCAGGGGCGGGGGTGGGGGTTGGGGGGCGAAACACGATGGCCCGCGCGAAGCGCCACTTCTCAACAGGACGTGACACCGTATTTCCGTGGCTCCCAAGCTCCACCAATGTAATATGTTGTGCTATGTAGAACTTTAGTGTTTGATTAGATTTCCTGATGATGCTCCTGCAGATGCCTGTGACTAAGCTACGCTAAAACTTGACTTTTTTTTTTTTTTTTTTTTTAAATATCGTTACTTAATGGTTTGTAGAGTGTGGGATGTAGTTAGATTGCAAGAAATGATAGAATGGCAACGAAATTGAAAAATTATTTTTGAAATTATTTAAAAATTGATCTCATGAAACAGCAATTTCTTTGTCATCAAATCTTGAAAACTAACTTATTTTTCGCAAAGAAACAGTATATGTTAGACACAAACTAATAATTAGTAATTATTAGTTTATATCGTTATTAAAAGTTCTTGCTTTTACATTTAAAAAAATTAACTTTGGTTCAGTTTTTCTTAAAAAAAGTACTGTACCTACATCCGTCACGCTCGTTTTTGCACAAAGTCAAGATTAATGTCTCGGTTAAACGGTATGAAATTTGTTGTTTTAACGTCACCAACATCATTTAAAATTTGGTTTGTGGGTGCGGGCATTGTATAACACTAACTGTGTCTCTTTCTCCCTCCCTCCCTGTCTCCATTTGTCTGTCTGTCTGTCTGTCTGTCTGTCTGTCTGTCTCTCTCTCTCTCTCTCTCTCTCTCTCTCTCTCTCACACACACACACACACACACACAAGCACACACATACACACACATACTTACACATACATGCACACATACATACTACATACATACACACATACATACATACACACATACACATACACACATATACACACAAGCACACACGTGCGCGGACATGCGCACACTTCACTCCAATGAAAATTATGTAGTATCTGGAAAATAAATGGAGAAACTCGTAAGAACCATATCACAATATGTGAACCCAGGAAGCAGGTTGTATACTGAATTATGAAAAACAAAACATTTTTATTTTCTATAATTTTCAAAAATTCTTCAGTTTGCATGAACAAATTAATGAAAGAGGAAAATGAAAAAAAATGCGATCTTTAGTCAAATATTGTGGAAAACACAACATTATTGAAAAAAAATTATTGATTTTTGATTGAACAAAATTGACGAAAATTGTTGTTAATTTCTTAGCGTGACGCTATGTTTGGTTTAAAGATCATTCTGATAAAGCAATTCAAATTACTTATTTAAAGTTAAATATCATTAGTTGACGCATCGCCAGGCATTTCTGTTTTGGGGCGTCGAGACTTCGTCTTTCGACCTTTTTACATCAAACAACACTGAGTCTGGCAACGCGTAATTTCCAACCCATTTTTATGCCAAAATAATTCTTGGAAATAAACAAAGTGCTTCATTCTTGGACGAGCATGAACAAGGGCTACTTTAGCTAATGCCCTGTATTAATTCCAACACCATAGGGTTAAAGTCCGAAAAGATCCTGTTCGAGTGCCCCCAAAAATTTTAAATAACCGATTCAAATTCAAGAGGATACGACATCAGCTTGATCGATCGGGGAAAATGAATTTTAGTGAAAATTCAGCTTATGGTTCAGATTATTTTCATCAATTCATTTTCATTATTTTTATCAATACGAAAGTAGTAACCGGTGCCTGAGGCACCATGCTAAACTAAATAGTTAAACATATTTCAGACTATAGCCTAACACGGGAGCGGATCCAGAGGCGAATTTTGGGAGGGGACATTTCTTTATTCAAAATGTTTTTGTCGACTGTGTTGTATTATAGATCATGACGTAGGCTAAACTCAGCTCATATCGTGATACAGTTTTATTCGTTTTAATGTTTGTACCAAAACATTTTTACTTCGAAGAATCAAATTAAGTTAAAATTAATAGTTACTGAAAACTTTTGGAAGGGGAAATTTCCTTCTCTGTGGATTCGCGCCGGGACTAATATATAATTTTAATTTTTAAAAAAAGTATCGATGGGGAAAGTCGGCGATCCATAAGGCCTCCCCGTGCCTGGTATTGGCGCGTGGCATGAAGCTCAGGATGACGCAGCGGCGGGGCTCGTGCTTCCGGCCGAGTGCGGCCTCGCTGACTCACCCCCTCAGGCCCGGGGGATCCTCCCGGGACGAGCCAGCCAGCGCACCTTCCCTCTCGGCTTCAGAGGAAGAACAGTTGTCTTCCGGTCAGTTGTCTTCCAGATCGGAATGAGAGGAAGGCCCTCGTGGCTCAGGTGGCGCAGGGTAGCAATTGAAGCCACTGCAGTCCCTCTGAGGTCCTAGGTTCGAGTCGAGTCCCGACGGTGGCAGTAGCTTGACAGCTAGGTTGAATTCAGTCGCTGTCTGAAGGAGAATCTCCGATTAACCTCTGGCGATTGCCCCTAACAAACGGAACACCCCCGGGCGCAATATTTCCTTCCTCTTCCTTGTCATATTTTCACCCCTTATTTACACACTTACACTAACATACACTACACTATCACACATGGCGGGAGACCGGTTGAAATGAATCGCAAAGGAAGCTCCTTTTTATTATTGTTGGATCAGACTTTCCGTTTCTGCATCTTTATTGAATATATAACCGGAACAAGGAGAAGTAGTAGCCACAAACATATTCTTCAGACATCTGCAATCTTCACACTAGCCAACAAGTGTTATTCCTTTCTCTCTTAAAAAGTGTCTGTGACTTTCACGCCTTGATTAAAAAATGATGATTTCTCTGTAAATTTTAATTGTAAAATGCCACTTTGATCACTTATGAAAGGGATTAATTTAGTTTAGTGATGCACGAATCCGATAAACAGAAGTACTTTTTTTACTACTTCTTGGCAGACGTGGACATTTTTGATTATAAGAAAGAGAATGACAGAACAGTACAAGTCGGGCTTAACCGGTTTGACACGCCATCTGAATGTTAATTGGTTCCCCAGAAGAGTGAATGAAAAGCTGGGAGGCGCGCCGCTTCGCCGAAGTGTGCGGCAGCGGATGTAGGTGGCGGCGCCTCAGTCGGATGTGGCGACGCAACGGTCTTCGCTCGAATCTTTCTGTGAAGCCGACCGCGTCGCCGCCGCCCCTTCCACCACACGGGATGCAAGCGTCGCTGCAGGCAACGCACAGTGGAGATGAGACGTGCTGAAAGGACGAAACGTCATTATAGTTATTTTTAAGAACACTGCGGTATACTTTTTTCTATTTTAGACAATCAATGCATAAGTTTCAAACAAAAAAACAACAACAACAAAAAACAACAACAAAAAAGAAAGAAAGAAAGAAAGAAAGAAAGAAAGAAAGAAAGAGAGAGAGAGAGAGAGAGAGAGAGAGAGAGAGAGAGAGAGAGAATGGAGCTTTAGGAATCAATTTACACTACAACAATAATTAATACTTATTGCCTCGTAAACGAATAATATGTTTATTAGTTACATATTTACATTATTTACTCAAAAAAAGTAAAAACTATGTGACGTATCGGGGCGAAGATGTGTCAGACCTCCGGAAGGACGTTATATCTTGATCTGAGCAAGAGAAATTCCGTAAGTTTGTAACGGCAAAGTTACGGTATATTTAGAATATTGTTGTTTGTTAGGGATTCTCCTTCTCCATGAAGTAAACACACATTGGTACTTCAGTAATTAATTTATTAACTTGTAGAATCCTTACCCAGACAGAGAGGGGGGAGAGAGAGAGGGGGGAGAGAGGGGGAGAGAGGGGGAGAGAGGGGGAGAAGGGGAGAGAGGGGGAGAGAGAGGGGGAGAGAGAGGGGGAGAGAGGGAGAGACAGTAAGAGAGAGAGAACATAAATTTAATGAAGGAGGTAAGAGAACCTATTGACGCAATTGACGTCATTGATACCATACTTACTATCTAACAAGTCAGTATTTCTGCTGTCGTAAACGTTTCTTTCTTATTTCGAACCTTTACTTTTACTCTTTGTAGTTTTATAAATCTTTGCGATCTGACTATAAATCTAACCGATTGATTGAATCAACTGAAACAACCGGCATGTGGGTCGTTCACGCACTCATGGTTAACATTGTAAGCGTAACTTGTTCAACAGTTAAATCTTTGGCAATGAAACGAAAGTTCAGGACGCGCGGTTTTGTTCGCATGAGGTAGGCTACAGTTTTCCCGGCCACACCCTTGGGATTCCCGACACAGACCGGTTTGTAACAGAAGACTGCTGTAAAGCATGAATGACTGGACAGAGGCCTTAAAAATTGAAAATTCGTGAGGAAACTACTGATATTTCTGTAGAAGTACAAGTACAATCAACATCCATTAGAAAAGTATTCATTTTGCATGCTTGATAGCCTTAAGTTAGCAAATCATGACACCACTACTGAAAATGTTAATTACGTCAATTATTGTACTTCTACTTCAGATTACTCCATAGTGATTCATAGATCAACTCCTGACCTTATGGCAAGATAGACCCACAGTGCTTAGGGCTGGGACCTAGACATACATTGCCAGCTCACATAGAGGTCATTAGTGAAATCCGAAGGTAAATAGCGGTTTCTGTGTTAAAACTCCGTCTGTAAGTCATAAAAGAAAAACGTATGATATATTTATGATTATTAAATGACTTGAAAGCAAACACTTTTGTCCGAGATCGTATCTTTTGAACCCTTAACTATCGGATCACCGATAAATATTTTAAATTAATATACAAATTACACACCATGATTATCAATATTTTTTATTCCAAAGCAACAAATTGCATTCCCTATAAAATAATTTCATCCAGCATAATTTTGCCGCAGAAAATAAGGAATGAATTGACCTATGTCAACGATCTTCAAGATACAATTTCTACACATTTGAAAGAAAGTCCGTTCAATAACAGTTGTTCCAACGTAGAACGTACATTGAAATCTTTGATGTTAATTCTTTTGTGTAGACTCAAAACATTCTTTGGGGACTCCTGGTCACTATCCGCTGTGCTTCAGTCTTAATGAATTCGGTACTGCTCAAGCAACAGTTGATTTGTTAAAGCCTTTTCGCTTTTCCATTCATCCCGAGCCACTCCCCGCAGGGGGGGATGGAGACTGCGTACGTAGGCATGGTCTCTGGTGGAGAGTTGTAGACGACCATGCGGACCCTTAGTTTCACGGCGCAACTCACGCCGTTAGCTTCAAGGTGGAGGCAGTGAGTAGGCAATGATCTAGCTCTTGGTTGCCGGTAAACCATCAGTTGGGCCCCAGGCACGCCGACCTTTGGGCAGGATTGGGTGAAGGAGGTTCTTAGGAACGCCCTGGAATCCACATATAAAAGTCCGGCGGGAAATTACCTACCGTCAGGTTCTCGGCGTAACCCACGTCGTTAGCCTTACGGTGTAGTCAGTGAGGAGACGGGTTGGGGGCTCCGAGCCGCCCGGACCTTAGTTTGGGTGGCCCCCAGTAGGGCTCTCGTCTTCGTCGTGGCAGTAGCCCAATACTAAGGGCGAAGAGGAGGGACTCGGTGCACCGGCGCATGTGAGTGACACGTCTTCATAAGACGATGTTGACACCGGTACTAGCCTGGAAAGCTAGGAGCTCTGAGGTAGCAGGGCGGCCCAACCCAGGCACTGAATGGAAAGGTTGCTGAGAGGTCAAACTGGGTTCCCGCTGGACCCGGATAACGGGTAGTCGTACATGAACGGCGGCCGGGGGGTGCGGATACGAGCGAAACGTTCAGGTGCCCACCCCGGGGAGTTGTGCCCTCCGACAGAACATGTATTGTTGTGGAGTTGTGCCCACGCTAAGAATCCATCCCGAGCCACTGTCCGAGGGCGTGGCGCGGCGCGGCGCGGCGCGGCGAGGTGCCATGTAAGGCCGGTGCAGCGGCCGCTCGCGCACGCCCCGCGCACGCCTGCCCGCCGTTCATTCACACACGCACGCACGCCCGCGCCGCCTCCGCACGCACGCACGCACAAGCCGCGTGACCAGTGCACCCCCTTAGACGTTGTCACCTGTGTTTTTGACTGTGGACAGGAATTTTTCATTGTAGGGTGTGCCCAGAAAATTTTGGGATGGGGTAGATTTTTAAGTCTGGTGTACTTCAATACATCAAATACTTCGGGCTATGCGTTTGTAAATGTTTATTATCGGCTGAGATGCCTCGGAGCAACAACTTTTGCCATAGCAGTGTCTCTGACCGAGATGTTCTAGGGTACGAGTCTCGCCACTGGAAGATTTTTGACATTAAGTAGCTGAGGTATTCAACCGTCTGGAGGAGAATTATGCTTGTAGCTATTGGCAGCTCTGATTGAGATTTTCTATTGTCATTGCGATCAATATCAGGGAAATACGGGAGCAGAACCTTAACAATCGCGCTCGGGACCGCACGCGATATTTCCTTCTTCATTATTGTCCCCTCCTCTCTACTTACACACATACACATTCATCCGTTTACATTTTCATGAATTGACTTTCAATACTGATCTCACATCATCATGATATCACTGAGACACTTATGAGACGCGACATGAGATCAGTCGGACGCTTGGTGTTAGAGCTTGAACCAGCTGGACCAGAAGAGGTGGCTCAGGGCATCAACTGATGTCACTGCTATCCCTCTGACACGGAGGTCCTACGTCCGGAGTACCGACGGTGGCAGGATTTTCGACACTAGCTTGACAGCTATGTCGAATTCAGGCGCTGTCTGGAGGGGAATTCTAGCGGCCGGCTGCTCTGATGGGTAGTTATCCGTGGTTTCTCCGATCAACACCAGGCGAATGCCGGAACAGAGCCCTACCAAACGGGCCACGGACCGCGCGCGATCTTTCCTACCTCTTCCTTGTTCTATCCTCTCCCCTTAAACACACACTTCCACTAACACTAACATGCCGGAAGATCGGTCGGGCTGGGGCTGTGCCACACCTGGTTGGGGAAAACCCCGCTAGCCGACGGTAGGTCACCGCCAGATCTCGCCATACAGTGAGGGAGAGATCACCGCCACCTCCCTAACAAAATACACACTACACTTACGGGACTAATCACCCAGGTAGTTGACGTGCCCGGAATCACTAAAACAATCAATCAAATAATTGACCCACCTGAGGCGGTGGCTTCGTGGGGAGAAACCTGAAGAGGAAAAACCCGCAATCCGACTTACAGGTCGGCGCCGATCTCGCGTTCCATCTGCAAGGAACTACGCCATCTTAGGGTATAAAGTGTCTTACGTACTGAAATAATGACCATAGTACTTGACACGTCTGGAAGCACAAAATATTTATTCAATCAGCCCATGGGCACGTGAGAGACTTTTCGAGCTTACACATAGCGCGTGGTACTACTTCTTGGTTTTTTTGAAGCTCGCAAGACGATATGCTTGCAGATGAACCTAAAAGGAAGTTCCTCTGCAATATCCACGACAACGTGCCATGTGTGAGGGAGAAGAAGTAAGCACTTAGCGCATGGCACTACTTGGTTTTTCAAAAGCTCGCAAGACGATATGCTTGCAGATGAACCTAAAAGGAAGTTCCTCTGCAATATCCACGACAACGTGCCATGTGTGAGGGAGAAGAAGTAAGCATGCCAGTGTTTCAGCGTCTTGGAGGTAATCGTGTGATGTAGTTCAAGGTTGGTTAATCGTGGGTTAGATTTCGTCTTAAGAAATACATTTACGTTTGGAACACTTCGAAGATAATAATGTTCTATTTTTATAATCTATTGAAATCAATCAATGTTAATTTTCCACACGTACTCGTACGGTGATGCTGAGCTCATTGCTGTTCATTATAAAATAACGTTCCGTCACTAAGATTATTTAAAGATTGATCAACAAGATTTAGGTCCTGGCATTTGCACCAATAGGAGTTAGCATTTCTTTATAGTGTTGAAACTCCCGATCCAAGGAGACATTTATGGGAGTGATAACAACTATCAATCTTCTGATTAAACAATAAATGCTGATAATAGAGCGAATATGAGTTTACAAATCATTGTAATGAAGATTCAACGTGTTAGCAGCCCATGAAAACATTATATCCCTAAAATGGTACCAAGAAGACTAGATGTCCAAGTCATCTTGACCTCTCTCCTTGTGTCACATTTCCTAATGCGGAGGCCAACCTCTGCAGCTAGTTTTATCTTAGTTCTTTTTTCTTGATTTTTTTCCATTGTACCAAGAACGTCCCTCGGTACAATTGACTTATGTAAATTTTTAAAAAAAAAATATTTATTTCAAAATTCCTCGAAGTTTAGAAGTACTAGTTGAATAGTAAGCTGACATGGGATGTCTGCTGTTCTCACTTGTAGAAACCTCGGGAGTTGTTTTATCAATCACGATGACGAACACTTACTGTATTTCTTCACTTTTTACTGACGAATGTAACCGTTTGACGTCGCTTGTGAAGAAAACGAAAGTAAGTCTCTTACGCAACTCCATTGTTCTCGCAGAGGATAGGCATCAACCATCAGCCGTGCCTGGACGAACTGTCAACCAGTCGGCCGCGGACGAGCACGTGGAGAGCACTGGGTCGTTCAAATCGCCCACCGCCTGCGGAGGGCGGAGGTGGAGGTGGAGGAGGAGGTGGAGGAGGGGATCTGAGCGTCTGTTTCGGGCGTCGTCCGCGCCTAGCGCTGCCTGTGCGCGTCTTGGGGCCGCGCGCGGTGGCGGGGTGGGGTTGTCTAGCGCCCGGGTGGGGCGGGCGGGGGCGGGGCGGCGTCTCGGGGATGCTGCGCGGCGGTGGGGGCCGAGGGGTGGGAGGGCGCGCCGGGACGGGGTGGGAGGACGCCGCTGTGTGGGAGGGAGGACGCTGCGCTGCGGGGTGGGAGGGCGTCCACATGCTCCTCGGTCCGGTGGCGGGGTACTCGTCGCCAGCTAGTTCGCGGGCTTACCAGATGCAGCGTTGCGCAGCTGCGTGGTGGATCGGCAGCGGGGAGCCTCTCGAGAGGACACGGGCTGCTTTAGGAGGGCGAAGTGGTTCTCCATGCTTCTGAGGCACCACCTGTAAGCGCCGGAGGCAGCGTTAGAAGCCGAGAACGGAGGATTCGTCGCAAAGCGTACACAGTTTTACTAGCTGAAATAAGATGGGGTGAGACTGATGCACGCAAAACAATATCGAAAGTCTCATTAACTGGTTTAATTGCATACGTACTCGATTATACTGTAGCTTTCATTTATTTTGAATGCCTGAAAAATTAACACTTAGCCTCTTGCCTCTGTCATTATTTAGCCTATTCGTTTAGGTGCCACGGAAGTGTTGATTGCATACAAATTGACTTTCCATTGTGGTGTATTTTATACGGTATCCCATGGTAATGAGATAACCGACGAGAAAGCTGAGCGGGCATTGTCTTGTTGATTATTCAGCATCCGATAGCTGCATGATAATCAGGCAGTTTCGTAACGTATAGTGTGTAGTGTAGTAACTTATTGTTTCGTGGACAGCAAAGGCACATAAAACGTAAATTAATATTGGGTCATGGGAATGATTAAATTTTTCGGAGAGTTGGGTCGTTTGTTCTGATGCAACTGTATGGAGCGCGAATAACACATGTAACCTGGTACTTTTCTGTGTAGAGAGGGTTTCTATAGTTCCATTTATTTAGTCGTGCACTTGACGTAAATGAGCTGTTGCGGTTTCATCCAAACGCGAGCTTAAATGTCGCGACAGTGACGTCACTAAGGGGTCGTTCAAGCTTCCGATTAGATGAAACCGTAAAGAGCTGATTTACGCCAACTGCACGGTTAAATAAATCCTAGTATAACTCACGCACATACTCGCACATCCACCCACCCAACCAAACGGGCCTACACAAGGGTACATTCTCACAAACAGCATGTAAGCGCATGCAGGCAGCGGTTTCACATCAAGAGCTGCATCCGGGAGTCTAATTCCGGGGCGAAGTTTTCCTTTTCCGAGGCGAGGAGTGTGCGCGTAATCTCGAAGCCAGGATATCCCTGTCGGCGCGCGGGCAGCCGGCTCGTCATCCGGCCTTCCCAGAAGGGGCCGCCGCCTGGCGCGGCGCGGCGCGAGCGGGTGACGCACCCGTGTAGAGCGCGTGCGAGTCGCGCCACGCCCTCCCTCCGCGCCCCCTTCCCGCGCCGAGTGAATCACGCCCCGCCCACGCCCCCGCCCCTCGCTTTATCTCTCCCCGCCGGCGCAGGCGGCGCGGAGGAGGGAGCCTGGCTTAGGGATGCCACATCGACGTTAATGTTTTCAAAATATCCATGTTTTTCTGTAGAAACATCGATGTTTTAAACAACGATGTATTAACGGCGATGTTTTGTGATTGATGTTTTGTTTTTCTTTTCCCATATTTTATTTTTGTATGAAAAATTCCCATGATCACAATACTATAAAAGTTAAAATATGAAATAATAACTCACCAAACTCACTCGCCTGAGAAACTCCACGCCCTTGTATTTGCTCTTTCTTCACGTTCATTTCGCACAGTGAGACACGGTCAGCAAATACGCTGTGGGCGTAGGGTCTGCACCTTCATCTCGTACCCTCATTCGGCGAATTGATAAACACGACCACTGTCAAATTAAATTTTAATGCACACGAATTTAATGTTAAAGCTTACTAATCCAGTCTAAAAACATCGATATTGAAAAAGATCGTTTTTCGTCGCCGTATTTTTGACATCGCTGTTTTAATTTTGAACATCGATGTTTCGTTATCGACTTCGCGTCACTAGCCTGACTTAACGCTTGGGAGGAGACGATGCCGCTCGCTGTGCGTGAGCGGTTCCTGCCTTTTTTTAAAATTTATTTCTTCTTGTTCTACATTTCTGTCTCTCGAGGGGCTTGAAAAAAGTACATTTTATATTACAAAATTTTGGATATGGCCATCCATAGCAAGAGAGTATTCATTCCTATTCGTAAACTCGGTCTGAGGTTGAAAGATGTGTTCAGGCTGAAACATTTGGTCTGAGGTGTACGTCGAAAGTTATTATAACGCTAGGAAGGGGGCTTCTGTCTTAGTTGGCAATCTACTGCACATTGTAGAAACGAAATATTTTTACGTGGGTTCATGAAAAAAATTGAACAATATGAACTTAGTCACTATGTTATGCTGGCAATTTTGTTGTATAGTAAATTACTACTTTCACGTGCTCGAACGTTTTTGAAGTTTCGTGCTGGAAATTTGGGGAAGGGAATTACAAATACGATATTCAGGATATAATAAAAATATACAAGGGGCTCTCTAACAGTTTAGTGAAGGAGCTGAAATATTAGGAACTTCATTTAATAGCGCGTTGTCTCACGTTCTAGAGAATTACTATAATCCCAGTTAGGTATTTTTTGGCAACGTTCATCAGATTTAAATTCTCTTAGGCTGACGAAGTCGTCAACTTTGTTTATCTTCCTGTAGTATGTCGTTAGCGCCTCACAGTGTATGGCATAGCTTCTTCTTCATCCCTGCGAACTGGCACATGCAACTCCTTTTTTTTCCCACGTACCCGGACATGCAATGTTTGCATGACAAGCTGGCTTGTTTTCTCTTGCTTGAAAGTTTGCACTGGCTTTTGCCTATTATCAGATTCAACTGGCTGTAAGTATTAACTTGGGATATTACTATAACAGAAAGGGGGCCAAATAATCGAAAAGAAAATTACTAAAAAATTAATTTGATTATAGGCTAGGTACTGTCAACATTCTACTATTTAATGCATCATAAATAATGTCTCGCTTGGAAATGAACTCCATCGAAAAAAATAATTCCACGTTTAAGATGAATGAGATAAACATGTTTCTTTCTAAAAAATGACCATTCATAATCAAAGTTTGTGATGAGACAGTAACAGTGATGTCGAGGCTTTCTCAGGCTCGCCTCAACAGAGTCGCAGTAATCGCTCGTTGTTTGAGCTCCACTGGGGAAGAGAAGTTCCCACAAGCCGCTAAGCACCTCGTTGACTTTCCATAATTCCTTCCCAGCCCGTCTTGGCGAAGTTGTCACCGCGGAGCAGCGACGCGTCTTCTCAGTCGCTTAGTCCTACCGCAAACTTGTGGGTGTTTGCGTCGCCCTACGAGTCGGCGCGGGTCGGGCCGGCAGGCCTCGCTCCTCGGAGGAGGCATGCCCGTTACGTCCCGTCCCGTCGCCTCGCCTCGCCTCGCCTCGCGTCGCGCCCCGTCCCGTCGCGTCACGTCGGGTCGCGCCCCGTCCCGTCCCGTCCCGTCCCATCCCGTCCCGTCCCGTCCCGTCCCGTCCCGTCCCGTCCCGTCCCGTCCCGTCTCGTCCTGTCCCGTCTCGTCTCGTCTCGTCTCGTCTCGTCCCATCCCGTCCCGTCCCGTCCCGTCGCTTCACATCGGGTCGTGCCCCGTCCCGTCCCGACCCGTCCCGACCCGTCCCGTCCCGTCCCGTCCCGTCCCGTTCCGTCCCGTTCCGTCCCGTTCCGTCCCGCCTCGTCTCGTCCCGATCGCAGCAGCGGAGAAGCTTCGCAGGGGAATCGGCCGGCCGCCCCGCCGCCCCTGCCGGCTCCCCACCTCGCCGCCCCGCGACGTCTCTCTGCCCTCCAGGACGCCGTCCCCACCCTGGCGGCCGCCCTTCCACCTCCGCAGCCGCTGCCACCACTCCGCGGCCCCGCGCTACCCCCTCTCGCCGGCCCGCACCGCCCCGCGCCGCGCGGGAGCGCATTGTTGGGTGACGTAACAGCGCCCTTGGCGCAGCGCGCCTATCCTGTCACGTCGCGTCGGCAGATTTTGCGGATGGAATATTTCTCCGTCGCCGGAGACGTCTTGCGAACTGTCAGAATGCGAATGAGAGACAAACCTTCATTGAAATATCCCACACTAGAGGATAGCGAGCTTTTCTCCCCTTCACACGATATTTGCTCTCCGGAGTTGCATTTGGAAGAAGAATAAACGTGATGAGATTCATGGGCGTTTTATGGGGAGGATTGATAAGAAAATAATATATCGCTCAACCTCAAAAAGCCGGTAGAAAGACAATTCATTCACATTATTGAACATGCTTAGCTATCCTTGGGCTAGCCGATATTGAAGGTAACATAAGAACTTACTCAATTAAAAATTAAGGAATTCTTAATTATTTGCAACAAAATGGGACGAAAAAGAAAGAAAAATGGAAGGGTTTCTTGTTAGACCCAAAATTAGTGATATTACAAAAAAGGGAGGAATGAAGGTATGGTGGCCTGTACTAGGAGAGAAAGAGAGTGGTATTAACAAAGAAATGATGTCAGCTTATGTAGGAAGCCTTCAGATACAAGACTAACAAATTATTAATACTTCACATACTAGGTTGTACAAAAAGTAATTAGTATTCGTAAGCGTATAAATTCCAAGAAGCGATATGCGTAAGAGGGAACAACAAATGTGAAAATAGCTGAACAGAATCGCTGGTTAGGGATAGATAAGAAGGTAACGTAATATTAATCTCGTGGAAAGATCCCCTTGGAGCTCTTTAGGCCGCTGTGCCGGAGGAAACGTCTCTGCCAGCGGAGACGACTCCTCGAATCCTTTCAGAATCTCAATGAGCAGAAAACAATTGTGAATATGACCTTTCAAATCCCTCAGACTCTTCCACCCGCAGCCTTTGCGCTCCTCCTCATCTTTCCTCTTTCCCTCTGTGTCGAGAGTGACTGCAAGCTTGGAATTTCAAGGCACGATACATAATGTACTTTAATGCTGTCGGAAGCTAGTTCATCATAGGGCGAAGATGAAAATTTGCTTACGAACTGTAAGAATATACTCCAAATTTTATA
The DNA here is from genome assembly GCA_038098605.1 of Gryllus longicercus. Taxonomy (NCBI): domain Eukaryota; kingdom Metazoa; phylum Arthropoda; class Insecta; order Orthoptera; family Gryllidae; genus Gryllus; species Gryllus longicercus. The sequence continues at coordinate 886,106 of JAZDUA010000406.1, read as the reverse complement.
GTTAAAAAGGAATTAAAATGTAAAACACTCCGTCTAATTTGATGAAGAAAGTTGTTTAACATTCTTTAAACAAATTGATCATAACAAATCGTTCAATCCTGTTTGTTCATACCTGTTGGATTAAGCTGTTGAAGAGTCTTGTCTATCGTATGTTGTGTCACAGAGGGTCTCCCTCCTTACCGTGAGAGAAATCGCACATATGTCAATTATTTATGTAGTCAATCTAGAAGTGAACCAAGTTTGATCCAGGAAACTATGAATGTTAAAGGAAACCGGCATACGAATGAATAAAAGTCACAATGAAATACATTATTAGAATGTTAATATCAAATTAGAGATTTCAATGTTTAGAAGAAAAATGGACGTATCTCAAAACTAGTCATTTTCCAGGAGAACGGTTTTAACCTGAACGTATTCATTCATTTCGCTGCCAGTAACGGTGACTACGCTACACTATACCGACGATCTTGTGTACTACTACCTTTGTGAAATGTTTACGAGTAAAATTATACCATTTTCTAAACATTTGTTTTCACTTAACAAAATTATTACCATTTCAATTAATTTTTAAGTACCCATTTACCAATTTACTTAAAAAAATACAATTTTTGAAATGTCACTTTTCTTATCAACTGAAGACGATTACCAAATAAATTCATTGAAAAATGTTACAATCATGCAAAATATTTTCTGAAAATTATATTAATTATACAATTATATGAATTACAGGCCTATAATAAGCTGAAGATAACCGCAATGTAACGATATGTATCGGAGGTGAAACAATGATTGTATTCCGTGGGGTGACTGCGGGTTGCAAGCGCCGCTACCCCCACCCAACTCCACCCCCTCCCCCACTGCGGCTGGGGGTGTGCGGCGTCGGCGTCGGCGTCGGCGTCGGCATTGCCGATATCGCGACCTCCGCCACCGGCGCGACGCCCCGAGGCTAAATATACGCGCGCGCTATATCGAACGAGCCGTGAAAGTGCGGTGGAGGCGGCGCGGCGGCGCGGTGGCGGTCAGGGTCAAGGCCAGCCGGGCGCACTCTTCCGCGACCGCGTCGCCGCCCCCACCGCCCTCCGCGCGCGACGCGACGGTTGAAGTCGATGCGACCGACTGTTCTGCCTGGGAAGCCGCTTTTATGGCCGCCGTACCGCTCGTTTGAAGGGATTCGAAAGGCACTCTTTAGAGTGCAGTATCCACGCGAGACAGGCAATATAGCATCAGCGAAAAAGAGACAATCTTGCTTCCTGCGGCTGGCACGCTGAGCCAAGGCGAAGACGGGATCCGGTGCGAAAGAATCACCAAGAAGTTAAAAGTTCTTCAAACAAATACTGAGAGATGTTCATTTCATGCCTTTCTGTACTGATAATGAAAACATTAGGATTATACGAACAATAATGAATACTTCCAAGAGAATTGATTTTAAATGTTGTGCTGCCAAATAAATGTACGAATAAATAGATGGCGTTCGTGATGGGCGAAGGATATAGAAGCTCAAGCTAAATACGAAGAAACACAGTAGAGAAATTACATATTTTTGTAACCAACAAATTCATGAAGCAAATGCAGGTTTGGATCGGCGTCAAATTTGCGTAGCAATCAATAGCTAGGGACCTAAAGGGGATTTTAACCCCCATTATTTAAAGCAACAAAAGTGAATACGGAGGGTTAATTACAAAAATTAAAATTTGTAAAATAGAATAAATAAAAATGTAATAATACAAAGTAAATTTGAATTATTTTCGTTTTTCAGACTCAAAAGCGATGTCTTCTGGAGTATACCTTTACTAATCGGTGTTTGGTGATATTTCTAAAGGCCTGAAGTCCTACACTATATAAGAAATGTTAAATTCATCTTTGAAAATTTCGCTGATGCAAATAAAAGGAACAATGTCAGTCCCAAAGCGAAGTCACGCAACTATTGGTAATTCGCCATCCTAAAATTAAATGGGGTGAAAACAGTAAGCTCTAAATAAATGTTCTTCGGTTTCAGACTGAAATGAAACAAATATAAATTGAAAATACAAAGTTACATTACTAACATTTTATGGAAGGCTATTTCTCAAACAACTTGATTTGTCATTATTTTGCAGCTGCATAGGGATTTCAGGGCATCCCGTCGAAATTAGTATATCATTTCAAGCCCGGTAACGAGAACATATTTTCTTGGAAAGAAGATCAACATCGTTGTGAAAGAAATAAAGAATATTGCAAAAAGGGAGAATTATCTTATATTTTATTTGATTGTTCTTTAGAGTTAGGAACACACTGGAGCTTCTAGTACACTCCCGTGACTATTTTAGGGTAAATGAGAAATAATATGATTACAGTGGATGTGCATTGTAGAAAGCAGCTACAAGAGCGTCGAGAATATCCTTACTGCTGGAATTGTTAAAAATTGGAATATTTTCAAAATAGTACATGGGTAGTCGTAATGCGCCTGAAAGCTTTTTGCAATGAAATCTCACTGCGTTAATCTAGAACTGTTAATTATAAGCGGATCAACCCTATTACCATTCCTTGATATTTGCTAGCCCTTTTTGGAGAATTTCAGCGAATTCGTATATGCGAGAGACTTTCTCTTAACAAGCCATTATCGTTAGGCGACTTGTTACATTTTGAAATTAAAATAGAAAATTTATTTTTGTAATAAAAATTCACTTGACAACATGTTGACTGCTCTTTGCATTAATACTAAACCAATATGAAAAATTTGTTCTAAGAGCGAAGATTTAATTCATATGCTACAATTTTTTTCGTTTGATCAACTTGAATAGAATGAACTGTGCATCTTATAAGGGATTCCGAAAAACTGCAACAATCTCTTTAGACTTTCTCTCTCTCTCTCTCTCTCTCTCTCTCTCTCTCTCTCTCTCTCTCTCTCTCTCTCTCTCTCTCTCTCTCTCATTTTAAAGATTGTACATTACCAAAAGTAAAAAGTATAGTTTACTTAAATATATGGTTTTGAATATTATTATCTGGCTAAATAATTAAAATGGTTCTCTAAAATAAATAAAAAAATTTCTTGATAATATTCTTTTAAATTCACAGAATAGATAATTACAAGAACGAGAAAGAAATTCAACGTTATATCCCACCAATATAAAAACAGTATTCGTGTCTGAAAATTGATATTAAATATCTTGAACATTCAGTTTTGCTTGAATTATTCATTTACGTGATTATTCTCTTTATTTCGTCTCATGGAAGTTGATCGCGTACCCACTACCAGCCTAACGCGTACACACCTCAGAGCACGCCTTCCACCGGTTGAGAAACCCTGTCTTGTAAGGAACAATGGGATCCACCAAGTTCAGTAGTTCCGTTCTTGAGCACTTCCGGGACCGGGTCTTCGCAGGAACGAGTCCCCAAAACCGGCGCCGTGCCATCGGCGCCTGCCGCAGGTGCGCCGACGCCAATTACGTCCCCGGGTCAGCCGCATCCGAGGACGGCAAGTTCAAGGTCATCGGACAGGTTCTTCTCCGCGCGCCAGCATAGCAGGCCGCTCGCCCGGCCGCCGTCCCAGGCTCTGCAGGCGCTCCACGAATCTACGAAACGCCGTTTGGAGTTCAGGGATGTTATGCGGGGGAGCTTGCAGAAAACATTTGAATCGGAGGAAACAAGTTCCAGTCCTGGAGCTTCAAATTTTGAAGAGCAAGCGAAAAGGATCAAAGTTCCGGACATCGATCATTTTTTTCTTAACATCAATAGCTGAAGGACACTCTACACATGTCACAGAGTTCTCGGGCAACGAACGTTTATGCATAGAAAATTGAATTTATATTTTAAGAAGTTTCCCACCATTAACTCAAAACCGGCAAAATGTGACATCGGACCTTTTTGTTTTAACCGATGCATTTTAACCCTGTATTGCATGATTTTAAAATCATATCCACTAGATATTTTTGCAAATCAAACATGTTTTTATTCATGCAAGACGGTTAATTTTTTGTACACTCTCAAATTTCTGTACTGAGTCTCCTTCGGCGCATTTGCCCGCGGGGAAGCAAGCTCTGCACGGTCGAACGCAGAGGACTGAGGTATGGCTTCGAACGGCGAGCAGAAGACACAATCCGCGCGTGGCAGTGCTGTGGGCTTGGAGGTCGTGAGGACGACATGCTAACCTTCCGCACCGCCCAGAATTATTCTCAAGTTGGCGAGCTTCAGTCGGCCGAACGCAGAGTACTCGAGTACTGGTATTTATTATACTATTATACCACAAACTACGGGCCACCCCCATAAATTCTAAACGGTTTTCGATATCGAAATGTAGTTTTCGCCCAGCAATGGGCACGGAATTGTACCGTAGAGATATTGTTCGAAATATTTTTAGTTTCCGAGAAATTTAATCATCTTTAATTTTTTTTTAAATGGAACCGTGTATTTGTCTCACTGGCAATAGATAGCTCATAAATAGACGAATGTAATGATGTAACATATGTTAATGTTTTGATAGTATTTTGAGTATAAAATTATACTTTCCGTCTTGTGATTTTGATTTAAATATACAAGATTTCCTGTAGCAACCCTTTGAACTGTCTCCTTTGGGAAAGGTTGCTTTCGGGCGCCGGCAGTTGTACTGGAGAGGGGAGAGGCCGCGAAGGTCACGTTCGCCAAAAATGAATCCTGTGATCCTGCGAATCGTTTAATTTAAAATCTCAGGTCATAAAGTATAATTTTCACACAGTACTATCAAAATATTAACATATGTTACATCATTGCATTCCTCTTTTTATGATCTGGATATTGCTAGCGAGAAAAATATATGGTTCCATTTTAAAAATCAAAGATGATTAAATTTGTCGAAAACAAAAAATATTTCAAATAATATCACTTGCCCCATGATTCCGCATTGTTGAGCGAAAACTGCATGTCAATATCTGGAACCATATTATGAGGGTGTCCCATAGTTGGTGGCACTCCCTGTATATTTTACTTATTATATTATTATTATTTAGTAGAAATATTATGAGCGGGTAAAAACTGTTATTGTAGAGCTATTTGTTGTGAGAGCACGACGCTCTACTCCCGCACAGTTTGTGATTGGTTGAACGCAGTGGGCGGGACTGAGAATAGTTGGAACCATTTCCAGCTCGCCAACACGCGCCGTCCGCAATCTGCTTGTAGTTGGTCGAACGCAGGGGCCTCGGGTACGATTTTGAGAGTGAACAAATGAGTTGAAGCCGCGCATTGCAATGCTGTAGATCGCGAGTACAGCACGTTATCTTTCCGTGTAATCCAGAAATGTCCTCAGAATAGCGAGTCCTCAGCCAAACACAGAGCTATAGTGCTAGTATTTATAACAAACATGAGTTGGCAAAAATCGTTATGGTAAAGCCATAATTCGTGAACGCAGTATGCTTTCCTCCGTTTGCAAACGCTAGAGCCCACTGAGTTCCAGTGAAAATAATCGGATCGAAAAGGAGCTGTTGTCGTCGGCACAGCGTGGTCTTCGTACGCCGTCCGCGATCTCGCCGTGTTGTGAGCTCCGCTCTTGCTAACGCAAAAGCAAAAGCCTGGATACTTGGTACAGAGACGACCGCGTAAAAGACGCGAATTGCACGCCACAAGCACGCAATATCCTCCTCGCCCGCCGTGAGAACTGAGGCGGTCGCTTTTCCCCGCCGCCGCGGCGCAGGGCTGCGAACCCAGGACGATCCTGGGGCAGGCGGCCTCCCCGAGCAGCGCCGGCCGCGTCAATGGGCCGGGCGCGGAGGCTGTATCGACCTGCTGGGGCCGCCGCGCCCCGCCTCCCGCCGGGCTGTGCCACCTCCATCGCGGCAGGCGCAGCCACCTCCACGACGACCGCCGCCGCCACCGCCACGCGGCGCCGGAGGGGGTCAACATCCCGGCGGGACACAGTGGAGGAAAAAGCTCGTCTGGCCGGGCACGCGCTCTGGAGGGAGTCGGAATATTTGGTTTCGGCGGAAGCAGCGAGGAAGGCTTCAAATTCTGTGCCCTATTATAGCTTAGTGAAGAGTCCCTTCTGTAAAAATATCTTAAATTTATCATGAATTACTGTTGTTTTTTCTTTCTTTTTCTATCTTTTTTCTTCCTTCCTTTCTTTCCTCTTTTCTTTCTTTCTATTTTTCTAGTGTAAACACTGCGTTGACTTTGAAATTAGAACAAGAAAACAAAATTGTCACATATTATTGTAATACCATACTCTCATACTTTTTCTTGGACAATCCAATCTTTCTTTAAATGATAAAGATTTTTTATCGAGTTTCTACTTCAGATACGTTTGTACGATATGTGGTGAATCTGGCTGGGTCCGGTAAAATCCGTTCTCTAGTGTCTTGCAGTATGTACTATTTGTTCTGCCGTTGAAAATTACCTGCAATGAAATTATCTCCACCTCAACTTCCATTGAGTAAGCTGTTTATTAAAAATGTTTTTTTTAATATTAGGGAGTAAATAGAACATTTTATGAACCTCGATATACAATAAAAGAAAATATTTGTCTGGCTACAAACTATTTTTTTATAAAAAGCAAATCAATTATAACTGTGAACATTTGGGAGCAAAAACTTTTATTGTAGCTGGATTTCTACTTTCTGAGAACGACGCAATTTCTCTATGAATACAGATAATATTCCCATCAGATGATAAAAACAAGAGTGTTTCTTTTGTACCTCATATGAAAATCTCGTCTGAAATTCGCCTGGGAGGCGAGAGAATATAGCTGGTGGATGAGGATATAAATGTGAATGGATAGGAAGCGTAGAATGGCGAAAGTAATTAGCAGATAAAGGTAAAGAAGGCCACTATAAGAGAACAAAATAACACAACCTGTACACATTCCGAATAAAATAATTCGAAATTATTCAATGATCATTATGCTTAGAGATTTAAACCGAAGGGTACATGAGAAAAACAATTGGGAGATATTTCACATGAATTTTATTCCAAATTTTAAAAAGTCGTTATTTATTTATTTTCTATAGGAATTTTTAGTGAACAAGTTTATTTTTGCCGCTTTTTCATCAATATAATTTCGTTAGGAATATCGATTCTGTTCAGATTCAATTATTTTAGAAACGATTTGCAGTCTAATAATTATAAATATAGCGATAGCTTACGGTATTAGAACAAAAATAAATTATTATTGAATCATATGGACAAAAAATAATAAGTAATTTTGCCAACATTTAGTTTGTCATTGAAAAATAATATAGAACAAAAGATACCGATTTTAGTTAATGGGCTCGTCTTCAGACTCGAAAGTATTTGAGAAGCTATTCCGAATCTATTCGAGGGATCCACGTTTAAGAAAACGAAGTAGGGAGTCTGCGCCACCCGCAGCCTGCCTGCGACTACTGTGCAGCGACGGCGGTGGCGGCGGCGCTGTCGCCCCTCCGGCGCCGCCCCCCCTCTCCGGGCGCCGGCGCTGCCCCCGTCGCGCCGTGCCGGGCTGCCCCCTCCCCGGCCCCCCTCCCCTCCCCGGCCGCGAGCCCGCCCCCATTGCCCCCGCTGGCGCATGCGTGGCGCGGGGCTAACCTTGGCTCCGGCAATAAATACCTGCGCGCGTCCGCGCCCGCGGAGGAGTGCGTTCGGGATTCGCGCCGCGTCCCGCCGACTCGGCGGACTCGTCCGGGAGGGGGCGTCATCCACGAATGGTGCGTGGCTTGCACTGTTCGAGGCGTGCGAAGGGCCAGCACCAGCACCACCAGGACCAGGATTTAATTAACAGTGCACTTCGCGTAAATCAGCTGTTCACGTTAGCATCCATTCGGGGGCTTGAACGACCCCATAGTGACGTCCCTGTAGTGAGACATAAGCTCCCGATTTGATGAAACAGCAACAGCTGATTTACGTCAAGTGCGCGACTAAATAAATCATACTATAACAGCCTTTCTCTCGGCCCAGCAGGGTTTCGGGTGTTTGAACACAACTGAGTCAGAGTCGCATTCGTCATTCTGAGATATACTTTTTTTAAGTTGAATAGTAGTCAGACAGTAACAATGTGGAATGGTTTTGTAGTGGTACCATTCCACAGAGTAGACGGCTATACTTCGATTTATTGAGAGCATCATATGAAAGATCATCAGCTGTTATGGTGTCATCCAATCACGAGCTTACTCGTCACTACAGTGACATCACTATGGTGACGTTCAACTTCCCGATAGGATGATACCGTAACAGCTGATTTACGTCAAATTACTATCTGTTTAAATAAAATTATAGATCGTAACTTCGATGTGCCAGGAGTGCTCATTCTCAGGGCCCTTCTCTAGACAAGGGGAGTTCTTCAAGGGGCGTTCGAACCAGGACTGGCATGAAAGCAATTTTGGAAGCAGTTTTATGTGTCCGATGAACAAAACAATTATGCGTTGGTCTTCTACAGCCAACGTACCAAGACACCCCTTTTTAATTAATTCATACGTGATTTTCGTAAACAAATTAGACATCAATGCAGGCAGCGTTATTTCCAGAAAAATATTTTTAGTACTTTTCTGTTATTGCTATAGTTGTTATAAGGGAGATAATCATAATTTTGTAGCGTACGGTACACGTCTTCTCATTTCAAGTTGCTGATTGTTTGTCGCCTAGGCACAAGAAGGTCCATGACATGATTACTTCTTTTACTTCGAGGCCAGTCTGATTTTTTTCTCCCCTAAACGATATTTTCGAGGAGGATTGCATTGTGAGAAAAAATAACTGAATGTATCGGTAGGTTCAGTTCAACAAGGCGAAAAAAAAAAAAAAAACTTCACAAATTATGAGATTATAGACTTTAAGAAACTTCAATATTCTACTGGATGACATTAAGACATTGTTGGAAACATTTCAGGACACGTTCTGTTGATAATATTTCTAAGATTAGAAAAGTGATCATCCCGTCTGGATGACCGATGTGGCTAAGAGCATGTGACGGCTCAGCTATAATTCGGTCCGAAGTGTCACGGGTTTGATTCCCACCTTAGACATAGTTATTTGTCCCTTGTCTTGTATATGTTCTCGCGGAGGGCCTTACGTTCTGCTGACAACAGATCAGAGCCCTTAAGTGTGTTGGTGTTTTGTCTATGGTCGAATATAAGTCACATCAAGACGTAAAGTGTAACCTACTATCTGCTGGATAAAAGCCGTAGAAAGAAGAAAGAATTCATAAAGTTATTTGATTAATTTTTCCTTTTGATAGTTGTTACTTCCTTTATTGAGCAATTAATTAAAGGAAGATTACTCGAACAAAAGAGAAACTTATTTGATTTTTAATTTTTATTGTCATGTGGCATATTGTAAAAGTAAAATACAGAAAAAGTAGATGCGCTTACGGATGTCCGCGCTGAAATTGCTGGACCAAGCAAACCCGTATTTCTCCGAGTCAATTAAAGTGAAACCGTGTACCAAACGGAAGTTTCGATCCCAAACGGACTGGATGTCGGTGACCAAGTCTCGGAAACAGGTTCCAGCGCCAGGAAGTGGGACGCTTCACAAAGGGGGGTATCCGGTTTCGGAAGTGGCGAAATTGAATCTCCGCAAGAATGTCGACCCATTGACGAAGCCTGAAGTGACCGAGGCTACCGTGAAACTCGTCTCTTGGACGTCAGTCTGTTGAGAGGTTGGATGTGACATTGCATTTCTGGCTCACTTGACGCCCTAGGTTCACTTCTGACAGCGACTTCTTGTACCATTGTCTTTGGACTAAGTAAAAATTAATAGTTTCTTTGTAACTTATCCGCAGTTGATAGATCTCTTAAGGTAGAAATATAAACTGTCTAAATGGTCAGCTATAGTTTGCAATGCGGTATTGGTGCCTTTTTGTAATTCATAAGCTTCCTTCAGGTCGTTACATCTACCTATTAGTATCATATGAGTTCCTATGTGGATGGATTGACCAAAAGAGAACAGGTCCTCGGTATAAAACTGACTAAAAAATCACTCTTCATAATGCTAATTCTACCGGAATGTGATTTCATTTGATTTCTATATAAAAAGTGTAACAGATGCTGAAACAATGTAATTACGTCACATTCTAGGCTATATGTCCTAACTGCAAAATACATTATTCTCGTGTTCTTTAACACAGACTGATCTCATAACTACTTTTTGTAATAACTACGATTGTATTTCGAAATCTCAATCGCGAAGAACCTAAAAGTATTTTGTGAGCTTTCTGAATCACATATGGACTGGACTATGTATTAAAATTACAAATGATGTCCTTTTTCGGCAAAGCTAGTAGAATGTAGATTCGCACAAATCTAAATAAGATATCTCTCCATTCGGTTAATCCTAGTTTAGGAATAAAATGTTTCGAAGGGAATATAAAAAATATAACAAATATAACATTAAAAACTTAAATTATTTAGAATACATTTTAATGAGTTACAGATATCGATAATGAAAGAAAGTAACATAAATAATATTTATGTTATAATAAAATATTTTTCCCCCTGCAGATGTGTGAAACCCTAGGCAGAATTATTTAAGATTATTACTATGTAATTGACATACCATATTTTAGTTTACGTTCTACAATTTATCACGTATATTCTGGCACTCTTCATTCATATATTGCGCTTTGAAAACATTGCGTTTCGCCAACAAGTTATTTTTCTCCAGAAAGGCCTAAATGTAGATGTAAATATCAGACAAGTTTTACGTTACTTTTGGAAGTCTCCATCACAGGACACGATTCTATATTTGTACTTGGCGGAGAATCGACAAATACTCTTGTAGACTGCTAAATCAGAAAAGTATGCAACTCGGACGCTTGCCAAATACTTGTGTCTGTTCGCTCACGAAGAACGTACTGCATCCTTCTGATTTGAAAATGTGCCAGAGACGGAAGGAAAGCACTTGAGGTATGCAGGAAGGGGAACAGGTCCCTCCCGAAAACTGGAACAACTTTGTTTCTTCTGCAAATTTACATTCATCCTTAAATTGTCTTTCTTGATTTCGACATACATCGACTATTATTTAGTCGTCAAGAGTTATATAAAAAAGTGCACGTAAGAATGTGTGTGATCGCAATTAATGGTGGATCTCGTTCCTTCTACACATCGAATCAATGACATATTTCTGTGTTTAGAGAGACATCACAGTAAGCATTTAGTTTTGTTATTTTTTAAATGTGTATAAAAAATTGCTCGGGATGTTAGATGATTCGGGGAGTCTCTTCAGCAAATATGTATCTATTTCCCTGTGAGCATAAAAAAGTGAAAAATAATAAATTGATCATATTTAAGGAAACAACGACTTTCATTAAATGGTGCTATGGGTCTTTCGAAATTTTCAGGGGCACGGTCCGCTGCCCCCTCTTCACGTATGCATGCCTATGGCCCTGTCTAGTGTTCATTTCTACTTGTCCCCTTTTAGGGGCTGAAGTTGCGGAAAGTATTTTAATTTCTCGTAGGGGAAGCGAGTAACTTGTCAGCAGTGCAACGCTACAAATTTCCTTCCTCAACCATCATATGCCTCAACTTTGGACATAAAATATATCAAGAGAGTTTATAACAATGTACTTAAGATACAAAATTCTAACAATTTTGTTTAATAATTTTCTGAATACACGTAAAACATTAATTGAATGGTTAATTATCTACTCTTTATAGATCAATGTGGGAAAAATAGGTGTAATTAGAAAGGATTCATCGTTAACGTTTAGGAATTACCTCTATGATTCCATCTTGAGGCAACTGAAAAGCCATCTTAAAATGGAAGAGTAAATATCTCCAATATTTTTGTGTAAGAAAATACTAATAAAAGTGAAAGTGATTAGAAGCGAAATGCCGTATACTTAGTACGCCTGTAAAATATGAAACAAAATCAAATTTGTGAAAAACCTTGGCATGCATATTAACTTCATAGAGATGCAACACTATAGGATTAGAACTATGCAAGGAACCGGGTATAATTCAGAATAGCATGGTTATTAAAGATATTTCCAGTATTTCATATTTATTTCAGTCGCAACCTACTGAATGTTATACATATGTCAACAAATCGTCGATCGCACTTACCACACCTCTTCCTAGTTCCTGACATCACGTGATGGCTTTAGCCATCTGAGAAACATAGAGAACTATTTCTTAATTCTTAAAGAAATGTTCCACACGTACCCAGCAGGCTCAGGCGCCCCATTTGACCATTTAAGGGCCTTTAAAGTCTGAAAGGAAGGCCGTTATTCATTGGTTACTTCAAACAATGAAGTGAGAGGGGGATTCCAAGCAGCACGCAATGGGCCAACACGGGCTAAACGTCGAGCATTAATACTAACGCAAAACACATTTTATCTTCTTCTCAGTGGCGTAACCAGTAGTAGTATCAATTCACAAAGCTATGCCTGAGAATAAGTCATCTGCTTCGGGGGGAGTGCTGTATGCAGAGGTGGATTTACGCATAGGCACAGTAGGCACGTGCCTACGGCGGCAAATTTTCAAGGGCGGCAAATTTTCAAAGGTGCAAAATGTTCTTGATATTTTCTGAAACAAATTTAGGTTCTCTTAAAACTATAACAGCATAAATCATATTTTTATTTTAAAAATATCATATTAATATTTAATACAAGCTATTTATTTGTCTACTTCATTAGAGTATACCTTATGATTTCAGAAGTATATGAATCTGAAAATAAGGCCCGTTGACGAAAGAAAAGATGTTGCAATTCTAGTTGTCATGTTTTAGTTTCCTTTTAAAGTTAACGTTTCAGTGTTGAAACGTTAATAATGTTGAACGTTACTTGCTATGAAGATACAGTTTATATCCAAAATTAGCTAATCCAAAAAAATTATTTAATTTATGAAAACAATGTGCAATTATAATGTTACTTTTAAAGTTAAAACGTTTAAATTAATGAGGAATTGTTACTGAAACGTTACAATTAGAAATGTAACATTAATTTTAAACAGGGGGCGGCAAATTTGATGTGCCTACAGGCGGCAAAAATATTAATCCGCCCCTGGCTGTATGAAGCCCCTCCCGTCCCCTTGTGTGGGCACCTGCACCTTCTTATAAGAACAATTAATAATCGAAAACTCGTTTACTTTGATAATGAGTAACAACTCATTTATTTCGATTGTTTTTAACAGACCGTGGACTGTTAAATTTTTAACGGTCGCCGATACGGACTGTTAAATTTGTAACGGAAACGTTAAATTTTTATCGTTAAAAATGGCTTTTCTTCCTCTGTCTTGTTACGTTGTGTGAATATAACAGTACAGTATTACGAAAATCGCATTAACCGTGTTCGGTCGTGCGGTGTTGGGGCAGCTCCGGCGCACTGTGCGGCGCTGGGGGTGGGGTGGGGGGGGCGTGGGAGGGGCCGGCGGCTGCGAGGAGGTCCTCGGGCAGGTGGAGGCGGGCGGAATATTTCACGCGCCTGCGAGAGGAGAGATAAATCACACGGAGGCGACCGGGGAGAGCAGCGCAGGGCTGCGCGAGGATTCTGCCCTACAAGGCGCTTGGCGTCCTTGTGGGACAGGATGGATATAAAGGCCTTTGGTGTGCGGTGGTGTTAATACGGATTCGACAGGTAAAGGAGTGCTGCTTGAATACCTGGCATAGTTCGTTTTCAGAAATAATATAGTTGTTTTTTTTTTTTTTTTTTTTTTTTTACGCCCCGTGAAGACATTGACTCGGGGTTGTGAATGCAGCATATATAGTATTAATAGTTTATACGAGTATAGTGGAATTCACAAAGCGATAAAGGCAAAATTACAATTTAATCAGCGACGTTAAGTGTTAACGAAATCGATGTAACTTAGCATGTTCGGAAAAGTGTGTATGTCGAGAAACATCGGAGTGAAGGCACTCTAGTAATAATTTGAAAAACGCGACAATGCTGAAAATTCAAGAAAGAAATATAAAAGGGACGAACGTTGGCGCAAAGAAGTAGGGGCTTTCACTTTGCAGAGCAGAATATTATGGACGCGGCAGCAAGGGAGAGGAAGCGGGAAGGATGCGGAGGCCGCCCGTAATGCCGCGAAGGGCGGCAGCAGTGGCCACGGAGACGGAGCTGTGGGGGATTTATAAGCGAATGAATCACGTCAAGCGCTTTATATGCGCCGCGTGGCCGCCACATCCTCCAACTCCACCGCCATTTCCATCTCTGAAACGCTCCCCTGCTTTCATGACATCTCCATAATGGTTGATACAGGAGAATATCGTATTTAACAACGCCGTCACTATCGTTCCTTCATCGCCCCTACCACCATCGTGGTTGTTACATGAGATTCTAGTATTTAACAACGCAGTCACCATTGTCACTTCAACTGTTACTCTCGCCTTCACTAACTTCACAGTAGCCTTTGCTGTAGTTATCGCCAACCCTTCCATAAGAAGGTGGTAGATGTTGGTCTCTTGTTAGTTTCTCATCTATATCGAATTCAACCACTCTCTTGCGAATCTAGCAGCCGTCTGGTCTTAGAGCTAGTTTTTGTAAGCGGTTTCTCAATTACTGCCAGGCGAATGCCGAAATGATAACTTAGCAAAAGGGCCAGGATCGTGCGCGATCTTTCCTTCCTCTTCCCTGCCGCTCCCTTTACACACTCACATACACATACATACATACGCACACTTCCATGCACTAACTACCACACATGACGGGTGACCAGACGAGCGTTTTGAGCTTGTTCCGGTTAGGTGGCGCTCTGCCGGCGGAGATTCCAATCGTGCGAGCTGACGAGGTCGGCGCCGCCTCCCTCATTCCAGCGGGGGGGGGGGGTCACCGCCCTCTCCCAGCAGTACACATAACATGCACTTCACTTACGGGATTAATTATCATAGCATTTGACTCCCCCATAAACAAAATAATTACTGAATAATCAATCACTATACACCTGATTTTTGTGTAATTACATGTTTTTTGTCTTTGTACGTACCGATCTAAAAATTTTAATCTTGGTGGTCGCAATCCTAACACAATATCAACATTTTTCGTTACATATTTTTACATATTTAGTACTACATTACATATTTTACATGTTTACAATTTTCATTATTTTTAAAACAAATTTTATCAATTTTATGACTTATTTATATGCAAAGAAGTTTTAAAAAATACTCTTATTTTCTACATCGTTACTGTGTGCTGTTTACTTGAGGTTCGCTACATGAAGACGCGGTGGGATGTTCTCCCAGTCCTGCTTGCCTGCGCCAGTTATCTCAGTGGCGGCAAGTGCGCCTTCAATGACGGAAATCAGTTTCACTTTCAGGTGTGAAAAGAACCACTGACGCTGCGTCTCGTGAACTTCAACCTTAATTGCGAGAAACTTTGTCGATCGTCGACTGCCGAACGTCGACTCTTTGCTGAGAATACTGCACGCTGCAGTGATTGCTGGTCGTAGATATCGCCAGTGTGTAGGATGGTTTCTAGTCTGGCTGCTAAACGACCGTACTGAATAGTAGTAGAGGAACGCTTTGCAACTGATAGGAAAGTTGTATGGTACAAAGCATTAATCAATTTGTACTCTTCAAATTATTTTTGAAACGTTTGTATAATTTTTAACATTTATTTCGGATTTTTTTTACAAATATAATTTCGTATTATGTAAATGTTCATTTTATAATTAGTGTATTTTAATATTACGTATTTTATCCTATTTTACATATTTATTACATATTCTTACTGTTTTCATTACATATTTATGTACATATTTTGAGGTTTCATACTACATATTCTTCTGTCCTCAACCAACCATTCTTCACAAAACAAACGTCTTCTCCAGAAACCATTCCACTTTTATCGTGAGCACCTCCACGACTGCCGCAAATCGTCTTAAGGCTCATTCACAATGCAAACGTAAACATAAGCATAACGCTTAGACGAAAACATTAACATAAGTGTTACACTGAAGTATTTACAATGTCTAACATAAACATAAGGGTTTCTATTGGCTGTGAGACATTCTAGTTTACTATTGGTTGGATTTGAGAATCGATTTTGAGGTATCGACTGTATCCATGGCCCATATGGCGTTAGTACGTCTATCGACTTCACTCTTCTTTCGATTCTCGATTTTTAGCGATCTGTGATTGGTTCCTTTCTTATGTCTTACTGAAGCATAAGCTCAGAAGCTTGAAGCTTGCAAGCTTTGAAGTGAACATCTTACGTGTTATGCTTACGCGAACGCATTGTGAATGAGTCCGCTTATGGCCGAAGTCCTCACTTGTATGTTAACGCCACGCTTATGTTCATGTTTGCATTGCGAATGGGCCTTTATGTTCTCGCCAGCAGAGGCCCCGCCGCGCCGTGTGTTCGCGCCCGCCCACGGCGCGGCCGTGGCGCGCTTCGCAGCAGCGCGGCACGTAGCAGAGCATTGGTTTGAATGGAGACCATCCCACGTGCAGCGGGTGGCGGCTGCTGCGGCAGCCGACGCCGAACTCCAGCTACGCGAAGCGGAGGAGGGGCCACCCGCCACCGCTAGCAGAACACAGCTTTAAATGGGAGCGTTCCCACTGCGCCGCGGCCGCAGCGTTCTACCTGCTCCGGTCCCTTTGTTCGTCGTCGCCGGAGGGTCGGCGAAACCTACCCCTCCAGACCCCACCCCCTTCCACGGCGGGCGGCGGTGCGGCCGTGACTCCGGCGGTGGCTCCGGCGGTGGCTGCGTCGGAAGGGCTCTGCTCCTTGAACGAAGCGCGCCGCGGTCGCGCCGTGGGAAGGCGCGCTAAGTCGGCGCCGCGGGGCGCAATCTGGCGAGCGGGTGGCGCCGGGGATCTAAACACGCGGCGGAGCTCCCCGCCTGGCGCCCGCTGCGGCGGAGGCGGCGGCAGCGACAAACCGCCCGAGGCGGAGCGCCGCTCGGCGAGGGCGGCCGCGCGCTAAGCGGCGGTGTACAGGGAGAGGAGAGGCCTCTTCGCGCACGCTCTCACGCTATCTCACGAGTTTGACACTTTTTCCTAATGCACGTTTAGCATTTTTAAGAATGTTTACACACACACAATGTTTGAACGCAAGTTCATTGGGTGGTCTTTTATAGTTGATCCCAGGAGACATTTTCATATTAAAAAAAAGATTTACGAAGTGCATCGGCTTCCGCGGCCGGAGTCAGTATTTACTTTACTGTCCGGGTGACGCCGCGTCCATGGCGACGGTGCCGACGTTTCGGTCGCCATTCTCCGACCTTCCTCAGGGCGTAATGCTCTGAGTGTCCATGGCCCATATGGCGTTAGTTCGTCTATCGACTTCACTTCTCTTTTGATTCTCGATTTTTAGTTACCTGTGATTGGTTCGTTTCTTATGTCTTACTTAAGCATACGCACAGAAGCTTCGGAGGAAGGTCGCAGAATGGCGACCGAAACGTCGGCACCTTCGCCATGGACGCGGTGTCACCCGGACAGCCTAGTAAATACTGACTCCGGCCGCGGAAGCCTAGGCTCTCACGAAGTGCATCGTGTTCGCATGGACCAGTTTGTAAGATGAAAAGATGACCAAAGACTTATCACTTGATCAACCCAAGTCATAAGTGTCTTTTTGATGTTGACTGAGACCAAATATGAAGAATAGCCTGCTATTGAAAGCCAAATCAAAAGCAAATCAGATTACATCAGTTATTGTTTTGTATTACACGCTTTGTTGTTATTTATGACTAGAATACTTTGATGAGTTCATTGTCATGGTAAAATATTTATCTTTGAAACAGGTCTCGACATCTCCAACCCGAAATTGCAGGTAATATAGCGGTACATGCAATCAGTACTTCATCATGGAGCAGACCATTCATCAGATAAGTATACCACATAATATGGCGAAGCCATTATGGAAAGCGGCGGTGCCTTTTATCTCCTCTAAGCCAACTGAAAATTCTGAAGCCTCATTCCCCAATTGAAGATTTCTTAGAAATGAGACGAAGAGGGAAGTGGTTCCTTAGAGCTTTCTACACACTATTAGAGACCATTTCGCTGTTGGAGGAGTCATCAAAGAACTGCATATAGAATATTCCATTACACTCCAAGAAAATTCAATTACGTTGTGATAGTTTCCTGGTCAGAATTGGCGTTGATTTGTATTCCTGAATGAATACTAACATTTAAAAAAATGTTAATAAAGTCCTGATGTAAAATTAAGTGAGTTTTATATAAAAAATAAAGTTTCGATGAAAGTAAACTGAAAATATTACAGAAAAAGTACTTTTGCTACATTGGCTAATCTAAGATTATGGTTAGGTCTACTTTAAGTAGCGTAACTCAAATTAGACATACAGGAAAATTTTGCTGTATCTTTATATCAATAAAATCAATAATTGTGTAGAAATTCTATATAATTTTGACCTCATCGGATATAGTGAACCTCTAATAGAGTGAACGAAAAATGTTAGTCCTCAGTCCTCTATAACCGACGTCGACTGTAATTTGCATTTGACAGTGCTTCCTACAAATCGTTTAATCGACATGTCTCGATTGTGTAGTAGTTCAATTTAAATATAACATTACAACGCATTACAATCAGCAGAGGTGTTATATTGTACTGGTAAGGGGTTGCTGGCATTTATACTAAATTATTTCGTCTATGCTAATGTTTAATGATAGGTAGACAATTCTTGACTTCCATGTGGCAGACCTGTTCATAATTGTTAAGAAATCGAAATCTGCAAAACAATTCAATAAAAACGTTGGCAAAAAAATGAAATCTGAATATAACCAGACTTTTGACAACTGTTTTCATCAAAAATATATCTTTATGTCCAATTACACACACACATATCTGTTCTTGCAGTAGCCTTAAAGTGTAAAGTGTTCTCACGTGGGTGCTACGTGCTTGTTCGTAGAATTTCGCGCTGGCTGCATTGCACTTCGCGCCCTCTTTCGAGCTGCGGTCGCACATCGCAAGCAGCAGCCTTAGCGACGGTGCGATGCCGCTCGTGTTTTCAGAACGTCCAGGTTTTTTAGAAACATCGAGGTTTCAAACATCGATGTATTAACACTGATGTATTATTAACATCGATGTTTTGTGATGTGTGCGGTAGTTTCCAGAATGTTGATATGTGTGTTATAAATATATTTAATATTATTCAGTGTAAGTAACTGTCTTCTATGTAATTAAGTATTATGATTGTTATTATTATTATTATTATTATTAATAATAATAATTCTGTGCATTGCAGCGGAGTTGTGAAACTAAGGGAAACGAGTGTGTAAGAATGACACTAGAGCTCAATAATTCGCAGTGCGGTGAAGTGAAGTGTGGTGAAGTGGAATACTAAGAAAGATTTGCACGGTGAAATGTTCACGTTAATTTGAAAAGTTTGTAACTTTTGTGAAGTTGTGAAGTTCTGTAATGTTAAGTTAGTGTATTCTGCCACCAAGTTCTCAAACTTAATTGCAGGGTTATTAATAAATATAATCTAATCTACTGTTTTTTTCTTTTCTGATGTTTTGTTTCTGAATGAAAAATCCCCATGGTCACAATACTGTAAAAGTGAAAATATGAAATAACAGATAGTAACATTTTTATTCGTGTGTTGGAACCAAAGGAATGCTGGTTGCCCTCCCTACAACGGCCAAACTCTCTAAGCCTGAGATGTCCTCTATGCCATTGTATTTCCTCTTCATATTCATTTTGCACATTCGGAAATGGCCAATGAGTACGCTGTGGGCGTCGGGTCGGCGCCTTCTTATCATACCCTTATTCGGCGAATTGATAAACACGAACACTGTCAAATTAAATTTTATTGCACCTGAATTTAATGTTAGAACAAGTTTGTACTCGAGTCTAAAAACATCGTAGTTGAAAAACATGGATGTTTTTTGTCGATGTATTTGTAACATCGATGTTTGCTAAGGTCGATGCTGTTGTTATCGATGTCGCATCACTAGCGTCGAGGCGCCGGGGTCGATAACCGCGGCCACGTCGACCGCGGGAGGAGGCGTCGCGACGCCCGACGCCCCGGCGAGGCGGTGCAGCAGCCGAGGAGAAGCGGAACTTATCGTCCTGTCAGTGGAGACATGACGACGCGGCGACGGAGGCAGGGGAAAAAGAGTCTGAAGAAATTGCAGCGACGAGGAAGAAGACGGAAGACGTCAGTTTGAGGCAACGTAGTTCAGTTTGAACAGTTTGTGGCAGATATACAAGTAGCATGAAATAAACTTGTTTTAAGATTATTAATTAAGGATTGTGGAAATATCAACCACAAAGTAGTTTTGTTGTTGTTTTTTGCCTCGCGAATCGACCATCATGGGGCCTCGCAATACATGCATTCGACCGGGCTCAAACTTTAATTATCAGGGTAGGTGCGCGATACTTTTCTGTATGAGGAATCAGCAGTTCAAAAGCTGATTCTATTTTTGTACCCCAGGGTTGTCAGCCCAAGGGGGTGAGATGAAATTATGACGATGATGAATAAAGAAACAGACACACACAACACACACATGCCCAAGGCGAGAGTCGAAACCGTGATATTCTGGTCCGAGATCGCTTCGGCACTACTGCCTTAGCGATTTCGTCCATCGGATCGACCACAACGTATTTATTACAAAATAAAGTTTAATAAAAAGAAAACACAGCCCTACAGTGTTTCGTGTCTTCATCCCATCTTCAGTGGCTCTTCAATAATGAAAATGAACGAACAAATATAATTAGCGTATGAATAAAGAAAGAACATTGTAAAATTTATATATAAATACAGTACATACCCAAATAACATGTACTGAAGACGGGATGATGTCCCGAAACTCGTAAATGACTGTGTTTGCTTTTATTTTCATTAAAATTTATATTGTAATAGACAACTTTGTGGTTGACATCTATACTATCCTTAATTAATAACCATGGATTTCGACAGTATATCTGCTGCCACAACGGAATTTGTTCTATGATGTATTTGAATGAATGCAAAACCGATTGTGGATAAAAGGTAACGATATTCATGTCCAAAATGTTTCTCTCTCACAGGATACAATCAAAGGATGACAATGAATCAGATCCGCTTGTCGGGGAACGTAGGTTTACCAGTTGTGTTAGATGCGACTTAAAACTGATTCTAGCTGTGGATAGCATTCTAGCTGATGATATAAACACCGATTCTAGCTGTGGTTATATGAAAACATTTTCGGACTTATTGAACATATTCTAGAGGGCTTTTTAAATTTTTTTTAAATTCTCATCATACTTTTGTCTTGATGCTCAATGTGCTTACCAGGACCGTCTTTGGAAGGAGGTTTTCTCCAATCATAGTCTTAAAAAGTAACATTCTCGCGAGCTCCTCGGATATAAGACAAACAGAACACGAAGACTTTTAAAAAGTAACTTTCCGTTTTAATATCCAAGGAATCTTTATATCAATAAAATCAGTAATTGTGGAGAAATTCTATTTAATTTTGACACCATCAGATATAGTGAACCTCTCACAGGATACAATCAACGGATGACAATGAATCAGATCCGCTTGTCGGGGAACGTAAGTTTCCCAGTTGTGTTAGATGCGACGTGAAGCTGATTCTAGCTGTGGATAGCATTCTAGCTGATGATATAAGCGCCGATTCTAGCTGTGGTTATATGAAAACATTTTCGGACTTATTAAACATATTCTAGAGGACTTGTTATAATCATTTTTAATTCTCACCATACTTTTGTCTTGATGTTCAATGTGCTTACCAGGGATTTTTTCCAATCATAGTCTTAAAAAATAACATTCTCGCGAGCTCCTCGCATATAGGATAAACAGAACACGAAGACTTTTAAAAGCAACTTTCCGTTTTAATTCGACCAACGTCCCCGCCGCGTCAACAACTTTTTCCCAATTAGGAGACATTTGTACCTGGGGGTAATTTGGCCCGACGGCGCCTGCGCAGATCCGCCGGGAGGTGCGCCACGGCGTTAAGAGTCCGCGTTAATTGGCTCGTTAGCGTCCGCGAGATGCGCCGACGTCGCCCGGCTCCGCCCCCGCAGCTCCGCTCTGCGCCCAGAAGTGGAAAGCAGCAGGAAGTTTCAAAGCGACGGCACGAGGAGCTATTGCACGACACGGCGGAGAATTATACGAAGAGTTATGCGTTGACAAATTGATGCGATGACTGCAAGAAGAAATCTAATAAATGGTTGGCAAATTGAAGGAATATCTTTGGAGAATTGTTGAATAATTGCTTATAAATTGGTATAATTTGGCGTTCGTTTATTTACGTTGAAGTCACGTGCACGTTTACGCTGGATTCTAGAAGAACGAACTGAAAACATGCACTGGACTGCAGTTTCTGAATGGAGTTGTGAAATAGAAATAAGAAAAGTTTTCTGTGATTATAGTGAAAGGAAGATTAATCCTGCCATTTCTTCAAGTTGCAGCTAAGCACCAGTATTTAATTCCAATTGAAAAAAATGAGGAGCGAATTTTAAACATAGAAAAAAATAACACTCATTTTTAGTTAAAAGCGTATATTGCGTATTTGTTGAAAAGGCAACGTTTTTAGATCTGCAGATATGCAAACGGTTAGATTGATGCCATGTCAAGATAAAAATTAAGTTTATATCACTTTTATGTTTAACTTTTCCACGTGAATTGGGTATTGCTGTTAAAAATCATTTACAATGGGCAAACGCCCCGAGAATTAGTTCGGTTCTTGAGTAATTTCAATATATTTTTTAAAACGCACGCAATATTTTTCGTGTTTTGATTATCTCTCGATTCTCATTAAAAATTATATGCACTACTACGAAATATCGACTGCTACCACTGAATATATTTTGTTTATTTTTTGTTATATACTACATTATTTTATATTCAATATTTAATCTCATTCAATATTTACATATTCACATTTTATATTCAATAATTACTCACAAAAAATACCTGTGTAGCGTTTTGCAGACAATCTCAACGAAATTTATTTATAATTAATAAGAAATATTTCGAAAAACAGGCATCAGAGAGGAGGAGACGCCAGTTTCCACAAGTTTCACCAGTAGACGTCCCACATCGCGCAGAACCCAAGAGGCCAAACGCCGTGGCTCGGGCGACTCCGCCACAAAGAGCGCCGGCCGCTCTGCTGCGCTCGGAAAGCGGAGGCTGCAGGGCGTCGACGCCGGAAGTGGCTGGGCGGAAGCGCCTCCGGAACACGCGCGCCCCACGGCGGCGGCGCCGCGCTCTAGTTATGCCACATCGATAACAAAACATGCATGTTAGCGAACATCGATCTTCAAAACACATCGACTAAAAAACCATCGAGTTTTTTCAACGTCGAGGTTTTTAGACTGGATTAGTAACTACTAACATTAAATTCGTGTGCATTTAATTTGACAGTGTTCGTGTTTATCAATTCGACGAATAAGGGTACGAGATACAGGAACAGACCCTACGACCATAGCGTATTTGCTGACTGTGTCTAAATGTGCAAAATGAACGTGAAGAAAGGGTCAAGGGCATGACGGTTATCTCCGGCGAGAGAGTTTGGTCGAAGAAATGAGTGCAAACAGCGTTCCTATGAATAACAGTGTTACTAACAGTTATTATTTCATATTTTAACTTTTAGAGTATTGAATTGAACTGAATTGACGCCTTATTTTACGTGGCTATACTCAGGCCATGAGGCTTTCTCTTCCGTCTGACCACGTAAATTTCGCTACGCTCCTTCCACCAACTAGCACAGAAAGGAGATATTTCTTGGGCGAGAAACAGGCGATTTGAATTTAGCTCAGAGGCGTCATTCAGGCTTGAGGATCTTTTACATGCAAGTAAATCTACTAACATGGCGAGCCGGCTTTACTTCCCCTCCGAAGGAAAGCGTACGAAGGTTTTTTTCGCCCTTAAAAATCCACGGCTTCGATCGGGTTTGAACCCGTTACACAATCGCCGCGCGCGAAATATTATGATCATGGACATTTTTCATTCATAAAGAAAAGATCAGAAGAGAAAAAAAAATCGATAATACATTGATGTTTAAAACATTGATGTTTCTACAAAAACATCGACGCCGGTGTAACGCGCTGCCAACTCGACCGGCCTCCACGGGCGCTCGCGGGCACAGCGGTGGCTTCGCGGCGCCCGCCCCTGTGATCAATACGATTTTGTGGAAGCCCCGGTTCCCACGGCCAAGCGGCGCGCGGAGCGGTAGGCTGCGGCGGCGGCGCTGGCAGAGGCGGCAACGGTAGCTGTGAGGATGGCGGCGGGGGCGCGGCCAGTGTGCGCTCGAACAACAGCCCGGAGGCTGTGATGCGTACGGGGGGGGGGGGGGGGCGGAGGTGGATGAGACTGGAGCGTTGAGGGTTTGGACCCCTTCTCACCACTGCGAGCTTCGAAATTCCGCGGCTCGTAGCAGAGCTTTGGTTTGAATGGAGACCTTCCCACGTGCGGCGGGTTTGCGCCGCTGCGGAGTTCTGAGGCGGAATCTCGCTACGCGATGCGCAGGAGAGCATACGCACCATCGCTAGCAGACACAGCTTCAAAGGGTGTCGCGTTCAGGTGTTGAGCACAACTCAACTTGTTACACAGCGGAAAACAGATCTTGATATGCACCGGACGGTAAAAGTCGAGCGCGGGATGCAATCGGGATTCGTCGCTGCGCGGGCGGCAGGCGTGGTGTGTGAGAGATGCAAACGAGCCATGCCTTGATGTGGTAGGTATACGTCGAGCGCGGGTTACAATCGGGATCCGTCGCTGCGAGGACGGCAGGCGTGGTGTCGGGGAGGTCGTAGGGGAGGGGGTGGAGGCCGGAGCTCGACCGAGAGCCGCTGAGCCCCGCCTAGCGCCTAGGGAGGGGGGAGCCACCATAAATTTGTGGCTCATCTCACGCACGGCCGCCGCAGCGTCAGGGGAAGAGCGCGGGCAGATCGGTGGACTGCGGCAAGCGACGGACGTTGTTCCCCGGAAACGTCACATCCCAAGGGCGAATTAGAGTGGCGTTTCTAAGTACCGCAAATACGTCCTATAATTTGAGTAACACTGGCTTCAAAAATAAAAGTGAAAGCGTCATAATAATGATACGTTGCCGATTACAAGTACAATATGAAATGTTATCTCTCCTTTGTAATTGGAACTATATTTTATTACATGAAAGGTTAGCATTTCTTATTTTAGGTAATGACGGAAATATTTGTAGTATTATACATTTTTTATCTATTTTCAAAAGAAATAAATGTTTGTTGCTTTGAGGAGTTGGATAAAACTTGGTAATATTTTAATATTCTAAAATTACAATTATACCCATAACAACAATATTAGTAAACAAAATTGTATGTTTTATTATAAATGTTTCTTATATATCATTTTCAGAAGAAAATCAGTGATCATTATTTTGAGGAAGAGGTAATATTTTAATATCATAGAGTTATATTTATATTAGAAACGAAATTTTTAAAGATCAGTTAGTCCCTCTTTTGACCAGTTCAATCACCTTTGTATTCATTAACTTAGACGTTCGTTTTGTCGTTTTTCGCCAATTGTTTCTCGGCGCTTTGTGCGCTCAACGCCCTTACGTCAGAGTGAACAAAGTGAAGTACTACGCGCTTCATGGGCGGTGCCTATCGAGGCTACGTCGAATCCCCGGAAGCAGCTGCGTGGCCTTCCTGCCCCGCGATGACGTGTCCGCCGCTCTGGCAATGCGCTGCCAAATAGTTTCCGCCCGAGGGAGACAATGAATGGGGAACAGAGCGCACGACTTACGCAAATTTTATTGACTGATGTTAACCGTTTGTAGGTTTTAACTGCTTTTTGTTTCCCCATCGAGGTGGGGAAATTATATGCTATTTGTCGTTGCGTGTTCGGAAGTCCATGACCGCACAAATAAAGCAAAAGAAATATAAAACGTTTTAGGTAACTATTTCAGTTTTACATAATAAACGTTGGACATGGAAATAGTTTTGCCTGCTCATTCAGACTGATGTATGAAAATTTGTTTTCTTTCTTTTCGTGACAGATGGTGTCTACTTAAGGATGATTAATGAGGAATGCGTTCATTTAAAGTGTTTCTTAATCTGTTCATATGTTAACTCAAGAGATGTTGTTCCTGTACATTCACGGGGTGTAAATAGGGTATTGGAAGAATTAGAAGTCAGAGTAGAACTTTGGTAAGCTGTGAGTTCTTTGAGGGAACCAATAATTGTAGTATTCAACAGAGAACAATAAAGTTACAGTCAAGATAGATCAAGAATCATATGTCTGTTCAAGCGTTATTATTTTTTGGTTATCTTACGTTAAATGTAAAAAGGTTCCTTGAGAGAATTTTGGGCGTTTTTTTTTCAGACAATATACCAGGTGTCCCACTAATTGTGGGCCACCCTCATATCTTCTAAACGGTTCATGATATCAAAATGGAGTTTTCGCTCAGCAATGCGGAATCATGGAGCAAGTAATATGATGTACAGAAATTGGTCGTAATATTTTTAGTTTCCGGGATATTTAAATATATTTGATTTTTTTCAATGAACTACATATTTCTCTCAATAGCAATGTATAGATCTCGGAAAATTTATTTTAGTCCTCAAATTTCTATCACAATACATTGATACATCATTGTATTCCTCATTTTATGATCTATCCATAGCTGGAAAGAAAATGTACAATTATTTTAAAATTGTGGGGTTTGCGATCTCACGAACCACCATCTTGTTATGTTTGTGCAGTGACGAGTTATAGTCGATTTCAGCGTCTTCGGATATCCTAGACCTCACCAACATAGTTAAGTAAGTTTTTTAAATACATGTCTTCTTATGTAGTCAATATTTTTTAGCAACGACGTTTATTAGAATATGGCTTGAAAATACACTGTGTACATTAGCCTACAAGGAGTGTAATTTTTATTTCCATTGCAGTTTTATATTTGAAATATTACCGAAAAAGAAATCCTGGGATTTTTGGTGGACAGTAGTAACAAGTTTTGGATCAACTTGTGGTAAGAACACAATTACCAGTTCCAGAGAAAGTTCCAGAGAAAACAAGAAAATCACACAGTGAATATTGTTCGCGAGGATCCCACAGAAAGACCAAAAATATTTGCATGATCTGCCACAAATTTATTTGTTTGCAACACTCAACCTTTCTTTGTTTCAGTTATTCTACTTTGGAAATTTAATAACATTCTAATCTTTGTTTTTTCTTCTGTGTTTATCAATATTGATGCATTTTTGTGCTTATATTTAATTTCTTTACTTTTACCTAAATATATAACTTATAACAATGCTGAATTTTATTAAATATACTTTTCGTTGAAAAATATTGCGTTCAGCGAATTATTTTCTATCTTGGGTCTCCGAGACCCCACCAGCACAGCTACATGCGTTAGTATTTTTCACCAGCAGAGTTCAAGGTTAACCAACTGAAAGGCGAGAGAAGAGGCACGGTGGGGCCAGAAGAGGGGAAAGTTGGCAAAAAGTGCAAAATCAAAATATGCTTCAGAAGCTCCAAGGGATAGCAAAATGTCTCCTTCTTCGTTCCCCGGTCAGGAAAGGAATGGAGAATCACTGCACTTCTTTCAGGCAAGTTTGAACTAGCACAAGTTTGAACCAGCGCTTCTTCGCCCTCGCGCTGAGAAAAAAGGGGTGTTTTTCGATGTAAATAGTTTTGCTCTCTCGAGCAGCAGAATCGTATGTGCTATGGATAAGTTACTTCGAGGTGTGTACTTTAAATCTGTGTGAGTAAATAACATATTCCTTAAATAATAATTAGGTAATTTCAAGTAGAAACTTCACGAGTCACAATGCAATGAAATTTTTAAATCCGGTTTTTCATATAGTATTTTAGTTATCTTACGGGCATTTCCGGGCTATGACACTATCTGAGTCTGGAATTTCAGTTTTCAAAACATTAATTTAAGTTTGCCCATGTTTGCCCCATATTGCGTTAAGGTACTTTGTGATGCACACCTAGTTTTGTTAGCATTTCTACCTATAATATTCATTTTTCTTGTTTTTCGTTCATGATCTGGTGCTGAGAGATCTTTATTAACAAAGAGAGTTCTGTGTGATGTTCTTTAACACACTAAAAATAAAAAAGAAGATAAAAATATAGAAAAAGTTTCACCAGAAAAATATTCAGAGACCCTCCGATTTCAGAAATGGAAAAGAGAAAAAAATGTAACAAAGGCATTTGACCTAAAAGTTACACCAATGTTAATGCCTTCAAATAGAAATTCACTTCTGGAAGAAGAGTCACATGATGGAAGTGTTGATTCTAAGGTTATATAATTAAATATTTGAAGGTTAAACAATTAAATAAACCATCATGTAATTACAAAATTTGTTTCTTATTTCCGTAATTCCCGAAAAACGCTTAAAAATATATTTTTAAGCCAACTTTTCCCCTCTCTGGCCCAACTGTGCGCCGGCCAGCAATGTGGGATTCCCCGACGCGACCGCTCAGCGCTTTATCAGGCGCCGCCCCGCGCCGCCACGCCAGCGTCCGTCGCCGCCGCGGCCGCCACGAGGAAGCAGCGCGCGCCCGCCAGACCGCCGCCGGCAGCAGATGCGCCACCAGGAAACTGCCAGCACTCGCGCCGACGAGCTTCGAATACGACAGACAGTTGGTACGACGCCGTTAGTAAGTTTCTTCTGAACACTTCGGAGCGGTCCAATATATCGGAATAAAATGAATGAAGCCCTCAAGGAATCAATTCCACAATGGGAGTCCGGTGTCTTCGGGATTTATAATCTGCCTTGTGCAGTGTCATTCAGCAAGTTGCTGCAACTTCTGCTAAGCTACTACTGCTAGTAATAATAATGATAATAATAATAATAATAATAATAATAATAATAATAATAATAATAATATATTTTCCTTTTTGAAAAAAATACTCCCATTAAAATCACCCAATGGAGAAACGTCTTAATCTTTTTTTAATTATTATTTTTGGCTAGTTCAGTTTTCCTTATGTCCGTTTACGTACTTAGTCTATTTATTATTTCCACATTAAGACTGGTATCTCTTGAGAGTACCCACAGTTAACATTTTTTAATACTAACCCATCGGTTATCTATCATTTATTCTGATTGGTGATGTCTTAACCAGTGGTCGTCAAGCAACAGAACCTTGTCAGGGGCAAACCGAGATTAAAACGAGGTGGAACGAACGCTTCAATACTCCCAGTTTTCACCGTTTCCTACACTTCCGGAACTTCTCTCTAGGGTTCCTTTGATGGACAGCAAAGCTTACTGCCTCCACATGATCTAAGCTTTCTTTAACTTGTTTATACCTCATTTGTTGCATGGTGAGGGAAAGCACATTGACTTTCATGTCGATCGACAAGGCGAATTCATTTGCAGAAGTGCAAATTTGAACTCCAGTATCGCACGATTTTTTGAATAACAGGACAAAACACAACTATTGTGTACTATTACATACCATATATACTACTTACATACAGTGTATACTATACATTATGTATAGAATTTCCCTACATTCCTATTCTTACTCATTTTGTATATTCTGAACTTCAAAGACGCCATACTCAATAAATAAACTGGCCAGAGAGAGTAGCGACGGGTGGAGTTTGTAAAAGAGAACAAAACGAGCCAACGTGAAATTAAATTCCAAGGTCAAGCGCGTCCCTAATTCCCCGCGAAGCGCGTCCAAGTGTTCCGCTCCCCATTCAGCACGCAGAGTATCAGGGCGCGAAGCAGGCGGCGGCGGCGGCGGCGGCGACCGGCTACTCCCAGCGCCCGACCGGTCGTCGATGCCGGCGGCGCCGCTCGCCGCGCCACCGCCGCTGTTGCCACGCCGGCCTCCGCCTCCGCCACCGCCTCCTCGCGCACGCTTCCTCTGCCGCGAGGCAGCGCTACAAAATGTCGCCTGCATTCCAAGGTCAATTTTGACCCCGAAAAATTGTTCAGGTGGAGTCGTCAAACGAACGAAGAACGCTATGTTTGTTATTTGAAAACTATGGGACAAGCAATTCAAACGTAGTAGCTTTTGTTGAGCAGTTTTCACCGTTTCCTACACTTCAGGAACTTCTCTCTAGGGTTCCTTTGATGGACAGCAAAGCTTACTGCCTCCACATGATCTAAGCTTTCTTTAACTTGTTTATACCTCATTTGTTGCATGGTGAGGGAAAGCACATTGACTTTCATTTCGATCGACAAGGCGAATTCATTTGCAGAAGTGCAAATTTGAACTCCAGTATCGCACGATTTTGGTCATGAACTGCTATATTATGAGGTAGGCTTCTGAAACCAATTTAACCGTACCGAAAAAATTCTCTCTTCTCTAGCTTCTGCCGGCGTGGATCCACGGGGAGGGAACTTCTCCCATCCCCTAAGCTTTGTCAGTAACTATTAATTTTAATTTGTCCCGAAACGTTCAAGCAAAAATATTTTCGGATAATCATTAAACCGAATAAAATGGTATTTCAGCATAAGCTTGCATTTTACAATATCTGTAATATGACACCTTCGAACAAAACATTCTGAATTTCCCCTCCCCAAATTCATGTCTGGATTCGCATCTGCTTCTGTAAATTATTATTGATCCACCCGGTATCGAAGAGCACTCTCATTGACTGTAACTTCTCAGGCACGGCTAAATGTGCTGCGAAACAATTTCGTACTCGGTACATGCCAACGAGTGTGACTATATTTTACGAAACGGAGTATTCAACGTGTAACCAAGAAGTCATTGATTACTCATCTCTCTAATATACTGTACTTCCGAATTATGTAATGAAGTGCCTAAAAACTAGAAACATAAGAGGGAATTGTAAAAAATTATAAAATAGTCAGCCAAAAACTTCTTTTATATTGAGGAGTTGAATACGAAATATCCGCAGAAGATTCAGCGCATTAAGAATGCTTCAAACGCATTATAACACAAAATATAATAATAATAATAATAATAATAATAATAATAATAATAATAATAATAATAATAATAATAATAATAATAATAATAAGTCTGAGACCATGAGGGGTGCTCGTACGCGTGCATGGCCCAATGATTTGCTGCAGGGCACATACAGCTCACTCATTGTTTTGGCAATGATCTGAAGAACTACACACAGGTTTACACTATACCCTTAGATCAGAATATATATCATGTGGCTTGGTTCATAGACCATAAATCCGGTTATAACTCGAAAATTGAAAAACAAAATGGCACTTAGATCAATATTTACTTCAGGTCTTCAAATATGTTTATGATTTAACAAAAAATTGCCCCCCTCCCTCCCCCTGATGATCTGCTGGTTCCCCCTGGACGCAAGGGTGAATGTTGGCAGACCTCTTCGAAAATCAGCTACAACCAATGTTTACTCTGCGGTTCGCTGGGGACAGCTGCTTCCCCGCGATCCAGAAGCTTTAAACTGAGAGTTTTAGTACAGCGGGAAGCACTACTTCGTATTCGGTTCAAATTCATTTTTTTACGCCTGGGCACTTGCGCGAACGTTATTTGGAAAACAATACTCCGCCTAAATTATCCGGTGAAATCATCTGGCATTTATTTTGTACGCTGCAAGCCACGTAATGTAGTAATCACGATGGATGGAATTGGTTCCCCTATTGGGGCGACTGAAGGTACTTCTTGCTGTGTATTCCGACGATGCTACATCATATTGATGGGCTGATCTAGGCGAATATACGCAAATCAAGGTTTTCTGGCATAATGTGAATTTAACGATAGAAGCAGCACACAGCAGTCATAGATCGGAACTACGTATTTATATTACCTTTTTTTATTAACGTTACAGACTGATGTCGGGTGTCAAAATCTAACTTCCAAAACGTCGTACGATGTATGTTCTTCAAGAATATAAAATGCCCAAAAAATTTCAGTGGTTTTTATATTAACTTAATAATTATTGGATGCTTCTCCTTAATAAGGAAGACCATATTTCTCTACATAATAATTTAAGTAAAGGACAAGCAACCTTATATATTATCATATTCGTACAACGAAAACATAGTGTAAAACACTTTTAACTCTTCAAAGCGTGCGGTTGCCTCGGACGTAAATCATACCGTTTTACGACTTTATGTGCAAAAATTCCCTGATGTATTCAGTGAGATCCGCGGGTGCCTTGTCCGTCGGCTCGCGGGCGCTGCCAGCGCTGGGGCGCGAACCGGTCTGGCGCAGCATCCGCCTGCCCCGCCTCGCCCCGCCCAGCCCCGCCCCGCCCCGCCCGCAACCCCACACCACGAGCAGCTGCTTCTTCCTCGCCTCGCTTCGCCGCCGCGACAGGCGGCCATGGAAACAGACGAAATCTGGTGTCGCCCAACTGTTTTAGCATGCAATCAAAGCCTCAGAGGCCAACTCTTGCACTGGATGTAAAGAGAAGGATGTCACATTATGGGTCTCTCCGACGAGCAGCCAATTTACGGACGACATGTAGCCTTGTTTAATTTGGAACTGAGAAGTTCAAGGGTTTTGTATAATATTGAAAATAATTAAACGTGGGAATAATGTATTCGCGTGATGAAGATTTTGAGCGTCATATGACGTTTTCATTTCTATGAAGAAATGTGTTTCCTTTGCCATTGATCTCATTTTGTTGAGATTCTCATTGAGATTACTCTTCGTTTGCACAGAAAAACGTCAGAGAGGTTTTGTAAAAATCACCAGCTATCATTAAGACTCATCAAAAACTGTCGAGTGCAAAATGTGTAATTTTATAATAAAAATTACTTAAACGCCGATCAGATGGCCGAGATCGCTAAGGCAGTAGTGCCGGAGTGGTTTCGGACCAGAACATCGCGGGTTCGAGTCCCGCCTCGGGCATGGGTGTATTTGTGTTTGTGTATGTCTGTATGTGTTGTCCCTTCACCCCCATTATCATCATATCATCATTTCATCTTCCATACCCCCAGGGCTAACAACCGCGGGGGATAAAAATCGGATCCAACTAAAAATGCTGGTCCCCCCCTGCAAGCACCTGCCACCGCGATAATAAATAAAAACTGAGCCATGGTAAATGCAGGATGCTTGCATGCGTGGTCCTAGTCGGCCGATTAACGAAAAAAAAACAAACTTAAACCTTCATTATCATATAATATTCAACCTGTTATACTTACAAGCTATACCTACATTTATAAAATTTATGCACAATGTTACTAGTAAATGTAACTAAGTTACAGCAGCTTTTTCGTTCATTCAAATTTACTTTGGTTACAAAGGTCAAGAAAATTCAATTTACAGCAATGCAACTTTTCAAACCTGTTTTATGAACAAATGAAAATAAATATAGTCCTGTGGGAAAGGATGAAGGAGGTGGGGACCTGGGAATGGTTTTGTCTACCGAGTAATTAAAAAAGACCTAGAAAGCTTGAACAATGCTACTTTCGCCACGAAAATACTCAATTGCATTTCTTTTCTGACAATACTGTGAATACACTGAAGGGAGTAAGACTTGAGTGATTTAGTTTTGTAAAATAGTGTTGTGATGAAGTTAAGTAAAACTGCAAATATTCATTGTACCTTCAATGCAGATGTTTTATTATGACGTATAAGTACAAATAAAAGAACAATTTCATGTGAAAATCTGTATAGAATTCCAGTTTGTCCCAGCGAAACCTGTCTTTCATTTTAATTTTGTGAACGCCTAAGAATATTGAGCAGAGTATGAATAGATGGGCAGAATGTCGGGGATCGTCCCTTCTTACAGAAATAGACGTTCCATGCTAGAAATGTGTTAATATATCCTGCCAAGGACATGAGTTTCACAAGTGAAGGGCTTGAGGCAGAGGCAGAAACAAGATAAGCCACACCAGCCTCAGGAAGACTCCCACTATCCGTAAATGCTGTTTATCTCGATTTTGGTTGAAAAGAGTCTCATCTTTTATCTTCTCATCATATTTGTTACTGCCCGAAATTCTTCATAAAGACCAATAAGGCATGTAAAGTAATAAAGAATGCCACACTTTCACGAACATTGCCATAATAACATTTACGATTAGCGGCTTGTGAGGCTGTTGCGTGTTATTTTGTCTCTGCGACTAGTCCATCGTTTGAAATGTTAAAAATCAATGAAATTTAAAGAACCAACTCTCTCCGCCTCCCCTTCCATGTGGACATGCGAAAGAGCGGCTCTGATGGCCTGCGTCTCACCACATAAAGAATGGCATCATTACATTCAATTTCAAGGCTCTTCTTAGGATGTATTCATACTGTACTTCGTTTCACTCGTCTACTCAACAACTCGTCCGCCATCCTAGTGAAAACTGCGTCTTCGCAACCCGACGTTGCCCTGCTTCCTCTCGGACTGGCGCCTTCCGTCAGGAAGACGAAACCTCTTTCTCTCCTTCGTGGGCAGCGCGACCGGAGGGCTGGCATCCGCGGCCGGCGCTCACTGCCCTCTTTTGTTGCGGGCGTCGCAATTAACATAATGACACGGCGACGCGCGCATGTGGAGCGACCGGCAGCCGCGCCCACTCCTCCTCATTTCCCTGTAGAAAGCGCGAGGCGACACCGGCAGACGGCCCCGCCCCGCCCCGCTCCGCCTTGTCCACCGCCCCTCCCCACCTCCCCCCGCCCTTCCCAGCCCCTCGCCGCCCCGCGTCGCCCCGCCCGCGCGCCCGCCCCGCCTTCCCTGCCCTCTCCATCCCTCCCGGCCCTACCCGCCCTTCCCCGTCCTGTCCTGCCCCACATGTCCCGCATAACCCGCATAACAGTCCTCGCCCGCCTTCCCCGTCCTGCTTCGTCTCTCCCTGCCCCGCCCCGTTCTGCTCCGCCCACCCCGCCCCGCTACGCCTTGTCCACCGCCCCTCCCCACCTCCCCCGCCCTTCCCAGCCCCGCTTGATCAGGCTGTCCCGCCCTCTCCATCCCTCCCGGCCATACCCGCCCTTCCCCGCCCTGCCCCGACCTATCCCACATCACATGTCCCGCATAACAGTCCTCGCCCGCCCTCCCCGTCCTGCTTCGTTTCTCCCTGCCCCACCCCGTCCTGCTCCGCTCACCCCGCCCCGCTTCGCCTTGTCACCGCCCCTCCCCACCTCCCCCCGCCCTTCCCAGCCCCTCGCCGCACCGCGTCGCCACGCCCGCGCGCCCGCCCGACTTGACCCACCTTCTCTGCCCTTTCCATCCCTCCTGGTCCCTTTCGCCCTTCCCCGTCCTGTCCCGTCCCACATGTCCCACCTAACCCGTCCTGCTCCGTCTCTCCCTGCACCGCCCCGCCCTCCCCGCCCCCCCCCACCCCGGGCCCACCCCTTCCCGCCCTCCCGGACCTGCCAACCCCCGCCCTGCCGCTCGGTGGTCAGCCGCCCCTAGCGCCTCTACACCGCTCCGCGCGCCCGAATTCTCTGCTAAGCTAAAGGCTTGTTTTGCGAGAGAGCAGCTTACCACTCACGTCGTGAACTCGGCTGGAATAGATCTCGTAGACGCAGATGGAATGGGGAATTTAGATACGGTCGATGCATTCAAAGGGAAACTTATTTTACAGGAGAGCGGTTTTAATCTGAGTGGGTTCATTTTGGTGCCAAATATCAAGGGCTTTGCTCTACAGAAATAATGTCGCATACATTGCGCTATCTGCGGTCGAAAGCGCGAGAGCGACTGAAGTAGCTCCGATCAGCTGACCTTTGAGTAATTTTTATAAATAAAAACAATTTCACAATTAAAAGTTAAACATTTTATTTAAATTCGATTGCATGATATACTACATTACCAGCATTTGCTCGCGCTGTAATAATTTTTAATTTCTCCGCTTAACGCACTCAGGCTTCAACTATCGCCCGTTAAGTGCGCGTCATTCTCGTCAGACCAGCATGAAATGTTTCTTTAGGCAAGTGTCTTATGGGCTATCCTTATGAATTTTATACTAGTAAAAATAGAAACATATTTCTCTACTTAACTAACAATTTTTATGGTGTAACGTCTCGTGTGGTCAGGTGATAATGGCTCGACTAACTGTTCAGATTAATACGTTCTCATTTTGTTCTGTTATTAATTATGTTTTTTGACTGCTGATATATTTTTTCCCAAATGTTTTGCCGGGTCGTACGGATTTCAAATTAATTTGACTGCGTAAGAGACGCCGGATTATCAGGAGTATCTGCGTTTGACTCAAAATACTACGGCCTTTCTTCGCTAGACACTATTTTCTAGGAGAATGTCTAGATTTACATTGCCTCAATTTTTCCAAGTCTCTCCAACTACAGTTTTTCTGATTACAGACTCAAAATACACGATTTTACGAAGTGCTGCATTGTCGAAAAAATGAAAATGAAGTAAAAAATGAAACTGTGTAAATGAAGACTGACGGTCACAAACACGCGATTTAACATATTTAAAGAATTATGCACTTTTTATTGTATCAATGAATGAAATAAATCTTTATATTAGAATTGTATTATCGTTCTCGAGATTCATTCATGTCTAACGAATATTCTCCCTCAACTGAAAACAAAATGGAGTATATAAATTAAGAAACTCGTCGACGTCGATTAGTGATAGGGAATGCACTTTTAATATAATAAAAGAGATATAAGCATAATTATCGTATTTTTGTTTGAATTAATAAAATGTTTAATTTATTTAAGTTGTACTTTTTTCTTATATTTTTTCGTCCTTTTCATCGTAAAAATAATTCTCACCGTAGTTTAACTCCAAATAAAAAAAAAGTACATCAGAAGTAAGCGTTCGGCTGGATAGCACAGCACCTAAGTGGCAAAGAATAACTTGCCTACTGACCAGAAGGGCCAAAACGTGAGTTTTCTAGAGACGCTTCTGACCTTGTCTACTCCTTCCGTCGTGTCCCCACAGAACAGGGCTGCCACCAACAACTGAAAGCGCCCTGTTGACCGCATCTCGGCCACCTCGCCGCGCCGCCCTTTCGCGAAAGTCACTTGTTTCCAGACACCGTCGAGGTACGAAGAGGTCGGGAGTGGTTTGGGTAGTTCATTACTTGTATACACGTCGCATTATATTCACCTATTTCACATTGTCTTCAATTTTGAGAAGAGCATCGTCATGTAAGGAAAATCCTAGTAGTCTCTCAAAGTAGCGCTGCGTTGTTGGATGGATGCAGGATATGGAGGATGAGCTATGCACAGGATGAAGATTATTTTGAACCTATTGATCTCAAAATCAGGTATGTAGTAATCACAAAAGTAGACAAATAGCTGTATTAGCAAATTCAACAATTCATGGATCATGAACAACAATTTGATAGTGTTTGATCTTTCTATAATAATGGCGTTGCAACCAATATGCAGTTTATTCTCACATTGTCTGTATTTTTCAATTTTTCGTCCACCATTTTGAATATTTTTCTTTCATCGTGTGCGGATCTACACTTCGCATTCTGCTTTTTGTGGAATGTAAATATATGCTATTTCGGGATATTTATGAGCGCATTGTAATATTTTCTCTCTTGTGTGTAATTATTATGAAGACAGAAATACATCTATAATAATTGGTATCTGTTCGAAACGCGAACTGTTGTTGCATACTACTGTTTTTGGACCAGACATTTGAACTCTCGTTACCAAATCGAATGTCACGTAAAACTTTTTATGTGGTAGCGAGTCGTCAAATGTACGAAGGTTTGTATGGAAAGACACTCAGAAGTCCAGGATTTACAGTGATAAATATTTTATAATTCTGTAATTTGAAACATTACAAATAGTTTTCTTTCACTTTGAAATATTTTCAATCGTGTACGCATCTACGCTTCGCATTCTCCTTTTTGTGGAATGTAAATATATGCTGTTTTGGGATTTTTATGAGCGCATTGTAATATTTTCTCTCTTGTGTGTAATTATTATGAAGACAGAAATACATCTATAATAATTGGTATCTGTTCGAAACGCGAACTGTTGTTGCATACTACTGTTTCTGGACCAGACATTTGAACTCTCGTTACCAAATCGAATGTCACGTAAAACTTTTTATGTGGTAGCGAGTCGTCAAATGTACGAAGGTTTGTATGGAAAGACACTCAGAAGTCCAGGATTTACAGTGATAAATATTTTATAATTCTGAAATTTGAAACATTACAAATAGTTTTCTTTCACTTTGAAATATTTTCAATCGTGTACGCATCTACGCTTCGCATTCTCCTTTTTGTGGAATGTAAATATATGCTATTTTGGGATTTTTATGAGCGCATTGTAATATTTTCTCTCTTGTGTGTAATTATTATGAAGACAGAAATACATTTATAATAATTGGTATCTGTTCGAAACGCGAACTGTTGCTGCATACTACTGTTTTTGGACCAGACATTTGAACTCTCGTTACCAAATCGAATGTCAGCTAAAACTTTTTACGTGGTAGCGAGTCGTCAAATGTACGAAGGTTTGTATGAAAAGGCACTCAGAAGTCCAGGATTTATAGTGATAAATATTTTATAATTCTGTAATTTGAAACATTACAAGTAGTTTTATTTCACTTTGAAATATTTTCAGTCTGCATAGTTGGAATTCTATGAGAACTCTAAGGCGATACACATTGTTTTGTATAGGAGTAGTGAACGAACAATAATGTGATACTTACTTTGTTGGAAACACTTCTACAATTGTTGATTGGATATTAAATCCAAATATTTGCTATATCAATTTACGAAACCAATAAAATTTCACCAATTAGCACTTTCTGTCTTACTACTGATATTTTATTATGTGGGATACTTATCTAGTCACAGCAGAGAAGCAATTAGTATTCTGCAAGCG
This sequence comes from Gryllus longicercus, assembly GCA_038098605.1. Lineage (NCBI taxonomy): Eukaryota > Metazoa > Arthropoda > Insecta > Orthoptera > Gryllidae > Gryllus > Gryllus longicercus. The sequence goes on along the minus strand of JAZDUA010000406.1, from coordinate 847,650 downwards.
GAGTTTTTACGCCTTTGAAAATTTGTAACTTTCACAACGTGCAGAGCGAAAGGTTTAAGAAAAAGGTAGATGGCAAGCAAGTCGTAAAGAACACATCGAATGATGTAGTTTACCTTTTGCTTTTCTGCCGGCAGTGATAGCATGTTCTAAATGGCAATCGAATCTTTTTTTTAGAAAGGGCATAAGTGTACAGAGTCCAACAAACTATGGGTCTCCCCCATAACTCCTAAACGGTTTACCACATCGAAATGCAGTTTTAGCTCAACAATGCAGAAACACGGGGCAAGTAATATGTCGTAGAGATATTATTTTAAATATTTTAATTTTCTAGAAATGTAATAATCTTTGATATTTTAAATAAAATTTTATATTTTTCTCACTAGCAAGAGATAGATAATAAAAAGAGTAATGCAATGATGTAACATATGTTAATGGTCTGTCAGTATTTTGGGTAGAAAATTATACTTTCTGTCATGTGATTTTAAATTAAACAAACAATATTTGCTGTAGAAGCCCTTGCAACAGTTGCCTTTGGGGAAGAGAACCTTCGCGGCACCGGTAATGTTGCGGGGAGAGGGGAGAGGCCGTGAAGGCCATCCTCCAAAAGCGACATGAAGGGATACTACAGAAAATATTGTACGTTTTATTTAAAATCACACATCAGAAAGTATAATTTTATACTCAAAATACTATCAGAACATTAACATATATTATTTCATTGCATTCCTCTTTTTATTATTTATTGATAGTGAGTAAAATACATAATTTTATTTTAATTATCAGAGGTGATTAAATTTCTCGAAATCTAAAAATATTTCAAACAACATCTCTACGGCATATTACTTGCCGCATGATTCTAATTTTTTGAGCTATAACAGCATTTCTATATTGCAAACCGTTTAGAAGTTATGTGGGTGACCCATAGTGTGTAGGACACCTTATAACATGTCAATATACTATCAACCGTGATAACAGAGAGGTTCGCGAGCCTCATTCCACTTCTCATGTGCGACTCACGCAAATATCTGACTAAACTGAATTTTGGCATCGTAATATGGTATGGAGGAGTCGGGTCTGTCGGTCACAGTGGCACCAATTTTGCCCGAAAATTAGGTCGCCCGAGGTCGGACGTTTTCGTTCGATGTGCCTGATTCGGTTGAGCACGTATTAGTAAAGGGAAACAATTATAGTGAAACCGAGCGACCTCTCCCCACGGCGTCCGAACACATCGTCAATCAGCCGAAGATTTGCTTCGTTTGGTTTAGTCCATCCGCTGTCGGCCGACCGAAATTTCGCCGATGATCGGCTCTCTGCCCGTCAGGACTCCCATTTAACGTGGTGGAAACCATTACAGTGGCGCGCTCTCCTGCAGCACCTTCTTACAGGAACTAAAATGCGAACGGGTGCGTGTGTTCGCGAGACGCAAGCAGACCTGTTATGTTATAAAAATTAGCGTCGATGTTCGCGCTTTCATCCGAGGTTCCTTATATGTATGTATTATGAATAATTGAACATTGAGAAGAGACTTTTCGTATTTCTCACAAATTAGCCAATTTGTATAGCGAGCCTAACCTGCTGGTACACTCGGCGGCACTAGCGACTCCAACAGTAGCACCCTCCAGCTTTGTCTCAGGTTTGATGGCGAGTTGCAAGGTCCTGGTTGCCCGGTGCCTAAAGTCAAGCGACCGCTCAGCCGAGGCGAGGCGAGGTGAGGCGAGCTCCGCGCCACTGAGCCGCCTTCCCGCACGTGGTCACATCCGCCCCTTCAAACCACTCGGACACCATGGCAAAGGAGAGCAGCCCAAACAACAATCATTCACTGACATCATTGCGCGCAAGAAGAGACTCTTCTTGATCGTAATCATCTTGAACAGTGGTATCTATATCGCTGGCAAAGCCGAAGTGTTTTAGTGTACAAACCAGCTGCCTGGTGAAGCATCTTTATGAAATTTTATTGATTGAAATATATTATTTTCTTAACATATTTTTCATTTAACTCAAGAATGACGATTTTTTAGATTTAATTTCTCCTGAGCACCAACGATATGTTGCATTATGTCGAATAAATTATCCCCAAGGAGCGCAGGGTAACATACAGAATATAGTTTTCAACCTGTCACTGCTTCTGGAATATGTGGTGGGCAAAGCGAGTTGTGCGCAGGTTTCTTCGAGGCTCTCACATTTTCTCTACCTCTAATTGCGCCGTCGCTCCGTATTCATTATCGTCTGCATTCCAGCGGACGTTCAGTTAGCGTGGGATGACACGTTCGTCCAACTCAAGTCAGACAAGGGCCGAATTTCTACCGAGTGAAATGCAGACGTTGAACAGTGATTCTGTAATTTACAGGGGAATACGAATTGGAGGTAAGCCTCGCTACCACAAATTTGACATGCCTGCTTTACCCAATCCACACATTATTTAATTATGAAACACAACCTTGTGTCCGTCAATAACATTTTGTTTTTATAACCTTCTACTGGCTCGCCTGTGAATTTAATTGTTATTAATTCTTCAGGCGACCTGTACGGCTGAGGTGGCTAAGGGTGCGTACCAACACTACACCTCAGCCGGAAAGGTCATGAGTTTAAACCCGGGCATTCTCATTTGTTCCTTACCCTTGATGGGTGTGTTGTGGCGGATAGTCTCGCTTTCTTCAGACCTGACATTAAGGGATCCCGTCTGTGGGTTAGTTCCCACTTAGTAAGTTTTGAATACTCCAAGATACACCCCTTTGAGGGGTAGAGAGTAGCCGCCTTCAGTTGAATAAAACCCAACAAAACTAGTGGTGCTAAAACAGCGCGTACTTTCTCGCCCGTTTTTTCACGGGAAAAGTACTCGAATTTTCAAAAAGTTGTGCGCGATTTTATTTCAAAATAAAACTTTAATGAACAGATTTCATTAGGAAGGAAACCTCTATCTTTAATATTTTAGTTCTGGCAAGACGCCGAAAAAAGTTTGAACTTTGGCAATTTTGAAAAATCAGGGTGTTTAACGATCATCAGACCTGCACCGTTATCTGAAATGTCCTTCACACTATCCAACAATATTTTTTTTTCAATAACAGTTGAGCCTTTGATTTTTTTTTTTTTTGAAAATTTGGAAAATGTCCCAAGGGTTTCATGAAAAGTACCTCCCAAAATTAAAATATCAATTTTGAATTCAAGAGGGCCCGCGACATCAGCCATATCAATTACGGAATATCAATTTTGGAGGAAATCAGCTGAACGGTTTAATCGCCATTGTTCACAGACGTGCAGACGGACAGACAGACGTTTTGCCGTCAATCGACTTTCCGGTATCAAGGACTCACAAAACATGCATTCTGGCTACACTACAGATTAGAATTTCCCCCCCCCCTAAATTTAGCAACTGGATTTATCCACTTTTTCGTTACCAAGGCCCTGTAATGAAGAATTTTTCCACCGGAAATTCGCCGTTTTTTTTCCCGGGATTACATATTGTTCCCTCTACTCCGTAGCGAGAAAGTAAAAAGTAAAAAGAGTAAGAGCAAAAGAGACGTCGTCGCCCTTCGTCTGTGAGCCTGCGGCAGCCGCCGCGTCGCGCTGCGCCGCGCCGCCCGCCTTCGTCGCCGGCGTAGCGCCGCGCGCGTGTCCCCGTGCGCGGCCGGGCATTCGCTCCGGATGGAGCTCGCCGCTCCCGCCTCGTCGCCGCGCCGCACGCCGCTGAACAACGTGCCTGCGAGGCGTTCGTTCTTCGAAACTTTGCCTGGGCTTTGCGTGACCGCGCGTGTGTGGGGTTTATAAAAAGGTTCTCGGATGGTTTTATGATGCATTTAATATTACGGAGACGTATTGAAGAAAAAAATGTGTATCTGCTGGATTGTGAGGCCCCGCTGAATCGGAGCTCTTAAGTAAAAAAAGGGAACGAACACAATTCATTGATTTGTTTGATCGTGAATTCAGAGCATACAGTATTGGGCCAAGTGAGCGGGTTCCATCTTCCTTCTTCTTCTTCTTCTTCTTCTTCTTCTTCTTCTTCTTCTTCTTCTTCTTCTTCTTCTTCTTCTTCTTCTTCTCCTTCCTCTTCTTCTTCATATTTGTTTTTTTAATTGGAAAGGTGGCAGTTAATTTCAATATTATTACTTGACCCCTAATTTGGTAATATCTAATCCCCTTAAAATATCTATTCGAACCTAAATAGTCTAAGTCCAGAGCTCCGACATGAAGGCGTCTCCACGTTTCGGCTTTTGCCGAACGGCGACCGGTCGCCAACACCCGATTAGAGAACGAGTGGGGTGCTTGCTGTTTGCCGAGCGACGAACATTCGGTGTTCGCTTAAGGCGGCTGCACACATTTGTTATTGAGCGAGTAGCGAGCAAGCGAGTTTGCCGAGTGATGAACGTTCGGTGCTCGCCCTATGCACCGCATGTCGGTCTTTAGGTCTCTTCAAAGGGAGCGAACATTTGCCGCACACATCAGCTGTTCGGAATTGGGCGAGCAGCTCAGCAAAGGCCGAACGTGTGGAGGTGCCTTTACATGCAGCGTTCGGTCTTTTGGACACATCAAGGAAGTGAACATTCAAGAAGTACCTCGGCTGCTCGCACTTAGGCAAATGCCGATTGTGTATAGCTTCCTTTCAAGAGTAAGATCAACATTTTATTTTGTTTATTCCACCACACGCCACAAAGGCTCTCTGGGGGTTCAAAGCGTGTACGCCACATAACCGATCTCCTGCGTTTGTCAGAGCTTTTCTAGAGCAGTGGGATGCGCTCTTGAAGGATAGGTGATCATTTCAACGTTCGCCAAGAATGGGGAACAGGGAGAAAGATAGGAAAAAAAGATCGTACGCTGTCCATGACGTGTATTCTGTTGCGCTGCTCCGGTATTCTCCTGGAAGCGATCACGGGAAACCACAGAACACACTGAACACGTTTGACGGCACGCGCCACAATTCACTGACAAGTCATCAGAAAAAATCTCTGACACTCGATGGTGCTCGAGACCGCGGCCTCCCAATCATAAGTACGCTCGAGGATTGCATTAACGCTCATCGCTACCAGTCCTGAGTACCTCAGCAACTACTCATTTTCGCTCTTGATATTAGCGGCCACCTTTTAGCATCGAGGAGAGGTGTGTCAAGGCATCAACTGATGTCGCTGCAGTGCCTCTGACCGGGAGGTCGTAGGTTCGAGTCCCAATTTTGCGACACTAGCTTGTTAGCTAGGTCGAATTCAGTCGCTGTCCGGAGGATAATTCAAATGCTAAGATCGGTATGCTATGCTCTGATCGGTAGTTTTCCGTTGTTTCTTCGATCACCACCAGGCGAATGCCGGAGCAAACCCATTAACGGACGGCGCACGATCTTTCCTTCCTCTTCCTTGCCGTATCCTCATTCCTTACTTACACACACACTAACACGCCAGGCAATCTGTTAGGGACTTAAAGATTGTTCCGGCTGGAGTGGTGCTTCGCTGGTGGGAGATACCTGGTTAGAGAACTCGCCATCCAGCGGGAGATCACCGATCTATGACCGATCTACCTCCCGAAAAAAATAATAAAAAACATGCACTATGATCTTAGCATTTGACGCGCCCGGAATCATTAACAATCAAACAATCACTCATTGTAGCATCGAAGGCGAACGCCGTTCGGGGCGAGCCCAGATGGCGGGAGCGGCGTGACCCGGCGCTGTGCACGACCGCCGACGTTTCACATATGACACACTCCGCACCTGAGCCTCTGTATCCACACGCGCCTTATAAGGGGTGCCCTGATTTGCCCGGCATCCCGCCCCAGGCGCCCTCGCCGCGCCTTTCGTAGCGCGAGTTATGGTTGATATTTCAAAGAGGTCGCTCCGCCCGCCCGCCCCACGCCCGCCCGCCCGCATGCCTGCCCCCCCCGCCCGCCCGCCCGCCCGCCCGCCCGTCTGCCTGCCCGCCCGCCCGCCCAACCGCCCACTCGCCCACCCGCCCATAACCACCCACCGCCCGCCCATGCCCACCCACACCCACCCACTCGCTCGCCCGACGCCCGGCCAATGCACCCGCTGCGCAGACGCGGCGGCGGTCGAAAGTGGCTCTTAAAAAATATCGCTCCGGAATGGTGACCGATTAACCGAGACTCGGCCGTGGGACTGGAATTTTGGCTCTGTCACCGCACTTAGCTGCGGCTCAAGAGTTCTGTTGTAGTGAAGTGCCGGGCGCCGCTCGCAAGCACGCATTGGGCTTCAGGAAAGAAATAAAGTGAGAATTACAGCGTGTCACCGGGGGTAGATTTCATTTTCTTCGAGCACAATGAGGGCTTTCATGTAAATAGAACATTGTGTCTATGAAACGCGTGAGTGGGGTATGAGTGGGGTATTTATTGATACAGATTGCTATTGTAATTCAGAGTAAATATCGTGACGTGGCCCTATTCGATATGTTAACCAGTTTTTGCATTCAGTATGTGACATTTGACCTTCCGCTATAAGTCAGGGACAATTCGCATATGTTATCGCAGCTGAGTATATTCAATTCGATTTTTCTTTGCAAAATTTAAAAATCGTTATCAATGAGCATTATTATTATTTTTGCGCAATTAAATTAATCCATTATACTGAAAAGTTTGGACTTATATAAACGATTAATAATTTTATTATTATTATTATTATTTAAGAAAATGATCCAAATCTTAGGCACTCTGGTTTGCTGAGGATCGTTTGAATCGAATATTAACGTCATACATGTTGTTAATCTGTTTTTGGAAATTATTTGTAATTACATCGTTTTGTAAAATAATCGCTTTGAACGGTAAGAGAAAACTTCTCTGTGGTACTTGCGTCTTCACTTTATTCATATCCCGTAATGTCTTCTCTACTTATTTTCTGTCACCTATCTTCGCAACTTCTGCATTAACACTCCACCTTGAATCCTGTGAACATTGGTTTTTGGAGTGATGTTTCAATTACATCCATTTTTGTGCATCCTACGACTGTTTCGTAACTTGATCAGAAAGTCTTGACTGTGTGACTGTGGAAGACTGCACTACGAAAAATTTAGAATCGCATGCCTAATGATTTAGTTGTAAATTCATTCGTATTTTTCATAAATAATGAAAAATCGGTGTTAGTTACACATCATTGACTTATATGAATTGATTGTTAATAAACCAAATTGTAAGTAGCGAAGTTTGGACTTCTTTTTCTGTACTCATTTTCATATTTATTTTCAGCCTTTTTTTGGCATGAATTTTTTCTACGAATTCACTATCGCTTTGCCAGAAACAAAATTTCCATGAGAACGGAAAAAAATATACGAAAAACGAAGAAACATAACTAAGAGTTAACTCATCGTTTTCTTATGAATAGCTCTGACTCTTAAGGCCCATTCACAAAGCTAACATAAACATAAGCATGGCGTTAACATAAAAGTGAGGATTACGTCCATAAGCCTACTCATTCACAATGTGTTCGCATAAGCATAACACTTTAGACGTTTACTTAAAAGCTTGCAAACTTCAAGCTTCTGTGCTTATGCTTAAGTAAGACAAGAAATGAACCAATTACAGGACGGTAACTCAAAATCGAGAATCGAAATAGGATCGAAGTCGATAGACGAACTAAAGCCATGGACCCAGTCGATACCTCGAAATCGATTCTCACATCGAACCAATAGTAAACTAGAATGTCTCAAAGAAACTCTTATTTTGCTTACGTTTATGTTAGACATAGTGAATACTTCAGTCTGTCACTTATCCTAATGTTTACGTCTATGCTTATGCTTATGTTTACGTGAATGGACCTTTATCCATCGTTAAAGGGCTATAATTTTCCGTCCGAAACGAAAAATAATTTCAGTCGAAAAAAGCTGGTGGGGGAATCGATATTCGCCCGAATTTCGCGCGCTGCTACCATTGCAGGGAAGAAAAATAGGTCGAGTTCTATTCGGTGCAAATCCTCAGCGAGAGCGGCTGTCCTGAAGGCAAGGGGATTGGCAAGTTGCAGGAAGCGAAGAAGGAAGGGCCCCTTCACACGTGCAGCGGGTGGCGCGCCACGCAGCAGCGGGCCGCGTAGCAGAGCATTGGTTTGAATGGACGCCTTCCCACGTGCAGCGGGTGGCGGCTGCTGCGGCAGCAGACGCCGAACTCCGGCCACCAGACGCGGAGAAGCGGCCACGCGCCACCGCTAGCAGAACACAGCTTTAAATGGGCGCGTTCACACTGTGCCGCCGGTCGCGGCGTTCTACCTGCTCGGGTCCCTTTGTTCGTCGTCGCCGGAGGGTCGGCGAAACCTACCCCTCCAGACCCCACCCCCCTTCCACGGCCAAGTTGAAAGTAGAGTGCGCGGTCAGTGCTCTTCACAGGAAATAGTACGCTGCGGTTTCCTTTATTTATAAAACCATGCTTTAAAATAATGTTTAAAATATTTTTCAATCAAAGATGTCTATGTTGGTAGTAAGTAAAAACATCATGTTAATTTAAATAAATTTCGAAATATATTTCCATTGTAATATGTTGGGAACATATTTATTTATTGCCTTATCGCATTGTTGAATTTGGGGAGAAGGGAGTGTATCGTTTAACTTCCCCTCCCCCCTTCGTGGATCCATCACTTGGTCCACGGTACTACAGTTTACTTGAGAACCGGCTCCTTGTAAAAATTGCATGTGCGGCGAATGTATTTTATATTTAAAATAATGGTAAAAATTAATGTACAATTACATCTGTAGAGGTATCACTTCCTTTCCGCCGCTACGAAATCATGTTAAGAGCATTTCGACGATGTACTGTGCTCAGATAATGCTTGTGTATACTAATTTCAAACACTATAATGAATTTTTATTATTGTTTTCTATTTTCCCTTACATATTTTGAAAAAAAAACCTACATGTATAGATATAGATTTTACTTTTTTACTACAGTAAATTCTGTTTCCTAGCAATGAGATATAAAATATAACTTACGTAAAAGTTATACAACCCAATGCAACAAATACAAATTTATAGAGAGTGAAAGGAAAATTTGGCTGCGTGTCATGTATATTCATGTTTTACGAAAAAATTCTTAGGAGCGTGTGGCGGCAATATCCAATGTGCATTATTGGAAATAAGGAGCGTTCCGCTCACAAATTATGTATCGGCAAAGATTTTATATACTGTGTGATAATTTATATAAGCCTTAAGAATATTTCATTAAACGTGATAGAAGAAAAAATTCGGTGGGGATAGTTGTATTTTCAAGTTTTATCAAGAGTTTTTGCACCTCGTCGCGTCACCGACGCAGCGGACGTCGTAATCCTCCCTCTTCCAAGCGCAGTGGCGGCGGCGGTGGCTGCGGCGGTGGCGTCGTCTGAAGAGCTCTGCTCCTTGAAGGAAGCGCGCTGCGGCCGCGCCGTGTGAAGCGGCCCGAAGCGGCCTTTCCTCTGAGTTGGGAATAAGCGCAGTCGGTCTCGCCCGTGGGCGGGCGGGCGGGCGGCGAAACAGAAGGCGCGATCCGCGGCGGCCTCCTGCGAGATGGAAAGTGCTCGGGCGGACGGGATCCACTCTCGCCTCCGGGCGCCCCGCTCCGTGAGCCGTGGCCGGGGGGCGGGGGCGGTGGGGCGCGCGCTTACCAGAGCGGAGCTGCCTCGCAGCGGACGGAGGCTTCCGCCGCATCTCCGCCCCCGAAACCTGTCCCTCCGCCGCTGCGGCGACACCTCCGCCGCGCCCTGCCGCCCTCCGCGCTGCCCTGGCCCCCGCAAGCACCGTCCGGGGGCGACTTCTCTTGCGCGTCCTCTTAAAATCTGCAAATACCAGGCAGGGCCAACCTACTGTCCGCGGACCTATCCTGAGAATAATGAATTTTTGCACACGCCCATAATTTAAAAAAACAAAACATATTGATGTTCTATATTCCTTAGATTTATTTAAACATACAAATTACAAAGTACAATTTTGTTTAGTTAAATGAATCATTTCTGTATTTAACATTATTTAATTTTAATATTTTTTACGGACTGTGAAAAAGGTATCTTCTAATCTTGTCCGAGGGCAAAAACTGTTGGCCACGTCTGTACTGTACTATACAGAGATGTGACTCATAAACAGTTCGAGTGTAAAAGTACTAACTTATTTTTTTTCTGAGAACAAATACAAATAAATGAAGGACTCAGTATAGCAAGGGGATATCCCACCTTGGCATAGTTCTGAGATAATCAGGGTTTTACCTAAACCCCTCTCATATAACTCAATACATTTTATACTTTTAAACATAGTACACTTGATTATAAGTCCATACTGGATTTAAATAACATATTACTCTAAAAGAATAATATTTGAAGTTTATATAATGCTAAAAAAATGTGGGATAGCCCCTTGTTCTACTGAGTGTATTTCGTCTGCGTGCACTTTGCACAAAAAAATAAAGTTTTCATGATCATGTCATTTTTGAGATCCACTTATAGTAGTTTCTTCGTTATGAATTTGCATTTCTTCACGTTGTTCTTCACAATTGACCGTAAATTCTGTAAAGATTTTTTATCTCAGCTCTGCCCAAACCATTGGAGACGATATTCACTTTCACTTCGTCCAGAATTTTATATTTTCTGGTTTTCAGGTATGTTTCATAAGGACAACATTTTCTTTAGGAAACCGCTACTACAGTTGAAATAAAACTTGTTTTTCTTGAAATTTTTTTGAATTGGGGCTGGCATGTAGGGTCTCACACAATATACAAACTGCCAGTTCCCTGAACTGAGAACGCTCTGTTCCGCTAAGTGTTAAGTTTCATTCGGTTTGGAACCAAACTGTAGCTGAGTGTTTATTTCTCAGAAATGTGCCGTGAGTCTAATAATCTGTGCATTTGTGTAATGTATTGGGGAGTATTGCTGGATCTGCGTTCTTTCGATCACTCCACTAGCACTATTTCTTCTCAGCCCATTTGTTTACAAAGGGGAGTCTTTTGAGGATGGGTTTCCCTAAATTCGCTTTTGGCCGTCGTGCAGAACTTCTGTCTTCACTCTTATTTCTGTCACTCTAAATATTTTCTTGAATTGGTCATTGATGTTCGTGATATAGGTGTTGAAATCTTAAAAAAGATCTTAAAAAGAACACCTAATTCTTTTAAGACAGCAAAAAAACAGTAGTTTAAGGTGGGTTTTCACGAATTAATGAGTTGTATCCTGCTTTGTCAAATGAAAAGTAAAGGTTTGTAGCACTTTACACCAACAAATTATTGAAACTGTCTTCTTTTTCATCTTCTTCTTCTTCTTCTTCTTCTTTTTCTTTTTTATTATTGTTATATTATTATTATTCTGTTCGTTGGTGTGCAAGTAGTGTTTCATTTACGACTATTATTAAGATATATATATATATATATATATATATATATATATATATATATATATATATATATACGCATATATATACGCACACGCGGAGTGAGAGTGTGCGTGGGCTTTATATATATATATATATAAAGATATCGAAAGCCTTGTTATTCATTAATTGATTTGTGATTCCGGGCGCATTAACTGCTAAGCTGCGTCCCGTAACTGTAGCGGAAGAGATTCGGCGCCGAGCTACACGTCTGCTCGCGGAGGTTTCCTCAACCAGGTATCTCCTACCAGCTGAGCACTGTCACATCCAAAGAAGCTCCAAACCCCCGTCTTGTCTTTCGACCTGTGGGGCAGTGTAGTGGATGCGTAAGTGTAAGTGTAAGTGTGTGTAAGTAAGGGATGAGGATAGAACAAGCAAGGGGAAGGAAAGTTAGTGTGGGGTTCGTGTCCCATTTGTTAGGGAACTGCTCCAGCGTTCGCCTGGTGTTGCTAGAAGAAACCACGGAAAACTACCGATCAGAGCAGCCGGCCGGTGGTCTCTTCCAGATAACGACTTATTTCGACCTATCTATCTATCAATATCAGAAATCCTGCCACCGTCAGGGTCATTTTATAATCGTCGATGTAATTTCGTTTCTTTCATTATATCGTCCTATTCGAGCGGCCTAAGCGCCTGTGAGTGCGCGTGTGTGCGAGTGCGTGAGCGCCGGCGCCGCCGCGCGGAGTGAGAGTGTGCGTGGGCGGGCGCGCACAGACGGACGCTCCCGACGCCCCGCCCCGCCGCTCCCCGTCCCGCGCCCGCCGTTGGAAAGCAGACGGTCGTGGCCTGCTTCCGAGGCGCCGCGCCGCGCCGCGCGGCCTTATAAAGGCAGGCGCAGCCGCCGCCGCCGCGGGCGCCGCCGCTCCGCTCCGCCCGCCCGCCCGCCCCGGTCACGACCGCGGGGGGCGCGCCCGCGCCTTGAACCGCCGACCGCCCTCGCCTCGCTTCCGTCCGACTTCCTCCTTTCGTCGCCCTCCCCCCCCCCCCCCGCCCCCCGCGCGCGATGGCCCCTGACGGCCCTGGGCGGCGCGAAGGGCACGGGGCCCCGGCGGCGGGGGTCGTGGTGGGTGGGTTCCCAAGAGGTCAGGTCGATTCTGCACCAGGTGTTGCGGTTTCCATTTCATTTGCATCTTGGAGATGGTCACAGGTGGTGTCACGTGGGGGCCATGGCCCCCGTTCCAAAAGATCTAGAGTTTTCGTTTATGTTCCTTAATTTCGCAAAATTAAATTAAAATATTTATTTATGTTCAAATTATGTAATTGCTTAATTAATAATATTGTTTAGTATTATATCAACAGTACATAAATAATAAAAAATGTGTTTACTATGTAATAAAAATCTACAATGCCCCCCCCCCCAAAAAAAAAAAATAAGCTGCATCCGCCCATGGGTGGAGTGGGGTTCCTCGAATGCATAGGATCACAAAACGTACTGGGAAGTGTTTCGGAAGGTGCGATTCGTCGTGGTTTAGCTTCCGGGGTTCGATCCCCGCCCACACACATTGGAATTTGAGGTGGACAGAGCGGTTTCGTAGTGGGATAACTCGTGGTTCTCTTTTTTCCCACTTCTCATTCTACCAATCCTCCGTCTTCTGTCACCTTATAGTCATTATGGACATCTACTACTCCCGAGATCATCACTCTTGGGTTAGAGACATTAGTGACTGAACACCGCTAAACCCCCCAAAAATTAATAAAAAGGATTGTTTTACTTTAGTCACTGGCTGCGCTAGCAGGGTGCCGCGATTCCGGATGTTTTCAATGTTCGTCGTTCCTGTGCAGTGAGCTTTGTGGTGAAATATGTTTGAAGTCATCTCAGTCTTCCCTCAGTATCATTCATTACAAATACAGGAACTCATTTCGTTTTTTTTATTTTACTCATTCATATTTCACATTTTAAGATTTTTGAGCGAATCTTCACGATGCTTCTGCAAAACGCTAGGGAGTCGCGAGGCAAAGACCACACACAACTCACAGCGATATAATCATCTGGAAGTAAACATTGTAATGATCCAGGTGCAACTCATTTTTCCTCGAAATATAATGAGTACGAATAATAAACTGAATATGGTACATTATCGTATATGGTATGAAATTTTACTGAAACCATCAAGTTAACTTCTTCTCAAATATATGAATATCCCTTTGGTTGGAGTAATACGAAGACACTGTAGTATCTTCGCGGATTCCCAAGATCCATTAAAAGGCGTTAAATGGGAAAGTTAATAAAGTGGTCGTAGATCTCTAAAAACTTAACTTGCTTGGGGATAACTTAATAAACTGAGAAGAGATGAAGTTTTCCTTTGCACCCACCCCAAAAGTGTTTCCATTCGTTGCATTGCTTCTGATCTGACGTTTTGTAGACTCCTCCACAGAAGTTTTCGTCTCAGCTATAAAATTAATAAACTCATTAGCTTGTGGATGGGGAGCATGAAGATAGAAACTCGAAAGGCAGTATTAGAATCAACATTCTAAAACAAGAGAAAGTTATTTTTCGTCGGTTTACTCATGTACTATTTTATGACCTTAAATGCAAACGGAGGAACATTTTACAGCGGCAATTACTTTTCATTCATCACTATTTTAATGTTATATTGTAATTATTTTACCAGCAGGGTTGAACGGAAGCGAAACAAGGACTATAGCTGCAAAAGACAGAAGTAGAATACAAGCTTCCGAAATGCTTTTTCTCAGAGGAATGCTCTAGTGTCCAAATTGGATCTCATAACAAATAAAGTGATCAGAAATAGTAGGCAGTGTTCTTAAAAACATACCATAGATGAATACAGAAATAAATGACTAAGCCAGGTACTGCGAATGGGTTTACGGCAAAATGCCGAAAAGCATAATTGACTTCAGACCTCAAAGGAGAAGAGGTACGGGACGTCCAGTCAAAAGATGGTGTCAGCAATAGGAGCTGCAACTAGCAAGAACTCTGGGCTCGAATCTTGAAGAAGAAGAAGAAGAAGATGAAGACGATGAAGCAAAAGAAGCAGAAGAAGAAGACGAAGAAGCAGAAGACGAAGAAGCAGAAGACGAAGAAGAAGCAAAAGAAGACGAAGAAGAAGCAAAAGAAGACGAAGAAGAAGCAAAAGAAGACGAAGAAGAAGCAAAAGAAGACGAAGAAGAAGCAAAAGACGAAGAAGAAGAAGAAGAAGAAGAAGAAGAAGAAGAAGCAAAAGACGAAGAAGAAGCAAAAGACGAAGAAGAAGCAAAATAAGCAGAAGAAGCAAAATAAGCAGAAGCAGAACAGGAAGAAGCAGAAGAAGAAGAAGAAGAAGAAGAAGAAGAAGAAAAAGAAGAAGAAGAAGAAGATTTGAAAGAACTGTTTTTTTCATACATAACAGTATAACGAACGTCCTGGGTTCTCCTGAAAATTTCCTAGATTACGTCCAACAAATACGTAATGCTCTGAACCCCTTTCACGAGAGAGCCTGCAGGCTCTTGGGCGCGGCCGAATTGGCAAAACACGCGAAGCGTGTATTTACCGAAGCAAAACAGCCGTCCTGGTGGCTCGCGGGCGTCCGTTAGCGCGTTGGCGGCTTCCTCCCGCACCGCAGCCGGTGCACACCTGCCGCACCCCCTCCCCCTCCCCCGGCCCACATCTCCCTCCCCGCCCTGCGCGGCTTCCTTCCGGCCGCAGCGCAGCCTTCCTTCCTGCTCCGCCGCGCGGGCCTCGCTCCACAAAGCGACGGCGAAGGCGCGCGCCGCGAGGTCACCGCGAGGTGATGTCATCCTGCTCCCCCTCCCCCTTCACTGCAATTTTAGACAGATGCAGACAGAGAAACGTTATTCTGCATTTGGGGTGATTCAGAAACATACGCAATGGCGGAATACAGAAATACGAAACTGTATATAGTTTTAAAATTTTAAAAAAGATAGAATAAGAAGAAAGAATAGAAACAAGAATAAAATTCTTCAACACAGTAGCTGGGCCAGTGTTAATGTATTGAGATGAAGCAAGAGTAATATCAAAAAAAGATAACTCTATAATCCAGGCAGTTGAAATGAAATTTCTAAGAAGCACTCTAGGTTAAAATATCCTAGATAAAAAGAAATGCACAGAGAAAAGAAATAAATTGGGGGTCGAACCACTGCTGGAGAAACTGGAAAGAAATCAGAAAAGATGGTATGAACATCTCATACGAATGCCCGACAGCAGACTACCAGCACTCGCAGTGTACTACAGATGCAGAGAGTGATGATGAAGAGATGAAGAAATGTAGGAAGGCCTAGAAGGAAGTGGACACTGGAACAGGTTCTTGAACCTAACCCTTGAAGTGCAGAAGAAGAGAAGATTTTCAGAAAATATAAAAAAAAAATAATTAATTTATCCCATTTTCCCTACCTAGCATATGCAGTTGGCGTTTATATACATGTACACTTATACTCACGTAAACAGAAACACACACGAATGCACACAAACACCTATTCACTCATGAGCATATTCAAACAATTAGAGACAAAAAATTTACCTTTAGCCCCAATATACGATATATACGCAATATCCCTAATGAAACACTGTACCTATACTTATTACATTTGCTGGAGTTATTCATAACAAGTGCCGTTTATTGATTGTATCATATCAAAATCGGTATCCGTAGTTTGTTTTTAATTTCAAGCCAACAAATAAAGAAATGTTTTATTTCAAAAATATTTGTGGGGAGGGGTGCACGATCATGCATTCTCCATTGTTTCGATTTCCTAAGTATGTAACTTTGAAACCAATGTTTTTTTTATTCTACAAGTTGGTACAAATACATATCCAGTAATGGACCGTTTTGACGTTGAAATACGTACATTATAGGTGTTGTGGTGCATTATCGTTAGCATTTTTCATGAAATAATTATAAACGTTGTCATTGCCAACAGTAGTATTTATTGCAAGAGCAGCTTTCGATGGCTTAGCCATCATCATCAGTTGTCTGCTGAATGGAAGTTTTCAATATATTTGGCTACGCAGTCGTGGCAATTTAGAGAATAGACTCCGCTTTTTTCTAGAAGATCTGTGTGTTTTTTGGGGGACAGCATTTTTTTGAGGGAATTCTGTGATTTGAATGAAACTTTGATACCGGCTTTGTGAATATTCCATTTCTATCCATACTTCTACGTCCATTCAGCAGACAACTGATGATGATGGCTAAGCCATCGAAAACTGCTCTTGCAATAAATACTACTGTTGGCAATGACAACGTTTATAATTATTTACGTACATTATGTTGTTTTTAACGTTCAAATGTTTCATTAATTAAACGTGAAGAGTGTTATGTCTGCGCCAAGACGCTATCAATGAAAAAAACATTGTAAATTGACTACAACATGAATACAAACTAATTAAACCCACACGCGTGCAAGAGGTGATGCAACTAGAATTCTGGGCTTCTTATTAGCTTCATTAAAAAGGGAAAAATTAGGAATTTCACATATTTATTGCAATAAAAAGTTGCGTTACGAAAGACTATGGAGCTGTTTCAAATTTGTCAGGGGATCTAAGCTCCCCCATGCGGATGCCCGAACCTCCCGTTTTTGGAACACATTCACTTGCCTTTTTCTGTTTTTGTTCTTCATAGCAACTTCTTAGAAAAAAATGACTCATCAACTAACGGAGAGATATTGCGGCAATAGAAACACAATTCATATATCTCTTGAATAATGTATCGACTTCTCTTGAGCTACATACCTTTTACCTTTGTAGTTTCAGCCGCTCCCTCAGATTTTGGCACAGTGAAGCTCACTCAAAGTGACTAGCAACGCAGGTTGCATGCAGAGAGATGAACTAAGGACCTGAAGATAACGGGTTTTGTCTACGTGTGGGTAAATGAGTATGGGAGTTCATGAGAGTGTTCAGAAAAAACGTAAGTCATACGTCATGGGTATACAAAATTGCTAAATACTCCAACACAAGAGACAGTGAACTGAAGACTCAGTGAAGAACCACCATATTTTTTGAAGATTTGAATCTGGAGGGGGGAAAAAAAGAAAAAAAAAGAAAGAAAAAAAAACCTGAGATTTTCATTTAAAACTTTAAGGTTATAGATTTTTTTTCATTTTCTCGTGTGTTCGAATTTCAACCAAAACATTGTGTAACCAGGCATTGACTGTTCATGACGTACCAAAGCAAGTGTTAAAATTTGGTGAAACACAATTTTACTCTAACGGATCGTTAATAGTTGCTAATGTCTCGTTAGTGTTTAACGAACTTCGGTGAAATCGACCCTAAGTGCTCTGGGTCACTTTTGAGTCTCACATCCCGCTGAGTAGGTTTGGGAAGATACAAGGGAGTTTGTGCCAGGCTTAGCGTCAGCACTATCGATCTTCTGCGCATGCGCATATGCACCACAATGGTGCGAAACTTGTACTGCGCATGAGCAGAAGATCGATAGTGCTTTTACGTTCGAGGTGACACTAACTCTCTTCTATTGAGTCAGACTTGTGTTTAACACAGTGTTGCATACTTGTGTTCGCAGTGTCTTAGCGCCAAGGGTCCTACTGACGACCAACTTATCGGCGAGCTAGAGCAAGTCGGTAAGAGCTTTTATTTCCGCCACATGTGCCGATTCGCCACTTCCTTTAACGTTCCCCTTTCGCAACTTCCACCGCTCCCTCTTCGCACGCTGCACCTGCCGCCGAAGCGAACCCATCTGCCGACACCCATCTGCGCGACACGCGTTACGTGACGGTGACGTCAGCGGCGCACGTGAATAACGGCCCCGGCGTTGGGGGGGGGGAAGGGGCGTCGCTGGGGGCCACCGGCGGCGCCGCGGCGCCCCGAGCGCGTTCCGCGTGCCGCTTGTCGCTTGTTTTGTAATCAGCGCGATCGCGCAACGCCCCCGACCATGTTGTCCCAAGTTATTACGGTAATTATGCACTCGTGTAATGAACGGCAAGTCTAATATGATGGGTGAGGCGGTAGATCATGTGTGCGCCGGCTCCACGGGACGGGAAGATTTTCAACGCTCTGTAAACAAGTAAAGAAAACATATCACGACAATTAAACACATCACTTGATCTCTAGAGTCTTCACAGTTTGTTGGGTATAAAATAGTGATGATCATTTTTTTCATGTAAGTTTTATAATTGTTAAACAATTAAATGAATTTCAATTTTAAGAGAATTGAAAGTCATTAGTTATTTTTAGGGAAATTTCAAATTACAAAATTTATAGCAAAACGTAAATGTTTTATCAATATTCTTTTATTTTTGACGGAGGCTATCTTAGGTACGATTATATTTTATTATATCACTATTTTTTAATTTCAAGTTTGAAAGCATGTGAATTTTCTCATTGGCGGTCCATAGGGTTTTTGAATGGCCGCAATTTACGACGTGCCCAAAAGAAGAAAGAAAGAAACAAAGAAAAACAAACAAAAGTATTTTATTTTCACAAGGTTTCTGAACTCACTAACCTCCAGAACAATCAAATACATCACAAACCTACAGTTTCAAAAATTACATTTATTAACACGACGGCTTGACCGTGTTATTTACATTTCAAATTTGAATGAAGTAAATTTCAATGTAATCCATAGAGACGCAGCTTGCAATTCCGGAGACAAAGTTATCTTCTTAGTCGAAAGCAACGTCCTCGCTGTGAAGGGATGTGATATTTTAAGTTTGATGGGTGATTCGAGTGATATGTAACGAAAGGGCGCGTCGGGTGCTAACATCGCAATTAAATCTGTTACTAATGTAATGCGTACTTTATCAGGGTGGGTAAATGATAACTGGGCAAATTGGGAAATATGCCTCACATTCTTCAAAGAAAGGTGAGATTATATCATCAAATTGTTAATAGATATGATAATTTTAGAACTCAAAGAATGATAATTTTATGTTCTTCAGTTAAATGAGGTGCCATGAAGGCGAAAATAATGTTAAAAGTTGCCAATACGTTCTTATTTCCATAGACGGGCCCATTGTTAGTGACAAGGAATTAACGACTAAGTAATGCAAGTGTTACAAGTATGTTGCGGCGATATAAATAACTCTTAAAGATATAGTTTATGTTCCTTTAATCTCGCATTCCAGAGCCGACAAGTCAGTAAGCAACGAATCAAGTCAACTATTCAGCATGATACTCACAACGCGCCACACAAATACTTCTTTATTCAGAACCTAGTTATCGTAATTTATGCGAATTAGGAGTAACGTGTAGTTTGTAACTGTGTGTTCTAGTACGATTTTAGCATTTTTCATTATTGAAATTGACTTGTAAAGAACGGTAAAAGTCTGTCGTATCTGTTCGACAGTTCATAACAATGTTAGTACCGTTCACACAGTTTCTGTTTTATGAATGGTCAAGTTACTCTCAATAGCGAATGAAGATAAATACAAGTAACCCAAATAATAAGAACAGCTTATAAACTTTATTTTGAAAAAATCTTCATATTATGAGTTAAAGGTAAGAGAGGCCTCTAAATATCTGCTTGAATTACACAACTTATATGCCATTAGCCATCAATACTAGTTTGTTAAGGCGTGACAGATAAAGATTCATTGAGATTATTGCCTCTTCTGCATGATTCTACCAATGCATGGCCTGTCAAACGAAAACAGAATACTACCTTACATGCTGACATTCCATCTGCTTCACAATCAGCGGTCCACATCTATCAACTCCAATCCATATTCCAGACGAAGACGAATAAAAAAAAAAAAACAGAGGAAGCTTGTGATCCTTAACCCTCCACATATGCTGATCCTGAATTACTTAGAGATATTTAGAGCCGAAAAGTGAAGTAAAAGCTGTCAAACTCCAGACAATCATAGTGGAACTGTCTCGCAGAAGATACGAGGTGTCATATTTCACGACAGTGAGATGCCAGATTTTATTAAATTACTGACTTTTATATTATGTATTTGGCTTGGTAGAAGAGATAAATTTGAAACAAATATCTGAGGAATAGAGAATAATCATTAACAGATTTATATTAAGCATCAAAGCTGAATTACTGGATTACGACAAGTCAGTTACCTTCCATTTCTATTTGTTGTACGTCTCATATGTAACTCATGGAACGTCTCATATGTTCATGTATATCATGGAAATTATCAGTATTTGAGTGAATGTAATAAATATAATGGCAAATGTGTGACAACTGGCGGTGTATGTTATATAACTGGGCTGCGGAAAGGCTTCGCTGGTGTTTTCTCATTGAATTTGATAGAAGAAATATAAAAAATCACAAAAACGTATAGAATTTAAGCCAGCGATCAGAAATCGGGAATATAAGTATTGAACTTTTAAAATTATCAGCTTACAATCTTTCCTAAAAATTGTGAATCGCTATGCGATAGGTATAGAGAACATTTTATCAATCGACTTGAACTCTCGATAGGTGTTGACTCTTCATAGACGGTGGCGGTTGCAATCGCAGGAGAAGCTGTTTGTCACGAGAGGGGGCGGTGACCTTCCCTCTCTGGATGTGAGATCCGGCGCAGACACACATGTCGGTTTACGGAGTTTTCCTCACCCAGGTATCTCCCACCAGCGCGGCACCGCCCAGCCGGGACAACCTCTAAGCTCGCGATCAGTCTCCCGGCATGTGTGGTAGTGTAGTGCTTGTTAGTGTACGTGTGTGTTTGTAAGAGGAGAGGATATGATAAGAACGAGAAAGGAAAGACTGCACGCGGTCCGTGGCCCGTTTGTTTGGGTACTGCTCCGACATGCGCGTGGTGTTGATCGGAGAAACCACGGAAACCTGCGGCCGGCCGCTAGAATTATCCTCCACTCAGCGGTTGAATTGGACCTAGCTACCTAGTTAGTAGCAGCTAGAAGATCCAGCCACCATCGGGAGTGGAACCCGGGGATCTCCCAGCCAGAGGCGTTGCAGTGCCATGGCTCTACCACCGTCTGCGATCGGCGCTCGGCGCTCGCTTCCGCCGGAGCCTGATGGCGGACACTTTTGTTTTCAACCGTTCACAATTTTTCGTGTTTGTAGATTGTAATACGTATGTTAAGGGACCAGATATAATTTTGAAATTATTAAGTTAATATAAAAGTTTACTATAGTACCAAACTGCATTATAAATTTTAACTACGAAACTTGATTAAAAATGAGGTTTAAAAATTCGCAAATTTACGCGACAAGTGCTTCATTGGTACTCGTTCTTTAAATGTATATAGTGGAGTACAATTTTTTAAATTTTGGGTCAAAATTAGTACATAATTAGTAGAATATTATAGGCTATTTGATTTTAAATTTCTTGAAAGTGGAGGGGGGGGGGCTCACTTGACGTCAAGTGAGCACCCCAACTTTTGGCTGTGGTTTTTTTTATTATTTATAGTTGAGTACCAAATTTTTTATTAGGTACAAAATTAGTACATAATTAGTAGAATATTATAGGCTATATGAATTTTAATTTCTGAAAAATGCGTGTGCTTTTTTATTTATAATTGAGTACCAACTTTTGTATTATAGTACGAAATTTAGTACATAATTATACGCAAGTTGATTTTGAATTTCCATCAAGTGGGGGTTCCAGCGTGACGGAGGTGCCTGAGCCCGGAGCCGCCCGCTGTCCGCGGCGGCGCGGGCGCGGCGCTAGCAGCACGGAGCGGCACGGCGCTAGCAAAGTGGGTCGGGGCGGCACATAGCCAAATAAAGGCGTGTCGGTGGCGCGGCCGGCGCCGTATGGCGAGCAGCTGCCCTCGCCCGCGCCCTCCGCCAGGGACGCACAGCAGCCGGCGGCGGCGACGGTGATGATGGAGGCGGTGGTGATTTGGCTGGGGCGAAGGTTGACTGATTATGACGTGTTTGTAAGCATTTCAAATGCTATGGTCATTAGTCCCGTAATTGTAGTGGTAGTGACGATGGCGGAGGTGGTGGCAGTGGCACCAGTTCTTATTGACAGTGCCGGTGAGGGCGGTAATGGAGACGGTGGTGGCGGCGGCGTACCACAGGGTCGTATCCACCTCGCC
This sequence comes from Gryllus longicercus, assembly GCA_038098605.1. Lineage (NCBI taxonomy): Eukaryota > Metazoa > Arthropoda > Insecta > Orthoptera > Gryllidae > Gryllus > Gryllus longicercus. The sequence goes on along the minus strand of JAZDUA010000406.1, from coordinate 825,432 downwards.
CGCCGCCGCAGCACTAAACGAGAAATATGACTGATTCCTCAGCGTCCCCATGCACTTACAAGGCTCTCGTATGGCAGACGGTTACAGCCATTATAATAGGCGAAGGGTATTGTTGGGCAGAACGTGTTCTTTGTGTTAATAGACAAGAGATGGAGTTATAAATCTTTCAGACATTCAACTCTACAAGTTCGAAATGGATCGCAAATGGCAGACATTTTGGTATTTTACATGAATACCATGCATAAATCACGCACGAATTGTGGGTAATAAAGTGTTATTTGAACACGAGAACTCAGACAACTAAAATGAATAATATTCTGTTTGTGTCTCTTCAAAAGTTGACATAATTTTAAGATGAAAAAATTGGTCCCTAATCTCTATTCTTATTGAATAATTAGCTTATCTCTTTCAAATTGAGTAATTTAATTTCAATCTAGGTTTGTGTGTTCAAATACTTTCTTTGCCAGCAGTTTGAATGTTTTGGTATTACATAGCTTTAAACAAAAGAACAAGCGTTTGAGAAGAAAACGGTATTTCTATTTAATCCTTTTAAGTAGAGGCACGATAATAAACTCTGAAACTACACCTGATGGTAATTATGTTTTAATACCTTAAATTATTACCTACTTGAACTTGCAGGCTTTGCAAGGACCAGTGACCGTTCACTTGTCGCATTACGTCAAGAATATGAAGATTAATATCGGATCATTTCCACGGCGGTTATAGAGCGGCTGCCACTCTGAAAATGACATCGCTTGCTCAACTTTCGAGGTTGTTACCCTTTTAACCTGATACTAATTTGTTTTGGATTGAGTGATCTCTAGTCAGAGCAGATATCGAAATTCTTTTGAAAATTTATTCTGAAATACTTTTTGACTCTTCAAGAGCAAATTCTTAGATCATTGATTGAATTATTCGCGTATATTGGACATCACTGTCAGTACTCCCTGGATGGAATATATACGAAGGGCGTTGAAAAAGTTCCCGGAATGGGTTTCCCGTCGCCAAACTAGCAATAAGACAGGGTTCACCTTTTTATGGCATGTGGCTAGGCATGTTCGCTCGCGGGGAAAATTGGCGTGGACATGTGCTCCGTGTCACGTGGAGGTGAGTGGTTGTCTGTCGCAGTTCGAACAGCGTGCGAACGTGACGTTCATGAGCAAACTGCGAAAATCGCCTTTATAGGCACTATCGGCCCTGCTACACCGTGGCCTGGACTGTTACTGAAATATTCTACGTGGAAGTTTTGTAGAGTTTCGGTAATGCTATTCGAAGGACGCGACGGGACAAGTGGCAAGGGAAGGGACGGATTAGTGTCTTCATCACGATAACACGTCAAGCCACATGTCGCTTGTTGGGAAGAAATTCCTCACTGAGAACATTCCTGTCTTCCCCCAACCACTGTTCTCTGCAGATCTCGTTCCCAGAGACTACTGTATGTTCCCTACTCCAAAAATGAGTCTCGGAGGAGGACGATTTGCAACCGTGGAGAACCTTAAATCGAATGCGACGGCTCAGCTCAGACAGGCGGCAAAGGAAGTCTCCTACCGCTGATTCCAACAACGGCCATAATGTTAAGGCTACTGTAAGGATGCGCAATGGCCTTACTTAGAAGGTGATTAGGTTACCATTGCCTAGGTATACCATTAACAAGCTGAACCACCATTCCGGTAACTTTTTGAATGCCCCTCGTACTTTTCAACTTCACTGACTAAGAGTTGCAATAAGTGTCTCCCGAAACATTTGGTTTTTAATTGATTTTTATTTTTTGCTGACAATCGATATTCGAATAATTTGGCTAACATTATAATCATGATACATCGAAAATAAGAAGCCAAGTCAGTTTTTTTAAAATCTGGGAATACAATACAAATATTTTAGTAGTGGTTGGATGCAGCTTAAATGGAATAATGCAGTTGTGGCATAAGTGAAAATGATATGAACGAAGGTTTCAAGCTCAAGGCTAACAGCTACCGTACCGACCACCCGTTTCATCAAAAAATTCAAACTCCGAGACTAGCTACGCAACAGTACGCCTACCACCCTATTCTTTCCTCTAATTTACGACGGCCCCTAAAACACGACCCAGAGAGTAATTTATACCTCCCTCGCGTTCTGTGGACATTCCCCTTCGTGTTCTGAAAGCGCCGCCGCTGCTCCGCCGGTTTCCATTCCTAATTTGCGCTCGAGTCGCTGCCTGCCTTTTCTTTTTTTTTCTTTTTTTTCGTGGTTGCTTGCGTCTCAGTTGCGGCCGCGCTGGAGTCCGTTGGGCGATGCGGAGGAGATAGCTGCAATTAGGCTTTCTTCGGCCTCGGCCTCTTCCGTGCTTTATGCTTTGCAATTGCGGCCGCCGCTGCGCTGTTTATGGGCGATACTCCCGCGCGAATAGGGGGAGGGGGCGGGGGCAGGGGCGTGACGAACGCACACGCGACTCATGCGTGGCGCGCATTGAGACAAGGAAGAGATGGAGGTGCGTGATACGGCCGAAGATCCGTGGACCATAGTGCATTGACGTTAAGTTCTTGTTGTGCCAACTCCTGTCAGCACGTTAGACAGGCGCGGATCCACGGGGAGGGAAATGAGGGAAATTTCCCCTCACAAATTTTTTCGTAACTATTAATTTTAACTTGTCACGAAACTTTCAAGCAAATGTTGTTTCGTATAAACATTAAAACAAATAAAATTGTACCACATTAGCTGAGGTTAACCTGCATCATTTTACATAATCTCTAATATGACATTTTCAATTCAAAAATTTCCCCTCCCAAAATTCATCTCCGGATCCCCCCTGCTTTAGAGCAACATTCACTTGCGTGTTTCGCCTCAGTGTTTTTGACGTGGCAATATCTTTGCCGATCCGAATGCTGACAAATGCCCCTCCAAATGTTGAGACTAACGCATATATTTGACGGCATTGCGTGGTACGAGGGGTTGTCGGTTTGGACCCGACGTTCGGCATCGGTGTTTTCGAAGGCCAAGGTTACTCACTACCAGAACCATACTATCAAACATGTCAAAGTTCGGAGTTTCGTTAGGGCCTGTTCGGCGAGCGGGCGGGCGAGTGGGCGGGCGAGTGGGCGGGCGGGAGGGCGAACGGGTGGGATAGTGGGCGGACGAGTGGGCAGGCGAGTGGGCGGGCGAGTGGGCGGGCGAGTGGGCGGGAGGAAGTTTGGAGGGCAGTCGGGCGGGCGGAAGTGGCTCCCGCAAGTTTGGTGATCATATTTTTATTAATTGTAAAAATCTTAGTAAAAGCTATTAACCAGTTACGTAACCCCTGAATGTTGGAAAGGATTTTTCTATGTCAATGCACACACGAACATGCATCCGTAAATTTTGGAATAATATTATAAAATTATCTTCTACGAGCGTTTCTATTGACAGTGACAGTTGACTATTTGACAGTGAATTAAATGCGTTGATTTCATGTACTATAGATTATGGTAGCTTATTTTTAATCTCAGAATGTTCAGCAAAGATTTCATTTGAATTATTGAATACTTTGGATGGAATTCAAGTAGTATTTCATTTTAATTTCATTAAAAAATTTGTGGTGGCAGTGGCGGTGGCAGTGGCGGTGGCAGTGTCGGTGGCAGTGTCGGTGGCAGTGTCGGTGGCAGTGTCGGTGGCAGTGGCGGTGGCAGTGGCGGTGGCAGTGGCGGTGGCAGTGGCGGTGGCAGTGTCGGTGGCAGTGTCGGTGGCAGTGTCGGTGGCAGTGTCGGTGGCAGTGGCGGTGGCAGTGGCGGTGGCAGTGTCGGTGGCAGTGTCGGTGGCAGTGTCGGTGGCAGTGTCGGTGGCAGTGTCGGTGGCAGTGGAGGTGGCTGTGGAGGTGGCTGTGGAGGTGGCTGTGGAGGTGGCAGTGGAGGCAGCAGCGGCGGCGGCAGTGGCGGTGGCAGCAGCGGCGGGGGCGGGGGCGGGGGCGGGGGCGGGGGCGGGGGCAGGGGGGCGGCGACGACGATTCCGACTTGTTCGCACCCGGAGAGCGTCTCGCGGCGCCGCAACCTGACGCGTTCCTGGAAGGGCTTCTTCCGCCCACGGAGGTGAGCGGGCGGGCCTTGGTGTGTGAGGGTGCGGGCGCACGAGCCACGGGGGAACACGAGCAGTGGGATCAGGGTGGTGGGTCTCCAGGAAGAAAAGGTACGGAATGCGAGTTGGTTGTGGGACTTTGCTTTGGTGGACAATTTCTGAGGACAATATTATACCTGCATATTTGGACCTACAGGAAGCAGGAAGAGAAAATTAATGTACTTTGAGAACATTATTTCAATTTAAATGGTTATTTAGCTTTTGATAAAGGTGCAATATTCCGAATAGTTCTAACTAATAATTAACGTGTCTTATAGAGTTGGTCAGCTCAAACATATTCCGTTCTTCCGTCATAACACTATTTTTTTACACGGAGATGAAGATGAAATTTCTCCTTAATTTATGAAATGAAGCATAACGTTAAAAAATAAACGTTAACCGTAAAATAGGAAATAATAAACAAAGCGTAAGTAAATGCCCATCCAGTGGAGAGAACATATACTCAATTGCTTCTTCCAAGGCTGACTCGACGATCCTAAATCTGCAAGAACCCGCCGATGCCGACCTGTTCGAGAGTGGGCCATTGGATGCGTCCATTTTGAAGTAAAAATAATTTTTTACTTATATCGCGGTTACTTATATCGTGGTTTTTAAATGACAATTCAAAAGAATTTCATTGCACGCATTGTCATTGAATGCAGTAGATAATTGACATGGAAGCTATTGACATCCAGGGAAATATAATTTTAAAAAATATAAACAACCCAACGGCTGTTTGGAATTATAATATTGATAACATTTCCTACACCATTTACTCGAAATAAATCTTGCTAATTGTATGTTTTTGCGTAATTGAAATAAAACCTCCCGAGTCGTCGGGTGGGGGCGATAGGTCTGCGAGCGGAGAGGAAGGAGCGGTGCGCGGAACGGTGCGCCGGCTTCCGGGAAGGCGGCGGCGGCGGCAGACCTGGCTGCGTGGGACCCGCGTCGCGACGCTGTCGGCCGCAGCGGAGGCGCCGGCGCCGGCGCCGCCCCAACCGCGCCCCGCCCCGCCCCGCCCCACCACGCCCCGCCACGTCGCACTGTGGGCGGCGGCGAGTGGACGCAAGTGGCAAATAATTCGCTTCTCAAGACGGAACGGGTGGAAATGAGGATCCGTAGGATTTCGAATACGAATCTAGGTCGGCAAAATTCTTTACTATAGTTGAAATCGTATTGATTGAGTGGTTGATGGTTGTTGTTTGAAATGTGAAACATGTAAAATAACACACTAACACTCTCTGCGTTCAAACGACTTTACATTGAAACGATTGAAATGAAAATATGAATACGCTCAGAAGTCTATTCAATGATACAATGGAAGGACGCTATTACGTCTCTGCTTTTTAATTTTTATTGTTTTAATTTTTGGTTCCGTATATATTTCATTATTCAAATTTAAGTTCGATAAAACTCGGCTTTTCCGAACCCTTTTGCCTCTAAAACTTCATCTTACGCTAGTTACGAGACTCTCATTGGCCTCTCGCCCTTCTGTGGAGACCACAGTACACCGCCGCCGCTCGGCGCCCGCGCCGTCTCTGTTCCGCGCCGCCGGTGACGTCACGCATCGATCCGCGGCCAGGCCGAGGTCCTTGCTCCACCGCCCGCCCCGCCGCGCCACACCCCCTCTCTATTTCCCCTACCCCTGCCACCGCGCCGGGCAGCGCCGTTCAGGGCCAGCTCAAGGGTGGAAGGCGCCCCCAGCGCCATTGACGCGTCGCGCGCGCACCCTCGCGGCCACTCGACGAATCGAATGGTTCTGCGGCAATTTGCATGCCTGTCGTACTTATTAAAAAAAGCGTTTTTGCAACAAATGTTTAGATTTTAAAAAATAATAATAATAGATGGCAGGAATAAGTTATTTTACATACTACATCGCTTTGAGGGCTACATTGCTATATATTGTTAAAATAAATATGTAAAGCACGTTTCAATGCATTACTAATCGATTTTACCAGATCCGGATTCTTAGGTTTCATCCCCTTCTGTGCCTACTTGTAGAGAGTAAAATATCACATGGAAATTTGTTCTATCTACGTCAAATAACGTACGAAAAGTTTACGAGGTTCTCTAGAACCTTAAAACATCTATCTCGGCTGATAGGGCCTCATGAATCTGCATGGAAATCAATAACTCTGCATAGACCATGGGATGAGTACTCTTTGGTCAGGACACACAAGAAACGCTGCCGTGGAATCGTAAGAAAATCGTGGAGTTCTCACCTCTCAATATCATGTTAAATGTATTAACAATTAGAGTTTTCTTTTCTTATTATAATAAAGTCTGCAGTAATAAGAGGACCCGTAATTGGTATACTCTATTTTTATAACATATAATTCCCAAAGTAGACATTTTAAAAACCTATCGAAAGCGAAGCCCTGGGTTGTAAACTTAATTTTACATTTACAGAACCGAAAAATTCAGGACTTACTAATTTAGGAAGGTAATTTCCGTTAATTTTAAACCTTCAGTTTTCGAAGAAAGAAAAGGAAAGATCATATTTAAATTTATTTACAAATTATGAATAACTAGATGATGTAGAATAACGAAATCTAATACACAATATGCAGACATTTACTATTATCTTAAACACACGTGGGTTCAACGGGTAGAATTTCAATGAGCCCGTTTCACTTCCTCGACAAAATAATGAAGAGTACAAAAAATGTTAAAAGACGTCGCGCTAATATTAATTTAATATTAATTAATTTAATCTCAAACTCCAGTATAACATTACTGCAGTCTTTAGATTTTTCGTTAAAAGTGTTGTTAGTGTTCGTGGAGACAAAAACCTTCCGCTTCCTGGTTCGTTTTGGGTTCCGCGTTGCCAGCCTCCGCCCTTGCGGGAGGCTGGCAGCGCAGGGTTTGCAGGCGGACCGCCCCTCCCCCCCTACCCCCCCCGCTACCTCCGCGCCGCGTCGCGCCGCTGAATCGGCCGCCCCTTTCCCTCTCGCTCGCAGCCCCCGCCCCCGCCCCCACGCCGCTCTCGCGCATTCACAGGGGCGCGGTCGATACAGCGCACCCCCGCGTCGCCCCCGCCCCCACCGCGCCCCCACCCCCACCGCGCCGAATTGAAACTTCGCCCCCAGGCGGCAGCTGCTCTGCGCAGCGCGCGCCGCCACCGCCGCCGCCCCCGACCCCGCCATCACCGCCCCCGACGGTCGCCGACCCCGGGTTCGCGGCTCTTCCGCACCCGCGCCCGCCGACTGCCCTTCGCAAAAGGGTGGGACCAGTCCTACGGCGGAATCTCGTGCCCTTTGCGCACGTTAGGGGTACTCCATTCTTAAGCAAAATTAAATTCAAAAGAATTCATGCAGGATATGGGATTTTCAGACAATATTCTCTCTATATTCTATGTATTTGCTATTTGTTTAACTACAGAGCATTAGTTAAATCATGTGTTGTGCATAGAAACACGTGTGAAGACGTCACGAGTGATGACTCTTCGTAAATGATTAAAGTATTTGACTCAAATCTAGTGGCTTAAACCTTTACATTAATGCTGTTATCTAATCTGTTCATTGCTAGATTTTTTGAATGTTTTTCTAATCTTTTCTGATGTTTTCGGATCACTGATGATCCATAAAGAAATGTTCTGTTGTCTTTAATTGTCGAGAATTATTGTGGTTTTTGCGCAACCAGAAAAAATACTTTGCCCTAGCTGGGTAACTAATATAACTAACTATATACTATTGTATAACAATTTATAAATCGTGTGCCGAGTCAGGCTTTCGGCGGTCATCTGCTGATTGCAATGGAGTGTGTATTAAAGAAATTGCAATTGCGTATCTGCATTTTTTCGAAATGAGAAATCTCTCACTTTCGGATTAAAACTAATAAGCTCTTTTTTTGAGACAGTTGGGAAGTAACAAATATTTCTAGAGTAGAATTAATGTAGAAGTTCTGGAGGAGTAAAATATTAATGATTGATACAGATAACACTTTCATAAAGTACACCACTACATAGTTCAAATAAAACCGATAAATAAAATAATTTTTCTTCCGTGGAGTAATTTATACTTCGAGAATTCGAAAGCAGAAAGCATAATTTATTTATACCGTAGAACCCCCGTAATCCGAACTATTTGGGGGTGTGGTGTGTTCGGATTCGGAAATGTTCTAATTATCCAAAAAATGTTCCGTACATGTACAAATACACCTATGCGTAGCGCTGTTAGAAAATGGCAACGTAGCTTAACCACCGCATCATCAAAAAATTCAGCTTCTTACAGTAAAAGATTACATATTTTGCAAGTTCCTCTAAGTGAAAATGATTGCTACATAAACATGTGATATACACCACCGTAGCTACCATTGTAATAACGGTTTCATTTCGACAATTTGTGTTTCTATTATTAGTTGTATAGTTCTACAGTAATTATAAAATCCTTTCAATACACTACAAATAAATATTTTAACTTCATTCAGAATTTTGTTCGGATTATCCGAAATTTGTTTGCATTATCCGAAATATCGGATTTGCGGGGATCAAATTAGCAAGGTTCTACTGTGTTTAAGAATTATTTTTGTTGACGAAATAAACTAATAACACGAACCTCACACTTTTGAATTCATGGAATTATTCATTCAGAAGAATGGAAAGCCATTCACGTTTCTTTCATCTCTCCATTCACTTTATTGGGCGCTGAAGGTGTACATGAATGAGCTTTAACACACTGCGCCCTTATAGGCAACATTTGGATAAAATGAATTTAAACAGCAGCCTATGTCATTTGGATCGACAATCCTTTTTTTGAGGTTCGTGACCCAAGGCAAATATAAATAAAATCGTTTCGATTATTACGTTCTTTATATTTTTTTGCGATGAAGGTAACCTTCGGCTTTGTGTTCCATTAAAAAAAACAAAGGTGGATAAATTTCTCGAAAACTAAAAATGTTTCAAACAATATCTCTGCGGCGTATTACTAGTCCCATAATTCCCCGTTATTGAGCAAAAACTCCATTCCGATATCGTGTTTAGAAGTTACGGGGGTGCCCCATTGTTGGTGGGTCACCATACAGAGACAATTTTGGGCCCAGGACATTGCTGAAAAGTAATGTCCCCCAGAAAAACTTAAAATGTGAAAGTTGTATCAAGAAACTATATGAATTGTTTGATTTCAACAAATAACAAAAATTAAAACGATTACGCTAGAAAAAGTTTTTGGAAATGTATTTTATAATTATACAATTTTGTTGGTGAGCTTAAAACGCTTTGTTGTGTTTAGTTAGGGTTTAATAAAATCATTTGTTACGAGTAAAAACATGAAATTATAAATATGAATTTCATTAGAACCTATTTTAATGTTAGCGCCATTTGATTTATTTCATAGTCCTAACTTATAAGTTAACTTACAACTAACTACTTAAGATAAAAAGGTAATTGAAACTTTTATGAAATATTAGTACATTGAACAGTGATTGACAAAATTACTATCACGATTTTCTCGAGTTCTAATTTCTTCGTCAATTTTTTCCCATTTCTTTTCTCATCAGTCCCATATCAATGGGCCCCTTAACTTGCAGAGCCTCAGGCGGTCGCCCGTTTGCCCATGCTTACCGCCGGCAATGGCCACACACACACACACACACACACACACACACACACACACACACACACACACACATTCCATAAGACAGGCGAAATGGGAGTATGCCGTGGACTTGCTTCGTTCATCACAAATTGCACGCCGTGACCGGACCGTGATAAGAACCCAGGTTGAGAAGTTCCCGCGTCGGGTCGCCCCTGAATCTTCCATGGAATAAAGAAGGCCCTCGTCCATTCAAAGAGCGTCCAGCGTCGACGACGGGCGAGGCGCAATCAGGATGGAACGTGCGCACGCGTGCTCGCGCCGCGGGCCGCGGTTCACGGCCCGGCGCCGCCCCGCGCCGCTCGCTGAGCGCAGCCTCCGGGCCGGGGTTCGATGCTCGGCTCGGCGGCCGCGCTGCTATCGCCGGCGCCATCTGCGCTCGCGCCGGCGCCCGCGCCTTCGCGGCCGCAGACTCCTTCTTGCGCCGCCGACGCCGCTGACGCCGCCGCCCCCGAGGGACACGACCGACATTTCATCGGTGGTCGGCTGTTAACCAATTCAACCAACTTGGTGCTTCATTCGACTGATGTTAATAATAATCAGTTGAATCAGTTGATGTTTTCAAAGACCAAAAATAGGACAAAATGGCAAAAAAATAGGCGTCAGATGCGAAAAGAAAAGAAAAGAAGAAGAAAAAAAAGAAAAAAAAGAGGCAAAATGAAAATCTACTAAAACAAACCAAGAAGTACCATTAATTGATTCCTATTCTTATAAAATAGTCATAAAATATTTGTAATAACAAAAAGGCATTTTGCCATACTTCCGGGCTCTAGTAATTAGGAATCCAATGGGTGGTTAAGATAGAAATTAATTACGAACCAATAATTCAGTTTTAATTGCAGGGGAGATCATCTCTGGCGGGTTTGATATTAAGTTGTTTTTTTTCGGTAGAGAAACTAGCATTCTGTATATAAGAACACATACAATCATTCATGCCGCGCGCGGGTGGGATTCGATCCCGCGACGCTTCAGGCACGAAGCAGCTACGGACCTTCGAACTCGGACTCTGCCATCCAGGCCAACCTTTTTTTTTTTTTTGTTCTTTTTTGTTTTGTTTTCACAAGGACCAGTTATTTAGTATTCAGACTTGTTCACAACGATCACAACCTATTGCATTCTTTTCATGGTGTCCATGGTAACATTACTGAAGATCTAGGATGCCGTTTCAAGCAGAATTAGCAAGAAATTTTAAATGTGGTTATTTATCATGTGGTCATTAGTACTTTTGTCACACTGTCTAAATTGTTGAACAATCATAGTGCAAAGGAATTTTTAAATTATTCCACATTCCTATGCATTATTTTTTGTTTAATAATTCTACGCAAAGTAGATAAATTATATGTAGGACTCCTTGAACATCTGGCCGCAGAATCCAGTTGATGAGTGCGTAATTTAAGAATCTAACTACTTACACAGAGCGTTTTCTTCGCACACAATCTTACATAAAAGTGCAATCATAAAATATGTAATGATATGTTTAAAGTAAATTAACTTCAACACTTATCAATCTTATTAATCATGTTTCCGACATTGGAATTCATTCTGAGTAGTTATTAGACACCAGATTGCCCTCTTTCTTAATCAGAATTTGCTATTAACTGTTTCATTTATTTGCTATACGGTCATAACTGTAATCCCGTAATTAACGCAAAATAAAAGTTGTCATCAATGAAACGGTAGAGAGGCAAGAGAATATTATAATTTTAATCGATTATTTTTCAAATAATTAATATTCTTAACAAACATCTAAAAATGAATCGTTTTATTTAGAAACATACTTAAAACACATGTCGCCAAAACAATGTGTCCTACATCATTTTTGCATGCATCATACACAAGCATTCATATTTTTTCTCCAATCCTAACATCTACATCTGTCACGTGAATATACTTATATTTAAGGGAAACAAAAGTTGATCGGTCGACCTGGATACCCGAGGTCACTAAGGCTGTAGGACCGCAGCTTGCTCCAACGATCGCGGGTTCGAATCTCGCCTCGGGAATGGATATTTGTGTGGGATTTGTGTGTTGTCCTTGCGTGTCGCGTTCCCATACAGTGACTAATGTAAACAACCAGCGTGTCGCTACATGACCTAGCGAACCTTGAAGAAATTGCTTTTAAAAAAGTTGATCGATAACATATACCAGGGTTGTCCAACTGGCGGCCCACGAGCCACATGCGGGCTGCGGTGTCATTTATTGTGGCCCGTGAAAGGTTATTATTAGTCAAATTCCCTTTGTTTCCATGTCAGGCGCGAACATTGTCGGCCTAGCGCACGCGCTCTGCCGGGGGAAACACCCCCTTTAATATAAAAATAAGGAAAGTTTAGATGCAATTCTTTTTCTAGTAAATTCAGAAATTCAAAATCACTCCAATGTGCTTCACTGCGTTATGCGTGGTACAGCCTTATATCACGCATGGTTCCATCCCCCGTTTCAGAGAAGCCGGGCAAAGTGCCAAGATCAACAATATGGGGAAGTCAGGTGTGGATCGCACGAGTAATGAAATTATGGCCCCCAATCATATTAAAGATTTTAATTGTGGCTCTTGAGACCTTGCAAGTTGGACACCCCTGGATTACTGATCTGAGCAGCCGGCCGGTAGAATTCTCCTCCCGGCAGCGACAGAACTCCACCTACTTCTCTGACTAGTGTTGCAAATGTTGCCACGGTGGGGAGTGCAACCTCAGGACCTCCCGATCAGAGGCACTGCCGTGTCATCTGTTGTCCCAAGCTACCTCTCCCGTTCGAACCCAAGGACCTCCCAGCCAGAGACTCTGCAGCGCTTGTCACGACTGTCATTGAGGCGGTGCGCGCAGTGGCAGAGCAGGAGGTTCGCCAGTGGTGACTCGCAGTGGGGCAGGCAGGGCGGGCAATGAAAATGGCAACGAGATCGGCGATGGGAGGGGCAGAGCGCGGCCGTAACGGCGGGCACTTCAAGATTTATGGCAAAGAAAAAGGAAAAGCATCGGCCGTCGCAATCGAGCACAACAGTGGAGCGCGGCAATTGCCCGCCTCAAAGGAAACGACGCTCAGAACGGCAGAGGAAGTAGACGAGGGACAACGACTACGTGGGTGGCAAAGCGCAGACTCGTCGGCGAGGAAACAAAAGACAAACGGAAAGGCAAAAGTAGTCGGAAGAAAAGAACAAAAACCGCAGGCGAGCTGACGACGGAGAGAACAAAGTGCGCGGTTTCAAATGTAACCCAGACTCTGAGAGGGACCTACTCACGCCTTGGCACTCAAAGAAAGCCGTTTGTGGAGTGCCTGCGAAGGAATATAAATGCTGGATCGCACTGGAGATTAAGTATCGGAGGCGATGTCAGGACTTCAGGAGAAGACGCAAGCATGTAATCACTCACACCACCGACAGCTTGATGTAGGAAATAGTAACTTGCATATTAAAAATCCAGAATGAGCTAAAAGAGAAAGATGGAGAGTGTATGTAATAATCGTGTGTAATATTACTTATGGTCAACACATAATGTATTACTTTGTAATTAATTCCTTTACGTCGAAGATGGTATTGTCATTCCTTGTTAATTTCGATACCTATAAAATACCCGTACATTCATTTGAGGAAACGTCTTTTATGAAAAATATGAAACATGAATAAATGTGAGTCTGGGAGTAAATTTTCATCGAAAAAATATAAATGAAATCTTTCAAACCCGTTGTTGTACGAAAGAAAACGGTTGGATGCCAACAAGATGCCGTTTCAGATAGTTTGGTGTATGCAACAAATCCTCAAGTTTTACTATTATTACTCTCTCGAGGTTTTTATTATTAGTACATTTTATGGTAGTTTCGTTAACGAAATATGGGAAAGTTTGTTCGTTATTGTTTCCTTTCTCATTAACTCGGAAACTAAAATATCTTTTAAATAAAGTTAGCGATACATCCGGATCGGTGCCACGGAGCAAATAGTTTTTGCCTATCCGAGCGGTGGAATACCTCACTATAGTTCTAAGTGGAGCAAGAAAGATCTCTCGTAGTGTTCTATTCACAATGTTCCCTACGGTACAATTATGGTAGCCAGATAATGGGGGCACTGACCCCGAAAAGAAAATGCCGACAAAAATTTTGAATATTTCTAAACAACAACACGTAATTGTCTGCAACTCAAAACCTCTTATGATTCCAAGAAATATGTTTTCCCTATGTTTCATTTGTTGAAGTTTGAATGAAATGAAACGGAGCAACAGTATTATATAGAGCGAAATTACCTATTCTGCTGTGCCAAAGTGTTCTAAATGAGGGCGACTGTCCATGGATTCTTCTTTGACTTTGTTATATCAATCAGTTTATGTGGTGTAAGAGGTCATTAAAAATGTACATTAACTTTTTCTTCCCCCTCCTCTCATTGTAACTGCTCGTATTTCTTATAACCCTACAGGATGAATTCTCCGTCTCGACCTCCTCTCCTTCCCTAGTGAAATAAAGTACAACTTACAAATTGTGCACTCCATTTCTATTTTACTAAAGTTCTTTAAATTTAAACAATAAGAATATTTTGATGTTTTTGTTTGATCAATTTTTACATCTCCCCTCCTCCTCGAGTTAAATAAAATGCAACTTAAAAATTGGGTACTCCGTTTATATTTTATTAACGTTTTATTTAATTTTAAACAATACGAATATTTTGATGTTATTCTTTGATCAATTTTACATCTCCCCTCCTCCTCGAGTTAAATAAAATACAACTTAAAAATTGGGTACTCCGTTCATATTGAATTAAAGTTTTATTTAATTTTAAACAATAAGAATATTTTGATGTTATTGTTGGATCAATTTTTACATCTCCCCTCCTCCTCGAGTTAAATAAAATACAACTTAAAAATTGGGTACTCCGTTCATATTGAATTAAAGTTTTATTTAATTTTAAACAATAAGAATATTTTGATGTTATTGTTGGATCAATTTTTACATCTCCCCTCCTCCTCGAGTTAAATAAAATGCAACTTAAAAATTGGGTACTCCGTTTATATTTTATTAACGTTTTATTTAATTTTAAACAATACGAATATTTTGATGTTATTCTTTGATCAATTTTACATCTCCCCTCCTCCTCGAGTTAAATAAAATACAACTTAAAAATTGGGTACTCCGTTCATATTGAATTAAAGTTTTATTTAATTTTAAACAATAAGAATATTTTGATGTTATTGTTGGATCAATTTTTATATCTCCCCTCCTCCTCGAGTTAAATAAAATGCAACTTAAAAATTGGGTACTCCGTTTATATTTTATTAACGTTTTATTTAATTTTAAACAATACGAATATTTTGATGTTATTCTTTGATCAATTTTACATCTCCCCTCCTCCTCGAGTTAAATAAAATACAACTTAAAAATTGGGTACTCCGTTCATATTGAATTAAAGTTTTATTTAATTTTTAACAATAAGAATATTTTGATGTTATTGTTTGCTCAATTTTTACATCTCCCCTCCTCCTCGAGTTAAATAAAATACAACTTAAAAATTGGGTACTCCGTTCATATTTTATTAGTTTTATTTAATTTTAAACAATAATAATATTTTGATGTTATTGTTTGATCAATTTTTACATCACATACTTTTAAGTTAATAATATAATAATTTTTCCAAACAAAAGGTATGATAACGTTGTTTTTTCACCAGCTTGTGAGTCACCTTCCTCCGGCAAGCGACCTTTTTCTGACCGGCTTCAGTTTCCACGCCTTCGCAGCGCGATGTGGCGCCCGTGAGACGGTGATGCGTGGTCCTCGTGCGCTCTTCCCACACCAAAAGGCTGCTTCCGGTGCGTTTCTTGCACCGCGCCCGGCGCGACCCATTTTCGGCCGCCGCGCTGTGCCGTCTTTGAGCTCTCTCTTTTTTGCCGGCGCGGCGCGGCGCGGGTTCGATTACCACCTCGGAAATGGCAGCTGCTACGCCTCCCGGATGCACGGCACGCACCGAAGCGAGCGCCACTGGCAGGGAGCACGTGCTGGCGGCGTAAGGTCGCGTTTAAAGCCCCAGAGGTGGAGTTTGGCATGTTTAAAGAAAACCCTGTAACCACTGCAAAATAATTTCGATCCATCGATTGATTAATTCGTGTTTCCACGTGCATCAATTGTTGTTGTCATTATTCCAGTAAGGCTAGTGTGTGTTACGTCTCGAGAAGTTGTGGAATTCTTTCTCCGTTTCTCACGTATGAAATACGGTACCGAGCTTCAGTCAGGTCGGGGGTTTTCTCATCCAGGTATCTTCCCCAGCGGGGCATCGTCACAATCCGAACAAACTCAGGCAGATACGGCATGTGTGGTGGTATAATGCACGTAAGTGCGTGTTTATAAGGGGAGAAGAGGAGAGAAAATTCGTGTGCAGTCGGTGGGAACGTTTTTGGATACTTCTGAGGCATTCGCCTGTCATTGATCAGAAGAATCACGGAAAACTAATGGCCAGAGCAGAGCAGGCAGCCGCTGGAATTCTCCTCCAGACAGCGGCTGACTTCAACGTGTGTAGATAGCGTTAATAATCCCCCACCGTCGAGGCTCGAATCCTAGGTCCAGTGGCAAAAGGTTGTTGCCCAGAGCCATCTCAAACAGAATTTCAAGCTCATCGCAATAGATCGGTGGGACTCAGGTTAGAATACTAACATCTAAGATGGTTGGGTTTTCCTTTTCCACTCTCGTAATCCTAGGGCCTCGTGCCGTAATGTTCTCCTATCATTGCTCCGTCCATTGCTGAGGGCAGGGCTCGTTTTCCAGCCTATCCACGAAATTGTTGTGAGCGTAGAGATATCTCGGCAAGTTGTACCGGGGTTTTCACGTTTGCACTGCTTCTCAATCTTCGCCCATAGTCCTATAATCATTATCAACATTTCCAACATCATTCAATTAGGCCAGCACTATTTGTCCTCAATGACCCTTGCAGTTGCCTGGGTCTTGAACGTATATACATTTTCCTTTTTGTGTAACTAACACCATCACTTTTGTAAATAAAATTATATCATCGACCACTAGCCAATCGTTTTCAGATTTATATCAAAGTCATTCCTTGTGTAAGAAAAATGGTTGCGTTGAGGATTTTTTTCAACCTTAATGGTGTACAATGCGGAAAAAATACGTCTTTACCTGGTTTTACAGCTTGAACGGAGGTATAAATGAATAAGTCACATTTTCGGGATTCCATAGCTCTGAATTTCGTTTGGTCAGGCAAGATCGAATTTTGAATTCCATATGAGTTACCTTTGCCTTCAGGAGTGTTAGGGATAACCGAAAACAACTGAAAATAAACCAAATTAATCATGGTAATAATAGGACACTTTTACGAGACAGACATTTCTGGATCCCAATATTAAAAGAAGTCCGTCTTTCGTAACATTAATTTATTCATGAAAATTTTAATTTTTTATGGGACATTTACGTGATACATTTTGTACTTCACAGGATCCAATTTTGAGCTGGCGGTTCCTTTTTGAGACATTGTTCCAGTTATAGCTTGTTAATACATTTATTTTGATATTTTATATTGTGTTTTCCTTTACAAAAGCAATATATCACATAGGTAATAGAATACAAAAGTTCTAGGTAAACCTGTTGCATTCATGGCTACCCTCAATTTGTGTGACATTGCGTTTCTACTGCCGGTCACCGGTCGCCACGTCGGTCTCAGGTGTCGTTTACCTTGCCGGAGTTAACTGGTACGTTCAACTCATTGTGAGTGTTCAGTATTGTTGAGTGCATCGTGGGGGAAATATCTTTCTCTTGGACCGTAAGGCAAACGAATACACGGCCACCTGTGCGGCGGCGACTTGAACCTCTCGCAGGCGCCGCCGCCGCCGCCGCCGCCACTGCTGCTGTAGGTGGCGCCATACGGCAGCTCTCGCAGGCTCAGAGCGAAGTGCAGTGTATGGAGGAAGTGACGGTACGGTTTGGCGACGATGTGTAAATTTCGAGGAAAGAGAAAATTGTGAAGCAGTTACTGAGAAAGGTGATGTCCAAGAATTCTCACATTCTCACACGAATAAAAAAAAGTAATAAAACAACAGAGTATTTATTCCAATATTTTACAACTTTCCTCAACGTGGAATTACTTTTCAGTTTTCGACTGAACTTCGTGCGTACCCGAATCTTAACGACTCGACTAGGCACCTAGACAACATACCTGCCTGCATGGAACACATTCCTTTCTTGAATTATCAATTAATCATTTTAATTGTGCTGGTGACGATAGGAAGGGACTCTGTACGGGCGAATCGAGCACCGCCCTCCATGCCGCCGCCGCCGCCACCGCACGCGCTGTGCGCCGCCGCCCGGCAACAGGAAGCGCGCGCGGCGGCCGCTAACAAGCAAAGCGGCCGCCTTTGTTTATCTCGCCATTAAATCTATTAGGCCCCGTCCCGTCCCGCCCCGCCTTGCCGCGCCCTCTCTCCGTCCCGACACTCCTCGCCTCTCCCTATCGTTCCCATCCCTCCCTCCCCGCTCCACCCCATTCAGCCCCTCCCCTCCCCGCCCCTCCCAATCCTGTCCGTCCCATCCATCCCCTCCCTCTCAATCCCACTGTCCCTTTCTCCCCTCCTCTCCCCTATCTTCCTCCCTCCCCTCCCCACCCCGCCCTTACTCCCATCTCCGCCCCATTCTCCGCCCCTCCCCTCCCGCCCCACCCCCCTCCTTCCTAATCTCACTATTCCCTCCCTTCCCACCCCTCCCCTTTCTCCCCTTCCCTTCCCCCGCCTCTCCCCTTCCCTTCCCACCCCTCCCCACCCTCAGCGCCTCACGCCGCGCCGCGCCGCCCGCCCGGACGCAGGTTGTTGGCGGATCGCCCAAGAGTTTTGGGGACGAGCGCGTCAGACTGCGCGTGCGATCTTACGGTTCAGACTGTGATTGACACGCGTCAACTTGCGTGGAACTCCCCGGCTGCAAGAGCTCAGAGGCAAATTCGTTTCACCACTCACTCGCAGATTTTCACCACTCACTACATAACTGTGTTAATTTTAACCTCTCTTTGAACGAGAATTCTAGCGGCCTGTTGCTCTGATCGCTAGTTTTCCGTGTTTTCTCCGGTGAATGCTAAGCGAATGTCGGGGAAGAACCCTTAAAAAAACGGCAATGGACCATGAGCCACCTTTTCTCCCTGAACCTTGCCACATCTTCTTTCTTTACGAAAGAGCTTACACTTACATGCACAACAGTCCCCCCCACAAGTTCGGAGACCAGTCGCAATCTTGTCCCGGGTGGGAGCGGTGCTGCGCTGGAAGAGGTTATTGAAAGGGGAAAAACCTCGCAAGCATAGCTCGCGTGTTGATCGCCGCCGGATCTGACGTTCCAGCGGGCGAGAAACACCGCCATCTCCCGAATATAACATACACAAACATGCACGGACCACTGATCAAAGTGGTTGAGAATCGCGGAAACAGTAAATTCTCACTTACTCGTAGAAAACACTTTTCACTGCTGAAGTAAATGTTAAATTATCCGCTGAGTCACTGCAATTCTCTACCTTAAGCAAGCATTTAATCTTTGTGTAGTTCGTATGAGAAGAAAGGAAGCCCCCATTTTCACATTTTAGATTTATTGACTACGGATTGTTCAGGTGTATGTTTATAAACACAATGTGAGGAGCTTTAATTTTATGTAAGGAAATATTTAACGAGAGTGATGGATTCAGATGAAAGAGATTTAAAAATATTTAAAAATTATTATTGGTCAATATTAAACACACATAATTTTCCGAAGTAAAAATCTGCTAAAGAAACCGGAATGTACACTTTAGGCATAATAAATTATGTCAGCATCTACTGTTCTACGAAATATGTCGTTGCTTTAATGTTTCATTTTTTGCTAGGAGCGTTATATTTGGTACACAACTCAAACCTTCCACGATTTTCTGTATCTTAATTATTGGCTGTTTTCATAACCTTCGCGAGGCCATATTGGCAACTTAAAGTTTCTTTTCAGGTCGAGCATAACTTTGGCATTGGAGCGATTGCATTATCTCTTAAAAAAGCAATTTCTCAAACCATTTGAAGGCGAGTATTGCTGAGTCATTGTTTGCAAATGTAAAGCCCATTGCAGCTCGGTTTGGGTTGGCCTGCCCCAACTCGTTAGCTCTCCTCTTCCTGATTCAGATGCGCGGGAGATCACATTACGCGCGGCGATAGTGTAAACCAAGTATCGGTGTAGTAGCGTATCGGTGTTGTACCCAAGTTGGCGGGTTCAAACCCGATCGAAGCCGTGGATTTTTAAGGGCTAAAATCTAAGGGCTTTTAAGGGCTAAAATCTAAGGATTTTTAAGGGCTAAAATCGTACGCCTTCCGTCAGAGGGGAAGTAAAGCCGGCTGTGCCATGTTAGTAGATTTACTAGCATGTAAAAGATCCTCAAGCCTAAATGACGCCTCTGAGCTAAATTTAAATCGCCTGTTTCTCGCACAGAAATACTTCCTTTCTCCGCTAGTTGGTGAAAGGAGCGTAGCGAAATCTGCGTGGTCAGACGAAAGAGCAGGCCTCATGGCCTGCATCTCGCCACGTAAAATAAGCCTTCAATTCAATTCAATTCATACCGGGGCCTGCTGTCCCGCTGTGGAACGCGGGCACGTCCATAAGCGACGGGCGCCGCGAGAAGTCTCGTGACGCACGAGACGGGCGCACGCTGCTCCGAAAGGGGCGAAAGACGCGCGAGGCAGGAAAAAAGGGTAACAGTAGCAGGAGCAGCAAGAAATAGAGGGGAAACTGAATGCAGTTTTTCGTTGCTTTCTATTATCGTATTCGTTACTTGGCTAGTAGATTGATGTACATCTTTAGAGGCCCTCCATCTGCTCAGGTCATGAGAAGGGGGCGGATTTTAATTGTATGTATTTTTTTTCTTTTCACGGCGTTTAGTTCTGAAATTCATTTTATGTTATGACAAAAAGAAATGACCCCATTTTTCATAGTAATTTATTTGCATTTTCATCGATTTCGACTAATAAGTCATTTTTCCATGGTTTAACGTCGTTTTTAATGTACTTGTTTTCAAATTATATTTAGGAGGTGCAACAAATGTTCATGATAGATTTCCTGAGTAAACTATTTGTTTTTTTTTTCGCTCATATATTATAATATCAGCCGTTGTGAGTTCTTTGTAATCTAAGGTTCCTGTGTTGTCTATTGGCGCCATTGTCAGTTCGGGCAATTTTGCGGTAAATAAAGGCAGAGATTTTCTTTTAAACAACAGTCCGAACCAAAAGTTTGCGAGCTGAGTTCACTTGAACTAAAGGAAGAAGCCTCAGTTACATCACTAACATATGCAACAGCTTGAGTTGTTCACCTGAAGTGGTTTTGATAAATAATTTTACGTCAGGTTTCTTTCTTTTAAGGACATTTCCAAAGGATTGTAAGTGATTTTATTGATCATTTTTGGCAATGTTTTAGGTCATCAATAACCGTCCCCTGGTTATGAGTGATGGTCGATAGTGATAATGAGGGGGTGAGAATTGGGATGAGAAGTAGGGGAAACTGGAGAAGCCACGGTAAGCGTACCGAGAGTACCTTTGTCTACCGCGAACTACATAGGGATTGACCAGGGATGGAACCCGAGCCCCAGCGGTGAAAGATGGATACTCCAGACATTACGCCACGAGTACCACCGTCGCGTGTGCATTTTACCATTGCTGCAATACCGGCTGCGTAAAGCGCCTCTGAGATTTCTGTCGCCATGTTCTGTGGTACGTCCGGTAACCTGCTCCGAAGGAATGAACTGTCGTAGATTTGCTCGTACGGAATGATTCATGAGATACGCGGATTAACTAGCGATACAGTATAACATTTTTTCTAGGTTGAAATTTAAAGTAATGAATGTTAAATAGTCAGTATCGAGGGTCAGTCTGTGTGATATTTCGTAGATATTAGGATTACACTAGTATCTCAATATGAGACTGACTTCCTATTTTCTAATGAAGTTGCTCTTGAGTACTCTTCCTAAATATTGAGAACCCTAACCAGGAAAGGCGGCTCAGGGCATCAACTGATGTCACTGCAGTGCCTCTGACCGGCAGGTCGTAGGGTTTTCGAAACTAGCTTCTCAGCTAGGACGAGGAGAATCCTAGGAGCCGGCTGCTCTAATCGTGGTTTCCGTGGTTTCGCCCATCAACTCCAGGCGAGTGCCGGGGCAGTACCCTAATAAACACGCCATGGACCTCCGGCGGTTTTTTTCTTTTCCTTCTTTGTCGTATCCTCGTCCCTTACGTACCCACACTTATATGCACCACACATGCCGGTAGTTCGGTTGGGAGCTTAGAGCTTGTCCCGGCTGGGGTGGGAGATTCTTGGTTGAGGAAAACCCCGCTAGCCGGCGGTGGGTCGGTGCCAGAACTCGCCATCCAGCGGGGGAAGACCACCGCCACCTCCCGAGGAGGAAACATGCACCACATTTACGGGACCAATGATTTTGGCAGTTGACGCGCCAGAAATCACTAGCAATAAATTTATCATTAAAATAATGAATGTCAAATAATCAGTTGGAGGATGAGTCTGTATGATATTTCGTATAAATTATGATCACACAAGAACCTTAATATCAGACAGCCTTTCTACAGGAAATGACGCATTCTTTGCCGAATCTTGAGAACCCTAACGAACGTGGTCTTGATGTTTCCTGGTTAGTTCGTTTTCTATGATTTTTTTGTTTTGTACACGGTACTTTGATAGCCTCAGTGTAGATTTAGGTCTCTTAATAAACAATTTCAAGCAGTAATTAATACTGGATTCTTTTAGTCTAGAAATATAAGGTATTTGTTACAAAATTCTGTTAGTAATTCCGTGGTCCGCCGGTTAAATTTAATTCCATGAATTTTGGAAATTTCTTCGTTGAAATGTGACTTTGGTGCTCTTGGTAAATAATTGCTTACCGGACTTAATTCTTGTGCCGTATGGTAAAATATATTCTGAATTTACATGTAATTATCATACGGAAATCTTTGTTTGCCGGTAATTTTGTGATTTCTTTTCTAAATTGTGTTTTCGTAGATATTTTTTAAGCAATTAAGTTTTGTAATAATGATAAAATTGAGTAATTAATTAATACTTTCTTGTTAATTTTTATGATATTTTCTGCTCTATTTTATTTTTCAGGCTAGCTAGCTTCAGTTTAAAGCTAGCTGACCCTCGAATTTTTTGAAAATTACTGGCGTAATTAATTTAAAATTATGATAATTAATGAGTAATTAATTAGTATTAAACAATGGCATGTAGTTTGTTGTGGTCCGCCATGGGTGGCAAGCCAGCTGCAGAGAGGGGTTTCAGACGCCGTGGGGCCCGGGGCGGTCGAGCGACCTTGGCTGGCCGCGGGGGGGCGCTTCGCGTATGGAGCGGCCGCGGCGGCGCCCGAAAAGGAGATCCCGCGCTCCGTCACAGGCGCAGCTGCAGCGGCGGCGGCGGCGGCGGCTGCGTTCCTTAACAGTCGCTCTGCATCCAGCACGCGCGCCGCTTGCCCAACGACGCAACCCAAATTCCCGCGAAGGATATTTTCCAAATCAGTGGGCCACTCCCTTTTTCGAAATCCGTTGTTCGTTCGACTAGCAGGGGCGCGGTTTGTCCTTTCGTCCGGCCTGGATTTGTTCTTAACTGAAATAAGGAAATTTGCCTTCTCATGAGTTTTTCTTTTGAAATCCATGTTGAAAACTGTGGAAATTTGAGGAGCGACAGAGAGGTATCGAGGAAGGATTTCGGACTCTGGGAAGGACTCGGTTGAAATTGATCTGCGAGCTCGTCCTTTCGTCCGGCCTTGATTTGTTCTTAACTGAAATGAGTAAATTTGCCTTCTCATGAGTTTTTCTTTTGAAATCCATGTTGAAAACTGTGGAAATATGAGGAGCGTCAGAGAGGTATCGAGGAAGGAATTCGGATGCTGAGAAGGAGCATTTTCAGATCGGTTGAAATTGATGAAGTGATAAAGATTGCGCTGATTCGTCACAAAGAACCCCACATTACAGGTTCAATTTGAGCAGAAAAAATGGTTTGCAGTGGAGGAAAGATGTTGAACAAGTTCGACGATAACATATTCATTCTACGATTTCAAAAACCAAATAAATCTTCGATTTTACAATACATATTGATTTACAGTCATATGTTGATTGTCGGTGTCGACATTCTAGTAAATTTCATGGTGATAAGAATATCTAAAAAATAACGAAATGCCGTGATATCGAATTAAGATACTACAGTTGTTTCTAAATACTTGAGTGGCCAAACTATCGTTGGGATCTTGATTGTACTCTCGGTTTAAGATAGTCCAGTCAGAAACCCCACTTCTGGGCACTACGCACATTCTGAATTGGGAGAGGGACGAGGGAAATGAGATTCCCACGTCCGGGGGCTGAACGCAAATCCCTCCCAAGACCATGCAAATCATTCTTTTTTAAACCAACTTATTCGGACAAAACAAAATTAAACGTTTACGACATCTTACAATTTAAAACGATCAGATAACAAAATATTTCTAAAAGGATTTCCCTTCCCCGTTGGACTTTAGGAGGGAGTATTTAAGTATTTTGTGTTTCAGGGCGCTTCAATTACATTGTCTTTGTATCCGTAAGTGTAGTGCATGTTATATTCCGGGAGGTGGCTTGTTCCTTGCCCAATGGAAAGTAAAATTCTGCGGCAACCTACACGTTAGTTGCAAGGGGATGGCAGCGGGGTGTTTCTAGTCCTTCCCCCCAACGGGGCATGCCCCAGCCCGGAAAAAACCAAGTTCCCAACATATGCGGTAGTGTAGTACCAGTAAGAGTGTATGGATGTGTGTATAAAGGGGGAGAAGGGAAGAGGAGACAAGGTTGAAGTAGTCAACTAAATACATAGATATATAAGTAGACAGATGGATAAATAAATAAGCAGATGGATGCATTGAATGATAAATAGATTGATAGATGGATAGACAACTATATGGATAGATAGATACGCCATAGGAATATATTATTTTTGCAAGTAGGTTTCTTGAATCAGAATGAGACTGGAAAAATCAGGCGTGTTTCGGCTGATGGTATTGATACGAGAAAACACGGAAAACTGACGCAATAAGAGTTCCCTTTCACAGGAATTGTATTTAAACGGACATTGCAGCTAGTCGAAGCGCAGATGCACCGCGCTAGTCGAAAATTCGCCCTCACTCTAAATCCTACGCTCTCCCGGTGAATGTCACTGCAGTGTTAGACTTCCTTTTCGGGCTCGTAGTACAACTCACGATTCCCCCATATGGAGTCCATCACAGCCCTTCGCCTCCTTCGACCGCGACCGCAGCACGCCCTTACCGCCAAACGATCACGCGCGATCGGTCGCGTCACCCGGCGTGCCCTCGTCGCCTCCGCCGGCGAACATGTGTGTCCCTATTGTGCGGCGTGGGGCCTTGGCTCGCGTAACCGCGCATTCATCACGGGACCTTCCAGAGCGGTCGCCCCAGAGCGGCGCCGGCGCCGACGCAGGGGGCCTTCACCCATATCCCGCGCAGCGCCGCGCCGCGCCGCCGCAGGCCTTCCGCCGGGTCGAGGATGCACGCGCGGCCCCGCGCGGCGGCCACCCGGTTTCCGCCCTTGCGGCACCCCTGCGCCGCGCAGCTGCGCCGCGATTTGACGAGTACGGAGCGAGGATTTTCTTCATCCGTCATAGTTTCCTTTAGCGGTTGATTAGGTTCTTTAAATAGACACAACACCACGAGCACGGTTTTGGCCCCTGTGGCACCCCTGCGCCTTTCTTTATCCGTCATAGTTTCCTTCAGCGGTTGATTAGGCTCTCTAAATAGACACACCACGAGCACGGTTTTGGCCCCTGTGGCACCCCTGCGCCTTTCTTTATCCGTCATAGTTTCCTTCACCGGTTGATTAGGCTCTCTAAATAGACACACCACGAGCACGGTTTCCGCCCTTGCGGCACCCCTGCGCCGCGCAGCTGCGCCGCGATTTGAAGAGTATGAAGCGAGGATTTTCTTCATCCGTCATAGTCTTCTTTAGCGGTTGATTAGGCTCTCTAAATAGAGACAACACCACGAGCGCGGATTTGGCCCTTGTGGCACCCCTGCGCCGGAATTCGACGAATATGGAGCGAGGATTTTCTTTATCCGTCATAGTCTCCTTTGTCGGTTGATTAGGCCCTATAAATACACACAAAACCACGAGCACGGTTTTCGCCCTTATGGGAATTTGATAGGTGATAAAGGGTGAGGACACACCACTATGCCACAACAGACTACATCATGCCTTTTGCGGAATTCATACTCGCAGCTCCGATGTAATACGTACTAAGGTACAAAATGCCATACGCTCTGTGCTACCCAGGTCGGCCGGAAATGTGAATGACAGAGTTGGGGGAGCTCCGTCATGACCCCACACAACACATCAATGCCTGAAGCGGGTCTTGAACTTGCGACCCTTTGTGCTGAGATGATGAAGGTACCGCCCCATGACTACCCCTATCGGCCATCTACTAGGAATAGGATTGTATAATTGTTGCCTCATTTTACGTGGCGAGACTCAGGTCACGAGGCCCGCCCTTCCGTTTGACCCGAAAATTTCGCTACTCTTTCACCTACTAGCGGAGAAAGGATGTATTTCTTGGACGAATAAACAGGTGATTTAAATTTAGCTCAGAGGCTTCATTTAGGCGTGAGGATCTTTTTCATGCAGTAAATCTACTACGCCCTCCAAAGGCGTACGAAGGATTTTTTCGCAATAAAATTCACGGTTTCGATCGGGTTTGCACAAGCGAACTTGGGTATAACAGTCGGCTACGCTAACCGTTACACCATCGACGCCGCCAGAATTTCAACTATTCCATACCACAGTCCACAATTTTATATATTAAAGATCTAAGTAGGTATCGACAGTTCTTTAAAGAACCATTTTACGAATGTTAGCGAGCACACGGTTCACATTTCCTCTGAAAGAAGAAAATAACAAGCCTCTATACTAGTTTCGACTTTAGATTCCATCTTTTAAACAAACAAAATTAATTCTAATTGCAAGACTTCCTTGAATGGCATTGACAGACCAGTAGCGAACGTAAACGCCTTGGCCCACTGACAAATTACAGCAACCGGATGTTCTCAGAAAGAACGTGAGAATCACTTATCTCTCTGTATAATTTGAATATCTTTACACCTGAACATCATAAGGCCACCAAACGTCTATTCTGTCAATTATGTAATGTTTCTCTTTTAAATGGTAGTATTTAGGTTATGGTGTCTTCATCATTGGAATTACGTAAATTGTAGGCACTTCCATTAACGTTGAAAGCGGTTATTAGTGATATTTTATAAAACAAATAGTAAGGGGGGAAAAGATTAATTAACTTAAATTAAATGTTTGTTTACTCAATGCCCTTTCGAAATGAAAAAAAAATTAGTTGAGAGGAAATTCTTAATTGTAAGTTAAATTCTGTGATGGAAAAGACATTCTAGTAAATGAATTTTGCTCCTTTAAGAATATGCTCTCTCTTTAGGAATTCCTCAAACCAGATCGTGTTTCGTCATATTCTTGGAACAGAGAGATTAAGTAAAACCAGAATCCTACTATCTTGACAAGCTGACTGATAAGCAGCGAGTGCAACGTGCGTGAAGGCATTCAGCGGAGGAGTTGAAATAATGGCAATTACTAGAATTATGAATTGCCGTTTTATGATGGCGCATCACAATTCCGTTCATTGTATCGTTGCAGGGAATAAAGATAAGGATGTCGACAAATTGGTCTATTGGTTACCAGCGGAAACGGCTAATCGCGTTCTATTGTAAAGCTTAAAAAGTTGAATGACTGTAATTTATACACAGGTAATTCTAGAGTTAAGCTTGTTTAAAATCTGAAGCAATATGTCATATATTTAGTATCCAATAATGTACTTTTTGAAAACGTCTTTTCTTGACTGATGTAAAATAAAACATCAATTGACATCAATTGCTTCTCTTTGAAATCCTTCGTCAATAAATTTCTCAAATTTTCGTGATCATTGGGCATTTTTGGGAGCATTTCACTAATAATTTATCCGCACATGCAGAATTGTCGACATATGTGACATCTTTGCTGATTATGTGAAAACTCTCAAGTGAAATAATTTGTTCAAATTTCCATTACACATATTTTCTTTAAAATGCATTTCGATACATAAAGTAAGAATATGAAATGTTCTCAATAGAAGAATATTGTCTCATTCACAAATTAAAAGCTAGACTAATATTTGCGTTAACGTAATTTGAAATGTATTATCGTTAGCGCTGAAACAATAGTAACCATTTGAATTATCATTAGTAAAGCGTCTTTCTCTATTTGTGGAAATATGTTCATGTTGATTTCTCTGAATAACATACATAAGTCAGTAAAGAGTTTGATTTGTCTTTATTGACGCTCGGCTAGAAAGGCAGGCAATTTTTGGGCGTCGATTTGCCTTATTTTCCTTCAATCAATTTACGAGCTGACTAATCATGTCTTCTTTCAGTGTCATAATGTTTTTTAAACATCTTATTTTTATCGCTGTTAATAGCAGTATCGAAATAAATCGTCGAACTATATTTTACACAGTGAATTATGCAATCTCCACTCTTCGTCAGTCACGATACAACTTATCACGTGTTTTGAAAACCCCTATACCTTTTTCTCCGTCAGGTGGCCTTCCCTAAATCATCTATAAATCCTTCACGTCAGCAGGAATAAATTGAATCCGAAGAAGGTCGCCTTCGTGTGCGGAGAGCGCGTGCGGCGTGGCTTAGGATCGTCTCGGGGCAGCTGGGGCGGACTTCTCCACGGACCCCCACCACCCCCGTTGCCCTGCGCCCTGTGCTAGTTCTTACTTCTTCTTTTCTTCAATAGCATTTATTTATTTATTTATTTATTTATTTATTTATTTATTTATTTATTTATTTATTTATTTATTTATTTATTTATTTATTTATTTATTTATTTATTTATTTATTTATTTATTTATTTATTTATTTATTTATTTATTTATTTATTTATTTATTTATTTATTTATTTATTTATTTATTTATTTATTTATTTATTTATTTATTTATTTATTTATTTATTTATTTATTTATTTATTTATTTATTTATTTATTTATTTATTTATTTATTTATTTATTTATTTATTTATTTATTTATTTATTTATTTATTTATTTATTTATTTATTTATTTATTTATTTATTTATTTATTTATTTATTTATTTATTTATTTATTTATTTAAATATAAATAAGTCTATACTTTTACACTTTTTACACTTATGAGTGTTAGTTTACAATATTATTCTTAGGTACATTATTATTTTAACTATTTTTACACATGCGGTATGTATCTATTTATTCTCCTCATTGTAAGCGATGCATGTATGTTTTTATATCCTGGACATTCAAGGACAAATTAATTCACTGATTTGTATATCAAGATTCTAGTATGAATTATTATTTGATATTCCTAAGTCTTCTTCTCATCGCCGTAGTGGACTGACCCTGTGATATCCAGAAAAGGGTTGTTCTCAGAGAGCAGTGGTGCATCGAAAGTGGTTCAGCCCACCCCCACCTCTCTTGCCCTGCCACAAGCCAAGGGCATCTTCACAAACCTAGTTTTTACTCATTTTCTGTTCTCGTTGAGCCCTCTTTGAGAAAATTAAGTTTCGTGACAATTCCCACGTGGTCGTGGCGAATGGTGGATGGAGCGCAGAGGCCGCTTTGATTCCTCTGCCGCCCCAGCGCGTCGCTTCTTGTGCAGCCACCAACGCGCCCGAGCGCCGCCGGAGCCCGCCCGCGGGCTGCGAAGCGTCCGCGCCGCGGCGGGCGACGCGCCGCCCCCGCGGGGATCAATACCCCGCTCTTAATAAACAGCCTGATGTTTTCGTCGGCCGCCGCCCCCGCGCGGCAGCACAATAGGCGCTGCGACGACGCCGCTCGTGCGATCTCCGCTCTTGCGAGCGAAATAATCGAGTTTACTCCCTTCCCAGCCACTCGGGTGGATCGTGCACGGCGGGCTAGCTCTCTGTGAGGCGGTCCCGTGTTCGGTTCCCGACTGGAGTAAAAAGGAAGCTGTAGCTTTCTAATATAAATCTTTTCTATAGCTGTGACACGAAAGAAAAAGCTCAGAGAGGCCGTGTAAGCTAGATATGGTGAAGGGAATACGTACGCCAGGCACTTAACCCTAGGTTCAGACAATAAATGAAAACAGTGGCCAGGTCTGAGAACACCGTTATCTGGGAAAAGTCGGATTAATCCCACTCTAAAATGCCAAGTACATGTATACATACGTACTAATTTTCATAGCGCCCAGAAATTGAAAGGAAATTGTGCAGCCTCCGGCTTTGTGATTCATTTGATTCCCCTGGAACACAGGAAAAATCCAAAAAGAATCGAACAGTTCACCTGAAAAATACAAATATTTGATTTCGATTTTCCGCCAATTCTCTTACTGTGCATACCGACTTAATGTACTCAGTACGTCACACGTAGCTGTCATACGACAGCAAGGATTCAAGGAAGAGGCCACCCACCATTAAACATTTACTTTTCACGTCTTACGTTGTGGAACAGCAACTTTTTTTGATATTGTTGATATGTAAAGAACTGTCTTACCGTGTATACACTCTACTATGTTATTGCAGTATTCCTGAAGCCCATTTGATTCGTGGGTTTTGGAAAACCATTTTGTGTGGTTTTCTTCAGCATAACTTTTGCTGCTGCAGGTCATTGGTAGCTATGGTAACTACGATGACTCGGTTGACTGTATTTTGAAATTGATACAACTGAGTACTCGCAATAAATACCTGCCTTAAGCCACTACACACGTGCCCAAAGAAAGTTTGTAGCCTTCCTCTTAGCTTCCTAGATTACGTGGATGGGTATCTGCGTGGTATGAATGTAAGGCGACGAAGATGAAAAGGTGGAGGTGGCAATGTAGTCGGTGGTAGAGATAGCTTGGAGGGAGTATTCGGTACATCTGTAGCAGAGGCACAGCGGGAGTTGGGCCACAAGCGGCACAGTGTCCCCAGATAGAGTTCCTTGATCAAAGGCAGCTCTCGGTCAGGATCTCGGTGAACCTTAGAGAACAAGGCGATCTGCAACACGGCGAGCGCCGTTATGGCTTTCCAACTCTGGGTGGTGGATTACAAGTCCTGTGGTCCTTGAGAAGATTTTGCTTTGAACAAAGGTTCCTCCGATTTTCGTTTTTTTTTTTTTTTTTTCCTTTCTCTTAATTCCCCATTGTTCTAGCATTATAATCGTCTATTTTTTCCTGATAAGTAGCAGGGAATCTTAGTAAACATTCAATGCTGTCAGTGTAAGAGAACGAGAGTCAAAGAAATGTTTTTTTTTATTATATATTTTCTTGATTTTATACTTGGTTGAGATATGTTGAAAGGTAGCAGATGATAAAGAGAAATTTGAATATGAAAGTACCTTATTCGTATGTGCACCTAACTAAAAATAGTTAATTTGGACTTCTAGAAAGTGCTTTGACATACTTTTTGAAGTATCAGCGTCGATACCTACGTCGATGCAGCATTATCAGTTGATTGAAGCTTTTCTGCCGTCCCACAAATGTGTCGTCCTGTGTTGTCTCCGCCCCGTCCTCTTCCCCTCGTCTAAAACGGCCTGCCGCGGCGCGAGCGCGCTACAGCTCCTCAGCAAGTTCAGTACCCCGGTGCGGACCTTTTAAACATTGAAGTCACCGGCATTATTCCGATGACGTTCCGGGCGCCAAAAGAAAAGAGAAGGGGCCGAAATAAAATAAGGGCGGCGGGAGGCGGCGAGTTTCAGCGTCCGCAGGACATGCGCTCTTAAAAGTTTCACGCAGGGCGGGAGGGGCGGGGCGAGGCGAGGCGTTTTGTGGCGACGCGTGGCGTGGCGTGGTGTGGCGGGGCGGGGCGGGACGGGGCGGGGCGTGGTGTGTCGGGGCAGGGCGTGGTGTAGCGGGGCGGGACGGGGCGTGACGGGACGGAACGGGACGTGACGTGACGTGACGTGACATGACATGACGTGACGACGTTACTTGACTTGACTTGACTTGACTTGACTTGACGTGACGTGACGTGACGTGACGTGACGTGACGTGACGGGACGGGACGGGGCGGGGCGGGGGCGCGGCGGGGCGGGGCGGTGTTTGTCGGAAGGGTGGTAAGACGAGAAGGGTGGGGTGGGGCGGGACGCGGGGTAGGACGGGGCGCGGTGGGTTGCAGTGCGGGGCGGCGTGGGGCGGGGCGTGATGGTGTTGGGGGAGTTGCGTGGCGCGGAAGGATGGAACGGAAGGGCATGGTGGGGTCGGGGCGCGGCGGAGTGAGGGTGGGGTGGGGTTGGCGTGGGCGGGGCACGCGAGGAAGCTGTTCAAGGGCGGCAGCGCTCCGCGGGGTTTGCGTGAGCAGCGGCGAGGGAGGAGTAAAACGAACCGCCTTCACGCACGTGCGCGGCGCGTCTAACGCGTGTTTCGTCTCCCGGTGACGAGCGAAGTATCACTCATTCCAGGAAGAAGAGAAAACAGACAAAGAAAAAAAAAACACGTAATAATAAAAGAACGGTTAAATGAAACACGAGTTTCGTCTCCCAATGATAGGAGTCGTTCATGTCAACATAAAAACAGAGGAAGACGCGGAACTATTATCGTGAGTTTTATGCCCCTGTGACGAGCCAAACAAAAGTCGTCTTTGCGCGCCTGTGTTTTAACTTTTGGATAATTTTGGTGAATGTGATTAGCTATCAGTATTCTGTTACTGATTGTAATTTTTTTTATTTATAATTGAAAACAATCATCCGTTCTTCAGATCGCCATATATGTGTAATATTAGCACTTCCAAAAGGATTCTATTCTTCACTAAGTACTACACACGAAACTTTGCTGTGCGACTGGGAATAGGGATCGAGACATGCAGAATGAGGAATTAACTAAACGAGTACCTATCGTAATATGAAGAAACATTAGAAAACGTTGAATATTCTACTACAATTTTGTTCTGCTTTTGAAACTCAGAAAACATTGGCCAAAACAATTAAGTAAAATTGATTACGGCTTGAGGAAATATTATGGTGAACCTATTCGAGATTCGCGGAATAAGTTAATTATTTTTTAAAATTTGCTCCATATATAACTCTCCGTATAACTTCTAGTTTGAAATAAAGTTGAAAAATGCATAATTAATGTTTGATGTATCCTTTTCACTAATGTAAGTGTTCCTAAAACTTCATGTTTTCTTTGTATTTATCATTTGGAACTTAAACAAATTCAGTACATTATTTTTGATTTTCAAATTGTTTGCGGAATGAAGTATTAATTGTAATCTGCGGTATTGTGCCTCAAATGAACGAATTGCTTGAAGTTCGCTTGAAGAAAAGTGGAGATGTGTAGTGCAGCCTATTGGTTATTAACCAAAAACATTTTTTATTTTGACTCGCAGTTGTTTTGGTTATTTTTGTTGTAACCGTTGTAACCGTTAATTTTGTCCCGATATGAAAAAGTAACTCCCAAAACTGGTTCTTAAAGTATATTAATTAATAAAATTGGTATAAAGTGGGTGACGTTTCTGTAATGTGATATTGATGAAACTACGTTAAGTAATCAATCTTGTCACCCGGCTTTGTAATGTTTAGTTTTCATTGAATATTAATGTTTAGCCAGACTTTTGATAATCGAAGTACATAATCGAAATGCGAAGTAAGTAATGTAAGTTTTCTACAGCGTGTAAAATAGGATGTTTCGTTCTACACTGTTATACAGAAATGATTTATACTGTTCTTGTGACACTGTAAGTAATTATTTTGTGATCTTAATCGCAGAAAATATTCGAACTAAATTAATATAAGTTATTAATTTACTATTTTAATATAAGTTACAAAATACTTTTTTCTCAATCCATAACCAACAATTACGGTGATGTACAATATTAGCAAACATATTTTGGTCAGTTATAAGAACTTATAACTGCGCAAATATAATTTTCGATAATATTGCTAATAAATAACCAATCAAACGTGGCGGATATAACAGTTCTGTGGGTCAGAGGTATGGGACACACAGACCATTTTTGGCCGAAATGAAATGATTGGCACAAGCATATGGATTTCTCATCCTCCACAGAGAGGTTTACAACCTCATGTCCTACATCAAGAATTGGCGGAATTACAGTATAATATTTATTACCACTAAGTCCACTTCCAAGCCAAAATAAAAAAATTTCTAACGGTTCTCCTGTAAAATTTAGTTCAAGCGACATAATGCCCTATATCTCCGACCCGTAGAACACTTATAACAGCCAGGTTAAACTGATTGTGAAAATTAGAATAGCCTAAAAGTAGTCATTTAACAAACAAACAAACGAACGAACGGAGTAGCGGAGGAAAGCGAGACGTCCGTCGCCGTGGGTGCGTGGGCGCTCTCGGCGCCGCCCGCGCGCGGTGGGCGTGGCCCGCGGCGCCCGTGCAACACGCACGCGACACGCGCACGACAAGCGCACGAGAAGCGCACGCACGCCCTCTACTTTCGGCAGTCGATGCGCTGGCGCGAAGAAATTCGTACCTTGTTCTCTTGATGATTATCGTTCCACTGTAGTACCTTCATGCAGAGGAGAACCTTCATGCAGACTGAATGCAGAGACCAGTTGTCGTTGAATAAAACAGGTAAAGCCAACGCTTGGTTGACATACTCGTAAATATCTTTCGTGGTAATCATTCGCAGTGGTCATTCGCGATGTTGGGTCTGGATAAGGGGGAAATGTTGTACTTCATAATGTGGACATTTTAATATGTTCTTAATAAAGGAAACGCACTGTTCATGGAGGGTATCGTGCTACCATTATGACTGTTATCTTTTATAATTATATTGTTCTAGAAGTATTAAACGTGAATGACAATGGAATATATGAATGTTAAGTGTCGATTCTCAAGTACTACAGTATAGCTGATAAGTATGTAGGGTGACTCGACAATGACCTCATCAGGAAATATTTCAAAAGCATTCTGCACACGCGAAATGAAGATCTGCGTCAGCAAGCAAGCAAGAAGTGACGTTTCTAGGACGGAAGAGTGATCTTCGACTTCGTGACAAATAGAGAGTGCAACCCGCTTTACTTCATGTGATCTTATCCTGAAGATAGATTTTCCCGTGAGATATTCTCTGAGACGATGGAGTCTCATCGTAAGGTCCCTCATTTCATGAAACAGTAGCTCTCATGCCGCACCCCATCAGGATTGTTAGTTCCCGCAGAGCTTTGTAGATGGATTAATTTGCTTTGGGGCGGGGCGGGAGAGACGATTCTAGTACAACTTCCCCGAGGGATGATAAACCGACATTTAATGAACACAACTGCTCAGGAAGTGGATGGGAGGCAGCGAAATTCAATGGCCAGATACGCTGATAACGCACAATGCATCGTTCAACGTTTCCAGTTTGTTTGTCTAGAAGAAGAAACAAAGGGTCATCACGCTACGGTAATTTTTCTTTGTGTCATGAGAGTCATATTGATGAACCATTACTCTGTAAACGCTGCTCGATGTACTCAATATACACTCACACATATGGATGTACTCAGGGCATTGTAGTTGATTCTCGATTGCGAAAACTCTGATCATCGCCAAGCGAATACCGGAGAAATACTGTAACAATCCGGCTACGTACCTCGCACGATATATTTACATGCACTTAACTTCCACGTCGTGAGAAAGGCCGAAAATTTAGAGCTTCTGCCGACTGAGGCGGTGCCCACCTGGTGGACGATACCTGGCTGGGGAAAAACTCCGCAAATCGACGTGTAGATTTGCGCCGGATCTCGTCATCCATCAGGGAAGATCACCTCCGATCCCCCCCCCCCGGAATAAAACATACACTACACTTACGGGATAAATGATCGCGGGGGGGGGGGGCTCAGAGACACTAATCAATCAATGGATTACTTGCAAGATCTTGCTCGCGACATGTAATTCATGAATATAGCGGAAAGTAGCATCAAAATGCTGCTAAAATACAATATGTGGACTTACAATAGATCATATTCTACGACGTTTAAATATATTCGATTTTAGTGGAAGCAAATTATTCCATCTCTTGCACGAGCAAATTAAGTTGACGTCTTATTAGCCTGGGTTAACTTGCGAATTCTTGGCAACTGTTTTTACTCTCGGACGTTTTGCAGCGAGGCCCTGCTTAGCGGTACTGGAGCGTTATTGGGCCCAGAACGGGTCGGGGGAGTGCGGGTGGGACGTTGAGGCGGAAGACGGGAAGGTTTAGTCGAGGAGCGGGCGCCCGCGTGGGAAAGAGGGGCGGGTAGTGAACGGGGTGGGGCGCAGTGGTGAGTGGAAGGGCGGGGCGGAAGTGGGAAACGAAGTAAGAGGGGTTGGGCGGGGCGGGGCGGGGCGTGGCCAGTTGGCGGGGAAGGGGAATGCGGGGTGGAGGAGAGGCATGGTAGCCAAGAGACGGAACGAGAGCCACGCGTTGTAAGAGTGATTGAAGACGGGGCGAAGGCGAGGGGAGGGGGATGAGGCGGGGTGGGGCGGGGCGGGAAGGGACGGGCAGAGGGCGGGGGCGGGGCGAGGGCGAACAAGAGACAGAACGAGAGCAACGTGATGCAGGGGTGATTGGACGCAGGGCGAGGCGAAACGGATGCTGCAACCAAACGGGTGAGGCGAAGCGGGGCGGGGCGGGACGGGGCGAGGCGGGGCGTGGCGGAGCAGGGCGGGGCCGGGCGGGAGCGGTCGGGGAGTGGCGACGGGAAGGGGCAGGGCGAGGCCTGGCAGGGCGGGAGGGGCGAGCGAATGAGGGGTGGAGGCGGGGCTGGGTGTCGGCCGCCGCCGCCGCCGCCGCCTCCGGCGCCTGCGCGCGCTCCAGCGGAAGCAACGACGCAGCGCTGCCACGCGCGTCCGCTACCAGAGGGGTCTGGGTTCGAGCCCGCGCCCGTATTGATCACGCGGCGTTGGAGATGGCATCGAGGCGGCACCGCGCCGCGCCGCCGGATGAGCACGCGGCCGAGCCACGAGGGATCGTCGCCACCGGCGTCTCCTTCGTCGGCGCTCGCCTGCGGAGAGGAGCTCGCATTCCGGTCTCTCCGGGCGGAATGCGTTGCATCTTGTTTCCGCGCTCGCTGCTTCCCTTTCATGAATCCTTCTCTCGTTTCATCGTGACCACGTCGTGGTTGTAACAAGGGTCGGAATTATTGGAACAATTAGAAATGATTACAAGACACATTCTTGAGTCATAAGTCTATTCATAATCTCAAATGAACAATTAACCAGCTGTTGGTTTAGAGAAGACGCCATGGAGGTCATATTGAGACGAGAGAAAGAATTTGAATGAAATTAAAAAAATTAATAATTTGAATTTTATTTTTTCAGCCTATAAGTTCTATTATCGTCGGAAACCTGATTCAGTTTTCTCCTAACAATTGTAAAGTGTTGAATAACGTTTTCAGTTCTTTGCATATAATTCACAGAATAAAACATTAAACAATACTAGTTTCACACACATTAATTACACTTTTTGTATGTAGTCTCAGTGATGTGAAGAATTTGTTTATTAAGCCAGTTTATCTGCTGACTTTCTTGGTGACTATCCACCATCTTGCGGCTGCAATCATTGAATCCGTTATGTTAACAGAGTTTGCTTCTAGCGTTCGAAGTCGTACAATTATTGTAGGGATTCTGTGGAGGTGTGTAAATGCAGCTGAAGAGTATACACTATCCTTGTATAAATGTAGCTGAAGTTCCGAATACTAAATTTGTAAAATAATATATCAAATTACGATACAAGTCTTACATTTAAGAAGAATTGGGTATATAGAAAATTACAATCGCGTATAGGCTTTTCTTTCTGCACTTTCTTTATTTAAAAGTTGACTTGCGAGTAACTAAACAGAGTATGAGGTAAATGGAACAACCTTCGTTACATTGTATTTCTCGCTGGCTACTTTTAGTAGCAAGCAAGTCTACACGGAGCGTACATTTCGTAAAAGGATCTAGCAGGTTCAATGACCGACTGTTTGTTATCCGGCGTGCTAACCAACATGACTATTTTTGGGAGAGGATTTACCAATTTTCCAGACGTGTGCTATGTACTTGTTTGTTTTCCAAAAGAAGAACCACGTTCTTCGCCCAGACACATATCTCATCTCAGTTTGTCTAAGGATCGTTTTCTTTCGCCATAAATAGACAAACACTTGGGGGAGTCACAGTCCGCGACATTTGTGCAGTGGATAAGAAGACGAAACGAAATAAAAAAGAACGCGCTTCCTGTGTTCGTCATTCGCTGGCGCGATTCAGCGGGCTGCCTGCGGGGTGAGCCCCTGCCGGAGCGGACACACAGTGGGAGCGAAGGGGCGGGGAGGGAAAGGACGAGGGTGGGTGGGGGGAGAAGGGCAGTAATGACAGGGTGAGGAGCGAGGGCGGAGGGAAGGAGGAACAGAGGGATCGAGGGATGCAGAAGGCGTGAGAGCAAAGACGCCGAGGAGGAGGCAGCGTCGTGTGAATGCTGCGTGAGGAGGGAGGATGGGGAGGGGTGAAGAGGGGAAGGGGAGGTAGCGATGGGTGGCGGTGGCGTGGACAAATAGGAAGGACAAATAGGCGAAGTGTGATATAAGGCGTGTCGCGGGGCGAAGAGGGAGTGAGGGTAAGGGACGTGAAGGAGTTGGCGAGGGGGTGAGGACGAAGCGGAGATAGCGGCGGATGGAGGTGACGTGTGATGAGGAAGAGGGGTGAGAGGCGGAGAGTGCGAGAAGGCGAAGGATGCGGCGAAGGGCATATAGAGGGCGAGGGAGAGGCAGTGACAGGCAGGGGTGGCGTGGAGACGAAGGGCCGATGGGAGAGGATTGAGGGCTACGAGAATGAAGGGGCGATGGAGGTGGGGGTGGGGGGAAGGGGCGATTGATGAGGGGGAGTGGTGAAGGGAAGGAAGGACGAAGAGGGAGTGAGGGAGGAGGCGTCGAGGGGCATAGAGGGCGAGGCAGAGGGAGAGAGGGAGGCCTAGAGGGCGTGGAGAGAAAGGGCAGATGGGCGAGTGGAGGAGGAAGGGTGGTCGAAGGGCGAAGAGGGCCAGAGGAGGAAAAGGAGGCGGTGAAGAGCATAATGGAGGGAGGGGCGGGAGCGAGTTGGCATGGGGTGGGCGGACGGGTGAGGGAGGGTTGGGGGTTGCGCGGGTGAAAGTGCGAGGGGCGTGGGGCGTGGGGCGGGTGTTATCGAACGGGGAAGCGGGGCGCCGCGTGTGGGAGCGACGCCGGCTGGCAAGGACCGCCCCTTCCAGTCCAATCGCTCCCAGGGAGATAAACGCGCGCTCTGGAAGTTTATCGGCCTAAAGATGTCGAATGGGTCGCCACATCAGGAAAGACCACTCGCGTATAAATAATTGGGGTCACCAAATTCTAATATTTTGTGTTCTGAAATGTTTCATGAACTTTACTTATTCGGGAGAGATATTGCAATGACGTGGCCTTTGATCAGCGAATCGCTGCCAGCAAAGAAAGTGATGCGATATTAAATATTACTGGTTTATTTTCAAATATAAATCTGTAGTGATCAGTTGCTGTATATTTGAAAAAGACAAACAATATCTGCTCTACTAATTGATGTTTATCAAAGGCATTCATTTGAATGGCAATATCATACCCAATAATTTCCGCCTGACATATTGTATGCTGACTTGCTGAAGATTGATACTAACCAATAATTAATGCAGTATGATAAATATTTTCATGCTTGGAATGAAAACATTGCGATGATTCCATTACGCAATAAGCGTTCATTTGCAAAGCAGTTCATTTGCTAAACAGGTGCAGGAATTCTACCCGAGCAATGATCACGTTCATATCAACAACCTCTGCCACACAGGGCGAGCCCCTACTGATGGTGATGGATTGTTATGACACGCTCCCCTAAAGCGCGTTGACCATTTTCTACTGCACTAACAACTCTACCTTCCTAATTCTATAAACTCCTTGTTCTCTCTCTCTCTCTCTCTCTCTCTCTCTCTCTCTCTCTCTACCTCTCTCTCTGTCTCTCTTTCTCTCTCTCTTTCTCTCTTTCTGTCTCTCTCTCTGTCTCTCTCTTTCTCTCTCTTTCTGTCTCTTTCTCTCTTTCTGTCTCTCTCTTTCTGTCTGTCTCTCTCTCTTTCTTTCTCTCTCTCTCTCTCTCTCTCTCTCCTATCCTCCCCACTCCCGCAGTTCCAAAATCTCTAAAATTTGATTCTTTCAGTTGTATTTTTCAATTACCGAATAGGTGAAAATATTGAAAATATTTTAGGTCTAATTATCAATAAGAAACAATATTTTAAACAATATTAAACTTTTAGTTAGTTGTGCCCTCCACGTGACACGTGATACGAATTTCAAAGAAAAAAATTCTTTACTCTTTTCTTCGCAGGATATATTTTTAGAACATAATCTGGGCTTGATCTCCTAATTAGGACAATTTGGAACGAGTAACAATTGAGTGGTAGGGAATTCGGCTGAAAACTTTGCGCATCCAAGAACTCCGTTTTCGTCTTGAATGACCTCTGTTATCTGACCAAGCTCGTAAAATATCTTCTTTGCCAACTGAATACTATTCTGGTAATAATAGTACCACTCTCAATTCCTCAAATATGGTGTTTGAAATTGAGAAAAGAGACGGAAATCATGAGACTTCACATTCTCACTTTAATTTTGCTTAATTAAATGCTAAAGGAAAAAAGCATATAGTAGGTATAAGCAATGATGCGTGGCAAAAAAGGATAAACGAATTAATCAGGAACCAGTTGCTCAAATAAAATTCCTTGTAGTTATGCAATCAAAGTTTTGCATAAGATAGTTATTTCAACGAAAACTCTTTTTACGTCTGTCACATATAGAATTGTGTTTGAGATTCACCTGAGCTAATGAACTAATGAATAAAATGAAGCCAAGAAACTAATTGCATTGCAACAGAACTGGACAGTACTTTAAAATCGTATTTCGTTATTTAAGTGCTTAAAAATCGGGATCTTTTGAGAAAAATGTATTGCAAAACAGAATCGTGACAAGACCGTACAACATTTAAGTTATACATCATTACAAATGTTTTAATTAAAATATTCTAACAAAAAAAACATGAACGTTAATTATCCACAATTATTGATACAACACTCTTTCACTTTATGATAAAAAAGTCACTAATTTCGATAAAAATTACAAGGAAGATTCATGGTAAATTAAGAGTGATAAAGAATAATGAAAGAAAGACTTGATATTATCATAAATACTACACTTTGAGTGTATTCTAATTGTTCATTATTTTAATTCTTTAGATAGTAGGCGTGATGAAAGTGTTTCTCTTGAATTAAAAAAAAATTAAAAGAAAGTTATTTTGTGTCTCCAAGGGTCATTAGATTGAATTTTCATTGAAATGCATTTCTTGCCCTACATTTTCATTTTTAAAATACCAGTTAGAAGTATGAAAATGTTGAACAATCTAAACGATAGACGAAAGAAAATACACTTTTTTAAAGTGTGTTTCAACTTTAAAGTGATAAAAAGAGTAACCTTTGTCTTGTTGCCTTAGTAACATCTAGCGGTGCCCCCTCGCCTTTCCGGGTCTCATTTCAGCAGTCGTCCACCGTCGTCTGCTGTTGTCCGCCGTCGTCCGCCATCGTCCGCCGTCGTCCCGTGTCGCGGGAGAGGTCCCGCCCGCCACGCGTCACCCGCTGTCACCCGCCCCACCCCTTTGGCTCGCTCATCTGCATTCAATTAGCCAGCAGACAGCGCCGCCGCCGCGCCTCCAGGCAGTGTTCGCCCCTGTCACCCGCTGACCACCCTGCCTGCGGCGTCGCGCGGCGCTGCTCAGCATCAAAACGCCCAATTAGCACTGTTATGGCGCCCATCGTCATTTCTCCGTGAACGATATCCTCAAATGCCAATCGTTACGTTCTTCCGAATCTCTGTATAACGCCAATGTTATGTTAATTACAATAAACACACTGTTTTAAAGTAGCGTTCGACGTTTTTTTAGTACTCTCATTTGACGTTTAATTTTTACTAATGCCTTCACTTTTAGAATGGAAGAAGTAAACAATAGTCAACAGTATTGTAGAGAAAATGTATTTCATACTTTATGATTGTGCGCTTTTATTATTATGCTCATAAAC
Organism: Gryllus longicercus; assembly: GCA_038098605.1. Classification (NCBI taxonomy): domain Eukaryota; kingdom Metazoa; phylum Arthropoda; class Insecta; order Orthoptera; family Gryllidae; genus Gryllus; species Gryllus longicercus. The sequence goes on along the minus strand of JAZDUA010000406.1, from coordinate 783,755 downwards.
TTCAAGAGTGTGATCGAAGGCGATTTATAAAGATGAAAGAATGAATACTACTGTGTAAAACTATTAAAGGGATAGTTTGTGCTAATCTTAAAAATTACGAATATTAAACGTGATATGTGAAATAGTTGTAAATAAACCAAAATGTTTCTGCACCACATATTAACGCGATTACAATGAGCACAAAGCGGCTAATAGTAAAATGCTTTGTAGCAAATTTCAATGTTCATTGTGCGTCTTGTGTCACCCATCCTCGAAACAGTTTTCCTTGACCCTATGCACAGAGGTCGCAATCTAAACTTCCCAGTGCCGAAACATGTGATTTCCTGTCATATCAGACAAGACTCTTAGGCCAGAATGACTGGTAATACGGGCTGCAAGAAAAATCAACTTTCTATTTATCTTTCTCAGCGCAAAGAATAGTTAACTTTCTGCAAAAGATGCTTCAATCAGCCTTTCGTATGTGGGATCAATATGACGACTAGAAATGATGAATTTACATCAATTTTGGAACTCGCGAAATCAAATTTGTCAGTTGCATCGGTTCGTCCATTTGGAAAACCGAGAAACAAACACGTTTGGAGACCCTCCACAAAATTCAAAATGCCAGTACATACAGTTAATATTTCTCTCAGCAGATTCATAGAAGTATTTTAAAAGAGCAAACTCTTTCCGGAAAAGCAAATTAAAGTGATGATGTGGCCACCTCCTTCCTACTTAATCTACTATGTTTCAGTAAATCATGTTATATATTTTAAAGATTAACATTATTAACAATTATTGTTCCTAATGATAAACTCCAAAAAAGCGGTAGAAAAAATTCTTTGAACGCAACATCAGAACGGCGCTCCGACACTACTGCACCTCTGCGTGTGCGCCCCGACGCCTTGCTTATCCCTAAAATCCAACTGCGTAATAATTCTGAAGAGGCTCCCCACTTCGGGCTTATATCCTCTTGCGTACTTCCTATCTCGTGACATCCCGCGTCGCGTCGCGCCGCTAGGCCTTTCCTCGCCCCTTCCCCTTCCCCACCCTGGCCCTCCCTGTCCCATCCCACCAGCCCCGCTCCGCCCCACACTCCCTCCCGCCTTGCCACGCGTCGCTCCGCCTCGTCCCGCCCCGTCCCGTCCCATCTCGTCGCTGCTCCTCCGGTTCCTCTAGGGTCTCCTCCGGTATGCTGCAAACGGTAGTTTTCCGTGGTTTCTAAAATCAATTCCAGGTGCATACCGGAGCAGTACCATAGCCAACGGACTGCTCGCGTTCTTTCCTTCCTTTCCCTCATCGTATCCTCTCCCGTTTTTTAAACTTACATGCACTACAAAACCACACATGTCCGGAGGCCAGTCGGGTGCTTAATGTTGGAACTTGATCCAGCTGGGGTTGGTGCCTCGCTCTGTGTGTGTGTGTGTGTGTGTGTGTAAATCCCCTGCTTGTAGACATGTAGGTTGGCGCCGGTTCTCCCCAACTAATGGGGGAGGAACACAGCCTCTTCTCCGGATAAAATACATTACACTAAATGACATATCGATTAGAGCAGTTGACCTGCCAAGAAAAATTAATCGTCCATTCCCACAATGTCCCGCCCCTCTCCACCCCGCCCAGCCCTGCCACCCCGGCCTCACTACACCCCACTCGCTCCGTCCAGTTCAGTCTCTCTGTCACCTTCCCCCTCCTCCCCGCCCAGCCCTCTCTCCCAAGTCCCGTCACGCCCCACTCCTACCCGCCCAGCCCAGCCCAGTCTCCCCGGCCCCCGCTACATCTCACCCAGCCCTGTCAAACCGCCCCGCCACCACCCGCTCCGCCCAGTTCTGCCTCTCTCTGACCACCGCGCCCTTCCCAGCCCTGCCTCCCCGTCCCCGCCCCGCCCCCCCGTCCGCACAGCCCAGCCCTACCTCCCCGCCCAGCCGGGTCTCCCCATGCCCCCGCCACGCCTCACCCAGTCCCACCACCCCCGCCTCGCCCGCGACGCCACTCGCCCTTTCATCGCGGGCGGCGCGGCACGTGGCGCAGGGAGGGCGGGCGCTCATTGTGATGCAGATGCGGCGGCGGGCGAGCGGCGCGTGAGCGGCGCGTGAGCGGGATGGCGGTGCAAAGTTCTGCGAAGGGAACGGGCGACGGCGGAAGCGAGGGGCGCCCCCTGGCGGCTGCCTCTTGTTCGCCGGCGATTGCGGCTTCGTTTGCAATGCGTTCGCGTGCGGTAGACGCTTTCGGGCGCGATCGGGATGAAATGGGCGAGCGGTAGTCAGCTACGTCGTTAGCAGCAATTATGGTTAATAATGTTAATCTTCAAAATATATAACATGATTTAATGAAATAAAGTAGATTAAGTTGAAAGGAAGTGGCCACATTATCACTTTAATTTGCTTTCCTAGAAAACAACTTTCTCTTTCAAAACACATCAATGAAGCTGTTGAGAGAAATATTTACTTTATGTACTGGCATATTGAATTTTGTCTGTCTTCAGGTCTCCAAACGTGTTTGTTTGTCTGTCTTCGAAATGAACGAATCGATGCTAGTGACAAATTTGATTTCGTGAGTTTCAAAATTCTTCTAAATTCATCATTTCTAGGCGTCACATTGACCCCATATATGGAAGGCAGATTGAAGCACCTTTTGTTGAAACTTACCTATGCCGGGAGCTCAGAAAGATTAATAGAATGTTGATTTTCACGCAACCCGTATTACCAGATATTCTGGTTTAAGAAGCGGTTATAGATCTACAATTTTAATTTTTAAATTTTCGAAATGACGTAATATTAGTCAAACAGAAGGATCTACCACGTTTTGGTCCTCAAGAGCGCATACAAAAATCCTCCAACAGATGGCACTCGATTTCGTTGTAAAAGCAATTGCAGGCTTCATGTAGTATATAAGAGGCGAAGAGATTATTCGCGTCGCAAAGACAGTGATGAAATGACTGACATGGTTGAACTGCTTCTATTTTATCTTTCTTTCCACTTTCAACTCAGATTGTCATTTCTAACAGACAAAGGAACTGCATTCTAAAGATTGGTCTGAGAGAAGTCTTGTACTTTTAATGCACTTTCGAAGTGGGAGAATACGAATAGATCACGCGCCAACTTCCTAAATCCGGATATGGAAATCCTTCCTCTTGAACATTGACAGCATTCTTAATGCCACAAATCCTTCTGAGGAAAACATGTTCTGGATGTGATCGTTTATCATGTACCTGCAGCAGTTGTCATTTCCTTCACTCTCAGTGCAAAAAATATTGTTGTATTTCGTTCTGTGATTCCTTGCAATGAAATATGCACTCCTGGATATTTATGGGAGACTCCTGAGCAACGACTAATTCATACATTACATCAGATCATAAAATTGGCTTCTCAACGCTTGGAATTCTCAAAGACAGCATATGTACATTTTGAAATTGTGATAAAATGTTAACTACATTTTACCAACGTGCGCAACCGCGCTGTTTTAAGTATTTTCTTAATGCCTGTTTACTAAAGGATCATTTTAAAAACACCAAAATTAATGGCAAGGAACATAAATTATCTATCCTCAAAGTATAATTTAAATTCAATTTTGCTGTGATAAGTAGGCTAATCTTAGGTCCTGTTAGCATCTGTTTAACCTTATTTCTATATTTAACGAAGAGAAGGTGCAGATATCACATTAAAAAAAATATTTGCCAAATATGTCTTTTTAAATGAAGACACTGGCCTTGAATAAAAGTAAAAAAAAAATATGTGTGTGGATTGTTTTAAATTTTATTTAAATATTGAGTAAATAATATGTTCTGCCTATTTAAAATTACTAATTAATAAAAATAGCTTCGCTATCAGGTTTTGAAGTCACTCACAAAAAACAAAAACCTTAAAACTTAGAAAAGTACCTTATATTAGTCTTGTCCAGAAAATTCAATTTCACATTTACATCCTTTGAACTTCAAACAACCGAATCAACTCCCATTTATGGCTCTCTCCTTCGTAATAGGGAATACATTACCAAAATTATTGCATTGTTGTGGATCATTGTTCCTGCTGCCTCGTAGAAGAAAATGCCACTCATTTAGCAAATTTGACGAATTTCAATCGTTATGATTCGTTTAGAAGAATCAAACTCTTGCACGAAGCAAATAACGTGTGGAAGTGCTCTGAAAGTGGCGAAGTGAAATGTAAGTCGGATTTACAGCTGTTTATTCTACTTATACATAACTTAATTCTAATACAGCTGTTAATTCTAATACCTCTCCACTACAATTCTGTAAAAAAATATTTTTCAGATAGTTTTTCATGCAATTCTTCATCGATAATCGAAGTAATATGAATTTGTATGTGGAATATATTTTAAGAAATGTATAATAAATATTGAAATTTTGTAATGATATAGCGGATCCATGCACTATTTTCAAAAAAACAACAACACAACATAGACCAATGTTAATCAAGGAAGAATATAGGCCGATTGGAAATGGAATATTATTTTTAAAATCTCGAATCATTTACAAAACCTTAGATTATGTTTTTAAATACCGACTTTTGAAATTTCGCCGCCGTACAGGAAACACTAACTACTAAGTTAAAAATATTATATAAAAATTAATTTGAAATGATGAAACTTGTGTATTCAAATAATTTTGCAAATATTCTTTCCGTGGTAATTTACAACAGCCTCCCGAAAATAAGTAAATATCACGCACTCTGAACTATTTTAAACATTTATATGTTTAAAGATTATAGTTTTCTACTTCATTCTTCATTATTTTTTTAGATCATATGAGGAACTTTTCCAAAGAAAGTTGCGGAAAGCAACTTCTAAAAGTTCCCTGAAGTTTAAAAGTCCAAGTGCAGAACGTCGAACCTTGTACGTGCTTACGGTGTCGACCGATGATTCAATATCTCTTGTGAGTTCTTATTAAAACTGAAGGGGGATATGCGTAATTTAAAACAAGTTTCGCAGTGTGCTGTATTACAATTTCTCATATCATACACTCATAAAATATGAGTTTCCTTTCGAGCTGTGTAAAGCGAAAAATCATTTAAATTAATTCGAAATTTAATTACAAATTTTAAATTTATTGAATCAAATTAAATTCAAATTAAATCAAATTAAATTAAATTTATTAAATCAAAAAATTAAATTAATTCGAAATCAATTAAATTGACTTTTGCCGTGCGCGTCAACTACCGAGATCATTATTCCCGTAAGTGTAACGTATTTATGTGCCGGGAGATGGCGAGATGGCGACTTTTTCTGAAATTTGATGTCCGCCGCCAACCTACAGAAGGCCATGCCGGGTTTCCCTCCGAATATCTCCCCTGGCGCTTCATTCAGGACGAGCTCTAAGCCCGCATCAGATCTCCCGTCATATATGTTACTGTAGTGCATGTATGTCTGTTACTGTAGTGCATGTATGTGTGTTACTGTAGTGCATGTAAGTGTATTACTGTAGTGCATATGTGTGTGTTACTTTGTGTGTGTGTTATTGTGTGCGCGCGCGCGCGTGTGTGTGTGTGTGTAAGGATAAAGGAGAGAACGATAGAAAGTAGCTGTGAAGATTGCGTGCGGTCCGTGACCCGTTTCTTAGTGTTCTGCTCCGACAGTAGACTAGTGTTGATTGGAGAAATCAAAATTAGGATCAGAGCAGCTAGCCGCTAGTGTTCTCCTCCACACAGTGATTGAATTCAGCCCCGACTCCTCCGGACGATGCTGCTGACACAGAAAAAAAAAGTGTTGTGACGCTGGGCTAACGTAGTAGAACGGAGCTGCGTGAAAAAAATTCTGAGTATCTATTACCTTAAAAGCAGATAGCGCACTTAATTTCGCATTCAGCTCAGACAATTGATTCTTGCATTTGAGATCAGACTGAATCGTAAGGCGCGGGCGGGCGGGTGGGCGAGGCGGGGGTGGGCCGGGGGTGGGCCGGGGTAACACTGGGGTGGGGCGGGGGTGGGGCTGTGGAGGGACTGGGGTGGGGCGGGGGTGAGGCGCGGGCGGGCAGGGGCGAGGCGGGGGTGTGGCGGCGGCGGGGCGGGCCGGCGTCAGTGCGCTTTGGGAGTCAACCGTGCTTCGCCGCTTGTTCTGTGAGTCAGACAGAGGACAGAGGACAGCTGCGCGGCGCGGCGCGGCGTCGCGACACCCGACACCCGCGCCCCTCGCGGCGCGAACCCGAGACGCCTCCCCCCCCCTCCATGCGCCCACTCGGGTAGGGGCGGCCCGCAATGCCCCGGGGCCTATTGTTTTTCAACACGACAGACCGCCATCCAACTGACAAATTTTGAGTGAATGACTGGCTATTTACCTTTCTCCCCCCCCCCAGAAAATATTAAATTTAAGAATACTCGTTGACATGTCGTGACAACAACAAATATGAGATTTAACGAATTGACATATTAGTGAATAGTTAGATATTTACCTTCCCTTCGACCCAAGCAGTATCATGTTTGAACACGTATCCTCATAAAAATAATTGGAAAACAAGAATTGTTAGATATAATTAACTCACAGAACGGTGTTAGTGGCTGCCTTTCGTTGTTCGTTGTACGATAGACGGAAAACAAAAATAACTGGGCAGCTCCAATATTGTGGATTCCTTAAAGGCGCATGTTATTAGTAATTGCTGAATGTTTCTCAGATATTGAATTCTTCTGAAGTCTCCCTTATTCAGCCTAAAGTAACGTATCTTCTCAGTTCACTGAATATATATGCTGATTACATTTCATTTATTCTGATGTAGTGTTGTAAGGCCATTGTGCTAAAACATCAATAGTATTTTTTTTAGTTCTGTGACCGGGGCCACAGTCGTGTTAGTAAAAAAAAATAGTATGTTACTATTTCATTTGCAGTCACACATAATAATGGCAATTTCACAAGAGTGACCATAAAAAAGATATCTGAAACTTTCATTTATAAACGTACTACATTTTAATATTTCACAATACTCTGGCCTATCCAGAGGAATTTCAGATCGATGAAGCGAGCTGTCTGGTGGCTCTCTGAGGTAGATTTTCTCTGATTTCCCCTGCCATTCCACCATTTCTCCGTACCATTCACTTCATTTCACTCCATTTTCACTATCTATTAACATTATTACTTCCTTATCGCTGTCAACTAAAAGCATTCGTTGATCACTCATAGATCTGAATAACCTCAGGAGAGAAAGAACACTTAAACTTTAATATAAATTTTAAATAAATAAGTCAACAAAAATTTTTCTTTTTTACTTTTTTAACTTGTGCATTTACCATTATGTGTTTCAATTTGAAAGTAATGAAGGCAGTTTAAAAGTAAACTCATTATGTGTTTGAGTGTATCTTTTGAGGGAGCAAAAAGGCAAACAATCTGCAGACGTTGTTTTTCTTTCTAACAACATAATTGCATGTCTGCACTTTGAAGAAACCCACTCACTGAATGCAATTTGTTGCCCGGGGTAATACGTGGGTTAAAACTCTATCCACGTCAACTGGTTATTCTTTTCTCGCTGCTGCGGTCCCCACGAAAGGAAAGTCTCTGAGGCTCGTACATGTTCTTTTCAGTAATTCCTCGTTTTCATGAGATACATGAATCACAAAATAAAAGGATACATACAGATTTCTTTTCTGAAGGTTTTATTTGCATGTCAGTTTTTCTAACGATGCATATAAGGGTCCGTCACATTCTTTGCTCTATTATTCTTTCATTTAAAGTGTACTTCGTTGCTCAATAATGGCAACACATGACAAACTTTTTTTGCCAGACAGCTGAATTTCAGTTTAACAGAGATTATTGAAATTTATCTGTCAACAGTACATCAATAAAATTGGTGCTCGGAATAGCTTCAAATTGTCTTTTGTACTCGCAATCTTATGTAATTTAGGGATAATTTAAAGGATTTTCTTTTTTTTAATGGAAAGGGCGGCTTGCTTGAAAACCCGCCTGGGATATGGTTGTCTGTGAGTTCGGTGCTGCTTCAAGTGGCGTCTAAGGAGGCTGCTCGCAGAGGCTTCGCCAAATTCTTGGAAGTTCTGGTGCAGAAGGTCGAAATCAAAAAACTGCCAAATATGGAATCGAGGCTTTTAAATCATATTGATATTGTACTCATCATATTATAAATTAGATTTAATTATTCCACTAACGAATGCATCATTTTCCATTTTATACTATAATCAAGATTTGTATCCCTGGGGATCTATTTTCAAAGTTAATTCATAAAATTTTCATTTACTTCGTAAACTAGGTGATGCACAACGTAGTAGTGAAGAAGGAATATTTGAGAGGAAACTCGAACAATGCGTGTTGCCCTTATATTAGTTCTATACTGTTGCGATTTTTATGTCACGTAGTTAACGAACGAAAACTTCACGAATTCATTTTGAAAACACGAGCACGAGTTAGGCGGTAGCTGTTGGACGAGACCCTTAGCTGACTACCAAGTGCGTAAACATTCAGACAACACTGCGTAGTTACTGTGAATGTTCTCTCACCGCTGTCCCACGAGCTTATTTCTTGGTTAGGGAAAGTCAAACATTATGACATTACATTCAGTTTCTTCATTATTTTATTGCACAAGTGTGTACTGTGCGCGTTTTAATCGTCTCTTGTCTGTTACAAAACGCTAACTGCCTACTTACTCAACTATTAACAACTAACTACCTACAACTCAATATTATATACGTCAATATTGTCATTCAATGAAATAGTACTGCTTAAAATGGAGTCATGTGTCCAAAGACTTTTAATTTTTTATTTCTCACCCTTACCAGAGAAGTAAACATAATATTTTTTTTGAAATGGAATTTGTTTTTGTTTTTTATCTACATATCTTTAAATATACCATACTTGCGCTCAAATAATTTTCTTGATTTTTTCTGGAATTAATGTTTGTACGAGTAACACAGCATTTGCTGCTATTCTCGATATCTGAATGACAGTTATTATTAATTTTGAAAAGAATACGGAAAGTGCATTTCAACTGCTTTTCTTGTTGAGAACAGTGTCGTCTCAGAAAAAAATGTAAAGACCAAATGTACACTTAGTACGAAATTTCAAGTAAATCTAATTTTTACAAAATGGATACAAAGAGAACATTGTACGATGTACGTATCGTTATATCTTATTATAATACTCAAATAGTTAGCAAACTTAACTACTAAACAACAAAACCTAACGGCCTCGTTTTGAAAAATTTCCCTAGCTCGTATATTAATATAAAGCATTACAACACGTTTATCTTTAATAACTACAATAATTCTCTCTTATCCATTTGAAGCAATAAAAAGAAACAACCGTAATGAAGTATTCGGTTGATAAATTCCGTGTTGGCAACAGAGATATTGTGGTAATCCATAATGATTAGGAAGGATCCAAGTGATATCATTCAGAAAGTCTTATAAAAATACATTTCTAATATATAAATGTATCCATTGAAGGTGTGAAAATAAAACTTTGTGGTTGATAACTCATGAATTCGTGCAAATTTCTTGGTTGATGTTTAATTTGTCACAGAATAAGATTCCTTCAAGATTCCTCTGAAGGAAACCCACCTTTATTGGAAGGCGGGGGTTCCTCATTTGGGGGGCTCTGACTTCACCCCTGAAGTTCGCAATGCAGTTCACTGGTTGCTACAGGATATCCCTCGATGTTGCTCTGTTAAGAGATCGGCGACAACAGTTTCGGAATTTCGATGTGTTTTGTTTATAACGCCGAATTGTTAAAAACCAATCTTCTTTATCATCAATGATTCGTGGTCGACATTTTCTTTATGAATGGAGACAAGTATCATAATAACAAAGGACTATAATAAATTTCAGGTATCAATAAATCAAACGTCCTTCGCATGAAAGTGATTATGGGTGAAAAATTAATTAATCGATTTTTTCGTCGATAAATGTACCCTATTATTTTTGTATTATGCAATCAGAATATAAAACTTTTGTTAATTCTTGTGATCACTTTTGACTTTGTTTTGTCATTTAAATCTCATTTATAAATTAATAAACACGACGACCCTCAAATGATTTCCTCCCCTCGTGAACATTAATATTAAAAGGTTAAGAACATTGATGGTTTTGGCGCGATTATTGTTCTCATTTCGAAGGCGCCATCGCGGGAGCCGAATCGCGCAGTCGATTTCCGCGATCGCCCGCCCTCCCCGCGCGGCGCTGCGGGCGCGACGGTGGCGCTCGCGCGAGTAATTGGCTGGACGAGGCGCGTTTGCCGCGCGAGCGAGTGTGAGACGCGGGGCGCCACGCGCGCACGCGCCGGGTGACAGCCCGCGCCGCCCGCGGCCCCCACGGCAACCTTAAAGGGACACCGCTGGCGCACAGTGCGTCCACAATGCCATCTGTCTCACGGATGCGCTTTGTGAGTACGGGGCGGATTTTAATGAAATGTCAATTTGAATTGTCAATGAAATGTCATTTTCCTATTCACTTTAGAACAATGCCGTGTAGTATAGAAATTCGTTTTATGGTATGACGAAATGAAATGGCCAATTTTATTTTTTTTCTTCATTTTTCGTCGATTTCGACTAATAAGTCTTTTTTACCCTTTTACGCCATTTTTACTGCAATTTTCTCACTAATCAATCAATGAATCAACCACCGAAGCCGAGAGGATTTAGTTGTGTGTGTCAAGGTGCCCTTCGTGTTCAATCGATGTGTTACAATATTAGATAATAGTTGGATTAACTCATCGTGAGGGCTGAGCTTTTACCATCTGTATGCCATACGATAATCGAAAGGCTGAACTTATGCGTGAATTTTTCTCCGTATTTCGTTCCATCGAATGTGGAATTAGCAATGAACAAACTGGTTCGCGATTCGAAACATGCTTTGCAATGCGTTCCTCTATCTGCCTGACACGCTGTGCCCTTGTACTACATCACAATGTGCGCTCGATTTACAAAGAAGGCCGTTCAGCGTTCGGGTTTCCGCTGTGTTGACCTACCCCAAGCGCGATTGTGGCCTGCCGTGAAAAGCATTTTCCTGCGCTCATATTGTGTGTGCTGGCGTCAGTGCGAACGTGCGAATGCAGTCGTTCGGTGCGGACTTGATATCGCTGGTCACGCTCGCGATGACGGACGCACCCTAGCAGTCCACGTCTGAAGGGTCGTCAGTTTGAGTCCTGCGTCTGGCACTGATGTTTGTATGTTGGTGCATGATGGGGTTTTGCCAAGCGACATGAATCACCTTTCATCCCCTTTACTTCCATTCATTTCATACATTTACATCCATTGTCCTCCCGTAACATCACTAGAGACCGGATTTTTATGTAATTACATATTTTTTGTCATTATACTTACCGTTCTCAAAATTATAACCTTGGCGAAATGTCGCCGTCCTAACACAGTATCCAATTTTTTCGTTACGTATTTAGTACTAAATTACATTACTAGAACAGTACTTTGCTATTTTCACAGAATATTTTTTTAATTATATCATCTGATTTCAATTTTAATGCATTTTTTCGAAAAAAAAAATATTTTTACAAAAATTACCATTTTCCGTACATTATTATTGCGTGCCGTGTATTTCGCAACATAAAGGAACGGTCGGGTGTCCTCACAGACCTAAGCGCCTGCTTTAATTATGTCAGAAGCGGGAGGTGCATGTCTGCGACTGAGATCATTTTTACCTTTAGGTGTGAAAAGTATCACTGGCGCCGCGTTTCGTGACCTTTAACCCTAATTTCCGAGAAACATTGGCAATCGCCAACGTGTAACACCGATGAGAAGGCTGCACGCTGCAGTGATTATTTGCTGGTCGTAGATTTCGCCAGTTTATACGATGGCTTCTATTGCGTCTAGTCTGGCTGCTAAACGGTTCTGGATGGCAATGGTCGAATTTTTTACTACTGAGAGGAAAGTGTACTCTCCATTCAATTTTAAAACGGTCGTATTATTTTTAAAATTTGTTTAGGAAATGTTTTTGTAAATGTAGCTTCATATTAAGTAAATGTGTTTCGTAATTAGAATATTTTAATACTACATTTTATATCCTATTTTACATACTTACTACTTATTCTTACTGTTATCATTACATATTTATGTAAATATTTTTCCGGTCTCTAATAATCATCCTCATCATCATCACCGTGAGGATCACCTATTACGACGTAAGTGCGTATGACAGTAAAAAGGAGACATGATCGGAGGAGTAGGGATCGAGGAATGTAACAGAAGTAATACACGGAAAAGAAAGAAGACCAAGATATATATGACGGAGGAGTGGTGGCCACAGTAGGAAACAGACGAGACGTAGACGAAAAAGTAGGAGGTGGTACAGAATAAACCATGCGTTCGTTGGTGTAGAAGAGTGGAATTACACGTAGGCACCTGGAATGAACACGGCACCGCTGACGGCGACCGAGGTTCCGTCACGCAATGGAGCACTACACAATGAGCCCCTCCTGCTCCATATTCCATCGCTGCGGGTGTTTGAGATGCAAACCCAACTCCCTCCATGCAGCTGCTCGCGTATGCACGTAGGTGCTTGTTCGTGTCAGGCCGTAATGGCACTCTCTCGCTAGCCCTACCCGAACATTGCCGTAATAGAATTTAATGAATCAGGAATGGAAACTACAAGAAATGTTTGCTGTGTGGTATGTGAATTTTGTTAAGGTGCAGTAGTAGATGAAAAAAAAAATTTATAAACTCATATGTATTTCTATATTCATGTGGTAATCTTGATTGTTTTATTTTCTCCCCCCCCTCTCTCTCTGTCTCTCTCTGTCTGTCTCTCTCTGTCTCTCTCCTCTCTCTCCCCTCTCTCCCCTCTCTCCCCTCGCTCCCCTCTCTCCTCTCTCTCTCTCCTTTCTCTCCTCACTCTCACCCCTCTCTCCTCTGCACTATGATCAAAAGTACGGACACGTGACTGAAAATGACTTACCAGGCGCCTTCCATCGGTAATGATGGAATTCAATGGGGTATTGACCCACCCTTAACCTTGATGACATCTTCCACTCTCGCAGGCATTTTTTCAATAAGATACTGGAAGGTTTGTTGGGGGAATGGTTGGGGGGTGGCCTATTCTTCACGAAGTACTGCACTGAGGAGAGGTATCGATGTAGGTCGGTGATGCCTGGCACGAAGTCGACGTTCCAATACATCCCAAAGGTGTTCGATTGGATTCTGTGCAGGCCACTCCGTTACAGGGATGTTATTGTCGTGTAACCACTCCGTCACAGACCGTGCAATATTAACAAGTCCTCGATCGTGTTGCAAGATGCAATCGCTATCTCCCAATTCCATTCTTCTTCAACAGTGAGAAGAACGATGGTGTTTAAAACATCAAAGTAGGCCTGTACGGTGATAGTGCCACACAAAACAAGGGATGCACCCTCCTCCATGAAAAATACGACCACACCATAACAACATTACACCATTTTGGATGTGTCCGGATACTTTTGATCACATACTGTATCACCTGTGGTCCCCTGTCACTTGGTATCGAGGTTCCAAACACAAACGAGTTTGTTTTCAATAGTTTGGCAGTTTTCCTATTTCCATAACCTTTTTTCACGATGATTTGCCCAATTTCCATTTATTTATTCATCCCACAAAAAATCATATGCGTACGTACTCATTTTACAGAATATGACCATATAGTCCGGTGGTGGTCATCTATCACAGTTGGGTTGTTATGAAATAAAATTATACTTATTAATGTACCCATGTATGGCCTACGTACAGGAGAAAAGGATGTCGAAGCAGACCTCTCAACAAATTGATAGCACACAATTAACGCGCGCTCCCTTTTTCCCCGGTGATCTGTCAGTTTCCATCTATAGAGCCCTAGCAGCAGCGATCTAGACTCGAAGCGGAGCCTCGGCTGGGCCGTCGCGGAGCGGAGCGGAGGGTGCCGGGGGCGGCGGCGCGGCAGGGCCCAAATACGCCGCGCGCGAGGGCGTTTTTTGCCTGCATTTGGGCCTCTCGCGCGCTCCGCCGCCACCGCCGCCGCCGCCGCCTCCTGCCCGGCGTCGCTCGGACCCAAATACGAGAAGGGCGGCCGCCGCGGCTACCGCGCGCCGCCGCACCGGTGTTCCAAATCTCCCGCTATTGCCTTAATTGGCGTGGAGGTAACTTCGCCGTATCATCGAACAGTTCTCGTACCCCCTCTTGTGTGGATTCAGCCGGCAGAGGTAGACTCCGCCGCCGCCGCCGCCCCCTCCTTGCCTTTCACTCGCCGTCGCCTTCGCCGCTGGGCGGCCGCGGCGGCGGCGGCGGCGCCGCTAAATCCGTGTCCATATTTGGTCCCCGCGGTGCAGTGAACGCCTTGCGCCACTATCACCGCCTCCGCGGCCGCCGACCGCCCAGGGACGCCCCGCGGGGCCGCGCCGCGCCGCTCGCCCTGGGCGAAACGCCGGGCGGGCCGGGCGGGCGGGCGAACGACACGGATGACTGCCCACCCGATCCGTTTGGCTGTCTCCAGAGATCAAACTCCGTGCCGCGTTCGTGATGTTGTTCCAAGCCAAGTGGTTGATAAATGGCGTGCATGAGAAGAACCGTTTTTAAAGCGACCTTATGTTTCGTGTGGTCTTAAAAACTTTAATTGATTTTCAACAAACTTTTTGATATAGTAAAGTGAATTTTTAGAGCCACTAAGCATCATCATTACAAATTGTGTTACACCATTTACTCGTACAATTTCTATGAGTTCTAAATTACGAAGGATTTTTGTTATTTAGAATTGTTTTTGTTTTCGATTAAGTGATATATATTCGATTAAATGGCCATAATCAAATACTCACTCATTAGAATAATTAATAGATAGCAACTCTTACTAAAAAAAATAATTATATCGAATTCATGGAAATTTAATCTACTGTAAAAGGGTTAAAGTATTTCCCTGGAATATTTTTCTGAACCAAAAGTTGGCCGAGTTCACTATAAAAGACGATTGATATATTTATCACGAATAGCTGAAACAATTTAAACAATTGACTCGCTATATGTTCAAATGTAGTGTGCAATATACACTTTATAATTAACACATCTTACAGTGAACGCGGGTAAAATTTCATTTCTCTTTCACCAATAAAAGGTAATGGAAGAATAATGGAAAAAATCACTTTATCGACTTTTATTTCCTTCGAAAAATATTGTCATGACGTGTTTATTCCGAAAGGAGGAAAGGGAGCAACTCTTTGTATTGTGGCCGATAAAAAGCGAGCTTCAAACGAACGCCCCGGTGTGCAGCAGGAGCAAATATAGTTATCGGCAAGTGGAGCACAACGCGCCGCTTATCTCCAAAGCGATTCGACGATAGCCGCAATAACACTGCATTTATCACGTCCTATTTTTATGGCTTCAACGCCAAAGCCGCTCCATCATCTCGCGAGGGAGAATTTCCTCTCCTGCGCTCGCCCTTTGCGTTTCAGCGCCCTCTGGAACCCTCTGCGAGGCTCACCCCGGGGCTGCTGCGGCGATGACAATGGCCAGGCGCCGGCAAGGGTGCCGGCCGCCCGAGGGAAGGGGCGTGTCCGTGAAGGGTCGGAGGCTGCGACAGAGCAGACGGAGCGGGCGTGCGTATTCGGTTTCCGTCTGGGAGACAGACTGCTTATTCTCACGAAGCCACACTCAAGACACGGCTACGAGATGAGAGCATATTTTTAATGAAGGAACGGTTATATTTGATTTTTGCTTAAACGGAACTCCTAAAAGCGATTTAATTTGAGAGAATGAATATAACTGGCTTCATATTAAATAATGTTTAATAATTTCAAATGCACTTATTTAAAACATTTTAATTTAAATAAATCCAATAAAGTAATGTTCATTAAATACTTCGTAATCAATTAAAAAATCGATTTGATGGAGTTTTTAGTGCAATAGGATTCAACCTTTAGAACTTCTAAAGGTTGCTGCTCCTCTAACATCTTGTCTAATAAAATCCCTCTCCCCTAATTCTTTTTCTGTATCCGGCCCCCATTTTAAACATTTATATCACACGACAAAACCTTGTACTTTTGTAAATCTTTGTATCGTCTTACCTACATCAGCATATCATCAATCATTCTTTTTTCAAATTAATTTTCTTGTTGTTACTGGAAGATGTAAAAATAAAAAATGTTATCAGAGAACACTTCTCAAAAGTGTGAATACCACCAGTGACTTTCTTCTCATTTCGAACATTTCGTATTAACTGCAGGAAATTAGGTTGGAAAATTGGTTGGAAGAATGGGATCCTACTTGTTAAACTGAATCAAGAACACCAATCGTTAGACATCTTTCGGCTTCCACATTTGAACAAGTCATCACACCGGAAGAGCGAGTCTCGCTGATGCCTAGTCCCAGTTGATTGAAGGCGATTACAGCGTCCGTGTACGAGCTGAGATCTGAGTCCGAGAGAAGGTTCCGCGAGGAAGAACACACGTATCACTCATCGCTGCAACCAGCACCGACTAGAAACCCGGCGCGGCGCCCCGCGAGGAAACGCGGGGTGTCAGCGCCCCAGAGGGAGCGCCAGCGCCCGCGGGCGAGAGGCATGCGGCGACGCACGTGGCCGCTTCCGCGCCTCCCCGCCTCGCCCCGCCTCATCCATCCCTGCCCCGCCTCAGCCCGGC
Source organism: Gryllus longicercus (assembly GCA_038098605.1). NCBI lineage: Eukaryota > Metazoa > Arthropoda > Insecta > Orthoptera > Gryllidae > Gryllus > Gryllus longicercus. The sequence goes on along the minus strand of JAZDUA010000406.1, from coordinate 767,249 downwards.
CCTCCCCGCCCCGCCTCGTTCCTCTCCATCCATTCCCACTCCGCCTCAACTCGCCCGGCCCCGACTCTCCCCGCCCCGCTCCGTCCCGCCCATTCCCATCTCGCCCCGCAACGTCTCATCCCGCCTCTCCTTGAACTTCCCCGCCCCGCGTCGCTTCACCCTCCCCGCTCCACCCCTCCCCGCTCCGCTCCGCCCATCCCGCCACGCCCCGCTTCGCCCCGTCACGCCTAACCCGCCCAGCCCTGCCCAGCCCCGCCCAACTCAGCCCCTCCCCGCCCGTTCCGCTAAGCCAGCCCCGCCCCACTCCGCCGCGCCCCGCCTCCCCCGCTGCGCCGCCAAATTGTTGGGCCATTACAAGGGAAGAACGACGTCCCCCTTCCAACACTTGTTAATCGAACATACTTCCAATACCGACGGAGGATATACGGAAAGTAAAATTGCAAGATTTTTGCACATACACAATGGCGTGTATTTGCATAAAACTTACAAGGAAAATAGTGTAGGTAATACACCATTTTTAAGATAATCACCATTTACCTCCATTTATTTTGTCAACCGTGAGACGTTTGTCATTCCTTCGTGGTAGAGGAGTGCCGCCTACTCCTTAATCCTCTTCCCCCCTTGGATTTTAACCTCGCCGTTATCAGGAAAGAGCTTTCGACTCCGACGTTCCTTTAGAGAACAGGTAATAGTTACTAGGTGCGAGATCGGGACTGCCGTGACATCAAGTCCTTCCCATAAACTGAAACGATTTCGTAATGAAACGCGGTGGTGCTCATGCCCTTGGCGTTGAGGTAGCGTAACACAACGCGCACTTGGCACTTGGCGGGCGAGGGAACACCTCAGACACAACGAGAGTCAGGGCGCCACTGACGTATTTTACCACTCGTTCGCTTCAGGTAGCTTCTCCCCATTCAACCCCCCTACAAAATTGCGAAAAATATATTTCCCTGCAAGATCTTTGCTTTAAAGAAATTAACTTGTAAGATTAACGCTTTTAACTTGTAGATATGTAGCAACCACTGTGATTGTTTACATTGGGATAACTATATTAGGAACACGACACGTAAGGACAACACGATTACATAGTAACATCCATGCCCGAGCCGGGATTCAAACCCGTGACCCTTTGAGACGAGGCAGCCACAGCTCCACAGCCTTAGCGACCTCGCCTATCCAGGCTGGCATCTCTGCGCTTTGTATCCTTACGTTCGGGATATCCCTCGTGTTAGTAGCTGCAACACAGACAGGCCTATTCCTCTTCGTACTTTTTTTCTCTCCCTTTTTTCTCCCCCGTCCAAGGGTGACATGTAGCGTGAGCTGCCTGAACGGCGCAAGATGAACACTGCTCCGCTCGGCGCGTGTGAGGGGGGGGGGGGAAGAGGGGGGAGGGGGCGTCCCGTGGGGGCGCTGCGAGGGAGGAAGCGACATTGTCATCAGCGCGAGGGCAGGACACGTGTTTTGCGCCACGAGCCGTGCGGAAGTTGCGTCAGTCATACCCGGTGCGGCAGCTGGAAGCGATGAGATGTCCTTTCTTTCCGCTATTTGTTCCCCTCTGGTCTGTGTTGTCTCAAGCTGTTCGTGTTGTCCGTCCTCCTGTTTCTCCAAGTTACTCTTTCCTGCAGCTCCGCTCAATTAATTCTTAACTGCTTAATGCTGCACGTTTCCCTGATTTATTTTCGAAATCTGACGCCCAACCATCTTCCTACGTTTCACACTGTTTTTTGTAGTTTTACTAGTAGTTCTTAACAGTTGCTGTTCGTTTCTATTTCAACTTCGATTCTCGTCAATTTCTTCTATTTTTAGTTAAAATTTTAAAGTTATAGTCTTACGTTAATTTAACGATTGTTTCTTGCTCCTTTCCCCAGTCCCGATAACTTCATGTGATGCTATTGCCGATTTTTCTTCCTTATTGGTGTCAATTTTCTTCTGGAAGAATCTAAAATTATTTTTTCTTCTTGTTAGTCCATAATTTTATTTCCCTTATCTTTCTTATAATGGTCTCGGAAACCTTTCATCCTTGTATCGCTCTGTTCCGCATCTTTTTCACCGGATCTTCTTCATGATCTTCTTCCGTGAACGTCTCCGGTCTAATTTACGCTCACGCATCGCGGACACCGCAATCGCAGCTTGAGGACAGGTTTGTCGGGCGTCAAACGAGCTCCTCGCAGTGTACGAAGAACAAGACTCCGCCGCCACCGCAAAGTTTCTCTTTCTTGCGGGCGGACGTTCGAGCACACACGGCGAACCGGTCGCGCGCCCGCCCCCGCCCTCCCCCCCTCGCCACGCGCCGCCTCGTCCCGCTGCCGCCCCACCCTGCTCCCGCCCCTTTTGCGATTATTTGGTTATGACTGAAAACTTCCAATGATCACAATACTGATTGTTGTATGTCGTGTGAAAATTAAAATATGAAATACCTAATAGTAACACTGTTATTCTTGTGTACGAAACAAATGCTGGTTGCACTGCATACAACGACCAAACTCTTTAGCCCCGAGATGACGTCTATGCCATTGTATTTCCTCTTCAAATTCACTTTGCGTGTTGAGATATTGCCAAAAAGTACGCAGAGTGCGTAGGGTCGGCACCTTATCACACTTATCACACCTTATTCGGCGAATTGATAAACTCGAATACTGTCAAATTACAATATATTGTATTCCACACGAATTTAATGTTGGAGGATGCGAATCGAGTTTACAAACATAGATGTTGAAAAACATCGATGGTTCATCGTTGATGTGTTTTGAACATCGATGCATGCTAACATGGATGCTTTGTTATCGATGCCGCATCCCCACTTCCAAGTGGGCCGTGGAGATGTCCGTAAAGTTAGCATGCCCACTTATCAAAAAATTGAAAAACTGTATCCCAGAATTTTGTTCTAATTAAGGACTAATTTATACCCAAATTTAAAAATTTTCTACTAATGCACAACATCAAAATATTCAACACTAAAAGTGGGTACGCTAACTTAACGTTAAGTCCTTAATTAGAACAAACTTGTGGTACATTTAGTTTTTATGTTTCATGGGCTTCTCTTGTGTGGTATGATAGCTTAACGTTGGGTTAGCGTAGCCACTTTAGTGTTGAATATTTCGATGTTGCGCATCGTTTCAAAATTTTCTAATTTGGGTACAAATTAGTCCTTAATTAGAACAAACTTCTGCTACATTTAGTTTTTATGTTTCATGCGTTTTTCTTGGCTGGGTATGCTAACTTCACGTTAAGTTAGCGTACCCACTTTTAGTGTTGAATATTTTGATGTTGTTCACTAGGAAAAAAATTTTAAAATTGGGTATAAATTAGTCCTTAATTAGAAAAAAAATTTGGGATACAGTTTTTCAATTTTGTGATAAGTGGGTACGCTAACTTTACGGACATGCCGTGGAGAGTACGCGTCAGAGGCACGGCGCGGCCGGTAGCTCTTCCCGCTGTGCGGCGCGGAGCCGCGTCCGGAAAGAAGGCAAGTAGGCTGCGCGCGCAGGTGGGCGCGTGCGCGCGCGCGCGCTCTCTTCCACGAAGCCCCCGCCGCCGCCGCCGACGCCGACGTCCCAGGGTCGACGCCCGCCTCGGCCTACTCTCGGCGCGACGCAACGCCCGCACCGTCTCGCCTCGGCCGAATGTGTGCCTCGTGCGCGCGCTCGAAAGGAACGAGCCGGGAGAGGGCAGCAACTGATGTGAATGGATTGGTCCTCACCGGGAGGTTCTGGGTGCGAGTCCCGGCGGTGGCAGGAGTTTCGACGCTAGCTACAGAGCTACGTCGAATTCAGTAGCTGTCTGGAGGAAAATTCTAGCAGCCGGCTGCTCTGTAGTTTTCCGGGTTTTCTCCGATCAATACCAGAGGAATACCGGAGCAGTACTCTAACAAACGGGCCACGGACTGTGCGTCATCTCTCCTACCTCTTCCTTGTCCTTTCCTCATCCCTTATACACACCCTTATGACTACATGTGTATGGAGCCCGATCGGAAATTTAGGGCTTCTGCCGGCTAAGGCGGTGCCCCACTTGCTGGGAGATGCGTAGTTGGGGAAAACTCTTATTACAGGGTCCTGGTACCGAAAAAGTTGATAAATCCACATGCTAAAAATAGAAAAAGTCCTCTAACTCGTGGGGTATCCATAATCCATGTTTTGTGGGTTCTAGAGAGCGAAAATCGATTGACGTCAGAACGATTGCCCGCCTGCCCGTCTGTTCGTTTGCATGAACAACATTAGCGGCTAAACTAATCAGCCGATTTTCTCCAAAATTGATATTCACCAATCAATCTGGCTGATGTCGGCCCCCTTGAATTTGCAACCGAAATTTTAGTCCTGGGGGTACTTTACATGAAGCTCCTGGGACATTTTCCAAATTAAATAAAATGGCTCCATCGATTTTGACTACATTTTGTTGTGGGCTAGTGTAAAGGTCATTTAAGAGTGCAGGTATAATTTGCGTTGAAAACACTTTTTTCACGAAAAGTGCAAGAGTTCAAAATTTTTCGCGGTCTTCCTAGAACTACTGTTATGAAGAGAGAAATTTTTTCTCTTAATGAAATCTGTTCCTTGAAGGTGGATTTTTAAATAAGGTCATGTACAACTTTCTAAAAATTTGAGAATTTTTCGCGTAATTTTGCGTGGAATTACGGGCGTGAAAGTAGGTGCTGTTTTAGCACCATTAGTTCTCTCTCTCTGGATCTAGATTTCAAACGCGAAGCTTATAAGATTTTTAGGAAATCTCGATTTGTCTAGAATTTGTCATACATTTTTTCTCCAAAAACTCTAGAACTTTCATGTATATTTGTTAAATTTTTTTAGACTATTCGTATTAATATTCTGAAAACATTAGAGAAGTTTCAATAAACTTTTGTTTTGAAGTTTTGAAATTATCTTCCCATTTTTCTATACATTTCCTGCCTTCGAGATATTCTTCGTATGTGTTTAAAAAAAAACATTTAAGTGGTATGAAACAAGTTTTACAAAGTGAACAAGATTTGAAGTAGAACATATTTGATAAACAGATTATCATTGATTTTATTATTTGATGGGACGTAATTGTTTTGTAACTGTTTGACAACTATTTAATTAAATTCAGAGAGGCGTGTATATTTTAGAAGAGATTTGCATTTATTACTGCTTTCATTGCTCTCCTTTAAAAACAGGATTCAAAACAAATGGCGAACGATTACTTAATTAATTTAATGATTCTAAAAACAAAACATACAATTCAGTAATAAATACATGTGATTTCAATCACAGGATATTTACGAACGATACCACAACACAAAGTTAATGAATCACAGCATAAATACGGATATTTGTTTCTACATGCTACAAACGAGCAAACTTTTACAAGTGAATGATAAAATCATATTACATGAATACGTTTTAGAAGAATGTTCAATTCGTCTCTCCGGTTCTAGTTTTGGAATGCATGAATTAATTGATGATTTCTTATAACATAAAAAACTTACGATTAAAAGCGTTTCGAGGGTATAGACATCAGTGAGCAGACAAGATAAAGAGACTATAAATATCTGAAGAAGTAGAAACAAAGTAGTAAAAAAGTGCAGCTGCATTTATTGCAAGAACAATTCGCAATTGATGAGTGGAACGGCGTTGTGCAGACATGGACATATTATTACCAAAAATATATTTGAAAGAAATAAACTTTCTTGACTCAAAACAGAACAAAACCATAGAATTGAAGGAGGTGCAAACGTATTAATACCTTTAGCATGAATTAAAGCATTAATTCATTCAGGCATGCCTTGAACGTGTATTTTTTTTTTCATAATTCGGCAGTTTTGTCATCATCAATATTTTAGAAAATTCGCATACTTTGGAATTATGGATGGAAAGGTGTTTAACTAATAATCTAATTTTTTTTTTAAAACTGAAGTCAGATAGGCACGTTACTTGGATACTCCGAGTTTTATTTTATCATCTTGAGTTCAACGAGCTAAAAGTATATTGTTATGTGTAGGGCATTGAGCGCATCTCGCTATTCATGAACTCTGTAATATTATTCCATATCTCCACAAAAACGTTTCGGTATCCGACGTGTTTTGTTCTTAACTTCATATATCACTGATAGCAATATTATTTTAGGATGATTTATTTGGGGTGAATACCAGAATTCGAAAGATTAGAACGCGAAAGGATGTAGGTATTGTAATGGCTTAAAGGCCTTCGGCCTAGCCACATAGGATCAAGTAAGCTAATTTGTTTGTAATAATTACCTATTAAATAAAATAAAAATACTATTTTAGGAGCATTTGTTTCGGTATTGCTGCCCTGGGGCAAAATTCAACAACCGTTCTCGTAGGAAAGTTGAGGCATTCCGCAAGTGGCCGCCGTTCGAATCCAGGGCGGCCGGTGTGGGCCGCGGCGGCGGCGGGCGGGCCGGCTAAGGTCGCGCAGGGGTCAGGGCTGGCGCGGGCGTCCTCGCGGCCCGGCGACCTCGCTTCGCCCATATCTCGCCCTCTCTCACCTCCTCCCGCCCTTCCCGCCACTCCCGCCCTTCGGCCTTCCCCCTCCCGCCTCTCCCCATCTCGCCCCACACTCCCCCTCCCATCCGTCCCGCCCCACCCCACCCCTCCCTCCCCTACCGCCCCCGCCCCCTCCCACCCCTACCGCCACTCCCCCTCCCCCTTCTTCCACACATTAGGCCGAATCCCACGAGAAGTTCGCAAAGCATGGGCGCCTCTGTCACATGTTTGAGAGGTCATCGAAGATCTTGAAACGAGTGTATACCTCGGCGGAGTTCAATTGTAACACGGAATCAACGACGATTCTAGCCGGTCCGGATGGCCGAGAACGCTAAGCAGTAGTGCCGTAGCGGTCTCGGACCGAAGGATCGCGGGTTCGAGTCCCACCTCGGGGATGGTTGTATTGTGTTCGTCCTTAATTAACAAAATGCACGCGGTAGATTAAGAAGATCTTGTGCCCTCCCCCCCCCCCCCCCCCGTCGAGACACTTGTGCCGCGTGGTGTAGTGTTTTAAGTGATTTCCATCCAGACGTTTTGGCGAATTAAAAAATAATCATTATTTGATCAAAAAATTAAAAATTTATTTGCATGAAGCAGAAACAAAGATTTTCAATTAAAGAGATGAGAATTTAAATTTTTAAAAAATGAAGAAATAAACAATATTGATAAAAGCACTCCAATGAATAATTCACGTTATTAGTCAACTTTACAGAGAGTTGTTGAGGTGGAGTGCAATAGTGCAGTTGAAGAGGTCAGTGCAGTAGTGATCTAAGCCACAATTTATGAAAACGGAGTAAAATCAAGTGAAAGATATGTAGTTGGGAAAATAATTAATGGTTACTTCATTCTTAACTTTAAAGAGGCAAACTAGTCAATCCAACAGAAAACAGGATAGTTAACAATTTTAGATAACAAGTAGTGTCAATAACCCATTTTTCATTTTTGAGGGGGTTAGACCGCTATTGTTTGCATTCCTTGAGTTATGGATTTCCCGCGTTAGCTATCTCGAGTTTCTGTGGAGTTTGCCTGCGCCCTCCAGTGTGCCCATTTGGACCCAGTGTGCGCTTGGGCGGGCAGGTGGGTACGCAGCCCGTCTCCGTCTCGCGTGCCCCCGGGCGCGCTGCTCAGCAGGTGCTCTCTGCTTTCCCCGCCCCCGCCCCTGCCCCCGCCCATCCCGCCCCCGACGTCCCGCCTCTCCCAAGCAACAGCAACGGGGCGCTGGTTTCGATTTTTCTTCGAGAAAGTGTGTGATTTTTCTCTTAGGAACGTATGTCTTTGTCTCTGGTCACACGTTGGTCGTCTTGCTGCAGAATAATTACGGAATTTCAATAACTTTCTAGTTTTTAAATTTCAAACTTGCTTCTATATCGTTCCATTTGCATTGTTATTCCATTGGTAAACTTTTGGAGGAGTAGAAAGGTATTAGTAAACGGACTTGGTGTATAATTTACAATATTAGGAGTATTAAAAAGTTCCTCAGATTTTACATTCTGGAATAACAAATATGTATGAAAATGTTTTTCTGCTTATTCAATCTAATTGTCATTCGAGGATTTCAACACTTCAAATTACAATACGTTTTAGTAAAATTTCTTCGAACGTAATGGATACTTCAGGAATTTGAACAAGTAGCTAGCTCTACAATAACAATTATTTTGATATTTTATTTTTGGATAATTTTTTATTATTAATGAGGCATAGTTCTGAGATGTGAGGATTACTATATAAGACTGAGAATTACGAGTTTTGAACTTTCGGGAATCTTGAATTGATTTGTTTGCTTACTGATACTCTACACCTTAGTTTGCATTCTTCTTGGCTGGGGCTCTTGGGTAAAGATGTAAGGAGTGATTAGTAAAAATACCTTAGGATAGCTGCTCTGAGATTGGTTGTGTTGGCAGTTCCTTTTTATTTTGTTTGAAATAAACCAAGGAGTTTTAATCATTGTGCGTAGAACTTTGTTTTCTACATTTGAATTTCTTGAATGTTTGATATGGCTGCCCCGAGTGGAATTTTCGAGGAATTCAGCTCTTTTGTTGCAGACAATGCATTTAGATTTTTGGGGAACAGAGGATCTAATAACTAGTTATTAGGATCAGGATTTAAATAATAATTTTCCTGGATGGATAACCGGGGGGAGATTAATAAAAGATTCTCAACTGACTGTTAGAAATCAGTACACTAATATTTATGAAGTCAATTTATTTTTTGCTCGTAAATTAATTCTATACGATATATAGGCACGAATACTATTTGTTTTTATCTACCAACACATGAGCCACTGACAAAAAGGGGCAGAAATTCGACGAGATTGGAAAAGAGTCCTTTGCAGCAGGCTCAGTGCACCTGGACCGTTGATGGCAACAGATGGTTTTTAGAGCTTGTGATGGAAGCAGGTGTTGTGTCACATGTTCATTGTGGTTCTTGGTAATTGATCGGGAGAGGCACGTGATGTGAATGATAAGTACTTACTATATAGCTAGTCATTTATATCTATTCCTGGGAAAATTGAAAAAGAACACCCATATTTATTCTGTCTGAATATATTAGTGTGAAATTTATTCCTATATTCAATGGTTTGTCATGTCGGTAATGAAATTGAAAAAAAAACTTCTCTTTATATCGACAGCCCATTAAAAATAGTGAGTGCTTTATTTCCTGAAATTCCTTATCAGATTGTCGCAATGTTAAATACAATCTTTGTGGGTTATCTGTATTACTTTTGAAGATAAAGTTAATTGGAAATAATACTATGATATGCCGTTGTATCAAATGATGAAAAAAGTTTGAAAAGGTGAAAGGTAACTGAAATGAAATTCGATTAAGCGCGGAAAAAGCAAAATAATTAATGATATTTCATAGTGAAGTTAAATAATTATAATTTCTAGCTATACTTAAGATAGCTGTAATATTTGTAGCAATGTATATTTTAATTTTAAAAAAAATTATATTTATATACAGTATTGACATTTTTCCTTTTCACTATTAATAAGTTTCCCTTAAAAAACTGGTTATTAATACTTGTGAGATAAAAAAAAGTCTTCATGTAAGGGGAAGTGATAGTCTCCATGATTCTCGAAAATATTAATGGAAATTGGGAAATTGAATTCAGGCAAAATTAGCTAGAAAAACGTGATTATGTTGTGGAGTTAAAAAACCATCAGAATTAATTTAAATAAGTGTTCATGAGATTTTTGTTTTTCATATTTATAATATCCCTCACCGCTGCTCGTTCTTGAATATACTGGGCGTTCTAGAGCAGAAAACAATAGGAAATGCTTGATACTGCGAAATACCTATATTCACAAGATTGAGTCGCTCTTCACAATATTGAGTAAATTTAGAATCAGCTTCTCAACGTTGATTATGTGTTCTTTTTCCAAAACTTGCCAGCCCTCGTACTACTACAATATTTATTACCGAATCGAATGAACATTCTCGTCATTCTAAAAGGGAGATATTATATTTCATGACGTGGTGCAAATGAGAATATCATAGTCTATTTTGAATTCAACAATTTGACGCGGAAAACGGTTACAATCTTCCGCCGGCTCAAACACTGTGGCGACATTGCACAAAACGGCGTGAAACCTAGTGATTACGTTTCAGCACGCCACGTGTAATCCACTCTGGTTATCGTAAGGAGCGAAAAGGCTTCCGCACGCACTCTGGTGTCGCAGCGGCAAAGAAGAAAGACGCGGCAGTGATAAAGACACTCGGAGTGTGTGACGCACCAAAGGCGCGGCGATAGTACAGCCTGGAAGACTCGATACGGCGGGGAATTTGCCACGCCCGAACACGCAAACAGGGAGTTGGTGAGGTGGCGAGAGGTGGGGACGAAGCGAGGTAGAAGAAACGGGAGTGGCTGCTAAGGGAAAGAAACGGGTTGGGATGCGGTACGGGACGGAGTACGTTGGTTGCAACGGGAAGGGCGAGGAGGGGGAAATGAACCGAAGGGGAAAAGGAAGGAAAACCCGAAATTCCTGATGAGGGGGGAGGGCGAGGGCGGTGCGGATGGAGAAGGAACCGCAGGGCATTGCCACTAACGAGACGAGAGGAAGAAGGCTACGTTGCGGGCAGGACTGCGCGAGAGGGTCGCCGGAAGGTCGGAGGAAGGGACGAGGCGGAACGGACGCTTCCGGCGAGCGCCGCCCCGCCCCGCACTGCCGTCGCCGTCGCCCCTCCCCCTCCCCCGCCCCCCGCGATAAGGCGCCCCACATTCCGGGCGATAAGCCGCGCGGGCGGCGCTGGGGCCGGCGCGGGGCGATGGGAGCTGCTTGGGGAACGAGGCCACGGCGGAAGCCCTGCCGGGCGTTCGGCCGCACCTTGCCCTTCGCCCCCGCCCGCCCAGCCCGCCCCTTGCCACTCCCTCGCCCGCCCCGGCTTCTACCTGACACCCGCACCCACGCCTCGGGTCGGACCCTCAGCCTCAGACAATAACGGAAGCTTTGTGGCTTTCGGTGTTGCCACTGTGATGCTTCTCTTCTTGCTCCCAGAAAGTTTTTAATTTATTACCTAAAGCAGTACACGAATATTTTGACGAAATTATATCTCAACACGTGTATATAGTGCTTATGTCAATTTCCAACTACATTCTGATTTTTAATTTCAGATTGAGGTATATTTCGCGTTTGCCTTGTATATCTATGTTTTTTTTTGTTTTTGCACCGCAGTAATCGTGAGGAGTCGAGAATTTATTTGTGTTGGTTAAGTACTTTAAGCTGCTGTCTTGCGACTTAAGCAGCTAGAGGAGGGGTCTTAATAACTAAGTTTAATATTCTTATTCTAAAGTTAAATTACCAGCACTTTGGCATTCCTAACTTACACTAAGAAGAGTTCTTAAATAATTACTGGAGAAATTGTTCTTTTTAGATATGTGAGTTTTTTTTCTCTACATTCACACATCATTCATACTTGTTTCATTATATACATAACAATTCATTCTTCCCATTCATTCACACTTCATATATATTAATATATATCTATGGAAGATCATAATAAGAATTCATTGTGAACACAGAATTTTTGGAAGAAACAAGTTCATATATTTATAAGAATTCAATTAATCTATACAGCCACTTACTACTAAATATATGGTAATGATAAAAAATTTCTTTTAAAGTGAGTAAACAATTTATTATTTCTATCCCATCCAGTGAACTTTATTTTCTCTGGATGGATAGGTTCTTTTACATTTTTTTTTCCTTTTAATTCGATCATGATTTGGGTTTGGTTTCCAAGTACATCCTCACCTTTGCGTGCGGTGACGTTGTGCATTCTTTCCTATGCCACGCCCACCTCCGCCGACGCCGCTCCCCGTCTCATTCGCAGATACGTCGTCACAGTCATTTCCGATTCCACCGCCCATTTGGGGCGATAAGGGCCCGGGTCGCGCCGCGCCCTCGCCGCTCCGCCCCACCCGGCGAGGTGCGCGCTTCCGCCCGCGGCGCATTCCGCGCTGCAGCCACTCCCGCAGCCACTCCAGACGCTTCCACCAGAAATATGAACGGGGTGGGTGAATGGTTATGCGAATAATAAAGCAAAAATGTCGGCCCCGTGGCGCAGACGGTTGCGGCAGCACCGTCGTCTGCACCGAGGACGCTGCAGGTTCAAGTCCCGCGTAGACAAAGTATTTGTGATTGTCCCTTCACCCCATATCATCATCATCATCATCATCATCATCATCATCCTACCGTCTCATAATTCACACTTCAATCACGGCTTAACAACCTTGACGTAATGTGGGATAGCAGTGAAAAGCTGACCCTATGGTCAGTAATGGCCTGTTTAATAACAATAATAATAAGACAAGAATGAATGATGCGTGAATTAAAATATAAATATATAACAATAAAATTTTACCAAGGAGGAACAAAAACAAAACATTAATTAGCATTAAGAAACAATAAGAATAATTTCTTTCAAGTTAGGCATGCCAAAGTGTTACGTGATAATTAAAAATTTTGATTTATGCTAAAATTTAGTTAGTTTTAGTTAATTTTAGTCAATAGTTTAAAAAATCCCATACGCTCTGCTGCTTAAGCCGTTAGGCAGCAGTTTACTTGTAAACCACTTTATCAAATTAATTCCCCCCTCCTCATGGGGTATTGTGGAGGGGAATTATGAAAAAAAATTGTCAAAGAAACGGGCGGAATAGCGTCGTATTCGGAAAAGATTTACGTTGATGGAATAGGATTCCGAGTTGTTAAAGGAAGGATGCTTTTGAAAAGTTACATTCTACAGCCGAATACGGTTGTAGTGAATCTCTGGGAACTACCAGTTTTAGTTCAGTACATCAGATGGTCACTATGTTCAATAATGCCAGAAGAAAATTAAGTTTTTCGGATATGATTGATATATTTTTGTTTCTCTTTCAGAGGAACAGTATTGTACCATTGCACTGCTTATTCGAAATTTAAATATACGGTATTTGACCCTAACATAAACGTTAACTTGTAACTGTTTTTTGTGTACAGTAGTACACCCACATCCTTCCCCACAGTTCGTGAAATGATCACGTCTGATTATACTTTGCTCGCACGCTGTGCTATATTTTAGTGCCCTTCAACACCTCTTCATTAGACCCTTAGAATACTTTCTTCATAAGTTTCCTCTTCATCGCACTCGTTTTCTTCTGTCCTGTAAAACCCATACACCGTATTCACGATGTCTTGGCCTTCTAGGCACATTGAATTCTATTAGTTTTAATTTCGTAGTCTCAAATGAATTGCCGTTCATGAAATGAGAAATTCGAACGGTGGAATGTTCTTTTAACCTTTAATTCACCATTAGTCCTGTAAACAACTCATAAGTCCAAACCGGCAAAAAATCACTTACCTAACTCCGTTTGTGTGGGCTGAACTACGGCGAAGAACGCGGAAACTTTGCGAAAGAATTCTCTTCGCAGGACAGTGCCGTTCGAAGAAAGGGCCGACCTCCGCCAGGAAAACATTTTTGGCGTCTCCTCGACTTCGTGGAAACCCCTAAATACTCGCCATGTTGCTTCTTAAATATAGTACATTTCCACAACCAATTCCTCAATTACTTGTGAAAACCGACGTGATCTCTGTTTGTAAAGTAAAATCTATCAAATAATGTTATTTATGACAATATCAAAGTAGTAATACATCACCTTCAAAATACGAGTGACGTAGTTCAGGAGTCCTGGATTTAAAATTCCCGGAAAAAATTATTGAATCTCCAAAATCTTAATGGATACTGCAGTTGAAATCAACAACAACAAAAAAACGTACTTTTATTTCCCCATTGTTGATTTGCGATGGATTTTGAGATTGGAGAACATTGATTGAATTTTTACCTAATAATTTTCATTGATGTTAAAAAAAACAAAAACAATATTTGTGCTAATATTCACACAGAACATATTTTACGAATATATCTGGCGTCAACAACGCGCTCTCATCCTTCTCGGCTAGCAGATGTTAAACAGAGATGTGAATACAGTCGCAGATGCCATTGGCCACGGGCTTCACGAGTTTCATCCCTTGTGGAAACATGCCTCTGCCATTTTCGAACCAGGAAACAGCTGCGCTGACTGTTTCCCGAAGTGGTGCCACGACACTTTCCAGACGCCGTTACATCCTCACGGTCACTACATTTGCTAGGCCAGATTTGCTGGGTCCACCTAGCTTTGAAATATTTTCCACCATCTCTATTTTGCTTTAAAAATATTTGCTCAATTCAAACATGTATTATTAAGTTATTGTTAATATTTAGGCAAAAATATACGTACTGGAGAATTATTTTTGTTGGATATTTCGTATTTCAAAACTTATTCGTGTCATTTTGTGACGTTGCCACATTTTTTCTCCATTTTCCCGTTGGACATAAAGTAGCTCTCTTTTAGAAATTTTGTCTTCATTTATGTATCTAATACCCAAAGTAGTCTTAAAGAGCATATTTTTGGGATAACCTCTATTCATAAAGAAGCAATAAATACAAGGTATTCCATTCAAATGACATAGTAAGCAGATTATGCTTTCCCCCTTACATCGCATACAGTTTTACTGATTTTTGGAGATACGTATATTATGAAAAATTAAATGATGCTTTATTTCTCGAAAAAAAATATATATGTAACGTATCAGAGTGTACATTTTAAAATTTATTTATTTTTGCCGGTTTGGACTGCGTCCTTTCAGAACCTCCCTTCAAGAGCTTGCATATTAATTATTTCTACAGAATTGGATTAAAGTTCTCTTGTACGCAGGATTGAAGTTGCGTTATTGTTTAATGTGTAATTAGAAATTTACAAATTAGAAAGTGACTTATTTGCCGTTATTTCTCATTAAAATGTTTCTATGCACAATAGCCCGAGGTGAAATTGAGCCATCTGTAACAGTTCAGCCCTGCTTGGCTCAAAGTGACTGCCTGCCCACAGGGCCACGCCCACCATCGCGACTTCCCCCTGGGCTGCCTATCGCTCCTGTGGTCGCCGCCACGTTGCCCCCTCCTTGAGCTTCTTCCGTTGTCGTCGCTTCCATTACATAGACCCTTCTGACATTTTCGAATAGTCAACTTTTTTCTCTCTTACGTTAACAAAAAGTATTTTTAAGTAATGTGACTGATAGGTGACTAACATAAATGAAGACATTTTAGTTTTAGCTACGATTGTTTTCTCTGCATTAATTAACCATAACTTTTAAGTGTAAGTTCATAATTCTCCAAAATTTCCAATAATTTTAAGTTTATAATTCTCCAAAATGTGTGATATTGCCTGATAGATTTAAGAATTATTGGGATCCTGCGGCTTTTCTTTCGACCCTGTAGTTAGAACTTCTAACTTAAAAGCGTACGGGGGTGCTTTTGGACTGCTGGAAATAGGAAAGCGTACTAATAAGAATAAAGAATAAAAGTAATGTTTATCGTACGTATGTAGAATTGGTTGTGGGCAGAGTGCGTGGCCCGTTGACTTCACGTCTCCTCCTTCACCTTGCCCATGCCCTGTTTTTTTTTTTTTTTTTTCTTTTTTTCTTTTGTCCCCTCCACAGTAACCCTGTGAAGGAGGGGAATTTATTTTCATAAATATTTTTAGATTACGCTGCTGCCTTGCGGCTTAAGCAGCTACAGGCGGGGCTTTTTCTTACAACTAACTTACAATCTAGACTTAAAGTTAACTTAATTGCACTTTGGCATTTCTAACTTACACTAAAATCATTTTTTAATACTATTTTATATATTCTACGTAAATTGTGTTGTATATATTGGAACATTATTATTATTTTTTTTCTACATTCACACATCATTCATACTATTTTCATTATATACATAACCATTCATTCTTCCCATTCATTCACACTTCACTTCACTACATTCACTGTGCCCATGCCCTGCCCATGCCCTGCAGCCACGCCACCGTGCGGGTACAGAGGAATTATTCTAAGATGGGACCGATCTAACAGGACGAGAAACAAATGAACGTCGCGCTGGGCGATGGCATTGCAAGAGATGGTGATAAAACGATTTACAAGTGCGCTAACTGTAAACGAGAACACTAACAAAATGAGTTCGTGGATGTCCCTTGCAGTTATAATGTTTTTTTTTCTTTTTTCCCCTCCACAGTAACCCTGTGAAGAAGGGGAATTTATTATCTATGAATGTTTTTATATTATGCTGCTGCCTTGCGGCTTAAGCAGCTACAGGCGGGGCTTTTTCTTACAACTAATTTACAATCTAGACCTAAAGTTATAATGCCAGACACGGGCAAGCAGTAGCTGGCAAATCGGTCCCTTTCTAAGGCGGCTCCACACATTCGGCATTCGCCGAGCAGCTAGCTACTTGCTCGCCCAAACCCGAACAGCTGATGTGTTCGGCGAATGTTCGCTACCTTTGATGTGTCCTAAAGACGGCTCCACACATTCGGCATTCGCCGAGCAGCGAGCTACTGCACGCTCAATACCGAACAGCCTAAGTGTTCGGCGAATGTTTGCTCCATTTGATGTGTCCTAAAGGTGGCTCCACACATTCGGCATTCGCCGAGCAACGAGCTACAGCTCGCCCAAACCCGAACAGTTGATGTGTTCGGCGAATGTTCGCTCCCTTTGATGTGTCCTAAAGGCGGCTCCACACATTCGGCATTCGCCGAGCAGCGAGCTACTTGCTCGCCCAATCTCGAACAGCTGATGTTTTCGGCGAATGTTCGCTTCCTTTCCTGTGTCCTGAAGACCGACACGCGGTGGATAGGGCGACGACCGAATGTTCGGCGCTCGGCGAATCGCAAGCAACCCGTCCACACTCCCCGGGATTCGACGAGCGGTTGCTCTGGGTTCGCCGAATGCCGCATGTGTGGAGCCGCCTTTACAGTCATCTTCTCGTCGAGGGTCTGCTGCACCTCCACCTCGTCAGCCGCGCAGCGGAGCAGGGATGGGGGCGGCGGGGGCGGGCGGACGCGCCTCCGGAAGCGGAGCTGTTTGACGCCACGGAGCTGTGTGCGCGCGCTTCCGCTGCCCACGGACGACTCCAGCGCGGCAGGCGACGACGTCCGACTCTCGTCTTCTTCCCGTTTTTATTGAGGTCGTATACGACCTCAATAAATATATTTAATTTTATTGTAAATTGTGTATTGTATTTTGTTTTAAAAAATTGAATCTCTTACATTACGTAGAAAACAATTAAAACTGATCTATAGTATATTCTAGAATCCAATTAAATTGACGCAATATCTTTCTTTGCCGACGGTATGACTTGGTTTGTGAAATTCCCTTGTCTATGAGTCCTTCCTTCACTCAACAATTGTCTTCTATCATAATGTTAGGTGGAACCACCATCACCAACTACTTCTGACTTGAATTACACAAAATTTTAATATAAGACACCAATAAAGTTAATGCAAATTGTATTACTGTATGTAATTTTACTTGTTGTAAACGGGGGGTGTCGCAAGCGTTACATAATTTTTAAGGGGGGGGGCTTCAAGTCGATGTTTCCGGTGTGATTAAAGGGGAGAGAGGGCAAAAGACACCGTATTTGCGTTACGTAATGTATAGCCGTCCTGAGGTCTTCATAGCGGCTTCACGAAACGACGCCCAGCTCCGTCTCGCCCCGCTGGATCGTCGCGCTCCCAATGACAGCGTCTCCGCGAGTGAGCCGGCAGGGCGGATGTGGCGCCGCGGCGGGCGGCGCGGGGCGGAAGCGGGCGCGGCGGAGGGCGGAGGGCGGGTGGCGCGAGGGGCGCCCGCTCGCCTCGCGGACGTGCGCAACACTCGGAAGGAAGCGGTCGCGGCGGCGCGGCGCGGCGCGGCGCGGCGCGGCGCGGCGCGGCGGATGCGGTGGCGGCGGCGGTGGCGGTCTGCCTCCGCTGCGACCCCTTGCGCGCGCCCCGCCAGGCCACGCCCCGCCCCGCCACGCCACGCCGACGACCCGTCACGCGGCGCGCTCTGGAGGCCGTTTCACGCCCACAAATCTTTTATTTATTTATTTATTTATTTATTTATTTATTTATTTATTTATTTATTTATTTATTTATTTATTTATTTATTTATTTATTTATTTATTTATTTATTTATTTATTTATTTATTTATTTATTTATTTATTTATTTTTTTATTTATTTATTTATTCGGATTTAGGGTCCCTTCAATTGTTGAAAGCACTGGGGCTCATGAGTGATGATGATCAATTGAGATGATAGCAAAAGTGGAGTGGAGGATTGTTGGATAGGACGTACTTGAATCTGGAGAACCTCCAGAAAACCGGTTGAGAGCTCTCTTTATCCATCACGTTCGCTGGCTGGGGATGGAATCTGAGAGCTCTGATTAAATTATTAAAAATCGGAGAATGGCGTTTTTGGCTTCCAATTCCGAATTAAAGATCTGACCATTACTTGAAGGATTAATTTCACTATAATGACATTCTCTATTCTTACTGAAGCTTCATGGCAAAAGCAGTATGATTCGTACATTAACTTTCAGTTGTGCAAACAAAATCGTCATGTTAGAAATCTCCTGATACGTTGACAACTAATGTAGGGTATTCAACCAAAGGGAAATATATCGGGATTGCTTAAATATTATCTTAATGATTGGAAACAGCAAATAATACATAGATTCAGCCGTCTATACATACATACATACACAGCGTGATAGCACTTATTTGCTCTCATGTGAAAAATTTCAATATGAGAGTTAAACGTTGCATGCATTTCCATAATAATCCTTAAAGATTTTGAGACTAAAAATTGTTTCATTTTATGAATCTTAGCTCACGATTTTGTGAATGTCTTCCCAATATGTGAGAAACAGCTGCATACAAAATGGAGATAACGAATGAACGACAACTACTGCTGGAATGTAGGACATATTTGGATGTATGCGATACTGAGAAGATGACGATAACAATTCGACCTTTGATCTTTATTCTCTATCGAACAATGACTTGCTTTATCGATCGATCTCTTTGCAACTTTGTCATTTGGAACGTGTAAACGCTAGCCTCTTTGCAGATAAGTATTGCTGGTTATTACAATAGGGAGTGTTCTTTGCCACATTCAACAACTTCCCTAATCGATATGCACGTAACTAAACCTCTGATGTGATCAGCAGGTAGAATTGTCTTCTTATTTAGTCAAACATTTTTCCGGCGTATATAAAAAATTGACTTGAAGCACGCTGAAACGTTCTTAGAAATTTCTTAGAAAATCATTAAAATATGAAAAAATAAGTGTGCTGTGCTTTAGAAATCTTACAGTGTTACAGTTTAGAAATCATACAGTGTTTAGAATACTAATTGTTTCAATAGCGCAATATATATCTGCTTTAAGTAATAATTGTTCAAGAACTTGAAAATTAATTTCCTACTCGTTCCATTAAAAATTCAATTTCCATTTCGTAGTAGAATGATTCCTCTGTAGTATTCCCAGATATCGTTTCCCATTTTACAAGTAGAGGCTTAATTTTGTGTTTCTTATTTTGTCTTCTCCCCCAAGAATTTGTCTTTAATTCTAAAGAGAGCCAAAAACAGTCCTGCTGATGAAATAATTCTGAAAGCTCTTAGCGGTGATAATATTTTTATAGTTGAAAAAGCTAAACGTAGTGTTTGGTTATCATCGTATCAGCATCAAACCGCGTTGGAAGTCAAATGTTAATTTCAAAGAACCTCATCCGTTAATACATGAGACATGACTCCTGAGTAAGAAAACTGCAGATGCGAGATAATGATTTTCATTTTGTCTCAATTGTCAAAAAGAGATGAAGACTTAAACAGTAAATATCATTTCGTTTTAGAAAAAAAGCACCATTGGAATATGATATTGCCCAAATCATCCCTTTCTGAAATGAGATATAATTAAATTATTTGCAATATCTAGCTTGATTTGTTTCTACTTCATATAGTTTTAGTCTCTTGCATGAGAACTGAGGCGTCATGTGTAGAGAAAATTTTCAAGACACAACTCATTGTAACGTACCACCGCGGAGAAAGCAGCATTGAGCACCAAAATACGTGTCAGCCACTGTCATTGTATAGCAAACTTTACGCATCTTTTCACCCCCGTGATAAAGGAATTTGCTGATTCATCTGTAAATTTTTGGCTTTCTTGCCGAACTTCGATTGGGGTATCACAGCTTTTCGCTCAACTTTTACATAACGAAATTATAAAGTAATAAAAAATGGAAATGATGTTTAAATTTAGGCTTTTTTGTGTTTAATCTTATTTTTAAATTACATTCTAATCGCCATTTTTCTGCAAAGGGCGAATGATTTCCGTCTTCCCATTTGAGCGTTTTATACTAATTTCATCGTCTTACGTGCTATGAAACCACACATTTCTATTTTAGATGTGTGAAATAATTTCGGACCAGATTCAAATAATAAGAAAATGACACATAAAAAACAACATTCATTTTAATATTTTCTTTACTTAGAACGTGAGTATAGCTTAAAGGTTTTATCATAATGAAATCACGCACTTATTTTTGCATTCGAGCTCTGCCATTGAGCATCGACTTCCTCGTCTATATGGACTTCCTTTGTTCTGATAAACGTTTTCCCGCCCACAATATCAGCATTTTATGAGTAATGAGAAAGCGACATTACATTTATAGCGCAGTCACATTCAACAGAGTTTATAAGACAAGAATTGTTCATTAAGCAACACCTATTTAATTGCTTTGCACGTGGGCAAAATTACTAGCCTCATTTACTTTTACTAGTGTAGGAGTGCTCCAGTGGGAGTCAACAGTACCGAGTAAGATTTTTTGTTTAGAATTATGAGCGCTTCAGTACGAGAAAAGAAATCGATTTGTAAATAATTAATTTGGTTGAAAATAATTAATTTGGTGTTGCATAATTTTTTTTTCTATTTGTTGTTCTTGAGCAGTGTCGTTCTACCTGACCGCATGTGTCATTTACTCCCATGGGAGCACTGCTAAGTAGGCAAAAGTCGGATTAAACTTGTCCTAAAATGCTAAATACAAATTAATACAAGTGTTTTTAATGGAAAATAAAAGAATATAAAGTTAAAATATTTTCACCTATTGATGAATGAATATAACTTTTTTATTTCAAAATTAAAGAGCGTGGCACCCTAAGCATACACTAATCCGCCCTTTTCAACTGAAACACACACTTCCTTCCACACGTTTGCCCGAGAGCTCGTCTCCGCCCGCAGACACCGGCAGCCGAGCCGGAGAGGAGCCTCTCTAAAGCCCGCTATACACGGTCATGTTTGCATCATTTTTTCATCATTTTTCTGTACAGAAAGTGGATGGAAAAAGGATGTGCGTTTGTTTCGGTACCGAAACTGGATGAACGTGATTCCGATGTTTTACACGATCATTTCTGCTCTGTATGTAATCGTGATGAAAATACTTCCTCCACACGCCGCAAAAAGCGCTGGAAGTTAAACAGTTGAACATCGAACGTACGTAAACAATTGCAATACGCGGGAAGAATGATCAGATGGTTACGTATTCGCAGTGAAGGTGGTAGATAGTCGTGTGAAGTATTGTGGTTTTTGATTTTGAAATGGAAAGGAAAGCAATGATCGCTACGGCGGCAGCTCACATTGTGGCTTCAGCTATAGTAAAAGCAGAACGTAAAAGAAAGAAACGCTGTACTTGGGTGAAATCCTGGGTGCAGAAAAGAGACTGAAACTTCGTCGAAATTAAGAGGAAGTAAAAATCGCACAAATGGCGTCGCTGAACACTCAACCTCACGAAATCACAACCAAAACAGCACAAAACGCTCTAATGTTCGAGCAACTCTCCAGGGCACGGAATCGAAGAAAGTTCCATAGAGTAACACCAGGAGCGCCATAGTCAAACTGGATGCAATTTGTACGGAAAAATGAAGCATGCTTCATTTTTTCGTACAAATTGCATCCAGTCTGGTCCGTAACTTGTCTGTATCGACGAGAAATGATGCAAAAATGACCGTGTATAGCGGGCTTTAGAAAGACTCTCTCTTTCTTGTAGTCTTCGCCACCGCCTCCACGACGGCTTTTACCCTTAGCCGCCCTCGCGTCAGCCGTTGTTCCCGGAATTTTTCTTCCGCTCGCGCCTCGCTGCGCCCGCCCCGCCTCTCCCAACTCTCCGCCCCTCCCCCGCCCCACTCCTTCTAATTCTCACTGCGCCCTTCCGAGCTCTGCTCCTCCGCTCCAGCCATCTCCACTGCCCCTCTCCCGTCCATCCCCTGCTTCACCATCCCGCCACGCTCCGCCCGCCCTCCCGCCCGGCTCACCCGGCCCACCGTTCCCGTCCCGCCCCCCGCCCCCCGCCATCCAGCCTCCGCCAATATCGCCCGCCTCACCCGCCCCGCCCGGCCCGTCACACCCACCCGTCCCCTCCCTGCCCGTCTCCGTCACACCCAGTCCAACGGCCCCCCTCCTCGTCCCGTCCCGCTCCGCGCCCCGTCTCCGACCCACTCCGCACCCCGGCCCTCCGCGCCCCGCTCGCCCTGCTCGCACCGCCATCCCCGCCCACCATCCTCGCTCGCCATCCCCGCTCGCCCGCCACGCCCGTCCGGCCCGCCCGACCCGTCACACTCACCCCTCCCCTCCCTGCCCGTCCCCGTCCCACCCTCTGACAGCCACGCCCCGCCCCGCCCCGCCCCGCTCCGCGCCCCGCCCCGTCCCCGACCCACTCCGCGCCACGCTCGCCCCGCTCGCGCAGCCATCCCCGCTCACCATCCGCGCTCGCGATCCCCACTCGCCCGCCCCGCTCGTCCGGCCCGTCACACCCACCCCTCCCCTCCCTGCCCGTCCCCGTCCCACCCTGTCCGACAGCCCCGCCCCGTCTCCGACCCACTCCGCGCTCCGCTCGCCCCTCTCGCCCCGCTCGCCCCGCTCGCCCCGCTCGCCCCGCCCTGCCCCGCGGCGTCGAGACGCCTCGGAGGGAGCTCCTCGGAAGGGGCGACGGCGTTGCAACCCGAGACGCGGGCGGCGCCGGCACGCCCTCGCCACGCTCGCCCGGGAGGCGCTGCGCCCGGGACACTGCGCGCGTTATTTGATTTCCCCTTGCGCGTGACGCCCGCCAACTGGCGCTCCACCACGTTCTGCCTTCACTGGGAAACAAAGGAGACAATCGATTCTGTTGTCTAGGGCCCGGCAGAGGGAGCCATTTAATTCCATTTTGTAGTGTATATGTTAATGCAAAAACTCAAAATACGGCTAATGTTAGGAGTACCGGCTGTCCCATGTTAGCCGGCTGTCCCATGTTAGTAGATTTACTTGCATGTAAAAGATCCTCAAGCCTAAATGACGCCTCTGAGCTAAATTCAAATCGCCTATTTCTCGCCCAAGAAATACCTCCTTTCTCTGCTAGTTGACGACAGGAGCGTAGCGAAATTTGCGTGGTCAGACGGAAGAGCGGGCCTGATGGCCCGAGTCTCGCCACGTAAAATAAGGCAAGTTCAATTCAATTCAATTCAGTACCCGATTAATTCTGACTTTAGCCAGACGTTGTGGATAAAGGTGCGTGAATGGCGATGAATTGATAATTTGGAATTTTATTCGCTTAATGTTGGTAATGGCATCAGGATGTTGACTGACGTAAGGTGAGTGGTCTTGGGTGTTCGCTAGAATTTTTGGGGTTTATGAAAATGTTGAAAATTATGCGTTAAATTTACTCAAGATTATTTTAGGTAATTCGCGGAGAGAGAGGCTGCAAACTGTAGTCTCGAAGCCAACACAGCAACTCGTAGCAAAGCGTTCACTGAGGTTTAGTGAGATTAGATGAGATTAGGTTAGTAATTTGAAATCGATATTTCAATTTTACTTAACATAAAGCCCCTGGGACATTTTCCAAATTTTAAAAAAATGGTTCCATCGTTTTTGATCAAATTTTGTTGTGAAGGATGTTTAAGAGAATAGCGCACGTCTCATGTTCGTTAAAAGGCCTGATTTTTCGAAAATTGCAAAAGTTCAAAATTTTTCCGGCGTCTTTCTACAAGTAAAATATTAATGATTCCGAGTTTTCTCGTAATTAAAACTACCCCTTAAAGATAAGAAATAAGGTCAATGACAATTTTTCGAAAATTTGGGTCCTTTTCGTGTAATATTGCGTGAAAATACAGAGAAGAATGTACCTGCTGTTTTAGCACCACTAGTTTACTTAAATCCGGAATTAGTCAATGGTATTCTCACGAACCTTCCTCAGTATGTTTTGACAGACTTGTTTTACTTTTCTTGGTTAGAATGCATGAAACTGACTTTACTACAACGTTTTTATAATTTCGGCTTTTTAAGCTTTTTATAAAATTGAATCAGTATGTCCATTTAACTTGAAATTTAAATTTAGACTTAAAATGAAACTTTTCATTTAAATTTAGACTGTTCTATACACGCGTGGTACCTACCTATTACTTTTCTTTGATTTTTCAGGCGGTGGAAGCATTTTTGTATTTCTATTTTTTTTTTTTTTTTCATCTTCTTTGTAATCAATGTAGTTTTCAGTGCGGACGCTGGAACTGGGTTTATGAGTTTCCCCATTCCCATATATATCTTTTCGTAACAGTACTCGCTGGATATAAACTTTCAGTGCATGGCAAGGGATTTCCGAGCGAATCGCAATCAGGAAGTTTGTAAAGTGCTGGAACACATTCGTATCGGATGGAACTTAGTCAAGATGTTTGCTGTGCAAATATTGCAATTGACGTCTGCAGAGTTTCAGTATCTTTAGAATCACCAGTTATAAGTTATCACAAGGTATTTGCAAAACAATAAATCTGTCGGAAGTGCTATTTCATTGATTTAGACTCTGTGTGCTTTAGAGAGATAGATGCAATTTATACGAATGTAATGACTGAGGAACATGTCGGTTCATCTATTGTGCTTTGTCGCACTCGGAAGCGAGACACTCTCGGAGAGCTAATGAAAAGCAAATGAAGGCAAGGACAAGGAGTGGGACCTCGTAACTTCGTCTTTCTCAAGCCTACAGGTCACTGAGTTCATTTCAATGCACGGGCACTGCCAACTCGTTAATAAGACTTAATGCAAGCTTAATCACTATCTTCGTAATCTCGAAAACACAATGATATAAACAAACAAGTAAATGAAATTTAGTGAAGTTTGATATTATATGTTTGTTGTGAGAAAAATTCAGAATAGAGCATGGCTGTGATTTATTTGGAATGTTAATTTTCAACATAAAACTTATAAAACTTAACTATAAATTGCAAATACAATGCAAACAAACTGTGGAATAGTTACTGTAGTTTACAGAGAACATTATTATTTATCACAAAATATTGTTCCTCAGAATATTATGCAGAAAAGGTGTATCTCTGCATATTTTGTAATATAAGTGTTTAATAGTAGATTACGCAATTAGTTTATAATGTTAAGCTTTATTGCATGAGTACATGGTTTGAAAACGAGCGACTTTAGGAGTGAGTTTTGAAGTTTGTACGAATGTAATAAAGCAACAGTATAAACGAGTTGCATACTATATTTCTTTGCATAACAGCATTATACATTTATAAGAGAATCAAATTTAATTTTGCGAAACCACTTCCCTGTGACAACTCTGGTATTTGACATCGTGCGAGTAAACGGTGGTCGGTTGCTCCGTTTAGCTCTCCCGATTCTCTCGCAACGATTGGCTTAATGTGTGATGACGCAATCATTCGTGACATAAAATCTAATACGTCATGATTTGTGCCGCAAAATGCCCGATTATGAACGATTTCTTGCAATAGAAAAGGTTCTGGAATACAAAAAATGTGTTTATTGCACCATTACCAAGCCCTCCAAGTACACTTTGTGGCTGACAGTGCATCTTCCGTATCAGCCACGAAGTGATCGTGAGGTGCATTCCTTCCCAAGTGCAATCGCGACCGCTGCTGCATGAGCGGCGCTATCTCCGCCCGCCGAGTGGCGAGAGGCTGCGCGAGGAGGAGGCGCCGTATCTGCCGCGCCAGCAGCTGCGCGCCACCCGCCCGCGGGCGCGCGCTTTCCGCCTGCCACTTCCGCCCTCTGACTTCCGCCCCAGCCCCGCCCCGCGGCCCACAGAGACCCTTTCAGATCAGACCCACGAACATTTTGTAAATACTACTTTTTTTAACATTAAACCACGGAAAACTATCGATCAGGCAGCGGGTCGCTAGAATTCTCCTCCAGACAGCACCGGAACTCGACCTATCTGGCTAGTCCGTCGGTTTCAAACCCCAGGTATGAATGTGTTCGTGAATTCATTGATTACTAGTGATTCCGGACGCGTCAACGGCTACGGTCATTAGTCCCGTAAGTGTAGTGCTTGTGTTTTGGTCGAGAGGTGGCGGCGATGTTCGCCCGCTGGATGGCAAAATCCGGCACCGACCTACCGTCGGCTAGCGGGGTTTTCCCCAACCAGGTATCTCCCACCTGCGGGGCACCGCACCAGCCGGGACAAGCTAGAAGTGCCGACATGTGTGGTAGAGAAGTGCATGTATGTGTGCGTGTGTGGGGTAGGATAGATCGCGCGCAATTCGTGGCCCGTTTGTTACGGTACTGCTCCGTCATTCCTCTGGTGCTGATCGGAGAAACCACGGAAAACTACCGAACAGAGCAGCCGGTCGCTAGAATTGTCCTCCAGACTGCACAAGAACTCGACCTAGCTATCTGCCAGTCAGCCACCGTCAGGCTCGAACCCCACCCAGGACCTCCCGGGTGGAAGAACTGGAGTTGACATCAGTTGATGCCTTGAGCTACTCCTCCCGGTATGAACATATTCGTAACGGGAATAATACTTTGGATATGATGATAGTAACTATATATGGTAATTATTTTGAATAAATTGAGTAAAATTGCAAAAAGAGTTTCTGCTGCTCCCCGGATCCGCCACTGGCTTCACCTGACCCGTTCGAAAGTGATCGTCGGGTTAGGGAAGGGGGAATGTTCTCTTCATATATTTTCTCGTTTTGAATGTACCAAGAAAAATATTTGCGTTGGTGTTGAGGAAACTTTTTTTAAATTACTGATGATGAGGAAATTTACATTGATCGAGTGTATAACACGCGCTCTTAAACAATGCCTAAACGATCTAAATCGCTCAGAAGAGGAACTGGCAGTCTTTCCTCCTCTCTCATGCGTCTCATTGCAGCTCAAGGAAGGAACTCTTCCTTCCTTGATCTGCAATCCACAGGCGTCTCGTTCGACTAATTCAATTAGTCGTGTCGTATGCCAGCATGAGTCCGGACGAGGGCTGAGCTGCTGGACCAAGGAGCAATCCCGCAAGGAGGACTTGCGGAAGGTCTTGTGATCGGACAAAGCAAACCCTCAGATCTCGTCCCCTAACGACGCATGGAAGCTAACTTGTATGAAGTTGTATGTGGAAAGTTTTTTCATCTTTCCTTCTATTGAGGAAAGGGCACGAACTTCTACTGGCGTCCAACGGTCCTCGCGACAGACGATGGAAAGCGAAGGCATTGCAAGCCACGTGGATCTTTCTGCCACCACCTGCTGTTTTTTTTTTTTATTTATTCATTAGGTAATAATGCCACACAGGAACGAATGGTATCTGCATGTAGTTTCACGAACACAACGTATTGTTCATTGGGGTTTTGTAACAAAACGACAGCAGTAAAATTACGAACAATGTAACGGCACATTGTGATGGTGATCGAGGGAGAGGTTGGTTTATTTTCTGAGGTACTGTGAACTTCTCAACGATGAAGAGAGACTATTCTTAATAAAACAATACTCCTCCTTCAGCAGGAAACCGAAGGAGGTTATTTTTGCTTCCCCCTACCCCCGGGGGACCTCGTGAATCACTTGGCAACCCAGAGCGAATTGATCGCCCGCGGTGCGTCAGCGAAGGGCGGAGGGGGAAGGGGCAGGGGAATCGGGAGAATGAGCCATCGGGGCGCGCCGTGCGTCGCTGTGACGAAGCTCGCGTGCGGTGGCTGCGGCTGCAGGGGGAAACGAGCGAGGGCGTCGTCAGCGCGGGGATGGCTGGGGTCAATGCCGCCGCTACAGTGCGATTTATTTATACGTGCGTTTGAAGTAAATCGGCTGTTGATCGGCGGTTTCATCCAATCTGAAGCTTATATGTCGCTAAAGTGACGTCACTATGGTGACGTTCAAGCTTCCGGTTGGGCGAAACCATCAACAGATGATTTACCTCAAACGCACGTATCAATAAATCCAAGTATGAGCAAGGGCAGACCTGGGACCCGTAAGTCAATGTGCCTGATGATGGAAGTGATGGGAAGAAATTAATAAACAATTTAAAAAGAAATTAGAACTCGAGAAAATCGTTATCGTCATTTTGCACGTCGCGGTACTGTAATTTCATATTTCATAAAATTTGCAAATAATTTTTTACCTTGAATAGTTAATTATCGTCGTATAGACTTTCACATTTTTAATTTTTTTTTGGGGGGGGGGGTCTGTGTTTCAGCATTGCGTCGGGCCCAAAATTCTCTAGCTCCGGCACTGATGGGGGCGGCAGGGTAGGTGGGAACAAATGGCTGCAAAGCACTCTATACGCTTTTAAAAATGTTGAAAATGAGGAAGTTAATGCACGGAACAGGAAAATACTTCTTTTCACTTCGGTAACAGTTTTTGATGGGTGATACTGAGTCCTAGACCTTCGTGACAGGTTTAGAATTCTGCGAAATGTTTCTCTACGAGCTAAAGGAAACCTACAATTTTCTGTCCTTCCTTTTGTCTTCAAGTTTTGTCGTTTAAATGCAATGTTTTTGAATATAAGTGAAGGAAAATCTGATTGACACCTTGGAAACTGAGAAAAACGTACTTCACTTAAAATTAACATCTGAATTTTAAATCCCGTCGAATATTCAACGGTTTAAAAGAAATAAACATGTGTGAATGTTCGGTGAATGCAAAAATTAGATTCTCAATTGTTAATTAAAATATCATGTTGAAGAATCATTAACTTCAAGAATAATCTTAACATGAAATTTGGTATGCAGAGGTAACATTATTAATGATAAACTACTACGCACTGTTACGAAATTGCATTTTAGCAAGAAGTAAGTTAGTTTTAGCCGGTACGTTTAAGACCGAGACCTACCTCTAGCTCCTTAACCACAAGGTAGTAACTTAAGAATGAATAGAAGTCAATTAATTCCTGTACTGACTGTGAAGTGTGTTCCTGTTCTGTGAAGGAAAGTCAAGAATATTATCAGTAGTCACAAAATAGCTTCTACATAGCTAATGCAGGTCACGATCAGTAGAAAAGTAGGTATTTGCTAAAGTAGATCAGTGAAAATATTTGCATTGGGAATTTGTGAGATCTATGGATAAAAATGAACATAATCTTAGTGTGTGGTGGGTGGTGAGTTTGTTTCTGAGAGAAAAAATTACGGATAAATTGGAAACTACAGGAAGTTTGCAACGGGCAAGGAGTTTTATGAAGGCAGAGTGGTGGGTGGAGCGGGTCGAGGGGGTGCGGGCCGTTTGAAGATGGCAGAGTGGTGGGCGGCCGGAGCGGTTGAGGAAGACAGAATGGTGAGTGGTGGACTAGATGGAGCGGGACGTGGCGATTGAAGAAGACAGAGTGGTGGGCGGGATGGAACGCGACGGGGCGCGACGGGGCGGAGCGAGACGGGGCGAGGCGGGCCGAGCACGGCGGGGAAAGACGAGGCGGGGAAAACCGAGGCGATTGAGAAAGGCAGATTGGTGGGTGGGGTGGCGCGGGACAGAGCAAGCAGGGCGGGTCGAAACGAGATAGGGCGGGAGAGGGTGGGGAGGAACGGGGTGGGACGGGACAGGGCAGGGCGGTTGAGTAAGGCAGAGTGGTGGGTGGGTTAGGCGGGGCGGGGCGGAGCGAGCAGGGCGGGGAGAGGCGAGGCGGGGGGAAGTGCGGGACGGGGCGTGGCGAGAGGAGCGGGGCGGGGAAAGGCGGGGCGGTTGAGGAAGGCAGTGGTGGGCGGGGCGGGGCGGGGTGGTTGAGGAAGGCAGAGCGGTGGGTGGGGTGGGGCGGGACGGAGCGGAGCGAGCAGGGCGGGGAGAGGCGAGGCGGGGAGGTGCGGGACGGGGCTTGGCGAGAGGAGCGGGACGGGGAAAGGCGGGGCGATTGAGGAAGGCAGAGTGGTGGGCGGGGCGGGGAGGGGCGGGGCGGGGAGGGGCGGGGCGGGGTGGTTGAGGAAGGCAGAGCGGTGGGTGGGGCCGGGTAGGGGCGTGGCGAGACAATCCGCGGCAATGAGCGCCAGTGCTGCTGCCGCGCCCCGGCGGCGGAGGGAGCGAGCGGCGCGCGGAAGTCGAGGGCCAGGGGAGACCGCTGACTCACCGCCGCCCCTCCCTGCTCCACCCCGCTCCGCCACGCCCTCGCGATGGGTCGAAATGGGCTCGAAAGGCCCGCAAAACGGAAACAAATTGGTAATAAATAAACATCGATTAATTGCGCATGTAACTGCGTGGGTGCCCCGTGGTGCAAAGGTTAGGATGTTCGTTCTCCACCGCAGAGAGCCGGATTCAAATCCTGGTCGACCGATGCGGCATTTGCGGCGGACAAAGCCGGAACGTGACAGGTTTTCTGGAGGTTCTTCCAATTCCCTTGCCTCTCGGTCCTTCCGTGTTTCGTTATAAATATTATTCCATTACATCATCAGAATCACCTATCCTTCAAATCATTCAACGATTCCAGCTAATGGCATCGTAAAATAATCAAATCATTCAACCATCAGGCGTTACTATCATCAAATAATGAAGAATAGTGCCCTTCGCTTCAGAACCAGATGTGTTACCACCTCTGTCTTTTGACTGTGCATTTGAATACACATCAGACATACAATCTTCCGAGCACAAATAAACGTAGTACATTCTAATTAACCAATTATTTTTCTTATTGTTAGGATCAGGGGACCAAATTTCGTATTCTTTATCTTCGTATGTCTGTGTACGTCTGTCAGAAGTTGAACTGATAAAAAGTAAACCAGAAAAGAACCGAAGACATGGCAATGGTGATGGATGCAGTGAAGCTGATGTGGACTACATGTCCCAGACCTACCTTGGTCGAAGGCCCTGGGACGTGTGCGCGTAAGAATCAAGGCGCGTAATGTATGAACGAAAAAATGAATTTCCTTTAGTCTACACAGTCTTTTAGAAAATGATCATTTATATGAATACCAATTTGTAAAAACTGTTATGTAAAGATGCGTAACTTTTATGGTGATAAAATGTGACTGAACGAATGCTTTCGAGAAGGGGCTTTTAATTAAGTGATAACAGTTATATTTTTAATTGCAGTAATTTATGAGTACATTAACAGTTGCAACATTTAATAAAACTACACGAAAGAGGACACAGTGAATTTCATGAGAATGTATTTGCATTTCGTCATCCAAATATTTCTTTGAATTCTCGACAATTCGAGGCTCGATTATTTTTATTTCGACACGTATTTGAGTTACGTGCAGTGAAATTGAGATGACGAAGTGTAATTTTGGAAAATGGCCCTGATGAAGGCGTGGTATACGTGATCACGACACGTTGGCGAGTAGATACTAATATGCGTATTTATTTGAACTAAATTATCTCAAGAAACGCATCCCGTTTGTAATTTCAAGAGGTCACTTCACGCAGCATTGAAATCTGTGCTTGGAAAGTCCACTGTGGGCGAGCTTCGGGATCTGCCTTGTTCTTTGGCTGAATCGTTTCGGCCCAGTGTGCGTACACCCCGCGGAGTCCGGCGCTTCGGACGCCCCTCGCTTGGCCAAGAGGGTTCCCGTCCCTCGCTCGCCCCTCTGGCGGCGGCGCCGGCAAGGCGCGCCGTGGGCCCGAAGAATGCAGGCGCCACTGCCCGGTCAGGCCCCTTCGGCCCATTGACAACCACTCCGGCGCCTAGCCGCCACGGACGCTTTGAGCGAAGTCGGCGCCGAGGCGCGTAGTGTACTGTACATAGTGTCGTGTGAAAGTGCGTGTTTCAGCTATGTAAATAAGTGTAAATAGACCTTAGCACGAATGGATGAGTGAACGAGAAAAAAAAAATCACGTAGACTGTCGAAAACTATAGCAGGCAATGAATCTTAGGTTACCGGCCAAAGCGCCGGCTTCTTCTATAGGTAAGTTAGGTAAGAAGGAGCATGTAACTCCTACATGTCATTAAACAGGTCTACTGGCGGGGAAAAGCATAAAAAAACCAACAACAACAAACAAACATATGCTCTGCTTATCCAGAAGCAGCCGTGCACGGAGGACTGAGGCTCGAAAGAGTACCTCCCGGGTATTTCCCTAGCTTTTCAACCTGACGAGGATGGCAAAAATGTAGTATTAGCACAAAAATAACAAATAAAATGCGAGATTTGTAAGTTAAACATTTTTGAGACCTAGGAATACGGTCCAAACGCCATTCTGTAAATAGGTTAGTTAAGTCATGTTAAATAAGCTTAATTAAGTTAGTTATAAGATTAGCTTTATTGTCCGATTTAAATATTGGAACTTGTCACATATCATCAGTTGGGCGTGATTATCTAATTAGGAGCTTCAATAAGGCTTCAATTTTTGGTATTAAAGCTCCGGATTGGATATCTGCGTCACAGCTGATCTATGACAAGTCACTGTATTTAAATTGGACAGTAGCTATGTTATAAGTTCTCCCCCCTCCCGTCTGCCACAAAACTTAGATAGTATTGCAGCGCGTACGCAGATGATACTGCCCTAAAATAGGATAATTACTGCCTCCTCAGAAATATTGGTAGGGAGAAATTGAAGAAAAACACATAGATAATTCAAATGGTTCCTCCATCTCATCCCTCATTGGTCTAGGCGTGGACGGGCGTCGG
Source organism: Gryllus longicercus (assembly GCA_038098605.1). Lineage (NCBI taxonomy): Eukaryota > Metazoa > Arthropoda > Insecta > Orthoptera > Gryllidae > Gryllus > Gryllus longicercus. Next base: position 734,597 of record JAZDUA010000406.1, on the reverse strand, counting down.
AAGTCCGGGGCTGCAAGATTCTCCGAGCAAGACGTGTCTTATAATGGGTTAAGTAAACAGTCGTAATATTAAAAACAGTAAACTTGACTTTCATTCATGAGCGATTGTTTGAAGTGAAGAAATTATTCTGTTTTGTCTCCTCGTGCAGGCTGTCCGAACCATTGCTTTTTCCGCGCCACAACATCCACCCTCGGATTGGGGTTGCCTTTCTAGCGGAGTATTGATTTGCAATTGGAGGAACGAATAGATGCCATTGCTCTGCCTGGGACAAAGAATATTCTTTGAGACGTTTTCTATCGATCCTTTCAATAGAAACGTTTTGTGAAGTTTTGGAACACTACTTTTCTGTTCAATTATTTGTTTGGTATAAAACTTTCAAGTGTTACAAAACAGCACGGACTCGCGTGCATCTATTAATCTTGTGCATCGGTTAAGTTATAATATATGTATTGAAAAAATACATTTTCCAATATTCGTATTACAAATATTATAAATGTTCATTATTAATAGTATTGTATATTATAATATTAATGGCATAGTTAAATATTTCATCATCCTTTCTCCAATCTGCCACCAAATTTCTTGAGCAAAACCTTGGGTGTATTTTTAACACGCACCCACGTTATAAAATGTATTTCGTGTGAAATGTAGAATGATTGCTGCATATATGTCGCAAACAATATTATCCACGATTATCTGAATCCAAATTACACATCTAAATAACGCACAACAAATGTTTTGCAAGAGTACCCGAAAATATGTGTAGCATTACTCCAGCGCCGTTGCCCATAAATGAACATTTTCCTCAAATTCAACATCAAATGTAGATCGCAATGAGTACAGAATAATTCACTTAAAAACGCAGTTTAGTGTTCGCTTCTGTAAGATTAACAATGGTTAATGTAAGATAATACTGAAGATAGAACACAAAATTTTGAAGAAAAAAAAAGTACTTAGTAGTACATTTACTAGTAAATTTAGTTCTGTAAAAAGGTAGTATTTTCTGGGTATCAAGACTGTCGAATAAACAGGCAGATGTACATACTCGTCAGCTTTACATCCAATTGCTTCAAAAGAGTATACGTAATACATGTCGTTTACTTTCAACTTTGCATTTGTAATTTTCCTTTGGATAAAGGACTATCAATTATTTACATTCTCTTGTTAAGCAAAAGGCATAGTTTATTAGTGAACTCACCATTAAGATAAACCCTTAAGACCTAACTCCACTTCTTCAGGTGGAAGATAAGTGAGATAAAAAATAATTATGCCAACTTTTAGTCCTGCTGCCAGGACATCATCAAGTGACAGCATCCTCAAATAATTGGTTAGCAATATCCCCACTATCTGTATTAAGTATTGTATGATACACTTTGACGCATTGATGATTCATATAAAAGTTATGTAAACTTATCAATAGTATCACAAATTAATATGTAATTGGTAATTTGATAAAAGAAAATTCGAAGCGGTTTTACAGAGATATTCCGATGGATTGTGGAAATTCCTTACTTTCCATTTCCTCATCTGGCGACACGCTATCAGGGCACACGCCCTACTGCATTCTGCTGCCTCACATTTCTAGAAACTCGGCGAAATTCTAATTGCATATCGAGGATTGAATCAGTAATTTATGGAATTTGATTTGCGTTTTTTTTATTGAAATTTTACATTTTCTTTCATTTTAGAATTCACTGACTCATCATATTTATTAAGATTCTTGCGTAAGTAATAGAAAAGTATTGTCATCAAATTATTGTGGATATAAAAGAGACTCATGTGTTTTGGAGGAAACCCATCTAGAGGTCTTTTGATACTAAAAGTATATTTTCCAAAATGTCTTCCTGTTTGTCTGTCCGCCCATCTTTTTGTGAACAACAGCATCTCGTAATCTGTTAGTAGTATTTTTTTCAATAATAATTGAATGAACAAACGTAAAACCGAATTTAAAATATTTTTACATTAAGCATTTCAAAGAGAAAAATATTAATTTTAAGCGTGCATTTAGCCTGTCGATTCTGCAATTTCCAAACGAGGCAATTTAATTTGATTAAATACAATACTAGCCGACGTGGATGGCTGAGGTGGCTAAGAACGTGAACCGACTCAGCGCTTCGGTACAAAAGTTCGAATCCCGCCTTGGGTATGATTGTTTGTCCTTTGTCTCTCATGTACGTGTTATTGCGGAGAGCCTCGCGGTCTGCTGACCGAAGATCAGAGGAGCCCGCAGGTACGTTGGTGTCTAAGTATGGTCGAATATGCGTCCCATTAGGCCGTAAAGGGTAACCGGCTGTCGCTTAAAAAAATAAAAAAGAGAAAAAAAACTTAAAATATTGAATCCGTCCACCCTAAAACAGCTTCCGCGCACGCCCCGAGTGTCGTCCGCCCCAAGAGCGTCCGTGGACTTCCGAAAGAGCGCGCCCGCTGGGCCGTGTGGGTATCGCGATTGATCGCGGCGGCGCCACGAGCGTGTGGAATGCGGGATTCCCGTCGCCCGCCCGCCACGAGGATGTTTGTTCGCCCGACGCGATAAGGCACGCGGCGGCAGCGGCGGCGGCGGCGGCCACGATTCACGCCAGCCCGCCCCACCTGCAGCGCCAGCGCCGCTGGGCGACGCCGTCGGGCAACGCTCAGGCTGTGCCGTCGTTCAGGGCCTGGGCAGTTTCTGCGGATTAATAATACGTTAAGGAACTAATGGGCGTATATTATTATAATCCCTATACAGTATTTGAGTAAAACTCTCGAGTGTGCGTATGTGCAGATGTGCGAATGTGTGCGATTCCGTCACTCGCGGCTAGATCACTTCGCGTGTACCTATCGAGACGTATGAGATGTCATTCGACTTGTCTGGGTCTCCTGATGGGGGACTGATAATTTGTTTTCGGATGCAGCTAGAAGATTCAAATAAATTTTCAAAAAGGTTTTTTTTTTCGTTTTTTGGCGCTCTTAGCAACAATTTTAGTCACAATACTGCAAATTAAACCAACGCCTCCTAAATCGATCAGTGTAGGTGGCGTTGATTAAATGCCAGTACGCCAAGGTCTTTTTGCTTAATACGCCATAATTTTCTTTCATAACGTTGGCAACTTGTTGACATCTTTAAGTGGACAATTGGAGCCTCTAAGGCCGAGTGGTTCGCTTTTAGCCTATGAGCCCCCCAGGCGCGGATTCGATCCCTTGTGCGGCGCATGGATTTGCGAAGGGCGAAAAATCTCACAGTGGTCATGCCATGCTTGTGACATAAAATAATCCTTCCAGGTGTCCGACAGAATTAAATCCCTACAGCAATTTCACGTCTTAACGAGATCTCACGTTCTCCCAACCAGAATGTTCGGATGCAGTTACTCAGACCGACATCTGGCGAAGAAAGTGAGAATCACACCCAGGCGTTTAGGGGACGCCCATAGGGCGAGCGTGCTCCTGAAAGGTTCCGTAGACCTGCGGCGGGGGTAGGCTTAAAAAGAAGCGTGAGTCGAAACTGATGCGGAACTATCCTACGTCGAGTCCCCGCAAGTTAACTCACACGATTTAAAAGTGACCCCGGCGAGGTGAACGTGTGTTCTGATCTGAGTCGTACTGGATGAGCGTCTCTGTACACAATTTACTACTACCACAGAAAAGAGGGAAGAAGGCACTTGAGCTTTAACTTGATGGACAAGTGAGGGAAAGGGCGACCACAAATTAATGCAGTCGCATTCAATCAGCATTCGAACTCTGAGGCACAATGAAATAAAAATATTATATTCGTCGACATTATTTTGAATTCTTGTGGTTATGGGGGCAGGGATCCATGAAGTTAAAGATCAACATGATTATGAGCATATGTTTAGAAACGTCAGAGTAACACGAGTTTTGAATGTTAGAGGTAATGTAGTCATCAAATCGTCTCAAAAGCTGCTCATACCATATAAAATTAATATGAAATAAGAGACACACATTTTTTTAAAAAAAATGCTGAAATTCAGATTCCAATTTCATTCGGACAAACGTGTCGTTACATAATTTGAAACTTCGTAATTCAATCCCGTTGAGTCAGACGTCAGCGGTTGATGTCGCGCGCCGGATCTAAGCGATATGAGGCTTCGACGAAAGAAACGCCTTGTCACGCCCTTGTGCCGCAATCAGCTGAGAGCGGAGGCGGCTGTCGCAGGTGTCCGCCACGCGGGCGTCTCGTAGGCGCCGATGGACACAGAGGGCGCTGGCGGCGGAGGCGGCGCACGGCCGCCGCCCGGACGTGACGTACCCCCCCCCCCCCCCGCCATCCGGCCTTTGCTAAGGCAATGGATCTTCCCAGTCCATCCCGAAGAAGACTCATGCCAGCTTCCAAGAGCCCGCCCCTTCCGGTGTGTCAGAAAGTGTTTCGGTGCCGATCTTTTTCTAATAATAATATTCGTATTAAATTTTACTTGTTGAAACAAATTGATAGGGTAGGCTAATAATACTGTAGTAGGAAATTGTCGAGAAATATTCGTTTATAAATTAAAAATGAATCCGTTTTCCTTTTCTTCGAAAACTAACTCTGCCCATACCCAGCCAAGTGGCTCAGTTTCTAGCGCGGGAGGTCCGGGTTCGATCCTTGGGCCGGTCATCCTGACCGGGGTGGTTTTGTGGTTTCCCTCGGTCTTAAGGCGAATGCTGGGATGGTTCAAAAATGCCGCGATCACCACCCACCATTTCACCTGCCATCTCCCACCATCACCCTAGTCGTTTTACCTATCATCATCAACATCATCATCACCCTATCACATCATTCTGCATTCCCTGCAAAAGACAGGAGGCCCTTGCCCTTACGGGGATCTTAGTTGGCTAATAATAATAATAATAATAATAATAATAATAATAATAATAATAATAATAATAATAATAAAACTGCCGATGGGGAACATGGGAATATCTACCACATAGCTCGTTAAGTAAGATCTGTAGGTTACGATAGTCAATGAATTGTTAAAGCTAAAAAAATTTCTGTGTTTTATTCTGTTGAATGGTTTCACACATTTAGAATAAGAGTTTTTTTATTTTTCTATTTTCAATGCTCCTACTTGTACTCTATGGACACACGACAGTTAAACTTCATCATTGCTGTATCATCCACCTTGCTACTACTTTATACATGTTACTTTCATTGCTACTATGACTGACTCCAGTATCGTAGCACTTACAGGAGCACTCCACTTCAAGTATTTCCGTCAACTCTGCATTTAAGGAACTATCAATTTGACTAATTTTAAGCGGACTCTGTAGGGAAAAAATCATTTGGGAAATGGAAAGGAAGTTGAATATTAAATTTTGCCCCCTTCTCATTCCGAAAAATCCACTATTGGAGCTCACTACCGGTCGTCAGCCTCTTCCATCAAATATCACGTAGAGAGATAAAGAAGTAATCAGATGAACAGAACTCGCTTATCATCCCCTATGGCGGAAACCCCGATGAGCAATATTTCTGGCAATTGATATGAACGCAGATGGGAAAATGAGATATTTCTACACAAAAGTGACATATTAGGGTGATTTCTTTTCATCTGGTGATTTCTATTCATCTCTAGTATTTGGTGCTGTATCAGTGAAACTAGATTTGATTCATCAACTCAATCGTTTGTCCTTTAACTCACACAATCAATCGTGACATGATTTATCGGATTCAGTAACTATTCAGTACTTCCTAATATTATTGGTAGAATTTGTTTAAAAGTTACACACAAAATATTTCTACAAAAACTATTTGCAAATTTTCGCATCAAATGTAGAATAAAATGAGTAACGTGCCACAGCAAAAAATGTAACTGGACAAAACCACATGAAATGATTTTTCAAAAACGTACTCACATTGAATATTGCTGTTTTTGGTTTTCGTGGAATTCTTGGCTATGTAACGAAATCATTGACACCTCTCATAGGTCAGAATCTGCATAATTTTCATTCAATTTTGCAATGGAAATCAGAAACGTTACATTTACATTCTAAATAAAACACATTTCTGAAATCTGAATCGTAGAAAAATCTTGGTATTTTCGTCTTCATGAAAGTTATCAATAAATTAAGGAGTTATAAAGTTATCAATAATAATTTATTATTCTTATTTTAACGATATTTCATGAATAAATTCACAGTGGGGTTTTCCAAATTGATTTTATTAGTATTTAAGAAAATGAAATAAAATTGTACTTCTGAATTTGTTTATACAAACGACTAAGGTACTTATTGGTTGCAGAAATTAGTAATATCTTCAGGTACTTTATTTGTAGAAATATAAAGAAAACAATCCAACAGTGTTTATTCTTCCGCTTAACCGCAGTCCTTCGTTAATTCAACACTACCAGAAATGCACTAAACGCTAAGTTGAGGAAGCGTGTATGCGAGGAGATACCTGCAGCAGCTCAATGCATTTCCACGAAACTGCTTTTACAAAACGTGACATTCACGTGGAAGTGCCTGCTATCTGTGTTCGTGTTGAACAGAAGATACGTTTTGTCCTTGAATAATTAACTGTGACGTTACTGAGCGATACGTCTGGCGAAGAGTCAAGGTAAAAGAATTTTCTCTTGTAAAGCGAATTGAGAAACAAATTACTGGACGAGTTATTGAAATAATATTGAACTCTTTCCACCCGCGAAGAGTAAGAGAGAACTGACCTTGTGTTTTTGAATAGAGATTCTTCGAAATAATAATTTTGTTATCTAATCATTATCAAGAAAATCTTATCATTTGATCCCAATACCAATTCGAACGCAGAATGATGAGGCTGATCCTATCTTTTTGAGCTCTTACGCAAGGATTTTTCTCACGTGTTGTCTCTGACACGTCATGAGAAAATTCTTCTGAATTGGAACATAAATTCTATGGCCAAATTAGCTAGATGATTGTCAACCTAGTTGCTGAATCGCTGTGAATTGTGAGAAGTGAAGCTATTCTAGTGTTGTCTTCACAGAAATCCCCAGACCCACATCAAGGTTTTCACTGCATGTAGCCATGAGTATGCGTTTACTGAACCTGCGACTGGTAGAAGTACCGCGAAATTGACGTAACAGGCACTGCTCCAAGACTTCACAATAATTCTCAAGTATTTTTCCTCTTTGTCTAGCACTCATACGCACTGTGGCAATACTAGGAAACAAAAACGATTCATGAATGTCGTAAAGCTTATTTCACCGTATAAAATTTTGTACTTTATGTTACTAGTAAACATACTTTACTAGTGATTCTTCTGCAATAGAGCCCGGATAACGCGACTATTGTTCACAAAATAATGCAAACTCTATGCATTAAGATCGAAGAGAACACGAGTGAGAGATAAGAAATCGTACTATCCACATCTGAAGATCGAGCCAAGCTAGAAAATCCAACCATCAAAAATACAGAAGCGGTCCCGAAAACATCGGGGTGGGAACATCGACAAAATTCTGGACTTGCCGCGCAAACAAACGTTGCTTAGATTTGTTTCATGCATGGAAGAGATGGATTCCATTTATGAGAATTATATAGTAAAATAAAAAGACGCGACCAATAATGACCTGGAATACGTTTGAAATCCATCCACACTCAATGAATATCGACATGATTGTCGAAGAGAGCAAGGTGCGAGATGAGGTGGACGTGGCGGTGGCGTAGTGAGAAGACACCTTTGCCCGCAACAGCGCATTCTTGCGGCGGCGAGGAGGAGGCGCCGGGGCCACGTGGCAGAGGACGGGCGGCACGGTCGCGTGAGGACAGGGCACAGTGGGCCCACCTCCCTCCCCTTCTTTTTGACTTTTTTCTCCCATGCTTGTCACCTTCTTCTTTACTTTCTTTTCCTCTGCTAGACATCTTCTTCTAGTCGTCTTTTTCTTGTTTTATTCTTTGGCCCTCCTCTTCTTGATCTCTCGTTTTATCCCTTTATGTCCTCACCGATACTTTAAACATCGATGAATTGAAGCCGACATTTTTTGAACATCGATATTTTGTGTTCGATATTTCTACGTTTTCTATGTTTTGTTCATGGACTGAAAATGCCTATAATAAAAAATTTGTAAAGGTTAAATTATGAACTAATAACTGATGCTATCACTGTGTGTTCGAACCAAAGGAACGCGTTTTGTATTACCATCATCGAGCTGACTACTATTCGTCTTTCCTCCTATTATGCAATTGGAGAAGCGATTTTAACTTTGTTTTCTGCCATATGTTAATTTTAAATTAATACACACAGCAACTGTCAATTTTAATTTTGTTGCGCACGAATGTAATGTTGTAGGTTACTAAACCAAATTTTGCACATCGATGTTTAGAAGCATCGATGGATTTTGGTCGATGTTTTATTGATTTCGATGTTTTAATTTTGAACATCGATGTTTGGGAATATCGACGTTTTGTGGTCGATGTCGCATCAGTAGAGCGGTGGCCCAGTGTGCGGCAATGGCGCGGTACGGCGTTATGTCACCCACGCGCTCTGGCGTCAGAGATAAGGCCCCTGCGCGGGCGTGCGCCTTAACAGCGCCGCCGCCTGCCGTCCCAGAGCCCCCGCCCGCAGACTAGGGTTGCGACGTCCATGTCGATGTTTTTAAAACATCGATGTTACTATAAAAATATTATAAAAATATGTAAATAAATATTTAAAAAATCTATAAAAATATCGATGTTTTAAACATCGATGTATTGAAACCGATGTTTTTTTAACCTCGATATTTTGGGGTTGGATGTTTTACGTTTTCAATGTTTTGTTCGTGGGTAACAGATGCTCATCAAATAAGAGACAATAAAGGATGGTACCAATATGTTTGTATTCAATCAGACTTTCATCTCTTGCTCGAGATGATCCTGGTGGCCTGGTATTTCCTTCGTCTTTCCTATATTTCGCACATGGATAAAGGTTATATAATTTCGTTTTCAGTTAAATTTTAATTATAAATTAATTAGCATGGCCATTGTCAAATTAAATGTTGTTGCGCAGGAACAAGGGGTAAATTTTCGAGGTTATGAAACAAACTTCAAAACATCGATGGGATTTTTGTCGATGTTTTAATTCGGAACATCGATGTTAGGGAATATTGACGTTTCCTTGTCAATGCCGCATCACTTCCGCAGACCACGCTCGCCGTACAAGGCGCTCGCGTAAGTTCCCTGAATCGATATGTTTATCGTCTCAGGAAGAACCATGTTTGTTCGTTACCGTTGTTTGGCATTTCCTCTTCCCTTGGGCTCGCTTTTATCCTTCCTTTTGCTTGTACAGCCATGATTTTACTTTTTCTTTTCCTTATTCCTCTATTTTTGCCTTTTAGGCTTCATTTTCGCTGAACCTTACTGCTGTTCGCAATTAGCGTTGTTGTAAAAATGGTCGCAGTTGCATTACTACCTTCCCTCATTTCATTTATTCCTGTGGTTGAAACAAAAAGGTGTTGATAGTATCGATTGGAAATTGCATATTTTCTATATATGCACCCTAAATTTTTGAGTAGTATAAGGAAATCTATTGCAGTGTTTCATAAGAAATTAGATATATAAAAACACTCGATTGTAATAGTTAATTATTTTAATTATAATTTTTAATAAAAGAATTCTAGCAGCCAATTCGTTTTTTCCTACATAAATTGCAGAACTCCTTAACGTCCTTAGAAAACAAGCAAGGACAACTGGTTTCTTTCTTAATTCGATCGCAAAAAAAGAAGATGAGAAAATCCTTGCCATTGTTGAACGCAACCTTACAATTCTTTGGCTTAATACGATGTTCGATGAGTTGTCGCTTCTTGCGTACCGTTCCTTCCGCGCACACTACTATACGCACAAGTTTTCTTGATATACCACAGCGGGCGAGGTGGGGTCTGGCTACGTCACGGCTTAAAAATGGGTACCAACTGTGGACATGAAGTTAACTTGCCAAAACGTGCCACGAGAAATGGTACGATTGATGTGAAAGTACGAAGTGGTTGTTGCGAGCATTGTAAATTGGTACGTGCCGTTCCGAGTCGAACGTAAGTATCTCAACGGGCTGTGCTATTCAGCGCTGGGTGAGGACTAGGAAGCTCGTGTATCGAGAAAACTTGCGCGAGTAATACGTGGTTTTTCCTGTCGCAGCGATGCCGCTTTCGAGAAATGCGCTCACGAGGACGTTCGCTTGCGGTTTCCGCCTCATTGCTCGCGCTCCGGCTTTTCCAGAGCCGATAAGCGGTCCGATCTGCGCGCATTGGTTAATTTTCTCCACTCCCCGCCTTCTTCTTTACACGGCCTCATCGAATTCCATAACCGTTCGTGACCAAGCCTTTCACGGCCGCCTTTTCTAACCTTGGTTTTAATTTTTTACGTGAGATGCAATAATAACCGTTGATTACAAGAAACACGAGAACAGTTCGTTACAAGAAATTTGTATTTCAACAGAAGAAAAAAGTATGACGTCTCCTCATTGAATATTTATCAATTAAAGTGTCTTATCAAATATGGAGAAGGAGATAAGGTTGTTATATTACACTTCTGTAATATAACAAATACTATTGTTGACATATGTAATTATGCCAATGCATTTTTACTATATTTCAAGACATACTAACGATCATAGCTACTGGAACGGACGTGTAGTGACGGGTTTTGTGTAGAATCAGCACAAATTACACAATTTGTCCGGATCACGCTGAAGTTAATATTGTGGAAACATCGAACAGAATTGCAAAGTACAATGCGTGTCTATTTAGAGATTTAAGTAATACGAATATATTAGTAAAAATTACTTGGTTAATTTATAAATCAACCAAGAGGAAAATCTGAAGATATTCACTGGAAGTCTACCAGCTCATCTGCAATTTCCTTGAAGTGGGCTCCCAGATGTAAATAAAGAGTGGTTGAATTATGGAAGGAGTGGATCCCTCTTAGAAGTACATTCCTGGCGAGGACATTAGAACCGAAAGAAATCGATCAAACATTGTTCGATGTACTGATTTCCAGATCCAAAGGAATTCTTGCAAACTTTTAAGGCCATCAATTAAACGAAAGCTCCTAGTGGCATTACAACCACCCATTTTCCTGTTTTCATTGCTTAAGAGGTACTTCCCTGAACAAACACTTTTCGGATGCTTTTACCTCACAACCTTAAGCAGAAGCTCCAATGACGCAAACATCCGCAAAACGAAATTAAAATATTTTACTTTTTACCGATACGTTTCAGCTTGTCATTGCCTTTGATACGGAGCTCGATATACACTACATTACGAACCTGGATCGAAAGGATCGTGGTTACGAGGGAAATAGGAAAACGATTGAATGATGCTACATGTTCTCTTATGGATGGAAATACGAGAGGAAATTATGAGAGGGAATTATGAAAGCGAATTATGGGAGGGAATATGAAAAGACAAACTGAGTCAGGTTAATTTGAAAATAAGGAAATCTGGTAAATAAAATTAGGTAAAACATAAAATTACGTATGTACCACAAGCGTTAACTGGTGCTAATGATCTCGGGCCACAAAAATCCCTCGGGTATTTTGTCGCCGCTCGATCATTAGAACCCTTAAAACGCCCTTGTTGCACAAATAACTATTGATGTCTAAAGCTGGCTTTACACTTGCAGGAAAATGGCGAGCAATATTATTTCGCAAGAAAAGTTGCCAATGTAAACATTGCGGCAATAAATATTTCTGATGTTGGCAATATTTCTTGCTCGATATTTCGGTCGTAATGTAAACTTATGTGCTTCCATCCTCGAAAAGATATTGCCGGCTGTTGCTGGGGCCAGAATTGGATTGAAGTCTGAGCAAGATATTGCTGAAAGAAGCCAATGATGACCACAGTCTCATACGCAGGAAGTACGTACGGTTGTACATAGACGTAATAGTTCCATTTTAATATGCATTTTTTCGTAAAATCGGTGTGTGAAGGTTTACGGCAATAAAAATAGTAATAAATAGTCCCTCTATGGTTGATTATCAAAGGTTCAAATTTTGATTCAGCCATAGATGCCCCCTGATTATTAATTTTTTACGTTAAAAATTATTGAGATATTAATCTAATCTAAAACAATTTTAAGATTACTCTATAATATATCAGTTGTAGGAACTGGATATTTTATAACTTTTGGCCGAATTAGTAATTGCACTTTTTATTAAAAGAAAGTTACTTTGCTCCCACGGAATCGAAATCCGCGAAATTATTTTGTTTTATGAAAAATATTCAGACACTTCTACCTAATTTGCACAAGCCCCCTTTTCCTTTCTTCTTAAAATTCAGTCACACGTCCTCACAAATCGTCGGCGTTACTTCATCTCCTCATTTAGCACAATAAGTGCGACCGCAACTCGTATCTTCTGCCTTCCACTAGTTACATGTCGGGAAGTGTGAGGTATAACCTCACTTCATTTCATGCGCCATTTCCCTCGCGCCGTCACGAAACACGGCAACAAATAGTCCTAATGTAAAGCGATCGGCAATATCTTGCCGGAAAGATCTTGCTCAGATCTTTCTGGCAATATATTGCCCCTCCTTGCTCTTGCTAGTGTAAAGATGACCGCAAGAAGCAGAAACAAATTGCTAAAAGATATTGCGGAAACGTATTGCTAATGTAAGGCTAGCATGAAAGACAAGAAAAGAATCGGTCGCCGATTGCCAAGCGCGAGCTCAGTTGTTCCAGACTCGTGTGGAAAAAATCTGTGCTGTCCTTGAACGCGGATGAACGCTGCTCCCCTGCGCTCGCTGTGGGAATGCGACGCCCTCGCGCGCGGCGGTTCTCGCGCCGCACCTGCGCCGCCTCCGCTGCCCCCGCCTCCGCCCCCGCCCCCGCCCCCGGCCCCCGCGACCTCACCGCTGCCAGCGCCTCCGCTCCCTCCGCAACACATCCTACGCACTGCCGCTGTCGGCGGCCCCCCGCAGTTCAGTCCAACTATCACCAGCGCTGGCTTCCAACTACGGATGCGACATCGATGGCGATGTTTTCAAAACATCGATGTTTCTATAAACACATCGATGATTTACACATCGATGTGTCGAAGCCGATGTTTTCTGTACATCGACGATTTTTGTGAACGATGTTTCTTTCTTTTACTATGTTCCGTTTATGGATGAAAATTTCCGTAATCACAATCGTGTAAAAGTTAAAATACGAAAAAATAACTAATGACACCACTGTTTTATGTGTTTGAACCAAATGAACACGGTTTTTTATTACCTTCATCGAGCAGACTATCCCTTGTTCGACATGCTTATAATCCCCTGGTATTTACTTCGTATTTTGCACACAGGGGTTGGGTTAAATTTTAATTACAAAATAATATGTACGGTCACTGTCATTAAATTTTGTTGCGCACGAATTTAATGTTGTAATGTTTTTACAGAGGTCACTAAATCAACATTAAACCATCTATGTTCAAAAACGTCAATGGTTTTTGGTCAATGTATTATTAACATCGATGTTTTTATTTTGAATATGGATGTTTTCTTAACGATGTCGCATCTCTACTTCCAACAGCGCCGCCGCCACTAGCCACCTTTCACCATCATCTTCGCCTCACCGCTCCTACACCACCCCCAATTATAGTCGGCATCCAGACCACCATAGCGTCGCCTCATCGCCATTACCACAGCTGCAGACGTCGGTGGAGCCCCTACCTCTGTCACGTATTCTCCGCCTTCGTCAACTGCGATGTGTACTCGACAGCTTTGGCCAACACACAAGGCATATGCGCCTCCGCCACCGCCTTTGCTGGCGTCTAACAGCTCATCATCGCATCCGCCATTGGCCCTTCCTTCTTCGTATCTCCGCTCCTACTCCACCCGCCTCCGCCGCCTCCATCGACATTGCTACTGTTGTCGTCCCCGGATGAAACGCTGTCACGTATCCTCCACATTGTCACCGCCGCCGTCTGCTTCGTCCAACCGTCACCAGAGGCTGCACGGCATATGCGGCACCGCTGCCTCGAACCTGCCGGCGCTGGCCACTATCGCCTGCGTCTCCGCCACTATTGCAATCGCCTCCAACACAGCCAACGCCACCGGTTCCGGTCGAACAGTTGCCTCTGCCACGTACCCTCCGCCGACGTCACTGCCTTCATCTACGCCACCTCTTCCAACAGAAAGGGTGCGACATCGATATCTTCATTTTCAAAACATCGATTTTTTTGTAAAAACAATGTATCGAAACATCGATGTATTAACACCGATGTTTTATTAGCAACGGTGTTTTGTTATCGATGTTCTTTTCTTTTACGGTGTTTTGTTTCTGAATGAAAAATGCTAATGATCACAATACTGAAAAAGTTAAAATATGAAATGACTGATTGTAACACTGTTATTCATGTGTTGGAACCAAAGGATTGCTGGTTGCACTACCTATAACGACCAAACTCTCTAGCCCGAGATGACCTCTATGCCATTGTATTTCCTCTTCATATTCATTTTGCGCATTGAGATTTGGCCAACCAGTACGCTGTGGGCGTAGGGTCCTCCCCTTCTTCTCGAACCCTTATTCGGCGAATTGATAAACACGAACACTGTCAAATTAAATTTTATTGCACACTAATTTCATGTGAGAGGATAGCAATCGAGTCTAAAAACGTCGTAGTTGAAAAACACCAATGGTTTTTTGTCGATGTATTTTGAACATCGATTTGTGCCAACATCGACGTCGTTGTCATCAGTAACAGACAGTGGCAGCGCCGTTTCATACGCGCCACCGCCACCGCCACTGCGTGGCACCTGCCTCAGCCTCCGTCACTTAGCGTCGCTTCCGCCGCAGCCAGTTCCTCCGCCGCGTCCCGTTACGCCACCGGGCGCGGAGAGGCGCGGCCGGCGCGGCGCGCGTGGGGCCGCGGGGATGCGCAGGCGCAGGAACACGCGCGGACCCCTCGCACCGCCAGCTCAGTAGACTCCGCCGCAGGAATGCGAAACGAACGGCCGCGTATTCCAAGTCCCCACCTTTTTGACGTTTACCATTCCGGGGAACGGGGAACGCGACGCCGCGTCCCACCTACCACGCCTCCCAATGGGCCCGAGCGCCACGGACACTTTGAGTCAAGTCAGTGCCGTGGCGAACAGTGAGTGTAGTGAAGTTAAGTGCGAATGAATGGGAAGAATGAATGGTTATGTATATAATGAAAATAGTATGAATGATGTGTGAATGTAGAAAAAAAAAATAATAATGTACCAATATATACAAACAATTTACGTAGAATATATAAAATAGAATTACAAAAATGATTTTAGTGTAAGTTAGTAATGCCAAAGTGCAATTAAGATAACTTTAAGTCTAGATTGTAAATTAGTTATAAGAAAAAGCCCCGCCTGTAGCTGCTTAAGCCGCAAGGCAGCAGCATAATGTAAAAAAAAAAATATTTATAGAATAATAAATTCCCCTTCTTCACAGGGTTACTGTGGAGGGGACAAAAGAAAAAAAAATACCATTCCGTGTTAACGTAGCAAAATGATGTGAGTCACTTTTTCATGTCATGAGATACATAATGACAGAAGTCAGTCAAGTCATTTGTTAATGTTTAGAAGAAAGCACAAGCTGAGTTTCTTTTGTAGTTTATGAAAAAACAGTGGTGGAAAATTGCAGTAAGACAAAAGCCGCAGAATATTTTTACATGACATTTTGATGCTTAAAAGTAATGTCATGAAAAATTTAAAAAAAAATACTTTTAAAGTTTTGTTATCATAGCACAAAAATTAATCTGTAGTATTTTTTTTTCGAGAATCAGTATGTTTTCATTTAATTCAAATATAAATATAATTAATTAATATCTATATATCAATTATATTTTTGTAATAATAAAAAGAAAAAAATAGTTGCCAAGGGTTCATGTATGCTGGAAAAAATCAAGTAGTTTGGGTTCATATGCAAATTAATGGCCGTAAATAGGGGAATATAAGTTTGAAAAGTGGATGTTTCCAAAAATCGATGTTTTCCACTTAAATGTTTACACATTCGATGTTTAAAATAACGACAGCGATGTTTTAAAATTTAGTAGTTTAACCTTCAATGGTACATTTTCACCTCTAATAATTGTGATTCTCATGAAATCATTCAACCTACAAAAATATTAAATAGTGTAAATCGCTTTGAATGCACATCTAATAAATTTATACCCTTTAGCTTGAGTTTTTCATGCGTGCTGTTAGCGTTTATTCTCATGGCGAGTTGACTGAATGACATTTTCATATTTTTCCATTGATACGCGGCATAAAATTATTATTACAACAGGTCTTTATGACTTTCCCATGATTCGCCTTTTAAGAGATTTCATGAATTGCCATTTTTTATTATGCAGTTATCATTAAATAAGCTGCAAATGACTGTAATATAAAGTAATGTAATTTTATCACGTACTATTAACGGTCACAGCTCAAACAGCATTGTCATCTTTTTCGTAAACCCTCAAAGTTTCCCAATTCGAGAATATAGTAGTATAAATGGAAACATTTGTATGGTTGAATTTTTTGGTCACATTTTTATGGTTGAACTATTTTTGTGTGTTATTTTGAACTTATTTACGACTGTGCACTCCTTTCGTAGTGTGCGTGTGTGTCGGGGGGGGGGGGCAGGAAGCACGCAAGGACACGCGTACGCTACTCCGCCGTGACGTCACCCCCACCCCCCCTTGGCCTCGGGGGCGGAGGATTTCGCTGAGCGCGCGGTGCCGTTGCTGACGCCGGAGATGCTCGGAATCGCCTACGTATTCAGCGACCTCGAATTCTTTTTTTTTTTTTTTTTTAATTTATTGTCTACCTGTTCAACATACATGTTTTTCAGGGTTGTGAATACAATCATATATAACTTTTGGTTTATTTCCTAACTGTGGGTGCCCTAGACGGATGCGTTAAATGTTTTTGGTTATTATTATTATTATTATTATTATTATTATTATTATTAATTTAAATTATTACGGCAGTAGATTGAGAGTACAGAGAATGATCGTTGATAAGATTTATCGATGAAGGTTATATTATTTGAGGCCCATTTTCTGCTATTTTATGGTGGTCTGAATCTGTCGTTAGGGAAGCGTGAGTTGATTCATAAGTTCGGTTCTGCTGTGCGTCCAAGGTTGAAAATGGAGGTGCTGGGAGATGACCTCCACTTCTCCTAACGCACAACTAACTTCGCGCTGTGGAAATGGGGGCGTCAACAGCGTTACGTACGGTTTCGCTAATGCTATTAACCTGCTTGGTGTTGCGAGAAAGTTGCTACTTCTGCGAAAAGAAGGAGCAGGTTGACAGTTGTGTCGTAGGAATGTTTTTTTTAAATCTTTTGATCCGAAACATTGATTTTTCAATAGATCTATGAGTATATTGAGTCGGTTCTACAATTCTTTCAATTGCAACTACCAGTTCCTGCCAAGAAGCGAAAAGTAGGCAATGGTAGGTCTAGTAATCACTCAAGTTGAAGACATTCGAGAACCGTTTCGCGCATTGACTACTAACTTTTCCCGAAAGATTTAATAGGAACATGAAATTAGATGTCATGGAATTGTTCCCCCCTACTTTATAAGGTTTATTCTGTAATTCAACTTAATATTCCAAGAAAGATTCATGAGAACACTGTTGCTGTATTATTTTCACCGACGTTCTTTCGTGCCCAAATATGTCGCCTAATCATCTCTTGACCACACCTGGGTAACTTGCGGGAGCACACAGAAGGGAATTTAATCAAGTCACATGTTGTTCGGACCGGTTTCGTCCGGTACATTTTGAAGTTTCCTCGTTCCTTTCCGGTTCGGTCTGGCCCCTCAAAACAAGGTGCTCCGTACCTTCCACCTCTTTTACTTACTCCCGTGAAGTGCCGGTTGAGCCGCTTGTGTACCACACCACAAGAGAGTAACCTCATCGCTACCAGAGGACGTTAAGAGTATGTATTATTTAGTGTTATTGAAGCAGCCAGGTATGAAAGAAAAAAACAACTATCCATTGTTTCCCATGAAATGAAATAAAGACATTGACGAAGAGAGCACTATTCTGAGAGTATTCTAAAGTCATCGAATGAAGGTATTGTAGATGACACTTCTCGGGAACAACGTTTTCTTCACAAGTGGACTGAAATGATCGCGACCGCTTTTGTTTCACCAACAAGAAAGGAAGACAAAACACGGAACCGCAAGAGACCCAGCGTAAAACCACGAGCACACATCTCTCGCCAAAAACAACGAGGAAACTTTGAAGTTAATAATGTTTACTTCCGATTTACCCTAATAGTAATATGACCGGAGCAGTTGCCTTATCTAGTACAATTGGAAATGATAAAATGAATGTTAGCTACTATCTCTTTATTCTTCTATATTAATGCCTGAAATCAACTATTCTAACATATCAAACGTAAACATTTGAATATGACGATGATTTTATCGCCTAAGACTTGTTCATTCTTATGATTTGCTGTTAGGTGGTGAATACGACGAAAACTTAGCGTTCAAAGCTTTAGCGTTCAAAGCTTTGGGTAGAACATTAATGTGAATTATCATTTAGACTTGAAGAGGCTAACGTCCCTCTAGATAAGTTTCATTATTTTCTACTAACTAGTATTAACTCTAACTTTACTGTTTACTTAACTCTAACTACAACCTTTCGTATATCCCACGATAAAACATTCACAAAAGTGAAGACAATGTTGAAATCTACCTAAAGTATTGTTGAAATAAAGATATTAAAAATGACGGAGAGTCAAAAACCAAAGCCGCATCGTGCGGCGCTTTCGGCCCTCGCGCGGGACGAGACGGGACGGGACGGGACGGGACGGCGTCTCGGAGAGGTCTTCATTCCGAGCCCCGTTACGGGCAAACACAAGGCGAGCGGTGCGTTTTCTCGTAATAGAGACACGGGCCCCGGCTGCGGCGGCGGGCGCCAGGGGGCGTGCAAACACGGCCGCGAGGTCAGCGCGCGCGTTTAGCGGCCGCTGAACTCCGCGACGCGCGACGCCGGAGGTGGAGGCGGGGGCGGATCTGGAGGCTGGGAAGAAGAAGACGGCAGAGGTGGAGACGGCGGGGGAGGGGGTGGGAGCAGAAGTGGAGGTGGAGGAGGCGGCGGCGCCGGCGGAGGCTGCGAGGACAAAGGGGCGGAGATGGTGGGGGTGGGGCGGGAGCGGAACTGGAGGTGGAGGAGGCGGCGGCGACGGCGGAGGCTGGGAGGACAAAGGGGCGGAGACGGTGGGGGTGGGGGCAAGAGCGGAACTGGAGGTAGAGGAGACGGCGGCGACGGCGGAGGCTGGGAGGACGAAAGGGCGGAGACGGCAACGGTGGAGGCGGGGTACGCTACAGGTCTGGTGAAAACGAGGATTAGGGGGGATGCGAAAGCTGAGACAGTGGTGGAAGCAGGTTGGAGAGGGAGGTGGAGAAGGAGATGGAGGAGGAGGTGGTGGGAGGTACAGTAGAGATGACAGTAGCGGGGGGTGGCGGTAAGGAAGGGGGAGGCGGAGGTTATAATGAAAATGGAGGGGGAGGTAGAAGAGTCAGTCAGGGAGGCAGAGGTCGAGTGAAGGTAGAAGCGGAGATAGAGGGAAAAGAGTGGAGATGGAAGAGGCGCAGACGGTGGCGGTGGCGAAGGGGGAGCCGGATGTTGTGATGGAAGTGGTCGAGCAGTCGGAGAGAGCGTGGGTGGAGATGCAAGTAGAGGTGGATGCTGAAGCGGCAGAGAGGCAAAGGTGTCTGGGGACGGAGATGGAGGTGATGGACGATGGAAGAGGTGGTGGCGGAGGTGAAGAGGAGGCGGGGGTGATGGTGTGGGTGGAGGCTGAGGCGGGGGGCGAGGGCGCTGGACGGTGTGGCGGACGGCCCCGCTGTCTCCAGAGGTCACGCTCCCCGCCAGCTGGACGCCGTCGCCCCGTGTGAGATTCGGCGCTGTGGACGGCGTCCAGCGCATTCCGATGGGCGCGAAGAAAGTTGCTTGGCTCAATTCGGCACACTGGGCGTGAAAAAAGCGGTGTCACATTTCATTCAAGGATGTTCATAAATAACAACGAATTCCAAGACGTATTAGATATATTATATTGCGAATATTACACTAAACGTTAATTTGCTTGGTTTCAAAAAAGTGTTATAATTATTAATATGAAAGAGATGTAGTCCTTTTACATTTTGTGTTGATACATACATTTCTGTTGTCAATTGTGGACCCGCAATATAAGTTAATTTTTACATTTAATTCGCGATATGTATTGAAATGACTGGTTTTATTAAATATTGCGAAACTTCGACGAAATACTGACATGTATGTACCCCTTTTACCCTGATGTATCCCAAGCATTATCATACTGTGTATTTTTTTCTTATTTACAACTTGATATCACATTGGATTGAGATAATGAAGTAATACTTGTATTATGCCGTAGAAATATTTTCAAGTAACATTCCAACATTCCCGAGAGGAATTAAATTATACGGTGCGTCTTCAGCTGCTCTGTACGTAACACTGTCCATCACCACTACCGATTTATGATTTTTTTAGTCACCTGCACGTCCCATTAAGGGCAAGGGCCTCCTGCTCGTGCAGGGAATTATTAATCCTTCTTTAATGTAGTGATGGGGTGATGATCACAAATACATCTATGCCCGAGACGGGATTGAACCCGCGATCCTTCGATCCCTGATCGCCTCGACACTACTGCCTTAGCGATCCTGGCCACCAGGATTGACTCGATTTATCGTTATTTGATGCTAAATATAATTGGAACGCTGAAACAAGCAGAGCCTCACTTAACCCTTTACAGCGTCGCGTCGAATCGGAACGAACCTCCCAATTCCCTCCTGTTTTTCCTCGCAACGCACGTCGCGGGAGGCCCCCCGTGGGCACTGGCAGATCCAGGGGAGGGCCATGGGGGTCATGCCAAGCCCCCCCTCCCCAAACAGGCCTACATTTTCATCCTTTATTTGCGAAATTGTTTTTAATATTAATTTATGTTATAATTATATTAATATTTAAACAATAATATTGTATAGTATCATATGACTAGTACATAAATTATATTCAATATAATACGTCGGCCCATTGGCACAGACGATAGCGGCAGCTGTCGTCTGCGCCGAGGAGGCTGCAGGTCCGAGTCCTGCGTAGACATGATCGTATTCGTGATTGTTCCTTCACCCCTCATCATCATCCTATCATCTCATAATTCACCCTTCAAGGCGTAACATCCTTGTCGTACTGAGGTATACAGCCGAAAAACTTATTCTGGAAAAATTACACGCGTTAATCGTGTAGTGTAGTCAGTAATGGCCTCTACGTTAATAATAATAACAACAACAACAACAACAACAATAATAATAATAATAATAATAATAATAATAATAATAATAATAATAATAATAATAATAATAATAATAATAATAATAATAATAATAATAATAATAATAATAATAATAATAGCCGATCAGATGGCCGAGATCGCTAAGGCAGTAGTGCCGGAGTGGTTTCGGACCAGAAGATCGCGGGTTCGAGTCCCGCCTCGGGCATGGGTGTATTTGT
This sequence comes from Gryllus longicercus, assembly GCA_038098605.1. Classification (NCBI taxonomy): domain Eukaryota; kingdom Metazoa; phylum Arthropoda; class Insecta; order Orthoptera; family Gryllidae; genus Gryllus; species Gryllus longicercus. The sequence goes on along the minus strand of JAZDUA010000406.1, from coordinate 713,199 downwards.
GTATGTCTGTATGTGTTGTCCTTTCACCCCCATTATCATCATATCATCATTTCCTCTTCCATACCTCCAGGGCTAACAACCGTGGGGGATAAAAATCGGATCCAGCTAAAATGCTGGTCCCCCCCAAAAAATGTGGCAAGCACCTGCTACCGCTATAATAAATAAAAACTGAGCCACGGTAAATGCAGGATGCTTGCATGCGTGGTCCTAGTCGGCCGATTAACGAAATAATAATAATAATAATAATAATAATAATAATAATAATGTAATAACAAACACGTTTATTATTTAACAAAAATCTCCGATGGCCTGCCCCTGCCCGTGGGTCAGCTGACGGTCAGCCATCGCTCGGGCCGTGGGGTGCGGGGTCCAGCGCGGAGGTCGCTGCGCGGCGCGGCGCGGCGCGGCGCGTGCGGCGGCGTCCAGCGCCGCAACGGACCGCCGACCGTTGTCCACCGGTTCCCGCGTCCTCTGACCGCATTCCCCGACGCCCGCCGCCAGCCGGCGACCTACGCCGCGCCGCCCGCACGGGTGCTCTTTTGGTGGTGACGCTTTTTCAATTTGCCTCCCTCCTCTTTCCCACCTGAGGCGGGGAATTATTCAAATAGTCGGATACATTTTGAGCAGTATTTACTAGGCTGTCCGGGTGACGTCGCGTCCATGGCGAAGGTGCCGACGTTTCGGTCGCCATGGACGCAGCGTCACCCGGACAGCCAAGTAAATACTGACTCCGGCCGCGGAAGCCTACGCTCTCACATTTTGAGCAGCAGCCGGTTGGGATTTTGCAGCAGGCATCGGGCGTAACTTAAATATACTACTTATCACTGACATCAAACTTTGACATGGGCACTTTCTGCTCTGCTTATTTTAAACAGTAGGTTTCGGTATTATGTTCCATTTAGAGTACTTTGAAATGTTGGTCCTTGTCTTCACTTTTCTTTAGGGTTCATTTATTCTTAGAATATATACACTAATACATTCATTCACACAGCCATACAACACTGTACTATGTACACTGCGCCACGGTGCTGACTTTACTCAGGCGTCCGTGGCGCCGCGATGTTTTAGATTCCGGGCGGCCCAGGTCCAGGGCGGGGGGACGCGTTTCCGGACCGCCCCCGCGCGGTGTCCGGCTTCGTAGTGTTAAAGCCATTTGGGCGATGCTAGTGGCATGCGGAGGCAAGAATGCTGCCAAAGAAAACCACAGGAAAGGATTTTCCAAAAAGTAGCACCAATGTTGTTCAAGAACAACAAATAAAATACTTTTATATAACACTACAATCAATTAAATATTTTAACAAAAACACTCTTTACGAACACTGAAATAACGTAGTATAGTATATTCATATTCACAGTATGCGGTAGTTCTTTACATACCAAGAATATTAAAAATGTTGCTGTTCCATAACGCAACATGAGAATAGCAAATATTTAATGGTATGCAACTTCTTCCTTGCAGCCTGTCTGTTATCTAGCATTACCATCAACATTTTAGTGAACTCATCTGCTTGGTGTTTTCCTCGCATTTGGGAATCTCACTTTTTCACTTTGTCCGCATTTTTAAATCTATGATCTCTCTTTTGAACCTTCATATTTAATTTGTGCAGAAGACAGGTTGTATGCAGCTGTAGCGGAATTCTCTTTAAGGTTCGAACGAGCAAACATGGAACGGGCTTACGAACACCGGAAGATTCGGTCCGCTGGGCACCAAGAGAGACTGAAATCTCATGTAGACGTCGCGTTAGTGAGGTGCTTCAGTGGTATTTACAAAGACGACGTGACAAGAGATCGTGGAAAAGCTGAGCAAATTCGAATCGTTGAAAAGAGATTGACTAAGCTGTTTTAAAGCTTATGCTGGATTGCAAAATTATTATTCAATGTACAGGTTTCAAATATAGACCTGTCTATAGAACTTCAGGAGCCTTGGAGGATTTCTTCATCTGCTTGGTAAATAATGTTACTGTCTCGAGTTGCAGGTTTTAAATAATACAACGCGCAAATAGTCGTGATAAAATATTATCCAGTACGGTCGTACATGTTTCTATTCATTTTGAGAAAGAAAATGAAACATAGGTCTCTTCTTGTGCCCCAATGAATGCACTGGACTACGCAGAAGTTGGAGAGCAGCCAAGTGACAGAGAAAGCCAAGTTATCGTCTAGATGTATCTCGTCGTAATAATAACAAGGTGTTCAACATCATAAAGAAGACTGTTTTTACGACACGACAAAAATATTAAATATAGTTCTGCAGTGCATTGTGCAGAATTCTACTGCCACATACTACTATTTTTAATGATATATTCGAGTGTTAGGATCGAAGATTAAGACCTAGAAGACTTAAGGTTAACAAGCGCGTATTTGGTGTTTACTAGTCAAAAACATTTACTTGCACATTTTGCAAACACATTCATGAAATAATCTATATAAAATATTATGTTGATTAACATGTATGGCAAAGGAGAGGCTAATGTGTATTAATCAACATTAGTATTAATAAATAACGACCAACTTTGTATGCATTAGTAAGCAATATTTTTAAACGACATTGTAAATATTTATTAATAGGGGATTGAAATTCCTTTTTAATTCATATTCTGCATTATAATTAGGTGATGTCAAGGCATGTAGCCGAGATCCCTGGGGCAGTAGTGTCGTGGGCGATCTCGGATCGTAGGATTGCGGGTTCCAATCCCGCCTCGGACATGGATGTTTATGTGATCGTCCTTTCACCCCTCATCATCGTCCTATCACTTAATTAAACAAGTATTAATAATTCCCTGCTCAACCACGGGGCCCTTGCCCTTAATGGAATGTGCAGTTGGCTAATTAAAAAAAAAAATTAGGAGATACTGTTATTCCAAATTAATCATATTATGGTTGAAGCGAAGAAACCTCATGATTCACTAAGTTACAAAGCCTCTTCGCCTCGGAGGGGAACGAAGAATATCGCGTCACTTTTTGAAGCCACCCCCCTGGCTTTTTTTCCCCTTTTTTAAATTGTTTAAACATTTTTTTTACTCCCCCCCCCGCCAGTAGCCCTGGCGAGTCGGGACTTTATTTTCGAGTTGGGGTACATACGCCGCAGCTCTTCGGCTTATGCGGCAAAGAAGGGGGCAGTGCTTACTTACTAACTTATTTCTAACTTAACCTATGGATGAAGCCGGCAACCTAAGATTAGCACAAGACTTTGTATTTTACTACATGCTTATTTGTTTTAGTTTTCTTGGATTTTTTTTTTCATTCACACGCACATTCACACTAGATTCTATTTACACTTGACACACGCACTTTCACACACTATATACACCCTAAACACTATTTACACTATGTGCGCCACGGCGCCGACTTTGCTCCAAGCGTAACCCCCCGGCGCGGCGCGCGGATGTGTTTATAACCAGAAGTCGCGCGGGGCGGCAGCGGTGCTGTCTCCCGGGACGTTCCCAGAAAATGGGGGGGACTCCGCCATAAAACGCGCGCCGCCGCCGCCGAAAATACCGTTACCCGCTCCGCGACTGGGAAGATCTTCGCCGCCCTGCGTTCCCAGGTGCGCGCTCGCGAAATCCAGGCCTTGCCCCCCGCGCCCGCCACCCTCCCTCAGGTCCGTAAAGTTAGCGAAGCGAAGTTTTTTTAAAAAAAAAAAAAAAAAAAATGAAATTAACGCGTTGACTGCCACAATAGTCAAGAAAATGGCGACCCTTCTGGACGAGTCCTTCTTATCCGTCTATAGGTTTGAGAAAGGATTGCTGATTATTCTCGATTGTATTTCTCTGCAAAAAATCTTAATTTTTTTCTATTTTGTTTTGAGAAACAGTTTTTGCTTCTCGCGCGGCTCTTGCACGGACTTACGACAATGGCTGCGTGAATCATACGCTGATTCTCAGAAGCGCATGTTTTAATTGTTTTATGTTCACATATGTGAAAAACAATAGTTGTTCTGTATATATATATATATATATATATATATATATATATATATATATATATATATATAAGTTTTCATATTTCAATAAAAGACATCACTTATATATTTCAGACCTTTCAATCAAAGAAAACCTTTCCCAGAAATCAGACCATGAGAATCAACACTCCGTTTACCTAGGTGCACCCCAAAATGAAAATCCGTCGTTACAGAGTATATATTAAGCTCACTTAACGTAACAGTGATTTGAGAAGTGAACGCTCCTCTTCACTGCTATTGAAACTCATCCTGACTGAGAATCAACTGTTGAATCTCAAAGCCATTCGGTCCAGTTCATTGATTGTGTTTCTCACGGTACCCAAGGTGTTAAACTCAAAATTTGTCGCTTTTCGTTGCTAATACGTTACAAAAAACAATTGTCGCTCTTCATTTAACCATGTTATTAAACATTTGTCACTGCGGAAAATTGCATTTCTGGTATTATTTAAAGAGTAACATAACTTAATATTCTGGGAACTACTGAACAACAAAAAGGTGACAAATTCCCATGTAATTATTTTTTTAATTTATCTTTTAATTTCTTGATTTTCTTGCCAATTGAGATTCTAGCTTGATGTCAAGTTCGCCGAATGTTTAATAACAGGGTCAAATGAAGAGCGACAATTTTTTACGTAACAAATTAGCAACAAAAAATCGACAAATTTTGAGTTGAATTTCAGCATTTTTGGAAACCTCTGCTATGCTAACTTTAGCAGACTCGCCGTCCTGCGCCGAGCAAACAGCCTCCGCGGAGAAAACTCAGTCTCTGGAGAGATTTTGCTTAAAACGTCGTGAAAAGTGTTTACTTATTCAGAAGACGTCGCTCCGCTGAATTTCTAGAAGAAAGCGCTTAAAATATTACTGCACACGCTAAACGTCTTTCTAATTAATGCGTGTTTTCATTATCTTAATGGCTGCGATTGTTCCCGTTTCCGTTCCCTCAGCCCCTTTGTGAAATTTGGAAAGTTTAGTACCTACTTTGCAGATAGATAACATATCGATCGCTACGACTTTAGTGTATACGTGTATTTAAGTTTATTGCTTCGCCTTCCAAAATTCTATTTTCAATTGGGTAATTTATATTGCTTTATGATGTGATTTTTTTCTGTAAAGATTTAATAGCTCGTGTAATTTATTATACCCCAAATATCAACAAGAGAGGCTTAGCTGATGTTCATATGAACCATTTCCATGTTGTTTATTTCGTAATGTAATAGTTCTAATTATCATCTTGTAATCTAAACTTTGAATATGCTCATTACCTTGGTGACGTTTACAGCTACTGAATACAATTCGCTCAAAAATATGAACTACTTAGTGCTCTAAATAAAGTTAGGTCGACCCAATTCATTGTGTGTACAATGTATGGATGTAGACCTTAAATAAAGTAAAATAGTATATATTTCGGATTGCATTGAATGTAGTGAAATGAATATAAGTTTGTTTTAGAAAACAATATCCAGTATATTTCTAGTGAAGGGGAAAAAAAGAAAAAAGAAAAAAAAGAGACGACGTCTAACGACAGACTGTTGTGAGGGGAGTTTTCAGAGTTTCTGCGAAGTATATCAGGTGAATGCCGGAGCAGTACCTTAACAAACGGGTCCGTTTTCCTCTTCTTCCATACTCCCTTTTGTTTTCTTACTTGACTCGGCCGGGACGGTGCTTATGATTTTTTTAAAATTGTTTGCGAATAAACATTTGGCAAAATTGCATAAATTAGTGCTTATTGGTAAATGAGAAGAGTAGAGTCCATTATCGTACTCCACTAATATTACTACATTTATAGTAGTTAACAATAGATATATGTTCGGTCATATTTTTTCAAATATTAATTTTCAAGACAAAAGAAGTAGCTATCTTTACAGAAACTTTAGCAACGGAATTCATCGTCTCTCTCTCTCTCTCTCTCTTTCTCTCTCTCTCTCTCTCTCTCTCTCTCTCTCTCTCTCTCTCTCTCTCTCTCACTCTCCGACTATAGAAAAACAATAGAGACAAATTGCATTCAAGCAAAACAGTTTAGCAAAACTGATCACATAAAGCGTCACTACATATGATAATTGTTATAATTTAGTTATTGCGTGGTTAATATCTCGACTTCACTTTAGCTTAGACATTGTACGTACCCGACCCAATGGACTCCGTGTGGAAGGGTTGGGGAGGTCGTGCACATCCGGGCACGGCCTCCTCGCGCGCGGTGCCGCTCCAGGGGGCGGTGGCGGAGGGGCCGAGCGCCGCATTCCTGCGTCGCGGGGGCGCGCGCCGCGACGCCGGCCAGCTGGCACCGGGGCTCGACCCCGCGACCCACTTGGGCGCGCGCGCCGCCCCAGCCCCACACGGCGCCACGCCGCTCCGGTGCGCATTGTTTACATGAATAACACTCATCCTCAAATTACTACATACTGTACGCACTGTATGAAAGAACTCTCACATTAAAAACAAATAAAAGAAAATAATATATAATTTTTTCAACACTACGTTTAATTGATATTTATATTTTGAATTTTAACTCTATATTTATTATACATTTCTTGTATGTTTTAGTAAATTCCTACAAATTGTCTGAATCGATAGTTTCTCTTGCAAACACTTTGTTGTAAGTGTCGCAAATGTTTTGGAAAATATAAAACTCTTATTGGAACGTATCTTAAGTCAAGTAATGGTAAAAGCTAGTATATTTCCATGAGTAATCCTATATTTTGCGGAATACCCTATTTCAACTATGAAATCGTTCATGTGCTTATTATATCATTATTGACCGTGAATAGGTGGTACTAAGAAATCCTTCCACGTTAAATGTTTCCAAAGCTGCTCCCAGTTTTTAGAAACCACACGAGCTCCCTCAAGCCGAAAAAGATCGATGAATCAGGGGGTCAAACCTCGTTACATTGACGCAGTCCGAAATGAATGGGGCTCCCAACAACCGATCGAAACAAAATAATAAGGAACCCCACGAGATAAGGCTCCGCCGTTGACTGCATCGGCATAATGGGGCGGTCCTGTCAAACCATCGACGACAAATCAGAGCGCGTGCGCCCGCTAACGATCGAAGCCTCATTAATTATTCACACCTCCGTCGACGGGAGCGCTCGGCGGCGAACCCGCCACTCCAGTTCCCTCCCCGAGACGGTTCCATTCGGTTTTCGCAGAAGGCTCCGCGGCGCGCGAGCGGTGGGAGCGCGCCTCTTCCCACTGGGCGGAAGCGCTGAATGGAGCGCGCTGGGAGGGGGAAAAAAGATGAGAAAGGAAACTTAAAAGAAACAAAATTAAAAATTCCATCAACAGCAAGGTTATTAGCGACTGTAACTATACATAATATGCCTCCATTATTATTATTATTATTATTATTATTATTATTATTATTATTATTATTATTATTATTATTTTCATTAAATAAAAAATATTAATTGATTATTATATAAATCAATAGTTAAATTATTGATAATAAAGTAAAGGCGCAGGTCTCATTTTTCGTGAATTCCGAATTTTTGAAAATTACACATTTTTAAATATATTTTAGTTATAATGCGAGAAAGTATGTGCTATTGTTTTATTATTATTATTATTAATTATTATTATTAATTATTATTAATAATAATTAAAACTTTTAATTATATATTAATAATAAAAAACAGTAATAGCACGGTTTAATCCTATTAAGGGCCAAGGCCTCCTGCATGCAGGGTTGATTGTTGGCTTATTACCAAGCTGCGAATATATAGGCACGAAAAACCGTAGAAATAGACTGGCAAAATAGGCATTTAAAAGTGTAAAATAGGCATTTAAAAAGACCCTTTATATATTTCTTATCTTTATTTACGTTCTTGAGTAGAAAGTTTCTGAATTGAAAATAATATATTACCTTATAGAATGTTCACTTTCATCATTGTTCTGACAAGTCCTCGTTGAAATCCTTTCTTTCATTGTTGGGCAATTCCGACCAAAAAGTCTGATAGTATAAAATATAGATATGAAAGTATAAAATAGTTTCAAGATTGTCGGATTGATTGGCGTTCATGGATATAAATGGTACATGACTGAAGGATATGGACAATTGACAGTTGATCTGTGCGTGATTCACTCTTTAAGGAAGCTGTGTTATTTAACAGATATGAGTGATTTTGATTACTGAAAACTTATTTCATTAAAACACGACTCTTTTTTATATAAAAAATAATGTGTAACCTTTAAAAGCTTTTGACATTTATTACGCTGTTAGTTATTAATAATAAATAGTGCATCGCAATTTTTCATAAAACGTCATTATTGCAGGAAAGTTTTTATGTTTCATTATGCGTGTAAAACCAAAACAACAAAAAATACACGATATTCGACATATCTCACACTGGAAACAAACATTGGAAGTGTATAAAATCTTGGAAAATGATAAAAGAACCGATACATTTCCATTTCCTACGTTACCAGACAGGTTTAATGTGAATTTACAAAGGTGTGATGTGTTTTGAAATGCGTGCTTCTGAATCAGAAAAGACTTCTGCCTTGCAGGTGTTTAGTCTCTTATGGCCCACTGTAGGCCCCTCCCGTACCGCTGTCTCTGCCAGCGCTTCTCCCGACCGCCTCCGCCTCCAGAGAGTAGGGCACTATTAGCGCTGGCTGTAATTGACCTCCATTGTAGTTCTTTCTCCGCGTTGTTAGAGCGCTGCGTGCGAGAGATGAGTAAACGGCATGTGGCGATGATTTATTTGCCCATCTCATGCAAACCTTGCACACCTCTTGCTTGAAAAGGTAAAATGTAAGCTCTCAAAGTCATATTTACCAGGCATTCATCGAATAATACATTATTTTTAAAAAAATTCCATTGCTTGTTGAGTGACACTCGAGAAGAAGACCTGGATAAAAAGAAATGGGAAAACATTTATGTGTTACAAAATACAGTTATTCAATTATGTGACTTTATACATTTTACAACACAAAAAAAATATTTTTAGAACCTTTATAATCAAGTCTAGCAGTTCAACGTTGTTCTCAGGCAAAAAGTTTTGATTTTTAATAACACAATTTTATATCGCAATTATTTGAGTCATTAAGCACTGTCAATAGTACTATTTTGTCATAATATTCGTGCAATATTTCTAAGCATGCTAAATTAACTGTGAAATAACGCTGGTCATACTAATTATTACATCCTGGTATTCTGGGTAATCGAAATTACCAATATTAGTTGTGGATACCTTTACGATCTATAGCATTTGCATGAAATAAAATATTGAAATTAAACTATCACTTCAGTGTTTAAGATAGGTAGTTTTTTTAAAATTATTTTTCTTCCCAATTGACTTTCGGGAGTTTGCATGTAGCAGGTGGTACAATGTTGGTACTACAATGAATTTGGCTCGCCTGAAGCAAAAGCTGCTCTCAATATAACCTCACTATTTCACAATTTTTAAAATTTCATATTTTTAACTTGACTAAGAAGTTTGCATTTATTGTTTAGAAGTGGAAAGAGAGTGATTAAGGGAAAAGGTGGAATGTAATATTATGATTTAGGATGCATAAAGAGATCTCTGGAGAATCTAGATTTAATGCGAAAAGGATGATAGGAGATTTGTCCGAGATTGAATATTGGAGCGTTGGGTCGTGCCGGGAGGATAGAATACAATTTTGAGAGGATTGTGAGCTGAATTTAGAAAGGAGTGTACTTGTAATTCTCGAGGATATGTGAATTGGGGATGAACCAGGGATCTTTCAAGGTTTTCCTTAGATATTGGTTTCAGATGGTCTGTAATACCGATAGTTTGGTCAGTGCTATGTTGCCCCGTATTGAGCACGCATCTGCCATTGCGGATGTTATCATTTTAAGTCAGAGCTCATTTGATAGATATAAGAGATAAATTTGTTTTATTTTGATATAAGGGAGGAATTTAAAATTTCTTCCAGCGTTTTGTATGGACTTTGATTGAACATGGGGTTTCCAAGTTAACCACTTGTCCACAAGACACGCAGGTTTTTGGCAAAGAAGGAGAATGCTTTTTTTGACATCAGTGGTATTTATTCGCAAGAGTGTGTGGAAGGGAGGACGTTTGCGTGTGAATATTTTCGATTGCGATTTATAAGGAATTTAATTATAATTATCCTTTTATTGACTAGTTCGTATTATATGTAGGTTGATATTAGTATGTGAAGTGCAAATAGCGGCGTCATCACAAGTATATGTGGTTGCGCAAGATATGTAATAAACATATTTTCTATTAATTGTCACACACAAGCTGCATTCCCCAAATAAATATTCTTGCATTCTCATTTGAAAGGTTCTCTTGGACTTGCCATTGACCGTGAGTTCGAAAAAGGAAATTTGCTTTGAAGAAAGTCCCTCTGGCGTTCTACAGGTGCTCCGTTGAAGCGAGGCTAGGCTTCCAGTTGGGCGCTGGACGGCGTCGCGTCGTCCCCGTCCCGTCCTCGTCCTCGTCCACGCGGCGGGGGCAGGGGCAGGGGCGGGCTGGTGCGGAGCCGCAGGCTGCAGAAGCCGTCGGAGCAGGAAGCAGCGCAGGGAAGCAGGCAGGCGGGCGGGCGAACAGGCGCGGAACCCGCTTGCAGCGCCGCGCCGCAACAACCGCGATTCCGCAATGCAACAACCAAACTCATTTTTTTAACTAGCCGTGCGCGAAACACCGTTTCTCGTGCTTGTTTTCCGTGTGCGAAATAGCTATTTTTTTTACAGGTTGCGAAACTTCGCAAAGCGTGTGCGAAACATCGCGAAGCCTGAGCGAAAAAACTGTATCGACCCTGTAACGAAACGACTGTAACGAAACTGTAACTGATCTTTCGTCTTGACGACGTCTTTGTTTATTAATACAAACAATAGTGTTAAGACTCTAAATACGCTTACTTTTGTACAAGTAAGGTACTTCTAGTTATTTTATATTTAATGTGTATTTCTTTACTTGACCCCTTGCGTTTCGCTCACGGCATGTTAAAAAATAGTATACGCAACACGGGTACGAGGTGATTCCCGTCTTTTTGTTGTCCTCACTACGCTCGGACGACTCGTGCGTGAATCATCTGTTTCCGGCCCTTGTTACGTACACCACTATTATCATACAACATGAAAAGAAGCAAGAAATTGAATAGCTTCTTTCCAAAGAGACGCCTCCCCAAAAAATACAAATTTTCAAGATGGAAAAATTCAAATTCTTACTTAAAATCAAGGTAATGAAAAAGCACATTTGTGCACGCTCAGCTAAAAATAAAATATAAGGTATTATTTAACATATTGGTCACCAACTTATCACATTTTTGGGCGCATTTACGCTTGAAAATATGTTCCGCAGACGGAAAGAATATCAAGTTATGACATTGTTACTGAGTAACAAATGTATTTTGATACTTAAATTCGCTCAAAGAACCAATCTCGGAATTCGAACTCGAGCAACTGGGTGTAAACCAGGCGACCGGTTCCAATCCAGGTCGAAGTGACAAATCTTTAAATTAATTTAAGTATTGAGTACCGGTTACCGGTTACCCTTTGTCATAGGACTAACGTCATTTTTGAACACAATATTGTGTGGCGTGATGGGGAAACGTCTTAAGAACAGATTCACAAATACAACTAGAAAAACATTAAAATAGTGATGAGCTCTTCATTTAAAAACATCGTAATTGTTCACTCCGATTTCTTTACAGAAGTTTTAAAAGCATACGTTTTAGTAGCTATAGCGGGGAGGCGTCGAAGCGGGGACGCGGGGAAGCGGTGAGACAAGGAAGCGGCCAAATGAAGAAGCGGTGAAAAAACGAAGATGTGGAGTGTGGAAGTGAGAAAACGGGGAGGTGGGAAGCAGAGAGGCGAAGAAGCGAGGAAGTGACGAAGTTGGGAAGTGGGGAGCCGGCGAAGCGACGAAGCATGGAAGTGAGGAAGAGGAAGTGGGGTCGCGGGGAAGCGACGAAGCGAGGAAACGACAAAGCGGCGGAATGCGGAAATGAAGCGGCGAAGCGGGGAAGTGGGAAGTGAAGAAGCGAGGAAGTGACGAGGTGGGGAAGCGGTGAGGCGGCGAAGCGACGAAGCAAAGAAGCGGTCAAATGGAGAAGCGGCGAAGTGGGGAATCGACACAGCGGAAAAGTGTGGAAGCGTCCAAGTGGGAAGGCAGGGAATCAGGGAAGCGGGTCGCTGCGCGATTTTCGCGGCCTCCCCGGGTGCCTCAGGTCGCGACCCCGGCGATTATGAAGTGTAGTGCCAAGCTAGTCAATCTCCCTTATATCGTGTACCCGAACGAGGGCGCAGGTGACGAGCCGAAATGACGAGGAGCTGGCATAAATCGTGAGCGCCCCTAAAGCACCGCGTGTCACATTCGATCCACGTTAGGTATCACCCGCATACTAGAGGCCGCTTCATCATAGTTATGACTTGTTACCCTTGTCCCGTAACTGAGATTTATTTTTAAATTCATACAAACCTCTTCGGGTACACTGCGACTTTCATTCATACCAAGAAGAAAATACCAAAAAAAAAAAAAAAAAAACCACTTCATATTCAAAGGAAAATAATGTTATATTACAAAACGTACAAATACCACATGTAGACGGGTTCACTAGACAGGCGCTTTAACCAACTAAGCCACGGCGCCGCGCGAGCTTCGTCTCCGCGCATTCGTCAAAATACAGTACATTTTAAATGGCTCACAAAACAATCACTATTGCAGGCACCGGATGGAATCGAACTCTCAAACTCCTGTTTACTAGACAGGCGTTTTGACCAACTAAGCCACGGCGCCGCGTGTGCTTAGTCTCCGCGCATTCGTCAAAATACAGTACATCATAAATGGCTCACAAAACAACTACTATTGCAGGCACCGGAGGGATTCGAACTCTCGATTTCCGGTTTATTAGACAGGCGCTTTAACCAACTAAGCCACGGCGCCGCGCGTGCTTAGTCAACACGCGTTAGTGAAAATACAGTACATCATAAATGGCTCACAAAACAATTACTAGTGCAGGCACCGGAGGGATTCGAACTCTCGATCTCCTGTTTACTAGACAGGCGCTTTAACCAACTAAGCCACGGCGCCGCACGTGCTTAGGCTCCGCGCTTTCGTCAAAATACAGTACATTTTAAATGGCTCACAAAAGAATCACTATTGCAGGCACCGGTGGGATTCGAACTCTCGATCTCCTGTTTACTAGACAGGCGCTTTAACCAACTAAGCCACGGCGTCGCACGCACTTGCTCATCGCGCACTCGTCAAAATACAGTACACTTTAAAATTGCTCACAAAACAATTAATATTGCACGCACCGGAGGGATTCGAACTCTCGATCTCCTGGTTACTAGACAGGCGCTTTAACAAACTAAGTCACGGCGCCGCGCGTGCTTAGACTCCGCGCATTCGTCAAAATACAGTACATTTTAAATGGCTCACAAAACAATTACTATTGCAGGCACCGGAGGGATTCGAACTCTCGATCTCCTGTTTACTAGACAGGCGCTTTAACCAACTAAAACACGGCGCCGCACGTGCTTAGACTCCGCGCATTCGTCAAAATACAGTACATTTTAAATGGCTCACAAAACAATTACTATTTAAGGCACGGGAGGGATTCGAACTCTCGATCTCCTGTTTACTAGACAGGCGCTTTAACCAATTAAGCGACGGCGCCGCACGTGCTTAGACTCCGCGCATTCGTCAAAATACAGTACATTTTAAATGGCTCACAAAACAATTACTATTGCAGACACCGGTGGGATTCGAACTCTCGATCTCATGTTTACTAGACAGGCGCTTTAACCAACTAAGCCACGGCGCCGCGCGTGCTTAGACTTCGCGCATTCGTCAAAATACAGTACATTTTAAATGGCTCACAAAACAAATACTATTGCAGGCACCGGAGGGATTCGAACACTCGATATCCTGTTTACTAACAGGCGCTTTAACAAACTAAGTCACGGCGCCGCGCGTGCTTAGACTTCGCGCATTCGTCAAAATACAGTACATTTTAAATGGCTCACAAAACAAATACTATTGCAGGCACCGGAGGGATTCGAACACTCGATATCCTGTTTACTAACAGGCGCTTTAACAAACTAAGTCACGGCGCCGCGCGTGCTTAGACTTCGCGCATTCGTCAAAATACAGTACATTTTAAATGGCTCACAAAACAATTACTATTTCAGGCACGGGAGGGATTCGAACTCTCGATCTCCTGTTTACTAGACAGGCGCTTTAACCAATTAAGCGACGGCGCCGCACGTGCTTAGACTCCGCGCATTCGTCAAAATACAGTACATTTTAAATGGCTCACAAAACAATTACTATTGCAGACACCGGTGGGATTCGAACTCTCGATCTCCTGTTTACTAGACAGGCGCTTTAACCAACTAAGCCACGGCGCCGCGCGTGCTTAGACTTCGCGCATTCGTCAAAATACAGTACATTTTAAATGGCTCACAAAACAAATACTATTGCAGGCACCGGAGGGATTCGAACACTCGATATCCTGTTTACTAACAGGCGCTTTAACCAACTAAGCCACGGCGCCGCGCGTGCTTAGACTTCGCGCATTCGTCAAAATACAGTACATTTTAAATGGCTCACAAAACAATTAATATTGCACGCACCGGAGGGATTCGAACTCTCGATATCCTGTTTACTAACAGGCGCTTTAACAAACTAAGTCACGGCGCCGCGCGTGCTTAGACTCCGCGCATTCGTCAAAATACAGTACATTTTGAATGGCTCACAAAACAATTACTATTGCAGGCACCGGAGGGATTCGAACACTCGATCTCCTGTTTACTAGACAGGCGCTTTAACAAACTAAGTCACGGCACCGCGCGTGATTAGACTGCGCGCATTCGTCAAAATACAGTACATTTTAAATGGCTCACAAAACAATCACTACTGCAGGCACCGGATGGATTCCAACTCTCGATCCCCTGTTTACTAGACAGGCGCTTTAACAAACTAAGTCACGGCACCGCGCGTGATTAGACTGCGCGCATTCGTCAAAATACAGCACATTTTAAATGGCTCACAAAACAATCACTACTGCAGGCACCGGAGGGATTCGAACTCTCGATCTCCTGTTTACTAGACAGGCGCATTAACCAACTAAGCCACGGCGCCGCGCGTTGTTGGTGTCCGCGCTTTCGTCAAAATACCTAAATTTTAAATGGCTCACTAAACAAATACAATTGCAGGAACCGGAGAGATTCGAACTCTCGATCTCCTGTTTACTAGACAGGCGCTTTAACCAACTAAGCCACGGCCCCGCGCGCGGCTGGTCTTCGCGCATTCGTTAAAATATCTAACATTTTGAAAGGCTCACAAAACAATTACTATTGCAGGCACCGGAGGGATTCGAACTCTCGATCTCCTGTTTACTAGACAGGCGCTTTAACCAACAAAGCCACGGTGTCGCGCGTGCCTTGCCTGCGCGCATTCGTGAAAATACAGTACATTTTAAATGGCTCACAAAACAATTACAATTGCAGGCACCGGAGGGATTCGATCTTTCGATCTCCTGTTTACTAGACAGGCGCTTTAACCAACTAAGCCACGGCGCCGCGCGTGTTTGGTCTCCGCGCATTCGCCAAAATACCTAAATTTTAAATGGCTCATTAAACAATTACTGTTGCAGGCACCGGAGTGATTCCAACTCTCGATCGCTTGTTCAGTGGACAGGCGCTTTAACCAACTAAGCCACGGCGCCGCGCGTGGTTGGTCTCCGCGCATTCGTCAAAATACAGTACATTTTAAAATGTCTCACAAAACAATTACTATTGCAGGCACCGGAGGGATTCGAACTTTCGATCTCCTGTTTACTAGACAGGCGCTTTTAACCAAATAAGCCACGGCGCCGCACGCACTTGCTCTTCGCGCATTCGTCAAAATATAGTACATTTTAAAAATGCTCACAAAACAATTACCCTTTCAGGCACCGGAGGGAATCGAACTCTCGATCTCCTGTTTACTAGACACGCGCTTTAACCAACTAAGCCACGGAGCCGCACCTGCTTAGACTCCGCGCATTCGTCAAAATACAGTACATTTTAAATGGCTCACAAAACAATTACTATTGCAGGCACCGGAGGGATTCGAACTCTCGATCTCCTGTTTCCTAGACAGGCGCTTTAACCAACTAAGCCACGGCGCCGCACGTGCTTAGACTCCGCGCATTCGTCAAAATACAGTACATTTTAAATGGCTCACAAAACAATTACTATTGCAGGCACCGGAGGGATTCGAACACTCGATATCCTGTTTACTAGACAGGCGCTTTAACCAACTAAGCCACGGCGCCGCACGTGCTTAGATTCCGCGCATTCGTCAAAATACAGTACATTTTAAATGTCTCACAAAACAATTACTATTGCAGGCACCGGAGGGATTCGAACTCTCGATCTCCTGTTTACTAGACAGGCGCTTTAACCAACTAAGCCACGGCGCCGCACGTGCTTAGATTCCGCGCATTCGTCAAAATACAGTACACTTTAAAATGTCTCACAAAACAATTACTGTTGCAGGCACCGGAGGGATTCGAACTCTCGATCTCCTGTTTACTAGACAGGCGCTTTAACCAACTAAGCCACGGCGCCGCACGTGGTTAGACTTCGCGCATTCGTCAAAATACAGTACATTTTAAGAGGCTTACAAAACAATTACTATTGCAGGCACCGGAGGGATCCGAACTCTCGATCTCCTGTTTCCTAGACAGGCGCTTTAACCAACTAAGCCACGGCGCCGCACGTGCTTAGACTCCGCGCATTCGTCAAAATACAGTACATTTTAAGAGGCTTACAAAACAATTACTATTGCAGGCACCGGAGGGATTAGAACTCTCGATCTCCTGTTTACTAGACAGGCGCTTTAACCAACTAAGCCACGGCGCCGCACGTGCTTAGATTCCGTGCATTCGTCAAAATACAGTACATTTTAAATGGCTCACAAAACAATTACTATTGCAGGCACCGGAGGGATTCGAACTCTCGATCTCCTGTTTACTAGACAGGCGCTTTAACCAACTAAGCCACGGCGCCGCATGTGCTTAGACTCCGCGCATTCGTCAAAATACAGTACATTTTAAGAGGCTTACAAAACAATTACTATTGCAGGCACCGGAGGGATTCGAACTCTCGATCTCCTGTTTCCTAGACAGGCGCTTTAACCAACTAAGCCACGGCGCCGCACGTGCTTAGACTCCGCGCATTCGTCAAAATACAGTACATTTTAAATGGCTCACAAAACAATTACTATTGCAGGCACCGGAGGGATTCGAACTCTCGATCTCCTGTTTACTAGACAGGCGCTTTAACCAACTAAGCCACGGCGCCGCACGTGCTTAGATTCCGCGCATTCGTCAAAATACAGTACATTTTAAATGTCTCACAAAACAATTACTATTGCAGGCACCGGAGGGATTCGAACTCTCGATCTCCTGTTTACTAGACAGGCGCTTTAACCAACTAAGCCACGGCGCCGCACGTGCTTAGATTCCGCGCATTCGTCAAAATACAGTACACTTTAAAATGTCTCACAAAACAATTACTGTTGCAGGCACCGGAGGGATTCGAACTCTCGATCTCCTGTTTACTAGACAGGCGCTTTAACCAACTAAGCCACGGCGCCGCACGTGCTTAGACTCCGCGCATTCGTCAAAATACAGTACATTTTAAGAGGCTTACAAAACAATTACTATTGCAGGCACCGGAGGGATTCGAACTCTCGATCTCCTGTTTACTAGACAGGTGCTTTAACCAATTAAGCCACGGCGCCGCACGTGCTTAGGCTCCGCGCATTCGTCAAAATACAGTACATTTTAAATGGCTCACAAAACAATTACTATTGCAGGCACCAGAGGGATTCGAACTCTCGATCTCCTGCTTACTAGACAGGCGCTTTAACCAACTAAGCCACGGCGCCGCACGTGCTTAGACTCCGCGCATTCGTCAAAATACAGTACATTTTAAATGGCTCACAAAACAATTACTATTGCAGGCACCGGAGGGATTCGAACTCTCGATCTCCTGCTTACTAGACAGGCGCTTTAACCAACTAAGCCACGGCGCCGCACGTGCTTAGACTCCGCGCATTCGTCAAAATACAGTATATTTTAAAAGGCTCACAAAACAATTATTATTGCAGGCACCGGAGGGATTCGAACACTCGATATCCTGTTTACTAGACAGGCGCTTTAACCAACTAAGCCACGGCGCCGCACGTGCTTAGACTCCGCGCATTCGTCAAAATACAGTATATTTTAAATGGCTCACAAAACAATTACTATTGCAGGCACCGGAGGGATTCGAACTCTCGATCTCCTGTTTACTAAACAGGCGCTTTAACCAACTAAGTCACGGCGCCGCGCGTGCTAGTCTCCGCGCATTCATCAAAATACTGTACAACATAAATGGCTCACAAAACAATCACTACTGCAGGCACCGGAGGGATTCGAAATCTCGATCTACTGTTTACTAGAGAGGCGCTTTAACCAACTAACCCACGGCGCCGCCCGTGTTTGCTCTCTGCGCATTCGTCAAAATACAGTACATTTTAAATGGCTCACAAAATAATCTCTAGTGGAGGCACCGGAGAGATTCGAACTCTCGATCTCCTGTTTACTAGCCAGGCGCTTTAACCGACAAAGCCACGGCGCCGCACGTGCTTAGACTCCGCGCATTCGTCAAAATACAGTACATTTTAAATGGCTCACAAAACAATCACTACTGCAGGCACCGGAGGGATTCGAACTCTCGATCTCCTGTTTACTAGACAGGCGCATTAACCAACTAAGCCACGGCGCCGCGCGTTGCTGGTGTCCGCGCTTTCGTCAAAATACCTAAATTTTAAATGGCTCACTAAACAAATACAATTGCAGGAACCGGAGAGATTCGTACTCTCGATCTCCTGTTTACTAGACAGGCGCTTTAACCAACTAAGCCACGGCCCCGCGGGCGGCTGGTCTTCGCGCATTCGTTAAAATATCTAACATTTTGAAAGGCTCACAAAACAATTACTATTGCAGGCACCGGAGGGATTCGAACTCTCGATCTCCTGTTTACTAGACAGGCGCTTTAACCAACAAAGCCACGGCGTCGCGCGTGCCTTGCCTGCGCGCATTCGTGAAAATACAGTACATTTTAAATGGCTCACAAAACAATTACAATTGCAGGCACCGGAGGGATTCGATCTTTCGATCTCCTGTTTACTAGACAGGCGCTTTAACCAACTAAGCCACGGCGCCGCGCGTGTTTGGTCTCCGCGCATTCGCCAAAATACCTAAATTTTAAATGGCTCATTAAACAATTACTGTTGCAGGCACCGGAGTGATTCCAACTCTCGATCGCTTGTTCAGTGGACAGGCGCTTTAACCAACTAAGCCACGGCGCCGCGCGTGGTTGGTCTCCGCGCATTCGTCAAAATACAGTACATTTTAAAATGTCTCACAAAACAATTACTATTGCAGGCACCGGAGGGATTCGAACTTTCGATCTCCTGTTTACTAGACAGGCGCTTTTAACCAAATAAGCCACGGCGCCGCACGCACTTGCTCTTCGCGCATTCGTCAAAATATAGTACATTTTAAAAATGCTCACAAAACAATTACCCTTTCAGGCACCGGAGGGAATCGAACTCTCGATCTCCTGTTTACTAGACACGCGCTTTAACCAACTAAGCCACGGAGCCGCACCTGCTTAGACTCCGCGCATTCGTCAAAATACAGTACATTTTAAATGGCTCACAAAACAATTACTATTGCAGGCACCGGAGGGATTCGAACTCTCGATCTCCTGTTTCCTAGACAGGCGCTTTAACCAACTAAGCCACGGCGCCGCACGTGCTTAGACTCCGCGCATTCGTCAAAATACAGTACATTTTAAATGGCTCACAAAACAATTACTATTGCAGGCACCGGAGGGATTCGAACACTCGATATCCTGTTTACTAGACAGGCGCTTTAACCAACTAAGCCACGGCGCCGCACGTGCTTAGATTCCGCGCATTCGTCAAAATACAGTACATTTTAAATGTCTCACAAAACAATTACTATTGCAGGCACCGGAGGGATTCGAACTCTCGATCTCCTGTTTACTAGACAGGCGCTTTAACCAACTAAGCCACGGCGCCGCACGTGCTTAGATTCCGCGCATTCGTCAAAATACAGTACACTTTAAAATGTCTCACAAAACAATTACTGTTGCAGGCACCGGAGGGATTCGAACTCTCGATCTCCTGTTTACTAGACAGGCGCTTTAACCAACTAAGCCACGGCGCCGCACGTGGTTAGACTTCGCGCATTCGTCAAAATACAGTACATTTTAAGAGGCTTACAAAACAATTGCTATTGCAGGCACCGGAGGGATCCGAACTCTCGATCTCCTGTTTCCTAGACAGGCGCTTTAACCAACTAAGCCACGGCGCCGCACGTGCTTAGACTCCGCGCATTCGTCAAAATACAGTACATTTTAAGAGGCTTACAAAACAATTACTATTGCAGGCACCGGAGGGATTAGAACTCTCGATCTCCTGTTTACTAGACAGGCGCTTTAACCAACTAAGCCACGGCGCCGCACGTGCTTAGATTCCGTGCATTCGTCAAAATACAGTACATTTTAAATGGCTCACAAAACAATTACTATTGCAGGCACCGGAGGGATTCGAACTCTCGATCTCCTGTTTACTAGACAGGCGCTTTAACCAACTAAGCCACGGCGCCGCATGTGCTTAGACTCCGCGCATTCGTCAAAATACAGTACATTTTAAGAGGCTTACAAAACAATTACTATTGCAGGCACCGGAGGGATTCGAACTCTCGATCTCCTGTTTCCTAGACAGGCGCTTTAACCAACTAAGCCACGGCGCCGCACGTGCTTAGACTCCGCGCATTCGTCAAAATACAGTACATTTTAAATGGCTCACAAAACAATTACTATTGCAGGCACCGGAGGGATTCGAACTCTCGATCTCCTGTTTACTAGACAGGCGCTTTAACCAACTAAGCCACGGCGCCGCACGTGCTTAGATTCCGCGCATTCGTCAAAATACAGTACATTTTAAATGTCTCACAAAACAATTACTATTGCAGGCACCGGAGGGATTCGAACTCTCGATCTCCTGTTTACTAGACAGGCGCTTTAACCAACTAAGCCACGGCGCCGCACGTGCTTAGATTCCGCGCATTCGTCAAAATACAGTACACTTTAAAATGTCTCACAAAACAATTACTGTTGCAGGCACCGGAGGGATTCGAACTCTCGATCTCCTGTTTACTAGACAGGCGCTTTAACCAACTAAGCCACGGCGCCGCACGTGCTTAGACTCCGCGCATTCGTCAAAATACAGTACATTTTAAGAGGCTTACAAAACAATTACTATTGCAGGCACCGGAGGGATTCGAACTCTCGATCTCCTGTTTACTAGACAGGTGCTTTAACCAATTAAGCCACGGCGCCGCACGTGCTTAGGCTCCGCGCATTCGTCAAAATACAGTACATTTTAAATGGCTCACAAAACAATTACTATTGCAGGCACCAGAGGGATTCGAACTCTCGATCTCCTGCTTACTAGACAGGCGCTTTAACCAACTAAGCCACGGCGCCGCACGTGCTTAGACTCCGCGCATTCGTCAAAATACAGTACATTTTAAATGGCTCACAAAACAATTACTATTGCAGGCACCGGAGGGATTCGAACTCTCGATCTCCTGCTT
The DNA here is from genome assembly GCA_038098605.1 of Gryllus longicercus. Taxonomy (NCBI): domain Eukaryota; kingdom Metazoa; phylum Arthropoda; class Insecta; order Orthoptera; family Gryllidae; genus Gryllus; species Gryllus longicercus. The sequence continues at coordinate 691,586 of JAZDUA010000406.1, read as the reverse complement.
ACTAGACAGGCGCTTTAACCAACTAAGCCACGGCGCCGCACGTGCTTAGACTCCGCGCATTCGTCAAAATACAGTATATTTTAAAAGGCTCACAAAACAATTATTATTGCAGGCACCGGAGGGATTCGAACACTCGATATCCTGTTTACTAGACAGGCGCTTTAACCAACTAAGCCACGGCGCCGCACGTGCTTAGACTCCGCGCATTCGTCAAAATACAGTATATTTTAAATGGCTCACAAAACAATTACTATTGCAGGCACCGGAGGGATTCGAACTCTCGATCTCCTGTTTACTAAACAGGCGCTTTAACCAACTAAGTCACGGCGCCGCGCGTGCTAGTCTCCGCGCATTCATCAAAATACTGTACAACATAAATGGCTCACAAAACAATCACTACTGCAGGCACCGGAGGGATTCGAAATCTCGATCTACTGTTTACTAGAGAGGCGCTTTAACCAACTAACCCACGGCGCCGCCCGTGTTTGCTCTCTGCGCATTCGTCAAAATACAGTACATTTTAAATGGCTCACAAAATAATCTCTAGTGGAGGCACCGGAGAGATTCGAACTCTCGATCTCCTGTTTACTAGCCAGGCGCTTTAACCGACAAAGCCACGGCGCCGCACGTGCTTAGACTCCGCGCATTCGTCAAAATACAGTACATTTTAAATGGCTCACAAAACAATCACTACTGCAGGCACCGGAGGGATTCGAACTCTCGATCTCCTGTTTACTAGACAGGCGCATTAACCAACTAAGCCACGGCGCCGCGCGTTGCTGGTGTCCGCGCTTTCGTCAAAATACCTAAATTTTAAATGGCTCACTAAACAAATACAATTGCAGGAACCGGAGAGATTCGTACTCTCGATCTCCTGTTTACTAGACAGGCGCTTTAACCAACTAAGCCACGGCCCCGCGGGCGGCTGGTCTTCGCGCATTCGTTAAAATATCTAACATTTTGAAAGGCTCACAAAACAATTACTATTGCAGGCACCGGAGGGATTCGAACTCTCGATCTCCTGTTTACTAGACAGGCGCTTTAACCAACAAAGCCACGGCGTCGCGCGTGCCTTGCCTGCGCGCATTCGTGAAAATACAGTACATTTTAAATGGCTCACAAAACAATTACAATTGCAGGCACCGGAGGGATTCGATCTTTCGATCTCCTGTTTACTAGACAGGCGCTTTAACCAACTAAGCCACGGCGCCGCGCGTGTTTGGTCTCCGCGCATTCGCCAAAATACCTAAATTTTAAATGGCTCATTAAACAATTACTGTTGCAGGCACCGGAGTGATTCCAACTCTCGATCGCTTGTTCAGTGGACAGGCGCTTTAACCAACTAAGCCACGGCGCCGCGCGTGGCTGGTCTCCGCGCATTCGTCAAAATACAGTACATTTTAAAATGTCTCACAAAACAATTACTATTGCAGGCACCGGAGGGATTCGAACTTTCGATCTCCTGTTTACTAGACAGGCGCTTTTAACCAAATAAGCCACGGCGCCGCACGCGCTTGCTCTTCGCGCATTCGTCAAAATATAGTACATTTTAAAAATGCTCACAAAACAATTACCCTTTCAGGCACCGGAGGGAATCGAACTCTCGATCTCCTGTTTACTAGACACGCGCTTTAACCAACTAAGCCACGGCGCCGCAGGTGCTTAGACTCCGCGCATTCGTCAAAATACAGTACACTTTAAATGGCTCACAAAACAATTACTATTGCAGGCACCGGAGGGATTCGAACTCTCGATCTCCTGTTTCCTAGACAGGCGCTTTAACCAACTAAGCCACGGCGCCGCACGTGCTTAGACTCCGCGCATTCGTCAAAATACAGTACATTTTAAATGGCTCACAAAACAATTACTATTGCAGGCACCGGAGGGATTCGAACTCTCGATCTCCTGTTTACTAGGCAGGCGCTTTAACCAACTAAGCCACGGCGCCGCACGTGGTTAGACTTCGCGCATTCGTCAAAATACAGTACATTTTAAGAGGCTTACAAAACAATTACTATTGCAGGCACCGGAGGGATCCGAACTCTCGATCTCCTGTTTCCTAGACAGGCGCTTTAACCAACTAAGCCACGGCGCCGCACGTGTTTAGACTCCGCGCATTCGTCAAAATACAGTACATTTTAAGAGGCTTACAAAACAATTACTATTGCAGGCACCGGAGGGATTAGAACTCTCGATCTCCTGTTTACTAGACAGGCGCTTTAACCAACTAAGCCACGGCGCCGCACGTGCTTAGATTCCGCGCATTCGTCAAAATACAGTACATTTTAAATGGCTCACAAAACAATTACTATTGCAGGCACCGGAGGGATTCGAACTCTCGATCTCCTGTTTACTAGACAGGCGCTTTAACCAACTAAGCCACGGCGCCGCATGTGCTTAGACTCCGCGCATTCGTCAAAATACAGTACATTTTAAGAGGCTTACAAAACAATTACTATTGCAGGCACCGGAGGGATTCGAACTCTCGATCTCCTGTTTCCTAGACAGGCGCTTTAACCAACTAAGCCACGGCGCCGCACGTGCTTAGACTCCGCGCATTCTTCAAAATACAGTACATTTTAAATGGCTCACAAAACAATTACTATTGCAGGCACCGGAGGGATTCGAACTCTCGATCTCCTGTTTACTAGACAGGCGCTTTAACCAACTAAGCCACGGCGCCGCATGTGCTTAGACTCCGCGCATTCGTCAAAATACAGTACATTTTAAGAGGCTTACAAAACAATTACTATTGCAGGCACCGGAGGGATTCGAACTCTCGATCTCCTGTTTCCTAGACAGGCGCTTTAACCAACTAAGCCACGGCGCCGCACGTGCTTAGACTCCGCGCATTCGTCAAAATACAGTACATTTTAAATGGCTCACAAAACAATTACTATTGCAGGCACCGGAGGGATTCGAACTCTCGATCTCCTGTTTACTAGACAGGCGCTTTAACCAACTAAGCCACGGCGCCGCACGTGCTTAGATTCCGCGCATTCGTCAAAATACAGTACATTTTAAATGTCTCACAAAACAATTACTATTGCAGGCACCGGAGGGATTCGAACTCTCGATCTCCTGTTTACTAGACAGGCGCTTTAACCAACTAAGCCACGGCGCCGCACGTGCTTAGATTCCGCGCATTCGTCAAAATACAGTACACTTTAAAATGTCTCACAAAACAATTACTGTTGCAGGCACCGGAGGGATTCGAACTCTCGATCTCCTGTTTACTAGACAGGCGCTTTAACCAACTAAGCCACGGCGCCGCACGTGCTTAGACTCCGCGCATTCGTCAAAATACAGTACATTTTAAGAGGCTTACAAAACAATTACTAATGCAGGCACCGGAGGGATTCGAACTCTCGATCTCTTGTTTCCTAGACAGGCGCTTTAACCAACTAAGCCACGGCGCCGCACGTGCTTAGACTCCGCGCATTCGTCAAAATACAGTACATTTTAAATGGCTCACAAAACAATTACTATTGCAGGCAACGGAGGGATTCGAACTCTCGATCTCCTGTTTACTAGACAGGTGCTTTAACCAATTAAGCCACGGCGCCGCACGTGCTTAGGCTCCGCGCATTCGTCAGAATACAGTACATTTTAAATGGCTCACAAAACAATTACTATTGCAGGCACCGGAGGGATTCGAACTCTCGATCTCCTGCTTACTAGACAGGCGCTTTAACCAACTAAGCCACGGCGCCGCACGTGCTTAGACTCCGCGCATTCGTCAAAATACAGTATATTTTAAATGGCTCACAAAACAATTACTATTGCAGGCACCGGAGGGATTCGAACACTCGATATCCTGTTTACTAGACAGGCGCTTTAACCAACTAAGCCACGGCGCCGCACGTGCTTAGACTCCGCGCATTCGTCAAAATACAGTACATTTTAAATGGCTCACAAAACAATTACTATTGCAGGCACCGGAGGGATTCGAACTCTCGATCTCCTGTTTACTAAACAGGCGCTTTAACCAACTAAGTCACGGCGCCGCGCGTGCTAGTCTCCGCGCATTCATCAAAATACTGTACAACATAAATGGCTCACAAAACAATCACTACTGCAGGCACCGGAGGGATTCGAAATCTCGATCTACTGTTTACTAGAGAGGCGCTTTAACCAACTAACCCACGGCGCCGCCCGTGTTTGCTCTCTGCGCATTCGTCAAAATACAGTACATTTTAAATGGCTCACAAAATAATCTCTAGTGGAGGCACCGGAGAGATTCGATCTCTCGATCTCCTGTTTACTAGCCAGGCGCTTTAACCGACAAAGCCACGGCGCCGCACGTGCTTAGACTCCGCGCATTCGTCAAAATACAGTACATTTTAAATGGCTCACAAAACAATCACTACTGCAGGCACCGGAGGGATTCGAACTCTCGATCTCCTGTTTACTAGACAGGCGCATTAACCAACTAAGCCACGGCGCCGCGCGTTGTTGGTGTCCGCGCTTTCGTCAAAATACCTAAATTTTAAATGGCTCACTAAACAAATACAATTGCAGGAACCGGAGAGATTCGAACTCTCGATCTCCTGTTTCCTAGACAGGCGCTTTAACCAACTAAGCCACGGCGCCGCACGTGTTTAGACTCCGCGCATTCGTCAAAATACAGTACATTTTAAGAGGCTTACAAAACAATTACTATTGCAGGCACCGGAGGGATTAGAACTCTCGATCTCCTGTTTACTAGACAGGCGCTTTAACCAACTAAGCCACGGCGCCGCACGTGCTTAGATTCCGCGCATTCGTCAAAATACAGTACATTTTAAATGGCTCACAAAACAATTACTATTGCAGGCACCGGAGGGATTCGAACTCTCGATCTCCTGTTTACTAGACAGGCGCTTTAACCAACTAAGCCACGGCGCCGCATGTGCTTAGACTCCGCGCATTCGTCAAAATACAGTACATTTTAAGAGGCTTACAAAACAATTACTATTGCAGGCACCGGAGGGATTCGAACTCTCGATCTCCTGTTTCCTAGACAGGCGCTTTAACCAACTAAGCCACGGCGCCGCACGTGCTTAGACTCCGCGCATTCGTCAAAATACAGTACATTTTAAATGGCTCACAAAACAATTACTATTGCAGGCACCGGAGGGATTCGAACTCTCGATCTCCTGTTTACTAGACAGGCGCTTTAACCAACTAAGCCACGGCGCCGCACGTGCTTAGATTCCGCGCATTCGTCAAAATACAGTACATTTTAAATGTCTCACAAAACAATTACTATTGCAGGCACCGGAGGGATTCGAACTCTCGATCTCCTGTTTACTAGACAGGCGCTTTAACCAACTAAGCCACGGCGCCGCACGTGCTTAGATTCCGCGCATTCGTCAAAATACAGTACACTTTAAAATGTCTCACAAAACAATTACTGTTGCAGGCACCGGAGGGATTCGAACTCTCGATCTCCTGTTTACTAGACAGGCGCTTTAACCAACTAAGCCACGGCGCCGCACGTGCTTAGACTCCGCGCATTCGTCAAAATACAGTACATTTTAAGAGGCTTACAAAACAATTACTAATGCAGGCACCGGAGGGATTCGAACTCTCGATCTCTTGTTTCCTAGACAGGCGCTTTAACCAACTAAGCCACGGCGCCGCACGTGTTTAGACTCCGCGCATTCGTCAAAATACAGTACATTTTAAGAGGCTTACAAAACAATTACTATTGCAGGCACCGGAGGGATTAGAACTCTCGATCTCCTGTTTACTAGACAGGCGCTTTAACCAACTAAGCCACGGCGCCGCACGTGCTTAGATTCCGCGCATTCGTCAAAATACAGTACATTTTAAAGGGCTCACAAAACAATTACTATTGCAGGCACCGGAGGGATTCGAACTCTCGATCTCCTGTTTACTAGACAGGCGCTTTAACCAACTAAGCCACGGCGCCGCATGTGCTTAGACTCCGCGCATTCGTCAAAATACAGTACATTTTAAGAGGCTTACAAAACAATTACTATTGCAGGCACCGGAGGGATTCGAACTCTCGATCTCCTGTTTCCTAGACAGGCGCTTTAACCAACTAAGCCACGGCGCCGCACGTGCTTAGACTCCGCGCATTCGTCAAAATACAGTACATTTTAAATGGCTCACAAAACAATTACTATTGCAGGCACCGGAGGGATTCGAACTCTCGATCTCCTGTTTACTAAACAGGCGCTTTAACCAACTAAGCCACGGCGCCGCACGTGCTTAGACTTCGCGCATTCGTCAAAATACAGTACATTTTAAGAGGCTTACAAAACAATTACTATTGCAGGCACCGGAGGGATCCGAACTCTCGATCTCCTGTTTCCTAGACAGGCGCTTTAACCAACTAAGCCACGGCGCCGCACGTGTTTAGACTCCGCGCATTCGTCAAAATACAGTACATTTTAAGAGGCTTACAAAACAATTACTATTGCAGGCACCGGAGGGATTAGAACTCTCGATCTCCTGTTTACTAGACAGGCGCTTTAACCAACTAAGCCACGGCGCCGCACGTGCTTAGATTCCGCGCATTCGTCAAAATACAGTACATTTTAAATGGCTCACAAAACAATTACTATTGCAGGCACCGGAGGGATTCGAACTCTCGATCTCCTGTTTACTAGACAGGCGCTTTAACCAACTAAGCCACGGCGCCGCATGTGCTTAGACTCCGCGCATTCGTCAAAATACAGTACATTTTAAGAGGCTTACAAAACAATTACTATTGCAGGCACCGGAGGGATTCGAACTCTCGATCTCCTGTTTCCTAGACAGGCGCTTTAACCAACTAAGCCACGGCGCCGCACGTGCTTAGACTCCGCGCATTCGTCAAAATACAGTACATTTTAAATGGCTCACAAAACAATTACTATTGCAGGCACCGGAGGGATTCGAACTCTCGATCTCCTGTTTACTAGACAGGCGCTTTAACCAACTAAGCCACGGCGCCGCATGTGCTTAGACTCCGCGCATTCGTCAAAATACAGTACATTTTAAGAGGCTTACAAAACAATTACTATTGCAGGCACCGGAGGGATTCGAACTCTCGATCTCCTGTTTCCTAGACAGGCGCTTTAACCAACTAAGCCACGGCGCCGCACGTGCTTAGACTCCGCGCATTCGTCAAAATACAGTACATTTTAAATGGCTCACAAAACAATTACTATTGCAGGCACCGGAGGGATTCGAACTCTCGATCTCCTGTTTACTAGACAGGCGCTTTAACCAACTAAGCCACGGCGCCGCACGTGCTTAGATTCCGCGCATTCGTCAAAATACAGTACATTTTAAATGTCTCACAAAACAATTACTATTGCAGGCACCGGAGGGATTCGAACTCTCGATCTCCTGTTTACTAGACAGGCGCTTTAACCAACTAAGCCACGGCGCCGCACGTGCTTAGATTCCGCGCATTCGTCAAAATACAGTACACTTTAAAATGTCTCACAAAACAATTACTGTTGCAGGCACCGGAGGGATTCGAACTCTCGATCTCCTGTTTACTAGACAGGCGCTTTAACCAACTAAGCCACGGCGCCGCACGTGCTTGGACTCCGCGCATTCGTCAAAATACAGTACATTTTAAGAGGCTTACAAAACAATTACTAATGCAGGCACCGGAGGGATTCGAACTCTCGATCTCTTGTTTCCTAGACAGGCGCTTTAACCAACTAAGCCACGGCGCCGCACGTGCTTAGACTCCGCGCATTCGTCAAAATACAGTACATTTTAAATGGCTCACAAAACAATTACTATTGCAGGCAACGGAGGGATTCGAACTCTCGATCTCCTGTTTACTAGACAGGTGCTTTAACCAATTAAGCCACGGCGCCGCACGTGCTTAGGCTCCGCGCATTCGTCAGAATACAGTACATTTTAAATGGCTCACAAAACAATTACTATTGCAGGCACCGGAGGGATTCGAACTCTCGATCTCCTGCTTACTAGACAGGCGCTTTAACCAACTAAGCCACGGCGCCGCACGTGCTTAGACTCCGCGCATTCGTCAAAATACAGTATATTTTAAATGGCTCACAAAACAATTACTATTGCAGGCACCGGAGGGATTCGAACACTCGATATCCTGTTTACTAGACAGGCGCTTTAACCAACTAAGCCACGGCGCCGCACGTGCTTAGACTCCGCGCATTCGTCAAAATACAGTACATTTTAAATGGCTCACAAAACAATTACTATTGCAGGCACCGGAGGGATTCGAACTCTCGATCTCCTGTTTACTAAACAGGCGCTTTAACCAACTAAGTCACGGCGCCGCGCGTGCTAGTCTCCGCGCATTCATCAAAATACTGTACAACATAAATGGCTCACAAAACAATCACTACTGCAGGCACCGGAGGGATTCGAAATCTCGATCTACTGTTTACTAGAGAGGCGCTTTAACCAACTAACCCACGGCGCCGCCCGTGTTTGCTCTCTGCGCATTCGTCAAAATACAGTACATTTTAAATGGCTCACAAAATAATCTCTAGTGGAGGCACCGGAGAGATTCGATCTCTCGATCTCCTGTTTACTAGCCAGGCGCTTTAACCGACAAAGCCACGGCGCCGCACGTGCTTAGACTCCGCGCATTCGTCAAAATACAGTACATTTTAAATGGCTCACAAAACAATCACTACTGCAGGCACCGGAGGGATTCGAACTCTCGATCTCCTGTTTACTAGACAGGCGCATTAACCAACTAAGCCACGGCGCCGCGCGTTGTTGGTGTCCGCGCTTTCGTCAAAATACCTAAATTTTAAATGGCTCACTAAACAAATACAATTGCAGGAACCGGAGAGATTCGAACTCTCGATCTCCTGTTTCCTAGACAGGCGCTTTAACCAACTAAGCCACGGCGCCGCACGTGTTTAGACTCCGCGCATTCGTCAAAATACAGTACATTTTAAGAGGCTTACAAAACAATTACTATTGCAGGCACCGGAGGGATTAGAACTCTCGATCTCCTGTTTACTAGACAGGCGCTTTAACCAACTAAGCCACGGCGCCGCACGTGCTTAGATTCCGCGCATTCGTCAAAATACAGTACATTTTAAATGGCTCACAAAACAATTACTATTGCAGGCACCGGAGGGATTCGAACTCTCGATCTCCTGTTTACTAGACAGGCGCTTTAACCAACTAAGCCACGGCGCCGCATGTGCTTAGACTCCGCGCATTCGTCAAAATACAGTACATTTTAAGAGGCTTACAAAACAATTACTATTGCAGGCACCGGAGGGATTCGAACTCTCGATCTCCTGTTTCCTAGACAGGCGCTTTAACCAACTAAGCCACGGCGCCGCACGTGCTTAGACTCCGCGCATTCGTCAAAATACAGTACATTTTAAATGGCTCACAAAACAATTACTATTGCAGGCACCGGAGGGATTCGAACTCTCGATCTCCTGTTTACTAGACAGGCGCTTTAACCAACTAAGCCACGGCGCCGCACGTGCTTAGATTCCGCGCATTCGTCAAAATACAGTACATTTTAAATGTCTCAGAAAACAATTACTATTGCAGGCACCGGAGGGATTCGAACTCTCGATCTCCTGTTTACTAGACAGGCGCTTTAACCAACTAAGCCACGGCGCCGCACGTGCTTAGATTCCGCGCATTCGTCAAAATACAGTACACTTTAAAATGTCTCACAAAACAATTACTGTTGCAGGCACCGGAGGGATTCGAACTCTCGATCTCCTGTTTACTAGACAGGCGCTTTAACCAACTAAGCCACGGCGCCGCACGTGCTTAGACTCCGCGCATTCGTCAAAATACAGTACATTTTAAGAGGCTTACAAAACAATTACTAATGCAGGCACCGGAGGGATTCGAACTCTCGATCTCTTGTTTCCTAGACAGGCGCTTTAACCAACTAAGCCACGGCGCCGCACGTGTTTAGACTCCGCGCATTCGTCAAAATACAGTACATTTTAAGAGGCTTACAAAACAATTACTATTGCAGGCACCGGAGGGATTAGAACTCTCGATCTCCTGTTTACTAGACAGGCGCTTTAACCAACTAAGCCACGGCGCCGCACGTGCTTAGATTCCGCGCATTCGTCAAAATACAGTACATTTTAAATGGCTCACAAAACAATTACTATTGCAGGCACCGGAGGGATTCGAACTCTCGATCTCCTGTTTACTAGACAGGCGCTTTAACCAACTAAGCCACGGCGCCGCATGTGCTTAGACTCCGCGCATTCGTCAAAATACAGTACATTTTAAGAGGCTTACAAAACAATTACTATTGCAGGCACCGGAGGGATTCGAACTCTCGATCTCCTGTTTCCTAGACAGGCGCTTTAACCAACTAAGCCACGGCGCCGCACGTGCTTAGACTCCGCGCATTCGTCAAAATACAGTACATTTTAAATGGCTCACAAAACAATTACTATTGCAGGCACCGGAGGGATTCGAACTCTCGATCTCCTGTTTACTAGACAGGCGCTTTAACCAACTAAGCCACGGCGCCGCACGTGCTTAGATTCCGCGCATTCGTCAAAATACAGTACATTTTAAATGTCTCACAAAACAATTACTATTGCAGGCACCGGAGGGATTCGAACTCTCGATCTCCTGTTTACTAGACAGGCGCTTTAACCAACTAAGCCACGGCGCCGCACGTGCTTAGACTCCGCGCATTCGTCAAAATACAGTACATTTTAAGAGGCTTACAAAACAATTACTAATGCAGGCACCGGAGGGATTCGAACTCTCGATCTCCTGTTTACTAGACAGGCGCTTTAACCAACTAAGCCACGGCGCCGCACGTGCTTAGATTCCGCGCATTCGTCAAAATACAGTACACTTTAAAATGTCTCACAAAACAATTACTGTTGCAGGCAACGGAGGGATTCGAACTCTCGATCTCCTGTTTACTAGACAGGTGCTTTAACCAATTAAGCCACGGCGCCGCACGTGCTTAGGCTCCGCGCATTCGTCAGAATACAGTACATTTTAAATGGCTCACAAAACAATTACTATTGCAGGCACCGGAGGGATTCGAACTCTCGATCTCCTGCTTACTAGACAGGCGCTTTAACCAACTAAGCCACGGCGCCGCACGTGCTTAGACTCCGCGCATTCGTCAAAATACAGTATATTTTAAATGGCTCCCAAAACAATTACTATTGCAGGCACCGGAGGGATCCGAACACTCGATATCCTGTTTACTAGACAGGCGCTTTAACCAACTAAGCCACGGCGCCGCACGTGCTTAGACTCCGCGCATTCGTCAAAATACAGTACATTTTAAATGGCTCACAAAACAATTACTATTGCAGGCACCGGAGGGATTCGAACTCTCGATCTCCTGTTTACTAAACAGGCGCTTTAACCAACTAAGTCACGGCGCCGCGCGTGCTAGTCTCCGCGCATTCATCAAAATACTGTACAACATAAATGGCTCACAAAACAATCACTACTGCAGGCACCGGAGGGATTCGAAATCTCGATCTACTGTTTACTAGAGAGGCGCTTTAACCAACTAACCCACGGCGCCGCTCGTGTTTGCTCTCTGCGCATTCGTCAAAATACAGTACATTTTAAATGGCTCACAAAATAATCTCTAGTGGAGGCACCGGAGAGATTCGATCTCTCGATCTCCTGTTTACTAGCCAGGCGCTTTAACCGACAAAGCCACGGCGCCGCACGTGCTTAGACTCCGCGCATTCGTCAAAATACAGTACATTTTAAATGGCTCACAAAACAATCACTACTGCAGGCACCGGAGGGATTCGAACTCTCGATCTCCTGTTTACTAGACAGGCGCTTTTAACCAAATAAGCCACGGCGCCGCACGCGCTTGCTCTTCGCGCATTCGTCAAAATATAGTACATTTTAAAAATGCTCACAAAACAATTACCCTTTCAGGCACCGGAGGGAATCGAACTCTCGATCTCCTGTTTACTAGACACGCGCTTTAACCAACTAAGCCACGGCGCCGCACGTGCTTAGACTCCGCGCATTCGTCAAAATACAGTACATTTTAAATGGCTCACAAAACAATTACTATTGCAGGCACCGGAGGGATTCGAACTCTCGATCTCCTGTTTCCTAGACAGGCGCTTTAACCAACTAAGCCACGGCGCCGCACGTGCTTAGACTCCGCGCATTCGTCAAAATACAGTACATTTTAAATGGCTCACAAAACAATTACTATTGCAGGCACCGGAGGGATTCGAACTCTCGATCTCCTGTTTACTAGGCAGGCGCTTTAACCAACTAAGCCACGGCGCCGCACGTGGTTAGACTTCGCGCATTCGTCAAAATACAGTACATTTTAAGAGGCTTACAAAACAATTACTATTGCAGGCACCGGAGGGATCCGAACTCTCGATCTCCTGTTTCCTAGACAGGCGCTTTAACCAACTAAGCCACGGCGCCGCACGTGTTTAGACTCCGCGCATTCGTCAAAATACAGTACATTTTAAGAGGCTTACAAAACAATTACTATTGCAGGCACCGGAGGGATTAGAACTCTCGATCTCCTGTTTACTAGACAGGCGCTTTAACCAACTAAGCCACGGCGCCGCACGTGCTTAGATTCCGCGCATTCGTCAAAATACAGTACATTTTAAATGGCTCACAAAACAATTACTATTGCAGGCACCGGAGGGATTCGAACTCTCGATCTCCTGTTTACTAGACAGGCGCTTTAACCAACTAAGCCACGGCGCCGCATGTGCTTAGACTCCGCGCATTCGTCAAAATACAGTACATTTTAAGAGGCTTACAAAACAATTACTATTGCAGGCACCGGAGGGATTCGAACTCTCGATCTCCTGTTTCCTAGACAGGCGCTTTAACCAACTAAGCCACGGCGCCGCACGTGCTTAGACTCCGCGCATTCGTCAAAATACAGTACATTTTAAATGGCTCACAAAACAATTACTATTGCAGGCACCGGAGGGATTCGAACTCTCGATCTCCTGTTTACTAGACAGGCGCTTTAACCAACTAAGCCACGGCGCCGCACGTGCTTAGATTCCGCGCATTCGTCAAAATACAGTACATTTTAAATGTCTCACAAAACAATTACTATTGCAGGCACCGGAGGGATTCGAACTCTCGATCTCCTGTTTACTAGACAGGCGCTTTAACCAACTAAGCCACGGCGCCGCACGTGCTTAGATTCCGCGCATTCGTCAAAATACAGTACACTTTAAAATGTCTCACAAAACAATTACTGTTGCAGGCACCGGAGGGATTCGAACTCTCGATCTCCTGTTTACTAGACAGGCGCTTTAACCAACTAAGCCACGGCGCCGCACGTGCTTAGACTCCGCGCATTCGTCAAAATACAGTACATTTTAAGAGGCTTACAAAACAATTACTAATGCAGGCACCGGAGGGATTCGAACTCTCGATCTCTTGTTTCCTAGACAGGCGCTTTAACCAACTAAGCCACGGCGCCGCACGTGCTTAGACTCCGCGCATTCGTCAAAATACAGTACATTTTAAATGGCTCACAAAACAATTACTATTGCAGGCAACGGAGGGATTCGAACTCTCGATCTCCTGTTTACTAGACAGGTGCTTTAACCAATTAAGCCACGGCGCCGCACGTGCTTAGGCTCCGCGCATTCGTCAGAATACAGTACATTTTAAATGGCTCACAAAACAATTACTATTGCAGGCACCGGAGGGATTCGAACTCTCGATCTCCTGCTTACTAGACAGGCGCTTTAACCAACTAAGCCACGGCGCCGCACGTGCTTAGACTCCGCGCATTCGTCAAAATACAGTATATTTTAAATGGCTCACAAAACAATTACTATTGCAGGCACCGGAGGGATTCGAACACTCGATATCCTGTTTACTAGACAGGCGCTTTAACCAACTAAGCCACGGCGCCGCACGTGCTTAGACTCCGCGCATTCGTCAAAATACAGTACATTTTAAATGGCTCACAAAACAATTACTATTGCAGGCACCGGAGGGATTCGAACTCTCGATCTCCTGTTTACTAAACAGGCGCTTTAACCAACTAAGTCACGGCGCCGCGCGTGCTAGTCTCCGCGCATTCATCAAAATACTGTACAACATAAATGGCTCACAAAACAATCACTACTGCAGGCACCGGAGGGATTCGAAATCTCGATCTACTGTTTACTAGAGAGGCGCTTTAACCAACTAACCCACGGCGCCGCCCGTGTTTGCTCTCTGCGCATTCGTCAAAATACAGTACATTTTAAATGGCTCACAAAATAATCTCTAGTGGAGGCACCGGAGAGATTCGATCTCTCGATCTCCTGTTTACTAGCCAGGCGCTTTAACCGACAAAGCCACGGCGCCGCACGTGCTTAGACTCCGCGCATTCGTCAAAATACAGTACATTTTAAATGGCTCACAAAACAATCACTACTGCAGGCACCGGAGGGATTCGAACTCTCGATCTCCTGTTTACTAGACAGGCGCATTAACCAACTAAGCCACGGCGCCGCGCGTTGTTGGTGTCCGCGCTTTCGTCAAAATACCTAAATTTTAAATGGCTCACTAAACAAATACAATTGCAGGAACCGGAGAGATTCGAACTCTCGATCTCCTGTTTACTAGACAGGCGCTTTAACCAACTAAGCCACGGCCCCGCGCGCGGCTGGTCTTCGCGCATTCGTTAAAATATCTAACATTTTGAAAGGCTCACAAAACAATTACTATTGCAGGCACCGGAGGGATTCGAACTCTCGATCTCCTGTTTACTAGACAGGCGCTTTAACCAACAAAGCCACGGCGTCGCGCGTGCCTTGCCTGCGCGCATACGTGAAAATACAGTACATTTTAAATGGCTCACAAAACAATTACAATTGCAGACACCGGAGGGATTCGATCTTTCGATCTCCTGTTTACTAGACAGGCGCTTTAACCAACTAAGCCACGGCGCCGCGCGTGTTTGGTCTCCGCGCATTCGCCAAAATACCTAAATTTTAAATGGCTCATTAAACAATTACTGTTGCAGGCACCGGAGTGATTCCAACTCTCGATCGCTTGTTCAGTGGACAGGCGCTTTAACCAACTAAGCCACGGCGCCGCTCGTGGTTGGTCTCCGCGCATTCGTCAAAATACAGTACATCATAAATGGCTCACAAAACAATTACTATCGCAGGCACCGGAGGGATTCGAACTCTCGATCTCGTGTTTACTAGACAGGCGCTTTAACCAGCTAAGCCACGGCGCCGCAGGCGCTTGCTCATCGCGCATTCGTCAAAATACAGTACATTTTAAATGGCTCACAAAACAATTAATATTGCACGCACCGGAGGGATTCGAACACTCGATATCCTGTTTACTAACAGGCGCTTTAACAAACTAAGTCACGGCGCCGCGCGTGCTTAGACTCCGCGCATTCTTCAAAATACAGTACATTTTGAATGGCTCACAAAACAATTACTATTTCAGGCACCGGAGGGATTCGAACTCTCCATCTCCTGTTTACTTGACAGGCGCTTCAACCAACTAAGCCACGGCGCCGCGCGTGCTTACACTCCGCGCATTCGTCAAAATACAGTACATTTTTAATGGCTCACAAAACAATTACTATTGCAGGCACCGGAGGGATTCGAACTCTTGATCTCCTGTTTACTAGACAGGCGCTTTAACCAACTAAGCCACGGCGACGCACGAGCTTTGACTCCGCGCATTCGTCAAAATACAGTACATTTTAAATGGCTCACAAAACAATTACTATTGCAGGCACCGGAGGGATTCGAACTCTCGTTCTCCTGTTTACTAGACACGCGCTTTAACCAACTAAGCCACGGCGCCGCACGTGCTTAGACTCCGCGCATTCGTCAAAATACAGTACATTTTAAATGGCTCACATAACAACTACTATTGCAGGCAGCGGAGGGATTCGAACTCTCGATCTCCTGTTTACTAGACAGGCGCTTTAAGCAACTAAGCCACGGCGCCGCGCGTGCTTAGACTTCGCGCATTCGTCAAAATACAGTACATTTTAAATGGCTCACAAAACAAATACTATTGCAGGCACCGGAGGGATTCGAACTCTCGATCTCCTGTCTACTAGACAGGCGCTTTAACAAACTAAGCCACGGCACCGCGCGTGATTAGACTGCGCGCATTCGTCAAAATACAGTACATTTTAAATGTCTCACAAAACAATCACTACTGCAGGCACCGGAGGGATTCGAACTCTCGATCTCCTGTTTACTAGACAGGCGCATTAACCAACTAAGCCACGGCGCCGCGCGTTGTTGGTGTCCGCGCTTTCGTCAAAATACCTAAATTTTAAATGGCTCACTAAACAAATACAATTGCAGGAACCGGAGAGATTCGAACTCTCGATCTCCTGTTTACTAGACAGGCGCTTTAACCAACTAAGCCACGGCCCCGCGCGCGGCTGGTCTTCGCGCATTCGTTAAAATATCTAACATTTTGAAAGGCTCACAAAACAATTACTATTGCAGGCACCGGAGGGATTCGAACTCTCGATCTCCCGTTTACTAGACAGGCGCTTTAACCAACAAAGCCACGGCGTCGCGCGTGCCTTGCCTGCGCGCATTCGTGAAAATACAGTACATTTTAAATGGCTCACAAAACAATTACAATTGCAGGCACCGGAGGGATTCGAACTTTCGATCTCCTGTTTACTACACAGGCACTTTAACCAACTAAGCCACGGCGCCGCGCGTTGTTGGTGTCCGCGCTTTCGTCAAAATACCTAAATTTTAAATGGCTCACTAAACAATTACAATTGCAGGCACCGGAGAGATTCGAACTCTCGATGTCCTGTTTACTAGACAGGCGCTTTAACCAACTAAGCCACGGCGCCGCGCGAGGGTGGTCTCCTTGCATTCGTCAAAAAACCAAACATTTTAAGAGGCTCACAAAACAATTGCCATTGCAGGTAACGGAGGGTTCGAACTATCGATCACTTGTTTACTAGACAGGCGCTTTAACCAACAAAGCCACGGCGCCGCACGTGGTTGGTTTCCGCGCATTCGTCAAAATACCTAATTTTTAAATGGCTCACTAAACAATTACTATTGAAGGCACCGGAGAGATTCGAACTCTCGATCTCCTGTTTACTAGACAGGCGCTTTAACCAACTAAGCCACGGCGCCGCGCTTGGTAGGACTCCGCACATTCGTCAAAATACCTAAATTTTAAATGGCTCACTAAACAATTACTATTGCAGGCACCGGAGAGATTCCAACTCTCGATCGCCTCTGTACTAGACAGGCGCTTTAACCAACTAAGCAACGGCGCCGCGCGTGTTTGGTCTCCGCGCATTCGCCAAAATACCTAAATTTTAAATGGCTCATTAAACAATTACTGTTGCAGGCACCGGAGAGATTCCACCTCTCGATCGCTTGTTCACTGGACAGGCGCTTTAACCAACTAAGCCACGGCGCCCCGCGTGGTAGATCTCCGCGCATTCGTCAAAATACCTAAATTTTAAATGGCTCAGTAAACAATTAGTATTGCAGGCACCGGAGAGATTCGAACTCTCGATCTCCTGTTTACTAGACAGGCGCTTTAACCAACTAAGCCACGGCGCCGCGCTTGGTAGGTCTCCGCACATTCGTCAAAATACCTAAATTTTAAATGGCTCACTAAACAATTACTATTGCAGGCACCGGAGAGATTCCAACTCTCGATCGCCTCTGTACTAGACAGGCGCTTTAACCAACTAAGCAACGGCGCCGCGCGTGTTTGGTCTCCGCGCATTCGCCAAAATACCTAAATTTTAAATGGCTCATTAAACAATTACTGTTGCAGGCACCGGAGAGATTCCACCTCTCGATCGCTTGTTCACTGGACAGGCGCTTTAACCAACTAAGCCTCGGCGCCGCACGTGCTTGTTCTCCGCGCATTCGTCAAAATACAGTACTCTTTAAAATGTCTCACAAAACAATTACTATTGCAGGCACCGGAGGGATTCGAACTCTCGATCTCCTGTTTACTAGACAGGCGCTTTAACCAAATAAGCCACGGCGCCGCACGCACTTGCTCTTCGCGCATTCGTCAAAATACAGTACATTTTAAATGGCTCACAAAACAATTACCCTTTCAGGCACCGGAGGGAATCGAACTCTCGATCTCCTGTTTACTAGACAGGCGCTTTAACCAACTTAGCCACGGCGCCACGTGCGTTCAGTCTCCGCTCATTCCTGAAAATACAGTACACTTTAAAATGGCTCACAAAAAACAATTACTACTGCAGGCACCGGAGGGATTCGAACTCTCGATCTCCTGTTTACTAGACAGGCGCTTTAACCAACTAAGCAACGGCGCCGCACGCGCTTATTCTCAGCGCATTGGTTAAAATACAGTACACTTTAAAATGGCTAACAAAACAATTAAATTTCACGCACCGGAGGGATCCGAACTCCCGAACTTTTTATTACTAGACAGGCGCTTTAACCAACTTAGCCACGGCGCGACGTGCGTACAGTCTCCGCTCATTCGTGAAAATACAGTACACTTTAAAATGGCTCACAAAAAAACAATTACTACTGCAGGCACCGGAGGGATTCGAACTCTCGATCTCCTGTTTAGTAGACAGGCGCTTTAACCAACTAAGCCACGGCGCCGCGCGAGGCTTGTCTCCGCGCATTCGTCAAAAAATCTAACATTTTAAAATGCTCACAAAACAATTTCTATTGTAGTCACCGGAGAGATTCGAACTCTCGATCTCCTGTTTACTAGACAGGCGCTTTAACCAACTAAGCCACGGCGCCGCGCGAGGCTTGTCTCCGCGCATTCGTCAAAAAATCTAACATTTTAAAAGGCTCACAAAACAATTACTATTGTAGGAACCGGAGGGATTCGAACTCTCGATCTCCTGTTTACTAGACTGGCGCTTTAACCAACTAAGCCACAGCGCCACGCGAGGCTTGTCTCCGCGCATTCGTCAAAAAATCTAACATTTTAAAAGGCTCACAAAACAATTACTATTGTAGGCACCGGAGGGATTCGAACTCTCGATCTCCTGTTCACTAGACAGGCGCTTTAACCAACTAAGCCCCGGCGCCTCGCGTGGTTGGTTTCCGCGAATTCGTCAAAATACCTAAATTTTAAATGTCTCACTAAACAATTACCATTGCAGGCACCGGAGGGATTCGAACTCTCGATCTCCTGTTTAGTAGACAGGCGCTTTAACCAACTAAGCCACGGCGCCGCGCGAGGCTTGTCTCCGCGCATTCGTCAAAAAATCTAACATTTTAAAATGCTCACAAAACAATTTCTATTGTAGTCACCGGAGAGATTCGAACTCTCGATCTCCTGTTTACTAGACAGGCGCTTTAACCAACTAAGCCACGGCGCCGCGCGAGGCTTGTCTCCGCGCATTCGTCAAAAAATCTAACATTTTAAAAGGCTCACAAAACAATTACTATTGTAGGCACCGGAGGGATTCGAACTCTCGATCTCCTGTTTCCTAGACAGGCGCTTTAACCAACTAAGCCACAGCGCCGCGTGAGGCTTGTCTCCGCGCATTCGTCAAAAAATCTAACATTTTAAAAGGCTCAAACAATTACCATTGCAGGCACCGGAGGGATTCGAACTCTCGACCTCCTGTTTCCTAGACAGGCGCTTTAACCAACTAAGCAACGGCGCCGCGTGAGGCTGGTCTCCGCGCATTCGTCAAAAAATCTAACATTTTAAAAGGCTCAAACAATTACCATTGCAGGCACCGGAGGGATTCGAGCTCTCGACCTCCTGTTTCCTAGACAGGCGCTTTAACCAACTAAGCAATGGCGCCGCGTGAGGCTGGTCTCCGCGCATTCGTCAAAAAACCTAACATTTTAAAAGGCTCAAACAATTTCCATTGCAGGCACCGGAGGGATTCGAACTCTCGACCTCCTGTTTCCTAGACAGGCGCTTTAACCAACTAAGCAACGGCGCCGCGTGAGGCTGGTCTCCGCGCATTCGTCAAAAAACCTAACATTTTAAAAGGCTAACAAAATAATTACCATTGCAGACACCGGAGGGATTCGAACTCTCGATCTCCTGTTCACTAGACAGGCGCTTTAACCAACTAAGCCACGGCGCCGAGCGTGGCAGGACTCCTCGCATTCGTCAAAATACCTAAATTTTAAATGGCTCACTAAACAATTACTATTGCAGGCACCGGAGAGATTCCAACTCTCGATCTCTTGTTTACTAGACAGGCGCTTTAACCAACTAAGCCACGGCGCCACACGTGTTTACGCTCCGCGCATTTGTCAAAATACAGTACACTTTAAAATGTCTCACAAAACAATTACTATTGCAGGCACCGGAGGGATTCGAACTCTCGACCTCCTGTTTCCTAGACAGGCGCTTTAACCAACTAAGCAACGGCGCCGCGTGAGGCTGGTCTCCGCGCATTCGTCAAAAAACCTAACATTTTAAAAGGCTAACAAAATAATTACCATTGCAGACACCGGAGGGATTCGAACTCTCGATCTCCTGTTCACTAGACAGGCGCTTTAACCAACTAAGCCACGGCGCCGCGCGTGGTAGGACTCCTCGCATTCGTCAAAATACCTAAATTTTAAATGGCTCACTAAACAATTACTATTGCAGGCACCGGAGAGATTCCAACTCTGGATCTCCTGTTTACTAGACAGGCGCTTTAACCAACTAAGCCACGGCGCCACACGTGTTTACTCTCCGCGCATTTGTCAAAATACAGTACACTTTAAAAGGTCTCACAAAACAATTACTATTGCAGGCACCGGAGGGATTCGAACTCTCGATCTCCTGTTTACTAGACAGGCGCTTTAACCAACTAAGCAACGGCGCCGCGCGAGGCTTGTCTCCGCGCATTCGTCAAAAAATCTAACATTTTAAAAGGCTCACTAAACAATTACTATTGCAGGCACCGGAGAGATTCCAACTCTCGATCTCCTGTTTACTAGACAGGCGCTTTAACCAACTAAGCCACGGCGCCACACGTGTTTACTCTCCGCGCATTTGTCAAAATACAGTACACTTTAAAATGTCTCACAAAACAATTACTATTGCAGGCACCGGAGGGATTCCAACTCTCGATCTCCTGTTTACTAGACAGGCGCTTTAACCAACTAAGCCACGGCGCCACACGTGTTTACTCTCCGCGCATTTGTCAAAATACAGTACACTTTAAAATGTCTCACAAAACAATTACTATTGCAGGCACCGGAGGGATTCGAACTCTCGACCTCCTGTTTCCTAGACAGGCGCTTTAACCAACTAAGCAACGGCGCCGCGTGAGGCTGGTCTCCGCGCATTCGTCAAAAAACCTAACATTTTAAAAGGCTAACAAAATAATTACCATTGCAGACACCGGAGGGATTCGAACTCTCGATCTCCTGTTCACTAGACAGGCGCTTTAACCAACTAAGCCACGGCGCCGCGCGTGGTAGGACTCCTCGCATTCGTCAAAATACCTAAATTTTAAATGGCTC
The DNA here is from genome assembly GCA_038098605.1 of Gryllus longicercus. Classification (NCBI taxonomy): domain Eukaryota; kingdom Metazoa; phylum Arthropoda; class Insecta; order Orthoptera; family Gryllidae; genus Gryllus; species Gryllus longicercus. Next base: position 670,191 of record JAZDUA010000406.1, on the reverse strand, counting down.
ACTAAACAATTACTATTGCAGGCACCGGAGAGATTCCAACTCTCGATCTCTTGTTTACTAGACAGGCGCTTTAACCAACTAAGCCACGGCGCCACACGTGTTTACGCTCCGCGCATTTGTCAAAATACAGTACACTTTAAAATGTCTCACAAAACAATTACTATTGCAGGCACCGGAGGGATTCGAACTCTCGACCTCCTGTTTCCTAGACAGGCGCTTTAACCAACTAAGCAACGGCGCCGCGTGAGGCTGGTCTCCGCGCATTCGTCAAAAAACCTAACATTTTAAAAGGCTAACAAAATAATTACCATTGCAGACACCGGAGGGATTCGAACTCTCGATCTCCTGTTCACTAGACAGGCGCTTTAACCAACTAAGCCACGGCGCCGCGCGTGGTAGGACTCCTCGCATTCGTCAAAATACCTAAATTTTAAATGGCTCACTAAACAATTACTATTGCAGGCACCGGAGAGATTCCAACTCTCGATCTCCTGTTTACTAGACAGGCGCTTTAACCAACTAAGCCACGGCGCCACACGTGTTTACTCTCCGCGCATTTGTCAAAATACAGTACACTTTAAAATGTCTCACAAAACAATTACTATTGCAGGCACCGGAGGGATTCGAACTCTCGATCTCCTGTTTCCTAGACAGGCGCTTTAACCAACTAAGCAACGGCGCCGCGTGAGGCTGGTCTCCGCGCATTCGTCAAAAAACCTAACATTTTAAAAGGCTAACAAAATAATTACCATTGCAGACACCGGAGGGATTCGAACTCTCGATCTCCTGTTCACTAGACAGGCGCTTTAACCAACTAAGCCACGGCGCCGCGCGTGGTAGGACTCCTCGCATTCGTCAAAATACCTAAATTTTAAATGGCTCACTAAACAATTACTATTGCAGGCACCGGAGAGATTCCAACTCTCGATCTCCTGTTTACTAGACAGGCGCTTTAACCAACTAAGCCACGGCGCCACACGTGTTTACTCTCCGCGCATTTGTCAAAATACAGTACACTTTAAAATGTCTCACAAAACAATTACTATTGCAGGCACCGGAGGGATTCGAACTCTCGATCTCCTGTTTCCTAGACAGGCGCTTTAACCAACTAAGCAACGGCGCCGCGTGAGGCTGGTCTCCGCGCATTCGTCAAAAAATCTAACATTTTGAAAGGCTCAAACAATTACCATTGCAGGCACCGGAGGGATTCGAACTCTCGACCTCCTGTTTACTAGACAGGCGCTTTAACCAACTAAGCCACGGCGCCATGCGTGCTGAGTCTCTGCGCATTCTATGGTGGTGTGGCGTCCTTACAAGAAACCTCAGATTGCTAGAGACCGGATTTTTCTGAAATTACTTACTTCTTGTCGTTTTACTTAAGCATCTCAGCATTGTGATCTTTGTGATTCATCATCGCTCTAACACAATATTCAATTTTTTTCTTTACATATTTAGTATTAAATTTCATATTTTACTCTTTTCACAAAAAAATTAAATTCTCAATTTCCGTCAATGAAGAATAATTTAACGTCTGTTATAATGTTTATTTTATTGTAAGTTTGTTGACTTTAATAAAACAGACAAAGTTTTTATAACAATTTATTTCGTGTTACATAGTTAAAAAATATTGTTGTTTTTTACATTCAATCTCATCTTGACAGCACTAATTTTCTTCTATTATTTCTTACTATTACCACTGATTAATTAGTCATTTACTTGATCATTTTAAGACGTGCCACACCGAAATTTTTCCGGGACCCTATTTTGTTAACCTTTAATTTGTTACCTATCTTATTATATATTCACCTATCTCCTAATACAGTTTTTGATATACTTATGTCATCTTATTTCATCAGATCCATAACTACTCTAAGATGTCGCAATCTTTTTGATCCCAACATGTTGGTCATTCCCACATCTCTGCATACTCTTGATATTGATACACTTTGATACTCCGCATTTTCAGTCACTGACTTTTTTTTTATTTTATTTCGTATATATTATGACATAATTTAAAATATTGCAAACTAATTTATTTTCCAAAACTACATTATAGTATAATAACATTTTGAATTAACGTTTTTATTTCACGTCATTTGGTATTTTTTTAGTAATTTCTTTTTTTACGCTGTCTTATCATTGGGTGATTATTGATCAAGAAGATAATTAACATCGAGAACAAATAATTGCGGTCATTTAAGAAATTAAAAATCAGTTTGGAAGAAGTTAAGATTGTTTTGCTCAAAGAAAATCGCCCTTTATAACCTTTCTACAGATATTTGGATTAGCTTTTAATCGCAAGATTAAAATCGCGGAACAAATGGAATATGCATGGAACAAAAGGAAAAAAATGTGAATTTAGAATTACTAAAACGATTATATTCATCTGCGGGGAAAATCTAAAGGATTATTATATTCATCTGCGCTTCTAAAGGATTCATTGGAAGGAGTCTGGAATAGAAAAACTGGTCAACAGTTCAACCAGGGCAAAGAAATCATATTTTCATACTGTCCGATTTGGAAGAAACTCATAACCCGAAGAAGTAAAATATAAAAGTTACAGGAATAAGAAATTTCTATAAATACAGAGTAAATATTCGTTGGTTCTAAAATCTCCCGTTGGTATTGCAACTTGGTCTCGTGGTGTAGCGGTTATCACGTCTGCTTTACACGCAGAAGGTCCCCGGTTCGATCCCGGGCGAGACCACAGGTTTTTAAAAAGTAATTTCAAATTATGTTAATTCTTGTCATTGAATGAAAATTGAAATAAAATGAGAAGATGAGAGTCCGCAATAATGTACAAATAAAAAATTGGAAATTATGAGATCCGTTTTTACTGTTATCCTAAGTTACTGAGGATGGATATAGATTTTTATTTATTTACTTATTTATTTTCGTTAAAATCTGTGTATGATGTGCTATGGGGAGAAGTTAATTTGCAGTTACATTTATGTCCAGACGCAACACAAGGTGCCATCTCAGCATTTGCTGGACGAAAACCGTAGATTCATACTGAAAAATATGCGTCATAATAGTCCTCATGTGAATTATTAATATATTTTTCCTTCTTTTTAACATTGTTCTTCCTTGGTAAAATTTTCTCATTATTAATTGATTTCCCCAAATTTTGAACAATGTGTTCTATCATATCATTCACGTTTAATAAGGCCTTAACTAATTATTCAAATACGCCGAACAGAAGGCAGAGTTGAGTTTTTTAAGTTTTACATTAAAATGCGTTGATATGTTGAATTAAATTTGTGACACTTTTATTAAAGATCATTCGTTCCGATGTCACCGAATGATAGATACTATACAAATTTCAGCTACTATACAAACAAGATACTACAAAACTTCAAATAGGGACAGTATTTCACTGGCAGAAATTGAAGTGTAAGCCATAAATTCAAAACATGAAACCTGTTTCACAACATAATTCAGTTTCAAAAATAATGAACATAGACCCAGATCATTATTTCATTTTAAGAAGACAATCGAATCCGCACCAGCAGCGGACGAAGTTTGCCGACTGGAAACGGAAGGATTAAGGTCAGACGTGCGCTTGATGGCATAGGCGAGACTGCAAATTAAAGCGCGCAGCTGTGAAAGAAGAGGAGCAGGGTGCGAGCGAGTGGCCACTTGGGAGAAGGGCGCTGGAGCCAGACACTGCTGACTCAACCGCGACGTCACCCCCGCTGCCCCACCGCCGTAGCCCCCGGGTACGACACGTGGGCCGATGCACAACGGACTCACCTGCTTTCGAATTAAAAGGAAGAGGAAGGGAAGATCGCGCGCTGTCCGTGACCCGTTGGTTAGGATACTACTCCGGCATTCGCCTGGTGTTGATCGTAGAAACCACAGAAAACAATCGATCAGAGCCGCTCGCCACTGGAATTCTCCTCCCGGCAGCGGCTGAACTCGACCTAGATATATAATTATTGTCGAAACTCCTGACACCGTCGGAAATTGAACCCTAGGACCTCAGAAGTACTGCTGTGACATCATTGAATAACCTGAGGCACCTAGTCAAATACCTGCTTTCGAGGTGTCATGTCACTGGGTACAAATCTGATCTCAGGTTGAACAACTGATTGAAAAATTACGGTCTAAAATTCTTATTGTTACACCGATATTTTTGACGCCTGTATTAGTTTCTATTTGGAGAGTTTATGAGTCATCAGTCAGGCGAAACGTCGGCCTCTCAGCCAACGACGCGGCATCTCTCGGATAGCCAAGAATTTGTGTATTCGAGCCGCGGAAGCTTACGTGTGCAAATAATTTTAAGTCCCAATACGTTGTTAGTAATGAGGGTTGCGATACCGGACATGACGTGCAATACCTTCACGACCCCGGACGTTGGTGTGTGATTGCGTAGACAGTGTATGACATGAATGGTTTGTAGGAAAGTGAGTGAGAATGAAGATCGGGAGATCTAACAATACGTTTAGAAAAACTTTCCAGATGAAGGCGTAATAAATTTCGAAACTTTTGGAGAACTGTTTGTTTAATTAAATGAAACTAATTCGGCAAAGCATTTAAGAAACAAATTGTTGTATCCGGAGGCTGCAGCGGCGGTGGCGGCCGTGGCGTTGGTTGAGTCGTCGGCGCCGATGACACAAAAACAATTTGTTGTATATTAAGTCGTCAAAATCTAAGTGGTTATTTCTACTTATCAAGACTGTGGTTGCTATACGTGGAGACTTTGCAAACAGGATAAATACGTGGAAATTTATTATTTCCTTTAGAATGAAAATGAGTGTTTATTCAAGCGTTTTTCTAATACATTTCACAACATGAGAGCAATTTTACTAGATCATTGTAAATCTTCGTTATACTTATACTACTTATACTTCTTTAATTAATAATAATTATTAATATTAATAGCATTTTACCCAAACTGTATTTCCAGTTTTCATTTGAATATTTTCCATTTATATGTATTATTCCATATATATATATATATATATATATATATATATATATATATATATATTGCATACCCTTTTATATGGCTTGACGTGTGTGTTTGTACTTCGTATCGCTGTGACGTTGGTGTGTGTGAAAGTCGGGATAACGTGAGCCATCAGCCAATGTCCTCGTCACGAACAATAAGTCCGAAGCGCGCGCAGGAGGCGTAGGGGCAGAGACGCACCGTCCCCCGCCCCTCGCGGCCGCCTCCGCTAATTAGCTGCGCTGCGTGGAGATCAGGAGCGACGGCGGCGGCCGCGCTGCCCTTCATTAGGGGCGAACATACGACGGCCACTCACGCAGGCGGAGGCGGGGAGGGGCCGGTGGGAAATAAGGCTTGGCCGGGGAGGGGGTGGGCATGGGTGGGGCGGGGCGAAGGCGGCGTAGGGCCATGGCGGGGCAGAGAAGGGCGGGGCGGAGCAAGGGTGGGGCGGGCCGAGGGCGTAGCGGCGGCGTGGCGACGGGGGGTCGGGGGCTGGGAGGGGAGGAGTGGGGCGTGATCAGGACGGGGGGGCGGGCCGGAGAGAGGGCAGGATGTGGGCAGGACGAGGGCGTGGCGGGGACGAGGCGGGGTTTGGTGAAGGCGGAGCGGGGCAGGGGCGGGGAGTGAGTGAGGAGGGATTGAGCATGGGTGTGGCGGGGCGGGGGCGAGTGTAGCAGCGGGTCAGGGCCGAGGCGGGGTAGGGCAAGGGCGGGACGGTTACGGGGCAGGGGCGGGGCCAGGATGTGGCTAGGCAGGGCGGGGGTGGGTAGGGTGGGAGAGGACGCGGCCGAGGGGCAGTAGGAGTGCCGCTCCGGGGAAGGAGGATGGGTGGCCGCATCGGAACGAAGGGGTCTCTTTGGCTTGAAGCGAAAGAAAAAAGCGAGTACATTGGAATTAGCCCGGTTGGATAGCCGAGGTCGCTAAAGCTATACGGCTGTAGTTGCCATGGCTCGAAGGGTCGCGGTTTCGAATACCTCTTGAGGCATGGATGCTTGTGTGATTGTGGTATCCTTGCGTGTCGCGTTCCCCGTACAGTTACCCCGAAGTAAAAGAATCAAAGTGGTCGCTACATGACCTAGAATTACTAGCGCAACTTTTCTTAAAGTATTGATTGAAGAAATACGGGTAGAGCGGTGATATTAGTTATGAAATCAGCCACTAGATTTTATGAATCAATCCCTGTCTCCGGAAAATCAGTCATGCCTTCGTAACTTTCTCAATAATTTGCGTTCAAGCTTTCTCAGGAGTTCGAGGTATCTCCCGTGATGGATCTTCACCTGCTTCGGTCATTTCGTTAGATTTTTCGGAGAAAATCAGGGACAGAAGTTCTCTTCAACAGAAAATAGTTTCTATTTCACGCCAGTGAAGATGTCTTTGGAATATTGTCATCAGTGTTCGCAACGAGCTTTTGCCTTCAACTGTTTCTTGTACTAAAGAAGGGGAAGCAAGGTCATCGTTCAAGAAAAGTTGCGTGATTAATAGTTGAACGCCAACCTTAAAAAAACGAGAAAGGGGAAAACGACAAAGACAGATATATGCAGGGAATGTGGCACCTCCCACCGCTGGGACTCGGATTCAAATCCCGGTCCCATCCGGATTGCATCCCGCGGGCGGCTTCCCTCACACCCTCTGCCCAGTTAATCCCCTTTCACGTTTGGCTGCCTAAGAAGGCATAATCCGATTGCTTTCCCGGCGGTAGGGGGAGGAGAAAACAATTTAGTTAAGTGACCATTCATGTCTCACGCAAATAGATGTTCTTTCAGCAATCAAGACTAAATGAACACAGGTGGCCGTGGCAGAAACAAAATAAATGTGCGTCAAACATAAATCAGCAAAAAATTATTAGAAATTAGTAAAAAGGTAAAAAATGACTTATTAGTGGAAATCAACGAGAAATGCAAAACATGACGTATAAAGATGGGTCATTTCGTTATGTCTCAACATAAAATGAATTTATATTCTAAACGGCGTAGGAATGGCATAGCCTTCCCGTATTAGTTTTCTATTTCCTTTGCTCTCGGCTAGATATTCGAACTTACCAAATACTCTTGCCTGCTGCCATCTATAGCAGTCCAAAGTACATTTTTTGAAATTTTCTTCAATTTTTCGGTTTAAGATTATTAAAGAACAGTAAAACCTCCTCGTCATAAATGGCAATTTTCTTTGAAAAATTTTGAGCGCGTAAACTGGCATTTAAGCGCTACTGTAAATTCGAAACTTGGACATTTCATAGAAAATTTTTGAGTTTTCGAAAAACTTCATTTGAAGTTATTTTATGTACTTTAACTCACAAATACAAGAGCGTGTACAACGTGCTTGAAATGTGCATATCAACAGCGTGAGTGATCTGTCAAAACATTTATATTTGTGCAATTTTTTTTAAAAAAAAAACAAGCCCCGAAATAAACTTGACGTCGTATTAAAGAGTGCAATTACCATTATCCGTTTGAAATGATTGAAGAAAACTGTTTTTCAGGTAATGGCGTTTGAGCGTTTCTGAATATACGGGGTTTGGGGCTAGTTTTCACGAAAACAATAGATCTTTTGAGAAACTTTATATGACATTATGTAAAGCACATGTATTCATAAATACAATAATGCAAACAAAATGAAGCTAATGTAAACATTAATGCCATGAGAGACAAATCAAAAAATAATAATTCGTAATTTTTGAAAAACAACAACAAAAGAATAGAGCAATATGGCGTTTATGTCATCTTATAAAATACATTTAGCACCATCCCTACCAAAAGTTTAAAAAAAATTGGTGCCGTTTTTGAGAAAATCTTGTTTTTGTAATTTTTTAAATTGCATATTATGCACGCATTATGCGCGAAGACTACTAAAATGTTCAAAAAAATATACATAATCTTAATGAAAGAACTCACTACGGAGAACAAATTTTATTTCAAGGCAAAATCTCTATATTTAATTTTGTAGTTTTAGGAAGACACCAAAAAAATCATACTTTTGAAATTTTCGAAAAAACAGAGTTAACCATGAAATCGGACCTATGCCACTTTTATAAGTGTAAGTTACTCTATCCTTACAAAAAATTAAAAAAATAAAATTAGAGCAGTTTTTGAAAAAAATTGAAAATGTAAAGTATACCGAAATTTTTAAGAATGTTTTCAAAATCTCAACGTTTCGACTCGATGGACCAGATGGACAGGGGTTTCTTCAATTTGGAAAAAATCGTACCCATGGTTTAGGCGCTAGTGTTGTTCACATACACCAGACAGACAAACGGACGGGCAGACGGACGTTTTGAAAAAATCACTTTTTCGGTATCCGGAGACTGCAAAACGTATATTTCCGTTGAAATCTCGAAATCGATTTTCTGCAGCATTTCCTAACATTCCATATACTACGTGTAATACTCCGTATATACGTACGTATACGAGTACAAAAGTGAATGAAAGTTGAAGTTCAGGGTCAAACAAGATAAAGGCAATTATATTACGTTTTCTACTTTGGTGTACATGTTTGTATCTCACAAAAACAGGTTATCTTATCATTGTTCGAATGTTATCCTAAGTAATGAAATTATTAGGTATTTCGATTTTCAACTTTAAAAGATTTTAGTGTCTGAAGCAATTCGTCAAACTCTCTATTTTTTGCTTGTTTGTGACAACAGTTATATTGTTTTCTGGAAGTATAGTCCAACAATTTACAGAATTAAATCACTATATATGTTTTTTTACATCCGTTTTTTGTGAAAGTTCGACATGTGTCCTCATTGCGCCGAGACCTTCCTTCAATTGCAAAAGAAAAATACCGGCAACAAAGAGAAAAGAAAGGCCAGGCAGGAGTGAGTGCAGGCAGGAGGGGTCGTTTAGCGCGTACAAGGCGAGCAATGCCCCTCGTGGCCCGCGGTGGCAGTAAAGGCTTGTTGCTCGTGGCTGCACGTGGCAGGGGGCCGTTGTTCCTTGGCGAGGCGGCGGCGCGAGCGGCGGGAAGTGGGTTCTCGCGCTGCGTGCGACAAGTGCACGGCCGGCGAAGGCGGCGCACGAGATCCGCGAGAATACACGAAAGGGACTGCACCGCCCCTCCCCGCGCAACCCGCCCCACCCCATCCCGCCCCACACCGCCCCGCCCCGCCCCGCGGCGTATCGCCTCGCCCTGCGCACCACTACCCCGCCTCGCCCCGCCCCGTGCTATACCGGCCCGTCCCGCGCCACTCCCGCACCACACGCCGCCCGAGCTACCCCGCACCGACCCGCGTTGCTCCGCCTCTCGCCTCCCTGTCCTCCCCGTCCCGCCATGACCGCCCCGCCCAGCTCCATGCTCCCCCGTGCCGCTCGTCCCGCCCGCCCGGCCCCCACCAACCAGCCCGTCGCCGCCCCGCGTAACCCCCTGCCCCGCGCTACCCCGCACTGTTCCGCCCCTTGCTGTCCTGCCCTCCCCGTCCCGCCATGACCGCCCCGTCCCGCTCCATGCCGCTCTGTACCGCTCCGTCCCGTCCGCCCCGCCAACCCCCCCCGCCAACCGGCCCGTCCCCGCCCCGTCCCGCGTAACCCCCATCCTGCGCTACCCTGCACCGTCCCGCCCCTCGCCGTCCTGTCCGCCCCGCCATGATCGTCCCGACCCACACCGCTCCGTCCCGCCCGCGCCAACCTGCCCGAACCCTCACCCGCCCCGCGCCACCACGACCACGACCTCCCCTGAGCCGACCCGGCCCTCCTGCCCCGCCTCGTCCAGTTCGCCCCCATCGAGCCACCCAACCCCTTCCCATCCTGCCACTCATCGCCCCGTCCCTCGACACGCCGCTTCGTTTTCTCCGGGAGAGGAGAGGCACACTTCCCCGCACTTTTCTCGTGCGTGGCGGCGGCCCCGAAATGTCAAGCGGCGCTCCCGCACCCGCGCCTGCGCCGGCCTTTCGCCGCGTCAGACTTCCAGACTTTCGCTCCTCCGCTTCTCGGAACGTCTCCGAGGCGAGGCCATTATTTTCGGTGCCGCTTTGCTTTTATCGCTCGTGCTGGGGAATTGTGTTTTGTTTTGCTGAGAGTACTAATCGGTGTAGATCGTTGGAGTGTTTTTCTCCGGTATAACTCTCCCGGAATGACTTTCTCGTCGGAGTAGTAGACGTAGTACAGGTTTCCCCAACAAATGATGTTCCAGTATGATTAGGTTGCTTTCGTTATGATATGCAACTGGGATAATTTATAAATAAATGAGATAATAACTCATGAAATAGGAATGCATCTCCTTCCGGTCTTAGATGTATTTCTATTTGATTTTGAGCGAGATGTGTCTGAGATGCTCATTCCAGTCAACTTATTCCTCAATCAACCCAACTAGCTCAACCAACTCATTCAGTTTTTAACCAAAATTAACTTCCTTTGCGTTCCTTAATGCCATAGGATCCGTCCTAATCTCCCAAGTGTATATAATCCAAATCCATTTTATTCCCAAACAAATTGTGAGAACATATTACATTCGTGCGTCTGGATTTGTGGAAGATTTTTTGTTTCTCTTGTAAAATCTTCGAGAGTAGTACAAATTGGGATTATTTGCTCCGGAGTATTATTGGTTAGATATTTCAGAAACTGTTTGAGGATTAGTTACGATTGTTTATTTACAGAATGACTGAAAGGAACTGATGATCGAAAAGAGAATAATGAAAGGACATTGAAACATATTTCTATCACGGTTAGCTCAGGTGTTTTATTCTCAACCTATAATAATAATAATAATAATAATAATAATAATAATAATAATAATAATAATAATAACAATAATAACAATAACAATAATAATAATAACAATAATAACAACAACAACAATAATAATAATAATAATAATAATAATAATAATAATAATAATAATAAATATCTCAGGGATCTATCTATATTATTAACAACATTAAACGAGTGAGCCTGTTGTTACAATACTACGCAATGCTGTCCACCTAGTGTTCGTCTTTTTGGCGCAGCACATTCTCTTAATTTTCTCTGTAATAACTAGTACACACCTTGTTTTTGTGCCTCACCTATCACGTCTTCCCATTCGCTACAAACGATCGTCATACTTTTTTTGCATTGTTTCTATAGAAAATACACATGTAATTAATATTTATATTCTAAATTAAAACTATATCTGTCCTCAATTATTTTCACGTCCTTTCTATTATTCTGGTGTTACTTTTTTTCGTATCCCTTTTTCGGTTCACTCCCGTGTCCCTTTTAAAATTTAATGAATTATGTCATCTATTTAAAACGGAGATGACATGACTCATCTCCAAATACATTATACATGAAAGCACTAGTTAGGGAGGTTGGCGCGTGCTGCCCGGAAGGTGACCGTCGCGTCGCTCGGCCGCGTTCCGTGGAGCTGAATGCGGCGTGCCGCGGAGGGCGTGTGTGGCGCGGGCGCTGCGAGGGGCGGGGCGTGCGCTTGGCCCTACGCGCGTGCGTATGAATGAACCGGCGGGCGGTGCGGCAGGCGTGAAGCGGCGGCGGCGGCGGCGGCCGCGACCTTGCCGACGCGACGCGCGAAAGCGCCGGCCTATTAATAGAGCGCGACTGGCCTGCGCCGCCGCCGTCGCGGCGCTCCTGGGTCAACGACTGCTTTCGAGAGGTCGCGCCACCGTCGTCGGCGAAAGAAAGAGAGAGAGCGAGGCTTAGAAGAGACGGAGCGCAGCTGTGCAGTGGCGATGCAGTATTGATAATAAAACCTCGGTGTTAGGGCTCATCGATGTTAAAAATACATCGACTGAAAACATCGTTGTTTTGCAACGTCGATGTTTTCGAGCTGGTTTAGTAACCTTAAACGTTAAATTCGTGCGCAACAAAATTTAATTTGACAATGGTCATGTTTATTAGTGTACCTAATAAGGATACGAGAAGACGGGGCAGACCTTACGCTCGCAGAGCTTTTGTTGACGACTTCTCAATGAGCGAAATGAACAAGAAGAAGGGGCCTGGAAGTCATCTTGGGCGATAGAGTTTGGTTGATGAAAGTAGTACAAACAGCGTTCCATTGGTTTCAACGTGTTACCTTCAGTTGTATTTCATATTGTAACTTGTACAGCATTGTGATAATGGGAATTTTTATTTCAGAAAGAAACCATCGGGGTAAAAACATCGATCAGTCTACGTCGATGTTAAAAAAAACATCGGCGTTAATATATCGGTGTTTCTCCAAAAACATCTTCTTCTTCTTCTTCTTCTTCTTCTTCTTCTTCTTCTTCTTCTTCATCATCATCATCTTCTTCTTCTTACCAATTATCTGCTGTTGTTATGAAGATTGCGACAGTGGAAACTTTTGTGGCCACTTCGGGGCCGGATTTACCTACAAGCAAAACAAGCAGTTGCTTGGGGGCCCCCATTCACCAGGGGCCCCGCGTTTCGGAAAATTACGCATACCATATTTTTTTGTCGGTGAAATAATTGTTAATCAAGTAGTCTACTGTGTAACAAAATGTAACAAAAGTAAAAATTTCTATAAAAAATTATCAGTTTTCATTTGTATCTGTACAAAAAGTACTTGTACTATAATACATTTTTTTTATTTAATAAAGATGGAGCTGTTTTTTCGGGGAGGGGGCCAAACACAATTTTGTGCTTGGGGCCCCGCACTACTTAAATCCGGCCCTGGGCGACTTCTGTGTCGGCCTCCGAGTGCCACTCAAACGCGCGATTTACTCGTTCGTGATGTCATGACTTCTGACCCCAGAAGCGCACTTGTAGCAAGGAATGCGGTGGCCAGAGACTTTCTAGCCTCCGGGAACTGCACGCATCCTCGCGCATTACACTCGTACACACTTATAAGGTACTTCAAGCAATAGTGAACGTGAAGGGAGAAGAGTGAGTTTCTTATTGTGACGGAATTTTGCTTGTCATCTGGGAATATACAGCCATGAACCGTCTCTGAAGGCACTCTCCTTGGATCCCTCCCTGGAGACAATGGACGGATGGCCTACAGATGATGGGGAAAATACTTAATGAATTTGAATACAACTCAGAAAAAAAAGAAACTTACTCCTGAAAGACCTGTAAAAGGTTTGGGATAATATCTTGAGCCAAGATGACCACTAGACTATTTTGAGTGAAATCTCCGTTCACAACTCTCCATTTGGAGAATGGCTGTTCTTCTAAAAGATACATCCATGTAGTGAGCCAAGGGGCTGAAATGATCGTTTCTCCTGCCAAGCAGCATTCCTGCATGGCACCTCACCAGGTGGCTGCTTGTCCCAGCGCGCGAGTTCCGTTTGGTAGACGGGGGCGTCTCTCTCTCTCTCTCTCTCTCTCTCTCTCTCAATCTTTCTTTCTCTCACAATCTCTCTTTCTTCCTCTCTCTCTCTTTCGCTCCTTCTCTCTCCCTTGCCCTCTCTCTCGCTCCCTCTCTCTATTTCTCTCTCAATCTCTCTTTCTTCCTCTCTCTCTCTTTCCCCCTCTCTCCCTCTTTCCCCCTCGCTCTCTCTCGCTCTCTCTTTCGCTCCCTCTCTCCCTCGTTCTCTCTTTCTCTCCGTCTCTCTCTCTCAATCTTTCTTTCTCTCACAATCTCTCTTTCTTCCTCTCTCGCTCTCGCTCTCTCTCTCTCTTCTTCCTTCTCTCCCTTGCCCTCTCTTTCGCTCCCTCCCTCTCTCTCCTTTTTAATTCATTTTTTGAGCCTCCGCAGCATCTGGCCAGCGGAGCACGCGTCATCACCAGCCTAGCAGACCCCGTTCGCCCCCTTTCCCCCCCCCCATCCTCCTCCTCTTCCCCCCCCCCTCCGTCTTTCGCGCGTTGGGCTGCCGCCAATCTAGCTATTCACTCCAGTGCACATATTATACTTTGACAAATGTTCATAGTTTTCCCCTAGTACATTTATGAGTGACTTCAAAACATTGTTATGCATAAACGCACTGCAGTTCATCAAACTAATTGGTATCTTTTCATGTTCGCAACGAAAAATACCGCCTTTATGCATAAATAATACGTTGTAGTTCAAAAAGTATTTTCTCGGCATAACTGGATTTTACGTCAAGGGACTGAAGAAATATGCACCAGTTCATACGTACGTTCTAATATTCCTTATTTTCAGAACCTCATCTTGATTTATTATTTAACGTAAGGCAAACACTTCATGTGAGTATGCCCCGAGAACTATCGACAGAGGGTGGTATTTGCAACTATGATACTGGTGTAAGATTTGAATGTGAACATTATATTCTAAATGAAGTAATTTTGAAAGCATTCGATAGTAACGTTAATTAGAGTTGAATGGACCTTTTCAGCGTTCAGCATTATTGACAAAAATGCAAACATATCGTAAAACAGCACTATATTTATTTATAACTTTAATTTAATTTGAATATTTATTTACATCGTGTCTCTGTCCGTGGTCGGTTGTTCGTTCTCCCCGCATCCCAGTTAATCCCATTTCACCTGGGAAAGCACACCCCGATGGCATCCCGGCTGGTGTTTGGGAAAGGGAAGGAAGAAATACTGTAGTAAAAGTTTCCATTAATGAGCAACGCAAATAGATTTTGTCACACTAATCGAGTGAAAACCTCGAACACAGGAGAACGTAGCAGAAGCATTGGAAGTGTGTGTAAGTGTGTGTGTATGACTTTAATTATGCATATTTTTAGAGACAACCTACTCCCCTTTGATCTCTTTCGTGGAGCAGCCCACATTATTATACAAACACTTCCAATAAATTAAGATTATTCAATACAGTTTAAATGAAAAATATCAACTTTTCCTTTCTCATTCTATCTTACCATCACAGTACAAAAGAGAGAAAAAATGAAAAAAGGTTGAAAGACGCATTTATACTTTTAGTTTCATGTTCTTCAAACATGGAAAGGGAAAAGTAATCTTCGACGTGTGACTGATATCAAGGCGATGACTGATAGCAAGGTGAGCTCTTCCTTGGACTCACGAGGAAAACAGAACTGAACGCAATCGGGATATGCCTTGTAGTAAGCAAAAACCTTAGGGGAAGTTGACCACGAGACGCAGTGGGGCTGCTGAACGAAACAGAATCCTCCGGTTGCTCGCGAAGTCAGCCGCACATCCCAGCCGCCGTTTTTCCAGGCTGCCGCGCCTGACGCGCGATCTGCGGGAGGAGAGGGAAAGTAAAAAAACAAAGGAGCCGTTAGTGCGCTCCCGATTTAGAGCGCACGCGCGCGCTCCGCTCGCAGCCACTTCCGAGGCGCGTTGCGAATAAGGCGCGCCAGCCTTATTAACAATGGATTCGTTCTTTCGACCTGTCTCCCCGGACGGACAACTTGTCATGGCGGACAGCTTGTCCTTGGACTGTCAGAGAAGGGTGTTGAAAACGTACAGGTCATTGCTGCGGCTGTGGGTTTGGAATTTGTCAACGTATCCATTACCAATACCTTCCTTCAATTGAACATGTTGTATCAAAATTACCGTAAGCGGTGAAATTAAATTTTATGTCGTACATCGGTCTGTTTCAGTGTGTTTACATCCTACCATGTTTGTTGTCCACTGGAATAATGATGTACTCTAGAATCTGATTTACATCTTATACTGGGATTTATTTAACCATGCACGTGACGTAAATCAGCTGTTGCGGTTTCATCCAATCGGGACCTTGAACGTCCCCATAGTGACGTCACTGTAGCGATATATAATCTCCCGATTGGATGACTCTGCAACAGCTGATTTACGCCAAGTGCACGACTAAGTAAATCGTACTATAGTCTGAATTACATTCGAATTCCTTCGCTGTCACTCCAATAATAAATTATTTTTACGAAAGTCGTTCTAAGTAAGAAGCTAGATATCCTGACTCCATAAAAGGATTGTGGTAGGAGCACATTACTGAGGGAGCAAGGTATATTTGCGGACTTGTCAACTGCGTGTCACCCGTACTACTTGCAGCGGTTTTCTTCGAACTGTTCTCCCACGCTCGGATTCGCAGCGCACGTACAGCTCGCCCCCTTCGCTGTTCGTCATGCAAACGCGCGCGCCTCGGAGCCCACGCGCCGGCTGGTGCCTGTGTCATCCGGCCGCGGGGGCGTCTGCGTCTGCAAACGCTCAGCGGGGCAGAGGGCCAATCAGCGCGCTGGCGCTGGGCGGACCGCCGCCGCCTCCGCCTGCGCCATCCTCCCAGAAGCCACACCACATTCAAGTTCAAAAGAGATTTGAAAGTGACAGTTTTTTCCATCCGGGGAACTCCCCGAGATCGTCGATTTCGGCGTATGTAAATTAGAGACCAGAAGGGAAATAATAGTTTGACCCGTATGTAAATTGGGGACCAGTCCAGAGAAGGGCATACGTCAATTGGGACCGACTATCTCATCCCTTTCCAGGTAAATGTGGAATACGACACTTTATAATCGAAGAACATTTTCGTAGCCATTATTTTTTAAAACACAACTCCTTTCCTAATGTTTCACTCCTAGGACTAGCATATTTCTTTCGAAATATGATTTGGTTAAGGTTTGTTTTCATCCAATTGAATCATTCGATGTATGAATGAATTCTGTTTATCTTACTATTTTTTTATTTTTTCTGCCTATATTCTACAGCGCTCAACATGAATTTTAGACACTCTAGTGCTTTCTTTGCGTTTCATTTTGATATGAGAACCAGGCTGGGAGTTTTTTCAATAAGGGACAAGAAAAGCTCGACGGCGGCGGCTCTCTTAACGCGTTTACCTGCTGTATCAGTCCTTTTCCGTATCTGGGCTGGTTTGGTCCCCAATTTACATACGGCCGTCGATCGGGCGAAGAGAAGGAAGGAAGCAAAAAGCTCATTGTTGAACTTACGCAGGGAGTGTGCTCAAATCGCCAGACAAATGGCGCTAGAGGGGATGGCGGTAGTGAAGTCTGTGATAACATCGACGGAGATGGCGCCCAGCAGTTCCTAAACTTTAAACTAAATCCTGCGTTTGTCAGCCGATTAACGGAGTTGGATTCTGATCGCGAACTCTTTATTGATAATCGTAATGCCAGCTCGGCAAAGCATGGTACAGTGAAGGCGGCTCCAAGTAGTATGGATGAGTTGCCTGCTATTTCCCAAGTGAAAAAAATATTCGGTGCTCGCCCTATCTACCGCTTTTCGGTCTTTTCGACACATCAAATGTGTTCGGGATTGGGCGAGCAGTAGCTCGCTTCTCGGCGAATGACGAATTATGGGTGTTATAGTTTCAGTAGAAGGTTACCGAACAGGCAGAAGGATTTCGAGCGAAGAAAAGTGACGACTAGTAACTCCTGAGTCATTACCGATCCAATAAAAACAATGCTTGCACTTGTTTAACTGGTAATGTGATTTTTTGAGGATTCCATGATTTATTTATTGCATGGCCCGTAAAAGGCATGACTAGCTTCATGATTTGAATAAATCGTTGCTATAGGATTTCCATTCTTCAGAAGGAAGAAAATAGATTTGGGGTGTAAAACCGGTACTTCCATAGGCGCAAGAGAAAATCTACTTTTTGTAAGTACTATAAAGACAATTTTTTGGGTCATACGTGTCCAAAAATATTCGTGAATTGTATAACGTTCGGACCTAACCCAGACCATGACCAGACCACGCTGTCAGGTCCTCTTTTATCACTTTGCTCGTATCATCAACTGCGCCGAATCTTTTCTGATTTGTTGGGACAGTGACTCCCAGTCGCGCATCCTGCCGGCGCCCCCGCTCGTCTGCACTCCCACCATCGCCATCTCCACTGCCACCGCTGAAGCCAGAGACGCCGCTTGCGGTGAGGTCACACAGGCGCTCGCCCGACCCGCCACTCCAGCGTTCTGACCGAGTACTTTTTTGACAAACAGATAAAGGCGGCTCCACACATTCGGCTTTCGCCAAGTTGCAAGCGGCATTTCGCTCGATCTCCTGCAGTTGATGTGTTCGGCGAATGTTCGCTCCCTTGAATGCGTCTGAAAGACCGACACGCGGTGGGTAGGCGAATACCGAATGTTAGGCGCTCGGCGATTCGCAAGCAACCCGACCACACTACTTGGGATTCGGCGAGCGGTTGCTCGGGATTCGTCGAATGGCGCATGTGTGGAGCAGCCTTAACGCTAAAGCGTATCGCCCAATGGATCGCATATGTAATGAAGTACAAATACTTTAGTATTAGTTGCGTTTGGGGAGCAAGATGTTTCTGCATCTTGGTGCAAATGCATTGTAAATTTTTTGGCTAACAAAACTTAATGACGTTTTACGTTTATCGTAGGGTTTTCGCCATTCGCTTGAAAATACGCGAGCAAAACGGGTAATTTTGGCCGTTACAAATTGACTTTTTTTTGCCAAGATCTCTTTTGCCCAACTACCGTAATACATACGAATTTTATATCACTACCATTATACTACACGTTCTGCAAGTGTTCCATTTTTTCATTTGCTTCAACTGTTTGTCAAAAATTACTTGCCCGCAGAGCACTTCTCCGGTCGCCCGCACGCTGCCCGCCCGCCGCCCGCAACAAGTGGTCGGCGACCGCCCAGACAGCGCCTGCTGCGGGCTGTGCCGACACTGCGCAGAACGCCTTTGTGTTCGCCGGAGCCAAGACGCTGTTGTTTCTCCGTCTTCGTGGTTAGTTCTTTTTCCATTTCTATCTACGATCTACTCCACAACCTAGTGACTGCTGGTTACTAGTAGTTAGTGATCACCAGACTACTTCGTCAACTGTTTCTCGTTTCCCTTGGCACTTGTCACACGAAGGTCTTCAATCAATCGTCTTTCAAACGCATGAATATCAAATGCATTCATAACCCCCCTCTGGGAACCATAAAGATTCTATTGTATTCATTCCGCCTCCTGTTCGCTTACTACAAGTCTGATCACACCTAAGACTTCGGTCCGTCATGCTGAAGTCATTAATATTTCATTTCTACCTTCACGCAGATTCTTGACACTATTTTCTCCATTATTTATTTACAGCTGCAACGAACAAGAAGTCATGACTGACAGCCAATGAGCATGCCAATGCATTCAAACGACCTGTTCTAGAATGACCTCCTTCTCTCTTTTCGTTTTCTTCTTACTGATTAATCTTTTCCATTCGTCTCTCAGTCTTACCTTTCGTCACTCTTTCTAGACTAACACAAGAGAGAGGCAAAGTTCATTCCTGGGATTTTTTTTATATGAAACTTTTTTACTTACGTAGGACATACATTATTAGTAAACGAATACAACATACAAAGAGAACGAAATTTTCAGTTAGATGAAAGTTTTAATAAAAACAAATGATTTTATGTTGAACCATTTACATATTTGCTTGATGGGTTTGCTGAGCCTCTTCCCCAAATATTGTAAACCAAATCCCCAAATTATGAGAATAAAAAAAGAAAGTCAGATAAACATTTTTACGGAAAATACAATATTTTATTGCTTGAGGCTACGAGGCCCCATTCCAAATTTTCGCCGAGACCCTGCTCCCGTCCCCCCGCCGCCGTGTGCACACGCCAATGTAACCCCCGCTCCCCGCCCGTGTAACGTCCCCGCTGCCAGTCGCATCCATCGGCGCCCGCGCTGCCGTTCCCCCCACCCAGCCGTCGTTTTTACGACCTCTCGGCGCGCTGCCGCCCGCGGGCGTTGACGCCGCTTCGCGCGCCGCGGGCGCCGCGGGCGGGACGTGCAGGCCAAGGAGCGGGGCGCGCGTCTTCTGTCTGCGCGCCACGTGAGCTGAGCGCTATTTCCAGCAGTGCATCAGTGCCCGCCCAGGCCCCTCCAGACCTCCGCACGCCCGCCCGCCCGCCCGCGCGCAAGCCACGCCCAGCGCTGCGGAGTTCGAAATTTTATACGTTACGCGACGGCTCTGTTTACTCACAAACGGACGCCCGGTCAACCGCCTGCCCGCCTGCCTGGCAGCAGACGGAATGGGCCGAGCGTGATGGAACGTTTTTCAAACTGCTCGGTCAAAAAACATGACGCAATTCCGGATGTAGTATGTGTAGCTGTGAGTGTGTGCGTGTATGTGTGTGCGAGAGAGAGAGAGAGAGAGAGAGAGAGAGAGAGAGAGAGAGAGAGAGAGAGACAGAGAGAGAGGGAGGGAGAAAGGGAGAAATGAAAGGGAAGATTCAGAGGGAAAGAAAAGTAATAAACGCGTTTTATAAATTATGTTACCGCTAAAACAGTAACCCTAAGAGGTTTCATACAAGCAGGTTACAATTAACATATAAAGCAGATTACAATTAACATATAATTGCATATGACATTTATATTATTTATAATATTTTGCAGTTAATTTATTTTTGAAAAAACATTTTATTCAGAAACCTTTAAGTCGTTTAATGTTAATTCTAGTAAATGCAGAGTTCACTTATTATCCGAGAAACGTTGAAGAGATAAGATTTTAATGGATCATCTTGCTTTCACCGTCCCTAGAGCAACGGAATATCAAAAAATAACAAAGGGAACGGTCCAAAATACGCTCTTGAGATCTGCGTTCAGCATTTCCTCGATCGATGCAAAGCTAGAAGCGAACTAAGTATTCGACTTCAAAACACCAGAATGTGAACTCTTCCTTTCTCTTAATAGAGATGAAATTCCATTCAAACAATATTCAATATCAGTAACAATTTCTTGACAGATTTCGAATTTACTGAGATGCTTGACTTGGACGCAAAATATCCTTGTAGACTCTGTACAAGCTGGCCAGAATATTGAGTAACCTCTGATATTATGCAACTTATGAATGCCAGAAATAGGTATGCAAAAAGTAAATTAATATCTTAAAGTAAATATTTATAATTATTCAAAGCAGGTTTATGCTTTGAACAGGATGTGTAATCTCTCTTTCTTGTCTCAGAGTAGGTCACCTTAAAAAGGTCAACAAATAAAGAAAGAAGCCATCTAACAGAGCCACCTAACAGAACCACCTTACTCTAAAATACATAGTTTACACTCTATAAAAAAATTATTTCGTGCCATCCTAAACAATGTTTATCGTAAGTAAAACTTTAGAAAAATCTGTTACTGACCAACGTCTCTCTTGTTTCTCTCTGTTATGAGTGATGGGTTTTACGTATAAGTTTGCCCACGAGGCTCATGCATGGCATGGTCAGATACATGACGCTCGGTCGTGAATGAAGGGATTAACAAAAGGATGCGAGGATTTGATGTGTGATATACAAATAATCGGAATAGATAATTGATGGTAGTACTGTGTAAAATGAGAAACCCCATCCCTTCTCAACATACTCTATTTGCCTTGAGTGTGTGGAACTGCCATGGAGATGAGAAGCAAGTGGTCCACTAACCTCGGGTAATCGGCTTGCTCGCAACGCTGCATATAAAACATGGCTGGTTAAACCTGAGAAGTGATATTGTGACGCGGAAAAGAATTCCAGCTCTTTTCTGGATCCTTCTCGAGTGGGGTGTTGTGAGTGCTGAATACGAATTTCAACTTTTCATTCTCGTAAATGTGCGGTCTGAAAAAACTGCGAAGTAGGCTCTTTTAACAATTTTTCGCTTATAACTTGAAAATTACGCACTTGTAAAAAATATGTTCTAAAACAAAAATTAATATTTCATTTCATACGAATTCCTACGTTTAGTTTTACTTTGAATCTATCAGCTAAGCCGAGTCCAACTTTCTCATGTCTCGTGGCAAACCGTATTTTTAACAATTAATATTTCGTTAATTTGGAGTTATATTAATTACCTACAGAAATGTAACAAAGCTGTTACCAATACATTAAAATAAATGAATAACAATTCTGGAATTTTAAATTATTGTTATACCATGTGGTTGTGGTTTATTCACAGAGACATCTTGGGTCACGAGCAGTGACGGGCGGCGGGGTGGGGCGGCAGAGCGGGGCGAGGCGCAGCGGGGCGTGGCGGGGCTGGGCGGTCAGGGCGGGACAGTGAGGCGCCGGACGGGGCAGGGCAGAAAAGGGCGGGCGGGTCAAGGTGGGGAGAAGCGAGGCCTAGCGGGACTGGATGTGGCGGGAAAGGGACGGGACAGAGCGAGGCGGGGCGGAGCGGTGCGCTGTGAGGCAACGGGGCGAGGCGAGACGGGACGGGACGGTAAGAGGCGTGGCTAGACGGGACGAGGCGTGGAGAGGCGGGGCGGAGTCGGGCAGAATAGGGTGGGGCGCGGCGGAGTTGATGGGCAGTCGTTCTGCCCGAGCGCTTTGCGCCCTGCGTGTACGGCGCCGTGGCCGCGGCGGGCGATGGTTTTGGGCGCGACGCGCTCCGCTCCGCTGCGCCCGCAACGCAGCAAACCGCACTCGCGTTCGCCCCTCGGGCACCTTCTTGCTCCGGTTCCCGATTCCCGGCTCTGGAGTCAACCGAGTACTTTCAGACGTTGTATAATGCCGTAATTGCGCACTTGGAACAGCGCTCGCCGTAAAGATGCGAATGATGTGATGCCAATGTATGCTAACAACGAATTTATTTTCAATCACCACACTATATGACTTAATAGCTGAGTAAGAATTCGTGAAAGGTAACAGGCAAAATGCAAATTTTTCTTTTTATGCTGAATTGTTACTTAATCGATAGATTCTGATGCCCTTATTAAGTGTGTAAAATATTTTTTTAAAAAATTCATAATTACTTAAGTTATAAACAATTCAGTATTTATGCATCTTTTAGTTGCAAAATAAATATCTCACAACAGAGTTGATATAATTTAATGCTTCCAACGGCAACTTGAAGGAAAAAGTATATATTTTAAGATACACAATATTAATTTTTAAAACTTATTAACAATCCCTTTTTTTTATTGCAAAATAAAATGTAAAATGAAAAAAATCCGTGTTCTGCGCTTTTTAAAAATATTTAAAAAAAACATTCTAAGAGGGAATTTAATATAGATTCAGAATCCGTTAAAAAAAGTTAGCAAACATTAATACATAAAAAGTAATTAATATTTTTATCGAGCGGCGCACGGTCGCGCCTTAGCTTGTCGGTACGAACGAGTCGCAGCACGCTTTTGTTTTACAACAATTGTTTTCGCTTAAGAAACCATTCTTATTGTTTCTAATTTCTACGCAAAAAGGTAAGCGTAATTAACATTGCATATGACTTCGTTTTTTATTTTGCAAATTTATAAACAATAATTGTGTATTGTTATTAAATAATCTCGATTAAAAGCGTTAAAATGTTCAATATTACTGACTTTATCAATATTATTAATAACAATAACTGATTTTTCTAATCATTTACATTATTTATTATTTCATATTGTCAGTTCTCATAGTTTTATGTTTTTTATTATTTTAAACAGATTATATAAAATGCCTACCCCGAAGAAATGTTGCAACCCACTTAAAAAATCCAAACACAATCGTGTCTACAAAAATTTGAAGCTGATAACGACGCAGTGGAATCGTATCTTTTCTAATTTAACTGGAAAATATATCTGTGATTCATGCAGAACGTCAATTTATAGTCAAAAAGTTACTGTCTCTTCCGTCGAAAAGGAAATCATTATTGATACTACCGAAGAAGAATCTTCACGGGATGAAAACTACGTGGACAACGAAAAAAATGACCCTACATACAAGGAAGAAACAGCTGAAAATGATATGCTTGGACGTGCAACAAAGCGACAGAAATTGCCCGATGCAGACAATTCTTTGATAGACGAGACTTTGATTCGAGATGTGAACAATGCGTTGTCGAAAGCTATTTTCCGAAGTGAAAAAATCGAAATACTTACAACGCTTCCTGTTTGCATTAGTATAAGGAAAATGCGTGAGTTGTTTGGCGTTTCGCATAAAATGGCATCAAGGGCGAAGAAATTAAGGAAAGAAAATGGCTATAAGTCGCGTCCACCAAAGAAAGTTGGTCGAAAAATAAGTGAGGAAATTATTCAGAAAGTAACAGAATTTTATTTGAGTGATGATACTAGTAGAATGATGCCAGGAAAAAAAGATTGTGTTTCTATAAAAACCGATGTAGGTAGAGAAAATGTGCAAAAGCGTTTACTTTTGTGCAATTTGAAGGAAGCACATAAACGTTTTCAGGAAAAATTTCCTCAGTTTATCATTAGTTGTTCTAAATTTTCAAAACTGCGACCAAAACAGTGCATCTCTGTTAACAAAGCTAGTTGCCACAACGTATGTGTTTGTAAAACACACCAGAACATGAGATTAAAGTTTTTTGCTCTAAAATCCGAATTTCAGAAGAAAAATCACACCTTCACCTTATCATACCATAAGGCATTAAGAGAAATTATTTGCAAAGAAGCTCTTCCATCTTGTCATCTCAGAAATTGCAAAAATTGTCCTGGTGTTACTGCTTTTTGCGAGAAGTTGCATGCATTATTTACAGAATATTCCGTGAAGGAAGTAAAGTACAGGGAATGGATAAGCACTGATAGGTACATATAATTACATTTCAATTTTTTAATTTAATGATAACTTAATATATTGCCTAAATTATGCATAACATGAAAAAATCTATTTTAAACTTTCAATTAATTTTACAAATCAATTTTTTAAAATTAATTTTCTGAGTGCCTGGCAACGATTTGTCAAATTTCAGAAATTTCTTTTGCTATACAATTTTAAATTTAAATTGGAAATTTGATTTTTTATAATACCTTACTGTAACTCTATTAATTTTTGTATAAATAATTTCACAAATACCTTTTTTACTTATTAGATTTTTTTATCGGGAACGGCTGTGGGAAGATTGACTATCGGTCCTTCCTCATACCAATTACTTTTGCTTATTAGATGTTTTAATATATTTTTCTAGAACTGAATTCGTTGAACAAACAGATTCCATAGAAGCATTTTTAGAGAAGATAAGAAAAGATTTGCCTGAACTACTGACGCATGATTTTATAACAAAAGAACAAAGTGCTTACTTTAGTGCAAAAAAGGACAGCTTAAAGGAAGGTGAATTTTTGGTAACGCTGGATTTTTCAGAAAATTATACATTTCAAATACAAGATGCAATACAGGCGCATCACTGGTCAAATACCCAGGCTACAATACATCCATTCGTCATGTATACGCGAAAAGACGGCAAGATAGTTTCGGATAATTTTGTTATTATTTCTGAAATCGAAAAGCACGATACTGTTAGCGTTCACCTATACAATACAAAACTGATTCAGTATTTGATAGACAAGTATGCGTGGATTGAACGAATTATTTATTTTTCGGACGGAGCTGCGAGTCAGTACAAAAATAAAAGTAACTTCCTGAATTTGATTCAACATGAAAATGAATTTCGTATTAATGCAGAGTGGCACTTTTTTGCCACTTCTCATGGCAAAAGTGCATGTGACGGTGTTGGCGGGACAATCAAAAGGAATGCTTGGAAAACAAGTATGCAAAGAACGAGATTAGATGAACCATTAACAAACGCAAAGATGTTGTTCGTTTGGGCAAAAAATTGTTTTCACAGGTCAATGTCTTTCGCGTATTGCACCAAAGAGGAATATGAAAATGAAGCAAAACTTTTAAAACCAAGATTTTCAAAATGTAAAGTAATCAAAAACACCCGACAGTTTCATTGCTTTTTACCGAACGATTCTAAGTCACTTAAATGTAAGCGATATTCGTCAGCGTCTGATTACGAAGCTCATAACGTTCTGTAAATAAATTTAATTATTAATAATAATTAATGTGGTTATGTAAATAAAAAATTGTTTTAAGCGAAAATTGGTACTAAAATTACTAAATTTTAAATTAAAAAAAATATTTGCGTTAATATTGAGAGTAAAATCGCAGAAACACAGTATGGTGCATCAAAACCTCCAAGCTACGGTACGCGTCTCGTGGCGCGACCGTGCGCCGCTCGATAAAAATATTAATTACTTTTTATGTATTAATGTTTGCTAACTTTTTTTAACGGATTCTGAATCTATATTAAATTCCCTCTTAGAATGTTTTTTTAAAATATTTTTAAAAAGCGCAGAACACGGATTTTTTTCATTTTACATTTTATTTTGCAATAAAAAAAAGGGATTGTTAATAAGTTTTAAAAATTAATATTGTGTATCTTAAAATATATACTTTTTCCTTCAAGTTGCCGTTGGAAGCATTAAATTATATCAACTCTGTTGTGAGATATTTATTTTGCAACTAAAAGATGCATAAATACTGAATTGTTTATAACTTAAGTAATTATGAATTTTTAAAAAAAATATTTTACACACTTAATAAGGGCATCAGAATCTATCGATTAAGTAACAATTCAACATAAAAAGAAAAATTTGCATTTTGCCTGTTACCTTTCACGAATTCTTACTCAGCTGTGATACTTTTACCTGAATCAAGGCTAAACTTTTTTTTTAATTTAATGTCTTTATCGACGAAATATTTAGTGTCATCTGTAAACGCTATGGCCTTGCTTGGTGGTTAAATTCCCCACGAAGACACGTTTTACAAGACTTGTCAACGTTTATCCAATTTTACGACTTAATTAGTCTAAAAGATACAAGTATGGGAATGTGTCCGTTTATCAGTCCTGCACCCTTAACACCAGAAAATATCATAGAAGCAAGGCTGCTAATGGGCATTTGCCCCGCGCGCTGCCGCCGCCTCATCGCCATGCCGTCATCTGTTCACATTGTTTGTGGCGGCGGCGGCGGCACGCGACCTCCGCGCGCACGTCCACGCGAGGGTGGCGGCGGCCCCGACGCCACGCTCACCCCGGCGGTGCAACTGGGCCGCCTGCCAAGGGGAAACCGAACGGAAGGTGATGGTACTTTATTTTATTTCAAACTGTACACAAAGTTTTCAATTCGTGAAATGTATAAATTAATTTAAATTGTAAAAGGTATTGTAAAAAATAGATAAAACCAACCGAACTGGCATCGCGCTGGATTCGCAAAAGTAGGTCCGGGCCGGCCATCCTGACCTCAATATTAAATAGACATAGAGTGGGGACTTTTGTTTAATACTGAGTTTTAATATAATTGTATTGATTTTAGAGATAATGCACCTGATGAGGAGACCTCACAGGCTCAAAACACGTAGTGCAACAAGTAGAATTTGTTCAACCAAATGTTTGTGACTACTATCGAAGAGAGTGTAGAATTAAACTTATGATATTTTAATGTGAATAAACATGTTGACTGTATGTACCGGCTATGATCTCTATCCACCGAAGATTGAAATGTAGAAGAGTCAATGGCCGTCGTTCGCAACTATTGTGACTCTCTTATCAGTCAAATGTTAAAGTACACTGTAATACTTTTGTATTACGGCTCTTACATCCCTCCCGTTTACGCTGTCAACATTCTGACTTTCATTGTCGCGCGCTGAATCAAGTCAAAGGCATCCGCGAAGAGTGTGAGATGTCGGAGAGCTCTGTGACACACTTCCCTTTAGAAACACTGGGAACATCATTTGCGCAACCTACGCAAAGCTTCTGGCGATTTCTAATCTGCGGGAGCATTAAAAGCTTTTCTTTAGGATAAATCTATTTCATTTTCAGTGTTTATATCTAGTTTTACAAGAAGTCAATTGTACATATTCGACTTTTGAAGGTCAGCAGGAGAAAGACTAATCAATCAATATGGGTTGTCTAAATCGAAAATCTGTCTGTAATATTTCTCACGATAATTTCATATTTGTTGGATAGATTTCCTTTTCTCTTTTCCCCTTTAAATTGGAGGTAAGGAATTAGCACTGTAAATTAAAATGTATGTGTATTTACAGCACACATTTCGACCTATTTTATGTTATGTACTTTTTCATTAGCTGCAGGGCAAATTAGTTCATGGATAAGTTTCGAGGGAAAAAATAATGTGTCAGCGGAAAACTTCCGATCAGAGCAACTGGCTGCCAGTATTCTTCTCCAGACGCCGGCTGAAGTCAACCTAGCAATGTAGTTAGTTTGGAAAATCCTGCCATCTTAGGACCTCTAATCCTAGGTTCCATCCAGAGTTATCGCCCCTGGGAACCGATGTTTCTCCTACGACCTTGAACACAATGTTCAGTATCCGTTCTTCCGCTCTCCTTCACTGAGAAGCCCGCACCGCGCCGGACCCAGTTCCCAAAACTTTCGCCAGAGGCAGCAGAAGCAGCCCACTTCCCCCGCGGAGGCAGAGGGCGTGGAGACTGCGCTGGAGTTGTGTCAATGAACCAAGAGAGTTTCCAGACGGGCGGAGGAGTGGGGGGTTTCTGACCGGAGAGGATTGCCTCATCTGTCACAAGAAGCGACCGTAAAGTCATTCCTGAACGTAGGTCAAGCGGGAATTGTTATTGTATTTTTCTTTCTTACAGGGATTCTGCCAGCCGCAGCTACGCCTAGTGAGGTTTGGAAGCACACAATCATTTCCTCTATCGCCTTTACCTCACCGAACACAGTATGTATTAGTGTTGATACCCTTAAAGTGTTTTACAATAAAATAATATTAAAAGAAAAGTGCCCTCTAACTGGACTACGGGCTGAATATTAAATTAATCTTAACTACTAGCTAAGAAAATTATGTTTAAAAAATGTAAATGAAACATTACAAGGAATTTACTTGTTACGAAGTATACAAACTCTAACAATGGAAATTCTAACACTGGGATAACGAATTCTAATGTGAACTAAGAAAATTAATAGTTTCAGTACTCAGTCTAATTAAGAATTGTTAGTGACAACAATTAAAGGAAATTATTAGTGACAGAGTGGGCATTCATACATTTTAGAATACATGTGGGTAATACGTATATTGTAGTGAATGAATGGTCAAATGGGTTTTCTGCTCGTGTTGAAGCAATATCTGATATCAGGAGACCAAAATGGACGGCTACTCAAAAGTTCCTTGAAAAGTCTTGCTACCTTCCAAACCTCTTTAGCTCTCCCATTGACTTGTTGATTGTTCCTTTTGAAAAATTTTAGGGGAGAAGTGAAATAAGAGATATATTAACCTTTTATGTCAGAAATTTACGTTGATGGCTCAAATAGGAAAATAAAGGATTGTTATTGTCGAGTCCCTTATTTTTAATTTAGATGAAGTGCGAAAATAACCTCTTCAGTTACATAAATTGTAAATCATTAGGATATTTTTCATTTAACCTTTTTAAAACAATTGACTTGAATTAAAATCCTACACTATAAAGAATATTACGTTTAGAATAAAGGCTCGTCTGAATCTGAATTAAACGTCTGGCACAAAACAACAGGTTTGGCGATTGAATTTCCTGGGGGAATTGAGGGGGGAATAGGATATCAGTACGAGAGTAAAATCTCAGACACCTTAGAATTTTGGGAACTCATCTACTAGTATTTTTATTGTATATTGTATTTTAGTGTTTATATTTTTGATTGTATATCACTCACGTGATAATATCATCTGTGTCTTGTAATAAAGTCACCTCAGATCTCTTCGGTTAGCGTTTATTTTCACTGTTCTCATTAAACCAATTGAAAAAAAATAATTTTATTGAGATGTGAGCAAATTTTACAAGCATCCCATTCTTTAGTCATTATTTCCATTGGGAGTGTGGCGTCATATCTGTCGCCAGTACAAACGTACTATAGTAGCCATTTGGACAGCCCTGGCGGAAGTGACGCGGGGCTGCACATAGGAATGCGGGTCGTGGGTGCAGGTTTGGAAACCCCGGCGGTCACTGCGGGTGACGCGCTTCCGTCAACCTGCCACAGGCTATATAAGCAGAATCCGACTTGAGAGCGGTCTTCTATTCTTGAGTCTTCAGAGGTGAGCGCGTCGGTAGGGCGTCGTGAGGGTTGTGCGCGGCGTTGCATGGTAATGCATAGGCTACCGAGGCGGGGAATCGAAGCCGGCGTGCTACGTCGTGACAGCAGGTGCGGCATACTCGCATGTATGTTCGCGTAAGGTACTGGTGCATCACACCGGGGATGGTAATTAATTATCGGGCCAGCGGTGGTGGTAACCAGGGAAAGTTCCTTCTTGTAACGGTTAACTTCAATTGTAAATATTGTATATAGTGTTTTGGTGTTGGAGTATCTTTCTTCTATTAAATGCTAAATATTTACAAGCCGTTCACGTCTGTATTTATTTGCCCCGGCAAAGACGCCACAGACGTAGGAGGAATAGAATGGTGGCAGCGGTTAACGAACTACCACGCACGTGTAGGGTAAGCAGCGGTTAACGAACTACCACGCACGTAGAATAGTGCCAGCGGTTATCGAACTACCACGCACGTAGAATAGTGCCAGCGGTAAACGAACTACTACGCACGTGTAGTGTATGCAGCGGATCACGAACTACCACGTAGGTGTAAAATGGTGGCAGCAGTTCAAGAATTACCACGTAGTGTAGTGTAGGCAGCGGTTCTGGAACTACCACGCAAGTGTAGTGTATGTAGCGGTTCAAGTACGCAGTTTATGGTTAGTAAACGACCACGCAGTTGTGTATGTGCGGTGTTTGTCTGTGGTAGGCAGCATCACACGGAAGCACGCCAGGAACGGCAGGTAGAATAATTACGCCAGTAAGGGGCTTCATCCGTCCATGGGTAATTAGTGAGCGTAGGAGGAATAGAATTCTGCGTTTCACGTTCAAGGTTCGGTCGGCAGTGTAGCAACAGCTATAGAAACGAACAAAACACCCAGCAGGTAGGGCGCTTAGTACCAGCGGGACAGTCAGCCAGAACAGCGGATCGTGTACGCGGAAGTGAAAGTATATTTGGCCGCAGGTATCCGTCGGAGAAAGATTAAATAGTGGGCGAGCGAGCAAAGCTCAGCCAGGGAACAGTTTCGACGTAAATATATTCATAGTGCGCGAAACAAGTAAAACGCGAACGAAAACGTGCGAGTACATCGGCGGGGCGAACTTCAAGCAGAAGGACGGGAAGGAAGGAAGGACGGGAAGGAAGGACGAGTTGCAGCCGATCCATCCATCTCATCACGACATCCGCCAGCGCCGAACGTGCACGCATAAGCAGCAGGAAGCAGCCACGTGCAAGCAGTGGAAGATAAGGGTAAGTGTGTTCTTTTGCAACGCGTAGGGCACTGTTTGAAAGCAATGGCGCATTTACTGAGATTTCGAAAGGAGGGAATGATCCGAATCGCCAGGGATTTAGGAATAGAATTAGATGGATCGGAAACGAATTCGATTTTAAAGAAATTAATAGTAGAGCATGAGGATTATTCCGTTGAATTAACGGAGGAATTGGGGCAACAGCACGAAAGAGATAAGAAGGTAGAAGAGGAGGATAGGAGAATATTAGAAGAAAGGCAATATCAGTTAGAGCTTGCGAGAGTGCAGAATGCCCAGACGGGCGAAACAAATTCGGAGATTCGTTCGGAAGCGCGCTTGGAACACGCGAGAGAATATATTAGAATAGGACAAATAATTGGTAGATTTAAAGGAGAGCAGGATGATATCACTTCTTATCTGAGCGCGTTTGAAAGCCAGTGCAGGCAATTGAAAATCTGCGAAGAAGATTGGGTTGTGAATTTGATAGGATTACTTCCGCATAATGTTAACACATGGCTTACTTTAGACGAACAGGAAGAAGCGTTAGATTATGCGGAGCTGAAATTGAAATTATTAGAATTGTACCGGTTTGATGCCGAGAAATTCCGGCAGTTGTTTAGGAAACATAGCAAAAACGGAGCGACTTGGAGCATATTCGCGAGGGAATTGTTAAACTATGCCAGAGAGTGGGTAGCGGGACTTAAAATAAACACATTCGAGGGTTTATTGAATTTGATCGTAGCCGATCAAATGAAGCATAAAGTTCCAGGGGATATGCGGGAACATTTTGTGGATAAATGGGCCGAATTTGCGAATCCGCTTGAATTCGCGAAAAGATTAGATGCGTACGAGAATGCGCGGCAAGGGTGGAAGAAGCCACAGTTACCATCTTTCCGGCCGGAAAGAACATTCCGGAAAGAACAAGGAAACAACAGGGCACCTGTTGCTCCTCACGTGGCCCCCAAGTCGGCAGGAAGTACTAATGGATTAGAGAAACATAGCGCGAAGAAGGAATTCGAGGCACCTTATGTCCGCAAGTGTTACGAATGTCAGTCAACAACGCACTTGGTTAAGAACTGTCCGCGGAAACAGGGCAATCAAGTAAATCACGTGTGTGAACCCGAGGCAAGGGAGTTCTTGAGGCAGCACATTGTGACAGGGACCGTGAATGAGCAGCCGACGGAGATCTTAAGAGACACGGGCGCGTCATTTGATCTTGTATCCGCAAATTTGGTCACAGATCGTGATTACACGGGCGAATCGGTCTGGATCAAACAGCCGCTTCATTCGACTGCCATTAATTTGCCGGTGGCGGAAATTCGCCTAAATTCAGAATTAGGTAATGTAATCACTAGGGCCGCTATAGTGCCGAAGGAAAATCAACTTAGTTATTATCTATTAAGTAACAGAACGTATCGACTTCTGCAGGATAGTAAACAGGGCTTTGTAGAAGAACAAACTGTGAACATGGGTATGACGCGCAGTAAGGCTGCGGCAGAAGGCAGAACAAAAGCAGATGATTCGGGGAACTCGCAGGTAAAATTGCCGGAGGCGGAGGGCGACCGGACAGGAAAACCGGGCGAAGACGAGCATGAGCCGTCGGAGGAATTCCCGGAATTCTGTCTAGTAACAGACGGAGAAGAATTAGAATTGGCAGTGCCGATCGCGGAAATGTTGAAGGAAAATACGGAAAAATTCAGCGCGGCGCAGAAGGGAGATGAGAGCGTAAATACTTTGGTTGAAAAGTATAAGGATGTAGGAGCAGAATCGGAAAGAGAAACATATTTTGATAAGAATTCATTATTATTTAAGGAACCAGAACAAATAGGTGAAATTATAGAGGACGGAATAGAGAAATACGCCTTAAAATTAGAACCGGAGGAATTTGATGTAGAGGCAATGCTCGCAGGCACAGAAATGGAGCCGGAAGGAAGTGAAAGGCTGAGAGAACTTGTAATTGAGTTTAGGGACATCTTTTCCGATAGGCCAGGGCTCACTAAAAATGTTCAGATGGACATCGAGTTGCTGGACGAAAATGCAAGGGTGAGGAGCGCTCCGTATCGCACGTCTCATCGCCAAACTAAAATCCTCCAGGAAGAAATCGCGAAAATGCTAAGGGATGGTATCATCGAGCCTTCAGATTCCGATTTCACATCCCCTATGATTTTGGTGGAAGCACCCGGAAAAAAACCCAGGCCATGTATTGATTACCGCAAGTTAAATCAGGTTATTCGTACTGAATATTTTCCGCTTCCAAGTTTAGCCGAGCGAATTGAAACAGTTGCGAGGGCCAAAATCATAACCACAACGGACTTATGT
This sequence comes from Gryllus longicercus, assembly GCA_038098605.1. Taxonomy (NCBI): domain Eukaryota; kingdom Metazoa; phylum Arthropoda; class Insecta; order Orthoptera; family Gryllidae; genus Gryllus; species Gryllus longicercus. Next base: position 637,147 of record JAZDUA010000406.1, on the reverse strand, counting down.
AAAGGATTTTGGCAGATCCAAATGAGCGAGCGCGCACAACGGTATGCCACCTTTACGACGAAATTCGGGTCTTATAAACCCCTCAGGATGCCTTTCGGCATCAAAAATGCACCATATGTTTGCAGCAAGCTTATGGAGGCATTACTGAAAGATTGCGCGGAGTTCGCCGTCCCATATATGGACGACATTGCAATCTTTAGCGACAACTGGGATGATCACTGCAAACAGCTCAGAATCGTATTCCAAAAGTTACGTGAGGCCAATTTACGCGTGCAACCGGCAAAATGTAAGTTCGCTAGGAAATCGGTTACGTTCTTAGGATACGAGATTGGTAGTGGTCTGATGAGACCAAATGAAGCCAAAGTGCAAGTAATAAAGGAATATCCACGGCCTACGACAAAAAAGGAAATCCGTAAATTTATAGGTCTGATATCATATTATAAACGGTTCATCAGAAATTTTTCGGAGAAATCAGCGGCGCTCACTGATCTATTGAGGGGAACACATAGGCAAGGCAAAATCCGGTGGTCGGAAGAGTGCGAAAACTCGTTTATACAGCTTCGCGACGCACTGTGTCAGGGGGCAGTCACACATGCACCTGATTTTAGTAAGCCATTTTTACTGCAATGTGATGCGGCACTTAGGGGAGCAGCCATTGTGTTATCACAGTTAGATCAGGAAGGAAATGAAAATCCGATTCTTTTTCTTAGTAAAAAATTCTCAGACGGGGAATTAAAATGGAGCACCACGGAGAAAGAGTGTGCGGCTTTAATTTGGGGTTTGGGGAAGTTGCGTTACTATTTAGACGGTAATGTTTTGCTAAAGATAGAAACGGATCATAACCCGTTAGTCTGGTTACAACAGAATGCTGGGAATAATCCTAGATTGCTTAGGTGGTCTTTGGCGATTCAGCATTACAACATTAGCATAAGCCATAGGAAAGGGATATTAAATGTAAATGCTGACATTCTCAGTAGGGTGTTTGAAAATGAGCGCCAGACAGTGTCCGAAGTTGCAGAGGGGCACACTGCACCCGGCAATGCCGATACGTGTGCGCCGAAAACACTGGAACACAGTGCAAAACAAATAGTGCAAGAAGAATGATGTATAAGTGAATGTGATGTTTGTTGTGTTGTGTCAAGATTGAGTAAACTTTTCCCAAGAAGCCTTCGGAAGAATAGTTCCAGCAAATATCATGAACTTTTGTATTCATTTATATTCATTCTGGCAAGAAGAAAAACTTTGTACAATCCTTCAAGAGAGAAATGTAAAAATTGTTTATTTGTTTCATTTTAAGTGTATCACTGTATGTGGTTTTAAATGTAAAACGGTAAATGTTGGTATTGTACTCGTACTAGTATTGTTTGTTTGTTTTTGTGCATTTATCACTGTATAGGGTTTTGTAATTCAGTATGTCAGTGTGTGTATAGAACTGTATATGATTTTAAATGTTTTTGATGTAATGTTTGTGGCTATATTGGTGATATTGTATGTGTCATTTTGTAGTGAGTGTATTGTACAAAATTAATTTAATTCAAGAATTTAGTTGTAAAAGGGATAAATGTTAGTTTATTGTTGGTTTTTGTGCATTTATAAATGTATAGGGTTTTGTCATTCAGTATGTCAGTTTGTGTGTATAGAACTGTATATGATTTTGAATGTTTTTGATGTAATGTTTGTGGCTATATTGGTGATATTGTATGTGTCATTTTGGTAGTGAGTGTATTGTACAAAATTAATTTAATTTAAGAATTTGGTTGTAAAAGGGAAAGGAACATACTATGGTTATTAGAGGTTACCACACCAGGCTGAAAATTCGTAACAATGCATAAGAGGGACCGACCGTACGGCAAGATCCATAATATTTCAAGTACAATGTACAATGTAGAGTAAAAATATGTCAATGGGGTAGGCTAGTAGGGCATTCTCTGTTTGTTCTTTATCTGTGTAATTAGCCAGGTCAGGCGCAGTTGTATATAATGTGAGCCGATCGGCCTAGGACTTTCACACTTGTGGAATTTTCCTTCTGTGTTGATTGCAACTGCGACGAAAATTCCCGGGGGGGTATAGAGGAGTTTGTGGCGTCATATCTGTCGCCAGTACAAACGTACTATAGTAGCCATTTGGACAGCCCTGGCGGAAGTGACGCGGGGCTGCACATAGGAATGCGGGTCGTGGGTGCAGGTTTGGAAACCCCGGCGGTCACTGCGGGTGACGCGCTTCCGTCAACCTGCCACAGGCTATATAAGCAGAATCCGACTTGAGAGCGGTCTTCTATTCTTGAGTCTTCAGAGGTGAGCGCGTCGGTAGGGCGTCGTGAGGGTTGTGCGCGGCGTTGCATGGTAATGCATAGGCTACCGAGGCGGGGAATCGAAGCCGGCGTGCTACGTCGTGACAGCAGGTGCGGCATACTCGCATGTATGTTCGCGTAAGGTACTGGTGCATCACACCGGGGATGGTAATTAATTATCGGGCCAGCGGTGGTGGTAACCAGGGAAAGTTCCTTCTTGTAACGGTTAACTTCAATTGTAAATATTGTATATAGTGTTTTGGTGTTGGAGTATCTTTCTTCTATTAAATGCTAAATATTTACAAGCCGTTCACGTCTGTATTTATTTGCCCCGGCAAAGACGCCACAGGAGGATGAACACAAAATAGTTTCCAATGTAAGGGAAGGATTATAATAATCAATATTGCATTTTGAATAGCATTTGATGATAAGGGGTTGTGAACCAATTAATATTAAATGAATTTTTTGAAAATTTATTGACGAACTAAATATATAGAAGAGGGAAAATCAGTCTTTAACGTCATTCTCTTTACAGATTAATCTCTGATACAGTTTCCCCCCTGTTTACATCAATGGCTCTAAAAAAACGAATGACGAAACGAAGAACACACCACCATTCAAGAAGCAATAAATCACGACGTAAGCGTGGAATGTGAAAGAAATTCTTGCTGCGCTCTCCGCACCGTGTTTTTGCTTGGCCTACACTCGGGTTGTTAGCGCCGAGGGCGGCGGCGGTGGGGGCGGAGAGGCGTTCCAGAGGCTTCTGCCCCGGCGGATCGTTACCATTCCGTGCTGCAGGCGACCGCTCAGCCGCCACGTGGCGAACGCCGCCGCCGCCGCCGCCGCCGCCACCGCCACCGCCGCGCAGCGCCACGCCGCCCGCCGGATTTCCCAACAGCTCTGGAGGATATCGACTTCCTTTCCTGTCGTCGGAAGGGCTCGCTTCAACCCCAACGGACAGTACACCGCTGATTGCGCTCATTCATTCATGTGCTCGTGTTAAAGAGATAATCCCCGATGCGGGCCAGTTCCCCGCTCTTTGACAACTGGGGTGGCCGGAAAATTGCGTTTGCATCGATTGGAACCCGAAGCTAAATTATGGTACAGTCTGTTTTGTAGGCATGACGTCTGAATGTCAAAACGACCAACTAATTTGTAACTGAGCTAAAGAAGAGATTTTAGAGTTTTTTCTTTGACTTTTTTGTTGTTATGAATAGATTTCTTAATTGATTGATTGTTTGTTAGTGATTCCGAGCACGTCAACTACCAGGGTCATTAATCCCGTAAGTATAATGCATGTTTTTTGCTCGGGAGATCGCGGCGATGTTTTACCGCTGTAAGGCGAGATCTGACGCTGACGACTAGCGAGTTTTCCCTACAAAGTATCTCCCACCAGTGGGGCACTGCCCCAGACGGGTCATGCTCTTAGGTCCTGACGGGCCTCCCGGGATGTGTGGTAGTGTAGTGCATGTTAGTGTAAGTGTGTGTGTAAGGGGTGAGAATAGGACTAGGAAGAGAAAGGTGAGATCGCGCGCGGTCCGTGGCCCGTTTGTTAGGGTACTACTCCGGCATTCGCCGGGTGTTGATAGAAGAAACCACGGAAATCTACCGATCAGTGCAGCCGGCCTCCAGAATTCTCCTCCAGACAGCAACTGAATTCGGCCTATGTAGCTAGTGTCGAAAATCCTTCCACTGTTTGGAGTGGAACCCTAGAACCTCCCGGTCAGAGGGACTGCAGTGACATCAGTTGATGCACTGGTCCACCTCTCCAGGTTTATTTTTCTTTAACATATCAGTTCCATTCAGTGACGATGCTGTCGGCGAATCTACTCGCATGGTCGATCCAGAAACCCTCCAACAGTTGAACTGAGACCAGAGAAGCAATGTCCACACCAGCGCCGTCTTTGGCTGAGGCGCGGCGAAGGAGGCTTTGGCTTCCCCGGTGCGAAGGGGGCCTTGGGAGCGGTCGGGGGGCGCAGCAGGCCGCCGGAGAGCGCTGCGCAATCAGTGAGGGGCCGTAATAGGGCATGGCGATTGCTCGCAGTGCCGCAGCAACTCCGTTTGCGGAGCGAGCGCCCAACGGCCGCAGGGCGCGGGCGACGGGCGTTCGGGAGGTTTAGTGCGTTTTAACGTTTGACCTCAGGGCTATAAATCATGTGTCATTCGCGGTTACGATCTCATAACGCTGGAGGTCGAAATGAATTTTAGCGCGCGGGTGACATATGTTACGCACTCTAGCAAAATGTAAAGTCGTTAACCGCAGAACGACGTCACAGGTCATCAGTGATTCGTAATAGGTGTGCCCTCTTGCGATTCTCATAGGTGATATTACTTGAACTTGCCGCGTAATGGATGAAGTGCAACTTGTGACCGCAAATGCGAGATTTCCGTTGTTGAAGTGTCAGTTTATCGCAGAAGGAACTTGTGTGCGATCAAAAAATATCAGTTCAAAGTACAATTCTATTCATAAGATTGGATCATTGCATCAAATTTACAATGTGGCAATGCAGTGCATGTGAGTGTGTGTACGTAAGGGCTGACGATAGGACAAGGAAGAGGAAGAAAAGATCACGCGCGGTCCGTGGCCCGTTTGTTAGGGTACTGCTCCGGCATCCGTCTGCCTCAGGGATCGGAGAAAGAGCGGAAAACTACCGATCAGAGCAGCTGGCTGCTAGAATTCTTCTCCCGACAGCAGCTGAATTCTCCTTAGCTGTCAAGGTAGTGTCGAAAACCCTGGCTCTGTCCGGATTCGAACCTTAGGACTACCCGGTCAGAGGCACTGCTTCGGCATCAGTAATATAAAAATAAAGATATTTTGAATTTAACATGGTTTAACCCTTCATTTTAGTTTTTTTTTCCTCCGTTAAAGGAGACAAGGAGTATCTTAAAAAAAAAAAGCAGAGTCGAAATATAGACAGATCTTGTGCAATAAATTGGACTATCGGTTTCGGCATCGCAGTGGATTTCGTTGTCGGTGTATCTGCCTTTCAGAGTCCCTCAGCCGGAGCCCGTGGCCAGCGTGCGGTCGGCCGGCCGCGGGCCGTATGAGTGGCCGCACGTGAGCGGAGAGTTAACGGGAGAGCTCTTGGCGCCTATTAGGGTCACCACTTAAGGCTCCTCGCCGGATTCTTGTTTGGGCAGTCTTATTTCGGGTTTATAAATCGCAGGATGTACAAGGCTCTCGAGTGTTTTTCTTCTTCCATTTATCATCTTTCTCATTCTTATCCTGTTTCTGTTCTGTGCCCGTTTCACCCTCTTCTTCTTTCGTAACTCTATCATATTATTCGTTTTATTAACATCTTGTTTTCATCCGTTTTTGTAGATCAGCAAATCCTTAGCTTATTTGCTTTCTACGTCGCTAACTTTCGTTCAATCGCGGCAGATTGTATCTGAACAGTGATTGGCGGAGCTGGTGACTCGTTCGTGATGAACTTTGTTTTCGATTAGCTATTGAAAGGAGAAGTAGTTGAATGAATAGGTAATTAAAGTTCCCGTCCTAGCACTAAATATTCGGGAAGGAAAGTTTTCTCGTGGTCTCGCTTCCTCGAGAGAAGCTTTTATAAGCGATAATAATAGTCAATTTCTGATTCCCAGAAGCTGTAATGTACAAAGAAAATTGAATCGTTTCATTAAAGAATAATCTAAAGTGTATTTGAAATCTGAAGTGTTTGTTATCAAGGATTTCTTGTGTTATTAATAAGATAATATGTTCTCTGAACTACTTGAAAGGTTTTAAAGGGAATGTGGCTGTTGGTTAATAATGTATCCGTCAGAAAATTTGCTCCGTGCTGACAGTCAACTGGGATGCTCGCGATCTATTTTTTAGTGGAAGTCCTGCAAACGATATTTCCATCCCATCTCATCATTCTTCGGCCGGAGCGGTCCCCACTGCGGTGGTGCCACGCTGGGGGAGATAATTGGAGGAGGAAAACCTTGCAAACCCAACGAGTATCTCAGCGCCGGATCTTACATTCTAGCATGACAGAAACATCTTCACCTCCTGGCATATAGAATACACTACACGTGCAGAACTAGTAGCAGTGAAATCTCTGGAATCTACATTCACTCACCGAGGAGTGTCTGTTCCGACGAATCGGGCTTGCAGATGTCATCGACGTGCTAACTGACGTTGTTCAGCGGAAGTCGCGACAACGATTTTTTCCTCCTCGCCCAAAATACGCTTGGCACTCGATCAAGATGCGGTTAGGCAGAGGTGGGGCCGCGTCACCTCCCAAGCGCTCGGCGACTTCAATGCGCGTAGCACCGCCGGACGCGCGTCACCCTCGCCGGAACTGCCGCCGCCCCCGCCGCCGCTCCCGCCCTCGCAGACACTCCCGCCGCCCCCGCCCGCCGCCACCACCACCGCAGCCGCCCCCACACCCACCGCCCCCTCCGCCACCACCACCACCGCCGCCGCCACCGCCACCCCCACCGCCGCCACCGCCGCCACCGCCGCCACCGCCACCGCCGCCGCCACCACCGCCGCCGCCGCCGCCGCCGCCGCCGCCGCCGCCACCGCTGCCGCCACCGCCGCCGCCACCGCCGCCGCCACCGCCGCCGCCACCGCCGCCGCCACCGCCGCCGCCACCGCCGCCGCCACCGCCGCCGCCGCCGCCGCCACCGCCGCCGCCACCGCCGCCACCGCCGCCGCCTACACCGCCGCCGCCGCCACCGCCGCCGCCGCCACCGCCGCCGCCTACACCGCCGCCACCGCCGCCGCCGCCACCGCTGCCGCCGCCGCCACCGCCGCCACCGCCGCCGCCACCGCCGCCACCGCCGCCACCGCCGCCGCCACCGCCGCCACCGCCGCCACTTTGTACGATGTTCGTAAAGTAACATCCTACGATACTCGATTGATTATCGGCCGCGGCCTGGCGGTCTCATTAGATAATTCTTCCTTGTAATGAGATCTCTTGCAGTTCTTATTTGGGAAATACATATTACTCTGTAGGACAGTCATAAAATGTAGAGTTACTGTTATTGTTATTATTATCTTTATTGTTATCATATTATTATTATTAATATTGTCTTAAAATGATTTAAAATTACATTGTATTACTATTCCTAGTTGTAATATGTAAATTGTAGTGTTCTGCCACCAGGTTGTACAAACCTACCTGCAGAAATAATAAATCTATCTACAATAGTTTCCTGTGGTCTTTACAATAGGTCGGAACGCGCTCGTCTGGCTGAGCCGCTGTGCATGGCAACGTCTCGTCTGCCGCTCCCACCGCGCCGCCGGCCGCTCTCGCAGGTACTCTTCATTCAGCGACGGTCGTTCACCCAGCGCGCGCCCGCGAACGCCGGAGGAGAACGAGGTCAGCAGTCGAGCTGCTCCGAGAAGAACTCGCCTAGGTGCTCGCCCATTTTGGTACTCGACCATTAAGCGGCGGAGGTTTTGGAATTGCAGAACCGGTGTCGCTGCAAGTACAAGAGCAAGATCACTGCCTTTCATGTCGGGGCGGGTAATTTTGGGACATTACTTATTTTGTGTGGAGGGCACAGGGTATTTTTAGAAAGGTTTCACCATATAAGAGAACTCCTTATGAGTCGAGGCAAGCGCTACAAGGGTAACATCTCACAATTATTTCTCTATGCATGTATTTTAATATTTGCCTACTTGTAAGGAACTGGCATCTCTTCTATTTACGCTTCTGAAATATTTCAATTAAAAAAACAAACTATTTTTCGACACGTTTTACGATCTATCTATTTCACAAGTTGCAAGAAATAATATTAAATTCGGAAGCTTCAGTTTTTTTGTGAGATCTATTGTTCGGTTGAAAATTCGAAATCGACCAAGTGATATAATGACGAAATGAAGACGAACTTGTTTCATTTGACACACAGCAGTATTATTCTGTGAACTAAAATTATACAGTGATATTTGCAATAAATACGAAGTCTTCTTGGTAAATTAATTTGGTGCAATTTAGGGTGTTTTGGAGAACTTATGAACTTTGGAAAAATTATGAACAACGATGGCCAATTATTTAAAACGTTTCGCTATGGACAGATTTCAAAATTTACTCATTCCTCGAATTTAGTTTAGTAGTTATTGACGATTCTGAAAGAGGAAGGAAAGGAGTACTGATAATTGACGAAATTAAATGAAACATGACTTAAAAATAAAATATAATACTTGTAAAAATCGGAAGGCAATCCCGTTGTTTACAAGAATATTACTTTTTGATGCATTGCTAATTAGTTGTTTGACTGTACTTTGTTTCACACTTACATCACACCTGATCAAAAGTTATGTTGTACATCATGCGATATATTTCTGAATGACTGTTCACGAGCTAAAAGCTACGTGCTTTGTTCGTGGTTCAATCTCTCACATTTTGGTTTTCGAGGGAGAAACATTTTTATTGAAGAGCGGCACATCAAAGTAGTACACCGTAACGAATGAAGCAGAAAAATGCTTAATACAGGCAAACAAATGCAACAAGGAATCTCTTATTTTATACTGAACAGATAATTCCCTGTTCTTAAAACTTTTACCAAATTGTAAAACCAATCTAACAAACATACTGACTTTGAAAGTAGATATACGATTATGTAATTCCCGAATGCAAAATTACGTTTCTTTAAAATGTTCCTTGTATTTCAATGTTATTCCAAGAAAGAAAACCCTTTTTCTAAATTGGCAATCTAGCCATCTCCGTGTTGCTGCTATGTCCCCTCGTCCTTTGCCGGCATGAGAATTTGAAATCCGCCGTCCACTCCTTTCGTGCTGCCTGCGCAGAGGCTCGTGCGCGGCGCACCCATATTTGCCGGGAGCTGCACACGCGTTGTGCCCTATTAACGCATAGCTTCTCTTTTTAGGCCTTCGCGCCGCACGTGTCCGTCACCCTGCGGTGCTCTCCAGGGGGAATAGAAAACGATATTGAGATGGAATATTACAGATTGCATTAGTTTTGAACTTAATAGGTTATTAAAATTCGTTAAAGACCTCGTGGTTGATTAAATATTCAAGTTAGCATCGAATGTTTTATGGGAATGTGGCGTTTACATTATTCAAGGCTGAGATGCGGAACGGCAAGAAAGGATTGCATCCTCGTACTGTACTTCACCGACTCAGCGTATATGGACCTCGCTGCTACGTGCTTTCTGGCTGCGGTCTCTGGAAGGGGTTGGAATGGAATGTTCAGACGGCTGGCCAGACATTGCCCTCTAGGAGTGTCTTCAAGGTATCTTGGGGTCACTCAAGGCGAGTAAAGAAGAAATATTATTTGCTCTTCCCTGAAGCCTTATTTTCTGCACAAAAGAAGGATCTTTTGGGAACTTTCCGGTTACACTCTTCGTGTTTTGTAATTTTAGAGACAACTAAAGCTTCCACTTGTTTCTGTCCCAAGAGTTTTCTCTTCATTTTTCTCTATTTTTTTACTAGGCAACCGGGGGAAATTCCTGCGAATTTTCGACCCGTCTTTAAGCAGTGGGCCACACCCATGTGGATTGGAAGTTGTGAAATCTCTTTGAGTGCTGAACGCTGGGCAAACACTGCAGCGGGTGGCGGGGAGGAGTGGGCGTGGCGGGGGCGGGTAGGCGGGCGCAGTGATACTTCGGGAGGGGGGCGGTACGTCGCGACGTGTGGCGAGGCAGGAGAGAGAATGCGATGGGATGACAGGCAGTGCGTGCCGAGGCATGAGGGACGGGGCGGGATGTGACGGAGATGGCGGGCGACGGTGGAGTGAAGAGGGCGTGGCGAGGCGGGTGGGACGGTGCAAGACGGGAGAGGCGGGGCGTGGTGGAAGGGACGGCTAGCGAGGTGGGACAGGACGGGGCGAGATAGGGCACACATGCCAGGGAGGGAAGCTGCGGCACGAGGTGGAGATGCGACGCGTTGCGAGGTGGGGCGGGGCAGGGCGGGGAGAGAAAGGGCGGGGAGGAGTGTGAGGGGGCGGGGATGAGTGTGAGGGGCAGGGCGGGGAGGGGATGAGCGGGACAGGGCTGGGAGGAACAGCGCGGGGAGAGGCGTGGCGAAGAGGAGCGGGGCTCGGGGGCGGCAGCTGCTCTCGCTGCAGCTACCTGCCCTGCGGCGCGCCGGCTCTCCGTGCGGTGGCTGCTCTGCGTCAGCGAGTTGCCCCAAAATTTGCTTCGCATTTGCTTCGCCTGTACATTTTTTCCACTTCGACGGCGAGGATCTCCTTGTCAACGGAGTGTAGTCTTCGTAGTAATATCCACTAGACGATACGTATTCATTTTCTTCTCAAGTTTGTAATGAATGATTCTGAAATTTGTAAAAGGAACATAATTTACTAATAATCAAAGAATAGTTATTTATAAAGAAATTGCATTTTATATCAGATTCGTTGAGAACACTCTGCTGCATTCACTTGTTAATCAGGAATATTCTTTGGAGATGCACTGAAGGTACCGTTCCAGATGTTCGGGCATTAGATCGGGGGACATACTCAACGCATTCCCTCTGTTAAAGGGCCGCAACTCATGCGCTATGTATTTGCTCTTTTTCTCCTTCACTCCTCGGGCTACGTAGTGTTGGAGACAACTTGTCTCTCGGTCGCAGCAAAAACACGTCCCAGCCTTCACCGTGTGCGCAGGTTCCGGCAAGAGGCAAGAGATTTTCACTCTGTGATCTCGCCGTATCTTCGCCTTTTGAATCCCGGCGCAGCACCCCGTGCACTGAGTAGCTGGGCCGAAGGGGCCAGCGTGATCTGTGCACCGCGCGGCGAACAGTGGGTAGGCGCGGGGCGGAGCGGGGCGGAGCGGGGCGGAGCGGGAGCATGTGGTCGTCAGCTGGCAGCCGGCCGCTTCGCTCGGCGCGCTGCTGCCACGCCGCCTCCGCCGCCGCCGCCGCCGCCGCCCCGCGGGCCTCGAACTCGGGTTACTGCTCCCGCAAGCCGCCCGCCCGCCCGCCCGGCCAGCGCTGCAGAACGCGGCACGGTGGAGGCACACAGTGGGCCTTTTGACACCAAAGGACATTCTCATTCGTCTTCTTCCTTTCCTCTTCATTTTCTTCTTTAGCTTTTTTCCTTTTCCTCTTAATTTTCTTCTTTCTCTTTTTTCTTTTCCTCTTCATTTTCTTCTTTATCTTTTTTCTTTTCCTCCTTTTCTTCTTGATTTCTTCTTTTCTCCTTCATTTTCTTCTTTATCTTTTTTCTTTTCCTCCTTTTCTTCATTTCTTCTTTTCTCCTTCATTTTCTTCTTTACCTTTTTTCCTTTTCCTCCTCCTTTTCTTCTTAATTGTCATCTTTTCTTCATTTTCTTCTTTCTCTTTTTTCTTTTCCTTCTGTTTTAGCTCAACTTTTTCTTCTTGATTTTCTTCTTCTTTTCCTCTTCATTTTTTCTTCTTCAATTTTTTTCTCTTCATTTTCTCGTTTCATCTTCTTCTACGAATACTTACCTTCTGTAGTCGATCTTGCGATTATTTGGCAGCAGCCTTCCTCAACTCTATTTGGTATGCATATCGGGTCTGTTGTAGGTAAGATGATACTTATATTCGATTATACTTATGTTGAATTTATTCATTTCTACGTCTGCCTCTGGAACTTTTTTCCATTTACAGCAACTTCAGGCATACTTTCAAACAGTGATGTCTCAATACGGATCAGATTTGCTGGTCTCGTTTCTTCTAAAAGCGGTTTTCAACAAACATGGAGTCTTTCACCGCATCATTCTCCAAATCTCCCCATTTAACATTCTATCCATCAATCTGAGATTAAGCTTTCTTCGAAAACACTAAAATTCAAAAGATTAACCTTTTCTCAGCTTCTGTGAAAGTCTTCTTCCGAGTTCCAAAATCACGTCCATATTTGATAACCCCACATAAAAGTGCAGGTAGCTGTTTCTTCTTTCGATTGCAGCCAACGAAATTCTTCAAATGGCAGGAAGTGAAAGAAAATGCCCCACATGATTGCATAAAAAAGAGTAAAATGAATATGGCCCGCTTTTCTTCAGAGCTTTTTAGATGTCTTAAACCTTCCTCGCTTATTTTCATGGTAAGATGTTCCCGTGCATTGCTGGTAGCACTATCTTCTGAGGATTTATCACTATCTTCGTAATATTACTCCAAGAGCTAGAAATGTCGACTGCTGAAAGTCGCAATATTTTTATAATTACCAGCTCCCTTTTAACGAAGCGTTCATTACCATCCGGTTTGCCCTCCCATTCCATGTGCTGGGCAGTCGGAGGCTGTGTGTGTGCTGGTGTGTGCTGGCGCGGGGCGGCGTCGGCCCAGTGTGCGGCCGCGTGGCAGCACTAGGCGGCAGCGGCAGCGGCTGCCGTCCTGTTGGCCGCGGGCAAACAGCCCCGCGGACGCTGCCTGCCCGGCTGCTCGGCTGCCCGACCGCGCACGCCACTCCGCACCTCTCGCTATGCAGCACAGTTCCGTGTGGCCGCTAAAGTGCAATGCAGCCACACTTCCCTGCTGAGGAGCCATCCCTATCCTTTCGGACATCTATGGCTGATCTGTAAAATGGAAAGAAAACATAGGTCAGAAATGACAATAGCCTTTCGGCGCGCTTTTGGCTTTGTTTATCGCAATTTTCATGCAAATATTGGCGTCTCGCCTATTGTAGCATATCTCTCGGGCGCTTGTACGTAGCCGTGGGATCGGGCTCGTACAAATTTAAATTTAGTATTATGTCATTATTTGACGTATTTATTTTTGAAAAGAAATTCTGAGCTAAGTATTTAAAGTGCTCTTCTAGGAGCGGTAATTTTAACGCAGCGTGTAATTCTGCGATTCTAATATACATTGGCGCGCACAGTATTCTACGGAGGCACGCATTGTGAACTATTTGCAACTTATTTAAGTGCGCATGCGCCGCTATTCCCCAACTTGGGCAGGCGTAGTCCATAATGGACCTAATCATGGCTTTATATAAAAGCAGAGCATTCGCTGTGGACAGTTTTCGCCAGTCCGCCTCTCGTCTCGCTCCCCTTTAAAAGCGCAGCCCAAGCACAGGGCGCTCCCCAATTCAATTCCATGCTTTTCGTTATTTTTTTTAGTTCTTGATTAGTGGTGTCCAGAGAAGGCAAACTTCTTATAAGAGACCCCGATGAATAGCAAGTAAACTTTTGACCTGCGCGCAGGCGGAAACATGCGCAGCATACGCGGTCTTCCTAATCACAGCCTTGACTTTAATTTAATTTAATTTAAAGTATCGGGAAGAGGTCTTAGAAGACGAGGTTAACTGGCCGAAACCTGAAGGGAAATGAGTCAATGATATGCCAATGATCTCGAGAATTTTTTTTTCTGCGATAAATCACTGCCCAACATTCATTAGGTCTCATATCATTGTTCATTAATTGAAATTAAGGAAAACAAAACTCAAAAACGAGAAAAAAAACTGCTCTTTTCTAGTTTTCTTCGAATTCCTAACTCTAATTCACTTCCGACCCATCAGAACTTTTGATACTACTTTCACTGATCAAGTGTGAAACAAACACAAACATCGCATTCAATTTGAGTTTGAGGAAAATTTGAGCGTATTTTCACGTAGTAATAGTGCCGAGATGGGCAGTGACAGATCCTTAAATTTCCTGCGTTATTGAGCGGTATTAATCCTGCTACGCAGTTCCTAAATGCAAACATTGTTTGCTCAATCTTGTGAAATCTTGTGAAATCTTATAAAACGATTAACAAGATTTTCACGTTATTTCTTTGTAAAATTATATATTTGACGAAATATTTGATTGTAAACCCAGAATTAACGTTAGTCTTTAAAAGCCTAGTTGCATTAGTGAAGAACGATACCTGTACTTTGGGTACTGTAATTCTGTGTACCCGTAATTGTATTCTGTTCTCATGTTTAAATGTTTAACGTCTTTAGCTTCTACAATGCGATGAAGAACACCTTTTATTGACCACAGACACCAACTTATTTTGAAACAGTTCTAAATGTATAGTATACACTCGTCATCGGAAGAGACACATATGTTTTCTATTTGCGATTTTTGCGCGATGGACAAAGACAAATCAGCACGTATTCCATATAATAATCTTCATTCATAATCATTTTCGTATGTATAACAGGTTGTAGAGGAAGGAGTTGTTAGATAGTCAAAATCTCAAGGAAGAAAATTTCCAGATAAAGAAGGAAAAACTTCCAGTAAAACGTCTGGATTTTGATATTTGGTCGGCAGAGCGCCAGTAGTAGTAGAGCTTCAGTACTTATTTGTCAGCGAATTACAATATATTTCCTGTATGCAGTTCCCAATGTATTTACAGGGAACTAATAAACTGCTGTGTTAATCAGTTACGGTTTCGAAACAATATACTATCATTCAATATTTTGAAATAAACGTATATAAAAAATAAAAACATAGAGGACTCAATTTGATTTAAGTAATGTTTACTTCTGATGTTAACGAATTACTTATCTCAATTGGTCATGTGGTAAACAGTGATACATAAGTGACAATTGACCTTATAACATTTAACGGCGTTATTAAATTTGTCTCTTTTTTTCTTCAGAGATTATGTAAAATTCACGATTGTCGTAATCAGTATATTACAATTCCCGAAAACTTGCAGTTATTTTTTACACGCTTTACTTTCAGTATAATGAGTGGCGCAATCAATACTTTCTTATGATATGGTGTAGTGTCCAACCGACTTGCCGTTTTCTTACAAAGAATTTTTCATCTAGCTTAATTTAAAATTTATTTTTATTTGTTAATTGATAGTTATTTATTACGAATTCAATTTTTATGCGGGATGGCTTTCGCTGTTATAAAAAATTAGTGAAAGCTAGTACATTTGTATGTGTCCTTGGGTTTGTGTGTGGGGTTGGGTGAAGTCCCATGAGGTCTTCCGTCCTCGCATGCTCCACTGCCTCAACCAAATCTATTCACGCTAAAAATGCTATTTAATCGTTTGGCAGTACTATCAGTCTTGTAAAGGGAAGCTCTTAGTACCTGTCCTAATACTCTTCCCAATTGACATCTGTCCAGCGCCACCGCGCGTTTCGTCCAAGTAACAAACGGCAACGCTGCCTCTCCCCTCGCCCGCACGTCAATCTTTGTTCCGGCGCGGGAGGGTCGACAGAGTCGATATGGAGGTGAAATTCCAGGAGTCGCATCCCCGGCACCGGTGAGCGATGCCACACTTGCGCGGCGCAGAGGGAAGGGGCGGGGCGAGGCGGGGAGGGTCGGGGAAGGGGTACGTGGCGAGGCGGGGAGGGAAAGAGTTGCGTGGAGAGGCGGGGTGGGAAGGGAGGGGCGGAGTAAGGAGAGGGAGGGGCAAGGCGGGGAGAGCTCTGAATGGGCGGGACGGGGCGAGGCGGGGGGGGGGGGCGCGGTGAGGTGTGGCGGGACGGAGCGGGGAGAGGCGAGGCGTGGTGGGGTAGGATAGGGTGGGGTGGGATAGGGTGAAGAGGGGTGAGGCGGGGCGGGGCTGGGTGAGGGAGGGCAGGGTGGGGCGGGGCGGGTTAGAGCGGGGGAGATAGGGCGGGTTGAGGCGGGGCGGGGAAGGCCGGGGCGAGGCGTGGTTGGGAGGGGCGGGCAGGACGAGGCAGGGAGGGGCGGGGCATAGCAGGGCGAGCCGAGAGGCGGGAAGGGACGAGGCGAGGCGGGGCGGGGCTTGGCAGGCTGTGCGAGATGCATCGCCACCTGTCGCCCACCGCTTCCCTGCCCCCGCCCCCGCGCCCATCATCCGCCGGAGGCAGTCGGCCAGGACAAGGCCTCCGTCCAGGTATTGGAGTTGGTCCAAGGATAACTGAGGAGTTTATTGTAGTAAAAAATATTAATAAATAAAAGTATATTTTCAAATAAAAATAAATTTTAATGAACAGCGTTTATCGTTATATGACATACAATGTGCTTAGATAGCATATTTAATTCCGGATGTTTCGCCAAAACCTTCATACATAAGTAATTTTCTTCTGTGTTAAAAATTACATTTCTCCCATTCAGTCGCCACAATCACCATGTATTTCATTAAATATTTCAAAACAACACTGTTTGAATGACTGTGATATCTCAGCATAAACACCGTTGCAGTATGCGTCATCTTCCAGTTGTTGTTTTCAAGTCGAACGGTAGCGGATTTTTTGACACGGGATCGAATTTAATCACGGTCTGGAGGAGAATTCTGGCAGCTGCTGAGATCGGTAGTTTTCCGTTGTTTCTCTAATCAATACCAGGCTATCCCAGAGCCACGGACCACGCGGGATCTTTCCTTCCTCTTCTTCTTACACCCTTACACTAACATGCACTTCTCTGCTACACATACCGCGAGACCGGTGATGAGAACTTGTCCTGGCTAGGGCGGTATCCCCATGGGGGAGATATCTATAGGAGAAAAATTCACAAGCCGACGTGTAGATCAACTCCGGATAAATAATTCATCAGAGGAGAAACCTGCCTCATTCTATGGTAACAAACACTACACTCACTAGACCGATAGTGTAAGTTGATGTGCACCCAGTGTTAATAAATATCCACCGTACTGTTAAACAGTTTCTTCCCTACAGCGGAATACGGGAATCTATGAACGTCAGCGAATATATGAACTCGGAGGCGTTCCAGATGCTCATGAAATTAGGTACTTTTTTTTCCTGTGTCGGCCCCCACGTGGTCGAGGCCTCCGACTCCGAAGCGCGTGTCTCGATTCCTGGGCGGGTGTGGGCGTGGCGGCGCCGCCCTGTGGCCGAGGCGAGGGCGAGGGCGCGGGCGAAGCGACATTGTTCGCGCCCGCTCATCGCCCGCGCATCCGGTGGGGGGGCGGCGCGCAGCAGGCGCCGCCCGACAGACCGGCCACGTAGCCCAGGAAACAACACGTTGCGTGAATTGAGAAAAAAGTCAGGTTTCAGCAGAGGGATAGTGTAAAGTCAATCACGAGATCATTTTTTTTTGGAATAATTCTTTCACGCACTAAATCAACGCAAATATATAACAATAACAGATGGATAAGGACGTTTAAATGTCTTAAATATTCATCAATCGTCAGCCAAAGTTCACAGCTCGAGAGAAGATAGGTACAGCATGAAAAGAAGACACGTAGAACTTTGTTCAAAACGTACGCATTTTTGCAGTGATATGGATGCATACTTTATTGTAGTTCATTTAAGCCGTTTTGAATGTTATCTATTTCCATTTATGTGCATTTCGCTAATGATTTACCAAGGCAATTTTCATGTCTTCAGATAGAGCGCTCATGACTGGAATCACAGTTCAACTTGGGCGTCAGCATGATCTGTTGGTCTAGTACACTCCTCTCACCGGGAATTATCAAAATAATTAGATGAATAAATAAATTAGATTTTCTTCGTTGATTTAGGATTAATACCCTAGAGTAATAAGGAATGAACATCGCCAATAAAAAAAATTAAATGTAATGCTTTTTGGAATGTCTGATGATGATGCCAAATCGTGTGCTTCAGAACGTTGCCTGTTCGAAAAACTGAAATAACGAAAAAAAAAATAAACTGAACTGATAAGAAATAAAATCTAGTCTGGAGTTTCCTTCAACCAGCGGGGCTCCGCCCCAGCCGGGACAACCTATTATCCCGACCGATCTCTCGGCATGTGAGATAGTGTAGTGTAAATGTGTATAAGGGGAGAGGATAGGACAAGGACGAGGAAGGTACGATTGCACGCGGTCCGTGGCCCGTTTGGTAAGGTACTGTCCCGGCATTTGCCTGGTGTTGATCGGAGAAAACACGGAAAACTACCGATCAGAGCAGTCATTCGCTAGAATTTTCCTCCGGACAGTGATTGGCTTCGACCAAGCTGACAATCTAGTTCGGAAACCATGCCCCCGATGAGACAAGAATCCTAGGACCTCACGGTCAGAGGAACTGCAGTGACATCAGTTGATGCCCTGAGCCACCTCTCCCGCACCGTGGGGCGTGCGTAGCTTCCCACCCGTGCTCCTCCGCGTGGATTCGCGGCGCTGCCCGACCGTGCACGGCACGGAGCAACTGGCGCCGCGCAGAGCGAAAACATCACGTCGGAGCGTAAGGGCACCGGGAGCGCTGGGCGAAGCCTCTTGGAAGGCCGGGCACGCGCGCCGAGATGTTGCGCAGAAGCTCCGCGAGGGACCACTTTGGAGTACATCTTTCTGGCCACATGTGGAGTTGCGATCTGTACGAGTAAATCGATCGTGAAACATGTGTGAAATAGTGCATTAAAATAATGAAACTAAGGTTGTCGCCTTAATGAAATATAAAAATAATAGATTTCAAAACAAAAAATCCCGTCCTATGAAACGGAAATCTAGAAGTTTGTCAAATAAGCAAGAGCATAAACTTCAAAATTACGAATGATTTAATTGCCACCTTCAATAATTTAACATTTGTAATTGAAGGCACCATTGTACGCTATAATTTTTGGTAACACGTATGTTTCGTTCCTCATTTCTGCCGTTATAAAACAAACGGAACTAAAGTTGCCGGTGCGATGGGGAAATCCCATTTCCCTCAAGAAGGCATCGTGATGATTTTTCCAGATGACGTCATACCACGATGAACATTAGGGCATTTTAGGTATTGGTGATTTATTCCTATTGTTATATAATCAATCTTCTTACATAAATCGCTCAATAAATAGTAAAATATTTTAAATGTCTTGTATATATAAATGCCTATTACGTTAAACTAAGATTACAAGCTGAAAATGGTCTTCGTCCATCAGCGGATGTAAACGAAGAATATTATAATATAATTCTCCCGCTTAACTTATTGCTTTCCCAAAGACCGGAAGAAGCAAGCTAGCTTCAGCACGGGGATCTGGATCTCAATCTCACTCCCTTTGTTCTCAGTGTCCGTGAATTCCCATTGTGGCTCGATGTGTGTCATGAAAACTATGATTTTCACTTAGTACAACAAAAATAATCTTTGGGAGTGGAATCCGGGACATTCCCTCTATGCCACACACATAAAAAGTCATTCAAAAAGTCCTAATTCAAATGTCATTTTAAACGATCATTAAATCGTTTATTTATTTATTTATTTATTTACGTCAAAAACAGTTAAAAACTGTGTGTGACATGCTATGGGGAGAAGTTAATTTGAAGTTACATGTATGTTCAGAAGCAAAACAAGGAGCCATCGTTGCGTCAATAGAATATTTAATAAATTATTTAATGCAACGTAATGATTAATCATAGATTTAACGATTATATGATAAATGGGCGAATACACGAGTACATCACTCACTTGTATTCTGAGTGGTTTAATAATAGATACGTTCACTTCATCCTGTACTACAACACCCCTCTCTTAATTAATATAATGAGGGTTTTGTTTCTGACCTCAAACATACTTCATTCACCTCTTTCAAATGTGTTTCGCAGATCTGCCATTTGCCTTAGCTCCTCGTGCGTCCACTGTTCGAGGAGTGACTGCCAGAATGCAAGCCTTGGGGTACTTCTGTGTCTTTCCTCCGCCGCTACGAGTCCTGTTGATCCCAGCACACGCGCCCCTTTGCCTTCTCAGAGATAAATCAACATCGCAGGCGAATCAGCCCCACTGTGCTTATTGGCTTTACTCCCTGGCAAACCGCATTGCGAGCGATTTTTAAACTTCCAAAGCAGCGCTCAAATGTTTGCTTAGGATAAACAAATCGGTCTTTTCGTGTGATTTTCGTTCCACGAAACTGGGTCGAAATGTGTCAAGAGCTCCGTGGTGTTTGGCCTTCTTGTAATCTGTGCACCCGTGTCAATAGGAACATGTTGTGTCAGAAAGACGTGAGCAGTACTAGGTTACGTAAACAAATAATTTCTTACTTCTTTTTTGGCAATTATTTGAAAAAGTAATTAATATATTTTCTTCGAGATTGATTCAATATCCCAAGAAATAATTAATATTTTCGAGTACTAATGGAAGTCGTGTATATTTGTAATTTTTTAAGAATATGTAAAGGAGGTGTGAAGGATCTCTTCACTTTTCTTTTACGACTATGAGACTATTAGGGGTACCATCTGTTTATCCTACAATGTCAAATTTTCTACCCATTTCTAAAACCAGGCATATATCTTACATCTTTGATTATTTTACCCATTGCCAAATTAAAAAGAAGACAGCTCAATTAATACAATTAAACCAGCATGTATGTAACAATGTTGTAAAGTACTTACAATAAAATTCAGTAGGAGCTTATTGAAAACATGATCTCAATTGGTACAGAAATAAAATTATTTATTTTATTCTGGTTCAAATATAGGATTGACTGCGACTTCGATATGCTCTTTCCCAAACCTCTTATAACAGTTACCCACATTGTCAGACTAAAAAAAAGAGGGGAATCAGGGATTGAACACGTTTTTTAATATAAAAAGTTCCATTACGTAAGGCTGCGGGACCCCTTTCAAAATGTTTGCCTCTCCCCTTGTGCGCACGCCTGTGTATGTAGCTGGACTATTCTAGGGCTCTGTCTTTCTTTTCTAGCGCAGCCGATCGCAGCTCGCCGGACGCCTTCCGGAAGAGTGGCGGCTGCGGCGGCGGCGGCAGCTCCCGGAGCTTTGACGCCGGAGCGGCGTTCCTTCACCCGTGCCTTCGTAACTGAGCGCGCCGCCACCCTCCGCCTCCGACCACCACCGCCGCCGTATCTGCCGCCACCGCCGCTGCCACTGTCGCTGCTCCCTGCCACCCCCGCCACCCGCCACTACCGCCGCTACCCACCGCCCCCACCGCGCCCACCGCCCGCCGCCGCTCTCTGCCGCCGCCCGCCACCACCTTCGACGCCGCCTTCGCAGTCTCTGCCGCCGCCGCCGCCGTGAAACCGCTGCCGCTGCCGCCACCCGCCGCCGCCCGCTACCGTCGCCGCCGCCCGCCGGCGCCGCCGCCACCCGCCACTGCCGCCGCTTCCGCCGCCTCCGCCTCCGTCACCGTCGCCGCCGCCCGCCGGCGCCGCCGCCGCCCGCCACCGCCGCCGCCGTCGCCGCCGCTACCCGCCGCCACCGCTGCCGCCTCTGCTCGCCGACGCCTTCGCCCCCGCCGCCGCCACCACCGCTACTCAGTGCTTTGTGGGTGGCGTTGTGCCGGCTCGCCTTCCGCTCTCTGTGCCATTACTCTGCCTTCTTCGGCGCCACAGAAGGCCATTGTGCCATTTTGGTACAGTCGTTTACCAGCCATTTTGGTACAGTCGATTACCAGCGCAGCAGCGGGTGAATGTGTTTCCAGAAACGAGGTGAGATTGTTTGTCAGAGGCTAATGATGCACATTTGGTGTGGAATTACTCCTTACTCTGGTTTTTTGTATTGTTTGCTCATGATTTAGAACCATACAGGAAAAAATCTTTTGTACACCAAGGTACACGTTATTTTAACAAGTTCTGAATTTTTTCGACCGTCTATCACATTGCTTTATATTGTGAAAATGAAAATGCGGGCACATAACTGAGCAAGTTAACCAACTTTAAAATATCTGTGTTTAAAAATATCGTAGGTTTTTGGTCGATTTATTATTAACATTGATGTATTAAATTTAAACATGGATGTTTTCTTGTCGATGTCGCATCATCACTGCGATGCGGAGTCCCAGGTGGTGTTACTGTTCCTAGGACACTACCCAGTGACTCAATATTTCGCCAATGTTTATAACCACAAAATTCATCTAAAAGTTTCAGAGCATTATTTAATATTACTATTACATTTTTCTCTTGAAGCTCAACGATAGTTGACATAGACATCTACTGTTTGCAATCTCCATCTTTATAAATCCTTAACATTTCATAAAATGATGTAGGAAGTTGCGAAAAAAAAACAACACAAGACTAGGTGAATGAATGAACTGCTGTTCTGTTTTGAAATTGTGGGTATCTCAATGAAGCACTTCTTCTTTTTATATTAGACAAGTAAGACAAGGAATTGAGGTTCTATTTTGTTCCACTTGTCAAAATAGGTCGCGATATTCAAGTGGCGCCACTCGCACCACATCAAACAGAAGGACCTGAATGGCGAATCCCGAGTGGTTACGTGCGGGGAGGGGCGGAGGGACGGTGCTCGGTCCACCTGCCAGGATCCGTCTCTTCCACAGCGACGCACATCAAACGCCATCCCAGCAGCGCTTCTCCATTGTTCCGCGTCCTCACCACCTGCTCAGACAATGCCTCTCGGGCGCGAGTGAAGACGTTCCTCGAGGACGCCCGCCCCGCCCCGCCCGGACCCTCCACTCCGCCCCGCCCTCCCCTCCTCACTCCGCCCCGCCCCGTCCCCACTCGACAAGGGCGCTTAATGAAGCGAGGGGCCCGATCGCCTGCAATCCGCTCTCGCGCGCCGCACGAGGACGAAAAGCACGAAAATCTGGTCAAAAGTAAAAAAAAAAAAATTCGATGATCGCATGAATGAGTATTTGTTATCTCCGAGTGCGTCAGCTACTTAGGCCATTAGTCCTCTGAGTTGAATGTATGTAATATCCTGGAAGGTGGCGGTGTTACCCGCTGGAACGTCTGGCGGCTATACGTCGGCTTGCGGACTTACCCTCTTCCAGGTATCTCCTTCAGTGGCGCATTACCCCACACGGGACAAGCTCTAATCTTCGTGGGCAATGGGTAGGGCGGGGAGGGGAGAGAGCCGATCGCGCGCGGTCCGTGCGCTGTTTGTTATGGTTCTCCCGTCAGTCTCCTATTATTGATTGAGGAAAGCACGGAAAAGTATCTGCGAGGGCTGCTATTTTCCCATCCAGTTGGCGCGCACCTAAACTAGACCGAGCTATACAGATATCGCCGGGGCTCGAACCCTAGAACTTCTCGGTCAGAGGCGCTACAGCGGCGAAGGTTATTGCCATAGGTGGACACGCAGGGGCAGGGGGCACGTGAAATTTTGAAAGGGGCTCCTTAACCTTATGTAACAAAACATATTTCCGTTCATCTGTGATTTTCACCTTTTTAGCCTATCAATTACTGGATTTGTTATCCAACAATTTTAGACGAAACTCTCCAAGCCATTTGGCAACATGTATATGGTTCAACATGAATTGTATCGCAAAAAACAATTTCATTCGGTTTGAAGTATGATATATTTATTTACTAGTAAAATATGTGATAAGGTCAATGGAACGGGGAACCAGAAATGTTGTTGACACCTCCCTTCTCCTGTTGTTTTAGGCTGTGTACACCTGTGGTTATTGTCATTGGGCCTTCCCAGTTTTTGTAAATTAGCCCCGAGCAGTTCTCTACTTTACACAGTGCAATGTCGGAAGTTGGTTGAAAAGATTTGCCTTGCGGCCAGCGTGCGCCTCGTAGCGCCCGGAGGCGGAATATCCTCTTGGGCCTCGGAGGAAACGGCACTAAGGACACGCGCGTGCCTCGACAGGGCCAAGGGCTGTCAGGGGGTGCCAAGGGCCCCTTTCCATCCCGAGCTGCAAGGGCCTTCGGGCTCGCAGAAGATCTTTCGAGAGTTTCGCCGATCGCTTGTGCAGTGTGGCAGAACCCACACACCAGTAACTGGAGTAATTGGACCACACAACAGTAACTGGGCTCTTATTTGATAGGCAAACCAGTGATGATCGCTCTCAATAAAAACAATTCTTTATTTTTCGTCAAAGAAACAAAATTAATTTTATCATTTGCCATACCATAAGCAGGTGCTCTATGTCCTGGTTGTCGAAAGTGGCATTCTTACAGTTAAGCCATGTTATTTCTACAACATTCGTTGTAGCAAAATTGCATGGCTCGTAGATTCTTCTTTGTGTGTGACGTGAAAGTGCTGAACCCGGGCAATGCGTAGGACGGCGAAAACATTCCGACAGCCAGATGAGTTGGGTGAAGGCTTTCTCAGCGAATGATGTTGTGAGAGCCTCGTACCATTGTAAATTAACTCCAACTCACAATACCCTTCAGTCTGTGAATCCACGTTTAATAATACAGTCGCACTTGACTCAATTTCATAACTGTCAAACAATTTCTTTGAGCTTGAACACTTACGTCAATCCAACTTTGTGAAGGATACTCGTGGCAAATATTCCTGGATGTGGAGAGCTTCGAAGAGCTCTTTTGTACAGCGCAGGCAGAATCAACGCGGTTATACACTGGATAATGAAAGTCACTTACAATCCTTTTTAAAAGAAAAAAAGAAGAAGATTCCGTACAGTTGTATTGGTAAGACACGTACTTTTCCCCTGTCTTCGTCCGAATAAAGCATGTCATTGAATGTGTTCTTTTCTTAATCTTTCAGCATTCACGCTCCCCTCCAAGCGAGATAGCTACAAACACCGGAGAACCATTACCTGTATTATTTGTACCTTGACAAGGGTTTGGAGTTGCTACGAGAATTAAAAGAAACTAAGCTGGGAGGAAAATTGTTAAAAGAGGATGGGTTTAATTTTTATGAAATGGAGACATTGCAATATACGTTTGAAATGTAAACAGACCTACAATCGGGGCCGGATTACTATCTTCACGACTCTTCTCCTAACCATGACCAACTCCTGCAATAATATTGAAATATTGACATTTTGTGACCAAAATCATTACGAAACTAATACTGGAACGTAAAATTTACAAATTGCATATCGAAATAAAATACAATTCTACATGTATTTCAAAGTAACGTTGGTGCACGTTTGTGTGTGGGATTATTTTTTCCTGAAAATGCATTATGCACGTACTTTAAAACATGCTTAAATTAAATACCTTTGTGTACGGTGAGGTTGTACTAAAAAAGGTGGCCAATGTACTATATGCGCAAATTTTCTTGACATTCCACAGCGAGGACAGATCTCGAGCTACATAGAGGCTGGAAAGGGCGTACCAACTGTGGGCATGAACTGAACTTACCAAAGCGTGCCACGAGAAAAGCTACGATTGTTTTGAAAGTATGAGGTGGTTGTCGCCAGCGTTGTAAATTGGTACGTGCTGTTCCGAGTCGAACCTAAGTATCTCAATGTGCCGTGCTATTCAGCGCTGGATGATAACTAGGGAGCTCGTGTACGAAAAAACTTGCGCGAGTATTACTTGGTTAATCTGCTTATGCACTGATCTAACCCAAAGCCCAATTCGCTTTTCGGATTTCGTCTCACATGTGTGGCGGAAGTGCGGTTTCCCTTGATTTGCAGCGTTCTTTTTCAGGAAATCTCTACAGCTTATTATTCCAAGATAGATCGAACCGTGAATGGCACTGATAAGCGTCACAGGAACATTACATTACTCACTCACAACGGCTGAAATTACAACTTCTGAGCGAAGAGATCAAATAGGCTTCTACAGGATTTTTGTAAAAAATTTTGTGTTAATATTATTTGAACTAGGAACCATTAAACTGATATATTTAATTGATGAAATCAGCAATATATGCTTTAAAAATGAATGAAAAGGGTAAAAAATGAATTATTAGTTGAAATTACCAAAAATGTAAAAAAGAAAATGACATAAAGTGGGTCATTTCCTTTCGTCATAGCATGAAATTAATTTATACACTAAACGGCATTGCTCTAAAGTGATGGGAAAAAATTAAATTTTATTAAAATGCGTCCCTTAGCCGTGACTATGAATGAACTGAAAGTGCCAATCGAGGAAGAGTGACGCCAACTGAGGGGCTGCGCCGGGACGCAGGCCGAGCGAGAGGCAGCGTCTCCTAAAGGAGTCGGCGGCGGTGCCCCGCTCGCGGGAAGCAGGGCGTGGAGCCCCGTGGCGTCGCCGCTGGGAGACTCTCGCCGCGCCCGCCCCCGCTCCTGCTTGGGCTTCCCCCCCACCCCCACCCCACCCTCGCTCTTCCTCACGTTGTTCTTCAACTTTTTTCTTCTTCTAAAAAATCGCAAAAAAGACAAAAAAAAACTACAAAAATAACCCAATAACTGTGCATTTCTATTACCTACATGCCATGTTACACATTTATTTATTTACAAGTTAACTACGTCAAGAATGTACTAATAAAAAGATGACATGTAATCAGAATCAGAGTCAAGCTCATGACATGTAGAATCCTCCGCTGATTTCAAATTCACCCGACCAAAAGACGCTAGGATCCTGGCCTCTGTCGTCGTTTGCCATCCCTGGCTGTAGTCACCTCCCGTATTCAACGGCGGAACGAGATGTAGGCCGTTGCGTGCGCGGGGCTGGGAACGGAACGCGTGTGTTGGCAAGCCCCTCCTTCCAAGTGCTCACGGCCGTGCTCTCTCCCAGGGGAAATTAATAACGTCGCAGGCTGTAAAGCGCCACCCCCTGGAGAGCGATCAGAAGACCCTTGGGCGACACCTTCAACCCGGGCACCACGCCCACATCTCTCTCCCCGCCCCGCCGTACACATCGCCCACGTCGCCTCCTTACCCAACCCGTCCGCCCCGAATACCTGCATCACACCACTGACCCCGCCCTCACCACGCACCATGTACATCCCGCAAATATTTCTCTCCCCACCAATATCACACACCCCGCGCAATCCACTCACCTCGCCCACACTGCCCACCCCGCCTACCCGGGCCACTCAGCCTACACCGTCCACCACACCTACCCCGCAAACACGGTTTACCTAGCACACCCTGCACATTCCGCACATCCTATCTATTATTCACAACACGCCTTCATTATTGTTGGCTAAGACAACGCCACTAGGTATTTTATTTCAAAGAAATTTAGACCACGAGTTTGAATACTTTTGGAATATGCAGAAGCTAAACGAACTGAACGCCGTTTGCTCCACAAAACATATATCCGAGTCTCCTTAATTAAAATATGGATGTAAATATTTTTAAAGATTGAGCAATTTTTATACGGGCCTCTTTTTAGGTTGGTTAAAGAGCCTGTCTAGTAATCAGGAGATCAAAGATCGAATCTCTCCGGTGCCTGCGTGTAATGTAGTTTTTGAGCCATTGCTGTTTCATTCCGCTTATCATCTCCTTGCGGGGATATTCCACCGGCGCCGTGGCTTATTTGGTTAAAGTGCCTGTCTAGTAAACAGGAGATCGAGAGTTCGAATCTCTCCGGTGCCTGCATATGATCTACTTTTGAGCCATTCCTGTTTCCATTCCGCTTATCATCTCCTTACGGGGATTCCCCTCCGCCGCCGTGGCTTAGTTGGTTAAAGCGCCTGTCTAGTAAACAGGAGATCGAGAGTTCGAATCTCTCCTGTGCCAGCATATGATCTACTTTTGAGCCATTCCTGTTACCATTCCACTTATCATCTCCTTACGGGGATTCTCCTCCGGCGCCGTGGCTTAGTTGGTTAAAGTGCCTGTCTAGTAAACAGTAGATCGAGAGTTCGAATCTCTCCGGTGCCTGCATATGATCTACTTTTGAGCCATTCCTGTTTCCATTCCGCTTATCATCTCCTTACGGGGGTACTCCTCCGGCGCCGTGGATTAGTTGGTTAAAGCTAGTAAACAGGAGATCGAGAGTTCGAATCTCTCCGGTGCCTGCATATGATCTACTTTCGAGCCATTCCTGTTTCCATTCCGCTTATCATCTCCTTACGGGGATTCTCCTCCGCCGCCGTGGCTTAGTTGGTTAGAGCGCCTGTCTAGTAAACAGGAGATCGAGAGTTCGAATCTCTCCAGTGCCTGCATATGATCTACTTTTGAGCCATTCCTGTTTCCATTCCGCTTATCATCTCCTTGCGGGGGTGCTCCAGCGGCGCCGTGGCTTAGTTGGTTAAAGCGCCTGTCTAGTAAACAGGAGATCGAGAGTTCGAATCTCTCCGGTGCGTGCATATGATCTACTTTTGAGCCATTCCTATTTCCATTCCGCTTATCATCTCCTTACGGGGGTACTCCTCCGGCGCCGTGGCTTAGTTGGTTAAAGCGCCTGTCTTGTAAACAGGAGATCGAGAGTTCGAATCTCTCCGGTGCCTGCATATGATCTACTTTTGAGCCATTCCTATTTCCATTCCGCTTATCATCTCCTTACGGGGGTACTCCTCCGGCGCCGTGGCTTAGTTGGTTAAAGCGCCTGTCTTGTAAACAGGAGATCGAGAGTTCGAATCTCTCCGGTGCGTGCATATGATCTACTTTTGAGCCATTCCTATTTCCATTCCGCTTATCATCTCCTTACGGGGGTACTCCTCCGGCGCCGTGGCTTAGTTGGTTAAAGCGCCTGTCTTGTAAACAGGAGATCGAGTGTTCGAATCTCTCCGGTGCCTGCATATGGTCTACTTTTGAGCCATTCCTGTTTTCATTCCGCTTATCATCTCCTTGCGGGGGTACTCCTCCGGCGCCGTGGCTTAGTTGGTTAAAGTGCCTGTCTAGTAAACAGGAGATCGAGAGTTCGAATCTCTCCGGTGCCTGCATATGGTCTACTTCTGAGCCATTCCTGTTTTCATTCCGCTTATCTTCTCCTTGCGGGGGTACTTCACCGGCGCCGTGGCTTAGTTGGTTAAAGCGCCTGTCTAGTAAACAGGAGATCGAGAGTTCGAATCTCTCCGGTGCCTGCATATGGTCTACTTTTGAGCCATTCCTGTTTTCATTCACTTATCATCTCCTTGCGGGGGTTTTCCTCAGGCGCCGTGGCTTAGTTGGTTAAAGCGCCTGTCTAGTGAACAGGAGATCGAGAGTTCGAATCTCTCCGGTGCCTGCATATGGTCTACTTTTGAGCCATTCCTGTTTTCATTCCGCTTATCATCTCCTTGCGGGGGTACTCCTCCGGCGCCGTGGCTTAGTTGGTTAAAGCGCCTGTCTAGTAAACAGGAGATCGAGAGTTCGAATCTCTCCGGTGCCTGCATATGGTCTACTTTTGAGCCATTCCTGTTTTCATTCCGCTTATCATCTCCTTGCAGGGGTGCTCCACCGGCGCCGTGGCTTAGTTGGTTAAAGCGACTGTCTAGTAAACAGGAGATCGAGAGTTCGAATCTCTCCGGTGCCTGCGTGTGATCTACTTCTGAGCCATTCCTGTTTTCATTCCGCTTATCATCTCCTTGCGGGGGTACTCCTCCGGCGCCGTGGCTTAGTTGGTTAAAGCGCCTGTCTAGTAAACAGGAGATCGAGAGTTCGAATCTCTCTGGTGCCTGCATATGGTCTACTTTTGAGCCATTCCTGTTTTCATTCCGCTTATCATCTCCTTGCAGGGGTGCTCCACCGGCGCCGTGGCTTAGTTGGTTAAAGCGACTGTCTAGTAAACAGGAGATCGAGAGTTCGAATCTCTCCGGTGCCTGCGTGTGATCTACTTCTGAGCCATTCCTGTTTTCATTCCGCTTATCATCTCCTTGCGGGGGTGCTCCACCGGCGCCGTGGCTTAGTTGGTTAAAGCGCCTGTCTAGTAAACAGGAGATCGAGAGTTCGAATCTCTCCGGTGCCTGCGTGTGATCTACTTTTGAGCCATTCCTGTTTTCATTCCGCTTATCATCTCCTTGCGGGGGTGCTCCACCGGCGCCGTGGCTTAGTTGGTTAAAGCGCCTGTCTAGTAAACAGGAGATCGA
Organism: Gryllus longicercus; assembly: GCA_038098605.1. Lineage (NCBI taxonomy): Eukaryota > Metazoa > Arthropoda > Insecta > Orthoptera > Gryllidae > Gryllus > Gryllus longicercus. The sequence goes on along the minus strand of JAZDUA010000406.1, from coordinate 607,604 downwards.
GAGTTCGAATCTCTCCGGTGCCTGCGTGTGATCTACTTCTGAGCCATTCCTGTTTTCATTCCGCTTATCATCTCCTTGCGGGGGTGCTCCACCGGCGCCGTGGCTTAGTTGGTTAAAGCGCCTGTCTAGTAAACAGGAGATCGAGAGTTCGAATCTCTCCGGTGCCTGCATATGGTCTACTTTTGAGCCATTCCTGTTTTCATTCCGCTTATCATCTCCTTACGGGGATTCTCCTCCGGCGCCGTGGCTTAGTTGGTTAAAGCGCCTGTCTAGTAAACAGGAGATCGAGAGTTCGAATCTCTCCGGTGCCCGCATATGGTCTACTTTTGAGCCATTCCTGTTTTCATTCCGCTTATCGTCTTCTTGCGGGGGTACTCCTCCGGCGCCGTGGCTTAGTTGGTTAAAGCGCCTGTCTAGTAAACAGGAGATCGAGAGTTCGAATCTCTCCGGTGCCTGCATATGGTCTACTTTTGAGCCATTCCTGTTTTCATTCCGCTTATCATCTCCTTACGGGGATTCTCCTCCGGCGCCGTGGCTTAGTTGGTTAAAGCGCCTGTCTAGTAAACAGGAGATCGAGAGTTCGAATCTCTCCGGTGCCCGCATATGGTCTACTTTTGAGCCATTCCTGTTTTCATTCCGCTTATCGTCTTCTTGCGGGGGTACTCCTCCGGCGCCGTGGCTTAGTTGGTTAAAGCGCCTGTCTAGTAAACAGGAGATCGAGAGTTCGAATCTCTCCGGTGCCTGCATATGGTCTACTTTTGAGCCATTCCTGTTTTCATTCCGCTTATCATCTCCTTGCGGGGGTGCTCCACCGGCGCCGTAGCTTAGTTGGTTAAAGCGCCTGTCTAGTAAACAGGAGATCGAGAGTTCGAATCTCTCCGGTGCCTGCATATGGTCTACTTTTGAGCCATTCCTGTTTTCATTCCGCTTATCATCTCCTTACGGGGATACTCCTCCGGCGCCGTGGCTTAGTTGGTTAAAGCGCTTGTCTAGTAAACAGGAGATCGAGAGTTCGAATCTCTCCGGTGCCTGCATATGGTCTACTTTTGAGCCATTCCTGTTTTCATTCCGCTTATCATCTCCTTGCGGGGGTACTCCTCCGGCGCCGTGGCTTAGTTGGTTAAAGCGCCTGTCTAGTAAATAGGAGATCGAGAGTTCGAATCTCTCCGGTGCCTGCATATGGTCTACTTTTGAGCCATTCCTGTTTTCATTCCGCTTATCATCTCCTTGCGGGGGTACTCCACCGGCGCCGTGGCTTAGTAGGTTAAAGCGCCTGTCTAGTAAACAGGAGATCGAGAGTTCGAATCTCTCCGGTGCCTGCGTGTGATCTACTTTTGAGCCATTCCTGTTTTCATTCCGCTTATCATCTCCTTGCAAGGGTGCTCCACCGGCGCCGTGGCTTAGTTGGTTAAAGCGCCTGTCTAGTGAACAGGAGATCGAGAGTTCGAATCTCTCCGGTGCCTGCATATGGTCTACTTTTGAGTCATTCCTGTTTTCATTCCTCTTATCATCTCCTTGCGGGGATGTTCCTAGGCGCCGTGGCGTACTTGGTTAACGCGCCTGTCTAGTAAACAGGAGATCGAGAGTTCGAATCTCTCCGGTGCCTGCGTGTGATCTACTTTTGAGCCATTCCTGTTTTCATTCCGCTTATCATCTCCTTGCAGGGGTGCTCCACCGGCGCCGTGGCTTAGTTGGTTAAAGCGCGTGTCTAGTAAACAGGAGGTCGAGAGTTCGAATCTCTCCGGTGCCTGCGTGTGATCTACTTTTGAGCCATTCCTGTTTTCATTCCGCTTATCATCTCCTTGCAGGGGTGCTCCACCGGCGCCGTGGCTTAGTTGGTTAAAGCGCCTGTCTAGTAAACAGGAGATCGAGAGTTCGAATCTCTCCGGTGCCTGCGTGTGATCTACTTTTGAGCCATTCCTGTTTTCATTCCGCTTATCATCTCCTTGCAAGGGTGCTCCACCGGCGCCGAGGCTTAGTTGGTTAAAGCGCCTGTCTAGTAAACAGGAGATCGAGAGTTCGAATCTCTCCGGTGCCTGCATATTGTCTACTTTTGAGCCATTCCTGTTTTCATTCCTCTTATCATCTCCTTGCGGGGATGTTCCTAGGCGCCGTGGCGTATTTGGTTAACGCGCCTGTCAAGTAAACAGGAGATCGAGAGTTCGAATCTCTCCGGTGCCTGCGTGTGATCTACTTTTGAGCCATTCCTGTTTTCATTCCGCTTATCATCTCCTTGCAGGGGTGCTCCACCGGCGTCGTGGCTTAGTTGGTTAAAGCGCGTGTCTAGTAAACAGGAGATCGAGAGTTCGAATCTCTCCGGTGCCTGCATATGGTCTGCTTTTGAGCCATTCCTGTTTTCATTCCTCTTATCATCTCCTTGCGGGGATGTTCCTAGACGCCGTGGCGTACTTGGTTAACGCGCCTGTCTAGTAAACAGGAGATCGAGAGTTCGAATCTCTCCGGTGCCTGCGTGTGATCTACTTTTGAGCCATTCCTGTTTTCATTCCGCTTATCATCTCCTTGCAGGGGTGCTCCACCGGCGCCGTGGCTTAGTTGGTTAAAGCGCGTGTCTAGTAAACAGGAGATCGAGAGTTCGAATCTCTCCGGTGCCTGCGTGTGATCTACTTTTGAGCCATTCCTGTTTTCATTCCGCTTATCATCTCCTTGCAAGGGTGCTCCACCGGCGCCGTGGCTTAGTTGGTTAAAGCGCCTGTCTAGTAAACAGGAGATCGAGAGTTCGAATCTCTCCGGTGCCTGCGTGTGATCTACTTTTGAGCCATTCCTGTTTTCATTCCGCTTATCATCTCCTTGCAGGGGTGCTCCACCGGCGCCGTGGCTTAGTTGGTTAAAGCGCGTGTCTAGTAAACAGGAGATCGAGAGTTCGAATCTCTCCGGTGCATGCATATGGTCTACTTTTGAGCCAGTCCTGTTTTCATTCCGCTTATCATCTCCTTGCGGGGGTACTCCTCCGGCGCCGTGGCTTAGTTGGTTAAAGCGCCTGTCTAGTAAACAGGAGATCGAGCGTTCGACTCTCTCCGGTGCCTGCATATGCTCTACTTTTGAGCCAGTCCTGTTTTCATTCCGCTTATCATCTCCTTGCGGGGGTGCTCCACCGGCGGCGTGGCTTAGTTGGTTAAAGCGCGTGTCTAGTAAACAGGAGATCGAGAGTTCGAATCTCTCCGGTGCCTGCATATGGTCTACTTTTGAGCCATTCCTGTTTTCATTCCTCTTATCATCTCCTTGCGGGGATGTTCCTAGGCGCCGTGGCGTACTTGGTTAACGCGCCTGTCTAGTAAACAGGAGATCGAGAGTTCGAATCTCTCCGGTGCCTGCGTGTGATCTACTTTTGAGCCATTCCTGTTTTCATTCCGCTTATCATCTCCTTGCGGGGGTGCTCCACCGGCGCCGTGGCTTAGTTGGTTAAAGCGCCTGTCTAGTAAACAGGAGATCGAGAGTTCGAATCTCTCCGGTGCCTGCGTGTGATCTACTTTTGAGCCATTCCTGTTTTCATTCCGCTTATCATCTCCTTGCGGGGGTGCTCCACCGGCGCCGTGGCTTAGTTGGTTAAAGCGCCTGTCTAGTAAACAGGAGATCGAGAGTTCGTCTCTCTCCGGTGCCTGCATATGCTCTACTTTTGAGCCAGTCCTGTTTTCATTCCGCTTATCATCTCCTTGCGGGGGTGCTCCACCGGCGGCGTGGCTTAGTTGGTTAAAGCGCGTGTCTAGTAAACAGGAGATCGAGAGTTCGAATCTCTCCGGTGCCTGCATATGGTCTACTTTTGAGCCATTCCTGTTTTCATTCCTCTTATCATCTCCTTGCGGGGATGTTCCTAGGCGCCGTGGCGTACTTGGTTAACGCGCCTGTCTAGTAAACAGGAGATCGAGAGTTCGAATCTCTCCGGTGCCTGCGTGTGATCTACTTTTGAGCCATTCCTGTTTTCATTCCGCTTATCATCTCCTTGCGGGGGTGCTCCACCGGCGCCGTGGCTTAGTTGGTTAAAGCGCCTGTCTAGTAAACAGGAGATCGAGAGTTCGTCTCTCTCCGGTGCCTGCATATGCTCTACTTTTGAGCCAGTCCTGTTTTCATTCCTCTTATCATCTCCTTGCGGGGATGTTCCTAGGCGCCGTGGCGTACTTGGTTAACGCGCCTGTCTAGTAAACAGGAGATCGAGAGTTCGAATCTCTCCGGTGCCTGCATATGATCTACTTTTGAGCCATTCCTGATTTCATTCCTCTTATCATCTCCTTACGGGGATTTTCCTCCGGCGCCGTGGCTTAGTTGGTTAAAGCGCCTGTCTAGTAAACAGGAGATCGAGAGTTCGAATCTCTCCGGTGCCTGCATATGATCTACTTTTGAGCCATTCCTGTTTTCATTCCGCTTATCATCTCCTTGCGGGGATGTTCCTAGGCGCCGTGGCGTACTTGGTTAACGCGCCTGTCTAGTAAACAGGAGATCGAGAGTTCGAATCTCTCCGGTGCCTGCGTGTGATCTACTTTTTGAGCCATTCCTGTTTTCATTCCGCTTATCATCTCCTTGCGGGGGTGCTCCACCGGCGCCGTGGCTTAGTTGGTTAAAGCGCCTGTCTAGTAAACAGGAGATCGAGAGTTCGAATCTCTCCGGTGCCTGCATATGATCTACTTTTGAGCCATTGCTGTTTTCATTCCGCTTATCATCTCCTTGCGGGGGTACTCCTCCGGCGCCGTGGCTTAGTTGGTTAAAGCGCCTGTCTAGTAAACAGGAGATCGAGAGTTCGAATCTCTCCGGTGCCTGCATATGATCTACTTTTGAGCCATTCCTGATTTCATTCCGCTTATCATCTCCTTACGGGGATTTTCCTCCGGCGCCGTGGCTTAGTTGGTTAAAGCGCCTGTCTAGTAAACAGGAGATCGAGAGTTCGAATCTCTCCGGTGCCTGCATATGATCTACTTTTGAGCCATTCCTGTTTTCATTCCGCTTATCATCTCCTTACGGGGATTCTCCTCCGGCGCCGTGGCTTAGTTGGTTAAAGTGCCTGTCTAGCAAACATGAGATCGAGAGTTCGGATTTTCCCGGTGCCTGCATATGATGTACTTCATAGCCTAGTATCCATTCCGCTTATCTGTCGGATTTCAATGTTGAAGGTAGTTGGTTGCGGGAAGAATTAATCTTAGTTGTGAATTTTGTGAGGTAGTATATGTTCAATGTGTAAGTTAGAAAATGTACATTTACGAAGGAAATATAAATACGTGTGTGAGTTACTTTACATAATTAGAGTGGACCGAATTATTTCGAAATTTAGGCTGAATGGAAACTGGACGGCGTTAGCGTTTGCTAGGGATCACCGAAAAGAAAATATAAAAGCGGGAGACATATATGTTTTGTTTGTATTTGCAATTGTAGGTAGATCGAGTTTACAGCAAAACAGATATTACAGTAATATTTATGAATTATTAATTGCGAGAAAATTTGATATCAATGCAAAAAGGATGTTTGTATGATTATATATATATATACATATATATATATATATATATATATATATATATATATATATATATATATATATATATCTGTGTGTGTGTGTGTGTGTGTGTGTGTGTGTGTGATTTACGGCCCTATACGTAATGAAATGTTGATAAGTGAAGTAAGTATTATTATATATGAGTAAAAAATAAGGAGAGTTTCCTAGCCTAGAAAACAAACAATATACTTTACGTAAGTATTTCGCTACCGTATATCTTTATTGCCGGCCTAATTGACCCACACCCATATTAAGTTTCATCATGACAGGCGATGTTGGGATAACCTTCGGGCAACAGTAAAAGTGAAATGTGAAATATGAAACTGTAAATTTCGGAGTATGATTAAACAAAAAGATTGCAGGAACGGTCCTCTGTCAGACATGAGAAAAGTAATTAACGCCTTCCTCGAATGATTTGTACAGCAGTAAGCCACACAAGTAGCCGTGAAGAACTCGTTAATCCGATCAAGTCTTTAAATATTAAAACTATGACAAATAACACACTTCAACATGAGGATAGATACAAGCAATTTGGGCACAGCAATATGGCGGATCATTGCTTTTAGTTTTTGACGTCGTGCAATCTTCCTGTATTCCGAGCACCATGGTCTGGATTAATTGCTTGAATTTTGTACTTTGTCTTTTATTTATAGAATGCTTCTTTTTTTTCTTGTTTAGAATGAGTTACGTTTTCTGGTCTTAAACAGAATATTCTTCCTTTGTTTTAAATGTCTAGGTAATGGCCAGGTCATTTATTTATGATACGATTTCAATAACATTCCGCGGAGTAAAAGGGAGACATTGTGTGTCTTATCATCAATCTTGTAGTCACGTCCCGCGTGGATTATTCTGTTTCGTCATCTTTTAAAAGTGACTAAGACATCTACTGAGCGTCTAAAATGTCTTCTGTACATAAGTGCAGAACTTACGTGACTCACGGCTATTTCACCCTTGAAATAGTGAGAAATCCATTTCAGGTTTCAAATATATCACCTGGATAAATAGTTCTCTCCAATTAATGTATATAAATTATTACTTTTGGTATTAAATGCGATAGTAGAAGGTCTACCTAGAACATGTTTTTTGAAATATAATTTAACGCGATCGCTGAATTGCTTGTTTAATAAATTTTTGAGACGTCCTTTGGAAATGTAGGTGAAGCGATGTTACTGTAATTTGCCTGATTATATTATAGTTACGTTCTGTAGATGTCAAATATGAATTCATTTTATAGTCAACTCTTACACAACTAATTCTACTAAGCTCCATACACAGTCAATGTAAGTGGCTAATAAGTACGAGTGAAAAGCTATGACTGTCGGTGGTACAGGAGCTTGGAAATGAGAGTTTGAATCTCAAAGCTGAGTTGAGTTTGAATCTCAACCGATTTCGCTATTTGATTGTATTGTGGTTACTTCTCCCTTAGCCTAGATTAATAAGTGCAGCATCATCATCTCATACCCAATAATTAATCCTGTCTCTAATGTTATCTCATTATGATAACCCCTGCCATCCTGTGAGAGGCAATAGACAAGCTTTTGTCAAGAACGGATCCAAATTTTTTAAAACTTTTTGTAAGGTGCTATAGGTACTAAGATTACATAAACGCCTTATTTCTCTATTCTTTTGTTTTTTCAAAAAATTACAAAAACGTTTTTTGATATCTTTCCCACGTTGTTAATATTTATACTATGGACGAACTTTTCACATTATTGCATTTATTAGCACATGTGCATGAAATGATGTCATATGAAGTTTTTCGAAAACTCAACAGTTTTCTGTGAAGCCTAAATTTTCAGACGCTCAAACACCATTTTCTGTAACAGCTACAAATTTCTTCTTCAAACTTTTCGTAGGATAGAGTTAAATGCACTATCCGTAATCCGTAAAATAATGTTCCTGTATTCTTTTTTTTTTCTTTATTTTTTTCAAAGATTTCGCAAATGTATTTTTTAATGTCTCTCGTGTCGTTAATTTGCGCAATTCCAGCAATTTGTATACATTATTGCATTTATGAGTGGAAATGCTTTAAATGATTTTCAATTAAGTTTCACGAAAACTCAAAAGTTTTCTGTGAAAAAGAGATTTAAATTTCTCATTTACAGTAATGCTAAACGACATTTTCATAAAACTGCCACAAATTTTTGAACAAAGATTTCCATATAGGAAGAGATTTTACTGTTCTATAATATTTTTAAAGAAATATTCCGGTTCTTTCCCGGACCGAAAAACTAGCCGAGACCAAAGAAATTAGAAAACTAACTAGTACGAGAAGGTTTGTGCCATTCTGTAGCACCAATAGTTTGATTCATTCATGTAAAGATGATTTATTGATAGTGGAGAAAACATGTTATAACGCATATTTTTTGGGTAGCATACAAGCATACAAGGTTAACTAGCGCACATTTCAAATCTGTTGACTGAGGTTACAATAACGCATCATTCTCCAAGAATATATCTTGGATTCATTCTCAATTTAGTGTTAAATTATTTATAATCTACGAGAACAAAATCGGCAAGAGGTCAGAGCTTGATGGACTGGACACAAACAGATAAGAGTGAAGTGGAGATAATTTAACAGAACGACTTGTGACCTAGTTAACGCATTAACGCACGACGTTAATCATCTGTTAGAGAACGCTGCGGCTTGCTCCTCATTGGAAGACGCTGCTTTGACCATCACAATGTGAGATTCGTTGCGAGAAGATGTTAACGACAGATATATTCAAATTACGTTCTGACTCTGAGAAACTATTTGTTTACATAAAGATATGATCTGCTTTACTTGACGTTTTAACTACTACGTTCCTTGGCGAGAGTTTTAATTCGTCGTGATGAATGGGGACCTTCTTCCCCGTGAAAGCGTGCTACATGTCCCTCACGCCTCCTTATCGACGTGTAGAAGTGGGTCTTTTCGCGTCGCTGCGTGCACGAACGCACGGAGAACTTCTTGTTAGAATTGGTCTCCGACCGCGGAAGCCTACGCTCTTTCTTGTTAGAAGGGTTCGTAGGCTTCCGCGGCCGGAGTCAATGTATTCTTGGCTATCCGGGATGAGCCACGTCTCTGTCACTTGTACTGAAGTTTCGGCCATCTTGCTGTGGCCTTCTTCAGAGCTATACTGCTGCCAAGAGGTAGGCGTGTCTCATCTTATAGGAAGGGCGCGTGGGCCGACTGGGTGCAGCGGCCGCCAATAGGAGATCCAATTTCTTGTTAGAAGTTCGTAATAAGTGCAATTTCTTTCCTCAGAATAGTGTTATGGCATTTGTTTGCTTTCTGTTGCTTATTCACCAGTCTAAAGAGATAATGTTCATTACTTAGGTATTTTTTTTCAAATGAAAACAGTATAAACATGGTTGCACTATTATGATACTCTAATTATTTTCATGACATGTAAATATATTAAGCTACGCATGAAATACAAATTAAAAACCTTAAGTTATTGCTTTAAAAAATAAATAAATACAAGTACAGTAATAAAATTAAAAACTTTTGATAATACAATTTCGAATATTTAATTAACCTTGAATTTTAAACGGGTTGATGTTTGCTAACAATGAAATTAAAACAATTTCTAGTGTTAGACGGGTGGATTTTTTATGTTTTCCTGAAATACTGAAAAATTCAATAATGTAAGAGTGAGCGTTTCCCTTGCTTGTCATTCACAATGCTTATATGTTGGTATTTCTGGAAAAATGTATATATCATTTGCGGAATTCTCACAAATCCTGTCATTTTATGTTGTTCTTGAAAGGAAAAGAAATAACGCATACCATGTTTATTACATATGATTATTGATTACACAGGCACACACAAAGAAATTTTCAAATCCAAAGACTTGACAATTTTTTTCTCTGTATGTTGAGGCGCTCAATCCAAATGTGAAGCCAGAAGCGCGCCCCCCACTCTCCAGATTTTTTCAATTCTGTCTTCGAATTCAGCGCGCCGACATATTTGTACATAGACGAATGTCAGGTGTACGAGAGGTCATTCATACATTTTTCTTCGCCGAAACAAACTTATTTTAGCTTCAAGTAAGCTAAAATGTGTGGCTCAAATAATATGCATTGGGGTGTAAATAATAGCGTCTGACTTCTTGGAGGAAATCAATTATAGCCTTTATAAAGGATGTTCATAAAGGCTACAACCCGTTATTTACATCTGAAAGTCAGATTCCGTTATTTACATCTGAAAGCCTCCTAACCAATGTTTCACTGCAGTGTATGATACCTTAAGAACAATTTATGGGGATATTTTTAAAGAATAAAAAGGGTAGAAATGAAGGAGAGGAAATTTGAATGTAATGGGGAACATTTTTAACGCTGTGTGACATCATGGATTAAATAATTTGTTGAAAATCAAATTTAAATACTTCTATAGTATGGAGTTTACTTTGAGCAAACAACGTTCGCAATATTTACTACCCAAGGGTCCGAAAATTCGAAACAATTACAATGTGTTTTTAATACATATTTGCGAAGTTCAAATGTCAAACGTTAATGGTAAATTAGGGATTGGTAGTAGGGAATAGGTTGCCGCCGTGAGTCGGGGATAACGATGCGGACGTAATAAAGGGCTTCTTTTTATGGCTCAACATGACTTACTATTGTTTTGCCTCAGCGAATCTTTGACACTAGACGGAGTTTCTTCTAAATCGATTGGAGGGTCAGTGATCTGCCCCTTCGCTCTGTCCTAAGGATGGGGAAAGAGTAGGTTGGGAGAGAATCGCGCACGGTCGTGGTCCACGCTACTCTGTCATTCGCATGGAAATGATCAATGAAACCACGGAAAGAGCCGAACAAAGGATTCGATTCTGGGAGACGCCCCAATCTCACGAAAGCATCACGGAAATTTTGGGTATCTGGCGGGGATTTAATCGCGACCTGACGAGTTCTAAAGCGTTGCTTCGGCATTGATCTGTCGCTGTCATCGATATTGGTCTTAATTGAGGTGGTATGAAATAATTCCAGTTGGACATTGAATTATGTTCCCAAGAAAATCGTCCGTTCCGCGGAGTGCTGTTTAACATTCGTGCTCGTTCAAACGACCTCTGCTGCACTTCAACCCGATCCAATTCAGCGCACACATTTGACGTAAGCACTTGTTTTAAGAGCTCGCACTGAGTGGCGATGTGACGAAACCCAAATGAAGGCGATCGCGCAAATGGCGCAGGATTTGGGCATGGGCGCAGTGTGTTTGGAGTGTGTGGTGCGCAATAGTGCGCCATTTGGGCCTGGCGCGGAGGATTTGGAGTCGGGTGTGGCGTTGGTCATCGGGAGCTGCCCGTTGCCCGCCCCTGGGGGACACGCCCACGCCGCCATACCGCCTTTTGGGGCGCCGTCGGAGGCCGCGACGGCGTCACCGTTTGAAGCTAAGAGTCGTACCCCGCCCCGCCCCATCACGCCCCTCCTCACCCCGGCCAACTCCGCCACGCCGCGCCACACTACACCCCGCCCAGTCATGCCCCACCACTCCCAACTCCGCCCCGCCATGCCATGCCACGCCACGTAACATCACGCACCCGCCACGCCCCGCCACGCCACGCTCTGCCCCGCTTCGCCACACCGCGCTGCGCCACGCCACGCCACGCCACACCACCCCAAGCCGCTCACAAAGAATGATGGTTCGAAATGAGGCTCACAGCATGGAATAAATTGTACAGTCGATTAAAATGAAATATAATAAACTCAGAGTGGCCTGTCTCGGTGACACAGGGACTTGGAGCAAGTCATGGATGATTGGGACGTGGTAGTCTTCTGATATCATGACATATTACAGCTGAACCACATTTCCATAGATAATTCCTTCTAATCATTCACCCCCATTATCTAACCAGAGGAAGAAAATGGCAACTATTGGGAGTATTTGTGCAAGCAAGGAGACGGCTTGGGTCTCCTCCTTAGTCTATTCTCGGAGACCTTTTTTTCCACATATGATCGTTATCAAATCAGAATGTATGAACTGTTAAATCCGAATGAGGAACTTTTAGAGCCAAATGTAGTAAGAAAATGGAGAAAAGTCAGTGAGTGTTCGCAAATAAAGTGAAACTGCATACTACGAACATCGGTCCCTTAGTCCCAGTTCCCTCGGACGTCAACCACACTTTTTTCATCATCCTATCAGTGTATATCATATCAGGGTATCAGTGATACTCCACCGATCAACAAATTGCGGTATCCCATTTCTTCTTATTACAACGGAAGATTATCCAGTTTCTTCTTATCCATTAGGAACAAATTGTACCTCTTCTTCCCGTGGACATTCCTCTAATAGTATCTATTTTGTGGTTCCTGTAATTTCTATGCAAGAGCCTATTCCTCCCGAGGCGGCTGTGGCTAACCTTTAACAACATTCAAAGAAATATCTGGAATGATAAAGAAATATTCTACATTCCTAATAATAAATTCTAACGAAGAAGCCTTCAAATTCTTAGTGGCACAACGATAAAGAGAAGTACTAAAAATGGGTTCAAATATCTCGCATAACTTCATCGAGTGCATATATAAACGGGAAATTTTGTTACGAGTGACATATAATATTGCAAGAAATATTAATTTTTTCGTAGTCAGCAATGGAAACTGAAAAAAATGTTGGTCCGTATTCAGTAAATAAAAGCCATGAACTAAGGAACGTATTCACGAAATATTTTACACTCGTTTAGACAGTAAGCACATTTTATTAGAATGAATGTTTGCTTGGCTATCAAACGCTGTTACTGAAATCGTTTTGGCCGCGGTGCCTGCAGCTGCAGGCAGATGCTACTGACCTTCTGGCGGCCGCGTCACCCATAGCTTCGTCATCGCTCCGGTGCTCTGGCCTTTATTTCTTGCAAATGGATTCCACGCTCATCCGTAATCCTTGCAGTGCCTTTTGAGCGCTATTGGAGCAGTATTGAAGGAAGAAGACTGACACTGAAGTAAAAAAAACTTGTAAAGGTTATGCAGTAAAATGCTGTACCTAATTTTGATTAACTAAGTCAATAAACTTTTTTATTTTGTAATAATAAAGATGAATGAATTTTAGATTTCATGTTTTGCATAATCACCTTAGGCTTACAAGTAGTATCAGACTAATAATTAACAGGAAGTGCTAAACTGAACATGTTTCCGCATTATTTCAAACTTTTGCAATTTCCAAAAATTCAGAATTCTGAAAAAAAATATCTTTACCATTTTTAAGCAATCGTTTTTCTATCCATGAAAAATTTAAAGAACAAAAATGCAAATATTTTTGGAAAATAATTGCTTACAATTTTTTTAAAAATTGCTTATGTTTCACGTAAAATTACGTAAAACTACTCATATTTTCGCAAAATTTTGCATGACCTTATTTTAAGAGCTGTTTTTGATGAGCAGATCCCATTTATGGAAAATAATTGTTTTAATTTTATACTTGTAGGAGGATGAAAAATTTTGAACTTTTTAAAATATTTGAAAATTTTCAGAGTGAAACAAAAATTATACCATTACTATTGCTTTAAGCGACTTTTGCTTTATCCGATGAAAATTCTTAATTAAACAATTTGGAGCCATTTTTTGGAAAATTTTAAAATGTTGAGGCTTTACGTAAAGGATCTCTCAAAATCAAAATACCCTTTTCACACTCGCAGGCAACTCGGCATTGAGTTCGTTCAGATCTGTTAGGGAATATCAATTTTGGAGAAAATCGTCTGAACGATTTGGGCGTTATCATTGACCACAGATGAATGCACAGGCCTTTTGCCGTCAATCAATTTTGGATATCAAGAAGCCACACATCGTAGACTTTGACTACAGAACGTGTTGGAGAAAGTTACTTAATATATGCAGGAACGCGATTCATCCACTTTTTCGTTACCAGGGCTCGGCAATAAGAGTTGTTTTTTTTGTGGACAAATTTCGGAATTCTGCCGCAGCATTACTACCTTCTCTTTACTACGCAAGTATGTACTAGGCGAGAAAGGGTTTTTATTAAGGTCAGTAACTTCTCATTTGAATATTCCCCTTTTTTGATCTCCCTGAGCGATTACAAGAATGAAAATTATCTGTCACAATTTCAACAATACATTACACATGGTGAAAATCAGCACAGTTTTGACTGAGCTTTTCATAGTCAAGGCGATTCTAATACATTGTCAGTGCTTTCATACTGTGACATTGATACACTGATAATCACATATAAAAATATTAATTTATATTTCCAAAATAATAATTAAACGAAACACATAATGGTCATTTTAATTAAATAATTAACATAATAGTTCATAGGATATTGAATTTGATTTGAGAGATGTACGAGTAATTAAGTGAAGAAAACAAATAACAAACGATTATGAGAACATCGGGAACTTTCACGTGATGGTAGCATTAATAAAAGAATTCACGAGTTTACGTAGTACGAGATAGAAGTAGATGTGATAAAAGGATTTTCTACTGTCCTATGGAATAAAAAAAATAGCAATCTCTTAAGGAATTTGAAGGCTCACTCATATCACAAAGCAGTATGTCACTAAGATAAGCCGTTACGGTCACAGTATAGAATGATATCGTATATCAATGGCCTTGATTTTGTAAAAACTAATTAATGTAATATTGCAAAAAATGTGAAAAAGTCAATAATATTTTTTTAAACTCAAAGCATAGTCAAATTTTAAATTGCAGATTACATTTGTAAAATCCGTGCAGCTTGAGTATCATTGATTTAAGTCTTGAAAGTTGTGATTAATCGCTTGAGAAACTAAGTAATGGTCACAAAAAGTCTGTGACTACGTGAGTATTTCGGATTTCTAAATGGGCACCTAACTTTGCAGCGCGTCAGAAGTAAGAGAAAAGTTTGTTCGGAAAGAAAGAGAAACTGATATGTGAAGAGAGAGAGGGAGAGAGAAAGAGAGAGAAGACGATGAGGAAGTTGTCCTAGTTAGTATAGAATGTTCCCTAGTGACAGTAACTACTCTCTTTGAAATAATCCTCTCTGAAAATTATTCTGATGCACTTTTACTTAAAATTAGTTTAAACACAGTAACAAAATTGTATGAAGCGAAAATAGAACACAAAGGTGAAAAATCCTTTAAGGAGACATATTCACAATAATTATTCCTAACAATAAAAAACAAGTGCAGGAAATATAAATGCAGAAATAGGTATTCTTGTAAGCGAAATGAATCGTATCTCCTATGCAGTTTAGGTCGAAGCTCTTCTCCTGTTGAAGTAACCTGTGTAATCTGCTGAAGTAGCTCAACAAAGGTAGAGAAATTTAATCGTAGAATAGTGACTTAATTGGAAGATTGTGAGCGTTTTGGTTCTTAGGTATTAGATGCCCTTGATTTGTGATTAGTTTTTTAAATACTCTGTTACAATAATGAAGACCTGAATGAAGTACGTTGTCCAAGATATTCATACACAATACATTGCATTTGTCACTGAGAGACTCCAGTATTCAATGGCATGACAGCTCGATAATGTGACACAGAGGGAGAGCGCCGTTGCGGTGCGGTGCTGTGCTGTATGTTTCATGGGCTGCCATCGGAACGTGTTTGCGTGCTGCCATCGTCCGTGCGCTCCCCTGCGTCTTCTCGGAAAAGGTCTCGCTCAGCATTCCAGCTCTGCGTGCGACACACTACTGACCTCAGGTCACCAGCCCCACATCGACCCTGCACCGTCGGGTCGATAGCTACGAGTTCAATTACGCACCCGTCCCCTTTGGACAATTTGGTCCAACCAACATTGACCGCTCAGAACAATGCAGTCCATATTTGCACAAGGTTATTTTTCGATGTCCATTTCCAGGAATTCCACTGAAGGGAAACTATTGAATAGTATATAACATGTTTTCGTCAGTAGGAATAGACATTATGTGTTAATTTAATAGTGAAATTTATTTGGTGCACTTACCTCGTTATTTGCTTTTCTCCTGAAACTTTTCTCTTCCCTTTTTAAGGCTAAATTTCCCGACACTACTACAATTTGTAGCCACCACGTGGCAGCACCAAAATAAGTAAAATTTACTTTACCGATAACGTCTGAACCAATGGTCCGATTTTCGATCTGTAAACGGCATTTGACGCCCTTTTAAAATAGAATTTACGATACGATGCTCTTTTTCCAAAAATCTAACAAAAACGCGAATTTGAAATTAGTTCTCAAACCTCCGAGAACAAATTTAAAAATGTGGCCTTATAGCGCGATGGCGACATGCTTCCTGAATCCAACGCCGTAACAATCATGCAAATCGAACGAATAGGAGCGTCGTAAAGTGAAATTTACGAAAACATCTCGCCCCCCTCCACTTCCTCTTCTGCGCCGTTGTTTCACCCACCCGCCCGTTGTGGGGCCTCTGTCAGCTTGGTGGCACGGCCAGGCCCGGCGGTTAAAGCGGTGCTACGCCTAAGATTAATTTTTAGCTCTGCAAATAATTCTGCAATTAAAAAATAACAGTATCCTTTTTCAGCTTTATGGGTACTGGCCTGCGATGACGCAGTTAAGCTCGTATTAACAAATAACAGAGTTGACACCCTTATGATCATCTTCTCCTCTACTCCAAGGATGGGTTCATGACCTGTTCTGCCTTCTACCAATTTCATTTCTATAACGAACTGCCTCTGTGTCTTCTACCTCGCGTTCTACACATAAACGCTTGCTTTAGGATGCGTGTCTGTCCCATGTATCGAAGTCATTCCTCCCTTCACTCCCTGAAGTCAGAAAGATAGTATTTTGCCATTGATTGCTTGAACAATTAATTTTCATCTTATTTCGCGTCGCGCTTCTGGCCTGTAATCCTATGGCGAGAGAGACAACTCGCATAGTCGAGGCTTGCGAACACAACCGCATGGGTGGACAAATGAGCATCAGCACGAAGATTTCATTCGTTATCGAATCCCGCCAAGCGATTTTCGCCGCTAACTTATATACCGCTAGTTCACGTGACAGTGCCTCCCGCGATGGAGAATGGCCGATCGGCAAACACATTCGTTAATTTGGTTTGGCCGTGTACAACGAATTCCGCTTGTTAGGTGCATTCCGAGACCTGCGCCCAGACTAACGCCCGCACTCGGGCACTTGAACCGCAACACCTGCACTTGGCCCGAGCTTCCCAACCGTTTGTTCTGTGTACATACTGTGTCATTATATAACTATTCAATTATAATTGAACTAAAAATATAGGAATATTTTGTTTCTCTACGAAAATCTCAATGTGTGTTTGTGTGAGAGAGAGTGTGTGTGTGTTATTTGCCTGTAATAGATCGAAAATGAAAACTGTAATAATTATTTACGAAATATGTAACGTAATTTCATCCATTACTTTACGAGATCATATCGTACAAAGAGAAATATCAATATTGTAGGAAGATAAACCATGGAACTCTACAATATACCGATGACTCAGCAATCCTTGTGCCAGCGTGATTATCCCTTCTCCCTTGCGCTCGAGCAAGCAGTATATTTTCTGGAACTTTTGGATTTTTTTCATCTAGATCTACCTCTGTTAAAGAGGTTATATTATTTTAAAAATATTTAAAATGACCAACTAGCCACATGTCATACTTTTCAAGAAGTGCGTATAATGTTTTTTCGTAAATGCCATCACTTTGGTCTTTGTATTTGAAATGTTTAAATAATATCCTTTGTGATTTTGATAAAATTAATAAACAGACTTTGTAAATTATCTTATCTTTTAGGATCAAATTTATATTTGTATGAAAGTTCATAAATATCACGCAATCACATTTCGGTCGTTTAGGAATGTGCCGCACATTTTTCCAGCATGTTATCTTCAGATGCAAAAAGACGAACAACAGTGAGAACCGTTGGGTTGCTATAAATAATCTAGTGACTACATGATATAGTTACCATAGGGTAAAGTGCATGAAAAATGAAATAAAAGAAAGTTTATAATTCTATCTAAAGATGAAAAAGAATTCGTACACACACACAGGGAGTGACAGACTGACTGTCAGACGGACGGAGTGACTGACGGACGGGCTCACTGATGGACGGACGGACTGACGGATGGACGGACTGACGGACAGACTGACAGACTAATGGACTGACAGACTAACGGACGGACAGATTGTCTGACAGACTGACGGACGAACCGCCTGACGGACGGACTGACAGACTGACGGACGAACCGCCTGACGGACGGACTGACTGACGGACGGACTGACTGACGGACGGACGGACTGACGGACGGACCCACTGACGGACGCACTGATGGACGCACTCACGGACGCACTCACGGACGCACTCACGGACGCACTCACGGACGGGCTGACGGTCGGATGGACTGACTGACGGTCGCATGACGGACAGACAGCCGGCCTGATGGACGGTTGGCCTGACGGACTAACGATCGGCCTGACGGCCAGCCGGCCGGCCTCACGGACGTACGGTCGGCTTAAAGAACGGACGGTCGGCCTGACAGACGGACGGTCGGCCTGACGGACGGACCGTCGGCCTAACGGTCGGACAGTCGGCCTGACCGACGGACAGTCGGCCTGACGGACGGACAATCGGCCTCACGGACGGACAGTCGGCCTAACGGAAACACAGTCGTCCTGACGGACGGACGGTCGACCAGACGGACGGACGAACGACCTGACGGACTGCCTGACGGACGAACGGCTTAACGGACGGACTGACAAACTCACTGACTGACGGACGGACTGACTGACGAACGGACTGACTGACGGACTGACTGACTGACGGACGGACTGACGGACTGACTGACGGACGGACCGACGGACGAACTGAAGGACGGACGGACGGACTGATGGACGGACTGAAGGACGGACTGACGGAAGGACTAGCGGAAGGACTGACTGACTGACAGAATAGTCAAAATAGTCAAAATACTCAAAATAGTCAAAATAATCAAAATAGTCAAAATAGTTATAATACTCAGGATAGTCACATCAACTTGTTGGACGGATCCGTCAGTTGATCGACTTGCTGGGTCGATCCCCCACTTGATCGACTTGCTGGGTCAATTTCCCACTTGATCGACTTGCTGGGTCGATCCCCTACTATATCGACTTGCTGTGTTGATTCCTCAATTGATGGACTTGCTAGGTCGATCCCTCACTTGATCGACTTGCTGGGTCGATCACTCACTTGATAGACTTGCTAAGTCGATCCCTCACTTCATCGAACTGCTGGGTCGATCCCTCACTTGATCGACTTGCTGAGTCGATCACTCACTTGATAGACTTGCTAAGTCGATCACTCACTTCATCGAACTGCTGGGTCGATCCCTCACTTGATCGACTTGCTTGGTGGATCCCTCACTTAATCGACTTGCTGGGTTATTTTCCCACTTGATCTACTTGCTAGGTCGATCCTTCACTTGATCGACTTGCTGGGTCGATCCCTCAATTGATCGACTTGCTTTGTCGATCCTCACGTTATCGACTTGCTAGGTCGATCACTCACTTGATCGAATTGCTCGGTCGATCCCTAACTTGATCGACTTGCTGGGTCAATCCCCCACTTGATCGACTTGCTGGTTCGGTCCCCCACTTGATCGACTTGTTGAGTCGATCCCCCACTCGATAGACTTGCAGAGTCGATCCCCCATTCGATCGACTTGCTGAGTCGATCCCCCACTTGATCGACTTGCTAGGTCGATCCCTCACTTGATCGACTTGCTGGGTTATTCTTCCACTTGATCGACTTGCTAGGTCGATCCCTCACTTGATCGACTCTCTGGGTCGATCCCTTACTTGATCGACTTGCTGGGTCGATCCCCCACTTGATCGACTTGCTGGGTCGATCCCCCACTTGATCGACTTGCTGGGTCGATCCCCCACTTGATCGACTTGCTGGGTAGATCCCCAACTTGATCGACTTCCTGGGTCTATCCCTCACTCGATCGACTTGCTGGGTCGATCCCCACTTGATCGACTTGCTGGGTCGATCCTTCACTTGATCGACTTGTTGGGTCGATCCCTCACTTGATCGACGTGCTGGGTTGATCTCTCATTTGATGGACTTGCTGGGTTATTCTTCCACTTGATTGACTTGCTGGGTCGATCCCCTACTTGATCGACTTGCAAGATCGATCCCACACATGATCGACTTGCTGGGTCGATCCCCCACATGATCGACTTGCTGCTTCGATCCCCCACATGATCGACTTGCTGGGTCGATCCCCCACATGATCGACTTGCTGGGTCGATCCCCCACATGATCGACTTGCTGGGTCGATCCCCCACATGATCGACTTGCTTGGTCGATCCCCCACTTTATCGACTTGCTGGTTCAATCCCCACTTGATCGACTTGCTGAGTCGATCCCCAACTTGATCGACTTGCTGAGTCGATCCCCAACTTGATCGACTTGCTGAGTCGATCCCCAACTTGATCGACTTGCTGAGTCGATCCCCAACTTGATCGACTTGCTGAGTCGATCCCCAACTTGATCGACTTGCTGAGTCGATCCCCCATTCGATCTACTTGCTGAGTCGATTCCTCACTTGATCGACTTGCTGGGTCGATCCCCCTTTTGATCGACTTGCTTGGTCGATCAATCACTTGATCGACTCGCAGCGTCGATCCCTTATATGATCGACTTTCTGGGTCGATCCCCCACTTGATCGACTTGCAAGGTCGATCCCCCACATGATCGACTTGCTGGGTCGATCCCCCACTTGTTCGACTTGCTGGGTCGATCCCCCACTTAATCGACTTGCTGAGTTGACCCCCACTTGATCGACTTGCTGAGTCGATCCCCCATTCGATCGACTTTCTGGGCCGAACCCCTACTTGATCGACTTGCTGGGTCGGTACCTCACTTGATCGACTTTCTGGGTCGATCTCTCACTTGATCGACTTGCTGGGCTATTCTTCCACTTGATTGACTTGCTGGGCCGAACCCCTACTTGATCGACTTGCTGGGTCGATCCCCCACATGATCGACTTGCTGGGTCGATCCCCCACTTGATCGACTTGCTGGGTCGATCCCCCACTTGATCGACTTGCTGGGTCGATCCCCCACTTGATCGATTTGCTGGGTTATATTATATTGGTTGGATCAACAAGAATTTTGTTGGCTCAACAAAGATAATGATTGGCTTAACATGGATCATAGTTGGCTCAACTAGGGTCATAGTTAGCTTAACATGGATCATGGTTGGCTTATCAAGGATATTGGTTGGCTCAAAAAGGATATTAGTTGGCTCAACAAGGATATGGGATGGCTCAACAAGGGTATTGATTGTCTGAACAAGGATATTGGTCGGCGCAACAAGGATATGGGTTTGCTCAACAAGAATATTGGTTGGCTCAAGGGTCAACAAGGAAAAAAGTTGGCTCAACAAGGATTTTGGTTGGCTCATCAAGGATATTGGTTGGCTAAACAAGGATCATGGTTGGCCAACAAGGGTATTGGTTGGTTTAAAAAGGATTATGGTTGGCTTCACAAGAATATTGGATGGCTTAACAAGGATTAATTTGTTGTCTCAACGAGGTTCGTTGGCTCAATAAGCATCATGGTTAGCTTAAAAACGATTATAGGTGGCTCAACAAGGATCATTATTGGCTCAACAAGGATATTGGTTGGCTCAAAAAGGATATTGGTTGGCTCAAAATGGTTATTAGTTGGCTAAACATGGATTTTGGCTGGTTCATCAAGGTTATTGGTTGGCTCAACAAGGATATGGTTGGCTCAACTAGGATAATGATTGGCTCAACAAAGATCTTTGTTGGTTCAACAGGGATCATGGTTGGCTCTACAAGAATATTTTTTGCTCTACATTAATATTGGTTGGCTTAACAAGGATATTGGTTGACTAAACAACGATTTTGGTTGGCTCAACAAGGATTTTGGTTGGCTCAACAAGGATAATGATTGGCTTAACTCGGATCATAGTTGGCTCAACTAGGGTCATAGTTCGCTCAACAAGGATCATGGTTGGCTCAAGAAGGATCATGGTTGGCTTAACAAGGATATTGGAGCGGATATTGTTAACAAGGATATTGGATTTAAAACTCATTTATTAAAATATTACTGTAGTATTCGACAAATGCCGGAGTAAGTTTATTTAACCGAATCGAAATCGTTCCAAGCTAGATCTTGAAAATTCGTTTACACGGAAAATTCGTTTACACTCAAATTTAAGAAACGGATTCGTGACACAGGAAGAACATATAACGTTCATTACACTGTAGGTCCAAAAATACAGATGTATCAGACTTAGTATTTCGAGGACTCTGTTCACAACTTCACGTATCACGGGAAAAAAAAGTGATCTCTGACCATGTACTGAATTGGCACGCCAAAATTCCTTGTTCGTGCTTACATACGTTGTTATATACAGTTCTTTGTGTGAACACTTTACAGTCGACATAAATCTACATAAAAGAAACTTCCTAGAAACCTTACCTAAGTAGATTGAAAATTGTTAGTCCAACAAACTATTTGATTCGGGTATGTGTTGAATCTGCGGGACACTATTGGCGGCTGCAAAAATTTATTTAGTTTACCATCAATTTTAATCAAAACATACTTAATCACGTAATAATTGTAACCAGAAACGCATTTTAGTGCAGCGATCAAATCATGCTCTGACTAATAAAAGTTCGTATTACGTGCTCTGCAATTACGTACTTCTGGACCCACATTGTAATGAACCATCTCTTTTCTCTCCGTGTGAAGAATTTATAACCGAGTTTTAATTCACCCTATATCTTCTTTCTCCCTTCCGGGTACGGAAGGGTGGATGTGGGCAGCTTCCGCGAAGGTCGAAGCAGCTGCGGGGGAGGACGGCGTGGGCAAGACCCATTCCGCGAACCAGAGTCTCAGGAACTCTATCGTTTGCACGGGTGCCGGGAAGAGCTTATCTAAATTATTTGATTATTGGAGGGCGCGGAGGAGGCGACCCTTCGTGGCAGATGCCCCAGGCTCAGCCCTGGCGCTCTCCGAGTGCCCACGTGCCCATCTTCGCACACAGTGCGGCAGAATAGAACCTGCCGCCGAACACGCGTGTTGGCCATGCTACAACACTGTTATTATCCGCGCACGTTTTCTTGAGCCCTCGCTGCGCTAGATGCAAGAGGAGTGGGGAGTTTAGTTATTTTAGACAAAAGGAATTTTACGTCAAATTTGTAGTTCATTTTTCCGTGCAAAATAGTTTCTAATACACGGAAGCGAACTTTTCTCGTTACCAGATTTTGTCTACAACGCTAGATGCTATAATTTATTCTTAATTCAACTAATGTTGGGAAAGGAGTGGAGGTAGATGTTCCGGGTCTCAAGAAAACGTGCGGATATAATACAATTCCAACTTGTGGTGCTACAGAATGTCACAGACTTTCTCTACTACATAGATTTCTAATCTCTTTAGTGTATGCTAGATTTTCAGTATTGTCCCCCTCCCACGTCCTTACTGCTGCCTATCGGCGTCACCGACTAAATGCTATTGAAGGAGATTTCAACACTGTACCATTGATAATTTACAGCTCTATCTCTTAAAAACCGTTCATTATCTCATTCTCCAGAAACTAATATAATTTCTACATCTGTAGTTACGTATTTTATTTTAGGATCGTACCTTTCAATTACTACTTTTGTTATCATTTTCTCTGAAAATGCATCTCTCCGTATAACGTTTCCACGAAACAGTTAACCAATTCCATTCAAACGAAAAGATGACGTCTTTCGAGTTGGCCTAGGTTTTGCATTTCTTCTCCCACCTCCTTTTCGGTCCAGTGTGCCTGCCGGCGCTCATCTCTCCCCTCCCCAACGAGAACAGTTTCCAAAGAAATGCGAGTTGTTTATCGGTTGAGTTAATCGATTAGATGTGCGGCGCGAATCGCGCAACCATCATCGATCACGATTACGTGCGTTATCGCATTCCGGTGATAGTACAGCGGAGGTAACTGGCCCACGTAACACTCCTGCATGGACGTTGCTCCGCCTTCCCAGTGTCGCCCTCTTATCTCTTCGGCCACTCGCGCGTACGCCCGATCGTTTCGGCGAAAGAGAAGTTAGGAAGAATGCTCTACACACACAAGTAACTGTATTAAAAAACTGGCAAAAGGATATCAGGCAATCAACTGATGTCACTGCAGTGCCTCTGACCTCTACGTTCGAATTGCGACTGTGACAAGATTGTCGACACTAGCTTGTTAACTAAGTCGAAATGACCGCTGTCGTACGTAGACATCATAATCATGATGATAATGATAAAGTTGATGCTGTAAAACCGGGAGAGGTGGATGCAACTGATGCCTCTGCCAGGGAGGTCCTAGGTTCAAGTCTTGACAGTGGCAAGATTTTTCAACACTAGCTTCTCAGCTACGTCGCATTCAGTCGCTGTCTGGAGGATAATTCTAGTGGCCTGCTGCTCCGATCGGTAATTTACCGTGGTTTCTCTGATCAACACCAGGCTAATGCCGGGACAGTACCCTACCAAACGGGCCACGGACCGCGCGCGATCTTTCCTTCCTATTCCTGGTTCTATCTTCACCCCATACCATACACTAACATGCACTACACTACCACACATACCGGGAGATCGGTCGAAAGCTTAGAACTTGTCCCGACTGGGGCGGTGCACCGCTTGTAGGAGATACCTGGTTAGGATAATTCTTGCAAGACGACGCAGGTCGGCGCCGAATCTCACCATCCAGCGGAGGAAGATCACATGCTTTATACTTACGGGAGTAATAACCTAGGCCGTTAGCACGCCCGGAACCACTAACAATCAAGCAACTAACTAGGTGAAAACATTCATGATTCCTTCGGGATCGGAAACAGTTATCGTAGCCGATTGCGCTGTTTCTGTTCGTCATTACGTAATTTGTTTTAAGAAACGAGCGAAAATATTGTAACCCACTCCGCCAAAAACATTGGTCCTGCTGCCCTTGCCACGTGCGCGCTTCGTGAGCTTTCCTAAGGGAGCAGCAGATTCCAATTCTATTCTTTGAACATTTTCAGTCCGATATCTATACCGCGGGGATATTTATATTGAAGTGAAGTATTTGATTTTAGACGACATAATGCGGGACGGAAGCGCTCAGCTGGTGCGACGCACTATCCCTCTTCATTTATTCATTCCGACTTGATGGCAACCAGAGTGGATTATATCAACGTTGCCGCTACTGCGTGTCACTGGGTAACCACTGTGGCATCATCACGCCACTCTCAGATGTCAAGAGCGAAGAAGTTTGTTACTACGTGCAGTCAACCGAAGGGACAAGAGTACACGTGGTTCCTGAAGCGATCACACGTGTGAGTCGTGGGTGGATAGCGCCAATGTCCTCCGCCCGCGACGGTGGAGCCCCGAGGCCCTCGAGAGGAACGAGGTACACAGCAGGAGGGCAGTGACAGCCGCAGGTTGTGTTACGTGGGCGCTGATTTCGCCCGGCCTCCGGCGCCGTGCGCCACGGCTGGGGGCCGCCCCGCCCCGCGCCAACCCGCGCCGCCACGCGCTGTACAGCACCGCACACCCGGCACTGCTCCCCGCCCCGACCCTCGCTCCACTCGCCCCGCCCCCGCACCACCCCGCGTCCACTCTGCCACACACCCCGCTGCGCCCCGCGCCGTCCCCTTCATTCTGCGCCACCCGCCACACCGCCCTGCACCCTCACGCGCTGTCCCGCCCGTCTTCAGCCCGCACCGCCCCCTACGCCCTCCCCCGTTTGCCCCGCACCGGCCCCCCGCCCCCCACGGCCCCCCAGGACCTGCACCGCGACACCTCATTCAGCCCCCTACAACACCGCACCGCCCAGTCTCCCCGCCCCGCGCTCCGCCCCCTGCAACCCCCGCCCTGCCCAGTCCACCCCGCCCCGCCGCGCACCGTTCCGCGCCATCGGCTGCCCCGTCGTGCCTGAACGGCCAGCGCGAAAACAGCACAGCGCCAAGGCCTCCACGCGGCCACAGGAACAGGCAGATACAATGTTTATTTTAGGTGTTATTCATCAACCCCTTGAGCCCGTAGCGAGCTCACATGTATGACACCCTACAACCAAGTTAAAAAATCATGATACTTACTTCTCATTTCATTTATGGTATCGCATACAAATTGAAGTGTCTCCCTATTTGCTTACAATTATAATAAAATTTCTTTTCTAAACACCGTCACAAAAACACTTTACATTATGTCGTACAGATTAATTTTCTTCTGGAACACATTACTCCATTTCTAACATTTTCCCCAACATGTATCATTCGGTGAGTTCAGATAGTGTAGATGGCAGCAGGCTAGCATATGTGGCAAGTACGAATAGCTAACCGAGACCAACGGAAATAGAAAACAAATACGGCAAAGTCTGAGCCATTCTCTAGTACCAATAGTTTCTTTAAATTTTTTTTAGGGATTGTACTAAATCACTCTATAAGATTATATAAAAGCAATATTGATCGCGGGTTCGAATCCCTCCCATGCCTAATGACTCAATGTCCCTTTTTCAGTTATGTTGCACCACAAACGGCACTAACTGGTGGGGCCCCGTGGCAATCACCCGGCGCCGTGGCTTAGTTGGTTAAAGCGCCTGTCTAGTAAACAGGAGATCGAGGGTTCGAATCCCTCCGGTGCCTAATGACTCTCCGTTCCTTTTTCAGTTACGTTGCCCCACAAACGGCACTAACTGGTGGGGCCCGGTGGCTAACACCCGGCGCCGTGGCTTAGTGGGTTAAAGCGCCTGTCTAGTAAACAGGAGATCGAGGGTTCGAATCCCTCCGGTGCCTAATGACTCTCCGTTCCTTTTTCAGTTATGTTGCCCCACAACGGGACTAACTGGTAGGGCCCGGTGGTAAACACCCGACGCCGTGGCTTAGTTGGTTAAAGCGCCTGTCTAGTAAACAGGAGATCGTGGGTTCGAATCCCTCGGGTGCCTAATGACTCTCCGTTCCTGTTTCAGTTATGTTGCAACACAAACGGCACTAACTGGTGGGGCGCGGCGGTAAACACCCGGCGCCGTGGCTTAGTTGGTTAAAGCGCCTGTCTAGTAAACAGGAGATCGAGGGTTCGAATCCCTCCGGTGCCTAATGACTCTCCGTTCCTTTTTTCAGTTATGTTGCACCACAAACGGCACTAACTGGTGGGGCCCGGCGGTAAACACCCGGCGCCGTGGCTTAGTTGGTTAAAGCGCCTGTCTAGTAAACAGGAGATCGAGGGTTCGAATCCCTCCGGTGCCTAATGACTCTCATCTCTTTTTTCAGTTATGGTGCCACACAAACGGCACTAACTGGTGGGGCCCGGTGGTAAACACCTGGCGCCGTGGCTTAGTTGGTTAAAGCGCATGTCTAGTAAACAGGAGATGAAGGGTTCGAATCCCTCCGGTGCCTAATGGCTCTCATCTCCTTTTTCAGTTATGGTGCCACACAAACGGCACTAACTGGTGGGGCCCGGTGGTAAACACCCGGCGCCGTGGCTTAGTTGATTAAAGCGCATGTCTAGTAAACAGGAGATCGTGGGTTCGAATCCCTCCGGTGCGTAATGCCTCTCCGTTCCTTTTTTCAGGTATGTTGCCCCACAAACGGCACTAACTGGTGGGGCCCGGTGGTAAACACCCGGCGCCGTGGCTTAGTTGGTTAAAGCGCCTGTCTAGTAAACAGGAGATCGAGGGTTCGAATCCCTCCGGTGCCTAATGACTCTCCGTTTTTTTTTCAGTTATGTTGCCCCACAAACGGCACTAACTGGTGGGGCCCGGTGGTAAACACCCGGCGCCGTGGCTTAGTAGGTTAAAGCGTCTGTCTAGTAAACAGGAGATGAAGGGTTCGAATCCCTCCGGTGCCTAATGACTCTCATCTATTTTTTCAGTTATGGTGCCACACAAACGGCACTAACTGGTGGGGCCCGGTGGTAAACACCCGGCGCCGTGGCTTAGTTGGTTAAAGCGTCTGTCTAGTAAACAGGAGATCAAGGGTTCGAATCCCTCCGGTGCCTAATGACTCTCCGTTCCTTTTTCAGTTATGTTGCACCACAAACGGCACTAACTGGTGGGGCCCGGCGGTAAACACCCGGCGCCGTGGCTTAGTTGGTTAAAGCGCCTGTCTAGTAAACAGGAGATCGAGGGTTCGAATCCCTCCGGTGCCTAATGACTCTCCGTTCCTTTTTTCAGTTATGTTGCACCACAAACGGCACTAACTGGTGGGGCCCGGCGGTAAACACCCGGCGCCGTGGCTTAGTTGGTTAAAGCGCCTGTCTAGTAAACAGGAGATCGAGGGTTCGAATCCCTCCGGTGCCTAATGACTCTCCGTTCCTTTTTCAGTTATGTTGCACCACAAACGGCACTAACTGGTGGGGCCCGGCGGTAAACACCCGGCGCCGTGGCTTAGTTGGTTAAAGCGCCTGTCTAGTAAACAGGAGATCGAGGGTTCGAATCCCTCCGGTGCCTAATGACTCTCCGTTCCTTTTTTCAGTTATGTTGCACCACAAACGGCACTAACTGGTGGGGCCCGGCGGTAAACACCCGGCGCCGTGGCTTAGTTGGTTAAAGCGCCTGTCTAGTAAACAGGAGATCGAGGGTTCGAATCCCTCCGGTGCCTAATGACTCTCCGTTTCTTTTTCAGTTATGTTGCCCCACAAACGGCACTAACTGGTGAGGCCCGGTGGTAAACACCTGGCGCCGTGGCTTAGTTGGTTAAAGCGCATGTCTAGTAAACAGGAGATGAAGGGTTCGAATCCCTCCGGTGCCTAATGGCTCTCATCTCCTTTTTCAGTTATGGTGCCACACAAACGGCACTAACTGGTGGGGCCCGGTGGTAATCACCCGGCGCCGTGGCTTAGTTGGTTAAAGCGTCTGTCTAGTAAACAGGAGATCGAGGGTTCGAATCCCTCCGGTGCCTAATGACTCTCCGTTCCTTTTTCAGTTATGTTGCACCACAAACGGCACTAACTGGTGGGGCCCGGCGGTAAACACCCGGCGCCGTGGCTTAGTTGGTTAAAGCGCCTGTCTAGTAAACAGGAGATCGAGGGTTCGAATCCCTCCGGTGCCTAATGACTCTCATCTCTTTTTTCAGTTATGGTGCCACACAAACGGCACTAACTGGTGGGGCCCGGTGGTAAACACCCGGCGCCGTGGCTTAGTAGGTTAAAGCGTCTGTCTAGTAAACAGGAGATCGAGGGTTCGAATCCCTCCGGTGCCTAATGACTCTCCGTTCCTTTTTCAGTTATGTTGCACCACAAACGGCACTAACTGGTGGGGCCCGGCGGTAAACACCCGGCGCCGTGGCTTAGTTGGTTAAAGCGCCTGTCTAGTAAACAGGAGATCGAGGGTTCGAATCCCTCCGGTGCCTAATGACTCTCCGTTCCTTTTTCAGTTATGTTGCACCACAAACGGCACTAACTGGTGGGGCCCGGCGGTAAACACCCGGCGCCGTGGCTTAGTTGGTTAAAGCGCCTGTCTAGTAAACAGGAGATCGAGGGTTCGAATCCCTCCGGTGCCTAATGACTCTCCGTTCCTTTTTCAGTTATGTTGCACCACAAACGGCACTAACTGGTGGGGCCCGGTGGTAAACACCCGGAGCCGTGGCTTAGTTGGTTAAAGGGTCTGTCTAGTAAACAGGAGATCGAGGGTTCGAATCCCTCCGGTGCCTAATGACTCTCCGTTCCTTTTTCAGTTATGTTGCACCACAAACGGCACTAACTGGTGGGGCCCGGCGGTAAACACCCGGCGCCGTGGCTTAGTTGGTTAAAGCGCCTGTCTAGTAAACAGGAGATTGAGGGTTCGAATCCCTCCGGTGCCTAATGACTCTCCGTTCCTTTTTCAGTTATGTTGCACCACAAACGGCACTAACTGGTGGGGCCCGGCGGTAAACACCCGGCGCCGTGGCTTAGTTGGTTAAAGCGCCTGTCTAGTAAACAGGAGATCGAGGGTTCGAATCCCTCCGGTGCCTAATGAGTCTCCGTTTCTTTTTCAGTTATGTTGCCTCACAAACGGCACTAACTGGTGAGGCCCGGTGGTAAACACCTGGCGCCGTGGCTTAGTTGGTTAAAGCGCATGTCTAGTAAACAGGAGATGAAGGGTTCGAATCCCTCCGGTGCCTAATGACTCTCATCTCCTTTTTCAGTTATGGTGCCACACAAACGGCACTAACTGGTGGGGCCCGGTGGTAAACACCCGGCGCCGTGGCTTAGTTGGTTAAAGCGTCTGTCTAGTAAACAGGAGATCGAGGGTTCGAATCCCTCCGGTGCCTAATGACTCTCCGTTCCTTTTTCAGTTATGTTGCACCACAAACGGCACTAACTGGTGGGGCCCGGCGGTAAACACCCGGCGCCGTGGCTTAGTTGGTTAAAGCGCCTGTCTAGTAAACAGGAGATCGAGGGTTCGAATCCCTCCGGTGCCTAATGACTCTCCGTTCCTTTTTCAGTTATGTTGCACCACAAACGGCACTAACTGGTGGGGCCCGGCGGTAAACACCCGGCACCGTGGCTTAGTTGGTTAAAGCGCCTGTCTAGTAAACAGGAGATCGAGGGTTCGAATCCCTCCGGTGCCTAATGACTCTCCGTTCCTTTTTTCAGTTATGTTGCACCACAAACGGCACTAACTGGTGGGCCCCGGCGGTAAACACCCGGCGCCGTGGCTTAGTTGGTTAAAGCGCCTGTCTAGTAAACAGGAGATCGAGGGTTCGAATCCCTCCGGTGCCTAATGACTCTCCGTTCCTTTTTCAGTTATGTTGCACCACAAACGGCACTAACTGGTGGGGCCCGGCGGTAAACACCCGGCGCCGTGGCTTAGTTGGTTAAAGCGCCTGTCTGGTAAACAGGAGATCGTGGGTTCGTATCCCTCGGGTGCCTAATGACTCTCCGTTCCTGTTTCAGATATGTTGCAACACAAACGGCACTAACTGGTGGGGCCCGGCGGTAAACACCCGGCGCCGTGGCTTAGTTGGTTAAAGCGCCTGTCTAGTAAACAGGAGATCGAGGGTTCGAATCCCTCCGGTGCCTAATGACTCGCCGTTCCTTTTTCAGTTATGTTGCACCACAAACGGCACTAACTGGTGGGGCCCGGCGGTAAACACCCGGCGCCGTGGCTTAGTTGGTTAAAGCGCCTGTCTAGTAAACAGGAGATCGAGGGTTCGAATCCCTCCGGTGCCTAATGACTCTCCGTTCCTTTTTCTGTTATGTTGCACCACAAACGGCACTAACTGGTGGGGCCCGGCGGTAAACACCCGGCGCCGTGGCTTAGTTGGTTAAAGCGCCTGTCTAGTAAACAGGAGATCGTGGGTTCGAATCCCTCGGGTGCCTAATGACTCTCCGTTCCTGTTTCAGTTATGTTGCAACACAAACGGCACTAACTGGTGGGGCCCGGCGGTAAACACCCGGCGCCGTGGCTTAGTTGGTTAAAGCGCCTGTCTAGTAAACAGGAGATCCAGGGTTCGAATCCCTCCGGTGCGTAATGCCTCTCCGTTCCTTTTTTCAGTTATGTTGCCCCACAAACGGCACTAACTGGTGGGGCCCAGTGGTAAACACCCGGCGCCGTGGCTTAGTTGGTTAAAGCGCCTGTCTAGTAAACAGGAGATCCAGGCTTCGAATCCCTCCGGTGCGTAATGCCTCTCCGTTTTTTTTTTTCAGTTATGTTGCCCCACAAACGGCACTAACTGGTGGGGCCCAGTGGTACACACCCGGCGCCGTGGCTTAGTTGGTTAAAGCGCCTGTCTAGTAAACAGGAGATCGTGGGTTCGAATCCCTCGGGTGCCTAATGACTCTCCGTTCCTGTTTCAGTTATGTTGCAACACAAACGGCACTAACTGGTGGGGCCCGGCGGTAAACACCCGGCGCCGTGGCTTAGTTGGTTAAAGCGCCTGTCTAGTAAACAGGAGATCCAGGGTTCGAATCCCTCCGGTGCGTAATGCCTCTCCGTTCCTTTTTTCAGTTATGTTGCCCCACAAACGGCACTAACTGGTGGGGCCCAGTGGTAAACACCCGGCGCCGTGGCTTAGTTGGTTAAAGCGCCTGTCTAGTAAACAGGAGATCCAGGGTTCGAATCCCTCCGGTGCGTAATGCCTCTCCGTTCCTTTTTTCAGTTATGTTGCCCCACAAACGGCACTAACTGGTGGGGCCCAGTGGTAAACACCCGGCGCCGTGGCTTAGTTGGTTAAAGCGCCTGTCTAGTAAACAGGAGATCCAGGGTTCGAATCCCTCCGGTGCGTAGTGCCTCTCCGTTCCTTTTTTCAGTTATGTTGCCCCACAAACGGCATTAACTGGTGGGGCCCGGCGGTAAACACCCGGCGCCGTGGCTTAGTTGGTTAAAGCGCCTGTCTAGTAAACAGGAGATCGAGGGTTCGAATCCCTCCGGTGCCTAATGACTCTCATCTCCTTTTTCAGTTATGGTGCCACACAAACGGCACTAACTGGTGGGGCCCGGCGGTAAACACCCGGCGCCGTGGCTTAGTTGGTTAAAGCGCCTGTCTAGTAAACAGGAGATCGAGGGTTCGAATCCCTCCGGTGCCTAATGACTCTCCGTTCCTTTTTCAGTTATGTTGCACCACAAACGGCACTAACTGGTGGGGCCCGGCGGTAAACACCCGGCGCCGTGGCTTAGTTGGTTAAAGCGCCTGTCTAGTAAACAGGAGATCGTGGGTTCGAATCCCTCGGGTGCCTAATGACTCTCCGTTCCTGTTTCAGTTATGTTGCAACACAAACGGCACTAACTGGTGGGGCCCGGCGGTAAACACCCGGCGCCGTGGCTTAGTTGGTTAAAGCGCCTGTCTAGTAAACAGGAGATCGTGGGTTCGAATCCCTCGGGTGCGTAATGACTCTCCGTTCCTGTTTCAGTTATGTTGCAACACAAACGGCACTAACTGGTGGGGCCCGGCGGTAAACACCCGGCGCCGTGGCTTAGTTGGTTAAAGCGCCTGTCTAGTAAACAGGAGATCCAGGGTTCGAATCCCTCCGGTGCGTAATGCCTCTCCGTTCCTTTTTTCAGTTATGTTGCCCCACAAACGGCACTAACTGGTGGGGCCCAGTGGTAAACACCCGGCGCCGTGGCTTAGTTGGTTAAAGCGCCTGTGTAGTAAACAGGAGATCCAGGGTTCGAATCCCTCCGGTGCCTAATGACTCTCCGTTTCTTTTTCAGTTATGTTGCCCCACAAACGGCACTAACTGGTGAGGCCCGGTGGTAAACACCTGGCGCCGTGGCTTAGTTGGTTAAAGCGCATGTCTAGTAAACAGGAGATGAAGGGTTCGAATCCCTCCGGTGCCTAATGACTCTCATCTCCTTTTTCAGTTATGGTGCCACACAAACGGCACTAATTGGTGGGGCCCGGTGGTAAACACCCGGCGCCGTGGCTTAGTTGGTTAAAGCGTCTGTCTAGTAAACAGGAGATCGAGGGTTCGAATCCCTCCGGTGCCTAATGACTCTCCGTTCATTTTTCAGTTATGTTGCACCACAAACGGCACTAACTGGTGGGGCCCTGTGATAAACACCCGGCGCCGTGGCTTAGTTGGTTAAAGCGCCTGTCTAGTAAATGGGAGATGGAGGGTTCGAATCCCTCTGGGGCCTAATTGCTTTTTCTCCTGTTAGAATTATGTTGCACCGCAAATGGCATGACCCGGCAACTTGTCCACTCGGGCGGGGTTGAGATATTTAATGTATTTAAAAATAGAGACATTTAAAGAAGATAATGAATATCATTAAACAAAGAGCCGTGGTTTTAGCATTATTGTTTTCAATACTCGTTATTACTTGTGAGAGAAAAGAGGAGTACATCTGAGTGGCCATTATTTGTCTAATCCAAGTACTAACAAGGAAGCTGTTGCTAATTATATCTTCAGCCTCCAGGTATTGTTTTAGTGTATACTGCTGACGTACACTGTTTGCAAGCAGATAATGGCAACAAGCAGCAGTTTACAGGCGCTACTTGGCTTAGTTTAATAAAGCCTTTTATAATAATGCAGCACTTCTGTAGTTAAAATGCATCTGGTGCATGTAGGTGGTGTGTTTTGCGACATTTTTTCTTGCTCTGCTTTCAGTCGCATAGCTTAGTTGGCGAAAGCCTCTCTGTAGATAGAAGGAACTGGAGGGTTTGAATGGATTTGGCGCCAGTAGTTGGTGTGTTTAGAAACGTCCCATTTGCCCGCTCTATTTACAGTCACGGTGAAATTTAGGTCCTCCGGAGGTGATGGGTTTGTTGATTAAAGATAGAGATTTCGAATCTCTCCTGCCTCTCGAATCTCTCTCTTTATTAGCTGGATTTTATACATGTAATTAATCGCCTGATAAGTAAACACGAGATCAAGTTTTCGAACCCCAAGGATACTTGTAGTTGTTTTTTTTTGGGGGGGGATTCGTAATCACACTGTTTTACGATTACCTGCATGACTTAGTTGGGTAGAGCGCGTTGCTGGTAAACATCGGATTCTCGAAACCCTCTGCTGCCTGTTGGTGCTGTTTGGGAGCAGTCGTAATCATACTCAGATTACGATTACATGTAAAGTCTACGAAGTCGATGCCGTGGTTTAAGTGGTTAAAACGCCTGTCTCGAAAACAGAAAATCAAGAGTTCGTGTTTTTAATCAAAGTAAAAAAATGTGGTATGCAGGAACCCTTTGGAACTGTTCTAAACTTGTAGCCAGCTTCTACGAAAAGCCATTTTTAAGTCATGTAGAGAACAGCGGCTCAGCGCTACTAGTACCACTGTTGTGTAATTTACTTGCAGTCCGAGAGCCCGCGACGTAGAAATGACGAGAGGTGGATGTGCTGACTGTTTACATGTGCACGTACGTGCTTTGTGAGATAGTACCCAGTCTAGTAGCTGCGGTCGGGCACCCACTGTATTTCGGAGAGAAGTGCTACTGGGTGGTAAACGTTTAAAGGAGGTAAGAAAATGAAAACCTAAGGGGATCGCTAGGATTCAGTACGAACTTTTTTTTTCATTTTCTTTTTTCATGTGATCTTGGTGCTTTTCGTGGCGTGCCGCATTCCAGTTCCACACGTTGTTGGCGATGTTTCGGATCAAACATTATCTTGATCTCTTTCCGGGTTATTAACTGAATTTAAGAAATGAACCTTCGAAGAATTACGGGAATTTTGAACCACAATGTAGCGGATCTTGGGAGACAATAAAACTCCGGACCTTCCCAATACACGAGCATTACTTGAATAACGATGGCCGTCCTCTCTTATAGGGAGAGATGGAGATCGTGAGCGAGGCAGGTGAAGACGGCCAGGGTACAGCAAACAGTAAACTTCGATTTTCCTATAGTGGCCGATGACATTAGGTCATTGTTACATCTCCTGCCTTATAAAATGAACCTTTTGAACAGTGGAAAGTACATTTCTGAGGCTACGAGCCACGTTGAGAAAGACGTTCGCGAATTAATTAATAATATTAATTTTATAAGGCAGGAGGTGTAACAATGATCTAATGTCATCGGTTACTATAGAAAAGCCGAAGTATACAGACAGCTGCATCGTTAAGGGAGAGTCCAACAGGGCGGAGACGGGAAAGCGGGACGAGGGCTGCTGGGGAGGGACGGATCAGGACGGCAAGGGCGGGACGGCGGGGACGATGGCGACGGGGCGGGGCTGGGGACGGCTGGGAGGGGGCAGGAGGAGACGGGACG
The DNA here is from genome assembly GCA_038098605.1 of Gryllus longicercus. Classification (NCBI taxonomy): domain Eukaryota; kingdom Metazoa; phylum Arthropoda; class Insecta; order Orthoptera; family Gryllidae; genus Gryllus; species Gryllus longicercus. The sequence continues at coordinate 572,620 of JAZDUA010000406.1, read as the reverse complement.
GCGGGGACGAGGGCGGCGGGTGCTGGTGTTGGGTACGGCGAGGCAGGGGTGGGTTCGGGACGGATGGAGTGGCGAGGGTAGGAGGCAGGGCTGGGGGCGGGGGAGCGGTGGCAGGACTGGAGTCAGGGGCGGGGCGGGTATGAGGACGGCAGGACGGGGTGGAGCGTGGGGGTAGGGTAGTGGTGTGGCGGCGGGCGCGTGCTGGGGCGCCAGGGCGGGGGCGGGACGGGTGGAGGGCGGTGAGTAGCGGGGGTAGGAGGCAGGGCTGGTGTGCGGGGGGAGCGGGGGCATGGCTGGAGACGGGGCGGGGGCGGGGATGAGGACGGCGGGACGGGGTGGAGCGGAAGTGTGGTGTGGCGGCGAGCGCGTGCTGGGGACGCCGGGACGGAGGCGGGACGGGTCGAGGGCGGTTAGTGGCGGGGTGGGAGGCAGGGCTGGGGGACGGGGGGAGCGGGGGCATGGCTGGAGACGAGGGCGGGGATGAGGACGGCGGGACAGGGTGGAGCGGGGGGCGGGGAGTGGTATGGCGGCGGGCGCGGGCTGGGGCCGCCCGGGCGGGGGCGGGGGCGGGGAGCCGTCGCCCGAGGCGGCGGCCGTTGACGCTCGCTGCAAACGGCCGCAGAGGCCTTGAACCGGGCGGCGCGGCACGGCGCTGCTGTGCGAGAAGCGCTGCCGTTCGAATTCTCCAACGCCCCCGCGCGCGCGTGAGAACGGCGATGGCCTTGGGCACAGCGGAATGCCCCACCTGCCGAAGGGAGCGGCGGTGTCCATTTAGAGTGTCTTCGCGTTCGCAGTCTCTAAGTAAAAGTTGACGTTAATTAATTAACTTAAAATGATTTTCTAATGACATTTGTTGTTGTGGTTAATTTGAAATCGTCTAAATATTTTGAAATGGTTTGTACTTACACCATTTATCTTGTTAAACTGGGAGTGTATTTATTTCTCTATAAAACTTTTACAGACAATTTCTAATTTTGCAAAGGTATTAAGATGACCTATAGATGATATTGGTATATTTTTTTGTTAAAGCCCTCTTCTAAACTGATTAGTGCACACTTCCGACAAAGAGTTGGGAGCTGAAATTGGTGGGAATTTATTAGTTGGCACCCTATCGGCTCCCATGGTTGCCATTACATTTTTATTCACGTAATTGCAGCTAAGGAGTGCCAATAATATGTCTTTCGCTGGGCATTTAGCGCAGATTATTTCACTCGTCGCAAGTGCGACATCAACACTGCGGATTTCTGTCTCTTCTGAAATCAAAGCACCTCAACTTGGATCGAACTCGTGCTTTAGGGATTGAGAAGATGAAAAGTTAACCAATCATCCTACATGGTATTTCATCTGCTTTGTTGTATATACATAGAACCTGTAATTATCTTCTTTTTCGGCACTTCAACGGTTAGGTTCTTAAATTTGGAACCTTCTCCGGAGTCCACTTCCCCCTTGGCTTTCCTACATCTCTCCTCTCTCTGCAGAGTGCTGGTAGTCTTGTTTTCTAGCATCCTTCCTATCTTTTCTTATGTCTTTCCATTTTCTTCGGCTGTGGTCCGGCTATCAATTCCATTATCTCAATATTTTTTGTTTATCTAAAATTGTATACCCAAGAGTGCTTCTCATGGATTTCATTTCTCCTGCCTGGATTCTGGATTTATCAGTCTTTGATGTTACTTTTACTTCGTCTTCATGCATTACCGGTGGTACAGATACTGTAATAAAGAAATAATTTTTCTCTCCTTGTTCCATTATTAGTTATTGAACTACAAAAAATTCTAAAATTATTAAATGCGTTGTTTAAATTTCTCTCTCAAACATGAAGTAGCAATCTAAATCTATTTATCTTGCCATGAAATAGTACATATTCAACTTGATAACATTACTAATGAGTACCAATTTATTCTGTGAAAATTATAGTATAATCTTTCTTGCTATTATCTACTAACTAAGCATTATTTCAGCTCTACGCAAATCGTGTGTATTTTTAAGAATGGCTCAATAGAACAAGAGAAGTCAATCCTCTATCTACGGACCGCACATTGCTAAATATATCTGTTCATGATTAATCAGTGTGTGTACTATAAAAACTATGTTTGCTTCGAGCTATGATTCGCTTCCATGTTCTTTGCATTTTTACACCCCAAAAATCAATATTTTCGAACGTTTTCTAAGGAGTTTCGCCGTTGTACTTATTCAGCAATTATTATAATGATGTTGAGATCAACCAACTGAAATACTCCATATTTTGATTTTCAAAATCATTGAAAATACCACATTCGTTACTGGAATTGCATTGTGCTGTTGCTGATATCTCTCTTTTCTTCCACGTTTTACGTTTGTTTGCGCTTTTATTATTGAAACACGTAATTTCATTCGAAGCACAATTGAAATATTGAAAACGAATGATGAACCATATTTTAATATTGAACTCAGACATTATATTAATTTTTTCCACAGTAGATTATGTAGTAATGATAGTTACCCAATACTGAGGTGAAATTAGTCATACTTTTCGTGGATTCGGCCTTGTGCAGAAATAGGTAAAATCTTGGCAGTGTCATTGTTCTTACAGAACTCTCAAACTTCCATTACCGTATAAGTAAAACCCTGTTGTTTACAGAGTGTCGTCGCATCCTGACTCACCGCTGATTTGCTCGCTTTCCCCTGATGATTCGTTCAACCGCGTGAGTCAGAGTTCACAACAGCTGCACCATTCTAGCTGTTGTAAGGAAGTACCCTGCAGGCAACGGTCTCTCATTCATTCTGATAACGTATCATTCACTTGCATGTCTTTCATATCGAATCATACTCTGCTTTTGATGATGCCCTAGTTTTTGTTCTGTCCAGAAAGAAAGTATGGTCCAAACGGTTGGAAGAAACGTTTTTAGACTTTAGGAGATCTAACCACTACATTGTACAAGAAGCGAGTTTTCGCGTACGAATGAAATGTTGACGGGTGAGGTGACGAAGCGAAACGAGTATGCCATTTTGAAACGAGAACGCCAAAGACACTTTCATATGAGTTGTCTATACTATTTTTTACTACGAATTCATGGACATGTACAATTTACTCTTGGGATTATTCACGATATGCAAGGTGACAACCACGATGTTTCATATCGCCCCATTATTTTGTTTTCTATGCAGTACTCAATTGTTTTATACGACTATCACTTCTTCGCTGTTCGCGTACGGCAAAGTAACTCTTTCCGATCAATGAACAGTGAAAGTTAGCAGTAGTTTCTGTGCGTGAGCGCTGGAAAGGAAATTACATAATTTCAATTCAATTCAATTCAAATATTATATAACACAAGGTACTAGGTGGCCATGCCGTGATACAAGTCGGTTAACTCGTGCAAGAATGGCCTTAATCTATGAATGAAACTTTTTTTAGTATGAGTGTAGAGATCATACAAGTTATATTTACTAATTAATAATACTTTTTTGATTGGTATCGTATTGTTGGCCTTGACAACAAGGGAATAGCCCGATTTTGCCCTCCGAACTAGCGCGGGATCTGATTCACAAATGAAACAATTCTGTAGCAATGGTGTGAACAAAAGAGAACCTCTACTGATCCTTTTATGTAATACAAATATTTAGAGACTGTCAAAATTTAAACAAATAAAAAGCCAGTATTCTTACTACGTTCTCAGCCACCATCTACTTGACCATATCCCTCATTCTGTCCTGTCCGAGTTCTACGTTTTACTGATTGTGCAAGTCATAAAATACCGTGAACGAATTTTCATCTGACACGAACTCAATGAGATTGGCACCTCTCAAAGGCAAAATGGTGGCTTTATATGTATGAAAGTTTCGATGTTGAGCCTAAGCATTTCGAAGAATTTGTGGAGTTTATAAAATAACTATTACACAATTAAAATGATGTTCCTGAATTTGGACTTCAATATTTTTAACATTAGTGCATAATCAAATGTGCCCCTCACGATATTTAGCACTATCTCACATTTACTTTATTGTATTTTATTGTTATTTATTAGGAAAACAGTTTAGGATGTCTTTTGCCTGGGAATGAATTGAATATGATGTTGTTTGATTTGTTCTAGGTTTGTTGTTAATGTCTTCTGAACAAATCTCACATCTCGAAGCCGAACATCAAAATTGGAACAAGTGTGTTAAAATATCCCATTTTAGCAAAATAATATCCTATTAACTTCGGGAAACACAAATATCCTAACAATCACATTAAAACACCTGTGGTTCTGGATTCACGCCACTCAGACTGTTAATTCAGATTGGCAGCACTGCTAAAAATGTGTAATGTTATGTTCTTTTTGCGTCATACTGTATCTAGGGAGCGGATTTCTATGATTTTCATATTTTTCTCCGTTACTTCAGTGCATAGCCAAGTGAAATTTCTTGACATTTGGTTAGAATTGGTTGCTATGTAGATTAACATGTTGGTGCATATTTGGGCGATATTTTTCCTGTTGGTGCATATTCGTGTAATAATAGAATCAAAATTTACATATTTCGTTAAAATAGACACTTATGTACAAAACGTTTTTTTCTTTTCGTGGTATGTATTTATTTGTGAGCGTTCATTGACTCGAAAGAACTTGTCATAGTTTCTTTAATTTTTTATATAGATAAAATAATAAATTGTACAAATGTAGGATATTTCTTGATAACATATTTTTTAAACCAGTCAGAGGAAATATAACAAGACATAATGTATTTCACTAAGGTGAATATTTACTTCAGTTATTTCCCTCATGAGATATGGTATATTATGCGCTAAAATATATCTTTTCGTTGCTTCTCATGAATTTGATTAAGAAAGTTTTATAGAGCAAATGAAATGTTAATTTTAATAACATATTAAAGTGTATATTTCAGAAGTTTTACATCACAGATGCATATTTTTAAAAGCATATTTCAAGATATTTTAGGGCATTAAAATCCTTTCATATAACTAATAATACGTATTATGTATTTCCACCCTGCGCGGGTTGTCCCCGTCAAAAGTCGGCACGCCCTTCACCATCCCTGCACCCGCCCAACCCCTTCTCCACCTTTTTGTCCACCCCTGGCCGGGCGGCCGCCGCCCCGACGCATCGCCTTTGTAGTCGCCTCCCCCCCACCCTCGCCCACCCACTCCCCGGCGGCGGCGCCGCGGCTGACGAGGGCGGGAGGAGCGGGCAAACATCCGACGGCGGCTCCGCGCCGGAAACAGCGTCGCGCCGTTTAGACGCGCGCCCGCACCACACGTCGCGTATTTACACGCGGCGACGCTGGGGGCGCCTTCCGGTGCGCTGTTTGGTTCGTCTTTCTGGCGCAGGCTGACTGGGTGGCTGCGTCGTGAGCACAGTGCTATAGTACGATCTATTTAGTCGTGCACTTGACGTATATGCTTTTTATTTCTCATTAGTGGCTTTTTAGTGCGTCCTCAGTGATGACCACTACATCTTACTTTATAATATATTTCTTCAATTCTTGTAACAATATTTGTTTTTGTTTTGTTTTTCTTTTCATTATTTTCGATGCTTGATTTTTAAAATAACATTGTAAAATAAAATACATCTAATACACATATGTTTCATTAGTATGTTCAGTAAAGAGTGTGTTTGTAACCTATTCCACCGTTTTTGTTTCATTTAAAATAGATATTTCTAAATATCTCATTGAAAAATATTTATTCATTTCTAAAGAAAAATGTTTTTCCATTTTCTATTTAAAATTGAGATAGAGTTCCTAAAACATTCAATTTTGTATGACTTCCAGTACTTGTTTTTTCTCTGCGACTTTAAAAATGATTTCATCGAATGGTGATTTGAAAAAAACAAAAAACATTTAGTGCATTTGAAACCAGCGCCGAGTGTTGCGTTTTCTGAAAAGGACTGTTCCAGGGTCAAGACAGTTACGGAAACTATAGTGTCATTGGGAGATACCGAAGCAGACATTACCTAACTGTAAAACCACAACTTGGCATGAAGCGATTGGCAAATAGAGGTGTTGTTTCTTGGTCTATACTTTATAGTTTCTGCATTCCTGTAAATCTCTTTATTCATCGCTCCTGTACCGGTATTTCTCTGCCCGAGAAAGGGTGAATGATCGTGGAGGCAGCCAGGAACCGCTCGCGAACTCGGTGGGGGAATGCAAACCGGTCGTGTCGCGATCTGGGACTTGAAAGTTCACCTGGAAAGACAAGTGAAGCTACACTTTGTGACCAAAAGTATCCGGACACGAGGCTGAAAATGACTTACCAGTTCGTGGCGCGCTCCATCGGTAAGGCTGGAATTCAATAGGCTGTTTGCCCACCCGTAGCCTTGATGACAGTTTCCACTCTCGCAAGCATACTTTCAATCAGGTGCTGGAAGCTTTCTTGGGGAACGGCAGACCATTCTTCACGGAGTGATGCACTGAGATGTGTTGATGTGGGTCGGTGAAGCCTGGCACGCAGTCGGCGTTCCAAAGCATCCCAAGGGTGTTCGATAGGATTCAAGTCAGGACTCTGTGCAGGCCAGTCCATTACAGGGATGTTATTGTCGTAATCACTCCGCCGATACTTTTGATCACATAGTGTATAAAACATTAAAATCAACATCACGGCGTCGTGCGACCATCACGTAAATCTGAAATATTTTAAATCAAAGTCCAAATTAAGAGGCTTGAGACATTGACTTATAACATATCACATTTAAAATTAATTGGTATATTACCTTTTCAGTACGTATGCGTGGAAAATACCACTTATATTCATTGCAGCGTGGAGACTTTGCCGCACACATGCCACAAAGAGAGCACGGTCATGTAAAACAAGTGGGTAGTACTGCAAAGTAAATAAAATACTGGGGCTACATGGCTGCCTCGCATTTTTAGAATGATCTCAAGGGAATATACTTGTAAGTTTCCAAGAATTCGTACTAATAGAATAATGTACGCAACTCCTGTCTTTTTCGTACTCATTTTAAAATGCCGGACCCTGCTCCTTTCGTCGCCTCCTCCGTCAACATTTCATTCATATGCCACAGCGTCACTTCCTATACTACGGTAGTTACGTTTATAAACAACTAGGTTTTATTGTTGCCTTACATTTTAATATTACGTTTATCAGTTATAATAAATCTCTTTTACAATAGTACTCTTAATAAACTCGATCTATTAAGATTTGGAGGAACTACCTACTAGTGAAATACTTTATTGTTACAATTTCAGTTGTTGGGATGAAAGGATTGTTTTAAATGTTTCACTTTAATAATTTCACTTTAATTTTTTTGAACAAAGATGTTTCTATCATGAAAACAAAGTTTAGATACCCTGCGGAAACAATTGCATTAATGAGTTCATGGTAATATTTTGAATTCTCATTGCCTGATAAGTCAATTCGCTTCTTTCATTTGATTTTCAAAGAGGTCATCTTTTAGAATTAAATAAGATTCATCTCCATCAAAAATGACTCATCGTTTACATTGCGCGTGACACATCAAAGTTAATTTCAAAGTTCATTGAAAACATGCTCGTTTTAGAACAACTCACGACGTCACTGTTTCGTATTCTTCATACTACGCCGGTGACGTCATGCTCACACGTCATGACTGCAGTTACAGGTAAACTGCGCCCGACGAGAGCGCGCCTTCTTGGATTCCAGGGGTAGACAAACTCCGCTGAAATCACGAATCGTGCAGTCTTCAAGTTCCAGCTTGGAATTTACGTAACGATAATCAGGAAAACCTTAATAAATACAAAATTATTGAGAATGTCAAATGTTTCATTATTTTTAATATAATTATAGATTTGATGAATTAATTTCTTAGCATTTTCAATATATTTTCATGAATAATAATTAAGATTAAGGTTTTCTTTCTAGCATGTATTGTTTTCAGGACTTCCTTTGCCAGTTTTCTATTTAGCGTCCCAAGATGGAATAAAATATACGTTTGGATTTTCAAGGAAACGTCGGTGAAAATAATACTGACATTTCTGATATTAGTTGATCGCCCAAGTGTTTATACTTTCCAATATTTGTCTATTAACCCTGGGTAAAAGAGATTTCCAATGCATAATGTGCCTTACGGATCTTCTCATTGTTGTGCAGTAGAGGTCCCATATTTTTAAAACGAGAGCCGGGACACAACACAAGATTATGATGTTGGAGAAGGAGTCTCATATGTAACAAAATACCATTATTCAACATACTTTATGAACGCAGAAATAATTTGCTCCTTTTGATGTGTTTAAAAACAGTGGATTATAGTACAAATGAATTGATAATTATGAAACGAAAACTAATTATTACAAAACTTTTTTTAACAATTAAAATTAAATACTGCATGACAAATATTAATTCCAAGCAATGACGATGACAAACAACCAACGAAACGTGTTAATCGGCTGTACAGTACACACTAAAGCTTCCCTCGTTCAAAAAATATTTTGAAGAGGTACAATATATGTGAGAGTTCGGACATATAATCCACCCCTCCTCATTCGCAACCCAGCGGCCGCCATTGATGCCCCCTCTCTCCTGTACTATCTCTGATGCACTTCTCTCAAGTATGAAGCCAGGCCGCCCGTCTCGGCGGAAGAACAGGATCGTTATGTAACAGGCGCGCTCGGCTTCGCGGCGGGCGATCGCGTGCCCCAGGCTCCCCCTCCCCCTCCCCCTCCCCTTCCCCTGCCGCACGTCACTGCTCTCCGCGAGGAGTGACGCGTGCGTGGATGTGGACCTCTGCCTCGCCCCGGCATGTGAAAGCGACGGTCAGTGACGTCACCGTTCCGTATTCCGCGAACTTGACGTCTGTTTCGTGAAGGAATGAAGAAACAGGAGGTTGGGAATCCTTTAGAGTGACTGATTTTATGTCCGAGTAAGTAACTGTCCTGAGAAGTAGTTGACAAATCACTCGGTAAATTGGAAATATACGTTCTTGGAACGAAAGGCCAGGATTTGGTTTCGATGTTACATCTTAAAACGCTTAATGCACCTTCCTCGAAATGTCTCATGCTCGCTTACGTTTTGCACAGTAAAATAGTGCTTGTATAGAACCCTGTCAAAACTTTCTCAAATTTCTCCATATTTCAGGGCAAGTAGCAAGCAGTCCTGGAGTCGCAACACTTGGACAAAAAGGAAACCAGACAGTTCCAGTGTGATAAATTGCAAATTACAGACAAGTCTGTTGTTCAGTTATGTTCTGCTCTTATCAAAAATAGAAGAAATTAAGCGAACAATTCGAACTGTCGCATATCAATGTGAAAACCTTTGTTGCTGATTTTTATCTCTGAGCATCTTGTCTGAGTGTCAGTCTTTCCTGACACCCTAATCAATTCATGAAAAGCGTCTTGACACCTTAATCGATTCATAAAAAGTAGCATCTCCTAGAAAGAAAGCAAATTTACGAGTAGATTCATTATTTTGAACATTACTTTTCTTTTCTTCTTTTTCTTCTTCTTCTTCTTCTTCTTCTTCTTCTTCTTCTTCTTCTTCTTCTTCTTCTTCTTCTTCTTCTTCTTCTTCTTCTTCTTTCTCTTCTTCTTCTTGTGAAAATATTTACTGTGTTTTTGGAAACAAACTAAACAAATGTTGTTGTTTTTTTCTTTTCAACGTATGTTCATTTCGTGGATCTGTATTCGGGTTGCCTTTGTAATAGGACAAGTCTTAATTCATGAGTCAAGACCTTAGCCCGGTGTTCAGTAAAGTGAATTTGTGGCGAATAGCATGTAGAACAGATCACTTTCTAATCGTTTTCCGCTGATAGTAACGTAATCAATTCAAAGGAAATTACGCGTTTTCAGAATCTGTATGCGTTCAGTGTCATTATCAGACGCAACATATTTGGTAATGCGGAGTGCCGCCTTCTGTCAACATGTTGATGAAGCATTCACGATGATAAAGTGATATTCACGTGAAAGTGAGCTCTTAAAATTGAAGTATTTTTCCAAATTAGGATATTCAAGTTAGAAAATACGCGGAGTTTGAGGTTATCTTTGAATACCTCCTCACCTTCGTATGATGACTAATACCAAGTAAGGAATTTTCTCCATATCTCATGCCTGTGTAATAAAAAAAGATATTGTAAGTCAGAAACATCTTAACAAGAAACGCAGCTGCTCAATACAGTGAAAAAGTGCCTGTGTATGTATGTTCATTGTGCTATATTTATACGAGAGTACAATACTCGTAGTTTTATATCAAAACATTTGTAAAATTAAATTTAAATAAAGAGTGTTAAATTCAATTTTTTTTCATCTACCTAAACATATATTTCCGGTTATTACACTTGTAGATGAATTAATCTTCCATATCATCTATAACAGTTCTCTTTCTTTCCGCAGACATCAGCCTCTGAAAGAGTGAATACGTCTGTTTATTTGGAGAAGTACAATAAGTAGACCTTGAAAGAACAAATAAGAATAACGAGGTTCAGTGGCATTGAATATGTCGCATACGCATCCATCTAAATATACCCCGAAAAGTTATTATATAATGTTCTCTTTTTCATTCTTTGTCGAGACCATCACATGAGTGTAGAGCATTTTTGGACTGCAAATTCCACAAAAGTAGGAAACAAGGATATTAATTGGAAGTTTGCCATGTGTATATCTTGCGTTGAATTGAGATTATGGGACTAAAAGTATGGAATTAAATATTAATAAAACTCCCTGATGAGGAAAAAGAATAGGAGGAAAACAATAGTGAATGTTGACTTCGGCAATTATATCGCACGAAACAGATTAGGACAGTGCCCGCTATTCTACGATATGATCATTTCAACAACAGTTCTGCAATTGAACCGTTGTGTGGAATAACGATCTATGTTAGAATATTTGCATATATAAATATATTATTTAAAATAAAATAAGAAAATATATAATTTATGGAATAATGAATTTATGTAGTTAGTCTTGTGAAACTTGTGTTTGTACGTACAGTTTCTGAGAACAAACAGAATATTTTCATTTGAACATTTTACTAGACTGATAAAAGCCTAGTTTCCAGTCGTACTCGTAAAATTCATGAGAGGAAGAACCTTGTGCCGTTTCTGCTTGTCCTGTAAAATTCATAAATCGTAAAATTCATTGATCATTAATTAATGTTTGTCATGTTATCCTGTTTGTCGTCTGTCGTGTTTGATTTAGCAAATGCCATTTCCTCGATTGAGTTTATTTCATGTGTATCTTCAAATAAACAAACTAATTCTCTCAACGCTTCAATTTTTCCATCATCACTAGTAACACCAGTGATTATTGTTTTTAATTAACTACTCTCTTGTAATTAATTGTTACTCAATGTAAGCTTAATTCATGTGAAGTTAAGATATTTTGCCACCAAGTGGAGATACTTAATCGCAGAATTAATAATAAATTAATCTAAAATCCAAAAAACACATTTGTTGCGATCTCCAGTAAAAAAAATGGCAATGTATTGTCCTGCATTTAACCCTGGGATATTGTAAAACCAAGACGATCCAAGCTTCTCGAGCAGATCTGCTCGCTCCCAGCAGTTCATTCAAACGCAGATCTCCCCACGACGTGGCGCGCCGGCGGGTCAGAGCAGCTGACGTCACTTCACAAACTAAATTTCCGATGGGAGGCGCATCTTATCGGAACGAGCGACGGGGCTGGCGGGCAGGCGTTTCCGAGCGACCTCCACGGCCCCAGCAGCCGCGCGCAGAGGGCCAAACGCTGAAATGCAGTGGTCACAAAAGTATTCCTGCATCGACTGAAAATGTTTAATTATCCTAACAGCTCACATTTACTTCCGTGTCTTCGGTTTTACTATGCCCTTCGAAGACTGAAGGTGTGTCGGAGGTGTGTAGAATTGTGGGGAAAACAGGGCAGAGTTTTTCGCGAAACGGGTGGGTAAAGTACAATATAGATAATTATGTTATGTTGCAAGAGTTGGTTTCTTCGAATATTACTACAAATCATGAAAGTCGAGAAATGGAACATTTTAGAAACAGAAGAAGCGTCAAAGTATCAATTTGTGCATAGTACTTCTTTCTTTACGTTGTCCTTTGATTTGGGAAGAGTAACGGAATCACCAAACAGCATTCATACAATATGTATCATTATATTTCAGAGAAAGATAGTAATGACACAGCATTTATATCCAATTTATTTACAAGAATTCGCTCAACTTTCTTTTGCTAAAGAATATAACAAGTAGAAAGCGCTGAGAAATGCGTCTCACTAATTCGAAAATTCACAAACGAAACCAGCGAAACTACATCATATTCAAAGTGTGTACAACGGGAACAAGAAATTCTCACCGGAATTATCCTGTTCTTGCCGAAGTCTACAAAGTTTGAAGAGGTGGCAAAAGATTTTGTTTGAATACATCTGCTTTTTTAGAGGAAGATTCCGCTATGTTGCACATTTTTAGTGAAATTAATTTTCAATTCGTAATAAAATAGCTGCGTCTTTGTTGTTGTGATTTCTCTCTCCCTTCCTCGCTACCCCGAGACCAAAAGGTTGACCAAAGGGCTAATTGGGACAAACGTAAATTGAGTCAATCTTTGTAAAGCTAATTAAAGATCAAAAATAATAATTGTTAGATTTTGTTGGAATTATACGTCGTGCCGCAGTCTAATGAATGTCACTTTGTATAATTCGAGATGTACGATGATACAAAACATCTTCGACCTCTCAGAATTGATAAAAGACATGGGCGTCCGTGGCAGGGAGGCGGGAGGTACACCACCCAACATTTTAAATGATGCATCCTGCAGTTTATTTTAATTTGGCATTTTGAGTGAATACCCTTTTAAGTAAAACATTGTAACGATATTCATTCGCTACATAACTCTTGAGTGGCACGATAACTTGGTGTACACGATGTTCTGCTGACCTCCGTTAGCATAGGAGTAAGAAAATGCTGGGAAAGGAATATTACGAAACTATTTCGAGCTGCAGGAGGAGAGGCTACCCCGGTGTGCCTTCATTTTATATCAAAGTCGTGTGCACAAGTATGTGTGTGCAAAGAGGGCCGTGGACTCCGTGAAAATTTCGAAAGACCACGGTAATAGAACATTTTGCATCGATGCCCAAGAAATAAAACATTTTATTTCCGTATATTTAATAAATTCATGATTTTCCCCCTTTTTAAGCTGTCTGTTCGGGAAATTGATACATGACATTGGAGAAGAGGCTTTCCAAACCATCTGGCAATCCTAATGTGGTTCACACAAATTAATAGTATTTATTATTTGTACCATTCGATTTTTAATTGCATTCTCATTGTATTATGTTTTATTTATTTACTAGTGAAATATGCCTTATTTAAATATAACGTTCAATGGACAAGCAGTTGGCCCGCTCTCTTGGTTTGGGCTGCGCACGTTTGTGTATCTCAAGATGAGAACAAATAAGCGCAGCGCTTGCTACCACTAATTACTCTAAACGCTTCCGCCGCTGCCTACGCTTTTGTGGCTGACCTTTCCCAAGTTTATTATCAGAAAACATTAATGAATTCATGAACAGCTGCGACATAAGTTGTAGTTTTTAATCCACCGCGCCCACCTTGTTAACTTCCTTACATCAGTTATACAATTGTGTCACTCATATTGAAATTAGCGTAAATACTTGGTTTTAAATCACTGCCATTGATGCTCTCACCAGCTGAGTTAAATTAGGGCGTGAACTGCAGTCACTGCAAAGTCTCTGAGCTGGCTTCTAGTCCCAAGGGTGGCGAATTTTCAACATTAGCTAGCTAGATGGTAGGTTGAATGCTGCCCGTCTAGACGGGAAATCTTATGGCCGGCTGCTAGGCCTAAGTTCCCTGTGGTTTCTCCGATACCAGGCGAATGCCGGGACCTTATCAAACGGTCCAAGGACCGCGCGTCGTCTTTCCTTCTTCTTCCTCGACCCCTTCTCTCCCTTTACACAAACACTTACTATCCACACGATCCACGGGAAACTAGTCGGGGTGATAGAGGTTGTGCCGGCTGCAGCGGCACCCTGTTGGTGGACGCACGAGGGGGATCCCCACACGCCGGTGCCTAGGTCGGAGCCGGAGGTCACATTCTGGTGTGTGTTTTTATTATCATTATCAATTATTATTATTATTATTATTATTATTATTATTATTATTATTATTATTATTATTATTATTGGTGTATTGGACATTACTGTCCATGTGAGCGATTTTTCCAGGATCAGCTTTTCACCGGTATTCCTCATTCCGACAACGTTCTTACGCCTTGAAGGGTGAATTATGAGATGATAGGATGATAATGAGGGGTGAAGGAACAATCACGAATACGATCATGTCTACGCAGGTCTCGAACGTGCAGCCTCGTCGGCGTAGACGTCTGCGCCACGGGGAACTATTACTATTATTACTATTATTATTATTATTATTATTATTATTATTATTATTATTTACAATCTCTCATATTTGAGAACAACATTGTGGTTGGGGAGAATATCGTCACCTTCCTAGCTATAAGGGTCCTTTCACGGGACTAACGGCCAAAGTTGATTCTCCCGGAAATACGAATTAACGAAGTGATGCTCTCTCCGTAAATTGTACATGCCATCGATGCCGTCGGCCAAAGCAGTCGATTTGTGCCCGTGCGCACCGCGGGTGTGGGCCACCGCGGCGCGGGGCGGGACGGGGGACGGCGGCCGTGGCGGGGCGGCGGCGCTGGCAACCGTCGTGTCCACGCATTCCTCCACCGCCGCGGATTCCTTCGCCGCCCCCCCCCCCCCCCCCCGGCCCCCACCGCCGCCGCGTGACTCAACTGTTACTCAGCGCGTATGTGACGCGCGTAGCCAAGGCCTCCCGCCCTCCCCTGCCCGCCTCCCGCCAAGCCACGCACCTCTCCCGTGGACGAGGTCGCGCGCGGACGCTCTGGGGGCCCTGGACTCGCAGGGGGCAGAGAGGAGCCCCTCCCCCCGTCTTGAGACGGGCCGGCGGGCGACGGGAGGGCGCGCTTCGGGGGTGACTAATCTTCCGGGCTGCGGCCGCGGGCGTGGAGCTGGCCGTCCGTCTGCTCGCTCGCTCCCCATTCACTGGACACATTCACTGGGCGCATTCACTGGGCGCGCGGGTGGATCTACAGAAGTGTTACCAGGCAGCTGCTCCTTCGCGCGGCACCTGCACGAATCTCCCTTCGATGCTTCCAAGAGATTCTATAGTAATCAACTAAAGCGAATATTTGCTTCGGAGGCCTATTATCTTGACTTCCTATTTCTGATTAGCTCAAGAAAGGTCACAGCCATTTTTAAACACTTAGTCGTTGAACGTAGTATATTCTTCGAAAATCTAACAATTGTTCCATTTATTATAAAGATCAAAAATCGCATTTATTTTTATTTTATAGTATTAGTCTGTTATATTTGAGAGTTTTCTTTTAGATGTTTTTTCTTAAATTATTACTTCTCTTTTCTTTCAGCTACAATTAATATAAAACTTGCTTTTATGTTATATACAACAGTCAGTAAATTTTCAGAAAATGAAAGTGTGTTAATATTATACTGTACGAGAAAATGGTAATGAAATTGAGTTGATAAGACGCTGATGCAGTTTACCGTGCGACTAACCATTTTGTAATTGAATTTACGAGATTTGTTCTCGAATTCACGGTAGACATTTTAGAAAATATAACGTAAAGTTAGAAAGAAGCGGTCTTCATCTCTTACAAACGCTGGAAAGAAAATGATATTACTAAACACACAGTACAGTATTTCACTGAGGAAAGAAGACCCTTGGAATTGACTGTCAGCTGGAGAAATGAACGTCAGAAGCGACCTACATGCACATATTTCTGCGTTGAGGTCATTCGTATCTCCGAAAATCTGATTTCGAACGAAATGCCTTCGAATGGGGTTCAGGAAAGGACGCAGAGAAACGCTCACTTCGAAGGATGGCTTTGACCCCGTTACAGAACTGTACATCAGCTAGAACAGCGAGGTAATAATGAAATCTCCAATCAGTTTAAATTAAACGCCTCTGGATGGATTTATACGAATTGAATCACCTTTTATGCTTCCTTAATAATACATTTATGCATATTGACTATTATTTTAAGGTATTTCTATGTTCAAGTTTATTTATTTTTCACGGAGTCACTGAATGTTCTTTTAATGTACATATCAATACATCGCGAACAATAACTTTAGATTAGTTATGCGGATGGTGTTTAGACGTAAGATCAGGCCTTGAGCCTCGCATTTCAAAATAGGCAATTCATTATTATTATTATTATTATTATTATTATTATTATTATTATTATTATTATTATTATTATTATTATTAATTATTAAGAAAATGTAGACTGATAAAAATAAGCTCTTTATTAATTCATGTTTTCTTGGTTCTTGATATCTAAAAATCTGTTTACAGTAAAAAGGTTTTCCGTTCGTCTGTCCGTTCGTCCGTTCCTTTGCAAACAACGCTGGCGGCTAAACGATAGGCAGGATTTTTTTTAAATATATATTGCTTTTCGCAGATTTATGCAAAAGTTACAAATAATTCGAAAACGTAGGTGTTGTAGTACTACTACTAGATTTTGTTCATTTATAGGCAACATGAACAACAATGGCATTATATACCTCCGTGTGATACAATTTAAATATTTGAATGTAAAAATTTAAATAAAATGACTTTTTATTTTCTGGCCTTACGAAAGAACTCCTTAAGAAGAGAATGTTGTGTAATTGTGCGCCGGAACACGGCGATTTTTTCTTCTTCTGATGTTCATTTAATAGTTTCTAATTGTTTCAATATTCTCCATTAGTAACGGCAAGGTTGAAGTAGAAAATACTCAAAACCACAAACCACACACTTCTCCCCTTCTAGCCCATTGTTTATCAATTGATCAACTAGTTATGTGTAAATGAAGATCATTATGATTATTAATTTTTAGGATACCGGTGCTGTACTCAAAGTACGAGTACTTTACTAGATTAGATGAAAGTGCATTTATAAAAATGGAATAATTCCAATTCTCATTAAAATTTGTTAAATTTTGAAAATTGCACAGTTCAAATTGAATCAGTCCTAAACCTCCAATTCTTAAACATACCATACGTTGTATACGTTACGTACGGTCGTATACCAATACGTCGAAAGCCTCCTCTCTTAATAAATCTAAGTTAAATTTTCCCCCCTCCAGTTACCCTGGAGAGGCGGGATTTTATTTATCATAAGGGGTACAGTAGGCTGCAGCTGGTTAGGCCTTTGCAGCGGGAAAGATGGCCTATCTTAAATATACTAATTAAAATAAAATATACTAATTAAAATATAAAACTAATTTAAAATATTTTTTGGACTCTGTTTAGTTAAACAACAATGTTTAAGTTGGTTCATTGGAAAGTTCTTTATAATGTTCTTTGTATCTTCTTTTTCGTTTATTTTGATACATACTCTCATTCGTTCTTGAGGTGTATTTACAAACACTAAAGCTAAGTTACACAAAGATTAAAAAGTGTGAAACAAATATTACTTACAATATTTCATCGTTTCATCCTGCAATACTAAAGCCAGTTTTTCTCATTATAATTTATTCCTAAAATTCCTAGATTTGTAAATGTCATGTATTTTAACAAAATATGAGAAGAGTAGTAGACAAGTGAGAATACGAAGAGGAAAATGCCTTCCATTTCCACACTACAGTCTTATTTTTATTTTATTTTTTTAAAATCACACCTGTTTTGTGAACTATTTATACGAATTTTTCTCAGGTCAAACATACCATTTTACAAATATATTTAGATTTAGATTTATTTAGTTAACAAACATTAAAAACTGTATGTGATATATGGGGGAGAAGATCATCTGCGCTCGTTTTCTTGAGTTCCAGAATTCCTTCCCGTCATTTTAACTATAAATAGTTGAAATATGAGTAAAGTTAATAAATAAATAAATAAATAAATAAATAAATAAATAAATAAATAAATAAATAAATAAATAAATAAATAAATAAATAAATAAATAAATAAATAAATAAATAAATAAATAAATAAATAAATAAATAAATAAATAAATAAATAAATAAATAAATAAATAAATAAATAAATAAATAAATAAATAAAAATTTTAAATATGGCGAGATTAGCAATATTTGAATAAACTAGACATTTTCGTTCCGGAGGTATAGAAAATTTATTTGCAACGGTAAACGAATTTCAGTGTCACTCTAAAACGACGCTTTTGAGCGGTGTCGGCGGGTGGCTGCCTCGCGGTGCGCTGGAGCCCGGGGCAGTCGCCGCCGCGGCCGCGCGCCACCCGGGGCCCCGTGATGACCGGCGACGATAAACTTTACGGAGCCTCCGGCGCCGCATAAACCCACTGCCGCCCCGGGCCCCAGGCGCGGCGGGCCGCGCGCGCCGTAAAGAATTCAATGGCGGTGCGAACGAATCAGTGCGGCCCTCCCGGCACGCGCACGGCCTCCGTCAGGCTCTTTGGACGCGAGCCCAAGCGAGGGAGGGCCACGGCTTGGTCGCTTTCGGTCCAGCCACTCGCGATCGAAGTAGGTCTTTTGGGGGGAAGACATTCTAAATAAATAATACGCACTAGAGTAAGTAATGTAATCATGAAGAATTTTACTTCTCTATCGATTTAGGCTGCAATGTCTTTCAATTTTTTAATATACTATTTCATCCTGGAGCGTTGAAGTCTCTGGAAAACTCGTTGGGATTAATGAATGAATAGGTGTTTAAATTAATGAGAAAATGAAGTTACAGTTGGTAGTGCTACGGCGGAAGGTTGTGTAATTGCAGAATACCACCAGAACCAAAACAACTTTAGCTAGATATTTTGCATGAATTAATTGGAATTCGAGTCAGTACCGCATGAATGGAATTCAGCAATCTAACCAATTTTCCACGGTCCCCACTTTATTACGTTGACAGCTGAACGAATTGCACAAAAGCGCCGGGACGTATCCAGAGGGATACTTTATCGAGAGGGGAAGAAGCATTTTCGGAATAGTCATATTGATGTGTCTAATCATTAACCCAACTTCATTTGAATGCAGACTATTTTATTTAATTTTATTAAGTCTTTAATATGTAATGTGTTCATCAGAAACCGTGACAATTTCTGGAAAATCTAAACTCTTCCATGTCTTAATCCCCTCCTCCCGAAGCAACAACACCCGAGCGACGAAAGCGGGGTTGGGAGCGTCTCGGCCTTCTCTTTATCGCCGACGCGCCCAAGGGGAGCCACCAGCCCTGAGTGCCGCGTCGCAGCCGAACGCAATTGCTTTACGGCGCGGCCGCTGAGAGCTGTGTCGACCGGTTAGGGGGATGGGGGGAGATCGTCAAGGGCCCTCCAGAGCGGAAGTGGCCCTCGCGATGGCCGCGCCCCGCCCGCGGAAACACTTGCTGTTCGTTTTGTCGTCGTCGCTTTGGAGAGGGCGCGGAAAAAAATGTTGGGACGTGTTTCATCCCAGTTTGCTTGAGCGCTTAGCCGGATTCATGAATATACTTACACACGTTGGGTATTTAAAGTGAAACTTGACTTGCACTTCTCCCACGTAGTAAAACAAACAAACAAAGTTTTAATGTTTTTGACGTTAAATAAATTAAATAATAATAAATTTACTAACTGACATCAGTTTCCAAAGAAGAGTAATTAGAATACAAGTATTTTTATAATACTAGTTGCCAACTATTAACAACTACATTCAGATTCTTATTAAGTTTTATTTGAGCCCAAGTGTTCTATTAATCCTTGACCTCTTATTAGCTATTATTATCAACATCAGTCTGTCACCTTTCACTGGATGAATGCGCGAAGTTAAAGGAAAATTATACTTTATTAGAATTTTTACAAAGTGCCCGATATTCTTATCGTAACATATTGAAATACTTGACAATATATTCCAATTTCGTTTCGCAGTAAGATGTCTTACGATACTTACCTATTTAGTATCTTCGTTGAGGTACTCTGGATTCTCGCATTATCTGAAGTGCATTTTCGTTTCTCTGACATTTTGCAAATAAAATATTTACTTTGAAACTGACTATTAGTGCGTGCCAGTGGACTCAAAGAACCTAGATCGAAGTTCTTAACATTTGAAAATATCAAGCTTTATTCCATTATTTAAAGAAAGTAATTAATAAAATTCAACAAAGAATACGATATATTTTGTGTAATAAATATTAATCTCATACACTATTTAATATTGAAATAAGTATGAAATAATTCAGAATGAAGGTGAATTGTAAGTGATGCGTAAGAGCACATGATATAATGTAGCACCACAGGAAGAGAAAACAAATGAAAAGCCGGATGTTTACAATTGTTACGTACTGTATATATTAAAAATATTCATTGTGGAGTGATGAAATGTTTAAATAATTTCTTGCAATAACTTATTTGTAACATCTGCTGAAAAAAAATAGGGAAGGCCAAATGTTTTCTCCCAGGACAAAGAACTGGTTTCTGAAGGGAAGCCTAATTTCTTGACCACTATACTGTTTTAGATTAAAGTTTGTGGATTTTATTTATTTCTTTACGTTCGAAATTTTCTCAATATCGTTAACGCAATTGAAATCCATGTTTTCTCAGTTCACAGACAACATTACACCATGAAAACTTTTCTTTTGCAGATAATTTTTTTCATTCACAAATATTCGTTATATGATCCTAGGGATATGATCCTATGATTCATCCAGCTCTCACGAAACTTGAATTACCTACAGAACATCTTAAAGGAATATCTCAAGCCCGATACAGGAAACTTTTCGAGGCAACAAATCTTTGGGTGTTTTCACTTATTCAATGAGATTTACGAAGTATTTCTCCAAGTTAAATGATAACCCGATGTGAAAGAGAAAACATAAATTTACTGCGTTACTTAAACGTGACTCGGATGATGATTTGATTCTTAATTAGAGACTGCTGGAGCATGCAGCATAATGAATCCTGACATAATTTGTGATAATTTTAGTGAAGGTCATTACGATAAAGTGTATTTCTCATTCGGTAACTTAGTTCCCATTCTCAAGTATAGAATGGTTTAGTATGAAGAATAGATGTCTTTCCAAATCCAATAATCCCTATGGAGATTTCAATGTCGATTGATATTTCAGTGTTATCATTATATATTTCTGGTTTGTAATTAAGTAATCTCATGTTGCACTTTATGTTGCAAATTGTACGTTTACACAATACGAAGGTTCATATTTGCAATATTAGTATTTCATAAGACTCGGTGAGAAAGCAATCACGAAAAACTGTGATATAACATAAATTTTACGCTGGTCCAGGTTATCCAACATTTTCCATTAAGAAAATAAAACCGACATTGCGTGTAGACTACCTAGGTTCTATTTGTGAACCAATTGTTCAAAAAACGCTGCTGCTACGTCAGTCCAAGCAAAACTATTATTTCAGTATAAGTCTAATGATGTCAGAACGTCAATATTACCATACACTTCAACCTTCACGGATCACTTCCCCATTAAGGAAATGGAACCGGGAATGTGGAAGTGGGAGGAGCGACGGCAAAATATTTGCGTGTGCGCCGTGCACGCCAGCTGCAGTGCCTCCCGCTGTGGAGGGGCTATTCTGGGGGCGTCGGCGTCGGCGTCGGCGGCGTCGCGACGCTGAACGGCCGTTCGCGTGCCGCGCTCGCCGCCGCCGCCGTCGGCGCCTCTCGGTCGTGACCTTCCGCACGACGCGGTCAAGGACGCCCAGGAAAAGCCTCGCCCTCGCCCTCGCCCTCGCCCTCGCCCTCGCCCTCGCCCTCGCCCTCGCCGCCGCCCTCGCCCTCGCCCTGGCACTCGCTGCCGCCCTCGCCCTCGCCCTCGCCCTCGCCCTCGCCCTCGCCCTCGCCCTCGCCCTCGTCCTCGCCCCCGCCCTCGCCGCCGCTCTCGCCCTCGCCGCCGCCCTCGCCCTCGCCGTTGCCCTCGCCCGCCCCGAGATTCGAATCTCGGGCCGCTCGCTCGGTGCCGCGCACCTGTGAGGAGACTCTCGCCTCACCGCCTCTTACTGCCCATGATGAGTATGTAGGAAAGACAGCTGAATTTTATGGAAATTGTGGACAGTCCTTATTAATTTTGGATTCTTAAAACACATCTATTAGAAATGAAAAAAAAATGGCTTAAGTAAGTTTCCATTTCAGAACAAAATTACACAATAGATAATAATTATATATTTTTCGCCGAATTTATGACGACAGTTATCGTCAACAATGTCCGTTCACCGTTGTCTAAAAGAAGACAATGGTGATGGCTACAAGTAAGAAAACTCAAACGTCTCTCATTGCTTCCCGACAAATGCGATAATAAGATTTAATAAGTGGAACGTTTTATTGAGTTTGAAGAATAATAATCAACTGGTAGGTGAGAAAACGACGTAGGAAACGATCTAAGACTGGTAAATGAAGGGGAAAGAGAAAACGTCGCTCTTCATCGGTGAAGGAAAGCAATGATTGGTTTGAAGGTTTAAGACGGAATAAGGACGTTGATCATAAATTAATAGCAGATGGAAGATCGCTGTTTTTGGCAGTCGAATGAAACGTTAATGCACCTTGAATGTGAATTCTGATCAGTTCACATACACACACACACACAAATCCGGCGTGTGCTTACTTTCATCAGTTTATTAATTCTGGATTTAATGGTTTCTGTTCGTACTATAGGAGTTAACATAAGAGCAGAATCACCATAATTCAGGTCTATCACTTCACTGTTACGTCGTGTGTTTTACATGACACCTCAAGATTTTTTCCCTTCCTCCCACGCATGAAATAACGCTTAGTTTCGATCTCTAATTTCCTCGTGAACCCTGATTATCACTAGACTTGTAAAACTCTGTCTAGACTACTTTTGACAATTTTCGCCAAGAACTACTCAGTATTTCAGGTAGTATAAAACTTTAAATGACTTATAATAATAATAATAATAATAATAATAATAATAATAATAATAATAATAATAATAATAATAATAATAATTAGCCGATCAGATGGCCGAGATCGCTAAGGCAGTAGTGCCGGAGTGGTTTCGGACCAGAAGATCGCGAGTCCCGCCTCGGGCATGGATGTATTTGTGTATGTCTGTATGTGTTGTCCTTTCACCCCCATCATCATCATATCATCATTTCATCTTACATACCCCCAGGGCTAACAACCGTGGGGGATAAAAATCGGTTCCAGCTAAAAATGCTGGTCCCCCCAAAAAATTGTCGCAAGCACCTGCCACCGTGATAATAAATAAAAACTGAGCCACGGTAAATGCAGGATGCTTGCATGCGTGGTCCTAGTCGGCCGATTAACGGAAAAAAATAATAATAATAATACTTAATTAATTGCAGTTATGTTCATAAAAGTGGCAGATAAAATTTAATGCCGCATTTAGTACTTGAATTTTCATGCTTACATGCTTAATAAATTTTGAACACCAACTGGACACATTTCTTTATATATGAATATTCGCATTATAATAACGATTTTTTCTCTTCACGAATTAAAATGAAACATGAGTATGGTAAATTCGGATAAATTATTTTAGGGCAGTTGTTCCGAACAGCAACTTGATTACAGAATGAAAACTTCTTATCAAAGGACAAAAGATGATACAATGAATAATTATGTCAAGGTAGATCATCGACTGTTTCAGCAACAATGATCTAACAAAATGGTAATACACGTGACGTCATAAGAAGAATATATTCAACATGTCGCCAGCAGAGGCTTCGAAACGAATACTTGCTCACCTCGACCTTGATGAAGTACATGGCTGGTTCGTTAACTTATCGATCATCGTACACTCTTTTAATTCCAGTCACTTGCATTTTGACACAGATATGACGCACGTAAGATTGTTTTCCTTTCAAACTTTTTGGCAGGTCATTTGAAAGTCAATGTTATTAAAACAGTTCTAGACACAAGGTACGCATGTATGACTCAAAAGTCTCTCCCCCTCATTAATATATTATTGTTAAGACAGGATCTGTCCAACCGAGAAGATTTTGAATCATTTAGGAATGGTGTGATCGAACAACTTGCATTTACATTTCGAGTATTAGAGAATTAAAAATTTAATTTCACATAATTTTCCGTTATTTCAGGCTAGGTCAACAGCATACACTGCATTTCACAAGGATTACAGAGATTGACTAAAAATGAAACTCCAGACGACAAAAGAACATGAAGCATTGAAAATATTTGTAATATAATAAAAATATAGATATAATAAGTTTTTAAAGCAAAACTTCACCACTATCAACCGCCAAACAGAGGAGTTTGTTCTCAGCAACCCTTAGACCAGAAAAATATTATTCTAAATGTGAATCGACGGTTCCAGGAAACGACAGCGAAAGTTTTCCTTCACTTCCAGTATGTTTTCCACCTGCTTGTCAGCACAACACCCCGACCTACACCGGCAGATCCCTTGCGGACGCCAGAAGCACACCAATCGCCAGGGCGGGGCGTCGCGTCGCGTCGCGTTGCGTCCTTCCGCCCCACCCCGCCCCGCCCCGCCCCGCCCCACCCGCACAGCCGTCGTTAAGATAGCGCGTGATGCGATGCGCGGCGAATTTCAAATCGCGCCCAACCGCCTTCGCCGACCCGCGCCGCGCGCGGGGGCTGAAGTAAGGAACAGAAAATACCAATTACGTCAGGAAACGAGTCCCGCGCGCGCGCGCTGGCGAGCGCACGCGGGCAGCCTGGGCGCTGACGTCAACAACCCGTTTGTCGCGGGCGGCCGGGCGGCCGGGCACTCGCACCTTGGGCGGGAGGACGCCCCTGCCGGTGGACGGGAGGTCGGCCGGGCGCCTGTGGCCGAGGACGCGGCGTGGAGCAGGAGAGTCCGAGCGGTATGGCCGGCGGAAGGAGGGATGTGGGAGAGGCGGGGGAATTCAAGGGGCGGGGTGTGGAGAAACGAGGCAAGAGCGTCGGGGGTGAGTGGGACGGAGCAGTATGGGGTGGTGCGGGAGCGTCGGGCCGGGGTGCGGAGAGACGAGGCAGGAGAGTCGGGTGGGTGGGACGGAGCGATATAGGGCGGGGTGGCGCGAGGTGTGGGAGGGGCGAGAGGCGGGGGATTTGAAGGGGCGGGGCGGAGCAGGGCGAGGTGTGGAGAGACGAAGCAAGAGAGTCGGGGTGAGTGGGACGGAGCAGAATGGGGTGGTGCGTGAGGGGTGCAGAGAGACGAGGCAGAGGAGTCCGATGGGTGAGACGGAGCGATATGGTGCGGCGCGGCGCGGGTTGTGGGAGGAGCGGGATGCGGGAGAAGCGGAGGCGGGGGATTTGAAGGGATGGGATGAGGTACGCGGAGACGCGGCAGGAGAGTCGGGTGGGTGGGTCGGAGCGGTATGGCTAGGAGTGGCGGTGTGCGGGAGGGGCGGAGGATTTGATGGGACGTGGTGGAGCGGGGTAGGGCGCGGATTGACAAGGCAGGAGTGTCGGGGCGGGGTGGGACGGAAATGTATGGGGCAGCGCGGGGCGGGAGCTATGGCAGGGCGGGGCGGGGCGGGGAGGGATGGGGTCGATGGGACGGAAAGGTGTGGGGCAGCGCGGGGTGGCTGTTGTGTCAGGGCGGGAGGGGCGGAGCGGGGCGGGGCGGGGCGGGGCGGGGCGGGGCGGACGGAGCGGGGGCGGGGCCTGGAGGGTCGGACCAGGGCAGTCGGGGCCGATGGGACGGAAAGGTGTGGGGCCGCGCGGGGCGGCTGCTGTGTAGGGCGGGGGTGGGGGAGGGGCGGGGGACTTGGCGCGCGCCCCGCGGTGCGACGTCCGGTTCGCCGCTGACGTCACCCGGGCGATTGGGCCGCGCTGCGTCGCCATCGGAGACGGTTCGGCGGATGGGAGTCAGGCGCTGTTTCGACAAGTGCTGCGCAGCCGACATAAACAGTTTGAAATAAGTTATTAATCACAAATAACACCTGGTTTAAGCACACGGAGATCAAAACATATCCTCAATCACCACAAAATACCACACGTCTCCAATAAATTCAAAACAAAAATAAACGCATTTGTTCAATTAAAACAATACAACGTAGCCTCAGCAAGTTACTCACCAACCAGAATAAATAATATTATTAACAATAAGTAACCCTTTCAGTTTGATTCTGAAAAATTATCAAATAACAGTTATCAATAAAATCAAGTTACGGAAGTCTGTGTATTCACAAGCGCTGAATACATAGATGGCGTTCTAGTAACGATTTAGTTTAGACTGCGTTAAATGTAAGTCAATAAAATATATGAGTGTCAAACTGGCCTACGTAAAATTCAAGAAAGCAATAAAAAAAATCTTCAGGCCCTCGTCGAATTCGATCTTTTAAATTATTTATATTCATTTACAATCAATCCTTCTTGAGGGTCTTTTTAATGTTTTATTCTTCGCTTCAATGACTCACTCTCGCCCATACTTTTTTCCGATTTGCTTGACTTCAGTAACATGTGGTCTGCGGGACACTCTGACCCGTGATTTTCTAAGGGCAACTTTCATCAGAACACTTACAATTGAGCTGTTTTGGTATGTTACATTCAGTGTGCAATTGTGTAAATTCTATAATATATCACATTAATCGGAACTTAAAACATTGAAAACAAGCGTGTTGTGTTAACGATTAATTTCTGTAATTTTTCGTAATTATTCTATTTGGATTCTGAACTTGTGTCATCAGGTGTATATTATAAGCGAGAAATCACATTCAAACATCTACAGCGCTATTAAATAAAAAACTTAATTTCACATATATCCAAAACTGTCTTTGTTTTACTTTATTTCCTTGGCTCGAAACGCGTCCTAGAAAATATTTCGTTTGTTCGCCCAAGACAGACGCCAGTGCAGACGAGCCCTGGGCAAGTAACCAAGAAACGGTCATGAGGGCGGTGACGTTGGTAGGCTGCAAGTTGGAGTAAATTGGGACTTCCTACAATGACAAACGATCGCTCATAATGAGGTGTCAGTGCCGCCTTGAGAAAGTACCTCGCTGCACCGCGCCCTGGACCAAGCGCTACCTCCGTGCGCGAGGTCGCTCCCCTGCGTCCTTCCGGCCGGACGCCCCCCCCCCTCTCCCCCCTCCCCCACCCCATTAGCTGATTTACTACTCGCGTCCGCTAATTCGGCCTCGAAATTGCTTCTTTTCTCGTTCTACGGCTACATTCATCCATCTTCAAGGGCCAATGCCCCTGAAATGGGAAACGCCCATTTCCTCTCAGCAATACTCTAATATTAATTATTATTTCTTTTTCGGGCAATGTCTAAATTACGCGAATTTGCGAATTAGTACTGTAAATGTTTATGTTATTCAAAGTGAGTGGGTCAAGTAGAAACAGCATCAAAACATACTTCTGTCTTTAGCCGGATGAAATTGACATTGAGGCGATGCGGGGACGTTAAGGTAATGGATGAGAAGTAGTTGATATATCGTAAAACAGGTATCAAACTGTTGGTGGGAAGTTTCTTAGACGAGAGAGAGACTGACAAGGTGAGAATTTTCGAGATCATGAATGTCAATCATATACCTCTTTTGACACTTCTTTATGAGTTAGTGATGAGGCCCCGGCCTTCAGTACGTGCGATTTTCAAAAACGGAACATTGAGTCTAAGTAACGCGTTTTTACGACTCAGTTTTATGCCAAAATACTTCTCCCAAACACATAAGACGCATCGCATGGGCAAACACCTTTCTTCCTCTTTTCAATGCTATTATTATCCGGATACCATCCGAAATAATCATATTATCGTCATCCTTTTTTTGTCAAATCGTGTGACTATGAACGAAGTAACAGACTACTTCTCACATTAGCCATACTTCGGATTTTAGCTCAAATATACGTTTTTCATGTTTAGAGGAACTACGACATCAGGAGCCTTTATATCTCTTATTATTTATATTTATTACTTTATTATTATTATTATTATTATTATTATTATTATTATTATTATTATTATTATTAGTGTGTAGGCCATTACTGACCACGCTACACGATTAACGTGTGCAGTTTTTCCAGGATCAGCTTTTCAACTGTATTCCTCAGTACGACAAGGTTGTTACGTCTCTAAGTGTGAATTATGAGATAGTAGGACGAAGATGAGGGGTGAAGGGACAATCACAAATACGACCATGTCTACGCAGGACTAGAACCTGCAGCCTCCTCGGCGCAGACGACGACAATTTTCTATTAATTTTTTGCATACTCCATTTTTAGACAGATTTGGCCATGTTTTTACGGCCGGATGCACTTCCTGACGCCAACCACATGGAACACAAGCACATTGCACATAGACAACGCACACAACCATGTCCGAGGCGGGATTTGAACTCACGATCCTTCGGTCCAAGATCGCCAAGGCACTACTGCCTCCGCCACCCGAATCCGCATCTGTTAACTTAATCTTTTTATTATTATTAACTTATTTTATATAAATAATAAAAATAGTTAATAAATAGAGATGCAACGATCTGCATCACAATAATGAAATTGTTTTACAAGCACATTACTTATGTGATTCGCCTTTCATTTTTCTCAGAAACCGCTCTCACCCCACACGAGGCCACTCCCCGTCATGTCACCCCTTCCTCCTGATCATCTCATCATCAACTCTTCCTCAAATCCTCCCTGACCTCTCTCTTCATCCCATCCTTAACCCATCTCCTGCTTCCTTAATACCCTGCCTCGCCTGACGCAGCCGAGTCGCCGGCAGCTGCAGCAGCTTCATTTCGTGTCGTGCTCCCCCTCGCCCCGGCGCCCGGCGCCCGGCTCCTGGCGCCACGGCGCGGCGCCGCGACGCTCCCCGCCCCTCACCGCCACGCCCCCGCTCCGTCCGCACCCTCGCGACCGGCCATTAATTTCCTCCGAGGGATCCGGAAGTGGATCCTTTATGTATTCCTTGCCAGGCGTACACGAAGCAAAGTGCGTTATAAGATCTGTCCTCACTCTCTTAGGATCTCCGGGAAACTCCGGTGTGTAAGAAGAATGCTAAAACCCAAACTAATCAAGAATTCATACAGAAGGGATTAAGAACTTTTCTTACCACTCAAGGAACAAAATAAGTTAGAAGATATAATTACAAATAATTGTTTTGTAGCACAAATTGATTGACTATTGTACATGAAAAGAATTTGTATATAAATGTGATCTCCAAAGAGGTACTCCTTTTTTTATCTAGGTGAGTACGTGGCGTAAAAACACAAGTTACATATGTGAATCAGCTTAAGGATTAGTGTTTCGTTTATTCACAATCCGTGTTCTTTTGCGTTCAGGAAAAATAAAAGCCTTGTCTGAATAATTTCCACTGCAAATTTTTAATTGTGTACTTTTACAATTTGGCTCTCTATCAAAGAACTCCAAACTTGGGATACCACTATTCAAATAGTCAAGTAATCAGATTTTACGAAATCATTAAATCAAATAAATTACACTAATCAGTTAACGAATTGATTTTACAATTTTGCGAATGTAAGTTAAGAACATCGGAAGCAGCCTATACCTGTAATAAATGGGGGTCCCAGACCGTGTAATAAATGCCTTTTGAGTTCTGTAAGACCTGTTGACTACTCGGAATTTTTGCACACAATCGCCAACGTCAACTCGCTGAAAGGCTCTGGAAACAGCTCTCCAGCAGAAAGCAGGATGCGTACCATTACGCTGAATCCGAACCTTGCTCCTGCCTCCGCTGAAATTCCAGCCGTTGCTTCCTGGGAGGCATCAAAGACCAGGCCCTATAGCAGGCGCCTTATCGGGCACCACCTCCCAGCTATGCTGCTTCTTTAACCTCTTTTCATTTCTTTTCTTAGATGGAGAACTCCAGTATATTATACTTTCCCCCGTAGAGCGCAAAGAAAATTTTATATTTATTAAAAGTAGCATACACAAATATTTTTAGGTTAAATAACAAGAGAAAATCCGTTTTCTGAATGTACGATGATTGAACGGTTCGGTTGTTAAACATGGAAACCCACGTCCAAACGTTAGCGAGATAGAAGCAAGCGAACATTTTTGCTGTTAGGGTTTTAAATGGGGTACATATAGATGACAAAAGCCGGGTGACAACTATGAGCCATAATCTGGACTATTTGAGAATTACATATCGTGAACAGCAGATGGAAGCATACGAAAATGTTTATATCACAAAAACTATAACTTTGTGGATTACCATCTTTTACTCCTGAGTCCTTCAATTGAGAAGCTTGGGATTAGACAATAAGCAATATTAAGGTATTTGCCTTTTTACTGACTCACTACTTGCATAGTGCAGAGAAAGTATTGTAATTGTGCGGTGAAAACGGCGATTTTTCGATAGGAAAACACGTATAGAGAGGCCCTGATACCAAAAGGGTTGATAAATCCTGTTCCTGTGTATAGCAAATTACTTCCTTTAACGGACCACGTATTGTGGATCCTTGACACTGAAAAATTGCTGCAAAAGTTTGTCTCTCCGTGTGTCCGTCTGTCCGCAATTCTAGAACCTAAATCGCTCAGATGATATTCTCCAAAATTGATATTGACTCTGCAAAATGACCGAGCTCGAGTCCTAAGAGTATTTTGATTTTGAAGGCTACTTTACTTGAAGCCTCAATTACATCGTCAAAATTGTCTCAAAAATGTGTCCACTTTTTCGTTAAACTCTCTAAATTTTCGAGAATTGCAAAGATTTTAAATTTTTTCCACATCTTCCTACAACTACAATATTAAAGGTAAAGAGTATTTTCGTAATGAAATATGTTTTTCAAAGATGGCTCTATAAATTAATTTATTACAAGTTTTCTAAAATATGATTATTTTCGCGTAATTTTGCTTTCCATATAGGGAATTTAAAAAAATATTTTATTTCAAAAGCGGCTCCACATTTTTCTTAATTTTTTCTCGAAGTACGGTTATAGAAATTGCGTAGTAATAGTAGTGTGAAACAATACAAAAGTAATGTTTGCAGTGTCTTTAAATACAGTAAATTTCCTTTTTGAGCTTGCAATTCTCTCTCATGAAAATGTAACAAAAAAGGACCTGCCATTTTCTTATCCCAAGCGCCTTAATTAATTTTCCTAACTCTGAAACATCCTAGCATATACATGCTCGCGAATGTATATAACGCATATTCGCTTTAATAAAGTCGAGCACCTGATTTGTACATCGCCGTCCTTTCTCGTTCCCCCAACATTCAGAAACGTTTCT
Organism: Gryllus longicercus; assembly: GCA_038098605.1. NCBI lineage: Eukaryota > Metazoa > Arthropoda > Insecta > Orthoptera > Gryllidae > Gryllus > Gryllus longicercus. The sequence goes on along the minus strand of JAZDUA010000406.1, from coordinate 541,583 downwards.
TGTCGGAATGAAGAACGTGTTCATCAAAGTGCTCTTATAAACGTTAGCTTGCTTTTTGAAATTACATTTGATCCTCAAGGACAATTTATTGATTAGTCATCAGGAATGTTAGGCGAGCTGTCGAATAATGAATTGGAGCGGAGAAAGATGAGAAATGCTATTACTTCCTAACGAAAGTGCGTCATTCGACCGACAGAATATCCAGCGCTCATCTTTCAAGGCTTTGGAATGCAGGGCAGATCGAATTGCGCGAAGGCGTTCTTGCAACATCATTTTCCTTGTGAACAATTTTCACTTTTGTAAAACAAAGAATATGAATATGAATATTCAGAAGAACAAAACACTTACAGAACATCTATAATATTTCTTGGGCCAATTTAAACATTGTTGTAGAAATCAATAACGTTCTATATTGTCTTGTACCCGTAGTCATACATAAGTATCGTGCTATTTAAACTTCACATTTGGCCGTAAGACACCAGCTTTTTTTATCTAAAGGGAAAGGGTTCAGTTGCTACCTATGAGGTTTCAACGAGTTTGTAAATTACTTTATTACGTGATGGCATTTTGCTTTCTCTAAAACACTCGCAAAGACCTTAAACAATTCAATATTCAGTATTTTCAAATAAGATAGATCGGGCAAGAAAGCTGGGACTGATCGGGAAAGAAAACTAATGTTCACGCTAAGAGAAACTATCTTTTTTTTTTAATGAAGTGGCAGTTTCAAAAATATTTGAAAAATTGACTTAACTCGATTGAACCATTTTCTAACCTCAACGAGCGTCATAATATCCGCTCAGTTTGGTTTCAAAACGAATCGCTCCATCAACTCCTTCGATTAACCGAAGCAATCGCTCAAGGTTTTCACGCTACGAAGCGCACAGTAACAGTGTTTCTAGATTTACGCCAGGCTTGTGATAGGGTCTGGCACTTTGGGCTCGTAAACAAAATGCCTCGACTGGGAATCCCCGAATACATACTAAAAATTATTCAAAGTTTCATATCTAACAGAACATTTATTGTTAAAATCAACAACTCTACTTAAGAATATTACCCAAAAGGTGCAGGAGTTCCACAAGGATTAGAACCCATGAAAAATTGTATTGTCGAACAAGAAGAAATACATTTAAAAAATGAAGTAGCGATCACGTCTGAAGTTCATGTATTGGCTCATCCATTCCACTAAACGCTCCGCGGAAATAATTAATAAATACACAAATAATGCACACGAACATAAACAAAATTTATTTCCTTTATTTTAATATTAGAAGTTAATTGTGACAATACGCGATAGAATAGAACCTGCAAATTGCCGACGAATTCTGGATGGGTACTAACACAACTTGTTTAAATTGCTCTACACTTAATTACGAACCACACTGAAAAGCGACGTCTAGGCCACTTTTCAGTGGACCAAACTGAAAGAAACTGTTTAGAAAGCTAGCAAGAAATGTTTACATGCCATTCCGTCGCTTTTGCGGTTGAGTAAGTTCGTTTATTGCCCCATCACTGGCGTTGTTTTCTTAACGGCGCGACGCCGGCCTGTAACTCGAAGGGGGCGAGGCGTTCTGCAAGTGTAACAACGCTGCGTTGCGAGAACGCGCGGGTTACGGCGGCAAAGCCCCTCGCGCCCTCGTACTCGCTGCTCCGCCTTTGCGCCTCTGGGAAAACTCTTCTCAATCGAATGGCAGCCACATGAAACAATAATTGTGCGATGGTTTCGCCTGTACCCCCCGAGGCGATCTACAAGTCCGGCGTTTTTTATTAGAGTTAATAATAAATTTAATTGTTATTAGTAATAAACAAGAGAAATCATGCACCTAAACTCATGTTTAAAATGGTACGATCTTATTTTCTGTCTTCAATATTAATACACACTTCGGGCACAAAATATTTTTTCAATCCAATTTATTTAAACTGTATCATGAGCCTCTTAAGTTTTATACGAATAGGTTGCTAATAGGACGATGCGTTGTAAATGTAGAAATATTGGTTACGAATACAATTTTGAGGGTCAGCTCTTAAAAATATTCTATTCTGAACAAACAAAGGAATGCAATTGCATTAGCGCAGCTGTCGCTTTGTAATCTGTAAAATTGTATTATAAGAATGACGTTTAAATGCGAAAGAGTCTGGAATTTAGCGACCATTATTATCGAAACATCAATTACCAAAAAATTAAGTAACTTTTTAGTCCTTAGTTTATGAACAGTTAGACGTAGTTAGTCATTTACATTCTTCATTGATCATCAAAGTCTGGAGTATGTGAGAAAAGGTAATTTTAATTGTTTTCGATCATTCTCTTATAGTTTGAAAAATTGCAATTTAATTTAGATAGTTTTCAAAAGAGCAAAAAGTGAAAATTTTAAGATTTTATTCGTGAAACTTCGCGTTGTCATATTATTTTCTTACGTTGCGGAATGAATTCCTCGCTGCATCAATGATGGGTTAGTTTCATTGTATTATTGTTCCTGCTCTCACTACACCGATTACTCGTAATATTACGGGAGCATTGAAATTCTTGTTCAGAATTGTGGCTTCATTCAACCGAGAACTGAAAGAACTATTTTTCATGGCCCTTTTGGAAATCGTGAATAAAATATTTTAAAACCTGATTTTCAATTTGAGTTCGAGAGGAGTTGTGACTAACACTACTTCAAGTAAGAGATGCTTTTTAATTCGGGCGCGTCAACTACTTAGGTCATTGGTACCGTAAGTGTAGTGTTTGTTTATCCCGAGAGGTGGTGATTTTCCTCCTCTGATGAAAATGAAACGTTTACCCGGCACCGACCTAAACGTGGCCTGTTTTTTTACCTCGAGGTATTTCCCCAGAGGAGCATCGCTCCAGCCGGAACAAGCTCTATGCTTGCGACTGGCTTCTCGATAGGTGCGGTTGTGGAGAGAATGTAAGGTGTGTGTGTGTGTGTGTGTGTGTGTGTGTGTGTGTGTGTGTGTGTGTGTAAGAGGAGAAGAGGGGACACGCAAGGAAAGATTGCACGCAGTCCGTGTCTCGTGTGTTAGGGTACTGGCTTTCGACATTCACCAATTGTTAACTGAAGAAACCGCACCAAACTATTCCTATCAGAGAAGCCCAGCGCTATAATTTTCCACGGGGCTGTGATTTAATTCAACTCCGTTATGAAGCCAGTGTCGAAAATCGGCCTCCGCAGAGCCTAGAACCTCCCGCAACGGGCAACGATGTTGCAGAGCCACAGCTACCACAGCTGGCAACTCCTTCGACCGCGAGAGACCCCCGGACTGCTTCGGCCGCCACGCGTCGCCGCGCCTCGCAGAGCCGGCAAACAACCCCTGGCTGCAGCGCGCGCAAATTAGACGGGTTCATTAAAGCCACTCGTGGGAGCCTCACTCAGGGGAGCGCGCGCAATCGAGTTATCGAAGAGGAAGAGAGATTATCTCGCAACCGGCGACCTTCCTTCCTTCCTCCCGGGAAAGGAAGAGGCGAAGGAACGCGTTGCGGGGTCGTTCCTATTAGAGAGATCTGCGAGCGGCGGCGGCGGCGGCGGCCGCGAGTCAAGGTGGTCGCGGAAGCCGCATTTTTGCCGCTTTTGGAGCCGCCGCGCCGCGCCGCGCCGCGTTCTTGCAGCGGTGGGCCTTGGGAGCGACGTTTTGGGCGCGGGCGGAGGGCAAAGGGCGGCCTCCGCTCCGGGGAAGGGCATCGCTCAAGGTGACCCGACGTCCTGGACTTGCCGTGACTTTTTTTTTACTTGTCCCGTATATTTTTTAAAGGAAAACGGGACGCCGAAATGTTTCGTTTTTGTCACAACAATTAATCGGCAGAAAGTGCCGTCAACAACTTAATATTTATCATAATGTATTGCCCCTAGGTTTGCATTAGTTTATAAAAAAAAAGTAGGCGCGCGTAGATCATAGGCTCACGTAACATGGGTGTTTCACAGACTACTGCAATCGACAAGGGATAGATTCAGTGGTGATTCTAGCAAGGGAAGATGAGCTATCGCCTCATTTGAGCATATATATGCTTTATCGCTATCGTTATCTTTACCGAGTTAAGCAATGTTCCGAACCTTCTGCTTCTGTGAGTTTCTGTGAAGCCCCAGCAGTCTTAGCTGAGGAATACGGGCCAACTTTATATTGTTATATATATATATATATATATATATATATATATATATATATATATATATATGTGTGTGTATGTGTGTGTGTGTGTGTGTGTGTGTGTGTGTGACCTGATTTGTCCTGCTTTTTAGTCAAGAACAAGTCACAATGTCCGGTTTGTTTGGTTTGTAATATTTGGTGAAGGTGGCCGTTCGTGGGAATGTAAAAGGGAATTAGGTGTGTCAAGAAATGGTCGCATGCTCTGCGAAGGCGTAGTTTTTTTGGGGGGGGGTGGAGGGTGGACGAGGAATATCATAATGCTGAAATGTTGGCTGCAGGACGTACGAACATAATCAGGAATGAGAATTTTATGGTGAACTTTTCGCAGCTTTTGGGCATTTGACCTTAGACTCTTCTCGGGTCTTTGTCCCTGAAGCACATTAGACACCAATGCCAGTTAACGGTTCAATTATCTTTATACACTGTGCCGTGAGCACGATTTGATAGGCTCTAAACAATGCGACTATGACGAAATCGAATACAAAATACCTACTTATAAAGTTGATTCCAATTAATATACCGTTTCCTAATCATGTTACATCCTTAAATGCGTCCTTTCCGAGACTGCAAGGATTTGAACAAATCTCGATTTGCGATCAGCGGGAAGGCGGTTTAAGTTTCAAAAACGGACGCTCCGGATTGGATAATCGCGTCCCAGCTGATCACCTGTCAAATCGAGGAATTTGTTTTAATCGGAAGACAGAAGAAGAGAATTCAGCCGGTCCGGATGAGCGAGATCGCTAAGGCAGTAGTGCCGTAGCGATCTCGGACCGAAGGATCGCGGGTTCGTGTCCCACCTCGAGCATGGTTGTGTTGTGTTCGTCCTTTCACCCCTTATCATTATCATCATATCGTGTCATCCTCATAGTTACCATACCGTTACACGCAATAGTGGTCGCTAATTACCTAGTAGTTGATGCGATAAATAAAATTAATATATTTAAATAATAAAATAATAATAAAAAAAGAGAAATCAGTTTCTTCTTCGCGGCTGGGGCCGTCTAGTCTTTGGTGGAACGGGTCGGAGCCCGCGCGTCGGGGGATGCCGTGAAGGAGCGGGAGAAGGCGGGGAAAGGCGGGCTGGGGCGGGGCGAGGCGGGGCGGGGCGGGGCGGGGCGGGGCGGGGCGGGGCGGGGCGGCACCCACATGATTTATAGATCGGCGGCTGCAGCGTCGCGAACGCGAAGGACGTCGATGTTGGCGTCCGCCGCGGCGCCTGCGGCGAGGGCCGCCCCCGCCCCCGCCACCGCCCCTGCTGCCTCCTCGGAGGGAGTCCCTCCGCGTCTGCGCCGCCCTAAGCCTCTCCCCCCCTGCGTACTTCCCCATGGCTCTTCCTTTCCCCGGACCAGAAAGCGCCCCTCGAGATTTGAGGGATTCACTTCATTTAGGAGGAAAGTTTTTGTTTTTTTAAGTATTAAGTAGTATACGCATTTTGATCCGATGTGTCATTTGGCTGATATGGTTCACCGCAGTACGAAAGTACTCATAAGAATGACTCTTGATTTCATTTGATTATTTGTTCTCAGTTGGTCAGGAGTAATACAATGTAGTAATAAATAACAATAACTCACCAAAAAAATGAATTATATGAGATTAATTCTTTATTAATGTGTAGGTGAAACAAAAGTTAGGTTTATGACAAACACCATGATACTTTCAGTAACATTTTCTCATTTCTCGTGCACTGAAACAATACAAGATAGAAATACTGTAATAACTCACCAAGAAATTAAAGTTACGTCCCATTCAGTTACATGAGATTCATTATTAACATACAGATAAATTAACATTTAAAAAGGTTTCTGATAACCACGGGTAATTTTAATAACATTTTCTTTGACCTCTTTAGGCAGTTCTCTCGTGTTTTAGTTTTAGTTCGGACATGTGGAATTTTAAAATATTTATTTTATCTCGTCTTTAACAAAAAAAACATAATGTAGGACAACCACATCTTTTTTTCCTGAGTGCTAATCTCGTGAAATCCTTGGTCACGTAGCATAAGATAAAAGATAATAGTTTCACGATTGAAGATATGACCTTCAGAATACTATCTCTGACTTTAAACGTCTTTGAATTTGAAGATTTCATTTCAGAAGTTACGTTTTTTAATGTTTACGTATTATTTACGTAGTATATCTTAGCTCATTGAACTGTCACGACTTTCACTGAACATATTATCTTCGATAACGTTTATCTCTTTTCCTCATTACCTGGAACTTGGAAATCATTTGTCCTCGTCTTATGTGTGTGTGACGTTTAAGTGCACATTTAATCGCGTTATTATCGGATACAGCTTTAATTCAAGGAAGACTGGTTTGGTGGCATTTCGCGATAATCATGATATAAATTTCATCGTAAAATCCAACCTTGAAGTGATAAGAAACCATTGTTTCAAGCAATCGCTTGACGTAAGTAGCTTAGGGAAATCAAATGTTCATTGCCTTAAATGGGCACGTTTTTCTATCTGCATTGAAGTTCAGGCATGCAAGGTGAAGGTCACTTTCCTGGAAAGTTCGACGATTATCACCATGAATATGAAACAGATATTTCTCGAAATGTTTGTTAAATTTTTGTAGATCCCTAAACAAATGACAGCAAATTTCGAAAGGATAGGAACGTAAAGAAATGGGGGACACTCTCTTCATCCGTTTGTAATAAACTAAAGTAACCCCATCAATATTTATTTAGTACATTTGCTTTCCATTTTATTTTATATATTTTTAATAATTCTGTTTATTTGCAATTTATTTCTTCAGAAATATTAGGCAAATAGTTTAATAACAATATTTACATGAGCGGAAATGTTACTCAACTGCAGCTTTCCTTTATATGGGCGCGAACCTTTTTCGTGTGAATTGAAAGCATTACGAAATGCGCCTACCTAAATCAGGCTCTGACAAATCCACAATTAGTAATTTTCAATATACTAAATATAATATTATGTTCTTGAATTTCATTTTAAAAGCATGGTTCATCTCTACATTTGCGACAAAAGAACTGTTGATTTTATTTATACGCATGAAATATAAACCATTACCTTTCTCCTTCCCATAATAAATACATTGTTCACAGTCCCCGATACTAACATCTAGTCGACCACAAACTGCAGCTTCTCTTGGTAAACAGTTATTTGTAGAATATTTCCATTATTTTTTAAATTTATTTTCTTCTGGATTGAATAATACAAAGATCAGCGTTAAAACACTCTACATTTGTTAAGATTGCTTACATCTATTTATATTTAATTTACAATAAACTTACTACTAATCTTAAAATACAACTTACACTACTGCAAGGGTCGTAGAGGTATCTTTATATGATAACTTTCGTACATTAGGTCGATATCTGAAAATTATTGAGGAATGTATGAAACGGAAATACGTTTTTGATCCGTGTTCTGTGGATTGGGTTTTGGCCGAGTCTTAGTGGGGTTAGATTGGGTATATTTGGAATGTGGAAGAAGTTGGTGGATAAAAAAATAATGTGGTTTGTTATCAATTCTAACTGGAATTCTTTATGAAGTTGTGAATTTGAGATGAACCATGGTGCAATCGTGATGGTGCGGAGGAACTGATTTTGGACTATTTGATGTTTTTTGGTATTCGATTTGGTTGCGCTGATCCATAGTGGGCATGCATATAAAAGTAGTGGTCAAAAGATAGTTTTGTCAATCATGAAAATCAAGGCGGTATTGTACTGTAATTTAGCAGTTCTATTTATTTTTGGTTGTAGTTGGTGTACTTTAATTTTTACTTGTATAACTTTGTCGATGTGCTTTTTCCAAATGAGTCGGGTATGTAAGAAAAGGCCTGGGTATTTTATGGGTTTGTTATGAGGGTGCCATTGTACGGGTTCTCGGTTCAATTGTGAGGGAGGTACACATTTCCACAATGAATAAATAAAGGGAGATCTCAGGAATCTCTGTGACATCTGCCTTTCAGCGTAGTTCGTACGGTAGGTACCCGACATCTCGCAAAGGGCACAGAGCCGCAGCCGCCCGCCGCGGTTCAAAGGGCACACGCGTATCGCGTTGGCCCAAGGGCGGGCGGCGCAGCAAGGGCCCGCCAGCTGCTGCGGGGGGGGGGCGGGGCGTGCTGCGGACGCGCTGACTCAGCGCCCGCCCCGCCCGGCCCCGCCCCGCCCCCCAAGCGGGTCAAGAGCGGCTGCCGCGGCGCCGCGCCGTGCGGCAGGGAAGGCCTGTGCGCAGCGCGGCACCGCCTCATGGCCGGGCAACTGGTGCTGTTGGAGCCGAATTTGGACGATCTCAGTTCGTCTCGCAAGGGCCATCATGTTTTACTTTCCTTCAGATATGATTAAAACGAGAGTTTCATGATGTGTTCGAATTTCATTAGGGACAGTAGAACCATACTAATCCATTTGGCGTTTTGGCATTTTTTGGGCTTTTCACACGGATTCATGGCAGAAACTATGAATGTTCATGCCACAGTCATCCAAGCCCCAAAACCATCATCTTCTGTAGGAACTTCTTAATCTCCCGTTCTCATCAAACATAATCGCGTTTCCCTCGTTTGCTCTAAATAATGAGAATGCCACTTGGATTAGTATGGTTCTCTTGTAGCCCATTATTAATTTACTTATAATTTTATCAGTCTATTCTATAAGAAGAATGAAACTATAAGTACCTACCAAGGAAGTTTTTTAATCCTCATGCTTTGCAGATACATAGTATATTGATACTTTTGCGTAGGTGAGTCACGTGCTATTATATAATAAATAAAAGCATAGGGGGTCATATTTGTACGTGGTCTCGATGCATGATTATTCTTTGGAAGTAACTCTAATAAATGAAAAAAAGTTTGATAATATAGTTTTGAACTTTAACAAAATATGAATTAATTCCTTTTGTTATTTATTATCTTTAATTATCCCAAGTTGATATGTATCGTTTGGTTTCCCTATCTCAATAATGCTAAGTCCATGGTTATTTGTTTCTTGTCGAACAATTTAAAAATACATTAATTTATAAACGTAGAGAACAGAGTTCCAGACTATTATAACATGAAATGACGATAGTTCAATTTAGGTAATTAAAAAAGTAAGAATGAAGAACATAAGAAAATAATTTCCTTCTTCCTGCACCCTTATAAATGATCCTGCACAGTTATAAATGATTCTGCCCACTTTCAAATATACATTTACAAATTGTTGGAGCTGAGCTCATCTCGTTAACGCGCCAAGTCCGCATCATGGCCTCCTAAGGAGTGTGGGCAATACCATTTTGACGGGATGTGATTTAGGTGGCATTGAGCTTTTGGAGCTGAACTATCCCATTCACAGGCGGTTTTGTGCGCCGGGGGCGAGGCGGGGCGGGGAAGGGCGGGGTGGGGTGGGGTGCGTGCGGGGTGACCGGATACGCCCGACGATTGGCATCGCCCCCGCCCACCGCCGCCTCCCCATTCTCAACGCAGAATCTCGCCATCGTCGCTGTTCCGCTGCCTGCTTATTGAGTCGTGGAAGCAAACGGCCGATTTGAATGGGGCTAAATGGCTTCCGAGGATATCGACGGCGCACAAGAAATGTGACACAATGATATCCCAATAATCCCGAAATTTTAGTTAGAAAGTGACGAAATACACCTATTAGAAAAATATCATAACAAGTAAAAATTTAACGCAATATTCACATGATAAATGATATAGAGAGTAAAACACTTCTGTTTCAAGTAAACACAGTATTAAAATCGTTCTGTTGCAAAATTATATTTTTTTCGTGTCACTTTCCTTGTGCACGAACGCTAAGGTCATTATTTTTGCTTTATATTTTTCACTATTGAAAGTGAAAACATGGCACTATGCCAAACTAGATTTTCGAATACTGCTGCCCATACGCTACATTTCGTACGTTTCATCTGTAATTGGAAAGAGGGTGTGTTAAAACGACTATGCCACTTAAAACAGCTTATCATATCGTTTTCTTGCGTTTTTAATATAAGTTAATATGTTTAAAACTTACTTTTCTTCGTTTACTATTGATCAGAATTTCGGAAGCCATGACATAGTTCATAGCTAGCAAAGGAATTACAGAAAGCGGCCAAATTAACGGGATTCTTTCATATTTTTTCTTGCAACAAAAATAAGTAATCGGGCCATACATTATTTCAAAAACGGGCATTTCGGTTAATTGTGAAACGTTCTTTTAAACGAAACTGATGAGGTAAAACGATTTGTCAGGGTATAAAGTATTTTTACTGTGTATCTATGAAATTTACCCATACTACTAAATGTTAGACCTAACATTTTAATTCATTCAGTTATGTATTTAGTGTTCCCTTCGTTTTAGCCTTCTGTCGATCAATTGAGTCTCGAGTGCATCATCAACAGTGCTTGTGATCATGTATCACATCCTTGTTACCTTGTTTGAGCGTCCATTAGCTGCCGGATGGAACGTTGCGACACACTTGCACCTGCTGTAGGCCATGCAGCCTCTTTCGAACGTTCGTATTGACAGCTGATCAAACGGTTTCGGCTTTGTTTGCTTGAAATAATCTCAAGAGCGCATGATGTTTATAAATAGTCTGTACCGCAACGGTTTGTTTGTTGTGGAGGCTCACTCCGATCGCGAAGTACGAGCTTGAGTTTCATGGCATGGGAACGCGCCATTTCAGTGTTGTTTATTTCCTTTTTAGCACTTGTCTCAGAATGAATTATTCATTACAGTTATCCGATATTCGAAATTTGACATTGTTCTGAGTTCCTCATTGAATGGATTAAACTATTATAAAATTTCCTTCCCACAGCTTCTTCTATTGACCCGACACTGAATAAGAAAAACCAAGGTCATGGTATTATCAGACACAATATCAATATATAAATATTTAAAGAAAATTTTAGAAAAGTAGAAAAAAATCTCTACCTCAATCTTCCGTTCATACTTTTCCTTGAGAGATCTAAAATTGGCGTCACCTTAATCCCGGAAATTCTTGAGGAATTTCTTGCTGATAATAACAAATATTTGAAAATGTACTGTTTTCTTCGTAAATAGGAAGTTTTCGAAGGATAAAATACGGCGGCACGAAGTGATGTTGCAGCAATAATTTGGATGTTTCGAAAACTTAAACTTGGATATTGAATTTTTCGTCATACCATTCCGTGAACCAACTCTTAAAGCCGTTCTTTCTTGTTATATTATTGTTTGTAATATTTAAATATTTCCTCTTATTTGCAGAAATAAATGTATGTACTACCTTTTTCACCTCTACATTACATGTATTAATTAGCGTACAAACAGTAATCAGTATATGCAACATTACTCAATTAATTCGACCGGGCGAGATGGCTCAGAGCATCAACTGATGTCACTGCAGTCCCTCTGAATGAGACGTCCCAGATCCTAGGTTCAAGTCCCGACGGTGACAGAATTGTCTGCTAGGTCGAATTCAGTCGCTGACTGGAGGAGAATTCGGGAGGCCGGCTGCTCTGATCGGTAGACTGATCGGTAGATTTCAGTGGTTTCTTCTATCAACACCAGGCGAATGCCGGAGCAGTACCCTAACAAATGGGTCACGGACCGCGCGCGATCTTTCCTACCTCATCCCTGTCCTATCTTCTCTCCTCACACACACACACACACACACACACACACTTCACAAGCACGCATGCCCGGAGACCGGTCGAGAGCTAAGAGCTTAGAGTACCGATGGTAGGAAAGACTTACTTGGTTGGGGAACCCCGTTAGACGACGGTAGGTCGGCGCCGGATCTCGCCATACAGCGAGGGAAAGATAATCGCCACATCCCGAGCAAAAATAAGCACTACACTTATGGGACTAATGACCCTGGTAATTGAATGACTAAAACAATCAATTCCTTTGTTTGCCTGTGTTTTTTATTTCAACTTAAAATATGAATTCCCATTACCCGCAACGCAAATGGGCTTTAGTGCGGCGTGACCGGGCCGGAGGCTGCCCCACGCAGCATGCGAGGCCGGGCCAGCCTGCGAGGGCCGGCCGGCGGCAGGTGGGCGCGTGGTTAATGTGCCACGACCGGCTCGCGGCGCGCCGGCAGCGAGCGTGGTGAATCGCTGCGTCCAGCCGGACCTGCGCGGGCAGTGCAGTGTGGTGCAGGGCGGGGCAGGGCGGGGCGGGGGCAGTGCAGGCCGGGCCTGGGCGAGTGGGGCGCAGTAGGGGGGGCGCGAAACAATGTGGGGCGGGGCTAGAATACTGCTGGCAGCAGGTTAAAATAATAATAATAATAATAATAATAATAATAATAATAATAATAATAATAATAATAATAATAATAATAATAATAATAATAATAATAATAATAATAATAATAATTGTTTTGTTGAAGTTACAATGGTCAGTTTACAAGAAAAACTTTGCAATTGTGTAAGGGGTCGGATTTTGATGAACTAAAACATTGAAAAATGATCAATAACGTGCTCTAAAAATGCTTTAAAAATTCCCTAAAAACAAAGAAAAGGTTCGTAAAACTGTGATCAAAACCACTTCAGATGATCTACTCAAGCTGTTGGATATGTTACCGATGTAATCGAGGCTTCTTCCTTTTGTTCAAGTGCACTAAGCTTGCAAACTTCGGGTTTGGACTGTACTTTAATAGAAAATCTCTGCCTTTATTTATCGCAAAATCGGCCGAACTGACAATGGCACCTGTAGGCGTCACAGGAACCTTAGATTACATAGTACTCACAACGGGCGACAATACAATATGAGTGAAGAAATCTAATAGACTACTAAAAAACGCAAATAAATAAATAAATAAATAAATAAATAAATAAATAAATAAATAAATAAATAAATAAATAAATAAATAAATAAATAAATAAATAAATAAATAAATAAATAAATAAATAAATAAATAAATAAATAAATAAATAAATAAATAAATAAATAAATAAATAAATAAATAAATAAATAAATAAATAAATAAATAAATAAATAAATAAATAAATAAATAAATAAATAAATAAATAAATAAATAAATAAATAAATAAATAAATAAATAAATAAATAAATAAATAAATAAATAAATAAAGACACATAAAAATGGTTCATTTGTCATAACAATTAATATCTATACTAAACGGGATTGATCTAAAATGAAAAGAAAAAAAAATGACATTTCGTTAGAATCCGTCCCGTAGTGATGGCTTAATCTATTTAACTTGATCCAGTTTAACATTGTACTAAACTAATCTTAATATAGAGAGAGGAAACAAGAAGCACCTGAGGATAATTATTCAATATTTGCAAATATCTGGAGGAATGAATGGAGCGGGAATCTGCTCTTAATTCTGGTTTTGCATCTGGGATCTTTTTCTGAATCTATAGTGAGTTGATTAGTGCAGCATGGTGGTGCCATACAATATGGTGCGGGGCGGGCGGGGCGGGGCGGGGCGGGGCGGAGCGGGGCGGGCAGAGGGAGTGTGTGGGAGCGGGGCAGAAAGTGTCGGAGCGGAGCGGTTCGCGGGGGTGGGAAGCGGGTCATACGAAAGCCACCGTGACAACCACCCACACCAACTTTGTGTCTCTTCTCACTTTCTTCCTTTTCATCACTGCATCCCTCCGACTTATTTTCTGCCTCTGATTCGCACCTCTAGCTTCATCATACAGGCTGTATCGTTTCTGGGCTGCAATAGTGGCACAGCTAAGAAAGATCACATTTTGAGGTAAATGAGTTTGAAGTTTTCACCTGGTATTGAAATGCACTATTCTTGCTTTCACACTTCTGCCGAGTGCATTAACTAGAGAGTGCGTTAACTTAAAATTCGTATTTTTTGAATCGTGCCTCGTTTTTCGCTATATTTCGTTCGTCGATCTTTACAATGCTACTACATTTTCATTTATTGAAAATGAGGCCACTTAAGACAGGGCACGGTTTTCGAAAGTTTTACAATAATCTCAATTTTTACTCCTATATAAACTTTTTAAATTTGGAGAATTCTTTCGTGGTGTTTGAAATAAACAAGAAGTCAAAGTAAGAAGCAGCAGCAGCAGCAGCAGAAGAAGAAGAAGAAGAAGAAGAAGAAGAAGAAGAAGAAGAAGAAGAAGAAGAAGAAGAAGAAAGTAAGAATTATTGAATTATTTGAAATAACCAAGAATTAAAAATAGGTACTCCGATACTGCTTCTATTCTTCTACTCTACCAATAGACATATGACTCATTTTGAAGATCACATGTTTCATATTTATTGGATATTATTGAAGTCATTTACCATTCTCAAGTTGTGAGTCACTTTTAAGAAAATTCCCCCTTCTAACTGGAATGTATTCTTGCCAGGCAATGGCAGACACGACATTGTGTAATTTTTGTTCTCTGACAATGTCCAAATCTGACTGGAGTCCAAATGCAATTGTTAAAGGTGAAAAAGCCATTAGTGCGCCTATCTTCAGAAGGGGAATAAAGCTGACTGTCCCATGTTGTAGATCCTAAAAGAAGTCTTTTAACCAAATTCTAGCCGCCTTTTTCGTCACCGGAGTGATAGTACCTTCTTTCGCTACGTGGCGAAAGGAGCATAACGACATTTGCGTGGTCAGGCGGAAGAACAGCCCTCGTGGCCTGAGCCTCGCCACGTAAAACACTCCACCGTTGGATCGAACCGAACCAGGCCTAGAAGCGAGGTGCCGGTAACGCCACGAATCCAGGCCGTGTGAGCTACCGCCTCCCCGCTCGCACGAAGTGTGAACGCTCGCGTCGCGGTCGCCTGCGCGGTGAAAACAGGCCCACATTCCTCGCGTCACTTTTCACGGCGTCCGCGCCGCCCCGCGCCCGCACCAGCCCATCCAGGCGCCCGGATCGAGGTTAGGCGCCCGCCGCGCCGCGCCGCGCCGCCGCGGTTTCCGTCTTTCAGTTGTTTGTTCGGCGCGGACGACGGTGGCCGTCGGAATGGCTCCCGGCACGAAGATCTGCTCGCGAGAGCGCTCAACCGGCGATTCCATCCTACGCGAGAGTTTGAATGAGAGCCCCACGTTCCTGCTCGAAAACCTGAAGTTAATCGCTTAGTTATTTTCTATCTATGATGTTCGATGTAAGAAATGCTCCCTGAAGGAAAGGAAAAAAAAGACAGAAAAAAACTTATTTGCAGAGTTTTCTGATGGTTAGAAACACGAATTTTTATCACTAAACAACACTCTTAATTTATAATTCGACGACGTCCTTTAGACTGTTTTCTGTCTTCCACAAAACGAAAATCTTTAGTATTAAAAAAAATGTTCCTTAAAGTCAAAATACGGAATGACATAATGTTTAAATGGGGCGATATTTTTTTTCCTCTTTGGAATGCAAGTTTACATACACTAATTTCTAATCTAGGAGTAGATAGTAATACGAAAATAAACAAAAATAAACATCGAATTATGATTGAAAAATGTGCGAGAATATTTTTAATCCGGTTTGACAATAATTAATACTTACAAATCAGGAAATTGAATGCGCCTATTTTCAGGGCTGTAATGGCAAATTAATTCACTTCACGGCGTTCGTAACCAAAAGAATTTAGAACACCATCTTCTTTTACTCGTAAAATAAGAGATAGAAATTTGCTTTTTCTGAAAAACATAAGATAACCCTGAACTTGAAAAATATGGAAACAATTATGAATAACCATGATTCTTGAATAATTACTTAATTAAAGACTTGTCTTTTAAATCGTTACACATTGCTTGCTCTTATATATTTAGTAATTAACACGTTACTGACCGTAGATGCAAACCGGTGAAATGGACTCTCTAATGATACTAATTAGTATCACATGCCTGAGAAGATAGTCCACAATTACGGACAGCATGAGAGTGTAAAATTGTTTCTCATTGAACTAGTGTTCTCCATTTTCTACCTAAAATTTAAACGTGATAAGGAAAGGAAGAGATTTCAAATGTATGGGGGAGAAGCTGAAAATTCCTTGGTATATAGTTAAAATAAATTCAAATAAAGAAGTGCGGGAATATCACAAATAATTCAGATTTTCAGATACGGGCGACAATAACTTTCTGCCCAGAATTCCGAAACACCTCGAACTGACTTTACATGCTGAGGATCGTGTCAGTAGGATGTGGGGCATGTATCGCGCTAGTAGGTTTGTGGCTTGAGAAGTGTGATGGCGGTTCGACGCTAAAAAACAGAAGTAATGGCATCTCGCACGGCGATGGACGTTTCGTTTTGTCCTCCTGAACTGCTCCACCGCCGCTGCCACCACCACCGCAAACCGATCGCGCAAAAAACGCAAATGGGGGCCCATCTGCGGCACCGCAGCTTCCCGCCACCGCACCCGCCGCCGTCGCCGCCGCCGCCCCGTCACCCCCGCCGCCGCCCCCGCCGTCGCTGCCACCGCCCCGGTCCTTGCCGCCCCCGCCCCCCCTCCCCGCCACCGACGCCGTTACCGCCGTCCCCGCCGCCCCCGCCGCCGCCGCCTCCGTTCCCGCTGCGGTGCAGGCGTAATCAGATACGCCCAGGCTCAGATTAATATCGTAAGGGGCTGGGAGCGGATTTCTAAGATTTTGCATATTTTGTCCGTTGCTTCAGGGCATAGCTAAATGAAAATTGTTGACTTTTTGCCATAATTTGATGCTATGTAGATTAATATGCTTGTGCAATTTGGTGAATTTTTCCTGTTGGTGCTTATTCTTATAATTATAGCCGCGTGTTTCATTAAAATAGTGTCTTATCACTAAAACGTTTCACATTTTCATAGAATCTATTTATTTGTGAGCATTCATTATTACAAAGAGATTTTGCCAGTTTGCGTTTTCTTTTCTATAGACGATAAAATACTCGTGCAAATGTAGGAAATTTCTTGATATATTTATTTAAAACAGGCAGAAGAAATGCACCAAAGAGGACAATGCACTTCATTTATATGAATATTTACTTGAATTATTTCTCCCTCGACGAATGGAAGATTATATTATGTTTGGGCAAAAATATATATTTTCATTCCAAGCATGCTTCTGAATTTTATCAAGAAAGGTGTATAGAGGAAATTAAATATTGTTAATTTAATTGCATGTTAATGTACATTTTTCAGAATTTTAGGACATAAATGCATATTTTTAAAAACATTTCAATATTTTTTAGGGCATAAAATTCTTTTCCTATTAAGGGGCATCAAGCAAGTCCAAACTATGTCGCCGCTAATTATAGTAAAATGTTCAACACACGTATTCAAAATTAGTATTGAAATAAATTGTAACATTTCCAACATAAATAATTTATATTTTAAATATTTATAAACTAAAATAAACAATAGTTCAACAAATTAGTGGGGCATTATCACGAAAGAAAAAGAAAATAATAATAATAATAATAATAATAATAATAATAATAATAATAATAATAATAATAATAATAATAATAATAATAATAATAATAATAATAATAATAAGAAGAAGAAGAAGAAGAAGAAGAAGAAGAAGAAGAAGAAGAAGAAGAAGAAGAAACAGGAAAAAGATTAAAGTTATAGAAATGGATTTCTTGAGATCATCCAAGGTATCCAGACTTGAACATAGCACCAAAGAAGAAATATGAGTAATAACTTCCAAGGCAGACACTATTCTCCACCGTATTGAAGGCAGATAGTTAACGTGGTGTGGTCATATCAGTAGAATGGCAGAGGATAGGCTGTCGAAAAATATCTTCCTTTACCGGCCATTCAGACGGAGAAAGAGGGGAAGACCGCGGGCCACTTGGGGTCAAGGAATGCAAAGAGCAAAGACTGAGAGGAACCTGAATCGGGAAGATGCCCAGGATAGGTCGCCGTGGAGGCTGAAATGCGTGAGGCAACATGCCGTAGGACCCCGTAGGAGACCGTAGGAAGAAGAAAGATAGATTTAACACGGCATTGTCATTATTAGTCAGTCGAAGTTTTCCCGTTAGCTTTGTCCAGAGATGGATTAATGCATAAACAGTACTAACATGTTCTTACATTATTGACATACTACTGACATACTACTACTTGACATATTACTGACATTATTGAATACAGATGTCCAATAACTTTTTAAACAAAATGTTCTTGTAACATGAACAAATATTTTAATTTACATTTTTAAACTAAAAATGCTACAGTTTAATGTCGAATTCATTTTTACTGCACACTGTGAACAATCGCCCCCTCATGCATAGGAGTCCTTCAGGTAAAAGTCCATCCCTGCCCTTGTCATTCATCCAACTACTGTTCTGTCGGAATTTTTCCCACCACCATCAACTCTCATCTATTCACTAACGAATGGACTCGACCGTTTTTCTTCTCTAATTGAAGGACGGTCACCCAGACCCAGTATTCTTTATGAAGGGTGACCTGTGCTTTAGCTTCGAGCACTACGGGCGTCGCGGAGAGGGCCCCGCCACCGCCGGACCGTCCAGACTGGAGCGCAGGCGCAATCAGAAACGGACTCCCGTGGGCCGCTGGTAATGGCGTTTAGCAGTGTATATCGCCCCGCCCCGCCCCACCCTGCTGTGCTCTGCCACGCCCCTCTCCACGCCCGCTTCCCACAGGACCCGCCAGGCGACGAGCGTGGGCGGCACTGACTCGAGTTAGCAGCGGAAGGACAGTTGGAGTTGCATGCGAAATTTTCCTTCATCAAATTCATTTTGGGAACTGCGGTTTTTAGATAATAAAAATAGCCTACGTTTTTTCGCTTCAACAATTAGTTTTCCAGGAATAGAAATAAATGTTTCAAATTATCTTTCAACTATTAATTAAATATAAAAATCATCTTTGGTTATTTTATTTCGAATGACCACTCACTTGTTTATGCAGTTGATATTGTTTAGTAGGGAGGCCTAAGAGGGGCAGAAGCTGGGCAACTTGTCCTGGGACCCGACTTCAGTGGGGCCCCGATTTCTTCCCTCCCGATTTTCTATTCTATTTTAAAATATTGAACTGAGTGACGAGGAAAGTAATCTGACCCTTCCGAGGAAATAAGAATCACAAACACTGTGAGTCTAATGCAGTTAGACGTTAGTAATTTCGTCTTGTCTTTAGAGTAATAATTTTAAACATCCTGGATTCCTGAGTAATCCGGGGGCAAGAGGAAGTTAGCAATCCCTTCCAAATACGAGTCGCTTTCAGTTATCTACTCTGAGTTGTACGTAACTACAGTGTGTTACGTTCATTCCAAATTTAGAATGACAAACAGCTGCATTTTATTCACGTGTAAATATCTGTACATTGCTTCACAACTCTGCTAAATATTTGACACTTCTTTTATTCCCCTTCTTCCTACTCCCCTTTATTTCGCCATTCTTTTGTTCCCCTTCTTCGTAGTCCCCTTTGTTTCGCCCTTCTTTTATTCCCCATCTTCCTAGTCCACTTTATTTCACCCTTTTTTTATTTCTCAATGTTAGAATAAATAAAAAAAGCTTCACAATATTTCAGCAATGACGTTCAACTATCGTGATTGGTTGATTGTTAGTGATTCCGGGCGCGTCAACTAATGAGGTCATTGTTCCCGCAAGTATAGTGCATGTTTTTCCTCGGAAGGAGGCAATGATCTTCCCTCGCTGGATCCGACCGATTTTGCAGCCTTTGTGTGCCGCGTCTCCTATCTCCTCCGCCCAGCACTTTCGCTTGCGTTCACTTTCGCCCGCGAGAGATATATTATGCTTCCCTCGTCCGTAGTAGAGGCCGTTATGGATCGGCTCGCCGATCGTACACCACCGCCCACGGCCCACGGCCCTCCCCCTGCCCCCGCTGAGTTATGTCACGAGTGCTACGCGACGCGACGCGACGCGACGCTTCGTGACGTCGGCTGCGGGATGGCTTCGAGCGACCTATTGTGTGCCGTTCGCCCCCCCCCTCTCGCTCTCTCTCTCCCTCTCTCTCTCCTCTCTCTCTCTTTGTCCTCTCTCTCTCCTCTCTCTCTCTCTCTCTCTCTCTCTCTCTTTCCACTTCGTTCCTTCGCTCATCCGTTCGCCGTTCCTGCACAGTTTGGCCCCCCTTCTTTTGACTGTCCACTCATCTAAAACGCTTTCTCTTAACCTTCCGGACCTCTTTACCTTCATCCCTGCGTCTCTCTCTCTCTCCCCCTCTCTCTCCCCCCTCTCCCTCCCCTCTCTCCCTCTCTTTCTTCCTCTCTCTCCCCCTCTATCCCCCTCTCCCCCCCTCTCCCCCTCTCTCTTCCTATCTCTCTCTCCCTCTCTTTCTTCCTCTCTCTCTCCCCCTCTCCACCTCTCTCCCCCTCTCTCTTCCTATCTCTCTCTCTTCCTCTCTCTCTCTCTCTGATCCTTGCGTTTGTCGCTCTCGCTTGCGTATCCTCTGTCTCGTCGCCCCCTCTTCGTGCGTTCGCCCGCCCCTCCCGCCCGCCGCCTGGCCTGGGTTCGATCGCGGCCGACGAAATTTCGGGCCCTCCCCCCTCCCCTGCGCCGGGTCTGCGGTCGCTCCATGCACCCGCCGTCCCGCGCCGCCGGGGCCGACAGGGCACCAGGTGCAGGCGGCCTTCGGCTGCCCCGCGCAGCCCTTCTGATAATGGTTCATCGGGGTATTTACATGGTTATATTTAGGTATGAGGGTCAGGATTACTTTCCTCGTCACCCACTTCAATATTTTAATATAAAATAGAAAGCCACAAGCTAATAAGGCAAGAGGATTCAATCCGTCAAGCTGAATACTTAACTTAAACAAAATACTCTGATCTGATGACGTCATCATCTTGAAGATATCAAAACCCTATCTCTGGGTAAAGTACTCTGCCATGAAATGGTAACCTTGGTATTTTCTTACTCTTAGGAACGTGTAAATAACAAGTGCAATCAATTGCAATTATTACAATTTATATATTTGGTTCCAAGATGTAGATAAATTTCACTCGAAGGATTTGTTCAATTATACGTTGTTTTTTTTTCCTTTTTACTCATTTCTGTCTCTTTATTTCGTACGTAGATTCATAATGAAGACTTCAGTGATTAAGTAAAAACGTCCACGTAATAATCACATGAGCTGACAAACAATTTAGTGTTGTAAACATGTAAATATTTTTAACATTCTATTGTTCCCAAATAAATCTGCTTGGTCCAGATTATAATTAACCCAGGTTACATTTCACATAATATTTCTAAAACTCATTCATTATGTGGCCGTTCCAAACATTCTTGCCGAATCTTACTTGTTTGATAGTCGATATAAAAGGCTATACAATAAAAAAAAAATGGTTCGATAAAAACCAGTAAAACGCTATAATTTTAAACGCTATTTTTTTAAAAACAGATTAATCTGTTTTCTTCTTAGGAGAAAATAGTTTAATTATTTTTTTTAAACTGACTTCAGGTTCCTTTCTATTTGAGACAATCAAATAAGTGAAGATTTATTTTTATAAAATCTTTTATTCAGACTTTTCTTATTGGTGCGTTTTGAGAAACTTTTGGCATCACCTTGAGGGAACATTCCACTTAACAACCACCCATTCCATAAATCATTTTCTTCATCTCATTACCAACCTGTATTTAAATGTAATATAATATAATTAACTGAAAAAAAAAAGGTTTTCACAGATTTCTCTATCTACAACTTCACTTTGGTCTAAATAATATTTAATTTATGGATAATTCTTCGTAAAATACTCTTTCATTTTACACCTTCCTCTCTTCCCCGCACCCGTTACCTTCAGGGCGGACCACGCCTTCGCAGGAGGACTAGGGCTGGCGATGTCGACGCCCAATTGTTTGAATAATTCGCCGCCGTTGCAGAGCTGCCCGCCCTCGCCGCCAGGCGCGCGCCTATCTGCGAGGGCGTGGCAGCCGCCGCAGCCGTGCCGGCACGTGCTCACGTGGCAGCCACTTGCAGCTAGGGAGGCGACATCCTCAACGAAACGGCGATGGTTCTAAACGTCAATATTAATAGAAAGATCGACCCCAAACCATCGATGTTAATAAACGTGAATGGATGGTTTTAAAAATGGACAAGAAACCATTGACGTTCACAAGGGCGGGTTTCATTATTTGAAAGTGGTCTCGTTTATTAATTTTAATTGAGATTTATATGACAAAATAAAGTCAAAAAACTTACAGAATATTTAACAAAACTTTGATTATCTGATTCGATACTTCAAATATAATATAGAGGGCTTCTTTATTGATGAAAACTTGATTTTTCAACCTTGAAACTTTGGTTTAAATAATATTTAATGTATGGATAACCGAAAATTATTATAGAATTTTGTTACAATAGTACTTTTTTATTCAAAAAATATCAAGCCCGTAAAAACCTCGAACTCACAACATCGATGTTAAAATCATCGGTTCCAAAAAATCGATGTTAAGTACTTAGACGATTTTATAAAAGCATCGATACCGATGCCAGAACCGTACTTGCAGCAGGCGGAGTCAGGGGACAAGCCCCCCCCCCCCCCCCACACACACACACACACCGAGTAATAAATTTAGAAGGACCCTACTTTGAATTGAAATGATTTATTTAGTTTTAAAATGGAACAACTCTGAGATGTGTGGAGGAGAGGTTTAATCTGCGCACGTTTACTCGAGCTCCAGAATCCCCTCCCTACCCTTCTGTTATACATAGTTTACTGAAATGAAAGTGCCAACAAAGCGAGGTTAGCAGCATTTCAGAACTAGAAATGTTCGCCCCGCGAAATGAAAATGTATTAGTATCGGTAAACGAACTAGAGATTTGATTTCTTAGTATTGCGAATAAAATAGCATCTCACGCCTTCGATACTTCTCCTAGTGCAACTTGCAAAAGGATTTGCGATTCTGCAAACGTGCAAATTCACCTTAGAACAAACTGTGAAGGCATTTTGCGAGGACCACATAGCGGTAACTTATATGTCTCTTTTTCTCTCAGAATGTCAATGTAAAGTAACATTCACATAATTGGACGTAATAATTATTTGTAGATCTGCCCAGGGAAGGATCCTGCCGATCATTTCTTGTTTTTTTTGGGGGGGGGAGGGGATCATAGATTTTTGTTAAATAATTACAATATTTTTAAAAAATAATTACATAACATCCAAATCAATTTTGCCAAATAAAGGAAGGTAACAAACGAAAACGTTTGGCCTTTTGGAGGAGGGGGCCATGGTCCCCATGCCCCTCCCCTGGCTCCGCCACTGGTTCTGCCGTCAGAATAATTCTATTTTGATAAACACGTGTAAATGATAATTTCGCATTGTTACAAAATAAGAAAAAATACGGAAGTAAATAAATAAAAAAATGTACTCCTGAAATAAAAATGAACCAAATTTTCTTTTAAATTTAAAACAATAAGAAGCAAATTCTCTCGTTGGTCGTCAGTTTAACACAAGCAATGGTTAACCAATTCATACATCACTTCATGTTCATATTAAAAGTTGTAAAAGCATGAGGCGTAAACATAATTATTAAGATAACAGATGATGCACCAAGGACAAATGTTCACGTTAACTGCCTCCGCTATATCTGTGAGTGAAGCATTATCTGTTCTGACAAAAATCATGATACTTAGGAATGCCTTCAATATCATTTTAGGTTACTAAAACCATTTAGTGGAATCCGTAGAATTGAAATTATTGATACTAAGTTAATTTTAATCGAAGTTTCAAATGTACGTCCCTGCCAAATTTAATTCGTCGTTGTCGATGTATGCCAATATCAAATCATTTGTTAACCCGCTCACTTCTAAATCACTTTTCTTCGTGCTAGGTTGACCTCACGGGGTTCGAAGGCTGTTCACTTTGTCATTTAACCTTTGCAATGAATGGTGCGGCGAACACCTGCTGTCTAAAACTAAAAATTCTTATCAGCAACTCAAAGATAAGTGTTCATTTTTTTTCTTCTTCAGCTTTTTCCCTTTAAGGGGTCGCTGTTTTTCTGGTTTTGGCGAAAGTTTTACGGCCGGATGCCCTTCCTGACGCCAACCCACGTGGGGATGATATGATATATGATGATGATAGGAGGTGAAAGGACGAACACAATACAACCATGCCCGAGGCGGGACTCGAACCCGCGACCCTTCGGTCCGAGATCGCTACGGCACTACTGCATAAGTGTTCATTATTACCAAGTAATAATCGCAATCGAATTATATTCAAACTTCAACTCTAATTAAATTAGAAATAATTAAGCATTGTTTATAATCGTATAGGTTGCTAGGGTCATTTTTGAAATAGAGCGTGTTCATACACGAAAACGAACTTCCTCTCTCGAAGCGTTCAGTTGAGCAACAGTGATACAAAAATGTGATAAAAAACCAACAAAAAATCGTTTCGTGTTTGGTATCGAGTTCGACGCCAGCATCTTCATCCATATCTTCACCGCCTAACCATCTCCATCGAGCATCCAAAAGGAAAGTAATATTAACTTTAACAATGACATTTAATGTATTTTATACCATTTGGATTGTATAATTCTAAAGAACCTGTAAAAAGTATTGTACTTCAGCTTCTGGGTTAATGACCCCTATCTCGATCAGGTTTTCGTCCAATTTCCCCGATTCTCGAGCAAATGCTGAGATGGCCCCTTCTTTTGCATCTGGACATAACTGTAACTTCAAATTAACTTCTCCCCATAGCACGTCACACACAGTTTTTAACTGTTTTTGACATTAATAAATAAATAAAAATAAACAAATAAAAATAAATAAATAAAAGCAGTTATCTCCTCGCCTATCACTTGATTTATTTCCTACTGGCCAAAGCATCCTGCCTCCAACCCATCAACCCAGCATTCAAATGTTTGCTCCTTGCCTCCGCTACTTCCTTTTATACATTTTTTTTCGAGACGTCTGGAGCGTCCCGAGGTAAGCTCCCATCCCGCAGCCTCCCTCAGGTGCAGGGCGCGGCGGCGCCCCCAGGCGGGCCCTGCGCAGCCACCTGCGAGGGCAAGGCACCGACGCGGTGCGGCGGGGCGGGGGCCTTCAATGTCAACGATCCCCGCCCCCCGCCCCCTCCCGCCGGCGCTCGCGTTAGAGGCCTGTTAATTCCTTTACCATTTTGAGCGCGAGTGGGTCAAGGCGGCAGGAGCCCGATGCGATTCACCGCGAAGGCCGCGTCCATACGTATTCCGCCCCCGCCCCCTTCCGTCCCCGGGCACGCAGCGCCGGCCGGCCGGACGACCGGCCCGGAGGTGCACGGACGCGTCGCGCAGCCCTTAGATTTAGATTTATTCAGTCAAAAAAAACAGTGAAAACTGTATGTGACGTAGGGGTGAAAGATTATCTGCGCACGTTTTCTCGAGTTACAGAATCCCTTCCCGTCATTTTAACTATAAATATTTGAAAGATGAGTAAACGTTTAACATAAACAAATAAAAATAAATTTAAAAATGGCAAGATTAGCAATATTTAAAAAATAGTCATTTTCGTTTCTGAATTAAAGAAAACTTATTTGCGTCGATACACGAATTGCAAGAATGATTTTTCTGCATAGTTAACAAAATAGCAACTATTCTTACCATTACAAGCAAAAGGAGAGTTCAACAAAACGTTCGCGTAGTGAAGCTACATTTACGTCCAGAAGCAAAACAAGAGGCCATCTGAGCATTTGCTCAATGGATCAGGGAAACTGGTCAAAGACCTGATCCAGATGGGGTAGGGCACCGGTCGGGATGCAGAGCGCCACAGAATCTTTAGAAATAACCCTTTGGAGGGGCATGGAAGGAAGCTGGGGTCTGAAATAAAAGAACGAGAAATGTTCGTTCTGGCCCCACGTACTCTTTATTTTATTTATGCTAGTACATAAGGTTGCTTTTACAGAGGCTTTCAAGATTTTTTTTTTACTCCAAGTACGGAAGTAAAGAAAAACTCCATGCTGGGCTTTTCATTTTCAGATATTTGTGTAATAAATATATGATTTTTTTGTATACCAGAAAAGACATACGTATTTGAAAATGATTGAGCTCGGAAACTGTTGCTAAAAGTGATTACGCGAAACGTATGCTTTCCGATATCCTTCAGAACTTTCTAGTCCAGTAAATGAGAAAACAATTGTCGCCACATTAATAAAATAATTATTATTAAAATTATTTGTAAAGTAAATCAACCCCTGAAAAATTATGAAATAGCATTGTCATTAAAACAACCATCAACTCAATGAAAACCTCTTTAAATGGTGGCTAAATAAAAAACGTTTTTCAAGAATGACGTCTTCTGACGTTGTTTATTATGAAAATGTTATTCTAACTACAATTCTTTAAATGAAATATTTTATTTTTACTGCAATCTTGTGTAAAATAGTTGCAAGTAATACGTCCACATCTATGAATAATATATTATTTTTAATGATTTACATACAACAAATACATTAATAATCTCGTTAACAGTGAACTGGACCGTTAACATTCTCAGATTTCGTGGGCACATTCTGAAGGTCGAGGAATGCAGATAGTTGCGGTCGTGGCCGTTACATTTCTTCCACAAGCAGACAGCGTTTTCCGATGAGCTATTGAACATACGCATCAATCGGTGACGGAATGCATGTTCCCAATGAAGCTTACGCACGTTTACTTATAGAACCCACATGATATCTGGTGGGATATGGTAGCCGGCAATGTCAGTGAACTGCGTATTGATTGCGGAGGCCATGCCCTCAGACACGCCCTCTGGACGTGAGCAGAACGTACCCAGCTAGATTGTACCACGTGTCATTACCTTAAAACATTGAGAGGCTCTCCCTTATCAATGTAAATTAACGTTTTCAGGTATTTTCCATTTTCGATGAGTTTCCATTAACGAGTCCTGCTATTGGTCTGCCGCATCTTCATGACTAGCGGAAGTTTGAATTTTGAGGTTATGCGTTGTCGAATATTGGTTGACAACTCGACAACAATGCATATTAAAGTGTTTTATCTAAATGTTCCACGAGTGTAGCATAAAAATCGCACTAATTAGTGAGTTGTCAAACAACGGAGTAAATAGACCCCCGGTTCACTACAAAAAAATTACACCCTTATTTCTGGAATGAATGAAAAAAATATTTCAAGAAAATTTTCAAGAATTGTAATAGTTTACATACATAATAAAATAGTATTAAACGGTCATAAGCTTTGAACTTCTTCTACCCGATGCATTTCTCTGTGGAGAATCAAACCAGACTCTGTAGAGGGTCTTCAACCAATCAGAAATCTCCATTCGTTTTATGCCCATATATGGCACGTACAAACCTGCTCGGATGGAGGGGGAAGTAGTGGACGAGTCCAAGTTGGCCAAAGCCACGGGGGAGGCCACGGGATTTCTGGAGTACTACCATAGTATTTCATATACTTATATATTAAATTATGCTCTACTTTCAATAAAAAGTTTAATTAAAAAATAAAACAATAAAAAACAGAAATTATAGTTACCCTTTTTACCCATTTCCATGCTTAATTTTTGATTAAAATGTATTGGGCGAGTCCATTACCTGAATAGACTTTCCCTGAACTGTTAGCTCGCTCACTTGCGCCAAATTTGTTGTTGTGTGAGGACGTGCGTTGAAGGTAAGGAATCAAAGCTCAGCCAAGCGACATTATATTCTTTGTTTTGTCTTTGCTATGCTATTATTACTGATTTTAAACGATGCTGGTAGGACATTTGACGCGGCAAACTATGTATTATCAGCTGTTTAATGACATGCGGCAACCGGCGAATTTTCTGTCCTCATGGCAACCATGTTGAAATAGCGTGTCTTGATATTCATATATTATTTTGTTATTTTTGTTTTAAACTGGCGAATGTAGCAATTGCTAGTGCGAGAATTCGAGGATCCAGAAATATTAACAGGTTGTTGTGCGGTAGCAGGTGGTTCCCTGATCTATATATAGAACCTGTGCAAGGTTTTCGGCTTCGAGCTTGTGCGCGCATTGAAACTTTTTGACAGTTCCTTCAAATGTTCAAAATAGTGTTAGTTTTTGTTACGCCTAAATTTCTTGTGAATGTTGTTTAAACTTTTATTTTATGACAAATGTTAAACTCATTGCTATTTTTTTTAGCAGACACTTTTCGAAGCTTGTGTTTTGATATCTCGTTGTAAAGTAAATTCATTTATAAGTTCTCATTGACTTTTAACCGTTTTTAGCCGGCATGTTCCGGTAGGGAGCGTTGGTTCCACGCTGCTGGCTCGATACCATATATGGTAAAGAAAGCTGCCATTGGATGAGAAGCATGCCCTTATTAGTTGGTGGTGGGGGTAGGGTAGGTATGGGAGGGGCAGGGCCTCCGTAGTATATTACTCATAGGCCGGCTCCCGGCTTGAATCAGTCTGGTGCTAGTTCTCGTACTGTGAAGATAGCAGTGTTGCGCTGCTGCGTTTTTGTACATATTACATTGTAAGTTTCTAGTGCTTCTCGAAGATACTTTGTGAATTTGTGTTACGAGCATTTGTGCCTTGTGGGATATCAGCACAATTTTTCGTGTGGATTTTCGCGGATGTGCTTGTGAGCAGTTAGGGCGGGGCAACCGGCTTCGTCCACACTCCCAAGGATTTCGCCTTATTTGGCGGGTGTTTGCTTAGGGTCTAGCCACTGAATATGGGCGGTGCCTGTGTAGTGGTTGCCGGTGTGGGGCTTAGTCTTGTCAATGGGTGGGAAGCCGGTGTGGGGAAACAAGTAGCGAATTGGATTGTTAACTAGTTTACTCGTGCTACGGTTCTCATAATTTTTTTTATTTCTTGCAGTACCCGTAAACTCAACTACTAACCATGTGCGACGAAGAAGTTGCTGCGCTCGTCGTTGACAATGGATCCGGAATGTGCAAGGCTGGGTTTGCAGGCGATGATGCACCCAGGGCAGTTTTCCCCTCCATTGTTGGCCGACCCAGGCATCAGGTACTAGGAATTTTAATATTTTCCTAATAGCCAATTACTTTTGACATGTTATGGAGACTTGACCATTCGTTTCCTTCTTAGGGTGTGATGGTCGGTATGGGCCAGAAAGACAGCTATGTCGGTGATGAAGCTCAGTCAAAGAGAGGTATTCTCACCCTGAAGTACCCCATTGAGCACGGTATTGTAACCAACTGGGATGATATGGAAAAGATCTGGCATCACACCTTTTACAATGAACTTAGAGTTGCCCCTGAGGAGCACCCTGTTCTCCTGACTGAAGCCCCTCTGAACCCTAAAGCCAACAGGGAAAAGATGACCCAGGTAATAAGTGGTAACTTTTGAAGTTTTTAAATTATTGATAATTATTGGTATGGGTGTTACGAATTTCGTTGTTTATTTTTGCAGATCATGTTTGAAACTTTCAACACTCCCGCCATGTATGTAGCTATTCAGGCTGTCCTGTCACTGTATGCTTCTGGTAGGACAACTGGTATTGTGCTGGATTCTGGAGATGGTGTCTCACACACTGTACCTATTTATGAAGGTTTGTAATGTTCTTAGAAATGTTTTGTGCTCTATCATATATTCGAACTCTCTAACATGAACTTTCTGTTTCAGGTTATGCTCTGCCTCATGCCATCCTCCGATTGGATCTGGCTGGTCGTGACTTGACCGATTACCTCATGAAGATCCTTACTGAGCGTGGCTACAGCTTCACCACCACTGCTGAGCGAGAAATTGTTCGTGATATCAAGGAAAAGCTTTGCTATGTTGCTCTGGATTTCGAGCAGGAAATGGCCACTGCTGCTTCTTCCAGTTCTCTGGAGAAGTCTTATGAGCTGCCTGACGGTCAGGTTATTACTATTGGTAACGAGAGATTCCGTTGCCCTGAGGCTCTGTTCCAGCCTTCCTTCTTGGGAATGGAAGCCTGTGGTATCCATGAGACCACCTACAACTCTATCATGAAGTGTGATGTCGACATCCGTAAGGATCTGTATGCCAACACTGTTCTGTCTGGTGGTACTACCATGTACCCTGGCATTGCTGATAGGATGCAGAAGGAAATCACTGCCCTTGCTCCTTCCACCATGAAGATCAAGATCATTGCTCCTCCTGAGAGGAAGTACTCTGTATGGATCGGTGGATCTATCCTTGCTTCTCTGTCTACCTTCCAGCAAATGTGGATCTCCAAGCAGGAGTATGATGAATCTGGACCATCCATTGTCCACAGGAAATGCTTCTAAACATTGCCCTTGTATCTTCAAATCACTTTTTTCTATTGCTAGAAGTTTGCTACTTCTATTTAAAGCTCCGCATGCCAGCTGGAGTCAGAAGAGACTTTTTGTCTTTTGTTCTGTGTAATTGATGAACAATTCTTAAGTCACCTGGTTGTATTATAAAAAAAATTTAGATTTGTGTTGAGTTAGACTGGGTTTCTCCAAGTATTCAAAGGGTCTCTTTGATGAAAGGCCTCTTGATTATGTAAGGCATGCCATTTGAACAGTTGTAAGATATTTGGTAAACTTTTGTATCTGGAAAGTGTGTAATTTTTTGTAATACATTTTTCAGACTTTTTCCAATGTAAAAGTTGACAGTTTCCTTTCATATTGGTTCTATTTTCAAGAACCTACCAAAGTGATCACACATGCACTAGGCCAAAGTATTAATTTAATCCCATGTGCAAGACTTATCATTTAAAGATTAAATAAAGACATAAAATTGTAAATACTATGTTGTATACTTGTATGCTTAATTAAATCCTCTACCTTTATTTCCTGGTCCTCCCCAATTAGTTTATCACGTAATAGACATTGGGCCTAGAGATTAGTATTGGCCTAGGCAGAATTTTGTTTCAATTAGTGTATGTATAGTTATGAAAAAATCTTTAGGTATGGTGTTGATCATAACTTAAAAAAAGTTGTAGTGTGGGGTGAAGAGCTGTATTACAAGAAACTATAACGAAGTTTTGGAAGATGATTTGAATGTAGAGTATCTTCATGGGTATTAAGAGTTGGTCAGTGGGTCTTATTTTTCCTAATTTTGCTAGTGTTTCAAGTATGACTTGTATCGAAGCTGTTAAGGCAATTTCCACGGAAACATAACGTGGGCCAACGCCTGGCAAATTCATCTGCTGGTTCGACCGAGGTAACCGAAAGACCGGTAAGTGCATATGATAAAATTAGAAAGTAATTGTTAGAGTACTTTTTAAATTAAAGGTCATAACGGTCAGTTCGTCGGCCTGTTATCATGGCATCAAAATATGTTCTAAAATCCGATTATTGGCAATAAACTTTTGTTGTTGAAGTTTGGAGCGGCGTTCCAAAAGATATTACGAATATTAATTACAATGTGACACAGCTTAGAAGGAATTATATAACAATTCACCATTCAAATTGTTTTTAGAGTAATTCAAAAGTATTAAACTTTTCACGAAACATTTTATTTTAATAATGCCAAATCTGTTATTTGAGATGACATTTTGCAGCCTAGTTACGGGCGGTCAAGAACTAGGATGACTGGTGATGTTGAAAATGCCCACGTCTCTCAATTTGTTTTCCCACGAATGGAAGGTTCCCGACAACTCTTACTAATATATTGATTTCGTTTCAGGTATTTGTGGATGAAATGTGGCATCATGGATGAAGATCAAGGATTCATTACTTCTATCATTGGGTATGATATTTAACTAATATGTTATTACTAGGGGTGTAATGAACTTTATTGTGCCATTATGTTCTAAAATAGTTATAAGTTCTGCTTAATTGCGTGGGTAAATTCATCTCTTGGATAACTGAACTGGTCCATCAGCTAATCAAGTTTCTCTCCAGAAAGCTCTTTTAAGTTACTGACATTTACATGACATTCTTTCTATATCAAAGCATACAAATGAAGACATTCGATAATTTGAAGTTCTGTTTCTCTCTTCCAAATAACTGTGTGATTTAAAAAAAAAAAATAAGTCTGATATGTAGAAGTTGTGATGCTTTGGATTCCGTCAATGAATATATAGACCCATTATCAAAAGTATTAGTAGGTATAATGTATCTAGGAGTGGGGTACTTTGCCACTAGGAAATAATTCATAAATAGATGACCTGAAAAATATTTATTGAAATGTGTTGATGACAATATTCTATTGGAAAATATTAAAACACGAAGGCCATGCTTGGCTTTCTTGCATTAAGCACTTGTATTGCATTCATCGTTTTCTGCTCTCAGAGGCTTAAAAGAGTTTGAGACGTGGATGTAAGTCACAAAAGTTTCATAACATCCCATGACACATGTTTTTAGCAATTTCTAGTAAAGTAGAACTGTGAGGAACAAAGGTTTCGTGCCCTTCTGAATGCTGAAGGATTTCCAAACAGTCTCTTACATCTTGCTACACACTCACAATGTATGATTGTGTACTTCTGTGTATATAGGTTTTTTGTGCTTTTGTAATCCAAGTTTGTGGCTACTCTTCCTCACAGATTAAATAAATTTGCTTTGCGTAAAGCTGTCACACCACTGTCAGCCAGTGCTTCATTCAAATGCAAAAGCTTGGGGTGAATTAATGCATGCTTAGGATCCACACTGAATGCAGACCTTGCACTAATTGTTTTTTTTTTTTATCAAAAATGTATATTGTTACTTCACAAATACATACACTTTTTTGTTGTGTGTGTTTAAATCATCAAGGGTACAGTTTATTGCAATATATGTTTATATTATATGTTCAGTGTGCAATACCTTTTGTGTTCTCTATATATGGTTAGGGCCCGTAGTACTGATCTGTCCTTGGAGAAGCTACAACCGGAATAAAAGTAACTTTAGCAGTTGGGACATTTCAATCATTTGTGCTTTCCTGGAAATGCAAAACTGCTTTTCAATCAGAAAGTAAAATGCAAATTTCGGAGTTGGCCATTTCATATTGGATGCTTCAATTGTAAAATCAATATTTTGACATGAAATGTTGCGTGACCAAATGAGTACCATGTTAGAAATGATAAATGGATAATTCTACACATTTCTGAAATTTCCTGAGTTTTACACTTCCCAATTTGTATGGAACTTTTCTGTAATTGAATATTGCATTGTTAATAATGAATTAAAGATAAAATTATGAAGTTGCTTGATATAATATAATTTCTAGAATGCTTTTAATGCAGTTGTTTTTGCAATGCATGTTTAAATGGATTTTTATTATGGAATCATTAGCATTTTATAAGAATGAGAAAGATTGTATGAAGGTTCAGTTATAAAGGGAATTATCAGAAAAAAACAAACATTTTCTTTAAAAAAATTAATGTTGTAGAAACTGAGTTACGGGATAAGATAAATATAGATTCTTGGATTTTCAGCTTTTCTAATAAGCAATTGTTAAATTGGGTTTGTATTTCTAATTTACGTGACAATGTCAGAATAGAGGAATTCTTTGAAAATTTATGTATTCACGACTGGTTCTTTTTTTACCAAGGCCTGGAGTTCTATTTGTCTGAGTACTCTGCCATATAAAAAATGAATTGTAATGTTTAATTTGTTCTGGTATAAATAATGATATTTGACATTTCCTGTTTTGCAAGAAAATGCAATATGAACCTATTGTTTACATGAAACAAGTTGCACGTGCCTTAGAACTCAGGAGAATTATAATCACCATTAGTTGTCTGTCCCTTAAAGTACTTGGAATATAGAGAGAGCTACACTTTCTCTCTTATGAAAGCTAATAATCTGAATTTTGGTGAAAATATATCGTTATTCATACTGAAATGCCAATAGAGGTGAAAAAAATGTAATCTTTAAATCAGACATTGTTTTTATTTCTTTTTTGTTGCCTTCTTCTACAGAACGTTTTTTTATTTCTTTGCCACTCAAGTTTTATGGACATAACTAAAAACTGTGTTTACAAGAAACAAGTTGCACAGGAGAATTGTCATCTTCATCTGTAGTCTGTCTTTTCAATCTCTTCGAATATAGAGAGAACTGCATCCTCTGCTTCATGAAAGCCAATAATCTTGATTTTGGTGAAGTGTCTTACAATTATTTACATTTCAGTGCATTTAGAGGTGAGGAAATGTAATTCTTAAATCAGACTTCACAATTTTGCTCCCTTGTTTCTCTAGTTTTATGGACCCAATTAAAAACTGAAAAATTCATATTTGGGACATTTTAGTCAAAGATTAAATGGATTCTAACTGTTGCATATATGACAGCATGTAACAATGTTTAATTTTTCTCTGCTGAACTTTCTTATTGTTACCAATTGACTTCTAGCAGAAATTATGAAGGTCAGTAACTTCTGATATCTTGTTCTACCCTATAATAACAATGATTTTTCTCCAGAAGGTCAGACTTTTATGAAAAGAAAAATTCTTGACTGTGAAAGCAAACTTTTCTACTTACTGCTGTGACCTGAAAGTTCAACATTTTTGGATCCATTCTTACAACTGTAATATTGAAGAGAGACCTTTCCTTGTAATGAAATTGTCTTTTTTTCTTTAAGCATTTTGTGTAGATTGACTATATGGATTAATTTACATGATGTTTTCGTTAAAACGTTTGATTTTTCAAAATTTATACATGAACATATCTTTTTCAAATACCTTGTCCTATGTTATAATTCAATGCATTTGTAGACAAAATGCTTGGTTCTCATATAAATTTTCAAAGAGCAAGCAATTTATCTTAAAAAGGGGTGTTTAGAAGTTGTGGTATGTTGAGTTTTGATTGAAACACTTTTCTAGTGTGTTTGTTCTTTGTCATGCACTATCTAAAAAGAAATATGATTTTAGTTTCTTTGATGTAAAATTATTACTAAGTTTGATTTTTGTTGTTGATTTGTTTTGTTATTTGTACACCTGTATATTGATGAGAAGATATTTGAAATTGAAGATATTTTTTTAAAATTTATTATTAAACAGGCTTACAATTTTACGTAATATATTATGTTCATTGCATTGCTGAGGTGGAAAGTCTGAACATCTTACTATTTTCAAAATATCACTAATTCCATAATAATATTTTCATAAACACAAAACAAGCAAGAGAAAATATAGTGTTAATATAATATTTTTTGGTTAGTAGAAAATGGCCTTAACTTACCATAGAAATAGAATATGTCTTGCTTTTAAAGTTTTCTTAACTTCATTTATAATAAAAACTACCAAACGTGGCTCAAATGGTGTTAGAATGGGGGAATGTAAAGATGGAAACAATTTTTTTTATCCATGGAACATAATTGAAGGATGTTATATTTTTTAATGAAATGAAGTAGGCTTGTGTGCATTTAACTTTAAATAAGCAAAAGAATGTGTAAAGTAATATGGATGACCAATTAATGGTGCTACTACTGTCAAACATGTATGCTGAGTAAATAGTGTTACCATTAAGTTGACATTAGTATACATCCCAACTGATGGCATATGTGTCTATAATATCTATGAAGATTGATCTTATTTTATTGAGAGCAAAATTGACTGTCAAGAGTATTTCCTAAAAAAGATGTAGTGATTTATGAAAAGAATTAGACAAGAAGATTGTGCACTTTGGCATAAATCTTATTATGATAACTTCTTTCCTTAATAATTTTCTGTAAAATTAACATGTTTGTTTCTGCTAATTTTAAAAAAAAACAGTTCACAGAATATTTGTTTTATCCAATCATCATTTTGTTCTTAGTACACTTTTGCCCAGTTGCATCTTTGTCTTTCATTACTTTTGTCCACAATTTTTTCATGCAGTACTTTTTAGAAGGAAGTGAAATTTTGTTTGGAATATATTTTGTCCTTGCCTGATTTGGACCAGATTGCTTTGAAGAAAAAAATCTAGACCAAATCCTGTTCAGAGCTGTGCCAAGTAATATTACTTAAAGGAAAACAAACTCAAAGA
Source organism: Gryllus longicercus (assembly GCA_038098605.1). Taxonomy (NCBI): domain Eukaryota; kingdom Metazoa; phylum Arthropoda; class Insecta; order Orthoptera; family Gryllidae; genus Gryllus; species Gryllus longicercus. Next base: position 505,870 of record JAZDUA010000406.1, on the reverse strand, counting down.
TGTTGAGTTATTAGTATATTACAGAAACTAAATTAATTATGGGTTTTGTTTACAAATGGGTAATTTACATTATATCAATCTTCACCATCTTGGTTCTGAAGATAGGGTCATGAAATTGTCCTTGGGCATTGTTTCAGTACTCTATTTTCTTTACATTCATTGTAATGATTTACAATCTTCTTGATTCTGCAAACTTGTTGATAACAAGTTGTGGCTCTCATAAATCCTTTTGTCTAGGCAATTGCATTTTCTGATTCTGCCTGGATTTTTTAAAATTAAATAAAAACAACAACAATAGTTGGTATAATTCATAGTTATTGCATTTCCCTGTTTTGATGAAATTGTTCTTTTGAATTATTTGAACTTCACCTTCCTTCAAGAATGAATAGGTAAATATTCTGTATTTCTGGGGAAATCAGGCAGAACAGCCCTTGTATGAAGCAAATTCCATCACTGCTTTCTTCAGGTCATCTATTAGGACTTTGAAAGTTTGAAGTAAGTCTTCTATGGGCACAAAAGGTAATCCCATAAGTTCCAACAAATAATCTTGTATATATGGTGCATTGTAATTTAAGTAATGCTCTCTCAAACCTAGGTTCTCAATTTTTACTAATTGAGTGTAGTTAATATGTACATTGAGCCATCCTTCCAGGATGGAACAATGTCTGAATGAAATTCACTTTTTGATGAAAATGCTAAGGATTTACTCCATTGGACTCTTATTCCATCATGATTGGACAACAGGTATATTGAACCAATTTTCTGAGGACAGAAAACTAAAGACAAAATTTTCTGTTGTATTAAAAGGCTATGGATAAATACCAATGGACTTTAGTGTGTTGGATGTAAAAGTTGGGACGAACATTCTTGAAAGCTAAAAAGCTACCCAGAAATGCTGCTAGATTGTTCTCCTTATTAGGATAAAGCATCATTTTCAACAATAAAGTGACAATTTTTATACAATTGTAAAATATTAGTCCCTGATTTTGCTTGTTCAAGATGTATTGTGGCAATTATGTCCCTAAAATTAATTTCAGATTAAAGATCAAGTTGAATTGAAGGACAAGACTGACAGGCGGTCTTGTGTGAATGCTAAATTTAACACAACATGGTTTGAACTATGTATAGCACAGTAACTATGACACTTATTTTTCTCACATCAAACAAAAATTAATTTCAAAAATTGAAACATCAGACAGATTCAACATCTGAAACAATTTTAAATCTTGAATGAGTGGAAAGGTAAAGTAATTCAATAATGACAATTTGGATAATAAAAACAATGAATGAAGTGGTGTAGACTCTCAAAATTGTCATTCGTGATGTCTATTTTTTTGCTACTGGATTTTGTGTGCAAGACAGTTTCCAAATAAGGAGAAACTGTATTACTTATTTTTAATGCATGTAGAAATTCAAAGAAAACTATGCAGCCTCTGGCCATGCGAGAGGTGTCTGTGGTTTCATTAGATTTCCAGAAATTTTGGTATTAAATACAATTTCAGTTTTGACTGAAAAATGATTATGTTATTATTGTGCCTTGAGACTGTATTGTCATACACTTCACTGCTTTAGACAGATGATGTTATGTGACTGCAAGGCTTCTTTTATTAAATAGGGTTATATTATGGAACTGCAAGATTTTTGATATTCTTGGTATGTAAAGAACTGTTGTATTGTTTTATTGCACTATTAGTGAACATAAAAAAAATTACTGCAGTGTTCTATGAGAGTATTTTATTTGTTTTTAAGCCACTGTTTTTCAACTATTTCAAAGTTTGAAATAGTTTGAAAATTTAAACCAGTGGATTTAAAATATTATATGCAATCATTATTTATTTTTTATTTTGTTGCATTAATCTTTGGCATTCGTCTATACATTGCACAGGTAACCAGCATTCATCAGTTCATCTTCCAAAATGCTATTGAGAAGCAGATTAAGCAAAATTTCAACACCTGCTTGCTGAGGAAAAAGAAAAAGATAGAAACAACAGCAATTGTTAAATTGTTAGGTTAGTAATATGTGGTAAAAAGTAAGCATGTTCGACAGAATGGCTGTGTTCTGACAAAAAATTTTATTTATAAATGTAAATATTAGCTTATTGAAGACTGTATTGCCATTTTTTAAAATCCTCATGAATTGTAGGATGAAAGCTCTTATATCCCTGCGTAGGGCAAGCATTTCTCTACGGTTCCTGATTGTGCTGTAAGCCTAAAGGTATATTATCTTCAAGTTCAGTGTGTGATCTTTCAGGTGTTCTTTGGATTTCACTTCTGTTTGAGTCTTTTTATGCCCCTTTATCTTAAACATTTGTGTTTTTAGAGAAGCATTTGGCAGTACTCCCTCCTTCTTTCTCTTGATATATTCCAGACATTTCTTCTGGTTCTTTTTGACTTCCATTACTTCTGAGGTTTTGGACATTTATTCTATTAATTTTGATGTATTATTAAAATTTAGTAGTTTAACTCTAAAACCCGTTAATAAGAACAAGTAATAAGCAATACAGAATACTTGTTCTCATTGTAGACAGTCTATCCCAATGAACATGGCACATCATTTTCTCTGAAAGGCATTGTTAATGGTTTATCCATAATTTTTGTACATGTGTAATTTTGGTTTCATCTGGTCTTTATCTAATAACATTAATATCTTCTACCGCAGGATTCACAAATTTTTCACTCTTTGAATTGTAATGTAAAAGTTTGACATTAAATGTGTTATAAGCAATTGTTTGAAAGTGAATTGTGTGAAAGCATTTGATCTTCCAAATGATTTATCTGCAGGGAATTTGACCCATTGAACATTACTGTTTGCATTATTGAAGCTACTGTCTTGAATTTGTCTCATCTTTCATGTTCTTCTTGTTACATTCTATGCATGATCTTTGCATATAGTTCAAAATTGACTATCTGTACTTTGTGCTTGGTACCACTCTGTAACTAATCCATCCTAAAGATAACTAGCCAAGCCCAACAGTCTAATCAAATATTTTTTCATGATACACACTCAAGCATTTGCTGATTGGTGTACCCGCATGAAGACAAATATATTAAGGAGCAGTATTTGGAAAGACCTATGTTCTCTCCAAACTTTTGACATGTTTTTGGAACAGGTGAAAAATGTCTCTTAGTTTTAAAATTGGGATTGCCATTGCATTTTCCTCTTGTTCCCAACCACCCTTATTATAATGACATCCCTCAAATCAGAATATGCATATGAGACATCATGTAATGTATGGTATTTTATTACAGCATACACTATTTTTGGGGTAACTACTTTTTTTTTTGTAATAACCCTGTTCCAACATCTCAGTTGAAAGTTACTTGGCATTCTGGAAAACTACAGCAGTGTGTTTTGTTGAATTTGATGGTAAAATTTATTTTGCTCTTGCCATAGCATTTCCAAGAGATTGATTCTTGAATGCCTTACTTAGTGACCCTGGATTCTTTGAAGCCTTAAGCTTATCTAGTAGTTTAGCCTTTTATTTTTTGTTCTTGATTCATTTTCCCTCATGTTCAATTTTCTTATGTTCCTTCAGTTCTATTGTGTTTCATTTTCTTTCTTTCTTATTAAACTCGGTATAATTTTCTTTTTTCTGTTGTTCTCTTTGTACGAACAGCTGCTGTTTTACTCATGTTGATGCCACATTACTAGAAAATAGATTATTGAGATTTCCACAACAAAATCATATACTATTTGAAATAAGTAATAGGATGATTCAGCAAGATTTCAGTGCTCATTTGGCAGTCGTAAAGGACCCTTCAGTGCTGTCAACCAGTCATAATAACATGAATGTAAAACTTATGAAATGTAAAACTTTACTTGTTAAAGAGCTAAACTTGAAACTATTATTTTGATAATCAAGGTTCACAAAAAACCTCTTGGGATATATCAGCATGGAATAGACTCCCAAGTATTTGTTATATTTTGCTACATTTCTTAATGAATAGCTTTTAACTGTTCTAATGCTGAATGCAATAATTACAATGTACATGACATCAGGCCCTCAACAAATGGGTTTCAAAGTTTTGAAACTGCTGCACATGAATGTGAAAGATAAAATCAGATTAGATGGCATACCAGAAGAAAATTGGATAAAACACTACTCCACCCTGTGGAACAATCCAACTCTCAGCCCCAATGAAGTGCTGGAAGGAACAAGCCAAATCTTTAATGACAATGATAAACTAGACAATTCACTGAATATAAAAGAACTTGGAGGTAGTATTAAGAGAAGTAAAAAATAGGAAAAGCCCGGGACCAGATGAGGTCAACATAGGACTCATAAGATAAGGAGGAAATGAGCTAAATGAAATGTTATTAGAACTTTTTAACAAAATGTGGCAAGAGAAAACAATCCCAATACGGTGGCAAAAGGGCTTGGTTACATTCACAAAAAGGGCTCAACGAAGATGTGTGACAAATATAGGGACATTACATTGCTATCAACAGCTTCTAAGCTATACACAAACACACTAAGGAACATACTCAATGTGAGAATATCATGGGAGAAGAGCAGTATGGATTCCAAAAGGGTTGAAGCACCAAAGACACCATCTTTACATAACAGATCATAATAGACAAAAGAAGGGAAAGAAATCTACCAACTTTTATAATATTTATTGATTATGAAAAGGTTAATGATAAAGTTAATAGACAGAAACTCTAGGATATACTAGAAGAGGAAAAAGTTCCAAATCAGTTACTCAATGCAATACAAAGTCTCTAAAAGACAAGAAGATGGATACAATCTTGTATGCTGATGACCAAACTATCGTAATGGATTCTGAAGATAACTTACAAAGTGCAGTGTTTGAATTGACAAAAGTGGCCCAAGAACATTCCAAGAAGATAGCTATTCCGAAAACAGAAAATTATGACAATGCAAGTCAAGGAACAAAGGAGAGCGAAAATAGTAATAAATTAAATTAATGGAAAAAGTAAATAAATTTTCATACCTTGGAAATATCGTAAGTGTATACAACCAAACTCAGGAAGGCCTAGAAACAAACTTAATAATGACAATAGAACACGTGGAACAGTCAAGAGACACTTTGGCAGAGACATGGACTCGGAAACAAAACTGAAACTCCACAATATAGCTAAACCTAGAATCATGTACGGGTCTGAAACATTGAGTAATGAAAGAGAGAGACAAAAACTACAGGCAGCACACATGACATTTCTAAGACACCTCATGGGTATCACAAGAAGAGGCAGCCTAAGCAATTGAAAACCAAATGTTTAGTAGAAGAGATAGAACAGTCTCAAAGGAGATGGAAAAATCATTTACAGAGAATGAGTAACAACAGATTTCCAAAGTTAATATGGAAGTACAAATCAAGAGGGATGAGAGATAGAGGGAGACAGTAAAGAGATGGTAGCAGCAAGAACACTTGGAAGACTAAGAATCTACCAAGAGTACTATAATTAAGTAATAGAAACAGGCTGTAGAGCCATCATCATCATAATCATCATCATAGGCAATTATAGACAATGTTAACACTTGCAGTCTATTGAAATTTAACTACTAATAGATACTACAATTAGTTTAACTAGAACTTTAAAATTTGCTAGTTTTCTTACACTGGCAATCAAAATGTTTGTAAAAACTTTTAAATATGTCGTGGTTTTTGTAGAAAATGAAATTGGAATGTAGGGTAATGATGAAGGTTGGAAAAGTTGCATCTAGGGAAGGAGTATGTCAAAAAAATACACATTTCTAATTTTTGTTCCTATGCTTTTTTACAAAACATAAACTATACATGGTTCTAAAGGAATAAGTGTGATTGTAATAATTGTGTGTTAGTTTGAACCAAACAATAAAAGAAGAATCAAGAACTAGCCTAAATTCCAAACTACAATTCTCTCTGCTGAAAAATAGCTGTGATTGACTCTTACTCCCTAACACAATATATATTCAATTTTTTACTTAATTGTTGTAGGAATCGCAATAGTAGACTAATTACAGTAAGATTACAAAGGGAAGTCAATAGCAGCTGGGCCGCTAATAGTGACCAGTTATACAATACCAAAACCAAGAAAAGTTATACATTTCTGAATCCAGCAATCATGGTTTAATGTTTACATGATTGATTATGTGCATAGGCTACTACCACTAATATCTCAGAAGATAAAATTAGACGATTTAAGAAAAGAGAAGAATTCGTTTGGAAACAGATATTGATGGTGAAATATCATCTCATGAGCACCGTACTCATGAAACTACCCTCGCTGAGTCTGAAAATATTGATTGAGCAAGAATAAATCAGTAATTTTTGCAAGGGGTTTGGAAGATTCTGAGGAAGATTTAAATAATCTATTTTAATTTGTTCTCAAATTTTAGTGGTTAGTAAGGATTCCAATTGTACCCTAAGGTTTAATCAATATTATTAAACGCTAGATAAAGTGTACTTGATAATTCAACAAATTTATTTTAAACTTTTCAGATATTTAGATTAATGTAAACTTGAATTATTATTGATAATTGCATCAAAAGTTCAATTTTCATTATCGAATGAGTTAAAATATTGTAGGAATAAGTGTCAAATAATATAATATTATAAATAAGAACGTAGAATTAAACGCATGCGATTTGTTGTAGGGTGTGCAAATTCTAGTAAATAATTTATTTTTCTTTGTAGTGAATTTCATTTCCATGCTTCTTCCTCGTTATTGTTACCAACTCCATCTTATTACAACAATTTTGATTGGAAGAAGACTCTTCAGGCCAGACGTTTACTATTCACAGTAGTGAATGCTGTATTGTAACTTAAGCTTGCCAAAGAGAAATCTACCATTAAATAAATAGCCAATCAATAAATATTGAATGTAGACAAATTGTCTTCATATTCTGTCTTTCCGTCAATCATTTTGGATTTGCCTTGCTATCATGGCCTCCTCCACACCTTGTTTCCTTGCTCGTCTGGAAATATAAATTTTTTTCTTTCCAATATGTCTTCCTCTCTTCCGGTGTTCTACCAGATTAATTTTGCTCATCTTTTATTACCTATGTGCATGACATGTCACATCATTTGTCTCCTCTTTATTTCATCGAATATCCTTTTTAATTTTATTTCCTATGTAATTATTTCTTTTTGTTTCAAGTGTGCTGTTTCCTTGAAGGGAGGGAATCCTGTGGAGGATCTGCTCCATTGAAGCACCTGAGAACATGGTTGAACATTTGATGCAGTTTGAATGGATCCTATCTGAGCACTTGAGCTGGTATGTGTCCTGGACCAGTTGATTTTTTAGATTCATTCATTCAAAACACCTGAAAAGAGCCATATTGCTCATTCTAAATAAGTGGAAACAAGTAATTTGAAGGTCTGTTTTTAAAGAATAGAAATGTTAAAATAGTTTAGTACTGTACTCTATGAAAATTTGACATTTATTTTGATCCATTGTTGATGTTTTACTTGCAAGAGTAATATTACGTAAGACAATGTCAAACTTGTAGAAGTAAAATGAACTTCAACTACAAATTACTATAGATATCACTAGTATTAGTAGAAAAATGGAGTAAAACTGTGTTTTAACCTCACTTTGTCACATGGTCAGTCAATTTGTTCATAACAAGAGAAAACAATATACATTAATGTTTGAGTATGGTACCTGTATACCTGATCACTACAAAATTAAGTAGTGAGGGGATGGCTGTTAAGTATTTATTTTATTATCAGTTTGCAGAAAAATAATTTTTAAATCTCTAGTCAGAATAGAATGTTAAAAGAAGAACTTTGTAAATAGACATTTTCTTGCCAGAAAGGGGGCTACTTTGATATGATATAATATACTTTAATATCTTATAATAATAAATTTAATGTAAAATCCGTTTTTATCACGAATGTTATTTCATAGTTTTAATCTTTTAAATTGAGTTATAGAACAACTAAATTTCAAACCTATCCATTTTCATAAAAAAATAATAGTGGAATGCTTTTCCAGATACTGCACCAACACAGAATGAACTTGAAGGACAGAAAATAGAAACAAGTTTATGATAAAGATCTAACCAAATGTCTCTGTCAAATTCATGAAGTTGACTACAGAAAAGAAGAAACACAGCAGACTGTCCCTGCTGGTCAGAGTATTACGATCTAAGATGTGAAAATTAATGGTGGTTACATTTAGATACAATGAGTCTGATCACACAAGAGAAAGGAGAGAATCCATCACCAAAAATTCATATGTGGAGCCTAAAGAAGATCTAAATGAATTTTCTAACCATGATATTGGTTCAGGTTCAGAAACATTCAGTGACTTGGAAGATGAGCTCAGCAGCTAAACAGAAAAATGGTGAGAATCATAAAGTAAGAAAATATTGAGGCTACCCATTTCTGATTCAAACATAAAATTTTTCATACATTTTTTAAGCTGTGCAAAGTAACTGTGTCCTTAAGTAACTTTGGGGGAGAAAACAAAACAATGGGATATTTCAAAAAATATTGTAAAGGAGAGAAATAGGTTCTTACTGCTGTAAGTACTGATGGGGATGATATGTAAATAAAATAAAAATACAAAGCTAATTTTGGCAGAGAGATCTAAAAATGGTCTAAAATAAAAACTACATGAAATGTGACTCCAGTTTACAACAGTAGTTAGATTCCCTGCTATGTATGTATGGATATTGTTTTAGAGGATCTTGTATCGTTGAATTTTAGAGTATCTTGTATTGTTGATTTTTCAACATCATTTTCTGCAGACATTTAAAAGAATGAGCAGTGAACTGTTGATGTAGCAACCTTAGTAATAGTTTTTTTTTATTTGACGTAGCATTCAAATCTCATCTATGTGTTACATTAAAAATCAAAATTTTCAATATGAGTTTGAATTTGCTTTTCTTACGAAATAATGAAAATTTACCTCAACAATTGAAGAGGTAATGGCAAGAACATATATAACTGAGAAATTATCAAAATTCTGTATACATATTTCAGCATTAAATCTACAAACTTGCAGTTTCTGTTCTCTATTAAGAACTGGTCCAAACTCAACTTAGAAACGTAATTTTTATCTTCTAGGAATACCACAACTTAAAGCTATTTTTCTCAAAACTAATGAAGAATGTGTTAATGTGTTCTTACATGACCTCTTCAATTAATTACTGATCCAAAAATTTGTTTATGCTGGTATTTATCTAATTTGGTGATGAAGAGAGGAGAGAAAGGAAGGGGGTTACAAATTGTATATAATTGAATAATAATAATAATAATAATAATAATAATAATAATAATAATAATAATAATAATAATAAATAATTAATAATATAATTAATAATATAATAAAAGCAATTACAAAAATACATTTGTCACATAAATACAACATAAGATATGACAAGTCAAGATAGTCCATATTACTTAATGTGAATTTGGTACTAAGTACAATATAGAAAATTTTAATGTAATTTGCAAAATAAAATAATACAATACAGCACATATTAATTTTGTCTGCAGCAATGCGAGGAGGCTAAAGTAAATAAAAAGAAGAAAAAGTTACCAAAAGTTTTGAAATGAACTTGAATCCGCGGCTGGGTCTATCATTTCTGTCCGTTGATGATTTTTTTTGGATGTCAAACACAGAACAGAATAATCAAAAGGATTAAACATTTATATTGATGTAGAAGCATGTTTATTTTATTATGCATGCATATGGTGTATATATTCTTTTGTACTGTAGAATGCATGGTTTAACAGAAAAGCTTTCAGTTTATTTCTAAACATATGTATTTTCTTGAATTTTAATTACTTTTAAATTCACTTGATAGTTTGGTACATAGTGTATTGCCTTCTATGAGGAAACTTTTTTGAAAGAATCCATTGTCCCTGTGAGGGTCAGGGACATTTCTTTTTATCTGGAATCATAATTATGAACTTTGGCGTTTAATGTAACAGAATCCTTTTTTCTTATAAGGGTCTTCTTTGTGAAGATTACTGTACATGTATAGAAGTATTCTCTAATATGTACATGTATAGAAGTTGTAGGATTTTTAATTTTTCAAACAATAATTTGCAGGACTTCTGCTTGTGAGTGTCATTGTTCTTTGTATTCATTTTTGGATGATGAAAGTGTGCATACATTTTTGGGAATTTCCCCAGAATACGATTCCATATTTTAGATGTGAATGAACATTTGCAAAGTACACTGTTTGTAGCGTATCTAAGGTGGAAGTTTAGGGAGACAATTTTACTCGTGTTTGATGAGTTTATTTTTCTGGAACCATTTGACTAGTGTCTTTAGGACTGTTTGTGCTTCTTTTTGTAAAGTTGTTGGGTATTTGTTTTTATATTAATGTTTGTGTCATCAGCAAGTAGGACCATTTTGCTCTTTTGTAGAGTCAGAGGCATGTCATTGATGTGTAAGAGAAATAGTATAGGACCTAGGAATGATGTTTGTGGCACTCCATAATTTATCTTTCTAGGTTGAGATAAATGGGTTGAAATCTTTTTATCTCTAATATGCTTGATTGTGCCTACTTGACAACAATTTGAAAGGTAAGATTTAACACATTGATTCCCTAATTCCCAAAGTTCCAAGTTTGGATAACAGTATATGATGGTTAATAAGGTTGAATGCTTTTGATAAATCTAGAAACAAACCAATGGGGATCTTTCTCCTCTAAAACAACAAGTATGTCATTTAGAAAGGTGAAGATAGCTGTCTGTAGATCTACTATTTCTGAATTCATGTTGGGCCTCTGTCAATATTTTATTTGAATTGAGAAAATTTTTGAGTCTATTATTAAAAAGATTTTCTAGGATTTTTGAAAATCCAGATAGTAAGGAAAGATTGGACTGTAATTCAAGCATTGTGAGTGTTGCCTTTTTTAATAGTGGCTTAACGTTTGCTTGTTTGAAAATTTCTGGGAAGATACCTGTCATTAAGGAGTGGTTTCAAATGTGAGTGAGCGATTCTATTATGTTTGTTTGAGTAATGTTACAAAATCAGTGAACTTGTTTCTTAACAATTATACATTTTGATGTAATACATAAAGATATTTGCTGACTCTGTGTGTGGTTTGCTGTTAAGTGCAATTGTTATAGGTCGTAGGTGGGAGGTAGTGTGCCATTGCAATGGAAGTTGTACTTTGGATGGGCTTTAGGACTAGGGGAGGAAGTTGGAGAAGTGTGAGAGTGACAGGTGTTGCCAGGGGGGTAGGATCATGAAATAGCGGTTTAGTGTAGTTGGCTAAGTCATTTTTCTTTGTAAAAGGTGAAGTAGAGGAATTTTTTTTTTTTTTTATTTTGTCCTTAGTAAAAAAACTAAGTTTTCCACCTTGAAATACTTTGGGAAATGTTTTGTTAGCCATAAAACCGAAAGCTATTTTAGAATTTTTTTTGTTTTTGTGTAATAACTTTTTAATGGTTGGCGCAAAAATAGATATGTACAATTTTAAAGGCCCTAAAATTCTATACAAATTTGTGTGATAAAGTATTTCTGTCAAGCCAATAGTAACAGAGCTACAATATTTGCCAATTTCACCAAATTTTCCTTTTAGTTCTGAAATTGCCCAAAATTACTAATGGTCTCTCTAGTGAAGTGTTTTTGAATTGTTCAAGTCATTGTACATAAAAAGTCACTAAATTCTAATAGTTTTAATACTTACTGAGGTTAAACTCTTTAATGAAAGTTCAAGTAAGAGTGACAATAGGCCTATATGTTCTGGCAACTAACGTGATTTATTTTATCAAAAACATTTCAATAGAATAAGGTGACTTTTGTTAATTTCTTCTTCTAATTATCACAGATTTCCTTTGCTAAGATCTAAATTCTTGCAGAATCCTTGTAGACAACAGAATTCCTCAAACAATTTTGAGAATTTGACTATTCTTAAAAATTATGAAATGAAATTTGATCTTACTGACCTACCAAATGTTTGCAGTGCTATATCTTTTGCATAACAACATACAGTCAGTTCTGATTATAGTGAACTTCTGGGGACTAACATTTTGGGTCACTATATCTGATCTGTTGAATTTCAATGAACTATTCATAGAATAGATTCAATAGAATTTCTCCATAAGGCTTGAATTTATTAATATAGATATATTACAAAATACTTTACTAGCATGAACTGAAAATTTCAATGCCTTAATTTGTTCTTAAAAATAAATTATTTTCAATAGTTTGTTGCTTCGAACCTTTTTTTTTTCATTAGTAGTTTTGCTAATCCTTCTCCAGAGTTCGTGCTCTCTCCATAGATTCGGCTTTGTCCTCTTGTGTCTATGTATCGTAATGCAGTCTTGACATCCTTAAACGCTTCTTACACTGTTGAAACACTGTCCCACTCTCCGAAGGCTCTTTAACTCACCTAATATACGAGATGCTTTCGGCAGCGGGATAGTGCTCGTAGCTAATGAAACTGATCGCTTTTCTGCGCGGTACGACGGATATCTTGAGGCTGTGACAGGCGTGTGCGTCGTCGCATACGTCGAACTCAACGCGCTTTGTCCCGCGGAATACCAAGTAACACCAAAATTGCAACTGAAGCAAGCAATGGCGCGTAGCCGCCGCCTGTTGTAGCCCAAGTGGGGCACGGCTTTTGTTTCCATAGTGAAACTTGCTTGGTTGTTAGTGATTCCGGGCGCATCTACGTCTGCGGTAGTTAGTCCCGTAAGTGTAGTATGTGTTTCCCCCCTCGAGAGGTGGCGGTGATCTTCCTCCGCTGGATGGCGAGATCCGGTGCCGACTTTCCGTCGGCTAGCGGGGTTTCCCCCCCAAACACGAGGGTACTGCTCCGGTATTCGCCTGGTGTTGATCGGAGAAACCACGGGAAACTAACGATCAGAGCAGCCAGCCTCTAGATGTGTGCGATTCCGTCACTCGCGGCTAGACCTCTTCCCGTGCCCAAATCGAGACGTATGAGTTGTCATTCATTGGACGCTTCTCGGTCTCCTGATGGGGAACTGGTAATTTATTTTCGTATCCGGCTAGAAGATTCAAATAAACTTCCAAAAACGTGCTTTGGTGCGGCAGTCTTAGTGATAATCCGGGAATTAAATCAACGTCGCCTAAATCGATCTAAGTAGGTGGCATTGATTAAACACCAGTATCCCAATGCATATTTAACTAATACGCCATAATTTCCTTTCAGGACGTTAGCAACAGTGATCTTTGAGTAAACAATTGAATTACCAAGTAAATCGTACTGCAGTTTGATATCAATTTAGATTTTAATTATCGTATTTAAAAAAATAAATTTGCGAAAACCTACGAACAGTATTGCCTCGGAACTTATTAAACTTGAAGGATTTCAAGTGAATAGGGGGAAAACAAAACTGTTAGTAATGCTGTGAATGAACCAATGATCTTATGTTCGACTTGGCACTTTTCCGTTCTTACGTAAGTATGCAAGTACCGATTTTCTAATGAATGTGACCCATAACTTATTGTTATGAAACTTAACTACTACCTTATTCACATAAACATGCAAAACAGTCGTCTTTAAAAGTTAGATTCGCATGCAACGCTAGATTCTTATACAAAACAATAGAGCAATTGCAGTAGTAGAAGTGAACACAAATTAGACTTGAGTTTGTGAAGTTTCAATCTCTTGAAAAGTTTGGGGAGAAAAATATGGAAGTGTCAAGGAAATACGGGCAAGAATCAAATGTAGTTGTAAACGATGTTGCGACATAATTTTCGGAACTAATTGGGAACGATCTGCATTTGTGCTAATGCAAATATGCTGTGAACATTTTTGTGCATATTAGCAAAAAAGCGTAAAACGTAGCTGTATTAAAACCTGCTAATATTTGTAACTGCGATTATAATTTTGAATTTGCAGAATAAGACCAGTTCATATCTTGTATGGAGGTAAGATACAAGGCCATTGGGTTTCGGGAACTTTTGAACGTCGGCATATCAGTTGTTACGATTCATTGGTAAGTCCAGTGCCAGATACTGAAAGAACGTATTCGAACAAAGCTGGACATGAAATTAAGTATGAAATACATTTTCAACACATGAAACTATTTTCAAAACAGTTTACAGCGTCGGCGACGCCACATTTTACTAGTATGATTTATATTAAATGTACAAACATTATATAACTTACATTCTGTAGAAATCCAGAGTTAATTGCTCAAAGCAGAAACGTGTTTCTTAAAAGTTTCGTGCTATCATTTGCAATTAATATTATTTATGTGTTTATTTGAATCTCTTGTACGATTCCATTACAGCACAGTAAAAAAATGTATTCATTTTATTTGCGTTGTATTTAAAATTTATGATAATTAAAGTCGGAATTAGTTGTCGATGCTGACTGCACATCACCTAATTATAAGATTGAGAGCAAGTTTAGAATGAAGGAAGGACGCGTAGGCGAGAAAATTTGTGATCACACGCCACCACACAGTATACAATTTGACCCGTCTAGGCGCTCAAAACCCATTTTTCGAACTTCTCGCTTGGAGTATTTCAGGCAACACAACATTTTCCTCAAAAGTCAGCCTATGTGGCAGTGCTGTTTGTTTTGAGTTTTGCTAGGCTGACTGCAGAGGGTGCCTTGAATATAAATATCTTCGAGAAGAGACCCGCGGGGGTTCTGTCGCGCTGCGCAGTTTGTTCTTTCGAGTTGTGTATTCGGTGCATCCTGTGCTTCAATCTTAAAAACCTGTAGTGTTTGTAATAGCTTTAGGTATGCACTCTATTGTAGTATTTACATTTTCGCTTATAATTACAAAGAATCGCTCAGTAAACTCAATAAAAGACGCATAAAATTTCCTTCACCTTTTTTTTCCCTTGGTCGTCTGAATTGAGATTTAAAAAGTTCTCGTTTCTTCATCACGGAACTAGGATATTTACGCTTATTTATACGTTCTTTAAGTGACATTGTCTTCACATACTGCGCAAAGTTGCGTGCTTAAGGTAATTTTCGTCTTTTCCAGAACGATGCATACTCTTTGCCGGAGTATTTGATGCCTGGAAAACAGCAGATCGCAACACTCGAAGTGAAAGTGTGTTTCGCTTTATAATTCGAACTCGAAGGCTGCCCAGAGGACGTAATAAAATCCATAAAGCAGACAGGGTAGTGTGTGCAAATATTAGTTCTCACAGTGGATAACGAAATATTTGTGGTAAGGAATTGACTTCCAATAAGAAATGTTCAAGAAATTGAAAAGTGGATATTTGAAATTTGTTATTCAGAAAGAAAGGACCAATACTCGCATTTATTTGTAACATGTAATGACAACTAAACAAAACAATATTAAAGGGTAGTATTAAATGTGTACCTGCTCTATTTAAATTGTGTATGTGCGAGAGAGGGGGAGGGACTTTTTTTTCAGATTCTATGATATAATCATGGATAAAAAGGTAATGAATATCCGAAAATTATCAGTGAAAAATATGTAAACATATATAGATTATATGTTCCAAATATGACGCGGGTTAAAGAAGTAGCCCCTGAGAAATTTAGTTTTAGTCGTATAGATGTCCCAAGTTGCACTCTGTGCCCCGTTGTGGATAGCACATGGGCGAGAGTCTACAGCGCCAATTCGCAGATCAGAAAATACTACACATCAGTTTTCAATATTTTGTTCGTAATCTTGCAGATTCAATTAAAAATTGATGAAAACATATTTCCATTTATGTAACAACTTGTAATAACTTTGAATTCTTTACATTTCAAAATAAATTTTTATATAATATTTTGTTTTAGTATAAGAACAAAAATGATGTATTTCAACAAATGTTATAAAATGTAAACAAAATCAATGTTACAAACTACTCAAATACCCTCTGCCCCTATGTAACGCTGCCTCAAACTCCCCCCTCTGTTTAGCGTTACGTAATTTATGGACTATTCCCAGCGGCTAAACCGTGAAGCCGATTTTCTCCAAAATTGTTATTTCCCGATCGATCCGGCTGATGTCGCTGCCCCTTGAATTTGAAACCGATATTTTAATTCTAGGGGGTACCTTACCCCCTGGGACATTTAAAAAAAGTGGCGCCATTGTTTTTTATTAAAGTTTGTTGTTGGATAGCGTAAAGGACTTAAGAGAATGGTGGAGGTCTCATGTTCGTAGAAATGTCTGATTTTTCGAAAATTAAAAAAAAAATTAACGTTTTTCGGCATCTTCGTACAACTCCAGTTGTGAAGGTACAATTTTTAGATGAAATGTGTTAATCAAAAACATTTTCAAATATGGTCATGTTGAATTTTTTGAAAATGTGAATTTTTTGGGGTAATTTGGTGACAAACATAGTCGCCCACTCCGAATACTATCCCTACCTAAACTTCAAAGAAAAAAGTGGAGCGGTTTTTGAGAAAATCTTGCTTTTATTATTTTTTAATATTCCACATTTCTCGCAGTTTTGAGCGAAAACCACTAAAATATTCAAAAAAATGAACATGGCCTTAATGAAACAACTATTTATGAGCAATAAATTTAATTTGATGGAAAAAATCTTTAATTTTGTAGTTGTAGGAAGACTCCGAAAAAGTAAATGTTCTTAATTTTTCGATTTCCTAATAGAACATATTATCTTAAGAATATTAAAGAACAGTAAATCCTCGTCCTAAATGGTAAATAACGTGACTACGTAGAAATGTAAGAAATCTAAGTAGTATATAAGGATATCCAGAAGGTAATTACATTTATATGAGGAGGTAATAAGTTTCCGTCTTACTTTTCTAGGTCTATTTAGACAAGTAGAAAACAACATGACTCAGGGACCTTTCCTTCATTATTGCTTCATTTAATTGCAGAAAAGTGCGTTTATTTCGACGTACGCATTTGTATTAATGTGTTAACTGGTAAAGTATAAGAATTCAATTGGTGCACAAGAAATGTACTCCGATACATGTCAAATGTAAAGTTAAAGCGTTGGTTCGATGCAAGTTAACGTGTCATTAAATGCCTCGCCCTTAAACTCTGAGTATAAAACCACGAGGTCAAGAAATAATAGTTTTTAGCTCTCAATAGAAGAAACACATTTTCGCAAACAAATCCTTATACTTCAGTAACAGCAACCGTAGTTTTACTTGATTTTCACCAGGATCGCTAGCTGTATGAGCGCGCATCCCTAAATAGCCTAAAAACGGGCTTCGCTACTGTATAAATACGGAAACTAAGGTGGTACTTTTTCAGTATCTAAAGTGTCATTTCGTTGTCCGCACGAAATGGTAATGAAAATATTTCCTCTGGACGCAGCAAAAAGCGGCGAAGACCAAACAGCTGAACATCACGGCTATGGCAATATTAGGCAGTGGCGTGCATTCAACTTCAGCACTGCTGGCGTAAGCAAAAATGAAAATTTGAGAATTAAAATTACAGTAAAATATGTCCTAAACGGAATCGATCGGGACAAAAAAGTATTCCGGTTTAAGGTGGTTTCAATTTTATGCAGAATTGTTCATTTTATGACACTAGTTATATTCATATTTCCGACGTGAAACTAGTAAATTACATTACTTTATTGAATTTATAGAAATATATTAACTTTGAACATATTTATGGAAAAAATCACCAATAAGTGAATATTTTACATATTTCTATCAATTAAAAGGAAAAACTTCACAACTTGTGCACTAAAAACATTTTTTCGAACATTCATCTATAATTTTTTTTGATTTTCGTTTTTTTCAACCATTGTAAAACTGGCTGTGAAACTCGTAAAAACACACCACCTCACTGCCTGGTGACTGCACCCGGGCTGTTCGCTGACTCAACACACAATGCGTCACAACCCAGAGTATTATGCCTTTCTGATTCCCCTCGCATGGCCGTGACCAATGCGGCTCTGGCTGAGGAGTTACGATCGTCAACGCGGGGCTGGTAGATGCGTGCCATGCCCGTGTTACTTCCCACGCTCAGAGAGCCGGGATTGAGTGAATTCCTCTACGCGACCCCAAGGACGAATTCTATGCAGACAACTGAAGCTCCTCACCCTCACTGTTCGGCTGCCACAACCGAAACTCATCACTGTGACAGAAATAAAAACAGTCTTACAGATGCATTTACTTCATGAAGACGAATTCGAGTCTCTCTGTTAAATGCATTAAATTCGCAGAAATTCCCTTTTATGAAGGATTTTTTTCCTGCAGAACATGAAAAATAGTTCCGTTTCCGCGTTAGATTCCGTTTTATGCTGTGCAAAATGCCATTGAATTTGACGGGCCGGAGACATTTTCCGGTTAAGGCAGGTTTCCAGGTTCTACAGGTTCCGGTTTAGACAGATTTTACTGTAGAATGAGCCGTATGTCACGATCAACAATTTTGTATCCACTGTTCACTCTACTGCGATCTGTGCGGCGCGGCGGCCTTCTGCTTTTTCAGTGCCCAAACCCCCAGCTCTGGCGATTTCTCTGGGCCTGGGTGTTGCACGCGCATCTATTTCACTGCGCCAGGGGCAGGCGGCGATCTCGGAGAAGCCGCAGCCGATATGCACTGAACCCTAGCTTACTGGGGATGGCTGCAAGGCCTCTCCTGGCCTCGCCTGCCTCAACCGGTCTGCGAACGTTGTTACGGATCGGAGAAGGTTTCCTCAGAAATAACTTATTTCGATTCGTATACAAATATTTAATAAATACTGAAAAACAGTTACGAGTTACAAGCGAGAATGACCTCGGCCACCTCGTGACGAGCAACCGCACGGCAGCGAGACAGTGACTGATCTGACTGCTTAGACATGGGCGCAGAGCTTAAATACCTGTGCCTACGTGACTTACTCCGCGTGTGCTGGCATGAGGCGTCATTACAGTCAAAGGCTAGGGCTCGTAGGTCGGGGGGGTTGTTTAGTCATGGTCCTTCGCGGGGTGGCTCCGTCACTGTGGCCTACGTGACCTGTCTATAGTAGTACTTTCGTTCGGGTGCCTCATTCGTCAGGGTGCTTCATCGTGGGGTCAGCGGTCATGGAAAGGGGCGGCTCCGTTACTGTGGCCTACGTGACCTCTGTCTATAGTAGTACTTTCGCCAGGGTGCCTCATTCGTCACGGTCCTTCATCATGGAGTTTGCGGTCATGGAAGGGGGTGGCTCCGTTACTGTAGCCTACGTGACCTCTGTCTATAGTAGTGCTTTCGTCAGGGTGCTTCAAGGGGTCAGCGGTCTTGGAAGGGGGTGGCTTCGCCACTGTGGCCTACGTGACCTCTGTCGCGTGTAACAACGTGATGACTCATAAGCCAGTACTACCACAATGCAAAATTATTTTAAATGGAACGTTTTGTTAGTGTAATTGACGCACCGTTTGTTGAGAAGGTTATAACTTATAAAATGGTTGTGGGGCATATATTTCTCTCTCAATGTAACGAGAGTGAGCCAAAATGTTCAGGAGAGATTTTACTATTTCTTCTGAACAAGGAAGTTCTGACTACATGTGATTAGATCCCTAGAATCCTCGAATTTGTGAATAGCACAGAGTATTGGTCTTAGATAATCTGGGCAGTGCGTTACGCAGTGGTGATAAAATACAATCGAAATATTAACATGTGTTACATCATTGCATTCCTCTTTTTATGGTCTATTGCTAGTGAGAAAAATACATGGCTCCATTTAAAAAATCAAAGATGAATACGTTTCTCGAATACTAAAAATATTTCGAACAATATCTCTACGACACATTTCTTGCTCCATGATTCCACAATGTTGAGCAAAAACTGCATTTCGATATTGGGAACCGTTCAGAAGTTATGGTGGTGGCGGGCCCGTAATTGGTGGGACCTGTAGGTTTATTATGTATGTTTAATAGATTGCATTTCGTTCGTATCTTATTTTTCCCTGATTCTGTCTTCATTTTCATGGGTAATCACTACCCAGAGATATGAGATATTCGCTTTTCTTCCTCTAAAAAAGAATGTAAATTTTCTTACGGATTTGCAAAAATGATGGGGAGTTATGGGGGTTATTAGCGAACTGGAATACTGCGGAGAAACATACAGCTAATGAGAAAAATCAATCTTGTCTGTTGTACATGGTCAATTTTTTTATAAAACGAGTTTTATGAAACTCAATATATGTACATAAATTTCGGTAAATATAATTTGTGGACGTTGGTTTACTGCAATGCAAAATGCAGTAATGAATGTTGTTGTGAAATTATTGTCGAACATTAGAAATTCAAAATTAAGAAATAAAATATTTTTTTTGAAATTAATCTTTTAAAAACATGGCAATGTATTAAATAATATAATACGGTTCTGGAAAGAATATATATTTAATTCACTATTGATATTAGAAACCGTAGCGCCTCTCGGCCCCTTGCCATGTACCTCGTTAAAAGTAGCTATGTGAATTAAAAGTAAATGTGACGTTTGTAGTGTAAGTCGACGAAGTTCGCGGATTCCGAAGGTGCTGTGGCAACGTCATGAATCTCGTTCACTCAGAATCGACTAGAAATGTGCGATTGTAACGTCTGAAACTGTGACGTACTTAGTGTTCACGTGTTCATTCAACTGCGAATGAAATGAACGTGTCGGTTGGACACAAGTAATGAGGATTTGCGACGCTGCGGGTCTGTCCATTTGCAGTTGACGAGCAAGACTGTTCGGTCAAGGTTGCTTGTGGTTCTCTCATGTGGAGCGATGCTGTTGTATGTCTTGTTGCGGCTGTTATGGTGAGCAATTGTGATTTGTTTGCAATAATATTGTAAATTTTTGTGTTAACTATATTCTCTATGAATATTATATATTTATATTTCGCTGTACGTGTTTATAGTTATGTTTGTTACACGCGAATTTTATGCTTTAAGCGAACTAAAGATTGTTAGATATTTCCAGAAAGAAAAATACATATTTGTCTACCAAAATAATTTGAATTAACTGTAGCAATATGAAACTGAGAAAGTTTTTGAGAAAATGCATGGGATGCGTGGCACGTGTTGTACATTTTAAATTTGGGACAGTGAAGTAGTTTATAGCACATCGTAAAGATGAATAATTTATGAAATAGTGTTAACAATTATATTTGATGTTTAGATCGTTGCTGTTCTGGAAGAGCTCGGACTCTGAAGAGGTGGGATGCGATGGCGCAGAGGGTGGAGCTGGGCTGGAGGGTCATGCAAGTTTGGAGTAAGATTTGCTGAATCTGCTGATTTGATCGTAAGTTGCCTTATTGAATTTTTTAAAATCTTACTGAGTTGGTAGTTTTCAGTGCAACTTGACCATAGGTCGTAGAATAAGTTTTTATTTGAAATGAAGGCAAGGTTTATTACCAGATGTAATGAAGTACTTATTTAGATGTTTGGGTTTAGTATTTTCTTTGAACCGGAAATAAGATAGTGAAACCAT
This sequence comes from Gryllus longicercus, assembly GCA_038098605.1. Classification (NCBI taxonomy): domain Eukaryota; kingdom Metazoa; phylum Arthropoda; class Insecta; order Orthoptera; family Gryllidae; genus Gryllus; species Gryllus longicercus. The sequence continues at coordinate 484,645 of JAZDUA010000406.1, read as the reverse complement.
TTTATAGGCATTTTTCATGAGAATAGTGTTATGTAAGCTTATTACCGCAATCGAAAATAGAAATGTGGGTACTTTAACATCGCAATTTTCATTAATGGTTCTGTTAAATCACTCACTGGGTAGTTTTTCTGATACAGGGAAACCCGAAGATTTATTATAAATACACGTTAATTTTTCTTGCTTGTGCATTTATTTCAGAGGGTTCAATTTGTACGGAGACTTCGCTAGTCAATGACAAAAGTGTAATGTATCAAACAATTATTTTAATTCTTACATTCGCAATTATTTGGAAGAGAAATGTGTGGATGGAAGATGAAAACCTGAAATGGAAGTCATGATAGATAGTTTGGGTGGGAACAGAACGTTCAGATTAAAAGGCTTCTATTTAACATGAAATTATGTAGAAAGTACATCCCCTTTGAGGGACTGAACAATTCTTAAGTTACGTTCATGACTATTAGAATTCATTCCATTCCATTCCATTCCATTCCATTCCATTTCAAAACCAAATGTATCATTTGGTCGTAAGGTATGACAAAACAATGTATTCTTGGCTGATAGCTTTGCTGATAGCAGTATAGCTCTGAAGGCCACAGCAAGATGGCCGAAACGTTAGTCCAATTAACTGAGATGCGGCTCATCCCGGATAGCCAAGAATACATTGACTCCGGCCGCGGAAGCCTACGAACCCATATGACAAAACGAAATCAGCAGTGAATGGAAATTACACGATATTAATACGAGTAGTATTTATTGCAAAATTTTTGAGAATTAATAAAATGTAGTGTGGGTATGCTTTTTAAGTGATAGATTTTTGTTTGAGCTGCATAAAGGCTAAAAGAATATTAATTTATTGTAATCAGTAATATTTCTTTTGGCCCATTTTCTTCCTTCATAATGGCTTTTGTGACGGAGAATTGGTTTTGGAATGAGGTAACCTTGATTTGTGTAAAGGTTTTGACAAACGTGTTTGCAGATACTGTTCTGAAACTCCAATAAAGTATAGTTGTTTAATTATTAGGTCGTTTAGATTATATTTTGGGGGTTATTTTTTATTATAATACAGAAACCCCTTATTGGGTCGAATTGCAAGGGACCTAATTAATCGTAGTTGGTGTTATCGGATTATTATAAATGTCCGTATGACTGTAATCCCTTGCCGGGATCAGTTCTGTTCGTGTTACGGCGAAATTTGTGCTGAGGGTTTGGTGCTAACGAGGGCTCACCGTTTTAACATATGAACATTAACAATATCAACATAGTTCACTAACATAAATTTTGGTTCCTGATTATATGAAGGACAAATAGTATTCCTGCAATTAATAATTTTTGTGTAATAATGATGAAAATTCTCAGATAAATTGCGGTAACTTTTAGCTACTTGCTAATGAATTTAAATATCATTTAACCACGTAAAAACTTGTCAATCGTTGTTTAGTAGGGTATTTAGACACACTATCGGCTAAAGCACTGTACACACTAGGTAAAATATCGCTGTACATTGATATCATTAAATCTGATGCGACTATGTAATTTATATGGGTTTTAGTAATGTTTGGCTGCCGCAAGTCTTTGAATTCGTCACAATGTGCGCGACTAAAGACTGGAGGATATTTTGTGTACGAGTGACGAGATCTTGGGATATTAGAAGTTGCGACGGAACAGCTCGCAACCTACAAGAAAACTTGCACATAATAAAGTAGTGCCAGTTTTTAATAAACTGAGTTTGAGACGATAGGCATGGACATAAGCTACGCCCGTACGGATTGGAAATTCTCTTTGAATAGACAGAGCTCCTTGAACATATAGCAGTTTTCGTGAAAAGTCGCTAGTCGGCCAAGGCCACTGCAAGGTGGTTTTTACAAGCTGAGATAAGGATAGCAAATATAAATTACACAAATACATTACATAAAGAAATTAAATTTGAGTTGAAAATGACTATTTATAGTGTTCTCAATAGCAGATTTTTTTTAAGTTTTGATGTGACGAGTTATTTCAAGTTGGTTATTTATTATTTCAAGTTGGTTATTTATTATTTCAAGTTGGTTATTTATTATTTCAAGTTGGTTATTTATTATTTCAAGTTGGTTATTTATTCTTTCAAGTTGGTTATTTATTCTTTCAAGTTGGTTATTTATTCTTTCAAGTTGGTTATTTATTCTTTCAAGTTGGTTATTTATTCTTTCAAGTTGGTTATTTATTCTTTCAAGTTGGTTATTTATTCTTTCAAGTTGGTTATTTATTCTTTCAAGTTGGTTATTTATTCTTTCAAGTTGGTTATTTATTCTTTCAAGTTGGTTATTTATTCTTTCAAGTTGGTTATTTATTATTTCAAGTTGGTTATTTATTATTTCAAGTTGGTTATTTATTATTTCAAGTTGGTTATTTATTATTTCAAGTTGGTTATTTATTATTTCAAGTTGGTTATTTATTATTTCAAGTTGGTTATTTATTCTTTCAAGTTGGTTATTTATTCTTTCAAGTTGGTTATTTATTCTTTCAAGTTGGTTATTTATTCTTTCAAGTTGGTTATTTATTCTTTCAAGTTGGTTATTTATTCTTTCAAGTTGGTTATTTATTCTTTCAAGTTGGTTATTTATTCTTTCAAGTTGGTTATTTATTCTTTCAAGTTGGTTATTTATTCTTTCAAGTTGGTTATTTATTCTTTCAAGTTGGTTATTTATTCTTTCAAGTTGGTTATTTATTCTTTCAAGTTGGTTATTTATTCTTTCAAGTTGGTTATTTATTCTTTCAAGTTGGTTATTTATTCTTTCAAGTTGGTTATTTATTCTTTCAAGTTGGTTATTTATTCTTTCAAGTTGGTTATTTATTCTTTCAAGTTGGTTATTTATTCTTTCAAGTTGGTTATTTATTCTTTCAAGTTGGTTATTTATTCTTTCAAGTTGGTTATTTATTCTTTCAAGTTGGTTATTTATTCTTTCAAGTTGGTTATTTATTCTTTCAAGTTGGTTATTTATTCTTTCAAGTTGGTTATTTATTCTTTCAAGTTGGTTATTTATTCTTTCAAGTTGGTTATTTATTCTTTCAAGTTGGTTATTTATTCTTTCAAGTTGGTTATTTATTCTTTCAAGTTGGTTATTTATTCTTTCAAGTTGGTTATTTATTCTTTCAAGTTGGTTATTTATTCTTTCAAGTTGGTTATTTATTCTTTCAAGTTGGTTATTTATTCTTTCAAGTTGGTTATTTATTCTTTCAAGTTGGTTATTTATTCTTTCAAGTTGGTTATTTATTCTTTCAAGTTGGTTATTTATTCTTTCAAGTTGGTTATTTATTCTTTCAAGTTGGTTATTTAGTGTTTCAAGTTGGTTATTTAGTGTTTCAAGTTGGTTATTTAGTGTTTCAAGTTGGTTATTTAGTGTTTCAAGTTGGTTATTTAGTGTTTCAAGTTGGTTATTTAGTGTTTCAAGTTGGTTATTTAGTGTTTCAAGTTGGTTATTTAGTGTTTCAAGTTGGTTATTTAGTGTTTCAAGTTGGTTATTTAGTGTTTCAAGTTGGTTATTTAGTGTTTCAAGTTGGTTATTTAGTGTTTCAAGTTGGTTATTTAGTGTTTCAAGTTGGTTATTTAGTGTTTCAAGTTGGTTATTTAGTGTTTCAAGTTGGTTATTTATTCTTATGAACTGAAAGTTCAAAAATTCTTGAATCGGGAATCTGTTTTTAATTCTCTTGTGTGAATGTGCCATTTGGGCGGGGTGATGCTAGATTTGGTTTATACACGAGTAGAATTTGCTGAAGATCTTGGCAGTAAATGGAATTGTGCATGGGATATTTCTTTGCGACTCTGCGAATTTGATACGAACCAATGGGCGTTTGTAATGGTTTTAAGGTATTTATTTAAAATGATTAATATTTTGTAGATGTTTCCTAAGCATTTAATCAGATAAGGGTACGCATAAATCGTAATAGGTGGGGTAAGGTTGGTGAAGAACTATTGCATTGTTCAGAGAAGCGTTAATTGTGAAATTAACAATTGTTTTTAGTTGGTGTATATTTTCTTTTGAGTAGTGAGTTTTTGCATTTATATAGTCATTCCCTTTTCGCTTTGTATAAAAATTGTCTCGAATATTTGACGTTTTGATGGGGTGGAGTCCGAGCAATTAATGAGTTACTGATGTGAATAGGGCTAATTTTTGAGTTTGTTTGTGAGGTGCATTTTATGGACCATTAATCTATTTCTGTAGGTGCCTTTGTATCTTGATCCTTACTATGTAGCTTGAATAAAGAGTCGCAAAGGAAGGGATCGTCGCCGAATTGACCGATGTTGGTTTCGATCCTACTGGGATGTCAGCTACGTAGTGTGTCAAAATCGACCGTGCACTATGTAAGAAAATACAAAATGGCAAAATATTTATTGCAGAATTGAGGTATAAAATAAAATATATGTATTAATGCAAACCACCTCTTCTCGTTCATGACCAAAATATCTTGAAATAACAGAAAAATAAATAAAAAAAATGAAACTTGTCCTAATGCATATGCAATTCCCCACAAATGAACGTACTGGCAATTTGCCTTCGAGAAAAACGAAAAATAAGTCAATTTTGTGGAACGGCCTGTAGCACAAATAACCTCCAGTCATGCTGGCATTGAGCTTGCAAGCTTCCTTGTACATTCAGATGTGATTTTCTTCCATTCTGCGGAGAGGACTCTCTAGAGCTGTTTTTTATTCCAAACTTTAGGCTTCTGCACATGTTTTATCTAATTCAAGCCAAACGTTTTCGGTAGGAGTGAGATCGGGTGATTGTGGCAGTGTTTGAAGGCGCTATGATACAAGGAGCGTTCCGAAAGTAATGCAATTATTATTTTTGAAATTAATTTATTGAACATATTTTCACAAACACTTCAAATTCTTTAAAATACTGTCCTTGGGCCTCTACACATTTTTTCCAGCGACTCTGCCATGAATGGTAGGCGCTCTGGAAGGCGTTTTCGGCGACCTCTCGCAAGGTCTTCGTCACGGCTGATTGGATCTCTTCTATGGACGAAAAACGGGTTCCTTTCAGGGCCGCCTTAACCCGAGGGACCAAAAAGAAGTCTGCTGGGACGAGGGCAGGACTGTTGGGAGGATGGGGAAGCGTTGGCACCCGATGTTTGACCAGGAACTCGCGGACTCGTAGCGCGTTATGGCAAGGCGCGTTGTCGTGATGGAGTTGCCAGGTAGTGGAAATGTCTTTTCTCGTCCTGACGACCCTTTTTCGGAGTCTTTCCAGCACATCCACGTAGTAGACAGCGTTAACTGTTTGTCCTTGAGGAACGAACTCCATATGGATTATTCCTTTGCTGTCGAAAAAGACATTGTTGTCGGTTTTGCTGGTTGACGGACGCCCAGAACGTTGTTCATCGTGAACCTCTTCCCGGCCCTCCTTAAAGGCCTTTAACCCCTTCGAAACTTGAGAGTCGGACAGAGCAGAGTCCTCATAAACCTCACGAATCATTTTGTAAGTCTCCTCAAGAGACTTTTTCAGTTTAGCACAAAACTTAATCGCGTAACGTTGCTCGGTCGTCGATTCCATTTCTATCCGTGACACGGTCGGCGCGCAGAGATTCACAATAACCGACGTCTTGCCGCTTGCACAGCTTGCAGAGCACTGAGGCCGGTTTCATAGCAAAGCTAAGAGTCCCCCCCCCACCTACTGCAAGTGGTCCGATTCCACTCCGACCAATAGGAGCGACGCGGGAAATTCAATTGCATTACTTTCGGAACGCACCTTGTATAACAAGCATACCTTCACAATAATCGCTGTGTATGAACGCGTTGTTCTGCTGAAAGGAATGTCTGCCCCAGTGCAAGATTAGCTGCACTTTATTACATTTACAAAGTAATGTTAAACAAATGTCCAAATTTGTCAACTGTGCCATCCATAAAATGGAGTTTCCGGACCCCTGACGCAGACACACAGCACCAAACCATTACGGAGCCCCAGCTGTGCTTTTCTTTCACGGAAATTATCTTCAGACGCGATTTAGTAAGACTGCGTTTACATTCCTTCACACGTATTGGCCACATCTTGGCCCATATGATTCAAATATCTTGAATTAACATTCATTGCTGATAATTACCATTTGTTAGGACTCCGAAGGGTGGTTTCTGGAATATTTCGCAAACTGCAGTATATATTATGCAGATTTGCCGTACTAATTCAAGGCTTCTTCGCTACTCTTCCGTTGTAACCTGCGTCTATTAGTGTGTTTCGGATAGTTCCCGAGGCTAGTTGTCCCTATTGTTGAAAGCATCCACGGAGTCATTTTAATGACACTTTGACGAGGATTCTTGGTGATGTTATTGACAATTTTTTATCTCGTTCGAGTATTGGATTTCGAATAGACTATTTTATTAATCTGCCATCGTTCTGTAATGTTTTTCTTCTACTAATTTTCTTAAAGATCTTTAAGGCTAAATACACCGAAAAATACTTGTAGAAAAATTGAATAAATCGCAGCACTCTCAGGTAATTTACTTTACCGATAGTCTGAACCGATGGTACTATTTTCGATCTGTTAACTGAATTTGACGCCTTTTTAAAATATAATTTACGCTACTAATTAGTTTTCAAAATCGAGCAAAAACTCAAATTTGAAATTGGTGCTCGAAATTCCGAGAAAAATTTTTAAAAAATGTGAGCTTATAGTGCGATGGCGAATTGCTTCCTGAATCCAACGCAGTGTCAATCATGCAAATCGAATGAATAAGTGCGTCGTAAAGTGGAAATGTGGGGTAAACACCTCGGCCCCCTTCCCCTTTCACCCGTTGCGTCTTCCACCCGTCGAGGGCAATTTGTCGGCGCTGCGTCACGGCCGGCCCCGGCAGAGGAGGCCAAACTTGCGAGACCAGGCAGTCGGTCTATGCTTTCGTCACGAATTATATTCATATATTTCAGACTTCTAATAGTTATAAAATTGTTTGAGGCATTACTCAAAAGATCGATTCTCTTTTGAAACTGAATTAAAAAAGGAAATGGAACTAATTGTGTAAATATCACCAATATCACTCCATCGCCTCACATCTTATTTTACATATATACTTCTAAGATCTTCCGTAATCATTCCACTACCGGAAAGAATGAACAGATATTGCGCATGATCACTTTTATCCCAAGACTCTATTTTCGATCCCAAAACGGCATTTGTCTCCTTGATAGAATTCACTTTGATTCTCTTTTCCCAAGTAAACTAACGGAAGCTAATATTAAAAATGTTTTCGTACTTTCGGACATTTGAAAAAGTGGTAAAATATCGAATTGTCATTATCGAATAAAATTATTCCCCCCGTGAATATGTTAGATTCCAAACTAGATGAATTTTGGGCGATGTTTCAATTTTGAATATTAAAAATTTTGAAATTAAATTTGTTGTTCGCTTTTACAATCCTCCTGCATTTGCAGCCCTCCTGCAGTATCAACAGCTCACTACAAAAAATGCACATACAATACATGAACATTATTTTACAACACTTGGCAGATGACATTATTTATTTAATTTACGCCAATCGGCTTTATACAAATAAGAAATTACAATGTATATATTGAGTTTCTAAGTATAATTTACAATAAACCATTACTGAAACAGAAGTTATCGCAGTATATTATTGAAATAATAATTATATATATAAACAAAAATATAATTTAATTCATAATACATAATATACTACTGATCAAAAATAATCAATGTATAGAATCTAAAATACGACGAAATCATTTTCTAGAGAACACCACATTTCTCTATCTGTGACAAAAATGATGAGATAGATCCTCCGAAGAATTCCAAGTCAGAACAGTATTCATTCACCAGATTCACTATCCTGTTTTTCGGTCCGTTATGTACGTAATTCTTTGTAGTCCCAACTGAATTCAACAGTCTGTTGGATCTCAAGCCAAGTTTTGGGCAGACGAATTCGAATTGTTCCAGTATTTCTGGGCAGTCGATTTGCCAATTAATAATCTTATAAAAAAATGTTAGGTCCGTGATACGTCTTCGTCTCGAAAGGCTGTCAATGTTGAATTGATTGTAGACTTCATAGATGTTTATGCGTTGACCTCCAGTACCCATATAATACTTAACAAATTTGCAAAATTTCTTTTGGATATTTTCAATTTTTTCAACCAGAGTATCTGTGTACGGTGACCAGATCGTTGAGCAGTATTAGAGTTTTGGACGTACTAATGTAGAGTATAGGTGAATTAGTGTATGAACGTTATTAAATTCTTTTCCAAATCTGAGTATAAATCCCAGTGTTTGTACCGTTCTAGATATCATCTTATTTACATGGTTCGAAAAATTTAATTTATTGTCGATAATGACCCCTAGGTCCTCTGTGAATGTGACTTCTTGAAGATGATGTCCAGGAAGATAGTATATTGCAGGTTGTCGTTGAGCAGAACGTGAAAAAGAGATTACCACACACTTGCTAAGATTCAGCTTTAATTTATTCCTCGAACACCAGTTATTCAGCTCGTCAATATGTTGCTGGAGTACATGAACGTCATAATCATCTGTTATTTTTCTAAATATTTTCAAATCATCTGCGTACAACAAATACTCAGATCTAAATTTATCACCGATGTCGTTGATGAAAATATTAAAAAGAATGGGTCCAAGGTGCGAACCATGTGGTACGCCTGAGGTTACTTCATATTCAGTTGAGATGTGTTCATTTACTCGAACTTGATGATACCGTCCTGTCAGATACGAGCGAAACCAACCCAGTGCTTTGTCCCGTACTCCATATTGATTCAGTTTATCACATAAGATGTCATAATCCACCGTGTCAAAAGCTTTACTGAAATCCGTGTATACTGCATGTACATTGTTACCTTGGTTCATCTGATTAAGCACGTAGTTAGTATATAAGTAGAGATTTGTATTTGTTGATCTACCTTTGATAAATCCATGTTGTTTTGTTGAGATGATGTTTTTAAATGGAAAAATTATTTGAGGTAGAATAATTTTTTCAAATAGTTTTGATATTGATGATTGAATACATACAGGTCTATAATTGGTTACTATAGATTTGGATCCTGATTTATGAATCGGGCTGATGTAAGATATTTTCCATGCTGTTGGAAAGATACCAGATTCCACTGATTTACTGAAGATGTGGGATAAGGGTTCAGCGAGTCCTATAGCACAATTTCTCAGAAACTCGGTAGGTATGCCATCGGGTCCAGCACCTTTTTTAACATCCAGCTTGCATAGTTGTTGAAACACATCATCATAACGGATGGTAAATTTGGTGAGGTCAGCGTCAAGATTTGCTGACGGTTCTTCGTTCCCATTTTCATCTGTTATGGTAGAGTCATTCAAATTACTCGAATAAATGCTTTCAAAATACAATGCGAATAGATTGCTCAATTCACTTCCATTTGTTGCTATTTTTTCATTCCAGGACATAGTTGATGGAATATTTAGATCGCTCCGTCTCTTGTTTTTGATAAATTTCCAGAATTGTTTGTTATCTGTCTTCATCATCCCCTCAATTTTCGATATGTAATCATCATAGCATTTCTCACTCATTTTTTTGCATTCCAATCTCAATTCTCGGAATTGATTGCGAGCGGCTTTTGTTCCCAATTTTTTATACTTTGTATGTGCCCTCTTCTTTTGCTTTGTTTTTTGTATTAGTTCTGTGGAGAACCAACAGGGATAGTTTTTCCCATTACCATCATATATTGGGACAAATTGTACTATTCCCTCATAAATTTTACTGTAAAACCAGTTAACCTTATCGTCTACTAGTTCTAACTTATAAAGATCAATCCAATTACTTCTCAAGAAAAATCTGTTTAGATTCATGTAATCTGCTTTTTTAAAATTATACGTTGTATTGTTTGTTTTAAGATTAGCCTGAATTTCAACTTGTATATTCAGCGCTGGGTGATGCTTATCTTCATTTACAATAGCCTCTGTTCTTTTCACTTTTACATCTGCACTGCTGAAACATAAATCAAGAGTTTTATCATTTACATTACAAATTTCATTAAATTGTTGACAGTTATTTATTAGCATCTCACTATATACAACATTTTCGCAATCTGTACTGGGGTAACTACTAGGAATGTTATAATCACCCACAATCATCAATTCACAATTGGAATATCTCTCCTTCAAATGTGATATCGTAGCTAGATGTTTATTGTATGTGTCTATAGATGATTGTGGCGGTATATATACGCAACCGATTATAATGTCACTTTTAAAACACTTTATTTTAATAAACACTTGCTCGATATCGGTGTTATTAGTGGTCAGTAATTCTGTCGAAATATTACGTTTCACTGCAATGAAGACTCCACCTCCACGTTCGCGGTTACTTGTCAAATGATCTGTCTTTTCTGTATATGGTATATGAATTATCTACTACTTCTCCGTCCAAGGTGGAAGAGTTTAGCCATGATTCGCTTACACATATAATATCAGAGTGATAAGTTTGCGGTAGAGGTTAAAAATTGTTTCAATTTAGTTCTCAATCCTCTAGCGTTCTGATAATAAATGAGTTGATTGTGCTTCTTCGTGCTTCTCTTCTGACGTGCGAAAAAACTGTTTGTTTACAATTTTTGGTATCCCATTTATGTATTTAATGGTTTTATCACCGTCACCAGATTTTTTTTAAATTGTTAAGTTCAGAACGTAGTGTTGAGATGGCTTAGCTGAGCTTGTGTAAGATTTGGTTTAAATACAATATTCGTTTCATTCGTGGGTTTAATCTTCAACAAGGTTCTAGCTTCAGTTACCGACGGAGTTTTAATTAGCAACGGACGAGTTTTCCCTGTTGCTGGTCGACCAAGTCGACGAAGTTTAAAATTTTTTACTATTTCGGATAACTCGTCTGGAATAATGGCTGCTATTTTTTCATAATCGTCTTGTCGTCGATCAGTTCCCACTGATTTTTCAGATTCCTGTACGTTGAAAACAATGACTTCAGTTTCTCGTCTTTTGCGCCCATTTATCTCGTATATCGTATTATCAGGATCACTTGAATTATCATGGAATGATGATAATTTTTCCTCAGCTATTTTAACTCTTTTTTCTAATTTTCTGTAGTTTTCGGTGTTGATTTTATTTTGCTCTGTATTTTTGCTCAATTCTGACTTGATACTTGCAATGTCGCTCTCAATTTTATCTACTTTCTCTCTAAACGGAGCCAGGTATTTCTCAAACATTTGTTCCATTTTAAGTAAAAAGATTTCGTTTGTAGGTGATGATGACACGTCGACATCCATTCCATCCTCATCATCAGATTCAACTATGCTCCCCTCAGAAAGACATCCCGAGCATCGCCAGTTTGTTTGGCCTTTCTTTTTAGATTCAGCAGCAATGTTTTTAAATTTTTCATCACTCAGATCACTACACTTCTTGTGGAACCAGTTTTTACAATTTACACAACTCAGGCTTGAGCTATTTTCTCTAATTTGCTTGGAGCAACTTGCACATTTATATCCCTTTGACGCCATAACACGAATTCTTAAACAATATATTAATTCAAAACTTTCAAAAATCTTTCGATATTATACTTTTATTTTCATTCGACATTCATTATATTCATTCGGCTATCAATCCGCGACGGTTTGTCTTAGTTGAAAGATCCGTGGAGGTTAGGAATTTTTTAGTGTCAGCATTTGTAAGAAATATAATTAACCACACTATTTCTGTGTTTCACTTGAAAATAATGTTTCACGATAAAACAGATTACGAATGATTAAGCATCGATGAACCTACACTCACACATTGTTAATAAATCACTTTTACTTCACCATTTCACATTGAACACGATACGACACGACACGACCACGCCGACGCCATCCTTCATTTAAAACATTAATGGATTATATTAGATATAAAAGTTTGCCGCAAGAAAAATCTTTTCTACTGCACAACTGTCTATACAAGGAAAGTATAACGAGCATCCAAAAGGAAAGTAATGTTCACTTTGAGTGATATGTAATATAATATTTACCATTTTATTTATTAGCACCTGTAACAATTATTGTACTTCATCTTCTGAGTCGATGACTCCCATCTCGATCAGGTGTTCGTCTAGTTTTCCTGATCCTTGAGCAAATGCTGAGATGGCCCCTTGTTTCACTTATGGACATACATGTAACTTGAAATAGTCCCGCAAGTTTGACCTTGTTCTCGTAGCACGACAATATTTAATTGTTTTTATCTTTGCTAGCCCGCAATAAGAATTGTTTGTTTTTTTCCAAACAATGTCTGTATGTACACGTGTAAGGCTGCAAGTATCAAAATTTTTGAACGTAGGGATAGGCTGTTCGCAACAATGATGCCTATTTGTTGGCAACCTCTCCAGTGAAGCAACGGCTGTGAGAATCCCCTCTCAGCACATGCAAGCCCTAATCCGGCGCAGAGAAATGGAATGCATGAAAGGAACGCAATTAAAGGACTCCGTTGTAATAATATTCATGGCTTATTGAAAAAAAAAAAAGAAACTAAAATTTATATTCTCGCTTTTTTTATAATTCATGGAACTGTTATCGTAAATTCAAAATCTTATAATTGTCCTACAATTATAACGATTGTGAATCTTAATCTTTTTATGCGAGGTCGAAAATCTTCATTTATTCTGCGCGTCTGATTCTCTGTCCACCACGGTTGTGAAACCACGGTGTAGGTTGTTGTTCCGTGGTACTTCTATGCGACGGACAGGGGCGGATTAATATTTTTGCCGGCTGTAGGCACATTAAATTTGCCGCCCCCTGTTTAAAATTAATGTTACTTTTCAAATTGTAATGTTTCAGTAACAATGTCTCATTAATTTGAACGTTTTAACTTTAAAAGTAACATTACATTTTGCACATTGTTTTCATAAATTAAATAAATTTTTTGGATTAGCTAATTTTGGATATAAACTGTATCTTCATAGCAAGTAACGTTCAACATTATTAACGTTTCATCACTGAAACGTTAACATTAAAAGGAAACTAAAACATGACAACTAGAATTGCAACATGTTTTCTTTCGTCAACGGGCCTTACTTTCAGATTCATATACTTCTGAAATCATAAAATCTAATGAAGTAGACAAATAAATAGCTCGTATTAAATATTATGATAGATTTTTATTTACAACTGAACGATTAGAATATTACGACGTTGTAACAGTTTTTATAATTTTCGATTTACCAATATAAACAAGGAATAGAACATTAAACTCTTTGGATGGGTTTTTTATACAGTTGAAATAACGTTTTATTAATTGTAGCTAATTTGTCTATTGATGTAAAATTTTGCGACGTGCCTTTTGGTGAGCAAATTCATCAATAATTATACTATAATCTAAAACGCTGAGATAATTTTCTTCGATACACAATAACGCTAAGGAGTTCAGTCGATACTCTGTCATTGTAGAACGCGAATAATTTTCAATCCTTTTTAAACAAGAGAATGAACGTTCTGCTGTGCAATTGGCCACCGGAATACATAAAAAGTCGAAGTACAATGTCAACGTCTGGATAAATACATTCTAATTCTTCTTTCCGTAACCACTTTAATAAAGCTGCAGGATTCGTTGGCTTAACATCTTCAAGGATTTTTAAATACGAACTTAAATGTATAAGCTCAGAAACAAGCGATTCTTCAAGATCTTGTGGAAATTGTGAACAAAAAATATCGCTGCTTTTTCAAAATCTATCAAAGATAATTTTTCTATTTCAATGACAGCCTTAAATTTGCCATATACATCTTTATACGCTTCAAGTCTCTTATTCAATTCTGCAAGTAATTTATGAACAATAACCAAATAAGTGTCGATTTTAAATCTGTCTCGAGCGGTCAGTTCTGTTACATTCTCGTTAGTTTCATCACATTGCATTTTACGTTTCCTTTTTCTTTTGTTTTCCGATTCGTACGTTTCAGTATTTGACAGCTTCTTACCCTTCTCTTCAAAAAATTCAAAATTGTCTTTGTTCGTTTTTAAAAGTTCTACAAGCGAAGTGTAAATACCAACCACGGAACGTAAATCGATTTCGACTTTTTACAGTTGTTTGTTCGACGCATTTAAGCGGTCTAAAATGAATCCCCAAACCTCGGTCATAATAGCAGTTTCACGTCGATTTAAAGCAACAATAAGACCTTTAGCTTCTGCACGCGTTGAGGGATTTTGCGTAGAATCATTAGATATAATTTGAAGGGCATTTAAAACATTTTGCCAACGATGTTTTAGAGCCTAACATGCATCATCTCGAGCTGACCAGCGCATATTTGAAAGACTTTTCAAAGAGAATGTACTGGATCCTTCATCTACCAAATTTTAAAGTATGTCCCACCTTGAAGTAGATGCACTAAATAAATTATATAAATTTTGTAGAAGTAGAAAATATGTCCATGCTTCAGTGTATGATTCAGCTGCATTTGTACCAACTAAATTTAAAGAATGAGCAGAACAGGGGATGAATTCAATTAGAGCCTTTGCATCTTTCATACGGGCTTGAAGACCTGTGTAAAGACCGGACATATTTGTTGTCGTAGGACTGACTATTAATGTCCAGTTCGTTAATCTCCATAAAATTACTTACAGCGTCGAACATGTCCTTTGATTTATGGCCTGTGTTTGGAAGGAATTATAAAAATGACTCTTTTGGTGTACCATCTTTTCCCACATGTCTAATAACTGTAGCGAGTTGATCCACGTGTGCTATGTCTGGTGTAGAGTCCACAATTATGGAAAAAATACTTGGCACTTAGAATATTTCGAAGAATCTCATCTTTAACTGCTTTAGCTAATATACCTATTAGTTCTTCAACCGTCTTGGTGGATAAATACGATGTATTTCGTTTTCCGCAGTTAACAAATGTTTGTATGTGATCTGCTAAGAAGTGGTCATATTTTGAAATTAACTGAAGCAACATCATGTAATTACCATTTTGATTATTTCCAAACTTTTCGACATATTCTCTCAAAGGAAGCCCTCTTGAAACAAGAGTTTTTACTACTAAAATGACACGCTCAAGAACATTCCTCAAATAAGTTGCCTCGGTTTCAACTTGTTCAACCAGCTGCTTATACACTTGGTTTTCAGTCCGCGGTCTATTTTTCAATGCGGACGTACAGTTTCTATGACATTTCATAAAATTCTCATGTTCTTTTAATTTGGTATGCGCATTTTTCCAATCATTGAACCCCTCCGTTGATAATTTTGTTCTTACTTCTGAATTGCTTGAAAACAATAGACAAACAGCGTAGAAAACAGTTCCATTGCACTCAGAGTAAACAAGCTACTTGCGAGGCATTTTTTCCTTGCTGATATGCGTATACTCAAACATATTTGACGTTAAGTAACGAACTTTGCCATAATTGTACTCTTTTCTTGATTTAGAAAAGTCAGCGTTTTTGTTTTGTTCGAACCCATGCTTGGCAACATAATTACGTGTAGCTTCATTAATAGACCACAAAGCTGGATCGCTTTTCCAACAAAAACGATCAGTCGAAGTTATGGTTTCATCAATTTTATATTCTTGCAGTTGTATACATTCAGTAGAAATCATATTTAATTAAAAAAGAAAATAATAAATTATTATAATAATGTATTGTAATATTATAAACAAATATTCTAGACAGATTATAATATATGTATATAAATATAAATAAAGGTTTAATTAATTATACAAAAAATGTTTAAACTATTTACATCGGTTGAATCATCGACTCATAATCAATCGCAGTTGTATTTTCAATTGCTTGAGGAACCATTTCATTTTTAGCTGTTTGGAACTTTGCAGTCCATTAGTAGATTGAGTGATAACCCTGAATAAATAAGAGTCAAAATATTATATGTATTATTACATATTATATAAAATAATGTTTAGTAACATAATTATAGTAACATATTTTATGCTAATTTATTTAAATTCTATATTAACATATAGTTTATTTTAACGAATACAACAACACGTCAAGAATATTTAATTTCTAATCATTGTACTAAACATTTTTTGCATTTTGAGAATATTTTAGCAACACAACTCTGCATTAAAAATATATTAATGTTAACATTTATTTATCACAAGTTATTAGTACATGGAAAACATATACAAGCTGAAAACTAAGTATGTTATCTAATCTATTTGTTTATACTAACTCAGTAATAGAATTGTCGAATGAACTGCAGCAGTGATCAGTTTCACATATAGGTTTACAGAATTCATTTATTTTTTTGTCTTATAAATTTCATTTTGACATTTCTCTTCCTTTTCTTTTCGGATTTTTGCATATTGACTTCCGCTGAACCTTTTTCGATAATCACTGATTTTAAAACTTCAAAATATCATTTTAACTCATCAGGCTCCTACAATAAACGATACACGACAATAGTAACAAAAGAAAGAAAAGGGTTATTTCCAGATCCGTCTTCTAGAACTAACCCCATCTCGATCAGGTTTTGTTCAGTTTCCCTGGTCCTTTGAGCAAATGCTGAGATGGCCTCTTGTTTGCTCCTGAATAGTAATGGAACTTCGCTCTCTCCACCCAAGGCGTCATATTGACTCGTCATACACGATTGTAATTGTATATGTGACTCAATAAATATTATTATTATTATTATTATTATTATTATTATTATTATTATTATTATTATTTATTTAACTCAAGAAGTAATAGATGTCGCTACTTTCTATATAGCGCAATATGAATGCATGGCGAAATCCGTCAGCGATTTCCGATTGGCTACTTCAAACTCCTTACTCTAAGAATGTAATTCTTTCTGATCAATCAACCAATCAGAAGTCGTTGGCGAATTCTTTTCATGTATTCTGCAACATTGAAAATGTCCCCATTTGAAATTCAAACTTAATTTATAAATCAAAGGTTGAGGGGGCGGCTTTAGTCTCGTTTAAATCATTTTTAAAATAGAAATATGATTTATGCTGTTATAGTTTTTAGAGAACCTAAATTTGTTTTAGGAAATATCAAGAAAATTTTGCGCCTTTGGAAATTTGCCGCCTTTGAAAATTTGCCGCCGTAGGCACGTGCCTACTGTGCCTATGCGTAAATCCACCTCTGGCGACGGACAGTCGTTCTCTTCTCAGTCATCTGCCGCAAAGAGGGCAAATTTCTAATTTCCGGTATTAGGTGGTATCTGAAGAGCAACAAAATTTATTTTGGGCAACAAAGGGGCAGCAAATTATCTTGTAATTATTTTTATTTATCTTTGTAATTTGTTGGTTTTCTGATACTCTCGGTGCTAACTCCAGTTTGCCAATTGTTTACAGCAGGGTCAAATGAAGAGCGACGATTTATTTGCGTAACAAAGTAGCAATAACAAATTTTGAGTTTGATTCTATTTTTTTTAAAAAACTTTTCTATGCTAATTTTACGGACCTCGTGAGGAGGAGGAGGTCCGGGAATTTCAAATCCGACGCGCCACTGGAACTGTGGTTTGCAAATAGACAACATTGCTAATGCCCTTACCAAGTTCACTAACACGGATTGGTTGCTCGCTGTCCATTTTGCTTTATACTTCCGCTCCATCTCCGCTATCGCTGCTACTGATCATTTTTGAGCCACCAAGTCCCCTCAGTTTACGGGATTTGTTCGAAGGATGGCGAGGTAAAAATCGGAATATTTTGAAACGCACAATTTTTGAAGATAAATTGAGGCCTATACTTCGGTTATAGAGGATACGAGAACATCTGCCCCAATTATAGCATCAGTAGTGTGATTTGTGAAATAAGACTAGTGATACAAGAGTATGGCACAGACTTTCTCGAACTAGTTTCCTTATCTCTTTGCTCTGGACTTTATTTTCGGTTTTACTCGACCCTCTTCCCAGCTGCCATCCATTGCGACCTTAAAATATATTTTTCACATCTTTTCAGTTTTTGGTATCCCTAGTGATAGAACCGAAACACGACTTCAAGAATACTATAGAAACATAAAACCTCGTCATACATATACATTTTTGTTGAAAAAAAATGTAAGAAACTAACATTCGAGTGTATCTGAAAATGCAGAACTGGGTGCTCAATTTCTCAGAATACTTTTGTTTTCGAGGAACTTTATGAGTAGACGGGATTTTTATGTAATTACATATTTTGTCTTTGTACTTGCCGATCCAAAAATTGTAATTTTGGTTTATTGTCGTCGTTCTAACACTCAATATTTAGTTCTACATTACACATTTCACATTTTTCTATTGTCACAAAACAATCCCTTAATTTTCTTCAATTCTGACTAATTTGTATGAAAAGTATTAAAAAATTGTTTCCTACATCGTTACTGCTAGCTGTCTATTCGAGGTTCGCTGCATGAAGACGCGATAGTAACAGTTCTCACAGTCCTGTTCGTCTTCATCAGTTCTGTGACGGAAAGTGCACGTCAGTGTCTGAGATCGGTTTCACTTTCAGGTGTGAAAAGTATCACAACTTTAACCTTAATTTCCGAGAATGCTACTCGCTGCATTGATAGTTTGCTGGTCGTAGATAAGGCCAGTGTGTAGGATGGTCTAGTCTGGCTGCTAAACGACCGTACTGAATGGTAGTAGATGGTTTTACAACTGACGGGAAAGTTGTTTGGTACAAAGCATGGACCAATTTACTCTTCAAATTATTTAAAAAAAGTTTGCATCATTTTTCAAATGTATTTCGTATTTTTTTATAAATGTAATTTCGTATTATGTAAAGGTTTGTTTTATAATTGTTTGAATATTACATTTTTATCCAATTGTATGTATTGATTACATATTCTTACTGTTCATTACATATTTTGACATTTATAATATTTATTTTTCCTGTTTTTTATTTGAGACAATTAAACGCAATGTATAGAAGTCGCCGGTAATGTAAATATTGAGGACGTGAGAGATGTTTAAAAAGTTTAAAATATAAAAAATGAAGCAACAAATTTATCTTACACAGGACCAATTATTAACATCCCTACCGAAAGGTTGAAAAAGAAATTGGAGCCTTTTTTTTTGGTATTTTGTGATGCATATATTTCACGCAATATTACAAGAAAACTATAAAGTTTTCAAAGAAATGTGCATGATGCATCAATGAAAGTAGTAATAAGGGAGAACATTTTATTTGAAGAAAAAAGTTATCTTCAATAGTGTAGTTGTGAGGAATTCAGTTTCGTAACTCTCAAAATAGTTAACAGGAAACATCGGACCTATGCCACCTTGAGAACATATTTTATTCTGTTGTTACAACAAATTCGAAGAAAAAAAATTGGAGCCATTTTTGAGAAAATATGAAAGATGTCCTTGGGGCGTAATTGAAATTATCCCCAAAATTTGAACAATATTTTTCGAACTCGTAAAGTTTTGAGACAGGCCAGATTGACCAGTGAATATTCATATTCGGTAATATTCTAGAAATACTTGATTCCGCCCTAATGTTGTTCACAGATGGGCGTTTTGAAAAAACAAATTCGGTATCAGAGGGCCCCAAAACATGCATTTAGTTGAAATCTGAATCGATTTTTTGCATCATTACATAACTTTCTCTACATTACATATATTACTCAGTATATACGTACGTATACAAGAATGTGAAACCAATGTTGTGATGCGGAAAATATTGAAAGCATGATCTGACAAATCGCAGTCGGGCCACAAGAGAACCGCCTGCTTGCCTGCCTCGCTCCCAGCCCGCTCCTGCGGCCTCCGACCGGAATTCTTCCGTGTCCCCTAGGAGCCGACGCCCCCACGCGTGGTGGCGGCGCGGCATGGTGGGGAGGGCATTGTATTTCGCCAAATTTCACTTCACGACGCGCCTTTTCAGCCGATTTGGACGATTAATACGGCGTTGGATTCAGGAAGGACTTCGCCATCGCGCTGTAAGTCCACATTTTTTAATTTCCCCCCAGAAATATAAAAAAAATTCCAAAACAATTTTTTCTAAATTTTTTTCAAAGAAGCTTCGTATCGTAAATTCTATATTAAATGCAAATCATATGTCGTTTACTAATTGAAAATCGGACCAGTTGTTCAGACGTTAATAGAAAGTTTTGCGTATTTTGGTGTTGCTACGTGGTGGCGACAAATTTGCACTAGTGTCGGTACATTTAGCCTTAAATATTTTCAGATTATTCGAAAGCTTTTCACGTCATTGATAATATTTTACTTTGAAAATTACCTTCTTGCGGGATTTGTGGTATTGCTCTACTTTTGGTCATGTTCGTACCTTAAACAACGATCTCAGCCGAAATGCCTTACTGGAATAATGGCAGTTATGTACGCTCCTATCAGATTTTTCCAAATGCGTCTAGTCCCGCAGGAATCGATTTTGGCCCTAGTCTCTTCCTCCTATACGTAAACGATATGGCCTTGATGACTAGAATTGAAGGAACAGTTGTCTTTGCGGATGATGCGAATTGTCTTTGCAATAAAGAAACCGTAAGTAGTACAAGATCAGATATTTCAAGTTGGTCCCATAATAAGAAATTGTTTGAAATGAAAAAAATGGTTTGAATGTAGTTTTCTATTTCAAATAAACTGTTCTGCACTCCATTACAACAGGTTTCATAAGCGTTTGTGGTATAAAACTACAAAAAATGTAGAATGAAAGGTTGGATGACTTTCTTGGTAGCACCTTTTTGTTACTTTATCCCAGACGCACAGCAATTGCAAAAACACTGTATTTGTTCCATAAAAAGTTGAAAATTTTGTCAGCACATCCAAGAACGTGCACACCATTTGAAACGGTTTCTTGGAGCTCTTGTAATGACTGGGTTTTGTACGGAACAATGTAGGCCT
This sequence comes from Gryllus longicercus, assembly GCA_038098605.1. Lineage (NCBI taxonomy): Eukaryota > Metazoa > Arthropoda > Insecta > Orthoptera > Gryllidae > Gryllus > Gryllus longicercus. The sequence continues at coordinate 463,923 of JAZDUA010000406.1, read as the reverse complement.
ATTACTCATGGGTACCAACTTTCTAAATGGCGATTTGTAATGGCATACTTTTTATGTGATGTTAGTTGTTCAGACATTCTTCGATTACGTAATGCGTTTTTTTAAAGCTGTTTTGTATATTTGAACGTAATTTTCATGATGAGCACTGTACCCTCAACTAACTTGCATTCTTTCGCTCTTAATAAGGACATTATAGACAAAAGTGAATGATAATATTGCTTATTAATGGGATTTGGTATACATGTGCGTACTACATTGTCATTTAATAAAGAATTGGAATCGTCTCTTAGTGTTGTATTTGTCATTCACTTCGTTGTAAATTGTCATTTGTCCAAAATTGTAGTTTCTGTACGTGGTTGCAGACTGACGCACACACATTGAAATCGTGTCACTGTTCACGTAGATGCAAAGCTGACATGTTCTCAGATATGTTTCGTTCCCTAAAATATATTTTGAAATTGTGCCCATGAAAAGGTAAAACTCTGACAATCACCTCCAACTTAGATTACGTGCTATTTTCTGTGTGCCCTGTGCACCTCAATGAAACATTAGTTTTCTCTGCTTCATGTGACATCCAACCATCCAACCAATGCCCTGTTTTGCATCACCCTTCCATTGTAGCTTCCGTGTCGTACCAATATGGGTTTTCTTATACAGGTCTGGAATGGTAGGGGTTGAAACGTTTATTGCAGGAAATGTCCACGAAATTAGGGATTTGAAGATTGATGGGTTTCTGAAATAAAAGATTAAATTACCATGGAGCTATGAGCTGTGAATAGTATTTCTATTACCGACGAGGCGGTAAAGTTGGGCAACGCTTGGATGTTGAACTGCATTTGAAAATGGAATTGTGAAACCGATGGAAGTAAAATGGCAAACAAATACTGGGCACAGTAAGAAACGGCGAAAACGCGAAAAAAGAATTAATTTAAAAACGGTAGGGGGCCCTGATAAGGTTTCCGTTCCGTTCCGGAACAAAATTTTTGACCAGTTGGTGTCGAGTTGTGCTGATTGAGCGCTAGGGATAGTTACCAGATTGGGGAATTTCGTCCCAAGCGGGAATGTTGTTTCGTCGTGGGGAAAGAATAGAAAATATCGGGGAGAAATGTTGAGTACTTTAGAGGCAAATGAAAACACGAAAAACAGACTATAGGGCTTCGAGAAGCTCGATGATTGGTTGATATGAATTATTTGAACTTGCTGGAGGACAGCCAATGGAATCGCCAGGGGCTGCTCATGTCGTTCTTCATAATTTGGAGTATAATTTTTTTTTTTGAAAGTTGGATGGTTTCATTGGGGAAATTTGGAAGTAGTGGTGGGGAAGAGCTTGTAACACATCTTGCAATCCTGAATGAAATATTCCAACGAAGTAATACTCTTCAAACATACTTTATATACGACCTACAGCAAACGAGGAGATATTGGCGGTAATTCAAAATGTGAAAAATAACAGCGCCTGGCTTTGACAAGAGCAAAAGAATAGCTCATTTCACTTGTTCTGACGTGTTTATCTTCTGTAGAATTCCTGAAATGCTTGAAAACAGCAAGTGTTGATTTTTTTAAGAAGAGAGCTTAGAGTAGGCTACCTGATTACTACCGACCAATTTGTATAACAGTATTTGCAAAAATACTTGAAAAATTGTGTAATTACTTGATTTTCTGTTTTATAAATTAGATTAGGAGAGGGTAAATTCACAGACAAATGTTTAATTCTATTTATGGAAGCTATTTACGATCCATTTAATGAGGGCGATAAATCTTTGTTGACTATACAAAGCGTTCCACTCAATAGACCCTGGAATTGATTAAATCGCACTCCCAGCAGAAAAGGGTTTGACTACGAAGCTAATTTTTCAGGAGAGCGCCTTAAAGGTTAAAAGTGTTATGAAATGAAGTTAAGAGAATAGTTTTTTCTATTGAAATATTATGATTTTTATTTATATGTGAAAAGAAGTAGTATTTAAAATGTTTATAATTTTTTAGAACAGTTAGTTTTTCAAACACGACAGGGTTGTAGAGGGAAATTTGGGAAAAGTCTTAAACACAACGCACTTACACTAACGACAGTTTTGTCGAGAAATTGAACATAATATATTGCCGAATGTTACAATAATTTGTTGCTGTACAGATAACTTCTAAATACCCAGGGCTGCGAAAAACTCTGCGCTTTTAGTTGTGATGGGTGATTTGAATTCATGGAATTGTTAATAATCTGAAATCCATTTTTGTCTATGACGGTGGAATGTTTTGTAATTATAAAAAAGAAAAGAAGGGTAAACAAAACTCTTGATTTACGAAAGTTTAAAGAAACGGAGTGAATAAAAAGTTAAGTACATATTAACAATTTTACTGAAGAAGAGTATAAATGATGCAAGTGGTACATTTGTTATGCACATTGGGAATGTTATATTTAGTACTACCAATGTCAGAGATTGTAACACTTTTGCTGAAATTTTGAGTCCACGGGTGTGTTGTGTAAAAAATGTACGTTTTCTCTATATTTCCATTTTTATTTTATTTAAATTTACTAACATACTTCATCCAAACTGCTCTGATAACGTTTGTCAATCTTTTGAAGTTCTTGATGGAACTTCTCGCAATGTTTATCACTGCAATTCCCCAGATTACACAGGTCTATCATAAAAAAATTAATTTGATAATTTTGGCTAATTTTTTGTGTGCTGAATACGAAAAGCAAGTCAGTTATTATCCGCCGCGTACATATTTTATTCAAATCCATAAAGCATAATTGCTGTTTTGTGGCGTATGCACATATTTATATTTGTAACTGTTGTCTCTTAAACGATTTGTAACATACTAAACACGTTCCAGTAACAGTAGTAGATGGAATGTGGAGAGAGAAAAACCCCTTTGGATGACTGTTACTTTTCTAATTATGATAAATGTAACAATTCCAGAAATGAAAAGTTCATTAACTCTCCTTATATTGAATGTGCTATTCGTCCGGTCCCGGATTCACACGATCTTGGATTGCAAATTCCTCAGCCCCCTCGTGACTTGGACAGTATTGAGTGACTGAGACACAGAGAAGCTTGTGCGGTGGAAAAGTATGAAACAAACTAGGAGTTGATACAGCCAGACAATTCAGAGAAGAAACCAGAGCTTTTTTTTTCTCAACAGGAGTTGAGTGACTTAAGGAGAGATCTTGGACTTGTGCTCAGTTGAAGATGCTGCTGAGTTACTTGGCTCCTGGCTTAAAAAAACAATTACAACCGGTCACTTTTTTTTCGTGGTGTCGACATCGCGAACAGTTTTTGATGTTTACTTTTAACGGGATGAGAATCTTGTTTATTGTACAGACATTGGTGAACTGATAGGTAAATTGCAATATGGCCTGAATCATTGGAGTTTATTCATAGGCTCACCGAAACAGTGTAAAAGTTTTGTTACACAATGGCAATACTTATGCTTCAGTTGTAGTAGGCCATTCGGTACATTTAAAGGAAACGTACGTAAATTTCATGTTAGTTGACAAACGAACTTACGAGCAGAAGTGGTTGATTTGTGGAGACGTGAAGGTTCTAACCTTCCTCTTAGATCAGCAATCAGGGTACAGTTTACTTGTTTATTTTTATGGAAGAGCCGTAGCAGAAATTCTCACTAGAACAAAGAAGACTATCACGAGAAGCCAGGCGAAAAAAATGTAATAAGGAAAAGTGTGGATATTTCTTAGAAAATCCTGCTACGTCCTCTACACCTGAAGATGGGGCTGATAAAGCAATGCTTTAAATCTCTTGATAAAGAAGTTGGATGTTTCAAGTACTTATGCTCAGTTTCGTGGTTTAGGTATCGCTGAGAGAAAAAGGGATCATGGTTTTGTTTTGTTTTGGTTCTTTTAAATATATTTATTACATTTGAAGGGGAGTACACGGTTCATTTATTACAATACCTTTGTCACAGAGATTGGTGGATTAGAAACGAAGTTATAAGTAGATTCTTACAGGTAATACATTGGTTGAGGAAGCCTATAAGGCACCTCTATTTATTACATTTCAGAGAACAATTTAAGGAACACATGAAAGGGATACTTTTTTTTATTCTTGTTGTTGGTTGGGTTTCTGCACAGCGTGAATTCGAATAGGGACGGTGTTTGCATGATATTTATATAAAAGTTAGAGGAGAGGTATGTGATAACTGGGTTAATTGCTGCAGATTGAATTCTTTATGTAGTTGATTGTTAGAAAAATACTATGTTGCATGTGTTATTGTCCTTAGGTATTGATTTAGGATTTGTATTTTTGTAATGGTTTTGGATGCATTTAACCATCTTGGACAAGTGTACAGCAACAGGGGTCGTATTATAGTTTTGTATAACATCAGAGCTGTTGTAGGGCAGATGGCTTTTTCTGTTTATAAGAGGTTTGAGTTGGTGTAATTTATTTTTGACTTGGTTAATTTTGAAGTCTGTGTTTCGAATTAAGGCGCGTGTCATTGTTTAATCCCAGATATTGTATTGGTTTATTAGGAGGGTACCAGCTTATTTGGGCATTGTTTAAGATGAAGGGGGGAGGGGGGCGTGTACGGTCTAAGAGTGAGCTTTGTTGCTGCAGTTTTAGTTGGATTGAGAAGAATTTTAGATTTGCAAGCTCAGCTTTCGATTTGGTGTTGGTATAGTTGGTCTCGTTTTTATATCTGTTAATGTAGTTCCGGATGAGAATATGGCTGTATCATCTGCAAATTTTGCAATATGGATTACGTTTTGTTTGGTGATATCGGCTACGTACGGGTTGAAGAGTGGGTGAAAGGGGGAGCCTTGGGGTAAAACTGCCATTATTAATTTGGGATTAGATTGTTTACTGTAATTGCAAATATTCGGTTTTTTAGGAAGTCTTTTATTATTTGGGCAATGTAGTGATGGGTCGCAGCTTTTCTGATTTTGTAATTTAATGCTTTGTGCCGGACTCTATCGAATGCTTGGGGTATGTGTATGAATAAGGCTATTGTATGATGCTTTTTCTGAAATTAGTACACGTGTTCCGTGATTCTCAGGAGTTGGTGTTGCATGGAGATTTGTTTCATATGTTGGTTAGAAATGCTATTGCCTTTGAGGGTAACTTTTTTATTGTTAATTTGTTTATCATGCTCGGGAGACTTTTTGTTAGGCCATTTTTTATTATACTTTCGATTTAATTTGGTAAAGTGTAGTGTATTCTTTGATGGGGTCCGTATTGAGGTTGTGCAATAGATTTAATTATTGTAATGTGTTGTGGGTGGTTTTGTGTTGTGAATGTGGATTCGGAGAATGGAGCTAGCTCTTCGGCTTTTTGTATTGCTGTGTATACTTTATCAGATAACTTGTTGTGGTACTGTTTTTTGTTGTATTTTTTTGGTGAAATGCGAATTATTTTGGGTATTGCGAGATTGGATTTTACTTGCATATTGGCGATCATTAAACTTTTTTTATTAATATTTTGACTACATTCGTGATTAGATGTGAATCGTGTTTTGTAGTAGTTGCCAATAGGTTTAGTTTAATTTTTGATTTTTATGGCGTGTATAATTTCAGGGGGTAGTGTTTTAACGATCATTTTTTGTATGTTTTTTTAGTGGATTGGAGGGTGACGTGTATTAGTGAGTGTTGAAAGTGCCTTCTCTATTTCTAAATGATTGAAGGTTCGAAATTGAGGAATTTCATTACTTAATTGTTTCTGAATTTATACTAGTTTACCTTGAGGATATTTTGTTTAGGCAGAGGGGAGTGAAGGGGTGGTAATTGGAGAGTTGTTATTAATACGGGTATATGGTCTGAGTGAAGTTTAAAAATTGGTGTTTGAAAAAAAGTTGTTTGTGTTGGTAATTTCGATGTGAAGAATGTCTGGATTTGTTATTCAATCATATGGGTAGTAAGTCGGTTCGGGGGTTGCAATTATTTTTAAATGATACTGATTTAAAATTCTTTAGAGTATTTTACAGTCTTGATTATTTGAATGACAACCCCATTGCGTATTTTTCGCGTTTAGATCGCCGGGGAATAGTATTAATATGGTGTTAGAACAGGTTTTCGATGTTTGCTGTAGCTATTTTGGCGGAAGGTGGTTTATAAGCAGCTATTGCGTTCGAATTTTGGTCATTCTTATTCTGATTGCAGTAGTTTCTATGCCTGTAGTATCAGAGATGCGAGCTTCAGTGTTCGATAATTGATTTTATGGCGATTAACACTCCACCTCCGTTGTTGTCATTTCTATCTGTTCTATGGATGGTGTAGCCTGGAATATACAATTTTTTATCTTTGAATTGTGTTTAGGTATGGATGGGATATGGCCTTTTTGTGAATGTAGGAGGTTAATTAGTTCGGTTTTATTTGTGGTGCCATTTGCGTTCCAATTTGAGAGTTGACTTGTTATGAGGATGGACTGCCATAACTATTACTTATATACGATGATACTAAATTTTGAATTGTAATGATAGATTGGATTAATGAGTTGATGAAATTTATAATACATGATGTAATAGAGTTAATTGTTTAGGAAGGGATTGTTTGATTGGGAAGGGGGTGAATTTCTATTACGCTGAGAGAAGATTGAATTTCGGATATTTTTGTGATTTTGAGGTTGGGCATTGTTATTGGGGATAAAATTGTGAAGATGTTGAGTGGTAGGCAGGTATGGAAATTTGTTTCTATTGCTTACTTTATTAGACTCTCTCATATATAGCGCTATAGTATGAAGAGTTCGTATTTCTAACATGTGCTTGGTGCTCCTCGTTGCAGTTAGCACACGCAGGTTTTGAATTTTTACCTTCGCAAGTGCGTGTGTAGTGATTTCCTGCGCAATACGCACAATTTGTTACATGGTTACAATTATTTTCTGTGTGTCATTGACATTGAATGGGGCTGGAAGGTCTTCGTTTTTGTTTTTACTTTATGGTCATATATTTCGTTTATTAATAATGTAGCCTCAATTCCCGCGGAATTCTGCTAGTATGAGTTTATTTTCTTTGAGAAGTCTAGTTACTTAAATAATAGATTGGTACCACTGTTTGAAGTGTACTATTTCCGAATCTGAAATGGTTTGGTTAATGTTTTTGAAAACTGCAGAGTACTTTTTGTTTTCCGGATCTTTGTACGTGCGAAAACGTGTCTGCATGATACTGAAGTACTAAATATGATTTCGAAAGTCTAATAGATTTTGCACTATTTTTTCTTTATTTGTGAAGTCTGCTATGAAATTTGACACTTTTGTTATTAGTTTTCGTACGAAGTTATTTATATTAGGAATGTTGGTTACGAAATGGGAGGGGTTTTACTTGCCATGTTGGTTTGTTCACCACTGTTTTCGTGTAGATAGGTGAATGTTGTTTTCGAGGCTTAGGTTAACTTGTCTTAAAGAACCAAATGTGTTGGCGCTTTTAAAGCGTTGTATTGTAAATTGGTTTGAACGTACTTTTTACTGTCATATACAGAATCCGCACTTATTTTCTTCGCATGTTGCGTATTTTTGGAATCGCTCACTGACCTTTTTCGATGATCGGCGTTGTTTGCTGCTATTAGGATGGCCGGGTCCTCTACGGTTGATAGGTTGGAGGTCACTCCATTACCGGAGTCGTTGCTTTGCTGTAGTTGGATGTTGTGGTAGTAGGTTGGATTTCTTCCGCTGAAGAGTATTGTTTGAATAGTCACTTGACCATTAGCAGAGGGGTCTTGACTAATTGCTATCCCTGTTGCTGAAAGTATGCCATTAGACTTATAAAAATGAAAGTCACTTAGTTGACTACTGACTGATTTCATCGTAAACAAGGTTTACTACACCAAGCTATGCACGGTGAACGGAGCTCCGCTGATACGAAGCTCACAGCTCGGACGCTCTGAGCAGAATGAGGGATCATTGTAGGCACAAGCATCAGAAAACATTAGATTGAGTTTGCTCAGACCGAGGATAAGAGGAAAGCCTTGAATTGTTTTAGAGGATGTTAAGTTCCTTCATAACAGGATCTTAACTAAAAATATATCGCGTAACGGTTGTTGAAGCCATTTTAAATACAAGGTAACCGCACGAGTTTGAAGTTTCACTTCCTGCACTGGCATGTGGACGATTTTTCTGGACACTTGGGGAACGTCGGTGAAAAATAAGGGCAAAGGTTTCATCAGGACATCATTGGGATGAAACGTAGGTATCAGGGCAACTGGAACGTCAACATAATGGCGGAAGATTGCTGGATGCTACACCATGAATGAGCTGAAGAGCCATATCCGAAAGCGCACAAGTAGTAGTTTCCAAGAGAAAAGAGCACTCTTATAACAAAAAGAATGAAATGTGCATGGATGTTTACTCTGGAAAGATTATAACTGTACAGATTACATTTATTATTGTTGTGAAAAAGTTAATAAATAAAATCAGCCGAATCTGTTTTCTTATGTTCTCACCGAATCTGTTTTCTTATGTTCTCACCGAATCTGTTTTTCGAAATAGAACTCGCTATTAAAAATGTGTATGTGATAGAGAAAACCTGAACTAGTTTTGTTTCAGCACACAGAAAACATAGATTAAATAAAATACCCAAGCTTTGTTTTGTTCTGTGTTATCGGGGAAGAAATGAAGGTGGTTGTGAAGAAAATGGAAGTTTGATGCTCATGTTAAATCCTATATTCTTCATAGAACTGAACATTTCATTCACCAAAGTATATTTTTGTTATTTACTAAAAATTCTCGGAGACCGTTTTGAAACCTGAGCTCATGTTTAATCCAGTTTATAATTTGAGGTGACGCAAAGGTACCTCCTGTAATCTTTATCTCTGAAAGAAAAGTGAATTTTGAAGAAATATATTGAAAACTCTGTGCATTTTTAATTGGAGCTTTGGCAAAGTTCCATTATACCAAGCTTGATGTGGAGTGATGGCAAAAGATGTAAAATATTTGTGATTGACCATTCCTTTTTACTATTAACGAGCCCTGTTATCTCATTTACATAAGGAATCAGGAGAAGTTAATAAATCGTAGTTGAAGTTCCGACAATATTCCGTTAACTGGTAAGTCTCCGCAAAGAACCTGTTGGTGTACTTGGTAATAATTTATATTTAGAAAGTTGTTCCATATTTTCGTAGGTTTGTTTTCAAAGTGAACAGAACTGTCTTTGAGGCATATTGATTTCCATAATTGAGAAGAGCTTTGAGACTGCATTTCGAAGAATCTATGAACAACCTTGATTGATCACTGATCTAATTCCGAATTTTGAGAGTTCATCGTGAATGTTGTTGCAGTATACAAAGTCGCAGTCTTTCATGAAATAAGAAAGTGTTTTTGTTTGTGGATAGCAGTGAAATGTGCCTGGAGCAAGCATATTTTCCTGTTTGGACCGTGATCTTAAAAGTTGCGGTTATTCCTTTGAGATACCAATGTATCGCGCCAAATCATTAAATTTTTCTTAATGAAATAAGTAGGATGTTGCCTTTCTTTAAGTAAATAGTTACGTCAATTTCACCATCCTGGAGTGTCAATAATCTGAAGATGTAGATGGTAGGTCATGTGGTGGGTTTCATAAGAGTGAGGACCATGTGGTACGGATGTAATAGATGACTAAATGTTTGGGTAAACCATTTCTTTCATACTTTTGGTATTGTGTGCACATTTTGACCATGTAAAAGTGGTTTGCATGATTAATCTGTTCTCTCCTCAGCATTGGAATACCTAAAGATAGATAGCATTTTCTCGAACCTGAAACGTGTGGCGAACACTGTTGGCCATGATTTATGTTGATGCCGCAACTTAATGCCGAATGAAGCGTGATATGGTGATAGTTTTCTCTTCGGAGTTTTAGAGTGAACGTGTAGTTTGTGTTATGACATGAAGCCTGCTAATTTGAAACACGAAAAACCGAAAATGTTGCAAAAACTGTAATAGAAACTATGAGTAAGAAAGTAGTAAAACTGTAATGGTATGTATGTAATCAGTATTAAAGTGATTCATGATTACCCATTGTAATGAAAAGCGGGAAATCGTCGCAACCCTGTGTTATCCGCATAATGTCAAGGCAATGGTGAATAATAGTTCCGCTGAAAAGCTGCATTTGGAAGAAAATTATACAAATGCACATGAAATTGCACGTACATATGAAATGAACTATTTGTAGTTGGAAAGTCACAAAGGGTATAGCGGAATATGGTGGGTGAAATTGGCGCACGATCGAAGTAGATGCGATTGTTATTGTACTCCCCAAATAATCCGGAAACATTTTTATTACGTTATCGTAGTGACGTAACATGGAAAAATGTTTTCGTACTTTCTCACTTTTGGCGCAGTATGTGGTCTGAATATAATTTTTTTTTCCACATGTAATGTAACGTAATTTTTTTAGACGACTTTCTAAGATGCGTATTAATTTATGATATTTTTGATGCTTAGAAGTAACATAAGGGACTATTTTCACTTTCATACTTTTCCTTTGTGAAATGTTTTGAAGTATTTGTTGGAATTTGAATGCTCCATTTAAGAATGCAATGAAAAAGTTGATTGGATTCTTGGGAGAATATTACGAAAATGATCAATTGATAGATTCATTTTCACTGTGTTCCACCCCTTTTTCTTAGTTAGAAACTCATAAATTTCAATTTTATTTCGTTCTTATATTATAAGTTTATCTGATTTGTATCTAAGGATTCTTTATATATTTCGTCCATGTAAGAATATGCGTAATTGTAGCTTCTTGAAGTTTTTGAATAACAAAGAAATCGGTAATTAATAAATAGAATTAACTTTAATAATAATATGATAACAAATTTGTTTTCAATTATTCAATTGTTAAAATTGTAGATAATCGTTTCCACAAATGGTAAAATCTGTATTCAGTTAATACAGTATCCTACAGGTGAAAAGTGCATTTTCGCTGCCGCCTCGGTATTTCGTTCTCCGCTGTCCTTGTCATATCTGCATAGTTTTTGAATTGTAATTTTGTTTGAATTTGTTCCCAAATATTTATTTTAGGTCTCTCTTTCTGTATTTTCAAATTTTTATATTAGGTAATTTAAGAATTCGTTATGTGTAAAAATGTTCAAAGAATGTTGCTTTCCTATTCCAAATTGTTTTTAATAGGGATCTCATGTTTCACTTTTTTAAATTACATTGCTGGATTTTTTAGTCGAGGAAACATTCAGTATTTTTCGGCACCACCACGAGCTCGAGAGTTTCGAAACTACTCCTGCCGGTTTTTTAAAACTGCGTCCGTCTGTACATCCGTATAATAGGGCCCTTGGTATTTGAGCAAACTTGTATTTAGGGAAGATTTGTTTGCTAGTGTAATAAGCTTTATTTCTGTCGTGCTTGTATTGTATTGGGTGAAAGTGCAGCGTAAATAGCAAAAGGTGTGGAAAAGTTGTATTTCTGTTGTGTCTAACATTTATTTGATGTTTAATATGTTTTCCAAATATAAATGTAGATTTCTTTGTTAATTTTGATGATGAACCTTTGTAGAGTTGTTGCGAGTCTGTTTTGATGTAAATATCTTGAAGTAGATAATATTGCCACATCATGAGCCTATCTTAGCGTTTGTAAAGCATAAAATCGTATGTCCTTTGTTTTTCCGTAAAAGTATTTGATTGCTTCTTCCATGAAGAAGTTGAATAAATGGAGCGAAAGGGAGCATCCTTGTCTTACTCCATTTGTGATCTTTGCTTTGGTCTCCTGGTTATTGATTAGTCTTGTGTATGGAGTATTTTAGAAATGCATGATAATTCTTTGGTCCTTCCAGTGTAGATGTACGCCATTCATCTGAAATAGTATTTCCCGGGGACCTTGTCAAATGTTGTCTACGTCTATAAAATCTTACATATGTGACACTGTTCATATCCATTATTTTGTGTAAGATGTTCCTGAGTGGAAATAACTCTACAGTAAAATTTATTAATCTAACGCGTATAGAGGTGTTCAAAATAATTTTGAATGTTTTGTGCTGTTTTAATGGTTTTAATTTTCACTGTTTTTATTTTTCACCTTTATAGTTGTTGATGAATTGGTCAGTATGTGGGTAGATGTCGGTAGATCTCGTTCCGAAAGCTTTGCAAGGAGACATAAGAATTTTGCTAAGTGTTTTATAATAATGAAAATGCATGTCAACCTTGTAGTTCATTGGGATTAGCAACCAGTACAAAAAGTACTGGCAGTGTTTGAAATAAAATAGTATGTTAGGGACACTGTTTCAATAATACACTAATATACGGTGGCATAGCGCATTTTAATTGAAAAGAATTAAAAAAATTCTATCGTTGTTTGGGAACCTGGTCCATGAAAGGCTACAAATGGTATGGGAATAGCTAAACATAAGTATTTACAGTGAAGGATTGGTTCAGTTGGATGAGAAAACCCAGTCCATTCCATGTAGAAACTGCCCACGCCATCACGGAGGCTCCACCAGCTTGCACAGTACATTGAGGTTGGGTGCGAGGCTTCATGTGGTCTGCGCCCCGCTCGAATCGTAGCGTCAGCTCATACGAACTGAAATCGGGACTCTTGTGACGCAGTCACGGTTTTACGGTTATTTAAGTTTTAATATGGTCACGAGCCTTCGGTTTGCACTTGCGAAGAGTGGCAAAGGTAGTTTGGGCAGCATGAGGCATACATTCGATCATAAAGGGCATTTAGATTCATTGGGAAATCAGTTTCGTCATTTATCCATACAAGTCTTTTTATTGCTCTTATCCTTACATGCTCTTTTTATTTGTATTTCTATTCAAATTATGTGAACGGAAAATATAAGTGTTCTAGGGACATTATAATGAAACTAAAAGAAAATACATGTAAGACTTGTAAATGAGTTGTGAAGTCCGAAAAGGGGTGTGCCAGAAATTGAAATTGAATGTATCAATAGATTTAAATTTTTCTTTCGAAGGAAGCAATAAAAATAATATTTTGTATCCTAAATGAAGCATTGGCCGTAAAATTCTGGAAACAATTTGTAAACAATTTTATGAAGTACGGTGATCAGTGAAAAGTCTCTTTACGTTCATGTCAATGATAAAAACGGATAAGAAATTAGTGTATGTTAGGAAATTGTCTAAGGAATACAGCTTGTTACATTACTTGTGGGGGGTGGGGATGTAAAATGTGCTGGAATGCAGCGTGAAAAGTGATGGCGAAAAGGAAATTTTTCGATATTACGTCAGGATGGTAACATTAAAAAAGTATAATTTATTTAGGGAGTAGAATAGAATATCCTATCATGGGCCAATTTCACGTATCTTATTCCGCTATATCCTTTACTTTTCGTGTGGACCTTGATTTTTGGAATTAGCCTTTCCCTAGCTGGGTGAACCAAATACTTTCCTATTGAATGAAAGTTATTAATTTTACTGTATGATATCACCAGACAAGACTGTGCCAGACATTGTTTAAAAATGAAGAGGAATGGACAAAGAAAATTTAGGACAGACTTTCGGACCAGAATGACAATTGTTGCGAATTGACCGTAAGAAAAGTGACATCCAAGTTATAAACGTGCGTTAAGCAGTGAATATGCGGAAAAACTGTCGCAAGCATTATACGTCAGTTCTGTACACATCCACGAATCTTTAATTCGCTGTCGAAAAGTAGCGTAATAGGTTATACGACACTCTTGTACTTGAAACGTAATGAAAATAACAAAATAGAAAAATGAAACATTGCTAATAATTATTTAAAATTGCTTTAAAAAATTGCATTGAAGACCATAAGTTCACTTGTGAGTAAAAATTGAGTTGTTTTGAGTGAAAACACTTTTCTGGTGGAGGGAAATTGTTGGTGAAGAGTGTTGTCTAGTTAAAGTTAATCTTGGTTTCTGGTTGTGCACCGTTTGCCTATTTCTTAAAGGGGTTGTTGCAAAGTGTTGTTTTCCTCTGAGCCTATTACTACGTCGTCGGCATGTGCATATACAGTTTCTCCCTTGTTTCTTGCTATGTCGATGAGGTCTGTAGAAGAGTTTGAATAGTGGGGTACTTAATGGGTCACAGTGAAGCATTCGGTTTGTTTGGATAATTGGGTCTGATATTGTATGCGCATGTCGTATCTCAGTAGGGATTTTATAGGTCTTGTCCATACGTTGTGTGTGCAGAGTAGTGCTCTGTTCTCTGTTTTAGAAAATGGAGAAAAATTGCGTATAGTTGACTTTTGTCTTCATAGTTGTATGTCATTCATTAGTAGATTTATCGTTCGTTAATATTGTGGTTAGTGTAAATATTTTTGAAATATTGTAAGTGCGCAGCTGTATTGTTTGAAATGTTTGTTTCTTTATTGTTTGTTAATTTGAGTGAGGGAGGTCTCGCTGACAACTCGTTTTTGTGTGCAAAGGTGAGGGAGATTGCAGTTTTTATAGGGATCCTTATTTGCTTTTCTCCACAAATGTATGTTATTTGATGATGGTAAAGTAGAGTAAAACAATATTGGGGACTTGTAAGACTATTGAGAAAGATTTTCTATAAATTGTTTATGAAGAAATTGTAGAGGAAATGAAAGGAATCAAAGATTCAAAGTGTTATTGTGGATGAAATAAGTGATGTGGAAGAAATTTGAAAATGCTCTCTGCCTTGTGGATATAAATGTGGCGTCATGTTTTTTTGAGCTCTCGTTTAGCAAGCTGTGGTAGGAGTAGTGGTGGGGTATAAGCTACTATTTAGGGTATGTTGGCAATACCAAAAAAAATGTTGTTCATTGGTAGAATGAAATATTTTTGGTGATCCAAATCTACAGTTTAGAAAGATTTGTAAGTATGAGAGTATTTTGACGAAAAGACGCTCTTGTCTTGGAAGGTATTTTGGTATAGTAACAATGAATTGTAATTTATAGTAAATTACAATTTTCAAAACTGCACTTACAACACATTTTCTTTTAAAAGTTAGTTTCCAAAGGTACATTGGGTGAAGTATAAAAAACGCTTTAACGATTTGAAGGCAATTGAAGAATTGAATATTAAGAGGAATTGAGGAATGAAAATAAATATGTAATGAGCTTGAATAATGTTTTATGAAATTTGGTAAGTGTAATCGTTAGCCTGCGTGTGATGGGATTTGTCCGATGAGTGGCAGGTTGGAAGTTCTCCATGTCGATCAGGTTTTCGTCCAGTTTCCTTGATCCATTGAGAAAGTGCTGAGATTGGCCCTGGTTTTGTTTTTGGACGTAAATGTAGCTTCACTATGCGCACGTTTTGTTGAACTCTCCTTTTGCTTGTAATGGTAGGAGTAGATGTAAGGGCGAGTTGCTATTTTGTTAGCAATTCCGGAAAGGCGTACTTGCAATTCGTGTACCGACGCAAGTAATTTTTCTATAACTCTGAAACTAAAATGTGCATTTTTTTGAAATATTGCCAATCTGAAGGATTTTAATTTTTTAAATTTATTTCTTTTGAACTTTTACTATCTTTCAAGTACTTGTAGTTAAAATGACGGGAAAGGATGGTGGAACTGAAGAAAACTTGCACAGTGAATCTTCTTCTTCGCCATACGTCACACACGGTTTTTGCTGTTCTTTTGACTAAATGTAAATGTTAAGTTCCCGTAGGCATAGATGTTGTGGCATAAGTTTTCCGAAATTTGGAGTATATTTTTCCTTTCTAAGTGTAGTAATTTCTTTTAATTAGAGAGCGTTATTTGGTGAAATTCTGTGGAATTTGTGGCGAAAGGGGTTGCAACCTTGTGTGAGAAATGGGGTGTGCTGCATGGGTTGCAAGTAGAGGCAGAGCTTGTGGCCAACTGGCAGTGTTCAATTTCATACATGGCTATTGGTGAAATTTTGATATGTTAATTTGAAATTCTTGAAGGTTATAATATGAAAAAGTATTTAAAAATTGTGTTGGGTGCAATGTAAGGAGGAGCAGAAAGTAGTTGTAATGCATTCGTGTTGTATTTAAAAATGTATTATAATGAAAGTGAGTTTGTTGGTGTGGACTGCTCATAATATTGGGGCCAATTTTGAATGAAAAAAGTATTTGTAGGTGATATTTGTGAGACACTGTGCACATGGTGTTGTGGATAATTCACAGGCTTTGTTTATTGTGCAAACCCAATAGGATTGTTGAATATAGGATACTAAAGATCAGTTTTGAATATTTTCTTGTTCATTGAAAAGCTGGTATGAATGAATTGAAAGAGAGAGAATAAGATGAAAGGTGTTTTTATTGTAACAATTTGTAAAAGATAAGTTTAGTCTGGTATAACTAAAATGTGTGTATATGGCAATGTTTTAGCAGTAAAGTGAATAAAAGGAATTGTTTAAAGAAATGTTGCAAATTTTAAAAATTAACATAACTATTACATCACATTAAAGTATGTCCCCTCTATGCATAAGTAATGCTGCCAAACCCCCCTCCCCCTGCCATATAATTTGTGGATGGCCCCTAATGAGATGTATGTACATGATGGTATAATTATTCATTGTTACTGAAGTATTGGTTTTGTTTGAAATGTTCAATTCCTTAAAAAAAAAAAAAAAATGAAAGTGAAATGAATGATTTTAAGAAAAATTATGAAGCTAATTTAGTTGTGTATGTAGTAATGGATTTTGATTTGATTTAAAGGGAAAAGTGGTTTGAATGTGATGGAGTTATTTGTGATAGTTTGGCTGATAGACATTTGTTATAAGATGTTGAAGGGGAGTATATGTTAGGGGTATGTATTACATTATTTTAGTTGTGTGGGATAGGAGTATATAGAGTGTGGCCCTTGTATTGAAGCTATGAAACATACATGTGTGAAGGAGGGTGAAACATAATCCATAATAGACTTGTACGACTTGAGGTATTTGTACCAAATGGGATGATATGTAAGTGTCAGGTGCTGTAAAGTAGGTATATGAAAATTAGAATTGTTAGAATGTTGCAAGGATATGTATATATTTTGCAATGATTGTTGAAAATGGTTTGCATAAATTGAAAATGTTGAAAAGCACTGTAAAGGTTAGAATGAAAGCAAGAAATGGTATTTCATGAGGTGATGCAACTGTTTTAGACTATGTAATTATGTGATATACACTGGAATAAGGGGAGGTGTAGGTATGTTATGGCAGGTATGGCAGACATGGTAGACACGGCATGTGCCTGGGGGTCATTAACAGGGCTGATATTTAGTAGATATGTGATAAATGAAAACAATCTTGATTTGAAATATTCTCACTGGAGTGGGTTTGGGGGCAGTTTTCTTTGCCATGGGGGTGTGAATATGTACATATGCCTGTGGGTATAGGTAAGGTAATGAAATTTGTTAATTTGGTAATTGTGTATAGTGTGTATAGTGTGTGAAAAGTTCTTGTATATATAAATGAAAATTGAAAATGCTTGTGAATTAGTTGTAATGTGATGTAGTTTTTAGGCATGTAGAATAATGCAATGAATATTGTGTGTTGGAAGTAATGAATGTATCATTTAGTTATATGTGAATGTAAATGTAAATGTAAATTGAAGGTAGGTAATGTTTCTTTGGAATTTGTGTGTGAAATGTTCTAGAAATGGAGATTTTTCTGTTTTTAATAAAAAGGAATTAGGTGTGTTGTAATGTGTTATTATCCAGAAATGCTGAGTAATGAACTCCTTTCCCTGTCCTGAGATTTTTGCTGTTACATTTGGAAATTATAATGCTGAAGTGTCAATGTTGAATGTAAATTTAGAAAGTTGTAAGATGAAAAGAAATTCTCAAATTTATGAAAATTCTAAATTAATTTAAAATTTGTATTATAATTTTGTTTTGCAATTTTAGATACCTTGAAAGCTGAATTTATAATTTTTATGTGCAGACATCTTTTTTGTTTGATATAATTTTTGTTTATTAACAGTAAGTTAATATTTAAAAGATTCAAATGAAAAAGATTTATTTATTTCTGTTTTTGTTGACCTGAGTTTGTGAATTTGTTTGCTCAATAGATCTTAAATTGCATAAAATATTTTTCAATGATTTCAGTTTAGGGATATTTTTGCAAAATAATTGTTAGACCCTGAAATAGTTTTCACTCTGCTTTTTATTTGCCTTCAGTGTAAAAAATGAATCTGTATGATAGTTTTCAAGATTGAATTAGCAGGATAGAATTTTTTATTATATTCTTTCACTGATTTTATGTAGAATTGTGTAGGGAATTAAAATTCAATTTTAGGATCTTTGACTCCATCCTCTTAGGTTGTAACATTTTTCAATGATGTTTTTTACATTGTTTACAAAGTAGTGTAGTTTAAATTTTTTGTAGCCTGTGATAAATGAGGGATGTTGTCTGGTATCGATAATGTTATTAGGCTTGATTGTTTTCATTGTAGTGATCCTAAGCCTAATAAAATTATTGATACCAGACAATGTTGTTTACTTATCATAATAATAGAAGGCATCCACCTCATCAGCAATGTAATGAATTATTATTGTAACCTTTTTTTAGGTTGTGTAAAATTATCCTTAAACCTAAATGTTCTGAAGTGTTTCCTATGTTTGTTTCCCTTGCAGTTCTTGTGATCCTTTCTGTACTGCTTGCATTGACTTCAGTTGCACATTGTAAATTGTTTTCAGTGTGTTCCCTTTCCTCTTGCATTTTGTATTGTTTGTGTATGTATAGGTTGGCAACCTGACTGTTCTCCTGTCTTTGATTTCCTTGAATATTTTCCTGTTGTACAATATATCTGCCTTGATTCCTTCCTTGTGGTCTTTAGTCCCCTCCATGCTATTTTTTGTTAATGTATCTTAATAATTTTGCATCCCTCTTCCTCTGTAAAATTCCATCCTTTAGTACCTTTTACCTTGTTTCCTTTTGCAACAAAGTGTAGACTGTCAATTGACAGTCTTAGCTTTGTTTCTTATATTCCATGTCTTTCCATGTTGGTGAGATTTCACCTTGTCCCCTTGTTCCATCTTTTTTCCTTTGTAATCCTTTGTTCCTTTTAATAGTCTTAATTTCTTCACTTAACTTACCTTGTTTCATATTTAGAAATAAAAATAATAAATGTAGATGTTAATTTTTTGTCTTGTATTGTTGCAGGTGCAGATCCTGTTGGAGGAGTTGGTGTGTAGGAGCAGCAGAGCTGCCCCCCCTGGCCTGGCCAGGGGCTGTGGCAGTAGGTAGTCCGTGAGAGCGTGGAGCGTCGGAGCAAAGGAGCTAAAGGAGCGACACAGGACACAGGCACAGCACGGCACGGCACTGCCACTCCCCTGCTGCTAATAAAGCTTGCTTCCAATCACACTTGTTCTTTACTTCTCTCCCTCCCTCCCTTCCTAGTAGCATAAGTTATCTTAAGATAGAAAGTTAAGGTTGCATTGAGGGGGAAACTCTAACTTCGAAGGAATGCATTGAGGGTAAGCTTTGAATTTGAAGGGAACTTCAAAGGTAACTTCGAATGAAAACATTCAACGGGAAAACTTGGAGAACTCCGAAGGAGAACTTTGAAGGAGAACTTTGAAGGAGAACTTTGAAGGAGAACTTTGAAGGAGAACTTTGAAGGAGAACTTTGAAGGAGAACTTTGAAGGAGAACTTTGAAGGAGAACTTTGAAGGAGAACTTTGAAGGAGAACTTTGAAGGAGAACTTTGAAGGAGAACTTTGAAGGAGAACTTTGAAGGAGAACTTTGAAGGAGAACTTTGAAGGAGAACTTTGAAGGAGAACTTTGAAGGAGAACGCTCTACACTTAGGAACTTCAGGTAACTAAAGGAATCAACTTTGAAACTAGGACTGCAAAAATTTTGAAGGACAAACACTACAACAAACTTTGAAACTAAATGAAACTTGACAAACATGAATATAGACACTAAGCTTAAGCTATGGTATGGTATATATGATTTACATATGCAATTAAGGGATCAAACCACTGAAAACTTTAAACACGACTTTGCACAGAACTAGAACTCTGAAGAAAACTTAAACTTTTAAGAAAGTTTAAATTTGCACATACTAAGAAATGGTAAGTTCAGGGTACTTAATTTGGTTACTTGAAGGCTATCATTGGACCAAATGTAAACTTAGGCACCTGGAAGCTTAAAAAAGGTTAAGCAATGATAACACTTATTTCTTTCATTAAAGGAAAGGAGATCATTAAACAAAATGAAAACCAGACAGACAATGAACTTCAGAAAACCCTGAAAGAAACTTAGGATTACCAATTAACTAAACTAAACTAAACTAAACTAATTTTGGCATAAAGGATCATTACACACATCTTAAAGGATGTTCAAATTGGTTAATGAGTATCATATAAGAATTAAACATAATACAATTTTTATACAATTTATACAATTTATTACATTCCAAAACTATTTACATACTCAAGTATTTACTCATTACATTTCAATATCTTAAAAACAATTTTACAAAAATTCACATTCCACATTTCTCCTCTTCAAACCACAAAACCAGACTTTTGCAACACTTCCTCCTTTACACATTTCATCTGTGAACATACAAATAAAACATCAATTCTTTCAAATATAAATACACATTTCATGTGAAAGCAAAAACTATTTCAACACCATACTCATACATTATCAACATTCTCAAATCAAACTATTCTAGTTTCATATCACACATAACATATATATAAAATTCAATCATAACATAACACAACCAACAGCAGCCTAACATAGGGATGTGTCACCTACTCTTCAACATATATCAGCCACCTACTCACAAACTGGAGTAAGAAAATCCAAATCAGAAACAAACATTTTAAGCACAATTTTATACACAATCAATCAATCTAAACAGATTTTCAAGACAAGCTACTAAGAGCACTTTTTGACCTGACGAAAGACAAGACAAAACAACCAGAAATATTCCATCAAACTATCAGTTCAAAAATCAAAAGTTATGGCCCTGCAATGTAAAAAACATACAAGTCTTCATTATGATAAATGGAGATATAGTAGAACATATCAACAAATTTTCATATCTTTGAAATATTATTAGTGCATTTAACCTCACCCACAAGGAATTACAAAAGTACAAATGCAATGTCTAGAACAATTAATCTTTTATCAATTATACTTCTTCAGTGACATTAATGCCAAACAAAACAAAAAATTCACAATATAATCACTAGACCTATAGCTATGTATGTTTGACACAAAAATAACAAAACAGAGAGAGAGAGAAAGACAAACAAAAAATACAAGCAGTACATATCACGTTCCTGAGACACCTTGCACGACAAACAAGAAAGGAAACACTGACAAACAGTCATTACAAAGAAGCTACAAAACTAAACACTTACATACCAGAGCAAATAAAAAACTCTCAAACATTATGGCAACATAACCTTTCAAGAATGAACAACAACAGTTACCAAAACTAATATGCAAATATAATCCAGCAGGGAACTGAGACATTAAAAAACCTCCAAACAAGTGGCAACGGCAGCAGCACCTGCAATACTAAGTAACTACCAGGAATATTGCCTGACAATTACAATTCAAAAAAAAAAAAAAATTTCTCTACAACTCACATCCAGAGGAAAATTAAACCTACCATATCAGTACAAACTTCCACTAGAAAACAATATGCACATTCTCACATAACCTATCATAACAATCAGACTTGAGTCATAAACAAGATATTACCTTCACTTTTTTCAAACACATAACCCTTTCTCTACAGTACATCCTTCCCATTTTTCTTAAAGTCAATTTATGTAGTACTACATTCCAAAACTAGATAATGAAAGGAATAAATAAACTTTCCTTCTCAAAGACAAATCCATACTAAATGGTTCTCAACTCTCATAACACAATACAAAATATACACATTTTGTCAACAAACTCATAAAATGCCCTGCCTTCCAAAGGACCCACTATCTACTCAATATACTCCTCAATCAAACAACACAATGTGGATTATTGCTCAACAAAAATACAGCTGCACTCATAACTAAACACAACATTTTCAAAATACAAACTTCATACTCGTACTGATAAGTAAATATTAAAACACTCAAACAAAATTACAAACATTTTCTAAAATCATACAACACTGTATTCAAACTCCCAACATAAAACCTACATCTTTCACTTCTTTCTATATCAAACTACACCCAAATTGTAAGCTCAACACTCAAAGAGAAGAAAAACAAGTACACTGTTCATGTCAAAGTGTACAGAAACAGATGGAAGCAGAGGAAATTTATGTATAACACACACATTCACAACTTACTCACACTCAATGCACATCTTTGTGTTTTCAGACACTACACTAACCAATTATGTTTTCAAATGGTCATGTGTATATTCAACAAAAGGATATACATACACCTTTCTCATTTACTAACCACATTACTTACACAATATAGACAAGTGTAATTGACATAATAGATACTGAAGTATCAAATCAAATGTGCAATTACTACAACTCCTAAGTGAAGCAGGGGGAGGGGCAGAGAGAGACAGACAATGTGGAACACAGCACTAAAAAGGACTGTTGCAACACCAAACACAATCAAAGCAAAAGATAAATGAGAAAAGACAAATGAAAATGGCTGCTTGCTCATGTTCTACATACACACAGAGCTCAAGTATTAGGAAAACCTTAGATATCCAGCATAACTTATTCCATTATAAATAAAAATAAATATTTTCAACTGCTCTACTCAACACTTTCACAGCACATTTAACACCGACATCTACCAAAAATAATAAAGACACCCAAATGCCATCTCTCATAACATCTGTTAGCTATGAAATGTCAGCATGAAACAGCAAAATAATCCTTAACATTCACATTTCAAACCACTTCAACAAACACAATTCAAAATGTCCCTACAGCAGCAAAAAATACAAAAAGCCTGGAACAGACAAAGTAACCACACCTCATTCAATATCACGCACAACCTCATACTACACCTATTCAACATTTTATGCACATAACTTATATTCACTTATATTCACAACGACATATGGTTATAAACCTACACAAAAAAACAAACACAATATTATATTGCAGTAACTACAGAGGAATAACCTGCCTATTATCAGCTCCAAAATTATTTGACAACATCAAATTCACAATTCATCAAACACTTCAACATTCTCATCACATTCTTTCTTCATCAAACTATAGTGCATAGCATAACAACAATTTCCATTCACAATGGATGTCACATTCATGCATCAAATTAGAATGCAGAAACGTACAGGAAAGACAGAACAATACTCATTTCATTTACACACTAAGAGAAACCTACTGACAATGTACAAAAGGAAAAATTATCAACAATTATCACAGAAAATACTTCAATCATGTGAAAACAAACAAAAAAAAAACACCACCAAACCTAGCACTAACTAGTACTACTATTGTTAAATTTGATGTACTTGCAAACATAATTGATATGTATTATTAATGTAATTATTATTAATATAATTATTATAAGTAGTAGCATTAAAATATCATATTGAAATGTTAATTTTTAGCAGATAATTTATCTACTGTAGAATATCTTAATCTAACTGTAACTAGTATTGTATTTCTAGGCCAATGACCTCATCTCGATCAGGTTTTGTTCAGTTTCCCTGGTCCTTTGAGCAAATGCTGAGATGGCCCCTTGTTTGCTCCTCAACAGTAATATAACTTCGCTCTCTCCACCCAAGGCATCATATTGACTCGTCATACACAATTGTAATTGTATATGTGACTCAATAAATATTATTATTATTACTTAAGACCCAATGTACTGGAAGAAGACAGCAAGTTATACACACCAAGAGACACAGACAACACAATCATCTGGAGGAATAACCACCTGATCTACTGCACAGGTGACAAGGCACATCTAAACCTCACAAATAATGATCATGATCATGATCATGATAATGATAGCAATCATCAAAATAAATAACTTACAATTTTTATACACACCTTATTCCTACAGGAAATACTTTCATACACAGTCATACCTACAAACATTTGCTGCCTTTCATTACAAACATACATTGCTTCTGTGGTTTATGTACTGGGCTCTGTGTAAATTTCACAGGATATAAAAAAAACATTGTTTAAACAGAAATCACTTCAACACACACTATAACTTGCAAATCAATCTCAAAAAACATGTTTGTGGCCTTTCACAACAACTGACACACATCTTAGGACTTTTATGTCCCCCATCTCAACTTATATGTTCCACACATGTTCAAATAATTTTGGTTAAACTTCATAAACACACACACACGCTCTATAAAATTACAATAAACAGTCACTTCAATACTCTCTATGAAAACACAAACATGAAAAATTATTCAAACATTTAGATAGCACATCTTTCCTCTTACAAACAAATAAATAAACCTACCTCAATATCTAAACAAAAGTACCCTCAAAACTCACCAAAATAAAAATAAAACATTGCACCTGTACAATTGGCACTTGTACAGTACATTCAGCACAATCTTTATCAACCACACAACATACTTCTCATTTTATTGCATCTCCACTACTACTACAACACTACAAATAACTTATCATCAAACTAATTAAACGAGACAAACTCCTTACTCATGAGAAACACATACCCAATGCTCAAAATTCAATTCAACTAATGTGCAATAAAATGAAAAATACTCTATAACCAGGAAAAAAAAAAAAAAAAAAAAAAACACCAACAACAACAACAACAACTCAACTACAACTTTTTTTTAGTCAATTAATACTCACACAGCATCAAATGTAAATACTATGTACATAAATCTCTTCATGACTTCATTATAACAATCACTCCCCCATTAAACATACTGCAACACATTACAACCATTCACATTTATCTTTAACTACCTACTCCATCACAAACTAACAAGCATCTTTCCAAGACTCAAAACTCTCATCAAGCTTAAGTTAAGCCACTGTTCAACAAAGCATCAGCATCCACAATCTCACCAACCAATGCCCCTCGTATTTGCTTTTGCAAAACCTACACACTTTCTTTTTTTTTTTATCACAGGTTTGCACTTCAGTTTCTCATTTCAAACTACATTGCTGACAGAGACTCAACATCAATTCACAAATATATAGATACAGTAATCCTCTCATTTCCAGTTCCCATTACTCTCTACATTTATAACTCCAATTTCCTATTGACATGTGACTTTGCATCATATACTATTACATTATTTACAAATTATCAATGAAATCATATCTTTCAAAACATTGTCAACTACTTAATGTTATAGCAGGAATAGAATAATAATCCTACACCAAAACATTTCAATCCATTTCTACAATACCACTGTCATTAAACACAGAATAAATACCACAATCATCAATCCAAAGACCTATCTATTCTATTTCTTGCCATAAACCCCTTAGAGGCCAAGTGATACAACTCTTATTTTCTTTCTCCCAAAACATTTCAGGTTTG
Organism: Gryllus longicercus; assembly: GCA_038098605.1. Lineage (NCBI taxonomy): Eukaryota > Metazoa > Arthropoda > Insecta > Orthoptera > Gryllidae > Gryllus > Gryllus longicercus. Next base: position 438,648 of record JAZDUA010000406.1, on the reverse strand, counting down.
CTACATTATTGTAAAAAACCACTTTTTTCTCCATTTTATACATGTCTTATTGTCCTTATTCAAAACATACAACTGCAATTACACCACTCACATGTCAATGACATCCTTCACTCAAATTCAAACACACATACACACACTGTCAACTTGACAAATGTTCATTCACATCTAAAATCGTATTTTGGAGAAATTCACCACACTACATATTTTCACTATCTAACAAAAAACTAACAATCACAAACACTCTCAGGCACAGGTTCTACAAGCTTCAAACTAGTACAAAACCCATAACTTTTCCTCTCAATACAGTAAATATTTAAAAAGCTAATCATGAAACAGGTGTTGCAGATAATCAAGACATTTAATGCTAACCAATTTTTAATACTTTCACAGGAAGCATTAGAATGTGGCTAGCCAAGATTACAAGACCAAAGATAACAGGACAGGTTGCAAAAGTAGACAAACATAAAAACAAATTTATTGACATGGTGGAGCATGTACGAGGAAAGATGATCTATGTAAATTTTTCAATAATTTTTCATCTTTACATTTTTACAGACAGTATTCAAGTAACTGTTTAATGTAATTTTATCAAAAGACTCTATTTATCAAGTAAAAATACATTCCAAACATGATGTTTCAGCTTCCAAAACAGTAAACCAAACTACATCGTGGGAATAAAGAAAAATCAGTAACAGACAAGGCTAGCAATACACCTCGAGCTATAACATGTGAGGAGGTTCTACATGGAATGGGGGGCATAGCAACATGATGTCGGGGACAACACAAATATAGATAGGCTACAAAGCATTCACAAAACAATATTTGTTTACAAAAAGAGAATACACAATCAAAGGCATATCTTGCTTACAGACAAAGACTGTAATGTGAAGAATATTTTAACACAAAAAGAAAACACAGGACATACAAACACAGGACATACTTCAAAACATTCATAACTCTACACAAACCCAATTGTGGCTTGTACAAATAAAAACAAAAAACTCTGGAAAACACCAATGGGGATAAGAAAACAAACAAGTAGGTCACATTTTTTTCAAAATTATGTCATGAAATAACATGCAGAAAGTACAGAGCAAACTAACACACAATAAGTGGACAACATGTCAGAGGGAAGAAGAATATGGACATGTACCATAGGACCTAACATGGCAGTACATCAGTGATGATATGCAATACTATTCTACTTAGTTGGAAATGGAACATTTCAGCATCCAAGGACACAGATCTGCACTGAATACAGGAAGTGAACAAAAAAGTTTATTTCATTGCATGAGGAAAAACTTGTGTAATTTCATACAGTAAAGATTGTACAGTGAAGATTAGTGACAAATGATTCATTAAAGTGTTAGCAGATGCAAAAAGTTCACTTCAATCCATTTCACCTCCTTCATTTTTATAAATAAATAAAACTCTTTATATTTTTCGATAAATATTGGGACAAGTTTCTATGTTCCTTGAGTAGTGTGTCAACTACCATTGGCACTCACACATACTACAGATGAAATCCCTCCCATACCAAGGTGTAGTAAAGCAAGAAAATGCATGGCAGGAAACATGTTATGACATTTGTAAACAACATAATGTTAGGAAAGCAAGTAATAAAGGAAGCATAATTTCAACAAGTTTCAATCACTTGTATGAATACAATCAACACCTCAACTGTATCTTTTATAGTACAATTTTCAAAATATATGGATAATTAATATTAAATAATTATGCACTTTGACACAAGGGTCAAATATGAAATGAAAAATAAAAGGAGGAAAATGGAGTACCAAAGTTGAAAAAGGGCAAGACAACAAAGAGTAAGAACAACATAACTCACAGACTATTCATCATGCATGGTCTCCACCTAGGGCAAGTTGGCAAACATGCACTAGGATGCAAGCTAGCCACACACATCCTAGAGGCTCCTTCACTGCTATCACCACCTCCTGCACTCTCTATACCTACACCAATCCCCTGCTCCCTCCACATCACTCCTTACTCCCTCCACACCAGCCCCTGTGCTTCCTCCACACCAGCCCCTCCTATGCTTCCTAACGCAGCCTCATCCCCTAGTCATGTGACTCCCACTCACACCTATGCTGTCTCAGCCACCAACAATCCAATCTCCCAAATATATCTCTCTCAAAACCCTCCGAACCATTTCCTATAACCTGCATGCTGTTCCAAAACTTATTCAATACATGCACTTGTAGCAAACAATCACTTCTACTCCAGTCACCACTGAAAAACACACCACCTTTAAGATCAGAACATTCGATCCTTAAAAAACAAAATGCACAAAATAGAAATTGTGCTAACATGCCACATAAAACACCCTAATGCAATCTGTATAACTCAACACTGGCTTGCAGAGGATCAAATAAAAATGACACAAATACCAGCTTTCCACTCGCCTGGTTACTTCTGTCATAGGGCCAAACACACACAAATATCAATCATATGTATGAAGGCACATGCATATATCTGGCCAACAACTGCAATTCCAAACAATAAATGAATTCAAACAAATAACATGCAACTCAGACATACAATGTACAATTGTACAAATTCCAAAGCTCAACATCTTCCTTCTAAGCATCTATCAACCACCTGATGCAAACCTTCAAATATTCATTAAATCCTTAGAATTAATTAATTAGATTTAATTAACAAAGCAGGCTCATTATTCTATCATAATCTGTGGCGATATAAACATTAACTTCCTACCTACAGCTAGTATTACTCATGAAAAACACACAATCAAACTAATAAACTTAGTACACTCCTATAATTTAGATGCAATAATCAATGCACCAATGCAGTCAAACTCCCAAACAGCAATAGACCAAATCCTTTTAAACAAAACAAAACACACATACAACAATCACCACTAGGCTCAGTGATCACAATGCTCAAGTACTCACTCTTCAAATAAATTCCACCTCACCAAAACCAAACCTAATAAAGGATACCACAAAGTATAATGAAAAAAAAGGCAACAATATCATCTCATGGTAACTAATGAATCATGGTCAGGGGTATATGAAATATCTGACATCAACCTACAGTTTCACACCTTCTTTAATACAATCAAACACATTTCAACATCTCACATCCACTACAGTATCACAAAACAACAAAGAATGGATACCAAAAGGTATTAAAATTCCTTGTGAAAGAAAAAGACACCTCACAAAAGATCACTTGTCATCAATCATCAAATAGTCAACTACTATAAGCGATATTCAGCCATACTCATAAAAGTTATAAGAAAAGTCAAACAAATGATGAGTATATAAAAAATCCAAAAATTAAACAAAAGCTATGTGGAATATTATAAAAAAGACATTACCAGCAAATAACAAAACACAAAATATTCAACTAGTCCATCAACACAGAAGAATAATAAACCCTCATGAAACAGCCACAAAATTCAACAAACACTTTTCTCAAATAGCTGGTAGACTACTAAAACCAACATATCCAAACACTACACCTTTCTTCAAAAACTTACTTTCTAGCATGTACATCACAGAAACAACAGAGAAGAAAATATTTCAAATTATAAACAAAATGCTAAATAAACAATCCGCTGGGATATCTAACATTCCAGACTTCTTAAAAAAAAAAAAGATTGCTCCATATATCATCAAACCATTAACATATTTATACAACCAATCACTAACTCATGGCTCCTTCCCAAATATATTTCAAACTGCTGAAATTAAACCTATAAACAAACAAGATGTAATGAATTATAGGTCAATTTCACTCTTGTCAAGATTTTTTCAAACTTATTAGACAAACTGTTCTATGAAAGATTAAAAAGCTACTTGATACACTGTAACATTATCACTGACTCACAACATGGATTCAGGGACAATCATTCAACTAAAACTACTCTATTCACCTTTGTAAATGCAATCCTCATAGCTATAGAGCAAACAAAAATGCCTCTTGGTCTCTTTCTTCACCTGTCAAAAGCCTTCTTCATGATACATCACACAATTCAATTGTCAAAATTAGAATCTTTTGGAATCCAAGGAATTGCTTATAAGTGGATAAAATCATATCTATCAGACAGAACACAAATTGTAGTATTACCTTACCAAAAAGACGAGAAAATAAATAATCATCACTCCGAGCCAAGGGATGTGACATATGGAGTCCTGCAAGGATTCACACTAGGCCCAATTTTATTTCTTATATTTGTGAATGACCTGCCATCAATAATGGACAACAACAAAACCATACTTTTTGCTGATGACACTAATATAATATTCAAAGAAAGAACAACCAAAGCTTTGCAAGACAAAGCCAATTTAGCCATCAACAAACTTAATACAATGATCCACCATAACAAACTAATCCGAAACCAAGACAAAACAATCACAATACCCTTCCACAGCTCCCACTTAACACAACAATACTCACCAAATTTAACATTACAAGGAAACAGCATCACCCAAGCAAACAAGCACAGAAAAAAAATTCTCCGAATCATCACACAATCCAACCTCAAATGGAACTCACGCCTACAAGATATTAATTCAAAATTGAGCAAACTTAATTATGCTCTTAGAATAATAATAAGAACAAGAAGAAGATGAAGAAACAGCACCATTGAGACAGCACAAACAGTGTACTTTACAAATGTGTACTCTATTTTCAAATATAAGATAATATGGGGCCAAGAACCAGAGGCTAAACAAACATTCAAAATACAAAAGATAATCATTCAAACAATAACAAATACAAAAACAGAGTCCTATACATTGCAATTCAAAAAACATAACACACTTCCACTGCCTTGTATTTTTATTTATAAAGCTATTATGTTTGCAAAGAAAAATCTACTAAACAATGACACACTTCACAGATTTAACCCAAGCTTACAAGCCCTATAAACTCAAGGCAAGCTTGTATCCTTCATCAACCAACGTGCACAAGCACATTATACCAAAAGAGTCCATTCTTTTCAGGTAGACAATTCTTCAACAAATTACCAATACATCCGAGAAACACAACAGGCTTGTGCAACTTCAACAAGAAACTCAAACACTTCCTTGGGAAATACTTTTTTATATGTTCAGGAATACCTCAATGACTAATACATGCAATGTGATTTCAGGTGCTGCAGTAGGACTAGGTGTAGAAAAAAAAACTGGCCATAACCTACCTTCTCCTGCTTACTATTTCAAGATTTAAGCAACAAATATGCGAATACTCTTAAATCATATGTAGCTGATAACATAATTTTTATCATATACGGTTAGTATTACTATTATTACTATTACTATTATTATTATTATTATTATTATTATTATTATTATTATTATTATTATTATTATTATTATTATTATTATTATAATTATAATTACTATAAGTAGTAGCAGTAAAATCACTACACCAAGAATGTGTTATCTTCAAAACTGAAACAGTACAAATCTTGAAATGTTTAAGTATTTTAAATTACATTAAAGTAACTTAAATATTAAACTATTTTGCAACTAAAAATTATTATATACTATTTAATATCTTAATATATCTATAACAAGTATTGTAATATAATCTCTAGGCCAATGACCCCATCTTCATCAGGTTTTTTGTCCTCTTTCCCTGGTCCTTTCAGCAAATGCTGAGATGGACCCTTCTTTTGCTCCAGGAAAATAAATGTAATTTCACTCACTGCACTCGAGAAGATGTATGCAATTGTACTCCCTCTCCCTCTCCCTTTCTCTCTCTCTGTATATATATATATATATATATATATATATATATATATATATATATATATATATATATATATATTATTTCACTAGTCATACACGATTATAATTGTACGTGACTCAATAATAAAATAATAATAATAATAATAATAATAATATCATCATCATCGTCAGGGAGAAAACAAAGTCACAGAATAATACAAGAAACAAAGATATCAGAATCACTTTTAGGAATTTTGGGGACATTGATTGCCTGTTTGATTTATTGATTAATTCATTGGTTGGTATTTCCGGGAGGATCAACTGTTAAGGTCATTAATAACATTCAGTTTAGAGCGTGTTTTTGTCGAGGGAGATGGCAGTCAATTTCCCCCTCTCGACAGTGACATCCGGCGCCGAAATCTGCAAGCCGAAACGCGAGCTTGCACATTTCTACTAGAGATGCGACACCAATAACAAAACATTAGCAAACATCGATGTTCAAAATTAAAACATACATCGACTAAATTTCATCGATGTTTTTACACTGGTTTTCTAACATTACATTCGTGTGCATTCAAATTTAATTTCACATTGTCCGTGTTTATCAATTAGCAGATAAGGGTATGAGAAGAAGGGGACAGACCGTACACCCACAGCCTATTTCTTCACCACATCTCAATGTGCGAAATGGATATGAAGAAAGAGGAATTACAAGGGCATGACAGTCATCTCGAGCGACAGAGTTTGGTTAATGAATGTAGTACAAACAGCGTTCCTTAGTTCCAAAATATGAACTGTTACCATAAATTATTATTTCAAATTGCAACTTTTACAGAATTGTGATCATGGGAATTTTTCATTCAGAATCAAAACATCAAAAAAGAAAAACATCGATGTTAAAAAACACCGATGTTTAAACATCGACATCAATGTCGCATCCCCAATTTCTACCACAAACGGGAGGGTGGCGGAGGGGGGCACGATTGTGTACGTAGTCCTGGTACCTGGTGGAATAATGTAAAAGCCACCCGCACCCTGAGCTTCACGGCGCAACCCACATCGAAAATCTGAGACCAGTTCTCAGTGAGTAGGGCGAGATTGGGCGTGGAATGCTTAGACTGGCATCCCTTGTGCGACTTGACTGTGAACTTCAAACCCACATACACAAGTTCAGTCGCGGGACACGAACCTCCCTGACTTCCTGTCTTCATCGGAAATCGAACCCTGCGACCTCCCGGTTAGACGCGCTGTAGTCAAATCAGTGCAACCTAAACCCTGAGCAACCTAAACCGGTTTGCCAGCGTGAGGAATAACGAATAAGAACATGGAAATGTTGATGCAAATTACAAAATGGGATATTGTGGGTTTTCTGCACACTTCCACAGAAGAAAAACGCAAGATATACTGCAGTAACAGAGTAATGATTATGCAAAATTAAATATGCTACAAGAGAAACCAAGTTAGGAAGACCACGCAAAAGAACAATTACTCGCATTTGGAAAGAATTAAGAGGTTTCGTCTCATTTTAGAATCATCACAACTTCAAATAAACTATAAGCGGAGAAAATGGTAACTTAGCACAACACGTGCAAACTATTGCTAACGCCACTTTCAAACAAACTACAAAAGTACACACATGCTATACGACTTACAGACGGATAAAAAGCAAAATTGGACAAAGAGAGAAAAAAAATTCGCAAGTAGCCAGACTTCTTTGTGGAAATCTCGAACGAAAGAGGCAAAAGAGGAACACCAACCTATCGCACGTAAACAATAAAGTACTTTATTACATGTGTAGAAATAAAAATGGTACCACACATACAAACATCACTTTGCCACGATTAGGCATCACAACGTTCTTCATTTATCGATAGATGGATAGATTTTTTTTCAGCATATTCAAACATACATTTCCCCCTCATTTCAATTTAAACAAATATCTTTATTTGCCTTGAAGGATACAACTTTATTACTTTGATTCTACATTCATTTTTATTATCATTCTACACCCAATTTCATGTACCCTGTCGTATGTGCGCTGTCGTCAAAAACAAAAGTTCGCAGGTTCAAACCGGACTGTAGACTCGTTTATAAAAGGTTACTAAACACAATCGTGGCTGTAATGCTTGTGGGATGACTCGTAGAACAACTCTGGCTAAATTCCACGAGAACTTACACCCAATTACAATTTCTTTCCCAATGAGATCAAATATACCTTCAGCTGGCGAACGACGCAACTAACAACCAAACTGATTGCGAATTACTTGGACAATAACGAGTGTACCAATCAAAGAACATTAGTCTTGGGCGCCAACTACTGAAGGATTTCCTAGGCCACCCGAGTAGCAAAACTGAGAATTTACCATCTTCATTTCTGCCAGAGGTTGTCAAGCAACTCCCGACGTTATGTAATACAACATAGTAATGTATGCAGTAATTTGTTATGTAATAAGTACGCATATATTTAAGTCCATCACCTCATTTATAGAATTCTTTCCATTCCTGTCCTTTGTCTCGACAGCCCAATATGGGCCTTGGCCGACGAGCGGAGGCCCGGCCTCTCGGCCATGGGATAAGGGGTTTGTGTGGTTAGCAGAAAGACATCCCGCCGACAACCTTTGGGTGTGCTTTCTCATCGTCACAGAGCAATACATACTGAGACATTAGTAAGGAAAGCGTACAGTTATTTTTGCCCCGGTCGGGATACAAACCCGGGGTTGCGCCGTGGAAAGCAAGCACGCTAACCAACGAGCCACCGAGAGCCTTATTATTTCCATTTCCTTGCTCATAACACTTAATAACCATTATCTACTCTCAAGGGCTGCAATTTTATAATATACCGTAATGCACATATTTCAGTGATTGAAACACAACTCTATTGCAAACCCCTAGAAAATAATCACTTACCCTCGCGCATGTAGCTCAGCAGGCTGTTGTTGCTGTTGTTGTTGATGCTGCTGCTGCTGTTGCTGCTGTTGCTGTCGCTCTCTACATCCTCATTCCGACACGAAAGGCGGCGGCTCGCGATGCAGCAACACGTATGCAACATAAAGAAACCAAGTCAAATTTTCGTTATTGTTCGTGGTGCATGTACAGTAAATCACTAACGAAAATAAATTATCAAGTGCGCCACAACAAATCTATTGAACAGACAAAAACGTAACTGGGACGAAAAACGAATATGGCTGGATATTCACTTATGTTCCAAAAAGAAGAAAAAATCAATATATCACAATAGGAACTCAGTTTCTATCCACTTGTCTTAAACATTCACTTTCCTTATTTGCAATTCATGACCGTCACAAATAGGGTTAATTTTCCTTCCCAATTAACAGAAAGTATATAGTCCTTTTCAATTGTGCATTGGTACACGATAGCAGAAAATTACAAATGTACGCCAATCAGACCTGGCTGACTGGCCGGGTTCTTCGTCGAAGACGCAGGCTGAGCGGTTACAGTTGAAAGAAGAAGACGCGCAGCTTACGACAGTTCTCTATCAAACGTGTATGCTAAACCGTGAGCAAGAAAATCCACCGCGATGTAACTACCGGGGAGCTAAGTATTTCACTCCAACAAAATTACTTCATTTGCTCAAATTTTGGTCCCCTTCTCCCATCCAGGGAAACCACGCTATTCGCACGCTTATGAGTTCCGACAAATTTGACATCAACTTATCAGAGTTGGGGTTCTAAAATTACTCTCATACAAAATCGATAATATTCATCTAGCATTTCAAACGCCAGCAACTAGTCAGAACAACACCAAGAGCTGTAAATGAATCATATCGGCCGGCGGGGTTGGACGAGTTTTATACTAGCATGTTGGAAACTTCTCAGCGGTCGTCCATAAATTACGTAACGCTAATTTTGCGTTTTTTGAATACCCTCTCTGCCCTCTGTAACGCGCCCATAACGCACGCTTTAACTCCCCCTAAATAATTACGTACCGCTCGCGGCAACACCCCTCCGCCGTTTACAATACGTAAAATAAATTAAATTGCAGCAAAAACAATTTGTATTAATTTTATTTGTGTTTAGTATTTTGTTAACATTTGTGATATTGAAAGTCAGAATTAGTTTACTATACCTAACAATTAGATATGGGACAATTTGTAAGTGAAGGAAGAACGCACACACGTAAAAGTGTTTAATAACAAAGCCATTCACTCGCCCATGTGGAGCTCGCTTGGGGAGAATCTACTACGCCAATTTTAGTGAATTATAAAATATAGTTAAGTTTTCAGTATTGTCATCTTAACTGATTAAATAAAAAATAAAGAACCATATATCCATTTATTGTAATAACTTACGTATAACCACTTTATTTCATTTTTCAAAAAATATTAGTTAATATTTTTATGTTAAAGTATAAGACTAAAAAAATAATTATTTCAGCAAATTAAAAAAATAGGGTTACATAACATTAAGCTAACGCCTCCTACCCCTACGTTAAGCAGTGTAACGCTGTCCCACACCCCCTCCGCTCGTGTTTGGCGTTACGTAATTTATGGACGACCCCTCAACAGATATTGAGATTCAGCGCCGTGAAAATTTGAAATATATAAAACGGAAATAACCAGACTTGGTTTTACCTTCATAAATTATTTTTGGGGCAGTCAAGTGAAAAATGCAAAAATACCACTCGTCTACAGATTCCAATTTTCTGCAACATTACACAATATATTTGTAATTGCTTTCAACAATTCAAATTAAAATTTCAGTGAAAATAAGCTGGAATCCTAGTAAAGTTTTCACATATTATTCAACGAAGCATGCCTTTGGGTTTTCTCTCATAACCATTATCTATAATGTTTTGTCAGAGGTCCGAGCACGAATTACATTTTATTTCGCTTCATTGTCAAAAGTAGTAGTTTTGGCCGTTACACTATATTAAATTACACAAAAGTCATTTCTTGAAATGTTTCTCACGTCATTAATACGTTTATTACGATTTTCGAGCGTTACTAGCAGAATTACGCCTGCTCGACCGAATTTTGCCGCTCGCTCATCCTGCCCTGCCCGCCCCCGCCCCAACGCACACGGCAACGCTCCGCAACAATGAAGCCCTCGTAGATAAGGAATTGCATTTAACTGAAGCACCATATTGGGCTACAGGGCCATCTAGTGGAGAATTACAACAAAATGAACAGCTTAAAAACCTTCTCCATGAAAAAAACACTAAGATATGCCAAGTTTCATTTACATTGGACAACTGGTGTCGTAGTTTTCGATCTCAGGCAAACCAACATCCATTTTTACATATGACTGGGTGAAAACCAGAACAGTATAAGTAACTTTTATAAATTCTGAGAGAGCGTGTTTATTTTACGCTATATTTCAGTTGCAATGTAATTTCGTGGTTTTCATGAACAATGGAAATGCCGCGGTGAAATGAAGAAACAAAACATCACAGATGTTTCACATCATATTGAATTAAATAAATAGTTTTCACAGAATTTATAAGATAACACTTATCCCGTTCTGGTTTTCACCCATTCATATGTAGATTGCGTTTGTTAGCAATAATGCATCAATTGATTTCAAATCAATTTTCTCTAAAACTCAAATTTTCTGTAAAAATGAGCTAAAAATTGCACGTTTCTTAAACATATAAGTCATTACCACAGCTTTTAAACGGTTTTTATACACTACCAACTTCGCACACATGTTAGGAGGGTTGCATTACTTACTCCAACCACCTACCTCACAATCTTTCACTACCGTAATGTGTCCAATTGCTTATTTGCGCTTTTTTAAAAAAAATATTCATAGGTAATATAAAATTCATTAATTTCTGTACTCTAATCTCGCAATAGTCACAATCATCGTTAAAACTGGCCCTTGTTATAGTTCCTGTAAACAACTTTCCTTTCTTCTCAAATCCGCACATTAAAAGTCAAAGGCATTTGCCAGTAAGATAGACTTACAACTGACACTAACTCGTGTCATTTTGTCCAAACCTAGTGTCTTCCATCAAAAACATTGTTTTAGAATTAACAATCAAAGACATCATTTTCTCATTTTCATTTCAAAAATATATCATTTCATCAACAAATGAACATACTATCATCTCATTACAAATAAATTCATTTCAAATACGGCATGTCACGTTTCAAGTTTTGCCGTTTACACACAATATATACATGCATCTTTGCCTGACACTATTAATTTCTAATTTTTATTGTTTTATGGTTAGCATTTCTCAAGACCAATCCACAAAGTAACATCTCGCATTTTCAAATTGTATCGAGTTCTCATTCGCAATATTTAACAGCTACGTTACATCATATTACATCATATTACTGCCTAGTCGTTTAATCTCAAACAAATATATTAAAGAAACAACAAATCAATGTCGGCGCAACGTAGAGCAGCAGCACATAATTTCTCGTATTACTGGTAATGGCTTCGTAAATTTATGTCTCAATTTCTTCACTAACACATAACCTACCACCAACCTAACTGAACGAACCACGTGTGGTTTTCATATATAACCGGTTTTCAGCCAGCAACAATTGTCATTTCTCATCCAACAATAAGAGAATCATGTTTAACAGTTAACATTCGCACCATATTGCATACCAAGGTAAGGATAATTTCTGACCTTACCGTCAGTACTCAATTTTCTTCCAAAACAATATTTATAACAACGGTCCGATTTTCAGTGAAACCTCTAAATTTCCGAAAATCGCTCAACTTTAAACTTTCTTCGACTCTCTCCATCAATTATATTATAGTCTACCTCTTCTCGCACATTATAGCCTATTACGTAGTTACAGTTTCCAACTCTATGCCAAATGTGTGTGCAATGTGTGTGTGTGTGTGTGTGTGTGTGTGTGTGTGTGAGAGAGAGAGAGAGAGAGAGAGAGAGAGAGAGAGAGAGAGAGAGAGAGAGAGAGAGAGAGAGAGAGAGAGAGAGAGTAATTGAGAACATTGGTACAAGCATTGAGGTGAGGTTAAGAGATATCATTAGCCAATTGAAGGATACAGGAGCGAGACCCATGTTCTCTTCACCGGGAACGTTTCCAAAATAGGAATACATACTGCGAGAAGTCCTGGTAGGTCTTTTAGGCGCCGATAGATAGATAGTAGTTTGGAACGGGGTAGAGCAAAACTGTAATTTTAACCTAGACTCAAGACAAGTACGAGAAAATCTGCGCTTTTTTTGTACAACCACCTGTTTATTCACAGCTTGCCTTTCTTTCTCATCTTTTGAAAGAATTTCTATCTTTGTGTTTCAGGATGCAAGTTTACCAACACTACAACTTCGGTGCTACCGACTGCAATTTGCAGTCACATCTCGTGTCCTGTTCGCAGCCTACCGATGTTTCGAGTAAAGACATGGACGCAAGAATAGAAGCGTCATACAGCATTCCACGAGAAAATTAACTTATAATCTACTAACCCGTTGTATAAATATGAAATCCATGACTTCATTTCAAAAATAGACATTTAATTCATTTTATGATTCATAAATATTCCTGAAATACAATCACTTCACATGGCCTGTACATCACAACACATTAAAATACAATCTGTAAGACCAACAAGTAATATTATCTAAAAAATATCAAGGACAGAAATATTCTTCACATAATTAAACGAAGGAGGAAAAGTTTGATTTCGAGGAAGGAATTTATACGCACCACGACACATTGCAAACAATGTTCTCAAGTCAATCAAACGAAAATTATATTCTACAAATTACAATACTATGATTCATTTGTACAAAAACTATAGTTCAAATGTTCACTTCATTGTATTGCATTATTTGAAACTATGCATCATTTCAAAAAACAAGCCTAATATATGTTCATACTTTGTTACATTTTCTTAAATATAAGACTTCACAATACCAGTTTCAAAAAACCGTAATCCTCCTCCTCAATTTTCTATGGGTAGGTTCAAGAAAAAGCATAACGGTCATAGTTATAATATTAACCATATCATATTGCCACGTTATAAGTACAATGATTCTCTTAGTTAACATTCACATGCTTACAAGATGTTCACAGTATATTTTCAATTTTTTGTGTTTCCATATTTTTATATTTGTTATATCAACATTTACTTCATATTTCATTTACACAATTCAAGGCTTCGCTTCATATGGTCCTAGACCGCATCAAATTCATCCAAAGTAATAAAAATATCAATTTTGAAATCCGTTTTTCATCGCCATAGAGTGAAGCACTAGTGTCTTTCTGTTCAAGGTCATATGGAATGCCAGCACCACAATACTAGAGCAAAATATAATAATCATTGTGATTATATTACAGGTTGTAGTAGATTATCTAAATATCTTAATATCTTACTTTTATCAAACATTTTGGACAGCATATACGTCCGAGCCCTTCAATTCCGATTATTACGTAATCTATTTTGTGCGGGCGGATGAAGATGAGTCAATGGCAAATTTCATTGGCTTTCGAAAACGAGGCAAATTTCCATCTCAATATTTTAAATCCGAGTTAAGAATATCATCCATACTTAGCAAAAAGCACACACAAGAAAAATCACTGAAAATTTCGAGAATTTTGAAATACTTTTTATAACTGTCCGCAATTTCGACAATTGAATTCGACTAATTGCGTGGGCCAAGGCGCGGGTCTTCTGCCGCCATTCGACACCCTCCGCGCAGTTCGCGGCAGGTCAAATGCGCGGTCGGACGTGTTTCATTCGTTGTCTTGCTGAACTTTATAAAAATACGTTTTAGACCGCTTATTCTGATATTTTTGGTGTCATAATTTTGTTTATTGTATACTTGTGTGAAGAAATTGCTTTTACTGAATATCAGAAAATTGATTTCTTCAAAAATTCTCACCGAGACATCTGCTCCAGGTTGGTATTTTCAAAGTTTGACCATTCTCTATGATATTCTGTGTCCGAATTATTAAAATATTTTCCCCTCGTGAATTGGGGACTTCATTTCCTCTCTCAGAAATGTATGATTCTATATCGACTGTTTTCATAAACACAAACATGAATTATTCCAAATTGCATTATTTGAATCATCGACGTTCAATTATTTTAACTGACCGTTTCGACTTTTGTTAACAACTTTGCGATTTGCACGCATTTATAGTACGTACCATGCATATTCCTCCATCTGACCGTATGCTAATGAGTGAAAAAGTACTATATTTTTGAAAACCCCTGTTAGTAGTACCAATTAAAAACGTCTCGTGGAGCGAAAGCAATGGTTTCTCTCCTACATCTATTCACAACGTATTCATTACGTTCGTAGCAGACGCCATTTTGATCAAGTGATATATTTTGTTTGCTTCTCGTTTTACATAGCATAAGGAAAATCTTTGGATTACTTTTACCGTTTCGATCGGACTACTAAAACTACTGGTGCTACAACAGAACATTATTTCTCGCATTCTTAGTAATTTTTGCAATTTTCGTAAATTCAGACAGTTCAATGAAAACCGGTCTTGCGCCTATTTTATAAGCGTTAGTTGCGCTTAATACTTTAAAGAAAAATCGTTATGAGAAAATTTCCTTTTAAATCAGTACGTGCACTGTTGTAGGAAAAACAAAGAACAATATGCATAACCACTTGCAAAATATGCCAGATTGGAATTATCCAACGCAATTTCGTCAAACTTCCTTTATTTACGCAAGAAGCTGTTTCTGCAGCATTCGGAACGACAATCCAATGTAAACTTGGGGCGACCCCACCCCAGCCGCCGCTCTTTTTCACGGACCGTGATAATATAATACCTCGTAGAAATTGAGCAAGAATAGCAGTTAGCTTCAATAAAATGCATCGATATAACTTTATTCTAATAATGGAAAAAAATTAATATCCTACACCGCTTCTAAAACTAATTCCATAGTAAAAACATCATAAATAAGAATGGTTGCTATGCAATGTATTTCTATTAAATTCTCCTCACTCTTGAGAATTTTCTCTCGGATAGGCAGCCACATACTCTTCCATGCCTGGAGGGTTGCTTACATTGCAGCCGCTTTTGCGTTTTGAAACAGCTGACAATCTTTCAGTTTGAGCATCTGTGCGTTTGGGCGACGCGCCGGTCGCGGCGCTTCGGCGTGTCCCGTTGCTCCCCTCGAGAAGCGGTGGCCTTGGGGCCTCGCGACGGGCAGAAGGGGAGAAATGGCCTTGGCTCGTTCCTCGCAGATATATTTGTTAGTGGCACAGAAAGCTACTGAGCTTGTCTTCAAACTAAAATTTCCTGCCTACTGTATACTGATGTATGAAAATAATCATATTTTATAGAGGGACGACTTAAAAACCTATATTCATGTAAACGTAAACAATATAATGCTAATTAAAAACTGGTCTTGATACATTTTTAAGGATTACAGTATTGTTCACTCAGTTACTATTTTAAGTGGATAATGTAATGTAACAAAAATTAAAACAATTTTAATTGATGATTTTTCATCCCAAGTTGTATGACCGAAAGTGCACGAACCGAGCAATTGTATTTGTTATTATATTTTTTACTATGAACTATCAAAGCACTAATAAAACATTTTCATATTGAAATACAAGCTAGAGGCGTCCCACATTATCACTTCTTCTCAAATCATACTTTTTCTCTTTTCTTTTTTTTTTCTTTTTTTTCAGATCGTCGCCGTACTCCAAACAGTGGGAAACTGGTGTCGGTGTTTCATTGGAGAGAGAGGGGTGCGGTGAGTAATGACTGAGTGGGGTGCCGGACCTTTTACTTCGATTGGAACAAGTATGCGGTTGACACATCCTAAGCATCCGAATGCCCATATCATTTTCAGTAATTGCGCACCAATGCCAATGGCCTGCTTTGTTCCTTCGAAGGCGGTGCCCCTCGCAGACGTACGTGCGTGGGCTGCGGGCTTACGCGCTGCGTATGTGTTGGCGGCCACCGCGCCCTCCCGACTGCCCTACGGTGTCACAGGGAAGACGCATTCACCCGAAGCACCAAGGCGGTTCGCGGAGGTTGGGTGGGCTTAGCTCTCCGTATGGCAGTCACTCCACCCCACTCAGTGTGCAGAAACGCGCATCGTCGTTGTGTCTGTTACATTCTTATGCTTTTGAGTGTCTTATTTATTGTATGTTTTGCTCCATTACTTTGTTTCTTCGCGTTGCCCCTGTTAGGTAGGATTCTTTTTCAGGTTCTTTCTTGCAGGTCTGGCACCTTAAGGTGCCGCAACAATAGCAAGGAATTGTCAATTAACTCAGTCAAATTATAGTATTTCATTGAAATGAATGAAAAATAGAGTAGATTGACGGTTCCTTGTTGTAAAGGATATAACGGACACAACGAGCAAAACACACACTGGGCACACACTGGCAATTATTGCGCGATTGGGAGGGTAGAATATAAGTTCAAGAAAGAAGTTTTGCCTTCATTTTCTCAGAAGATCTCATCAACTGCGCGTCTAAAAGTAGGTATTTTGTCCTTTAATCATATCGTAATGTAATGCAAAATTCTAATATTTTTATTTCTTTTTAGAAACAAGGAATGTTAAAAGAAAAGCAATGAAACGTTACAGAAAAGTGGCAAAAGAATCACAAATTATGTCGCTCCGCATATCTGAGCAATCCGCCAGCGCTTGCAGAGAAAAAGGAACGCCTAAACATGAAGGTGGGATATAGCACCTCCAACTTTCGTCACAGTGGACTACTACAGAAGGTAAGACCATTTATTGCTGAGGGCTATTTATTTATTTATTTACGTCAAAAACAGGTAAAAAAGTGTATGACGTGCTATGGGGAGAAGTTAATTTGAAGTTACATTTATGTAACTTCAAATACAAAACGAAATCAGGAGACGGACAAAGGGATGGAGTTAACAGAATAAAGGGCCAAGCCCCACAATTCAAAGAGAGTTCTGAATAAGTAACAACGTAAACATATCTATTATTAGCATTATCTAACGTCTATCTCAAAGAAAAAAGGTTGTTGTCGTGTATCCCATGTAAGCGCATTCCTATTTCTAAAACATGAAAATAAACCTAACAGTAATAAACAAAAAAATATATGTATTTTACGCAATTAAATTGCGTTTGGGTGAGGTGTGATAAGAAAACGGTTAATTCGATTTCTCTCTTGACAAAGTGACTGACAATTCTTATTCGGTTCCCTCTACGTTAATCTGGATAGAATTTTATTTTTTTACGACTTCGAAACACCTACGTCCATAATAGTGATACACCGTCAATTACTGCACTCCCTTTTCAGAATTTGCATAAACCGTTTCAACGTAAATATTCAGAAAGTTGACAATTAAATATTTGTCTGTAATGAAACAAAAATTATAACAATTTTAATTGATATTTCATCTTACTTTGCATGCCCCAAAATGGACAAACCGAGAAATTGTATAAGATATAATTTGTTCTTATTATGAACTATCAAAGCACTAATAAAACATTTTCATATTGAAATACAACCCGGAGGCGTCCTGCATTATCACATCTTTTCAATCAAACTTTCTCTCATTTTTTTCAGATCGTCGCTGTACTCCAAACGGTGGGAAACTGGTGTCGGTGTTTCACTGGAGAGAGAGGGGCGCGGTGAGTAATGACTGAGTGGGGTGCCGGACCTTTTACTTCGATTGGAACAAGTATGCGGTTGACACATCTTAAGCATCCGAACGCCCATATCATTTTCAGTAATTGCGCACCAATGCCAATGGCCTGCTTTGTTCCTTCGAAGGCGGTGCCCCTCGCAGACGTACGTGCGTGGGCTGCGGGCTTACGCGCTGCGTATGTGTTGGCGGCCACCGCGCCCTCCCGACTGCCCTACGGTGTCACAGGGAAGACGCATTCACCCGAAGCACCAAGGCGGTTCGCGGAGGTTGGGTGGGCTTAGCTCTCCGTAGGGCAGTCACACCACCCCACTCAGTGTGCACATACGCGCATCGTCGTTGTGTCTGTTACATTCTTATGCTTTAGTGTGTCTTTATTTATTGTATGTTTTGCTCCATTACTTTGTTTCTTCGCGTTGCCCCTGTTAGGTAGGATTCTTTTTCAGGTTCTTTCTTGCAGGTCTGGCACCTTAGGGTGCCGCAACAATAGCAAGGTATTGTCAATTAACTCAGTCAAATTATCGTATTTCATTGTAATGAATGAAAAATACAGTAGATTGACGGTTCCTTGTTGCAAAGAATATAACGGACACAACGAGCATAACACACACTGGGCACGCACTCTCAATTATTGCGCGATTGGGAGGGTAGAATATAAGTTCAAGAAAGAAGTTTTGCCTTCATTTTCTCAGAAGATCTCATCAACTACGCGTCTAAAAGTAAGTATTTTGTCTTTAATCGTATTGCAATGTAATGCAAGATTCTAATATTTTTATTTCTTTTTAGAAATAAGGAATGTTAAAAGAAAAGCAATGAAACGTTACAGAAAACTGGCAAAAGAATCACAAATCATGGAGCATATCAGAGCAATTCCCCAGCACATGCAGAGAAAAAGGAACGCTAAACATGAATATGCGATATAGCACTCCAAAACTTCCGTCACAGTGGACTACTACAGAAGGTAATATATATATGCTGAGGACTAGAGAACGAAATCTCGAGATGGGCAAAGGGATGGAACTGACAGAATAAAAGGCCAAGCCCCACAGTTCAAAGAGAGTTCACAATAAGTAACAACGTAAACATCTCTATTATTATCTTTATCTAACATCTATCTAAGAGAAGAAAGGTTGTTGTCGTGTATCCCATGCAAAGCCGTTCATATTTTTAATATTGTAAATAAACCTAACAATAATAAGTAACAAAATATACGTAAAAACATTACTCAAATAAAAATTACACCCGTTTCAAACATTCTAACTAAAATTACCTACCATTGCAATGTTCTCGAAATGTAATGTTTTCAACTCCAAAAATTAAACTAATCAAATCTCTTGTTAAACAATGATATTAATTAAAGTTCACATGTTTGCAGGCAATTCAATAAAATTCTAATATCCTTACACGTTATTACAAGGATAATAAAATAAATATACATTAAATCATAATCCATACATCTATAACTCAACATTTCAAAACATATCGTCCTATGAGCACATTTCTTCTCAGGAAAAAAGTAATCAAGCAGTGATTATTTATAATTATTGTCTTTCTTTTCACTCTTGAGTGGTTAATACTCTCGTAAGCAAAGCAATACATCATGTTCCCCGAAATCTTTTTCTTCTAGGCTCAGAAGACGTGACGGGTCATGTGCTTGGCGCACTTAATGACTATCACCTTTTGGGTCCCAAGACGTTGAAGCCTTACGCCCTATTTGAGGGCCTTATCATTTTAAAAAGACCTCAACGCTCAAAATATCACCCTTTCGCCACTTCTAAACTAATCTCATCTCAACACCTCATTATCAAAGTGAAATTGTGGTAAAAAACTAATTATCAATAATCCAATAAAAAGAATAAGTAATTAATAGTATAGTAATTAAAGTAATATTAGTTATAGTATTAAAATAATATTAGTAATAGAATTAAAATAATATAAGTTATAGCAATTAAAATAAAAGAAATTTCACAATCCTCATGCATTATGCAGATGATATTGTTCGACAGAAACTTAAAGCACTCTGTTTCATCGGTTTCTTCCAAAATATGTACTCACTTTCGTAGAATTGAATCATAGTGTTTCCCCAAAACCCATAACACGCCGCCGCCACCGCCGCCTCCGCCTCCGCCGCCACTGCCAACGCCACTGCCAACGGCACCGCCGCCACCGCCAATCACAGACGCCGCCACAAACCCCCAACAATTCATTTTTTTAATATTTCCTTGTTAATAAGTATAGTACGTTCTTTTATTTACAATTTTATCATATTATGGCAAGGATGCAACTCTTTAATTATATAATTTGTATAATTTACCCATTATTTTCATGGTTTTGCAGGTACAAGTACTATCATATACATTATTTGTTTTCATTTCTTGTGACAAATAGGGTACCTTTCATCAATTTACAGTTCAATCATATTCTTGGAAGGCTGAAACATTTTAATAATAATTTGTATTAATTTACTTCCAGCAGTTTCAACGCAGGTATCTACTTTCTAATTATATTATTTTATTTACAGTTTGATAATATTCAACGAAGGCTGCAACATTAAATTATATTCTTTCTAATAAGAGTTCTATCTTATTCATGAAAGGCAGCACCTTTTTAATTACATATTTTATTAAGAAGGTTCCAGCAGATTCATGAAAGGCTGCATCTATTTAATTAAAATATTTCTTTTGACAGTTCCAGCAAATGCACTGAAGGATGCAACTTTTTAATTAAAATATTTCAAATTACAGTTCAGCCATACTCATATGATGCTACAACTTTATATTATAATCTTTTTAATTACAGGTCCATCTTATACATTGAAGGCTTCTTCTGTTTAATTATATTATGTCTGATTTCAGTTTCAGCATATTCATGAAGAGCAGCAATATTTTAATTATAGTTTTTCTTAACTAAGTTCCTGCAGATCCAACAAATATTTCTACTTTTTTTTAATATCATTTTCAATTACAGTTCCACCATATTCATCGAAACCAGCAATATTAAATAATATAATTTCTAATTACAGTTCCAGCTTATTCATCAAAGGCTGCTGCTATTTAATTTCCATATTTCCAATTACAGATTCAGCATATTCATGGTTAGCAGCAACATTTTATTTTATTTGTTCCTATTGCAGTTCCAGCAGATTCATCAAGGACTCTACTTTTTAATTATATTATTTTCAATTACAGTTGAAATATATTCATTGACGGCAGCAACTTTTTAATTATATTATTTCTAATTACAGTTCCATCTTATTCAACACAGGCTTCTACTATTTAATTTTTATATTTCCAATTACAGGTCCTGCTTATTCATCAAAGGCTGCTACTATTTAATTTTTATATTTTCAATTACAGTTTCAACATATACATGGTTAGATGCACCATTTTATGTTATTTTTTCCTATTACAGTTCCACCATATTCTTCAAAGGCTGCTACTATTTAATTTTTATATTTTCAATTACAGTTTCAACAAATACGTGGTTAGCTGCATCATTTTATGTTATTTTTTCCTATTACAGTTCCAGCATATTCATCAAAGGCTGCTACTATTTAATTTTTATATTTTCAATTACAGTTTCAACATATACGTGGTTAGCTGCATCATTTTATGTTATTTTTTCCTATTACAGTTCCAGCATACTCACCAAAGGCTGCTACTATTTAAATTTAATGTTTCCAATTACAGTTCCTGCTAATTCTTCAAAGGCTGCTACTATTTAATTTTTATATTTTCATATGCAGTACCTGCATATTCATCAAAGGCTGCTACTATTTAATTTTTATATTTTTTATTACAGTTCCTGCTTATTCATCAAAGGCTGCAACTATTTAATTTTCATATTTTCAATTACAGTTTCAACATATACATGGTTAGCTGCATCATTTTATGTTATTTTTTCCTATTACAGTTCCAGCATATTCATCAAAGGCTGCTACTATTTAATTTTTATATTTTCAATTACAGTTCCTGCTTATTCATCAAAGGCTGCAACTATTTAATTTTCATATTTTCAATTACAGTTTCAACATATACATGGTTAGCTGCATCATTTTATGTTATTTTTTCCTATTACAGTTCCAGCATATTCATCAAAGGCTGCTACTATTTAATTTTTATATTTTCAATTACAGTTCCTGCTTATTCATCAAAGGCTGCAACTATTTAATTTTCATATTTTCAATTACAGTTTCAACATATACATGGTTAGCTGCATCATTTTATGTTATTTTTCCTATTACAGTTCCAGCATGTTCATTAAAGGCTTCTACTATTTAATTTTTTTGTTTCCAATTACTGTTCCTGCTTAATCATCAAAGGCTGCTAATATTAATTTTTATATTTTCAATTAGAGTTTCAACATATACATGGTTCACTGCTTCATTTTATGTTTTTTTTCCTATTACAGTTCCAGCATATTCATCAAAGGCGGCTACTATTTAATTTTTTTTGCATCCAATTACAGTTCCTGCTTATTCATCAAAGGCTGCAACTATTTAATTTTTATATTTTCAATTACAGTTTCAACATACACATGGTTACCTGAATCATTTTATGATATTTTTTCCTATTACAGTTCCAGCATATTCATCAAAGGCTGCTACTATTTAATTTTTATAATGTCAATTACAGTTTCAATTTATTCATGGTTTGCTGCATCATTTTGTGTTATTTCTTTCCTATTACAGTTCCAGCATAATCATCAAAGGCTTCTACTATTTATTTTTTTTGTTTCCAATTACAGTTCCTGCTTATTCCACAAAGGCTGCAAATATTTAAATTTATATTTTCAATTACTGTTTCAACACATTCATGGTTAGCTGCATCATTTTATGTTATTTTCTCCTATTACAGTTCCAGCATATTCATCAAAGGCTGCTACTATTTAAATTTTATATTTTCAATTACAGTTTCAACATATTCATGGTTAGCTGCATCATTTTATGATATTTTCTTCTATTACAGTTCCAGCATATTCAACAAAGGCTGCTACTATTTAATTTTTATATTTTCAATTACAGTTTCAACATATACATGGTTAGCTGCTTCATTTTATGGTATTTTTTTCTATTACAGTTCCAGCATATTCATCAAAGGCTTCCACTATTTAATTTTTTTGTTTCCAATTACAGTTCCTGCTTATTCCTAAAAAGCTGCAACTATTTAATTTTTATATTTTCAATTACAGTTTCAACATATCCATGGTTAGCTGTATCATTTTATGTTATTTTTTCCTATTACAGTTCCAGCATATTCATCAAAGGCTGTGACTATTTAATTTTTATATTTCCATTTACAGTTCCTGCTTATTCATCAAAGGCTGCACATATTTAATTTTTATATTTTCAAACACAGTTTCAACATATTCATGTTTAGCTGAATCATTTTATGCTATTTTTTCCTATTACACTTCCAGCATATTCATCAAAGGCTGCTACTATTTAATTTTTATATTTCCAATTACAGTTCCTGCTTATTCATCAAAGGCTGCTACTATTTAATTTTTATATTTTCAATTTCAGTTTCAACATATTCATGTTTAGCTGCATCATTTTATGTTATTTTTTCCTATTACAGTTCCAGCATATTCATCAAGGGCTTCTACTATTTAATTTTTATATTTCCATTTACAGTTCCTGCTTATTCATCAAAGGCTGCAACTATTTAATTTTTATATTTTCAATTATTGTTTCCAGATATACATGGTTAGCTGCATGAATGAATATTTTTTTTTCCTATTACAGTTCCAGCATAATCATCAAAGGCTGCTACTATTATTTTTTTTGTTTCCAATTACAGTTCCTGCTTATTCATTAAAGGCTGCTACTATTTATATTTTATATTTGTAATTACAGTTTCCATTCATGGATAGCTGCATCAATTAATGTTATTTTTTCCTATTACAGTTCCAGCATATTCATCAAACGCTGCTACTATTTATTTTTGTTTGTATCCAATTACAGTTCCTGCTTATTCATCAAATGCTGCAACAATTTAATTTTTATATATTCAATTACAGTTTCCACATATTCATGGTAAGCTACATCAATTAATGTTATTTTTTCCTATTACAATTCCAGCATATTCATCAAAGGCTTCTACAATTTAATTTTTATATTTCCATTTAGAGTTCCTGCTAATTCATCACAGGCTGCAACTATTTAATTTTTATATTTTCATTTACAGTTTCCAGATATACATGGTTAGCTGCATCAATTAATGTTATTTTTTCCTAATACAGTTCCAGCATATTCATCAAAGTCTACTATTATTTAATTTTTTTTGAATCCAATTACAGATCCTTTTTATTCATCAAAGGCTGCAACTATTTAATTTTTATATTTTCAATTACAGTTTCAACATATTCATGTTTATTTGTATTATTTTATGTAATTTTTTCCTATTACAGTTCCAGCATATTCATCAAAGCCTGGAACTATTTAATTTTTATATTTTTAATTACAGTTTCCAGATATACATGGTTAGCTGCATCATTTATTGTTATTTTTTCCTATTACAGTTCCAGCATATTCATTAAAGGCTGCGGCTATTTAATTTTTTTGCATCCAATTACAGTTCCTGCTTATTCATCAAAGACTGCAACTATTTAATTTTTATATTTTCAATTACAGTTTCCACATATTCATTCATTACAGCTGCATCATTTTATGTTTTTTTTCCTATTACAGTTCCAGCATATTCATCAAAGGCTTCTACAATTTAATTTTTATATTTCCATTTACAGTTCCTGCTTATTCATCACAGGCTGCAACTATTTAATTTTTATATTTTCAATTACAATTTCCAGTTATACATGGTTAGCTGCATCAATTAATGTAAATTTTTCCTATTACAGTTCCAGCATATTCATCAAAGGCTGCAACTATTTAATTTTTATATTTGCAATTACAGTTTCAACATATTCATGGTTAGTTGCATTATTTTATGTAATTTTTTCCTATTACAGTTTCAGAGTATGTATCAAACGCTTCTACTATTTAATTTTTATATTTCCATTTACAGTTCCTGCTTATTCATCAAAGGCTGCAACTATTTAATTTTGATATTTTCAAATACAGTTTCCAGATATACATGGTCAGCTGCATCAATAAATTTTATTTTTTCCTATTTCAGTTACAGCATATTCATCTAAGGCTGCTACTATTTAATTTTTTTTGTTTCCAATTACAGTTCATGCTTATTCATCAAAGGCTGGTACTATTTAATTTTTATATTTATAATTACAGTTTCCAGATATACATGGTTAGCTGCATCAATTAAGTTTATTTTTTCCTATTACAGTTACAGCATATTCATCAAAGGCTGCTACTATTTAATTTTTTTTGCATCCAATTACAGTTCCTGCTTATTCATCAAAGGCTGCAACTATTTAATTTTTATATTATCAATTACAGTTTCAACATACACATGGTTAGCTGAATCATTATATGATATTTTTTCCTATTACAATTTTAGCATATTCATCAAAAGATGCAACTATTTAATTTTTATATTTTGAATTACAGTTTCAACATATTCATGGTTAACTGCATTATTTTATGGTATTTTTTCCTATTACAGTTCCAGCATATTCATCAAAGGCTTCTACTATTTAATTTTTTTGTTTCGAATTACAGTTCCTGCTTAATCATCAAAGGCTGCTACTATCTAATTTTTATATTTTCAATTACATTTTCAACATATTCATGGTTAACTGCATCATTTTATGCTATTTTTTCCTATTACAGTTCCAGCATATTGATCAAAGACTGCTACTATTTAAATTTTATATTTGCAATTACAGTTTCAACATATTCATGTTTAGCTGCATCATTTTATGATATTTTTTTCTATTACAGTTCCAGCATATTCAACAAAGGCTGCTACAATTTAATTTTTATATTTTCAATTACAGTTTCAACATATACATGGTTAGCTGAATCATTTTTTGTTACTTTTTCCTATTACACATCCAGTATATTCATCAAAGGATGCTACTATTTAATTTTTATATTTTCAATTACAGTTTCAACATATACATGGTTAGCTGCTTCATTTTATGTTATTTTTTCCTATTACAGTTCCAGCATATTCATCAAAGGCTTCTACTATTTAATTTTGTTGTTTTCAATTACAGTTCCAGCATATTCATCAATGGCTGCTACAATTTAATTTTTATATTTCCATTTACAGTTCCTGCTTATTCATCACAGGCTGCAACTATTTAATTTTTATATTTTCAATTACAGTTTCCAGTTATACATGGTTAGCTGCATCAATTAATGTAAATTTTTCCTATTACAGTTCCAGCATATTCATCAAAGGCTGCAACTATTTAATTTTTATATTTTCAATTACAGTTTCAACATACTCATGGTTAGTTGCATTATTTTATGTAATTTTTTCCTATTACAGTTCCAGCGTATGTATCAAAGGCTTCTACTATTTAATTTTTATATTTCCATTTACAGTTCCTGCTTATTCATCAAAGGCTGCAATTATTTAATTTTTATATTTTCAAATACAGTTTCCAGATATACATGGTCAGCTGCAACAATTAATTTTTTTTTTCCTATTTCAGTTACAGCATTTTCATCAAAGGCTGCTACTATTCAATTTTTTTTGTTTCCAATTACAGTTCATGCTTATTCATCAAAGGCTGCAACTATTTAATTTTTATATTTTCAATTACAGTTTCAAAATACACATGGTTAGCTGCATCAATTAAGTTTATTTTTTCCTATTACAGTTACAGCATGTTCATCAAAGGCTGCTACTATTTAATTTTTTTTGCATCCAATTACAGTTCCTGCTTATTCATCAAAGGCTGCAACTATTTAATTTTTATATTTTCAATTACAGTTTCAACATACACATGGTTAGCTGAATCATTATATGATATTTTTTCCTATTACAGTTTTAGGATATTCATCAAAGGATGCAACTATTTAATTTTTATATTTTGAATTACAGTTTCAACATATACATGGTTAACTGCATTACTTTATGGTATTTTTTCCTATTACAGTTCCCGCATATTCATCAAAGGCTTCTACTATTTAATTTTGTTGTTTTCAATTACAGTTCCAGCATATTCATCAAAGGCTGCTACAATTTAATTTTTATATTTCCAATTACAGTTCCTGCTTATTCATCAAAGGCTGCAACTATTTAATTTTTATATTTCCATTTACAGTTCCTGCTTATTCATCAAAGGCTGCATTTATTTAATTTTTATATTTTCAATTACAGTTTCAACATATTCATGGTTAGCAGCATTATTTTATGTAATTTTTTCCTACTACAGTTCCAGCATATTCATCAAAGGCAGCTACAATTTATTTTTTTTGTTTGCAATTACAGTTCCTGCTTATTCATCAATGGCTGCTACTAATTATTTCTTATATTTTCAATTACAGTTTCCACATATACATGGTTAGCTGCATCAATAAATGTTATTTTTTCCTATTACAGTTCCAGCATATTCATCAAAGGCTGCTACTATTTAATTTTTTTTGCATCCAATTACAGTTCCTGCTTATCCATCAAAGGCTGCAACTATTTAATTTTTATATTTTCAATTACAGTTTCAACATACACATGGTTAGCTGAATCATTATATGATATTTTTTCCTATTACAGTTCCAGCATATTCATCAAAGGCTGCTACTATTTAATTTTTATATTTTGAATTACAGTTTCAACATATACATGGTTAGCTGCATCATTTTATGGTATTTTTTCCTATTACAGTTCCAGCATATTCATCAAAGGCTTCTACTATTTAATTTTTTTGTTTCCAATTTCAGTTCCTGCTTATGCCTCAAAGGCTGCAACTATTTAATTTTTATATTTTCAATTACAGTTTCCAGATATACATGGTTAGCTGCATCAATTAATGTTATTTTTTTTTATTACCCATCCAGCATATTCAACAAAGGCTGCTACTATTTAGTTTTTATATTTTCAATTACAGTTTCATCATATTCATGGTTAGTTGCATTATTTTATGTAATTTTTTCCTATTACAGTTCCAGCGTATGTATCAAAGGCTTCTACTATTTAACTTTCATAATTCCATTTACAGTTCCTGCTTATTCATCAAAGACTGCAACTATTTAATTTTTATATTCTCAATTACACTTTCCAGATATACATGGTTAGCTGCATCAATTAATGTTATTTTTTCCTATTACAGTTCCATCATAATCATCAAAGGCTGCTACTATTTAATTTTTATATATCCATTTACAGTTCCTACTTATTCATCATAGGCTGCAACTATTTAATTTTTATATTTCCAATTGCAGTTTCCAGATATACATGGTTAGCTGCATCAATTATTGTTCTTTTTTCCTATTACCGTTCCAGCATAGTCATCAAAGGCTGCTACTATTTAATTTTTTTTGCATCCAATTACAGTTCCTGCTTTTTCATCAAAGGCTGCAACTATTTAATTTTTATATTTTCAATTACAGTTTCAACATATTCATGGTTAGCTGCATTATTTATGTAATTTTTTCCTACTACAGTCCCAGCATATTCATCAAAGGTTGCTACTATTTAATTTTTATAATTCCATTTACAGGTCCTGCTTATTCATCAAAGGCTGCAACTATTTAATTTTTATATTTTCAATTACAGTTTCCAGATATACATGGTTAGCTGTTTCAATTAATGTTATTTTTTCCTATTACAGTTCCAGCATAATCATCAAAGGCTGCTACTATTTATTTTTTGTTTCCAATTACAGTTCTTGCTTATTCATCAAAGGCTGGTACTATTTAATTTTTTAATTTTTAATTACAGTTTCTAGATATACATGGTTAGGTGCATCAATTAATGTTATTTTTTCCTATTACAGTTACAGCATATTCATCAAAGGCTGCTACTATTTAATTTTTTTTGCATCCAATTACAGTTCCTGCTTATTCATCAAAGGCTGGTACTATTTAATTTTTATATTTTTAATTACAGTTTCTAGATATACATGGTTAGGTGCATCAATTAATGTTATTTTTTCCTATTACAGTTACAGTATATTCATCAAAGGCTGAAACTATTCAATTTTTATATTTTTAATTACAGTTTCCAGATATACATTGTTAGCTGCATCAATTAATGTTATTTTTTTTTATTACCCATCCAGCATATTCAACAAAGGCTGCTACTATTTTATTTTTATATTTGGAATTACAGTTTCAACATATACATGGTTAGCTACATCATTTTATGGTATTTTTTCCTATTACAGTTACAGAATATTCATCAAAGGCTTCTACTATTTAATTTTTTTGTTTCCAATCACAGTTCCTGCTTAGTCTTCAAAGGCTGCAACTATTTAATTTTTATATTTTCAATTACTGTTTCAACATATTCATGGTTAGCTGCATCATTTTATGTTATTTTTTCCTATTACAGTTCCAGCATATTCATCAAAGGCTTCTACTATTTAATTTTTATATTTCCATTTACAGTTCCTACTTATTCATCATAGGCTGCAACTATTTAATTTTTATATTTCCAATTGCAGTTTCCAGATATACATGGTTAGCTGCATCAATTATTGTTCTTTTTTCCTATTACCGTTCCAGCATAGTCATCAAAGGCTGCTACTATTTAATTTTTTTTGCATCCAATTACAGTTCCTGCTTTTTCATCAAAGGCTGCAACTATTTAATTTTTATATTTTCAATTACAGTTTCAACATATTCATGGTTAGCTGCATTATTTATGTAATTTTTTCCTACTACAGTCCCAGCATATTCATCAAAGGTTGCTACTATTTAATTTTTATAATTCCATTTACAGGTCCTGCTTATTCATCAAAGGCTGCAACTATTTAATTTTTATATTTCCATTTACAGTTCCTGCTTATTCATCAAAGGCTGCAACTATTTAATTTTTATATTTTCAATTCCAGTTCCAGATATACATGGTTAGCTGCATCAATTAATATTCTTTGTTCCTATTACCGTTCCAGCATATTCATCAAAGGCTGCTACTATTTAATTTCTTTTGCATCCAATTACAGTTCCTGCTTATTCATCAAAGGCTGCAACTATTTAATTTTTATATTTTCAATTACAGTTTCAACATATTTATGGTTAGCTGCATTATTTTATGTAATTTTTTCCTACTACAGTTCCAGCATATTTATCAAAGGCTGCTACAATTTATTTTTTTTGTTTGCAATTACAGTTCCTGCTTATTCATCAATGGCTGCTACTAATTTATTCTTATATTTTCAATTACAGTTTCCACATATACATGGTTAGCTGCATCAATAAATGTTATTTTTTCCTATTACAGTTCCAGCATATTCATCTAAGGCTGCTACTATTTAATTTTTATATTTTGAATTACAGTTTCAACATATACATGGTTAGCTGCATTATTTTATGGTATTTTTTCCTATTACAGTTCCAGCATATTCATCAAAGACTTCTACTATTTAATTTTTTTTTTCCAATTACAGTTCCTGCTTATGCCTCAAAGGCTGCAACTATTTAATTTTTATATTTTCAATTACAGTTTCAACATATTCATGGTTAGCTGCATCATTTTATGTTATTTTTTCCTATTACAGTTCCAGCATATTCAGCAATGGCTTCTACTATTTAATTTTTATATTTCCATTTACAGTTTTTTGCTTATTCATCACAGGCTACAACTATTTAATTTTTATATTTTCAATTACAGTTTCCAGATATACATGGTTAGCTGCATCAATTAATGTTATTTTTTTTTTATTACCCATCCAGCATATTCAACAAAGGCTGCTACTATTTAATTTTTATATTTTGAATTACAGTTTCAACATATACATGGTTAGCTACATCATTTTATGGTATTTTTTCCTATTACAGTTCCAGCATATTCATCAAAGGCTTCTACTATTTAATTTTTTTGTTTTCAATCACAGTTCCTGCTTATTCTTCATAGGCTGCAACTATTTAATTTTTATATTTTCAATTACAGTTTCAACATATTCATGGTTAGCTGCATTATTTTATGTAATTTTTTCCTACTACAGTTCCAGCATATTCATCAAAGGCTGCTACAATTTATTTTTTTTGTTTGCAATTACAGTTCCTGCTTATTCATCAATGGCTGCTACTAATTTATTCTTATATTTTCAATTACAGTTTCCACATATACATGGTTAGCTGCATCAATAGATGTTATTTTTTCCTATTACAGTTCCAGCATATTTATCAAAGGCTGCTACTATTTAATTTTTATATTTTGAATTACAGTTTCAACATATACATGGTTAGCTGCATTATTTTATGGTATTTTTTCCTATTACAGTTCCAGCATATTCATCAAAGGCTTCTACTATTTAATTTTTTTGTTTCCAATCACAGTTCCTGCTTATTCTTCAAAGGCTGCAACTATTTAATTTTTATATTTTCAATTACAGTTTCCACATATACATGGTTAGCTGCATCAAATAATGTTATTTTTCTATTTTAGTTCCAGATTTTTCATAAATGGCTGCTACTATTTAATTTTTTTTCCGATTACAGTTCCTGCTTATTCATCAAAGGCTGCAACTATTTAATTTTTTTTTTTAATTACAGTTTCAACATATTCATGGTTAGCTGCATCATTTTTTTCCTATTACAGTTCCAGCATATTTAACAAAGGCTTCTACTATTTAATTTTTTTGTTTCCAATTACTGTTTTGCTTAGTCATCAAAAGCTGCTACTATCTAATTTTTATATTTTCAATTACAGTTTCAACATATACATGGTTAGCTGCAATATTTTATGGGTTTTTTTCCTATTACAGTTCCAGCAAATTCATCAAAGGCTTCTACTATTTAATTTTTTTGTTTCCAATCACAGTTCCTGCTTATTCTTCAAAGGCTGCAACTATTTAATTTTTATATTTTCAATTACAGTTTCAACATATTCATGGTTAGCTGCATCATTTTATGTTATTTTCCCTATTACAGTTCCAACATATTCATCAAAGGCTTCTACTATTTAATTTTTATATTTCCATTTACAGTTCCTGCTTATTCATCAAAGGCTGCGACTATTTAATTTTTATAATTTCAATTACACTTTCCAGATATACATGGTTAGCTGCATCAATTAATGTTATTTTTTCCTATTACAGTTCCAGCATAATCATCAAAGGCTGCTACTATTTATTTTTTTTGTTTCCAATTACAGTTCCTTCTTACTCATCAAAGGCTGCTACTATTTAATTTTTATATTTTTAATTACAGTTTCCACATATACATGGTTAGCTGCATCAAATAATGTTATTTTTCTATTTTAGTTCCAGAATTTTCATAAATGGCTGCTACTATTTAATTTTTTTTCCGATTACAGTTCCTGCTTATTCATCAAAGGCTGCAACTATTTAATTTTTTTTTTTAATTACAGTTTCAACATATTCATGGTTAGCTGCATCATTTTTTTCCTATTACAGTTCCAGCATATTTATCAAAGGCTTCTACTATTTAATTTTTTTGTTTCCAATTACTGTTTTGCTTAGTCATCAAAAGCTGCTACTATCTAATTTTTATATTTTCAATTACAGTTTCAACATATACATGGTTAGCTGCAATATTTTATGGGTTTTTTTCCTATTACAGTTCCAGCAAATTCATCAAAGGCTTCTACATTTTAATTATATTATTTTCAATTACAGTGTCACTATATTCATCGAAGGCTGCAACTTTAAATTATATTTTTTCTAATTACAGTTCTATCTTATTCATCAAAGGCTGCATCTTTTTAACTAAGTTATTTCTAAATGCATTTTCAACAAATTAATGGGAGGCTGCATCTATTTAATTACAATATTTCTTTTGACTGTTCCAGCAAATGCACTGAAGGCTGCAACTTTTTAATTAAAGTATTTCTAATTACAGTTCCTCCATACACATCTGATGCTGCAATTTTAAATGATATTATTTTTAATTACAGGTATACCTTATACATTGAAAGCTGCTTTTTTTAAATTATATTACATCTAATTTCAATTTAACCATATTCATGAAGAACAGCAACATCTTAATTATATTTTTTCTTAATACATTTCCAGCAGATCCAGAACTTCGCATTCCCAAAAATGCACGAACCAAGCGAATTGAGAAGGTATAATTTGTTTTTATTATGAACTATCAAAGCACTTATAAAACATTTTAATATTGAAATACAACTTTGATGCGTCCTACATTATCACATCTTTTTAATCAAACTGTCTCTCATTTTGTTTCAGATCGTTGCTGTACTCCAAACGGTGGGAAACTGGTGTTGGTGTTTCACTGGAGAGAGAGGGGCGCGGTGAGTAATGACTGAGTGGGGTGCCGGACCTTTTACTTCGATTGGAACAAGTATGCGGTTGACACATCTTAAGCATCCGAACGCCCATATCATTTTCAGTAATTGCGCACCAATGCCAATGGCTTGCTTTGTTCCATCGAAGGCGGTGCCCCTCGCAGACGTACGTGCGTGGGCTGCGGGCTTACGCGCTGCGTATGTGTTGGCGGCCACCGCGCCCTCCCGACTGCCCTACGGTGTCACAGGGAAGACGCATTCACCCGAAGCACCAAGGCGGTTCGCGGAGGTTGGGTGGGCTTAGCTCTCCGTAGGGCAGTCACACCACCCCACTCAGTGTGCACATACGCGCATCGTCGTTGTGTCTGTTTCATTCTTATGCTTTTGTGTGTCTTTATTTATTGTATGTTTTGCTCCATTACTTTGTTTCTTCGCGTTGCCCCTGTTAGGTAGGATTCTTTTTCAGGTTCTTTCTTGCAGGTCTGGCACCTTAGGGTGCCGCAACAATAGCAAGGAATTGTCAATTAACTCAGTCAAATTATAGTATTTCATTGAAATGAATGAAAAATAGAGTAGATTGACGGTTCCTTGTTGTAAAGGATATAACGGACACAACGAGCAAAACACACACTGGGCACACACTGGCAATTATTGCGCGATTGGGAGGGTAGAATATAAGTTCAAGAAAGAAGTTTTGCCTTCATTTTCTCAGAAGATCTCATCAACTGCGCGTCTAAAAGTAAATATTTTGTCATTTAATCATATTGCAATGTAATGCAAGATTCTAATAGTCTTATTTCTTTATTAGAAAGAAGGAATGTTAAAAGGAAAGCAATAAAACGTTACCGAAAAGTGTCAAAAGAATTACAAACCATGACGAACTTCAGAGCAATGCGCCACCGCATGGAGAGAAAAAGGAAAGCCTAAACATGAATGTGGGGTATAGCACCCCCAACTTTCGTCACAGTGGACTACTACAGAAGGTGAGACCATTTATTGCTGAGGTCTATTTATTTATTTACGTCAAAAACAGTTAAAATTGTGTATGACGTGCTATGGGGAAAAGTTAATTTGAAGTTACATTTACGTAACTTCAAATACAAAACGAAATCAGCAGATGGACACAGGGATGGAGTTAACAGAATAAAGGGCCAAGCCCCACAATTCAAAGAGAGTTCCGAATAAGTAACAGCGTAAACATTTCTATTATTAGCATTATCTAACATCTATCTCAAAGAAGGAAGGTTGTTGTCGTGTATCTCAAGTAAGCGCATTCCTATTTCTAAAAAATGAAAATAAACCTAACAGTAATAAACAAAAATATATATGTAATTTTACGCAATTAAATTGCGTTTCGGTGAGGTGTGATAAGAAAACGGTTAATTCGATTTCTCTCTTGACAAAGTGACTGACAATTCTTATTCGGTTCCCTCTACGTTAATCTGGATAGAATTTTATTTTTTTACGACTTCGAAACACCTACGTCCATAATAGTGATACACCGTCAATTACTGCACGCCCCTTTCAGAATTTGCATAAACCGTTTCAACTCAAAGTATTCGGAAAGTTGACAATTAAATATTTGTGTGTAATGAAACAAAAATTTAAAAAAAAATATTTGATATTTCATTTAACATTCCTTGCCCAAAAAGGGACGAACCGAGCGATTGTGTGAGGTATAATTTGTTTTTATTATGAACTGTCAAGGCACTAATAAAACATTTTCATATTGAAATACAAGCTAGAGGCGTCCCAAATTATCGCACCTTTTCAAATCATACTTTCTCTCATTTTTTCAGATCGTCGCTGTACTCCAAACGGTGGGAAACAGGTGTCGGTGTTTCATTGGAGAGAGAGAGGGGCGCGGTGAGTAATGACTGAGTGGGGTGCCGGACCTTTTACTTCGATTGGAACAAGTATGCGGTTGACACATCTTAAGCATCCGAACGCCCATATCATTTTCAGTAATTACGCACCAATGCCAATGGCCTGCTTTGTTCCATCGAAGGCGGAGCCCCTCGCAGACGTACGTGCGTGGGCTGCGGGCCTACGCGCTGCGTATGTGTTGGCGGCCACCGCGCCCTCCCGACTGCCCTACGGTGTCACAGGGAAGACGCATTCACCCGAAGCACCAAGGCGGTTCGCGGAGGTTGGGTGGGCTTAGCTCTCCGTAGGGCAGTCACACCACCCCACTCAGTGTGCACAAACGCGCATCGTCGTTGTGTCTGTTACATTCTTATGCTTTTGTGTGTCTTTATTTATTGTATGTTTTGCTCCATTACTTTGTTTCTTCGCGTTGCCCCTGTTAGGTAGGATTCTTTTTCAGGTTCTTTCTTGCAGGTCTAGCACCTTAGGGTGCCGCAACAATAGCAAGGAATTGTCAATTAACTCAATCAAATTATAGTATTTCATTGAAATGAATGAAAAATACAGTAGATTGACGGTTCCTTGTTGTAAAGGATATAACGGACACAACGAGCATAACACACACTGGGCACGCACTCTCAATTATTGCGCGATTGGGAGGGTAGAATATAAGTTCAAGAAAGAAGTTTTGCCTTCATTTTCTCAGAAGATCTCATCAACTGCGCGTCTAATAGTAAGTATTTTGTCCTTTAATCATATTGTAATGTAATGCAAAATTCTAATATTTTTATTTCTTTTTAGAAATAAGGAATGTTAAAAGAAAAGCAATGAAACGTTACAGAAAAGTGGCAAAAGAATCACAAATCATGGCGCATATCAGAGCAATTCCCCAGCACATACAGAGAAAAAGGATCGCTAAACATGAATATGCGATATAGCACTCCCCAACTACCGTCACAATGAACTACATCAGAAGGTGAGACCATTTATTGCTGAGGATTAGAGAACGAAATCACGAGATGGGCAAAGGGATGGAACTGACAGAATAAAAGGCCAAGCCCCACAGTTCAAAGAGAGTTCACAATAAGTAACAACGTAAACATCTCTATTATTATCTTTATCTAACATCTATCTAAGAGTAGAAAGGTTGTTGTGGTGTATTCCAAGCAAGGCCTTTCATATTTTTAATATTGTAAATAAACCTAACAATAATAAGTAACAAAATATACGTAGAAACATTACTCAAATAAAAATAACACCCGTTTCAAACATTCTAACTAAAATTACCTACCATTGCAATGTTCTCGAAATGTAATGTTTTCAACTCCAAAAATTAAACTAATCGAATCTCTTGTTAAACAATGATATTAAAGTTCACATCTTTGCAGGAAATTCAATAGAATTCTAATACCCTTACACGTTATTACAAGGATAATAAAATAAATATACATTAAATCATAATCCATACATCTATAACTCAACATTTCAAAACATATCGGCCTATGAGCACATTTTTTCTCAGGAAAGAGGTAATCAAGCAGTGATTATTTATAATTATTGTCTCTTTCTTTTCACTCTGAGTGGTTAATACTCTCGTAAGCAAAGCAATACATCTTGTTCCTCGAAATCTTTTTGTTCTAGGTAGTTCGTATCCTCGGTGGTCCTAATGATCGGCTCAGAAGACGTGACGCATCATGTGCTTGGCGCACTTAATGACTATCACCTTTTGGGTCTCAAGACGTTGAAGCCTTCCTCCAAATTTGAGGGCCTTATCATTTTAAAAAGACCTCAACGCACAAAATATCACCCTTTCGCCACTTCTAAACTAATCTCATAGTAGAATATTAATTAAAGTAATATTAGTTATAGTATTAAAATAATATTAGTAATAGAATTAAAATAATATAAGTGATAGTAATTACAATAATAGAAATTTCACAATCCTCATGCATTACGCAGATGAATTTGTTCGACAGAAACTTAAAGCTCTCTGTTTCATCGGTTATTTCCAAAATATGTACTCCCTTTCGTAGAATTGAATCATAGAGTTTCCCCAAAACCCATAACACGCCGCCGCCTCCGCCTCCGCCTCCGCCACCCCCGCAGCCACCGCCAACGCCACTGCCAACGGCACAGCGTCCACCGCCAGTCACAGACGCCGCCACAAACCCCCAACAATTCTTTTTTTTAATATTTCCTTCTTAATAAGTATAGTCCCATTCTTCTATTTACAATTTTATCTTATTAATCCAAGGATGCAACTCTTTAATTATATAATTTGTATAATTAACCCATTATTTTCATGGTTTTGCAGGTACAAGTAATATCATTTACATTATTTGTTTTCATTTCTTTTTACAAATAGTATACCTTTCATCAATTTACAGTTCTTTCACATTCATAGAACGCTGCCAAACTAATTATAATTTATCTAATTACAGTTCAATCATATTCTTGGAAGGCTGAAACATTTTAATAATAATTTGTCTTAATTTATTTCCAGCAGTTTCAACGCAGGTATCTACTTTCTAATTATATTATTTTATTTACAGTTTCATAATATTCATCGAAGGCTGCAACTTTAAATTATATTCTTTCTAATAAGAGTTCTATCTTATTCATGAAAGGCAGCACCTTTTTAATTACATATTTTATTAAGAAGGTTCCAGCAGATTCATGAAAGGCTGCATCTATTTAATTAAAATATTTCTTTTGACAGTTCCAGCAAATGCACTGAAATATGCAACTTTTTAATTAAAATATTTCAAATTACAGTTCCTCCATACTCATCAGATGCTGCAACTTAATATTATAATCTTTTTAATTACAGGTCCATCTTATACATTGAAGGCTTCTTCTGTTTAAT
This sequence comes from Gryllus longicercus, assembly GCA_038098605.1. NCBI lineage: Eukaryota > Metazoa > Arthropoda > Insecta > Orthoptera > Gryllidae > Gryllus > Gryllus longicercus. The sequence continues at coordinate 400,350 of JAZDUA010000406.1, read as the reverse complement.
TATATTATGGCTAATTTCAGTTTCAGCATATTCATGATGGGCAGCAATATTTTAATTATAGTTTTTCTTAACTACGTTTCTGCAGATCCAACGAATATTTCTACTTTTTTTTAATATCATTTTCAATTACAGTTCCACCATATAGATCGAAACCTGCAACATTAAATTATATAATTTCTAATTACAGTTCCAGCTTATTCATCAAAGGCTGCTACTATTTAATTTTTATATTTCCATTTACAGTTTCAACATATTCATGGTTACCTGCAACATTTTATGTTATTTTTTCCTATCACAGTTCCAGCAGATTCATCGAAGGCATCTACTTGTTAATTATATTATTTTCAATTACAGTTGCACTATATTCATCGATGGCAGCAACTTTTTATTTACATTATTTCTAATTCCAGTTCCATGTTATTCACTAAAGGCTTCTACTATTTAATTTTTATATTTCCAATTACAGTTCCAGCAGATTCATCGAAGGCTTCTACTTTATAATTTTATTATAACCAATTGCAATTCCATGATATTCATGGATGGCTGCCTCATTTTAATTAGAATATTTCTAATTACAGTTCCAGCATAATTAATGGAAGGCTGCAACATTTTAATTTTATTTTTTTTAAATACAGTTCCAGCAGATTTATTAAAGCTTCTACTTTTTAATTATATCATTTTCAATTACAGTTCCATCATATTCATCGAATGCTGCAACTTTAAATTTTATTATTTTTAATTACAGTTACACCTTATCCATTGATGGCTCTTTTTTTTAAATTATATTTCTTCAACTTTTAGTTCTAGCATATTGATGGAATGCTGCAACTTTTTGATTGTATTTTTTCTAAATACAGTTCCAGCAGATTCTTCAAAGTCTTTATTTTTTAATTATATTTTTTCCTATTATTGTTTGAGTATATTCATCCAAGGCTGTCTCTATATAATTAATTTATTTCAAGTTACAGTTACAGCATATTAATGGAAGGCTGCAAACTTTTATTTATATTTTTTTCAAAACATTTCCAGCAAATTCTTCAAAGTTTCCTATTTTTTAATAATATTATTTCTATTTATAGATATATGATATTCATTGAAAGCTACCACTTTTTTATACAATACTTCTAATTACAGTGTCTGGATATTTATCAAAGGCTGTAACTTGTTAACTATATTTTTTTTAAATATATATGCGGCATTTTCAGAAGGCTGCTTCTTCCTTATTATTCTATTTCCAATGATATTTTAATCATATTTATCGAAGGCTGCAACCTTTTAATTATATTTTTTCTAATAACAGTTCCAGCATATTCATCAAAGGCTCCTATTTTTTTTTATATTGTTTTCAAATACAATTCCATCAAATTCAATGTAGGCTGCCACTCTTTATTAATAAGATTTCTAATTACAGTTCCATCATATTTATCAAAGGCTGCAGTTATTTAATTATACTATTTCTAATTACAGGTTAGAGCCATAGGCCTACTGGGGAAGGAGGGCTCTATAAATATACTCCTAATGAGTGCTTTGCCGAACCGCCAGGTCACTTGGAAGACGGCATATGGACTCACTTTGAAAGTGGTACACTTTGTAAAAACTGTATTTATATAAGTATACATAACTGTATGTGATGTTTGGCGGAGCTGTACCATTGTGCATGTTTTCTTGAACTCCAGAAGCACTTCCCTATATCTCTATAAATAAAAATGGATATTGGTATGTACCAGATCAATGAAATCAGACACATGTGACCAATATCAATGTAAGTGAATCTCATCTATGAGAAGTTTTTTGCACTCAGGAGGTTTATGTGCTGCTAATTTCGCTTCCATATTACAAAATCTTATTTGCATCTGTAAAAGAACTGCATATTTGATTGTTTGTATTGCTAGGCAAACGGTATCCCCTACCCCCGGCTCTACCTCTAGTACTACTAGCAAAGACAGAAGACGAGCTTAACAAAACGAGGACACAGCCAACTTTCTGTTATGTCCAGAAACAAAACAAGCGGCTATCTCAACATTTGCTCAATGCATCAGGGAAACTCGATAAAAAAATCGAGATAGGGGAGATTAACCCAGAAGCTCAAGTATTACTTGTTACAGACTTAATTTTTTTTAATTATACAATACAAATGTAAACTAATGCAGTGCGTTAGTAAAGTCTCTCCGCCCCGAGCCCAATCAAGACCTACAAAAAATGGTATTTTATGTTTATTCGTGGCGCGTCAGCTACTAGGGTCAGTAATCCCGTCAGTGTGTTGCATGTCGTTTCTTCGGGAGTAGGTTGTGTTCTTCCCTCGCTGTGTGGCGAGATCCGGAGCCGACCTACCGTCGACTAGCGGGGTTTTTCCCAACTAGGTATCTCTCACCAGCAGGGCACCGCCGCTGCCGGGACAGGCTCCCAACAGGTCTTCCGACATGTGTGGTAGTGTACCGAATGTTAGAGTAAGTGTAGGACGAAGGCAAGTTTGCGTGCGGTCCGTGGCCCGTTTGTTAGAGTACTGTCCCGGCATACGCCTACTGTTGAGCAGAGAATCACTTTTTTTACAACATACGTTTCGACAAATGTTGATGTCACGACAATAAACTGTTATTAATCAATATTTGTCGAAACGTTGTTTGTAAGAAGATTGTCTTTAACGAATGTTTTAAGTAATGCAGGTCAATAAACTATAATCAGAATGGAATAATTCCCAAAATATATCAGACAGTATACAAAAATACAACCAGAAAAGATTTTACTTTAAACTTAAATTTGTGAACAGATTTTAACTGTTTAATATCTTTCGATGTGTGGTAAAGCAGCGTTCTTAGATGTACATCGGTTTCTCACTTAACTTGCCGTGTGCCCTCTCCTCAAAGATTAAGTAAATGTCCGCGTGCCGCGTCTTCCTAGCTGTAATACGACGGTCACTCAACTTCCGAAAGGGCTCACCACAGCACCCTCGTGTAGATAATTCCTTTTCAGCCCTAGATGATAACGAGGTAGTGGCGTACTATTGACGATTAAGAAGCATTTTTAACCTTATAATAAAATAAAAATATGAAATGGGTTTTGAGATTGAATTGCTTTTAATCAAATCGAGTGTTTATGATACTGCCTCCAGGCGTGTCAACAAACCCCTGAGAACAGCGCTTATTACCATTCGGGACGAGGCGATGTTCTACCCCGCAGGAACGTGAAATGTGCTCATCTCTTCGCTTCTCCCTCCAATAATCTCTTTCAAGGGGCACCACTCCAAATCGGACTAGGCTCCCAACTGACCACTACACACGTGTATGTAAGTGTCAGTGCGAGCTAGACACAGAGAGAAAGAAAGTGTTTACGAATACTGAAGGGTACCGTATGCAGACCGTTGCCCATTTGTTAGCGTATAGCTTTAGCATCTCCAGTCAGTCCTTCCGTCAGTCCGTCCGTCTTGTCCCCATTTTGGAAACACAGTGAAGCGTGAACGGAGACAATGAAATTAGATTCGGTAGTATTGTTTAAGAAGTATACTGTATTACAAACCAAGTATTGACAATTAATCTTTGAGATGAACTTAACTTATAAAAGTTACCTTACGTCGTAGAAAAAAATGCCGTATGAATCTCGAAGTAACGGGTATTAATACACTCGTGTGTAGATAACGATAGACCGAGGATCGAGCTTGTGTCGCTATCTACACACGAGTGTACTATTGTGCATAATGTGCTATTGTAAATCATTCACTTACCTTCAGGGCACAGAATCTCGCATCAGTAAGGCACAAGGAGCAACTCAGCAGCGCCACCCGCAAGCATCGAGTTCCTTCGCCCGAAGACACCGACCAGCTCCGGACAGCCTGGGGAAGGAAATATTCATGAGTAGGGCCCAGATGTTTATGTCATGTGATATTGCTTTACTTTATCGCTACCGCTTACAAAGTAGAAAGTTACGTAACTTTTCGCGTAATTTTGTGTGAAAGTACGTGCTGTTTTAGCACCACCAGTTTTTCTTCGTGTTATTTCCTTGGAAAATGTAAGTTAAGCACGATTTTATCTACAGTGACTAAAATAATGGAATTTTCATGAGGAAATTGAAGACTACATATTAGGCCAAATTGGTGCCACGTAACGAAAATATTAATAATTCTCTAATACAATTTGGAAAACATGTGAAAATGATTTGATAACGTTGAAATTGTTGGTAATGTACTGATGTAAACATAATGAGTTGATGACCTGAGCTGTTATAGAGCGACTATAAATAAATAAAATGTTTTTTTTATTAATTGCGCAAAAATATATTAATTACATACCATCGCAGGCTTTCACGGCTCGAGTCAATTTACGAAAAATTATCCGGGCTGGTAGGCCGTGATCCAGTTAGCATTGACGGTTTGGTCTACGACTCAGCAACACTGCCTGTATCGATGCGATACTCGCGTTAGATACTAACTAAAGTTCTCATTCTAGGGGATTTCAATGCAAGGAACAGACAGTGGGGCTGCCTCGGTGCAAATCGAAACGGCACCCGTTTAGAAAACTACATAGCGACGAGACGTGGCGTATACGTATGAGCCCCGAAAGAACCCACGATATACCCGTCGACTGGAAATCCGGGAATTATCGATCTTGCGATCGCGAAAGGAATTGACTGCGGAGACCCGCTTTCGATTTCCTATCTGGTTTCCGATCACAGGCCGGTAACATTCGTGGTTTCGTCTTTCGCCGCAGCACGCCGAAACAAATTCAAAATATCACACAACACCAACTGGGCCGGTTTCACAGCTCACATAAGCACCGTGCTTGAGCGAAAACCGCTAAATTCACGGGACGAAATCGATAGCGCGGAGACTCACATCACTTCCGCGATTCGAACGTCCTACTAATAAAATACCAAAATTACTCGCGAACCGGAGTCACGTCCTGAGCGTACAGATGAGCAGAGAAGGACGCTGCGGGAGCTGCGCAGATATTCTAAGCTACACAGCCGCTACGGCGATCCCGCGGACGGAGCGCGGGCGCGAGCTCTCAGCAGAGAATTCCGTAAATCTCTATAAGACGAGAGAACCGCAAAATGGTCGCGCACGATCGAAGATTGCAATCTTCGTGAAAGAAACCTTTGGGGATTATCTAAGGCGCTGGGCCGCAAGGCGAGAGTAAACCGCCCGCTCCGCACCACTCCGACACCACAACCGCCCGGTCACACCATTATGCAGCCGGAATACGTGTGGGAGGACGCCGCGAAAAGCAAACTCTTCGCGGAGACGCTTGAACGGCAGTTCCGCCCATTCGAGTCCGGCGACTTCGGGGGCCAGAGCACTGTTACACGCTTACGCGACTACCTGACCGCCACGCTGAGCACCTCTGCGCGACGTGTGACGGGAAGGGAGCTCTGCGAAGCGCTGCGACAACTCAATACGCGCAAGGCATGCGGGCCGGACGGAATAACAGCCGCCCAGCTCGCTCGGTGCCGACGGGGTGGAGCTCCTGCGGGAACTCCTAAATGCGTGCCTAGCGCTAGGATACTTCCCCAGAGCGTGGAAAATCGCGACAGTATCCATGATACCAAAGCCTAACAAGGACCAACTCCTGGCGAGCGGTTACAGACCAATTAGTCTCCTCTAGCTTCTTGCAAAAACTTTCGAGCGCCTGATCCTGGAGCGCCTGCAACGGGAAATACGGCGTCTTAAGCTTCTTAGAGATGAGCAATTCGGATTTCGAATTGGTCTAAGTTCCGCGTAACAACTGACGCGGCTATGTACCAAGATCGGTCTCTCTCTCGAAAGACGGCGGAACTTGCCGGTGGTTTTTCTAGACATGCGGTCGGCATTCGATTCTGTATGGCACGAGGGGGCGCTCGCGTGTCTTGCGGATATTGGAATCAGCGACTGCTACGTCAGACTAATCGCCAGCTTCTTGACAGATAGACGATTCAAGGTTCGCGTCAATGGCGTACATTCGTCTCCAAAACGAGCCGCAGCCGGCGTGCCTCAGGGAAGCGTGCTCTCCCCGACACTATTCGGCCTGTACGTCAACGACGCGCCGCTTCCTGTTGAACAAAATACCGGCATTCAACATTGCGGGCTCCTAATGTTCGCGGATGATTTCGCTTACTATACGAAATCGGCGGACAAAAGGAAATCGGTGAGATATCTGAATGATTGTCTCGCCGAGCTTTCCAAATGGCTAAGCCATAAAAAGCTTGCCCTCAACCCTAACAAGTGCGTAGCCGTCAACTTCACTCGACAGAGAGCCGACCCTGATGAAGTCGTGAGCTTGTTAGGCACGCATCTACCGTGGCAAAAGACGGCGAAGTATCTTGGTGTGAAGCTTGACAGCGGCCTCCGCTGGCACGCCCACGCCAAATACGTTAGCCAAAAATAACTGCCCGAACCACCCTCCTACGCCCACTCCTTCAAACCCCCGAACTACATCCTGCCCTCAAACGCCGCCTATTCACCGCCTGCGTGCGGTCCATTTGGACGTATGCCTGCGAGGTATTCGCGGCGGCACCTCCCTCCACCCTCCGTCCGATTCGCACGGCGGAAAACCGCGCTGCGCGTCTCTTGGCGTACCCTCACCTCCCTCCCCCCTTCCCAATAGATACTGTAGAAACACCGTGTTCGGAGTTCTGGGTTTAAAAAACCAATTCTTGCCGGAGCTCCAAAGGCGGTCAGTAACGGCGCTTACAAGGGCTCTGGGTCCGAAGGCGCCGCGCATTCTGCGCGACACCGGCCGCGAGGCGCATCGGTCCCACCTTCGAAAAGGTCCGAAGCGCGTCGCCTTCTCCTTCCGCGCGCTGCCTCACGACACGCTTGCTGCCTTGCGCGAGCGAGCGGAGGCAGCCGAACGCGCGGGGGAAGACGCGCGGGGAACGCGACGCCACGCCCCCCAATGGGCCCGAGCGCTACGGACACTTTGAGCCAAGTCCGTGCCGTGGCGAACAGTGCAGTGCGGTGAAGTGCGAATGAATGGGAAGAATGAATGGTTATGCATATAATGAAACTAGTATGAATGATGTGTGAATGTAGAAAAAGAAAATTTACCAACCCATATAATAATAATTTATGTAGTATATAGTATAACAAAACTGATCTTAGTGTATGTTAGTAATGCCAAAATGCATGTAAGTTAACTTTAGGTCTAGAATGTAAAATTAGTTGTAAGAAAAAGCCCCGCCTCTAGCTGCTTAAGCCGCAAGGCAGCAGCAAAATGTATAAAAACTTAAACAGAATAAATTCTCCTCCTTCACAGGGTTACTGAGGAGGGAACAAAAGAAAAAAATGGGGCAAGTAGTAGGCGCTGAGACAGTTACGGGGAGAGGGAGACCGGAGAGTATACAGGGGAGACTGAGAGGGAGGAATTACTCCGTGGGGAGAACAGGTAGGTTATAGAGGCGCAATTACTGCAATCCTTAATCTTGACTACAAGGTCACTGGAATAAACATCAATTATAACAATTAGAATGAGTGATTTTTTCATTGTTTCATGAGAATCTAACTTTTCATTCTCTGAGTGAAATTTTGCTGAAACTGATGCAAAGAAATTGTAAGAAAGATACTAACAAATGTTATTTTGAAAGATAAAAAGAATCCAACTCGATGCCTCCCACGTCCCAGGTAAAAGAGGGCCTACTTGTAAGCTGCAGGTTTTGCCTGCATAGTAAATGTTTACGCACGCACGTGGCTTACAACCGCTCGCGCCGCCCCCTCCCCTCTCTGCCCGGCCGCCGGGACAGCGCCTCCGATTCCTCCCGGCCTCTGCCCTTTCTCTTTGGCCATTGCCCTTTCTCTTTAAGGTCATTGTTTGATAATCAATCTCTTTGACACCGCACCGCCGGCGGACGGCGCGACGCGGCGTCCTTCAAACTACTTGTCGGCAGGGGCGGTTTATGAAATGCGACCGCCCCCAGCCAGCGGCTCGGCCCCAACGCACCGCCGACCTCCGCGGATTCTCTCAAACACTGCGCGGATTCTTTCAAGGGCGGCTTACCGCAGCTCATTTACGCCTTCCGCGAAGCGCAGCTACCCCCAGCCAGCGGCTCGGTCGTTTCCCACGGCGCGGTCGCGGCGCGCCACGCAGCAGTGCGGCGCGTAGCAGAGCATTGGTTTGAATGGAGGCCTTCCCACGTGCAGCGGGTGGCGGCTGCTGCGGCAGCCGACGCCGAACTCCAGCTACGCGAAGCGGAGGAGGGGCCACGCGCCACCGCTAGCAGAACACAGCTTTAAATGGGCGCGTTCCCACTGCGCCGCGGCCGCAGCGTTCTACCTGCTCCGGTCCCTTTGTTCGTCGTCGCCGGAGGGCCGGCGAAACCTACCCCTCCAGACCCCATCCCCTTCCACGGCGGGCGGCGGTGCGGCCGTGGCGCCGGCGGTGGCGGCGTCGGAAGAGCTCTGCTCCTTGAAGGAAGCGCGCTGCGGCCGCGCCGTGGGAAGGGGCCCTAAGTGCACCGCGCGGCCCCGCCCGTGGCCCCGGCCCCGGCTGTACAGGCTTCGGCAGCCCTTCCCACGGCGGCCCAGAGCACCCCCCCTCCCTTCCACGCCTCGTGGTAGCCACCCCCGCTCCACGGAGGGTCGGGTTTCTATATATTCGTGCGCACAACCGCGCCCCGCACAGCGCTGGCGTATCAAAGTCAACGTGGACAAGAGCACGGCAGTGCACTTCACACGCAGATACAAATACGGCCAGCCGCGGCCGCTCGCGCTATGCAATTCTAACAATGAATGGAGCGCCAGCACAAAGTACCTCGGCATCACGCTCGATCGCGCTTTAACTTTCCGCGAGCACGCGGACGCGGTCTCTAGCAAAGCCTGGCAACGACTGGGCATGTTGCGAAGCTTATTACATAAGCGAAGCAAACTGTCCACAGCGAATGCTCTGCTTATATATAAAGCCATGATTAGACCCATTATGGACTACGCCTGCCCAAGTTGGGGAATAGCGGCGCACGCACACTTAAATAAGTTGCAAGTAGTCCAAAATACGTGCCTTCGTAGAATACTGTGCGCGCCTATGTATATTAGAGTTTCAGAATTACATTCTACATTAAAGCTACCGCTCCTCGAGGAGCACTTTAAAAACTTAGCTAGAAATTTCTTTTCAAAAATTAACGCGTCAAATAATGACATTATAATAAATTTATCTTTGTACGAGCCGGATCCCACGACCACGTACAAGCACCCGAGAGATATGCTACAATAGGCGAGACGCCAATACTTGGATGAAAATTGCGGTAAACAACGCCAAAAGCGCGCCGAACGGCTATTGTCTTTCCTGACCATTTTTTCTCTCTATTTTCAGATCAGCCATAGATGTCCGAAAGGATAGGAATGGCTACACAGCAGGGAAGTGTGGCGGCATTGCACTACTGCGGCCACACTGAACTGCGCTGCAAAGCACTGGGGCGCCCCGCAGGGCAAACCCCAATGAAACGGTGCGCTTGGCAGGCGCGCATCTACCCTGACCGAGCGAAGCGAGATATTTGGGCGTGCTACTTGACAGTGGTCTTCGCTGGCCCTTCTTTTAAAACCCCTTCTCCGTGCCCCTGACCTAACCATTTCCCTTAAACGTCGCCTATTTACCGCGTGCGTGCGTCCCTTGTGGGCGTACGCATGCGAGACATTCGCGGCTTGAAACTAGTATGAATGATGTGTGAATGTAGAATAATAATAATAATAATAATAATAATAATAATAACAACAACAACAATTTACAAACAATACAAAATACAATTTACGTAGAATATATAAAATAGAATTACAAAAATGATTTTAGTGTACGTTAGTAATGCCAAAGTGCAATTAAGATAACTTTAGGTCTAGATTGCAAATTAGTTATAAGAAAAAGCCCCGCCTGTAGCTGCTTAAGCCGCAAGGCAGCAACATAATATAAAAACATTCATAGATAATAAATCCCCCTTCTTCACAGGGTTACTGTGGAGGGGACAAAATAAAAAAAAACAACATTCGCGGCTGCTTCCCCCAGCACTCTGCGTCCCATTCGGGTCGCAGAAAACAAAGCGGCGCGCCTCGCGGCGCGCCCACATCTCCCAAACCTCCGACTGGAGCGCACTCCCCGAAACGCCGATGTGCTCAAGGCTCTAGGCGTGCGCAACCAGTCCCCGGCGGAACGAAAGAAGCGTGCGGAGATGGCGCTCGCAAGGGCGCTGAGGCCGTCCGCTCCGCGCATCCTGCGCGAGACCGACGTAGCGGCGAACAGCGGCGTGCACAGGGCCTTCCACAGAAGAAAGGGCCCACAGCACGTCGCCTTCACCTTCCGCGCACTGCCCCCGCACAAGCTCTCTGAGCTCTGCGACGCGGGGGAGCAGCAAGTGCGTGGGAGGCGGTCGCCGCTCACGGACGCCGGAAGCCGCGCGGGCGGCGCGGAGACGCGTTTCGCCGGGCCAGCGTCGCCTGCAAATGAAGACGTCGCGGCGCCACGGACGCTTGAGTAAAGTCGGCGCCGTGGCGAGTTAAAAAACAGCAGTGTACAGTGTAAATAGTGTAGTGTAGTGTTGTGTTGTGTTGTGTGAGTGTGTGAATGAATGTGCTGTAAGAGAGAGTGAAATGAGAATGAGAGAGTGAAAGTTAAAAAAAAAATTAAAAAAACTAAATGAAGAAAAAATCCAACAATATAAAAAATTTTATCAGTATGTTAATAATTTTTCATAAAACTAGAATAGGCCCAAAGGGGCATATGTATTAGTTTTTAAGATAGATTATAAGGTAGTTTGTTTAAGATAATGCCCTTTCTTAGCTGCAAAAGCCTAACGGCTGCAGCATTATATATGTATCCCCATTTCATAATAAACTCCCGCCTCTCCAGGGTAACTGGAGGGGGGAAATCTGGGGAAAAAAGCCCCGCAGAGATTGATTGAGATGGCAGACTCATAGTTAGACATGTGAAGGCGAGGCACGTGAGGACGGGACTTGTATCAGGAGCGGAGCGGACGTGGCATGATGCAACATTCAGGGCCGCAGGCTTCCCGCATCGCCTATGGCCGAGGCTAGGGCCGCCCATCTCGGCATTTCCTGTCCTCATCTCACGAATTGGACCACGACAGCGCGCACTGCCTGGTCGGCGTGTCCGGAGAGGCTGCAGCGCTCACTCAGAGGCGCACTGTGCGTTCTCAGCGACCTCCGCGCAGAGTGCCATGCCCCGGCGACAATTGAGGTGAATTCAACAGCTTCATTAGCAAAGGTACCTGTTTTCTGCCTCCGAAGTGCCGAGCCAGGCTGCTCAAGCTCAGAACATTAATCAGCATCAAGAATCACTCATTGAATTTTTTGTCATTTCCATTGCATCATTAAATTATACGATCTGTAAACTACTCTAAGTTTTAGATTTAGTTATTAGTATTCACCGCTCGGACCCGGCACGCATTTTGTATGTTGTAGTTTTAGATTTGGGTTTCTTTTGGTTTTCATGTCCTTTCTTAAAGTGTAAGTTTTTATTTATTAATTCCAAGAGGCACTATTAAATAAATTAATATTTAAGCTATCCGCTTTGCCATTCATTTCGGCCGATCCTTCATTTCCTCGTACGAGGTGGTCCTCCAGCCTTTTATTTTAGTAGCCCTCTGGCTACGCCGTTTGAGCTACCGGAGGCCGATATGTGTGTGTGCTGTGCCCGTCTATAGCCAACAATACGGTCCACGCTGTTGGCTCATCATCGTGCGTGGCGCCGTGTGAGAGGTGGGTACCAGGTGAGTACCGCGTCTGCACGCGCTCGCACGACACGGACGCGCGGTGCGCATACAGTAAGAAATATTAAGTGCACGATACTCTCGCTAATACTTTGCGATAATCGATACAATAAAATATTTAAATTAGTATCTTCCAGAAGAACGATTTTTCCGCTAGCTTATGTAATATGTAGCCCTGTTTCTAAATCAGTAAAGGTAAGCAATTCATTTGGGTTTTATAACATACTTAATTTCATAAAATTAAGTAATAAAAGCAAATTTTTCCACACTTGGTTATTAATCACACACTGATGAATTCGAAATTGTTAAAGTATATTTATATCATTAAGGGTACTAACACTACTTGTGTTTGAAGTACACTTTTATAAAGGTGGCCCGGATAAACGTTTTGCGGGCGGGCACATCGTTATACTACTGCACCATACCTACAAGTTTACTTTGCTGGCCTGCGCTTTTTCTTTCGTCACGCGTCGTCTGTAGAAACTGAGACGATTACAGAAAAAAATGCCACTTACGATGTGCTTCCCCTACCTACAACAAACGCACATCTGTAGTCGTGTGTGCAAGGGCTGGCGAACTCACTGCAAAGTTTTGTGGCGCTATGAATCGATGTTTTAGAATTTCGCACCAGTAGAAGAAAAGTTCAATTCTGAGGAATCAATGGGAAAAAATATTATAATTGTTAATATTGATGTTTATTCTGTGACCGTCGTGACGAGACCATGGATAGCTGTAGTTACTCTTCTATCCTTCATTGCCTCCCCTCTCCCCGTAACATTATCGGCACCGCGAAGGACATCCTCTCCGAAGGCGGCAGTTGTGGGGGCTGCTACAGGCAATATTGGTTTAATTTAAAATCTTACGTTAGAAAGTATAATTGTATACTCAAATTACTATAAAAACATTAACATGTGGTAGATTGTAATCGTGTTTATATGATATATTCATTGCTGATGAGAAAAATTATATATTTGTTACATTTAAAAAATCAAAAAAGAATTACTTTCTCGAAAACTTAAAATATTTCAGTCAATATCTTAATGACGTATTACTTGCTTCATTGTTGTGCAAAACTGCATTTCTCTACCGTGAAGCGAATTTAGAACCGAAAATTTAGAAATTATGGGTGTGGCCCTGAGTTGGTGGAACACCTGTACGTCTTACTCAATTACCGAATTCGGCCAACGATCGAAATTTTTACTCACAACACGGAACACAATCCCCAAGTCACATAGTGGGTATTTCTGTTTGGTCTCTGTCCGAAATAAAATACTCCCAACGCCTTATGGATAAACATTTGATCAATCGCCTATCTGAACATTTATTTCGACCTTTGCGCTAATACGAGAATGAGAATGGCGATTCCCCATTAATTAAAACAAGGTTTGGGCGAATATTGCGTTTGAAATTATGCGTTGGACAGACTCAAGAATATTATATATCAACCGTGCTACGGCGAAAGCCGGAGTCTCGCCACCATCTTAGAGCGACGTAGTAAGGCTTGTTTAAAAATTTTCGGCATAAAAGTACTTTGAGTAAAATGCGCAGGCCCGGCGATTGGTGCTAAGTCCGAGTACGTTGTCGATCCTAGTGGGGGTCCTCCCTGCCCCCTCAATACACCAAATGTGTATATTAAAGGAAAAATACATTTTTTTTCCAAATCGTCATGATTATCATTAAATTATCACATTTATTTATTTAACTTGGGCAGTTAATTTTTGCAATGCAAAAAACTTGGTAAACTTTGCATTTTGTAATTCATTCTTCATTAACAATTTTTGCAAATCGATTCTGTCCGTCATGTCACTTTGAACATGTGAAATCGCGATGCTGTTGAGCCGATTTTGTAACATAGTTGATCGTTTATTCGTTTTGAGTCTATGCAACACCGAGAAATTGTGTTTATTTCTAAAATTTAACATTTATGGAATATTTCTCTTACCCCGAATTCCGAGTAGGTATTTTACCCATTCGGAATTTTTCGAGGGGGTATGCCCACCAACCCTACTTACATTATTCGCCGGGCCTGAAAATGCGATGGACGTTTTGAGTTGGGCAGACTCGGTTTTGTTACTGGCGAAAGCCGTAAGCACATCTTGAAATTAGACACGAGTAGCCACACGTCAACTTGCCTGATTAAAAACTTTACGTTACACATACGTTATTCCGCTCGCGACTCCGAGATTGAGTGTATCGGTGGCTGAGTAAATTGTTTGTTCATAGTCCGTTGAGGGTATTTTATTTAATAGTTTGTGAAGCATATTTTTCTGAGAAAAACCTCGCCAAAATTAAAATAGTTTGTCCGTATGTATCGAAAACACGAAGGCCGCCAAAACTCCTGCCATATAATATTGCAAGATAATCGCACACATTTGATGTTTTATTACAGGTTTGGTTGGTTATTGCAATTAATGAAACTAGAGTATAACGAGGGGTTTAATTGCATGAGTGGTATGTTCAAAAATACGAGCGACGACAGAAGTGAGTTTTCTTTTATATCACGAGTGCAATTATACTCTTTATACACATGTTACCTTAATATTGTTTCGTTTCCATTTAAGAATAATTTAAATTTACAGAAGTTCATCCGAGGCATACAGTTGATTACGCATTGCCTCAGAAGAAAATGTATTTTAGTCCGGCTTGCATCGTATTTGTTTGCACGAAATATTAGCAAATGGAAGGAACTGAACAAATTGAGGAAAAATTATTAGAAGAAGCTGACAAGTCATGAAAACATTACTTCCCACGAAAACATAATACGGGTATGAGAGAGAATACAAGAATAAATATTGGGGGGAACACACTTATTACACAGCTTTGCTTTAACGTACTTTTTAGAATTGGTTAACACAACTAACGTTTACATTTGTAATTATAAAATTTGTAATAATAACATTTGTAAAATAAAACATTTAATTTATTGACGTAAACATTTTATGTTGTTCTATAACACAGCTAGCTTAACGTCTACTTCCCCAATTTAGTTTTATTCTTTCGTTGTTTATATGAGGTTGTTGTAAGTATCTGTGATGTACATTTTTGTTCGTGTTTCATGACCGACTGGAGATACCTTGACTACGTCTGTAACAATGTTAAAGCGACTTCGAGTTGTAGATACGAAGGTTAGTACGGTACAAATGGCAAAGGAGAACGGAGAAGCAGCGAAACGACCATGGAAAGGAATGGAAACGTGTAAACGAAAATGGATTCAAATACAATGCTGGCTAATAATTTATCTTCACACCGATTGCACGGTAAAACGTTTCTCATTGTAATCCCCTATCACAACGCCTCACGGTTCACCGACTTTCACATTTTTGGGGGCTGGCCTTGTTCGCAGAAATTAGAAGAGTCGCTTATCTAACGGTCATGAACTGAAGAGCTCCAGGTATTAACAAGATAACATACCAGTCACAGAAGGTCTCCCGCGGTTCAATAACGTTAATACCGCGATTTTTGTCGAAAGGTTGCTTACTTTGATACTGTCCTCAGCCCTTCATACCTGAACCCCTTAAAACCCAAGTGGTGTAACTCCGTTTTCATTAGGCTGATAATCGTGCTCAACTAATGGCTTGTCACTAGCTAAAGATAGGCATAGAATCCACTAGCTGAACCCGATTATCAACTTAACTTAAACTAACTTAACTGAATTACACCTCTTAGGCCTTAAGTGGCTCATTTACGAACATCTTCGCCAAAATAGAGATATTATCTTTTACAAATAGCAGACAATTTCCTGTGCCTGATATCGGTCGTCTTGTTACTGCATTTCTCCGTCTTTTTGCTATCCCAGGTGACCCTGAATGTGTAATACTAAACATTAATTTCTTAAGCCCTAATGGTGGCCAGAAGATTCTTTCTTTAGACACTGTTGAATTTTTATTTCACTTCAAGGGGGATATACATGGAGCAATTTAGCGACCGATCTGAGGAATTTATCGTTAGATCTCCGAAATTGTACGGAGAAATCGCTTCGTTAGGGAACTGCAGAAACTAATAAAGTTGTGCGATAAATCACGGCAATAATGTGAAGCGATATGTTTTTGTCGGTGGACAGGAAATCTAACGTTACCCTCAAGCCAAGCTAAAGGAAATTTTAATGAGACTATACTTTCCGTAGTGCGATTTGCGTCAAGCAAGTTCATTCCTATCTCCTGAATATTATCTAAAGCTCCAAGAAAAAACAAATCAGTGAAAATATTTTTAAGTGACCGGCAATCGACTACACTGTACTGTATATCATAACGAAATATACATTGAATAATTAATACTCTTGTTACGGCTGTTGTACTGACCCTAGCAAGAACTTTTTTATTTAAGGCCGCATCAACTCCTAGGTCATTAACGACAACTATTGCGTGTAACGGTCTGGTAACTGTGAGGATGATACGATATGATGATAGGGGGTGAAAGGAAAACAATACAACCACGCCCGAGGCGGGACTCGAATCCGCGATCCTTCGGTCCGAGGCACCACTGCCTTAGCGATCTCGGCCATCCGCACTGGCCTTTCACTTCGTTTTTTTCATGGGGGAAAAAAAGCAGTGGCGGTTCGGGCCCACAATGCGGGCGGGCCCAGAAAAAAGAGGGTCAATTTTCAGGCTGAAGGTTTTGCGATTGTAAGAAATATTAATTACTTAATACTTTATCTAATACTTAGTGATAGTTGTTACAATAAAAAATTAAAACCATCTTCCAGAAGAACGATTTTCCTCCGCTTCGGTGGCTTATATAACTCAGTTTCTAAATCAAGATAATTTGTTAGTTACATTGATTTCTTATGTAGTACTAGAGTGATGAATATGAATTTGTTAAATTATATTTTTATTATTTAAGGTTAACACTTCTTGTGTTGTTATACACTTTTAAAAGGGTGCCCGGATAAATGTTTTGCGGGCGGGCCCGCACTCATTTCGTTTGGCCACTGTTAAAAGGGAGTATTATCGATCTAAATAAACAACGATTATATAAATACTATTCTTTCAAAATAACCCCTTAGTTATATATAATTCCACAAAATATTAATATTATTTTTATCTTAAAGTGCCCCGACGTACGACGTACGTCGAAAACGACGTACTGTCGTTCATTCAATAGTAATACGTGAATGATGCGCCTCAAACAGGAAACAAATTTCAACCTTTACATTTCAAATGTAAAAGTAGCGACACTATTTTGGTGCTTTTTAAAAAAATTGATATGCATCAAATACCTTCGTATAAGTACTTAATATTTTTGGAAAACTTTCACATACGTGAGGTGAAAGTGTTTCTTTACGTGGTCTGCGACAGGAACCGTTACACGAACTTCCATTACACAAAAAGTTTAGTGCACCCACTAGGTACTATCTTAAAAAAGACATGTGAAAAATATTGTCTCTTGGATTCACGACCACATTATTAATACGACGATTGTTTCATAGTTTTTTTGGTCATTCAATAAAAAAAGTTTCTTAGTTCTCCAAAATTTCGGAACATTATGGCATCGTATGTTGGATGTTTGATATTTTGCGCTTAAATATTCAACCTTAGCTAGCACTGATAGGGAACTATAAAGTTCCGAAACGTTGGCGAACTAAGAAACTCTTATTGAATGACCAAAAAACACGAAACATTCCTAATAAAATCATAATTTATCACTCTTTAAATTGTGGGAAAAGAAAAATACCGTGAATTATGATGGCGAAAACTTTCTCAGGAAACGTCTTGAGCTCCGCACTGACTTTATCACTACACTTGAAGACAGCCCACTGGCACTTTAAGGGTGCGTACTGGTCCCAAGAAAGCTCGGTAGTTAGTCGCATTCGTCACGTGTTCAAAGACACGGGACGAATGTACGATGTCTCGAGACATTCTTTTGTCACATAAAGGTCACTTCTAAAGTTTCACATCCATTTAAGTGCGAGAAAAACGGACATTTCTAATACAATAATTTTCAAGCACCAAGTGTAATAATTTTGACTGCAAAATTATTGAGATCCTGAGCTTTGTTTGTGAAAATAACGGTCGAGAAAATTAGAAAGAAATAATGAATTAAAAACCGGGCTTGATTTCTGGCGGAACGGAGCTGCGTTCCTGTACCTCAGGAATAAGTATTAAATTATATTATAAATTTATAACTATTTCTGTTAAATTAATAATTAATTTGGGGGCGTTCCAGGACCCTATATTTTATAAATCAAGCACTGATAACAATGTATCTTAGATAATTCTTATAAAAATATTAATTTTTCCCTTCAATAAATAAGTCTACCTAATGTGAAATTTATGATTTTTTAAATCCTGAAAGTGTGTCCATGTTCTTCTATTAATGCTTGACTTTTTGTAAAGGACCTTCAATGTACTAACCTGAAAAATCTACTTATGTGTATGTACTTCTATTAAATTGTTATACTTGTACACTAACTTTTATTCAAACAATTTTTAATTGTTTTAATTTACTATTTTTGATCCTCAGGTGGCCTATTTTGTATTGTGACACATTGTAATAATAGACTAAAAATTTATGACTTGTTAATTTGTTAACTAATGTATTTGTCAATATACTCATACATTAATATTATTTCCTGTATGTATTTTTCCTGTTTGTGCCTGTTTGAAAGAGTTTTCTTTCAAAGAGTATCAAATTTTGTGACAAAATGTACTTTATATCTCATTAAAGCCAAAATCTACTCTATAATCCTGAAGACAGATTTATATTAGTATCTAAAATGTTTTGAAGTATGTAGTATATTAAAAGTAATAACATGAATAGAATCTTAATTTTTGACAATGTCAAAAGAAAAAAGAATCATAGCAATAAAGTAACATTAAAACAATATGTTTATAAACAATAAAATGTAATGATATTTTCTCTTTTGGAAATGAACTTCTCAAATCTCTGTTTCAAAATGAGAGAGAGGAAATGGGACTGCATGGGTGAGAATGGAAGGAGAACCTGAGAAGGCAAACTTACAAATAGCTACCTGCAATACAGAATGAGGGAGAAAATATGTATGTATAAAAATATTTTGGAATAGTAAAAAAACAATTGCTCAAAAAAATATTGAGTAATACAGTACCTGAGAAACCTGTAATTCTAATAACACAGGCACATACACTACACACTCACATACACAAAAGAAACTGACAGACCCAAAGACTTTAAACACGTTCATCTATGTATTTTGACACGCTGAATCCGAATCTGGAGAGAGAAAAGCGAGAGAATAAGAGAATACTGCGCGAAAAAACTGCGAATTTTCTGCCGAATAACTCTTATTACAGGGCCCTGATAACGAAAATGTGGATAAATTCAGTTGCTAAATTTAGAAGAACAAAAAATCCTCTTAACATTTGGTGTAGCCAGAATCCGTTTTGTGGGACCTTGATACCGAAAAATCGATTAACGTCGAAACACCTGACCGTCCGTCTGTGAACGCAAGCGGCTACATCGTTCAGCCGCTTTTCTCCCGAATTGATAATGTTGGGGCCCCTTTAATTTGAAACCGATATTTTAATTCTAGAAGGTATTTCCATGACGCCTCTGGGATTGTTTCAAAATTTTCAAAATATTGTTCCATAGCATTTTATTAAATTTTGTTGTTGAATGGTATGTAAAACGTTTAAGAGATAAGTGTAAGTCTCATTTTCGTTAAAACCTTGATTTTTCGAAAATTGCAAAAATTCACATTTTTTCGTCACCTTCCTACAAGTACAATTATGAAGATAAACATTTTTCTTAATAGAATGTGTTCATAGGAACAGATCTAAAAATAAAGTTACGTTCAATTTTTAAAAAACGAGTATTTTGTAACTAATTTGTAATGAGTTTTACAAAAAATGATGACTGAGTTGTGTCAATTAGGAGAGAAATTGTGATGTAAATAGTATTACATAACTAATACTAAAGGCGCTACCTTCGACACGGGTCTGGGGACCTTTATCAAGTGGGCGCACCTCGTGGGCGGTCCCCTAAATGCGCCTGGGATTTAACACTTTCTCCGCCAATGTCGATCTCAGTTACTATATCCGAACTGTTGGTTGAGAGAAGCGAGAATTCGGGATATTGACGGAGGTATTTCATTTTGCTGGGCATCGGCCAATGTTGTTTTACAACCCCCAAGCGTGACATGGCTGCTGTGGATTTTCTGCTCTTCCAAATTCCACTTACCTCGTCCGGGATCGCACCCCCGCAATGGGCGAGCAGAGGCCAGGAAGTTCACCCACCGAGGCTCCCGGCGGTCTTCATACTTACGACGAATTCAGTGGCTGTCTGAAGCAGCGACATACGGGGGACAACTTGCCTCAGGCCCAGAATTGTTTTTCTTTCAAAAGAAATGATAAATATATTTATCTCCAATCTAAATTTAACACTGCCGTAGTAAGTTATTTCTTATGCAACGAGAAATAAATTCTATTTATGATTTGGGGAGGAGGGAATTTTTTAAGTAAGGGGCCCCTTTGGATCAACTGCCCCAGGCGTCTGATTTTCGCGTGTCGCTCGTGGTCTGGGGAAGTCTAGTGGCCGTCTTTTCTGATCGATTGTTTTCCGTGGTTTCTCCAATAAAAAACTAAGAGTAATGGGTGTGGGAGTAATTCCTTCACAAACGGGCCACGAACCGCGCGCGATCTTTCCTTCCTCATCCTTGATCTCGCGATTCCTCTTACACACACACACTCACGAAGATATGGATCATTATTTGACCCAGTTCTTAACGGACATGGGTACTACCGTGCAAACCAACTCCGTTTCCAGTTGGACGATGACTCCTCATGCCCAACCTGTGACCCATTGGTTGAAGATGTGGCGCACGTGCTCTTTTATTGTCCACGCTGCGTTGACAAGAGGGAAGAACTCCACCGACTCTTCCTGCAGGGAATGACTCCTGAAACCATCGTCATTAGGATGCTCGTGCTCCAAGAGAACTGGAGTGCGGTAGCCACCTGCGACGCAAAGATTTGAAGAGGCTTCGGTTAGAGGAGCGACTACGAAGGAGTATCCCGTGACATCAGTCGGCAAAGAGCGATAAGCCGATCTGCCCCTCGCGTGATGCAATGCCGGATGGCGGTTCCGCGGGAAGGGAATCGGAGGAATGGGAGGGGTTTTTAGTGGGTAGGCAAAAGCTAGCTGTGAATCCCATATGCTGTGGAGGACGGGCCCCGCTTAGGAAGATTTTCCCCTGCCCTCGTAAACAAAATAATAATAAAAAAACATAATTATACACACACATTTACAGTGATTGTCCCGGCAAGTGTGGTTCCCGTTGGCGGAAATACATGGAGTAAGGTGCTCCCATGCAAACCGGCATATGAGTCGTTCCCGGATCTCATGTTCTAGTGGGGAAGGAAAAAGTCTTGAAAAAGAATATCGAATAATATCGACAGTATTATCGAAATAAAAATTAAAAACTCCATGGTGGAAAGAGTAAAAAAATATTTCGTTGAATTTATCATGTTTTTCAGTAAATAAATAAACCACAGTAGTATTGTGGTATAATTGTGTAATAAAAAAGTTAATTCAAATAACATCTTACCAATTTTTCCATTAAATTCTGTCATTAAATGCAAACCTCTTTGAAAATAGTAAATTAATGGAATTGTCTTTCAGCGTAGCTACCCCGAAAAAGCGTTGGTAAATATCACTATACTCTTTCAATAAATTAATCGTTGCCAACTTATGTGTTAGTAAACGCCTCCGTGCATAAAGGCTATTGGAGTATTTACTCAAACAATTGACGCTCTACGTGAACGTGAGTTTTGTCTTTCTGAAATTAATAAAATACAAAACCGAAATAATGTTTGAACCATCGATCTCGATATAATTACATTTTATGAGAGATAAATAAAAGATGGATGCATTTTATTAAAAAATATTTCCGACAGTATTCAGAATCATCGATAGTGTCGACGGCACTATCGGATATTATCGATAGTGCCATCAAGGTTTAACGAGCTCTATACTTGGGTGTTTATTCTTGGCGCGCGAGGCCTTGTCTTTTCGATGAATATCTCACGGTATTTCGGTCTTTTTCAGTCGTGCCGTTAGATGTCGCATGATCGCGACCGTATCGAGCAGTGCTGGCAATCCTGGGACTTCTAGTGGCGCGACCGAGAAAGGCGCGAAATACCGTGAGATATTCCATCGTGAAGACAAAGCCTGGCGCGCCAAGACATAAAAACCAAAGAATAAGGCTTTTACGATTTCAGCTGGCCTCCCAAGCCAATGAAACATATTCAAAAGTTTGTGTTTTTTTATTTTCTGTACTACGAAAGTCATTCAATAAATCACTTGTTAACGTTATAAATATTAACTGAGTCATTAAATAACTTAATTTTATATTCAGCATCAATGAAAAATTCTTTCTAAGGAAACATCAAGTTGGCTGGACACTATTCTTGAGGGAAATCATAGGTGCACCTTTAAAAATGGTTATCACTTTTTTATGTAACATACAAGAATGAAAATATGTTATTGTGCTAGCAAAAGGCTGTCAAGGTAGATTGTATAAATACTTCATGTTTTTAAGAAAGTGTTGTGAATTGTTCCAAGAACATCTGTCTAAAATACTAAATAAACATTTATTGAAAATTTGTTTCAAACATCAATTTTTTAAAATTTGATATTCTGTAAGCTCTCTGGAAGTTATATTTATACATTTTTTAAACAAATAAACACATTTTGTTCAACAACTTTTCTCCTTAACATGAAAATGGAAAGATAGGTTTTACAAGTTTACAATTTTACAAGTTGGAAGAAATTATTTTGAAACTAGGCTCATATTTTAAATCAATGTTTAAAATACACTCAAAATATGGGCATAGCAAGGATTTTCTTCAAGGTGGAAGTGTATTGTTGTTAATAAAGTACATGTTGCATAAAATAACACTTAATACAGTCATTAAATTAATAAAAATAATATTATAAATTTAAGTATATGAAATGAATAAATAATTAAAAATAGATAGCATTAATATTAACTCTCTCTAACATCAAAATTAACAATATAAAATTGGTGGAAGAGATACTATTTTGTTTTCTTAAAATAAAAATATTTAACCAATAAAGATGAAAATTATACTATTTTCTTTTTTAATAATAAGATATTTTTCAAAACAAAAGGTTTTTCAAATAAACTGAAGAAATAAAATTTTTATTCATCATAAGTTTGCAAAGATTATCATAAACTAGATATGAGTATGTTACCAAAGAAAAAAATTGTGACTTCTTCACATAATTAGATTTATTTCAGATTTATGACTTATGAACAAGTTGCCAAAGAGTTACATTAATTTTCTCTTAATATTTATCTATGCTTATTAAAAAAACACAACATTAATGTACCTAAATTATATTTTGGAAGAGAGACTAAACTCAAAATATCTTCAATTAGGAACAGTTCACACTGTATAAATCACTTACTTTCTTGGCCCTAGTTATACTCCACAGATATCATTAGATATCAATAATAATTTTATATTATGTATTAGTAGAAAAAATTGTTTTACAAAAGAGTATATTTTGAGAAATCAATCTGAGTGAGGAGTTCTGACCAATAAAGCTAAATATGCGAGGAATTGAACTCCTACTACCAGACCAAACAGACTGCAGATATCCATGGTAAAATCATCCTGAAATATCAAAATTGAGATATTAAAATCTCTAAAAATAAAATACTATTAATATAATAAAATTTTAGAATATAAATACCTCACTGAAGCTTAAGGTCTCTAGAATTATTTGACCATTTTGATGACATGTGCTGTTTGAGTCCATGCAATCCATAGGATCAATACCAGACCGCTCATTTGTAAGTAATGCCTCATTTCCATAGCAAAACCAAGTGAAATATTCAGGACAGAACTGTAAAAACCAGAACAAATATTCCTCAAAAATTCAAGTAATTATTGTAATAATGTCATAATATTTATTAACATCATTAGGTCAATATAGAGCAAATAATGGTCACAATTGAAATGTGTAAACCATGATAATAACTGAGGTTTATAACCCATCAAGTCTGTTATTTGCAACATCAGCTATGTGTTGTCCAATACATTTCATAACACCACTTTATAAAAAGAAATCATAGATAAAAACTTTGGGTGGGGGTGAGGGGCAGAAATACTCATGTGTCACCTTTAGCTATAACTAACTTGTTTGCATTGTTCTTAAAGAATGGTGGACCCTTAAAATCATAATGGAAACCAGACCTTAAGAGTATTTTTTGTTCCTCTGTTCAGTTATGTTATGTTGACAGAACAGAACATTATTACAAAAAATATATTTTGAAGTAACATTTTTATTTTAGTATTTGGGAAAACAGTGCAAATTGTAAAGTAAAGGTTTTTGAACATACCCAAAGATCAGGAAAAAACCTCCAAATAATAAGAAAGGTTTAACAAGAGGAGGGCCAATAGAGAGTGCCAGTCATGCTGGTGCTAATGCAAGATGTAAGGTAACCTGGAGGGAAAAAAATATTTCGTGTTACTTATAAAAATATTTAACAAATAAAATTATGTTCTTACATAATCTTCAACTTTATATAATTCTTTCATTAAAATTGTATTCATTGTAAGTTTTTATTCAAATTACATCAATACAATTTTCTTTGTATCCTTCATATGTAATTTTCAGTTTGAGAATGTCTCTATTTTTCTTAGTGTTAACCCAATAGGGCATGCAATTGGTCTGAGAGGCCTGAGAAGTCTTTATTCTAATATTGCTGTTGCAGTTTGGTTACCAATGATCACTGCTTCTGGGTACCTTTTCCTTCAACAGATGTAAGCCAACCCTCTTGGAATTGAGATGTCTATGAAGCTTTGTACGATGAACAACTGGCATCTGCTGTTTGCCAAGGATTTTCACCCCAGAGACCTCCAGCCATTACAGGTTTTACCTGAAAAGGAAATGTCAAATTCATAATCAATGTTTGCATATTTATAAAACAATTTTTGACTACCCAGTTTTCTCTGACCTGTGTATTAGCTACGTTTTCAACTTCAGTAGCAAGGTGTGAACCTTCTTCTGACCGTTGGAAAGCATCACAGACAAGTTCAATTACCTGTTTACAAGGCTCCTCTCAAGTTCGTAATACAGAACAACTGAATTAAAAAAATCTGCTGGGTTGTAGTTAGTAGGGCAAAATGCACCACTCTATATATGCCATACTAAATAAAAGAAGAATAACGTAAACTCCATCAGTGGTAGGTGTCAAAAAAGGACACACAAAAAAATAAGGACATACTACAAAAAAAGTGAAGTAAAAAACAGTAATATTAAAAATAAACAACAATAACAGTAATAATGATGAAAAATAATAATAAAAAAAAGTTCAAATATTCCTATGTTTCTTTTGTTCAAATCTTTTATTTATGCAAAAATTTATTTTCCCCTTTTCCTAACACTATATTCGAGGCATTTCAAGCTCTAGATAATTTGTTCAAAGTTCTTATTGCTGGAGTCTCATGAAACTGCAAAATGCTATAATCCACATAATTTATGAAATTGATATTTTGACTTCAATAGATTCATTGCCTAAGAATAAATCTCATAAAATGTCACACTCCAAAAAAAATATTTTCCTGCTTAATTTTATACAACAATATCTTATGTACCTATCAATAATTTGTAATAAAGGGCAGGTCAGGCAAAATGTTGTTTCCCACAATTGAAAACCAAATACTAAATTTCACATTCTATTCATATGATGAAATATGAAAATAACGACATAAAATAAGTTTAATGATAATCTTAATCAAGCTTTTTAATTCTCCTGTAAAATGTAGTTCTTGTTATATTGCTATTTCATGAGAATGGGATCAGGAGTAAGTCCCTAATCTCAGATTGTTCCTTATAAATACTTCATTTGAGGATTTATCAAACCTATGGAGATTGTCTCTTACCTATTGAACACATTCATTACATTTCAGTGAAAGGAACATAACTTGTAACTTCATTTACTTTTTAGTAGTTGAGTGTTTAGTTTTAGTTAGTTAAAATTTGTTTAAATTAGATGAAGTATTCCAGATTTTAGACAGGAAAATAAATTAATTTAATCTACACCCCCACCCTGTCCTGCTCTATTTCAGCCCACCCTGCCCTGCCTTGTTCATTACTTGGGAGAGGAATTTTATGCCCTAAAAAGTCTTGAAATATGCTTTTAAAAATAAGCGAAAAAAATGCTTTTAAAAGACAGCGGAGCGTACAATTTGTTAAGCAACATAGTAGTCAGAGGGGCTTGGGCCCGAATGCAAAATCGGCAAGGCCACAGTTACTGAGAGCGTATCCACATGTCACACCATGATATGTTTTTTTCTTAAGAAGCGCAATTTTATCCAAGACACCATCACTTATCAATAATAATTTTATTAATAAAGCTTGTATTACCATTAGGACTGACGAACATGGTAACATGTTATCCCATTTATTTGAAGACACGAAATAAAACGTATCTAGCTATGTGCAGTATTTTATTAAGAAAAAAGAAATCAGTTTCTCAAAAGTTCTATCATGTGCGCTTGCAACGCAAGTAATCCTAAACCAACTTACCACGACGTTTAGGCAGAAAGGCGAGGTGTTTCTGATTGCAACATATGCTCACTGATCTCAATATAATCGAGATATCAGTGCATATACTACATTATTTTATGACCTTGTCCCAGGGTTGAAATTTAAGGGATAGAGGCTAGCAACCCAACATTAGTCACTTTTATGGAACTTTTCCTTGTGAAATACACTCAGAAATTCTGCTCTTTTTATGTCAGGCATCTTGGACCTCCTCAGAGAGCTGACCTTTTGTCATGAAACAAAATTTATTTCTGGTTTATCCACATACCAGAACATTGAGCCCAGTTTTAGGAATGGCGCGCCACTTGTAGAAATCCACATACATTTGTTTTGTTAACTTCATGAACTATCTAAATGACTTACAATATGATCACACAATAAGGTCCCCCAATGAAGATACACAGACTCACATCTTGACGATAGATCCTAGCTCGGTTTGGCTGCCTTCGGGTTTATCTTCCACATTTCCCCGAGAACCTCAGCGAAAGTCTTCTCCTGGGCCAGTCTGATGACCACCATGTTTCTTCTTCGTTTACCACATATTTTTCTTCTCCAGGTTGTTAGGAGAACCCTCCAGTTTTCTCTTGTTTATAGAGAAAGTTCTACGTTCACCATGAGATTGATCTCGTCTTTCTCCTTCTTCGTGTCCTCCAGAATGCATTTTGCTAAATCCCATCCCTCCTTTATCCTGTGTGGCATTCTTCTGCATGTCTCTTCACCTCAGACTCCATAAAAATAGTGATGACAATAATAATAATAATAATAATAATAATAATAATAATAATAATAATAATAATAATAATAATAATACACAGAGCGGAAATATGAAATTTTAAAATATACCTTTATTCATTGTTGCCAACTGACAGTTTTACAAATTTAAGATATCTAACTCAGTTCAATAGTAATATTCTAAACTCTTCAAAATTTTAATAGATACATTTTGTTTAATTGCTGCTTCCTATTGAGATACATTCTTAATTACAAGTTTTAACAATCCTAATTTCATTTTAAGAAGTGAATGTTGTGATATTGGCTAAAGTTATCTTTCCATTTTATTAGGCAAGGTTTCATATCTGTCAATTGTGAATTTAGTTCCAAATTTTAGTAACACTTCATGATTAATTAATAAACACAAAAATATTTTCCACTATGAATACAAGAATCAGGACTGTATAAACTTTTTTGAAACTTTAATTTTCAAGTGACAATTCTACACTTGAATAGATATCATACAACAGTAAGGTAAACTAAACTAGCCGAAAGATGTTTCAACAGCAGGAAACTTCAAGCAAGGAACCTAGGTACAGAGTGTCTGTTCCTAAACAAGCAAATCTGCTTCAAATATGAGCAAGATGAAGTAAAAAATTATTGCCAGGCTTAACATTTCTTATTGCAGATGAAACGTGATCTTTTCAAAAAACAAACTAGAAACCCGACATAAGAAAATAACAAAACTAACCAATGATAAATAAGCTTAATTCAGTGTGTTCTGTAATAAGTTAAAGAAATTCTTTACGTAAAAGTAAATTTCTCCTTCATCATGATCTTGTAGATTTTTTTTTAACTTTTGCAACAGATGTTTGAGGAGATCCTAAAGCATGAGGTTCAACACTTCAAATAACAGAATTCATTCCATCAAAATACTGAAAAGTTATCACACCAAGAATAATAGGCATTGACAATTAACTTGAGCTTAAGTAACAAATAATTAATCTCTTCGTCATTCTAATTAGTTAATATTTAGCAGTTGACAAGTATTTTTCATTAATTATAATCACTGAAGTAAACTGTAATATAAGGATAATTCACTATCCTGTAAAAAAGGATGAATCATCAAAATACAATTCCACACTACATTGATTCACCATTAGTTTCAGATACTTTTACATCGAAATTTTATTTTTTGGTAGAAGAAACTTTAACGATGGTTTGTATTTCTTAAAACACAATCTAAAGACAGAAAAATGAGTGACTTAAGTAACTTTCAGTGGATCAGAAATTCTCTATTCTTGCAACTTTTGACACTAAGAACTTAAAATTCAAAAATTTAGGTGAAAAACTGTGTGGGCATCTGCATTTTGTTCTAATGAATTCTCTTTTTCTGAGCCAAAAAGTAAATATTCTATATCAATACAAAAAACAAAAAGATTTATAAACATGAATTCGAAGGAAAGCAAATTTCTAACTGTAAAATACTTGTTAAACGTTAATAGACTTGTTAATATTACATTCTACAAAATCATTTCAAAGGTATAAAGAATAAAATAAAAAGATATTTTGGTTTGTACCCATGAACTAAGTACTCCATTCAAAATATTTAAGGTAGCACTGTACCTGAAAACTGAGAAAACTCATGAAATTTTCCATTTTATTATTTTCATCAGTTATTAGGTTGATTTATTTCCTTTTAAATGCTTCAAGCATTTATAAGAAAATTAATTGAACTATATTTTCTATTGGATTTCTTTTTTAAAATATTTTAGCTTTTCTTTACTCTTGTGGCATGGCCCTTTGTGGTATAGGTTGAAATGGCCTTTTCCACAATGACATTTTCAGTCATAACACTGCCGCTAAAACATATCTTCAAAAGTATTTGAGATAATTAAATGCTTCGCTTTTGTTATTGTTAACTTTTTTCCCTAGAGAATGAACCCAAATTGTTGATGTATCACTATTTCCAGAAGAGCTCAGATCTCTCTTCGCAAATTTCAAAAACCTACAATCACTTAATAAATTACCTTAAAAATAAAAGAATTAATTAATTAAATATTACATTCTCTAAGGTTCACTCTCTAGAACAGATTGTTCTTATTATTCTGCAAATAAGAAAATGTAATTATTTCAAGTATTTTTTGAGATATATTAAGTTTCCTGTCAAACATTGGAATTGTAAGTCATGAGTCCAAATTTTTCAATTATTACAATTCTTTCTTTGGATTTCATTTTATTTGTACATAAAACCAAAAGAAAAAGATAATAATAATAATAATAATTTCAATGAAAATATATCCTATAAATGTCTTATTTAGATATAGAACTATCTTAAGACAAACTAAGGTACCAAAAACACACTGACAGATACAGTTGAGATTGTGAACATCACTCAACTCCAAGAGTAATCAGATTGATTCAACAATTAATTTCATGCTCATCCCAAATAACACTAGATAATACTATAAAATAATAATTCATATTTTTGGGAATGTTTGCATTGTTGCACATTACCCTTTTCTGTCAAGTACAAAATGTTTCCTAGTTGAGAGTCAACTAATTTTGGTGAGAACATAACTTTTCACCTTGCACAATGACATACAAACAGTTTGCGTAGTGTATACAAACATTCATTACATATATCATGAAGTCTGAGATCTGCAAGGGAGCAGTTTGCACAAAGCACACCTGAAAGCCACTACTAATGCTCCACAAGCATCTTATTATGTTGAAACTTCACTCAAAATCTCCAGGTGTTAAATTCAATGAATTTAACACTACTATTTACGCATAAGCTTGATTTTACTTATACTGCATCCTCTTCCTTTCAACAACTTCACACTACAAACACCCAGAGTTCAATATTACCATATTTGAGAACATTTACAGGCAGAAAGTATGCCTATTTTTTTGAAATATATTATGTATGTCTATTCTAGGGATACTATAGGCCTTTCTTCTAAAATTAGGTTCTCCTCGATCACATTTTTTTTTTATGATAAAAATATGTTTTTTCTCATTGAATCATTAAAAACTATCATATTGCAAACATGTTTGAACTTGTTTTTCTGTTATATTTGTCTAGCATACCTCAGGAATCACAGAGTGGGATCATCTTAACACACAAATTAAAATTGGAATTGATGAGTCCACATAAGCACCAAATTTGATGAATTTTCTTTTAGAATGTTTCTATTTATTAGTAATTGAGAAAACATTTAGTTGATGCACTGACCTCATGCGAAATATCCAACCTTCTCTAGTACTGAAACAGCAGACCCAACAACTGTTCAGACATCCTCACGATAAGCCATAGACATTAAAACATAGTATTCCTAAACAATAGTTATTCACAATTTTTCTAGGTGCAATGTGATGTTACAAAAAGAAGTTTTCATTTGGATGTCCTCACATGGGCATGAAACAGTTAAGACTTGTTTATTTAATAATTGATCCATTTCACATCTAGTGCATGTAACAATTTTGATGACCAGGCCAGGTCAATACTTTTCACATTTTAAAGACCACATAACACATCAACAAAAATAAAAGTTTAAAGGTAATTTTTTAGTTTGTCCTACATTTTATCACAGATAGGTCTAAGCACTCTGTTCACATACTTAATGAGGTTAAACACTTGTGTTACTTTGTACTATGTTACCTCTTAAGTGAAACCAATTTGCATCCAAACACTGCAACATATGATACAAATACTAACAATCAGACACACATCCATGCAAAAACAATACACCACTTTATTGGTAACCTGCAAAGAGGACTAAGAGCTGTGCGAGAGATCTTTTCCTCAATGAAAGGTGACAAGAGACTAACTGAGACTAGAAATACTGAGGAAACAACTATTCTTTTATACATAGGCCAGCTTTTCTTGTCTTTTGGTCCGATGAAATCAACAGGGCGTTGAGGTAAATTCTTGCAATGCTGCAATATAAAATAAACACAATATGTAACAACTGCTTTAAAACAGCACGAGCACACATAAAACAAAAGAAAACTCTAAGCAGAAAAAGTACACTTGACAAGGACATTTGTCACTGCTGTTTTGTAACAAACAACAACAATACTAGTAATAGTAATAATAATAATAATAATAATAATAATAATAATAATACTTTATTAACATAAAAAGAAATAAAAATGTAATGTCCATTTAAAAATCAAAAACTTCAGAAAGCCATATGATGGCTTGATAATGTGTTTTCCACGATTTAATATTCATTACATATTCCTCTCTAAGGAATATAAAATTGAATGATTATTTCAAGTTCAAATTATGATCAGAAGTGTAATCAGAAGAGGCAAAACACTATCTGAACTTTTTCTGAAGCAAAGCACTCTCTGAAGTATTTATTATAAGAGAATATAATGATGATAGTGGAGAGGAGCACAAGATGTCAGAAAGGAGGCAACTCGATACTTCCATGATTTTTTTCAAAGAACTATGATGGCGATGCCACCAATTATTATCGTTAAGTTAACAAAACGCTTTTTGTTCAAGTATTGAATTTTAATAGAACTGAAAAGTAGTATTTTTGCATGGTATAACAGTGAATATTTTTATTTTTATTTTGTATTGGACCTTCAGTTCACGCAAAGGATTATAACATTGATATAAAATTACAAACAAGAATGGCATATGTTATGTTAACAATCAATATTCAGAGGTGATGTTTTTGGTCTGAATGACACCTATGAAGTATTTCTTAACCACCTAACAATGGAATGTTTACATTTAAAAACTACATTCTAAGTTGGTGCAAAGGTTTGAAATTTGAGAATTTAGGCAAAAAATGTTTGTTTCAATAAGAATACATAAAAAATAGTTTTATAAATATCATGCTTTATGAGATTATGTTAGATTATGTTTGACATCTCCAAATTTTATTCTCTTTTATACAAAATATACGAAGTGAATTTAATACATTTTTCACTCTTCTAAAATGAAGTTCAAGGCAACATTCCTCTTGCTCTATCATGACTCACTAGTTCTGTGCATTTGTCATTTACCAACTTGGGTAGAGGAAAAACCTCATTAACATCAATAATAACAGGAGGTCAATTCAATGAACTATGCAAATCTAGTGTAACAAAATATTACTCGCAGAAAAGGGGATTAATATAAAAATTTCATCTTAAAACTTTTTATGGAATTTGCATAAACCCCACACATTTATACAGTCAAACTGTGCAAGACAAAATCTGATCATTCCTTAAAAAATGTCAGTCTTGGCAGGCTTCTAGCTTATGGAGGGTTGTCAAAAAAATCACTACATAACACATTTTTAATATTCGTCTTTTTAACAATTTGTTTTGAATTTTGTCTTTAATTCGTAAAAGTCATTAATTTACTCACTTTAAATTTCGCAACTACGTCTTTTATCTTCTAGTGTTCATCAATCACTTTCATTTTCTTCTGTAGTGGAAGAGTTTAGCACGTACGCTTTAAGGACATTTTGATACACTAGCACTCAGCTTTCTTACACTTTTCACAAAGAGGTCATTAAATTGTGTGGTCTACAAGTCATCAACCATATGACTGCTATGCTATAATGGCAAGACACCCTTCCCAAAATTCCATTGCTGACTGATGGAAATGTGGAGATGTCATTGAGAATTGAATGGAGCGGGGACAACATTTACAATTCAATACAACAGCAATGAAGTCATGCTTTTTGAGACCTTGAAAATCACATTTGTGTGAGAAAGAAGCAGCAAAACACTCCCTGTGTTTGACAAAAATTGCCAAACACCAGGTATAAGGCGAATAACTCAGTGTTTACTCTGTTTTCCCAGGCTGTTACCCTTCCCACTATGCCATTCCAAAGATTGTGCTGGAAATTTAAAAATAAATATCCGTCTTAGCCACGTAATAATCTATTTACATTCTCTAAAATCCATTCCGTTTCCATGTTAGACAGGTTTCCAGCTTATGGAGATCATTTTCATGTATAAAATCATTCTGTTCTCAGATTTTTTGTCCAGGGTGACAAGTTTCCATCTTACAGAGGTTCTGTGTTAGACAGATTTTACTGTACATAGTTTCTTTAATTATATTTTAAAGAAACAAAACGTTTGTATTTAAGCTTTTTCAAACAGTATTTAAAAAAATAAAATAGTAGATTTTTACATTTTTTAATTTATATACCGATCCTTCATTTTTTTAAAAATAGTAATTATTTACACAAAAAGTGCATTATAAGTGTTCTAACAATCATGCAATGTCAAAAAGAATCAAGGGGCTTGTGGACATAGCTTTGCGATTTGGGAATTTATCAGAAATTTCCAATGTCCTTCTGGTATTAACTAAGAGAAGACTACTTATAGTAAATAATTAATAAGTTTAAATCTCTATATAACTGTAAATATTACTCACTTGTTTGGTGCACCTGTAAATCCCTTCAGTCATATTGATCAGAATCCTACTTGCTTGTATTGCTTCTTTCACAGAAGTAATTAAGCGTTCTTTATCACTGTGTTTCTTTGGTATCCGTTGCCGAAGCCATGCAACAGTCGCTGCATCAATATACAGCTGTAGAGTCAAACGTGAGAAAGTTTCCAGGAGAAAAACTATATGCCTGCAACGAGATCTTATATTGACATACATGTAAAACAAAATTTCTTATCATTATTTTTAATTGTTTTACAATTTCATAGACGAAAATAACAACACTTAAAGTAAAACAATGTTATCTTTCATTTCTGAACCTATTATGCATCCTAAATGCTATGTCTTAATATAATACACATTGTTCCTATTTGTTTATTGTACTACGTTTTGTAACATGACGGATCAAGTGAGACAGTAATAAGCCATAATTCTGAAAGATTCTTTTTGTTTTTGAATGAAGTATACACTACTGCTCTCTGAGCAAAAATTATTAGGAAGTTTCTATTTTCTTTACAAATGTCAAGAACATATGTGATTGATACCTTTGTCCCCCCCCACACACACACCCTTTGGATAAAAGTGGTTTCAGGACAAGCAAAAAGTTATCTTTCATTATTTCATTGGAAATTTTAACTGGAGGGTTTTTGATAGAAAACAATAGCACCATCAGAAATGTAACTATTTTTGCCAAACAATTCTCTGACTTTACCTAGTCCCAAGCATCTTCAAAGATGTCAATTGATTTCAAGAAAAATCAAAATTATGTTAAATTATAAATTATACCAAAAATCCTTAGCCACCAACAAAATTCCCAGACATCTCCCTGAGAAACAAAATTCCATGACATTTCCCAATTTTAGAAAGTGCCAACTCTGCTTGTATATTAGAGAAATCCATTTTGATGATCAGTCTTTGAATTTTCTCACACAGTGAAGCAGTTAGTAGTGAATATTCTCATACTAAGTAGTAAATATTTTCTCTAGAGGGTTATTAATAGACAGTGGCTGTCCATTGGTAACTACCTTCCATTTTCTTGTGTAAAATCAGTAAGTCATTTGGGTATTCATGACACATCTTACAAGCTCAAATCTGCTCATAACTATCTTCACACACACACACACACAAAAATTAAAATACTTCCAGCAAGGGGCCTTGGGAAAGTGCTGGGCTTAAAATTCAGGATGCAACATAAACACTATGATCGGGGATAAGTCTATATCCCTGACTTCTGACAATGATTTTTTACTGCACCAGATGTTCTTCCAGGAAGGGAAGGTAAAATCTTTAATTTAAAGAATCAGAAACTTCTGTTAATTCAAAGAATGAAACTTTAGATCACTTTCATTTCTGCCATCTCATTAAAAGAAGTGAAACTGAAATGGAGCATGCAACCATAATACTACAGTATATCATTGTCTACAGTTTATTGTTACTTCATTCACAAATCTCCCCCACCCTCTGAAAGCATGAATCGCATCGCACGAATGCTTTTTATGACACCCATTTCATTTTTCCTACTTAAAATCCAGTGTACTGTATGCTTACAATTTTCCTTAAAGTGGCCTTCTTAAAAAGGGTAAATTAATAAAAAAAAATTTGTTCACGGGTACTCAAGGTGAAGAGTGGTATGTTAACAGGGGAATACTTTGCATATGAAAATGGATTTCAGTGTTTCTTCCCAGAAAAATTAGTCCGTGAAAGAGAGGCTTCACTGTATTCTTGATAGTAATATCATACAGAAAGTTGCAGAAGTAAAATCGACATTAAAATCAATTTTTGTAATAGTCTGAATCATGGGTACTGAAAGTCTTTGGTGCTACAAGGGATCAACTGAAAGTCAATAATAATAGACTTTCAGTTGAAGTTTTAAACATCCCTAATTGTACGTCCAAAATCAACTCCTTTCATACTTACTCTTTGTGTTTCTTACTCTGCCCTCCAGGTTTAAGGCTAATAGTCTGCATTGTCCTCCAAGGAACTAAATGAAAGGCACGAACTGCAGCAAGTATATTTGCACGATCACTTTGAAATGCAATCCCAATTTCACGTAATTCTTCATTAGTGGATGTTAACAAACGATGCAATGACCATCCAGATTGAATAAACAGTGAAGTTGCCTTTGACGAAATTCGATCTCCCAAAATCCACTCTGCTGTGTTCTGAAATCCAGGCCTGCAGACAGAAATATTGCCATTTATACAAAATATCTGGGACATTTCAAAGTCTTGCAATACATTAGATATCTACATTCTATTATGAGTTCTTTATCCCCACTTTAAGCAATAACATGAATTAATTTCTTATTTTTGAAGCAATACCTCGTGACATAACATTGTGTCCAATGAAAACTTTCTTTCCAAAAAATAGTTTTAGCGAGCATCTTTATAAACAATTAAAAGGTGATTGATCTGACTCCTAGGTATGTAACAACAACAACAAAACATCGTGTTTCAAAATACTGAAGTTAAAAAGTAAAGCGTTGATGATAAAAATACATCAATAGGAAATTAGGATTTAAATGTCAAAACAACTAAGAAATAATAATTAAGAAAACAGCTTGAAAGCGTGAGTGCTGAGGGTCATCTCAAAGAAGTAGAGCTTTCGCAGTGCATCAAAGAAGAAGACCCTATGGTTACTGTGCATGCTTTGACTGCCTCTCTGATGGTGAAATGTGAGGAAAGGCATAGAAAATACCACTATATCAGGCAGGACCATCTCTCAGGGAAGAGATAGTCTGCTTGATGAAGCCTGAATAAATAGCTTTCACTTCATTCAAGAACATGATTTATTATTTCGTGTTTTACCTTTTTCAAACTGATTATGGAAATTTTTCATTCACAAAACATTGAGCAAAAATATCAATGTTCAAAAAAGATTGGCTTTCATTGATTGATGTTTTTATAGAATAACCAATGTTTTGAAAACATCGGTTTAGATGTCACATCCTTACTGACTCTCCAGTCAATGGCATTTAAAAAGTGGTAATGATTTTGTAAAGAAACATGAAATTATATTTGGTTTACAAACCCAAATCATTTAACAATTGGTGAATACTATGTATTTTATTTGAACATATTTTTTCTTTGGACCTACTACAGATTAACAATTAAACTATTAAAATTATTCACTATGGAAGTAAAATTACCCAGTAGCGTTGTCTGGTCCTGGAAGCTCTGCCCAAGCACTGAGATATGTTTCTAAATGATGATCTGATAATACAGGTGTACTATGAGCATTTTGGCACTCTTCTTCTTCAAACTTTTTGTGAACAGCCTCTGCACGACCTCCTGTAATCTGAAAGGATACTTTTTTTCAAAACAATTTAAGTGTGTGTTAAAACTTTGTTACATTCAAATTCAAGTTAAGAAAATCTTACAAAGTAACATGAAGTACAATTGCAAAAGAAGTTTGCATTTTACAGTATATTAATTTTGTTTTTGTGTTGCCTTTATGTGACTGAGTTTCCGGGCACATCAAATGCTATGGTCATTAGTCCCACTAGTATAGTGAATGTTTTATTCCAGATCGCTGTGTTACTCTCCTGTTGGTTGGTAAGATCTGACCCCGACCTACATGTTAGCATGCAAGGGATTTCCCCCTCTAGATATCTCCCCTGTGAGGCACTGCTCTAAACTCCCATGACTGGAGGAGTAGTGCATTTAGTGTGTGAAAGGAGATAAGAGGGGAAGCACAGAGCATGGCTGTTTGTTAGGGCATTTCCCTGAAATATGCCGGATAGTGATTGGAAAAACCAGGGAAATTCTCAGTCAGAGTCGTCGCAAAGCCAGCAATAATGCTGGCCTGAGCTAACTGCAACAGTTTTGTTAGCGTGAGATTGTTCTTATGAAATTGGAGTTATCAATACTAGCAAACAAAGTTTGTTTTTTACAAGTTTTTTTAACTGGGTATGTTTTTAAGGACTGTGCAAAATTTAGTCAACCTTGCCTATATATAATATGTTTTATATACTAGCATCACCATAGCATATTTCATGGTAATACTAATTTTATAATAACTCTCTTAATCCTTTGCCAAGCTGTTATGCATATTAGCTAATATGAGTTGAAGAAATAATTTTGTCTTAAAATGGGTTGGAAGTATAG
Organism: Gryllus longicercus; assembly: GCA_038098605.1. Classification (NCBI taxonomy): domain Eukaryota; kingdom Metazoa; phylum Arthropoda; class Insecta; order Orthoptera; family Gryllidae; genus Gryllus; species Gryllus longicercus. The sequence goes on along the minus strand of JAZDUA010000406.1, from coordinate 362,904 downwards.
TATAGTAAAGTATCAACTACACCCTAAATGTAAATACCCCCCCCCCCCAAAGGATCTGATGTACAGGGTAGAAGTATAATCTGTATGTATCCTTGTGCTCCAATATCCCTACTCCACCTTTTTACTATATATAGTTGATTGATGAATAAAAGTTTCAACAAACTGTGGATAGCAACATCTGAAAGTAGAAAACTTATTTGTATTAGTAAATAAATAACAATTCAATTCGATTGTATTACTAACAAAATAGCATCCTGTGCTCCCTGGCTCTACGCCAACCACAACTAGCAAAAGGAGAGCTCAACAAAATGTGTGCCTAAAAGCTATTCTTAGTTAGCTAGAATACAAAGCTATATTAATATGCAGAAACAAAAAATGAAACCCCTCAGCATTTGCTAACGGAATGGATCATAGAAACTGAATGAAAATCCTCATTAAGAAGGAACTCATTAACCCACAGCTTGCATATAGTCTCTTTTGAATTATAGAGTACAAATGTTAATACATTAAAAATGTTAAAATAAATATTATTTCTCTTTTTTAAGCTCCATATAGTCTCTAATTGCATAGATGCACTAATGCAGCAGAAAATATTTTACTTAGCACTTAAAATTTGTGTATCAACTTCAACTGTTTAATGTCATCTGGTAATGAGTTGTAAAGTAACGTACTTGTACTGCATGTGAAGTTCTTGAAGTGAGCTGCTGACTCTCAACATCTGAGGACTATGATTTCCAAAATACATTGTAATTATAAATATCTGCTTTGCATGAAAATATGTTCCCACCCTCGTTCGTGTATGCAAATTTTGACAAAAACTACTGAATTACAAATAAATACATCAGGCAATAAAATATATAATAAATAGCGAACAGAGGCGAAGAATTCCAAGCTTGCAGAAATTACATGGAAGGCATTTGCTTATTATTTTTGCAGCCTAAAAATCTGGGTACTATTGAATGCACTTTCCCAGAATATTAGGCGACAGCTCAGGCAGGAATGTACATTTGCAAACTAGAGAGGGAATTATTACATTGACCTTGACACTTATTTATTCTTATGCATAAAGGCTAGACAAAGTGGTAAGTTTTCCAGAGAATGACTTTCAATAACTTCAATCAGATAATATGTATAATGGCTAAAGTGATTATTTCAGCTTTATTCATCACTATGACCACATTCAGTAAATATTATTTATAACGAATAGTTTCTACGACTAACATACATATACATTATCATGACATTAATTGAACAAGATGTATTATTACATAGCAAGGCACAACTGCCATGACTATACCATTAGACCTTCAACAATTAGATATTTGAATGTGATTTTCACAAAACATCATTTGGGTCTGTGACCTTTTTTCATGGACTGTGTCAATTCATCATTCACTTACCCATGCACATGAAACATGTACACTATCAAAAGCAAACACTGAGTAAGGAAATGAACAATCTCAGGAAATAAATAAATATGGAATATGCAAATTTTCTAGATAGGGAAGACAATTGTGGAATAATGTGTCCGTCATTCATGAAACAAATATTTTAAAAAACATACTTACAACATCACTTGCCGGTTTTATTACGCACTGAGCTAACCGTTATTTTTATTAACTTCATTTATTACACGATACACAATGCATGAGAAACATTTGATTCGTTTTCTAATCATTAAGCCCGAATGACACCGACATCCATTATAACCTCCGTCAAGTATTCTTGACTTCTCAATCGCAAAACAAAACACCAAATATCTCTCGCATTTTCTCAGATTCCATAATAGTTCATAAGACAAACGCAAAAGTTATTTTTTTTACCATACCTTAGGAATTTCATTCAATAACATTATGAGAAATGTCCACTCCTCGAACTGTCAACCGTACCTATCTCGCGGCAATGGTACATGTGCTTTCTCAAGAATGGCGGGCGAAGACATCTGAACATCTCGATTTGCGGCGCCAAATCAAATTGCATGATGGTATATGCAGAGAGTATATATGCACGTTTTCTTGGGCTCCAGAATATCTTCAGTACTTCCTCTCCTTTACCAATGTGGTTGTATGGTGAAATATATATGCACATACAAACACGCACATTATACATAATAACAGGCGCTTATAACATTGAATAAAAATAAATTATCACTTTGTTGTTGTAGAAACTATTTGCAATGGAAAACGGGCTACAGACATGATTTGTTATTACACATCTTAGTTTATTAGTATTGCTGTCGAAATAACACCTCTCTCTCAATCTCCTCTCACTTCAACGAAATTAATTATTCTTCATAATTCGCGTGTGGATTATAATAGCAAAAACGTTCAATGGTCCAAAGTTCCATCGTTTTGTGGCTTCCAGCAAAATATTCAGTCACAAGATGGGTCGCAGTTTCCTTTACCCATCCACGTCCTTGGCGGAACCCATTCCCGTAATGCATGTAAGTGTAAGTAATGGATGAGCATAGGACAGGGAAGTGGAAGGGAAAATCGCGCGCGACCCATGACCTGTTTCGTCATTCCCTTGGTATTGATGAGAAACCACGGAAAACTATCGATCAGAGTATCCGGCCGCTAGGATTCTCCTCCTCACAACTGTTTTCGACCTGGCTATGTTGCTAGTGTCGATAATCCTGCCACCGTCGGGACTCGAACCTACGACCTACCGGTCAGATGCTCCGCAGTGATATCAGTTGATGCCCTGCCCTTTTTATTCTGGGAATGGATGTCATTTTGTTCATCCTGTCACAGCTTTTACACTCCATTTATTATTGACAATTATAATTAAAATTATTTATTTAATTTCGTGGCAGCGTTTCATGGCAAGGTTAGCCTCATCATCAGGCAGCTACCAATAAAATATTATATTTTGTATTTCAGCTACCGTTACAAATGGATTCAGAAGCTGGACGTGCCCCTCTAGGGTCTAACCATTTTTTGAACCCCTCTGAAGACTGTTTCACTGTTGTGTTGTCACATTGTGTTGTATTAGACTGCATTTGCTGTTCCTGTGCACTTGCCATAAGATAAATAAAAATAAATAAAGCTACCAGTACAATGCTAATATATTTATTATTGTATATGAGCAGAAGTACATCATTCATTAAAGAGAGAAATTCAATGAAGAGAAATGGTAGGCCAGACAATGTGCAAAAGAGGAGAAAGTGGATAGCAATTCCATTTGGGACTAGCTATGGGATGAGAACCTTCAGAAAGGGACAGAAAGCCTGCAGCTCAAGGAAACCTGACAACTATGGACATTTATATCAAAATAGATGACTGCCAAAGACAGCATGTAAAATCATGTAAATAACAATGAGACTTAGCTTAATCAGTTCCTGTATTTAACCAGTTCCACATTCCCACTTTTAAGTAAGTCAGTTTTGACATAAACTAAAGATTTGTAAACATATAGGTAAGGCAATGGCAAGATTCCAAGCTCAACGAGACCCAGAAAGTTTGTTACCTTAACATTAGCTAACTGCATATTGCTCATTTTCTATGGATCATGTAATTGCTGATTTGAAATTTAAAAATGCATTGATACCATTTTTCCTTTGTTAACTATTAATTTGTTATTACAAAATCAGTTTGAAACTTCTGCAATTTAACTATTTATTGTTGTCTTTTTGCAAAGAATATTCATATCAAAGATGAACAGAACTGTTTTTCCATTTTTAATGGACAAGGGCGTATTGTTTACATATAACAAAAAGAGGAAAGTGCCTAAAATCGAACCTCGCAGGACACAAGGCTCAAATGGCAAAGAATTGGAAAAATAAATAAATAATGTCTTTTCATGCCAGTATGATGTTTCTACTCTTCGAGATCAATGTTTGAGGTTATCTATCATGAATTTCATATGAGAGCATATGGTCAATAACGTCAATAGCTTTTGAAAGATCTAAAACCATACCAATAAGTGCTTCATTTTGATCCATTGATGAAGCAACATCTTTAAGAAAAGAAGAAAAAAAGCAGTTTCCATAGATTTTATTTTACGAAAACATGTGTTGAAGTCTGAAAACGCTTCATTTTTCCAGAGAAAAGTTTTCATTTGCATAAAAACAAGCCTTTAATATTTTTGAGAAAACTGACAAAAGGTTAATTGGCTAGTAATTTTGAAATTTATTTCTGTTCTCTTTTTTTATAAAGTGGCTTCATTTTTGCTTTTTTGAAAATATCTTGAAATATTCCTGTGCATAAAGAAGCTCTGAAAATACAAGTTAACGGGTGTGTAAAGGCAGGTGCAAAAGTTTTTAATAAACAATTCAGAAATATGTCCAAACCAGATTAATATTTATTTTTTAGTTTACCGACTATTCTAAAAGATTTCACTGGGAGAAGTTTCAGAAAATTGTGTCAACAATTGATATGCTTCATGAGATAATCTGTAATTCTAGAAAAGTGTTGGTTGAAGAGATTTGCAACTTTTTTGGATTACTTGCTTCTTAATTATTATCCTTTAAAACAACATTCTCTACAAAGTATCAAGATGATGTGGTCATATGTTTTATGATATTCCACATAAAAATAAATTACATTAATAACCCAGTGGCGTATACTGAGGGTAATTGGCAGTACCCCGAGAAAATTACAAGAACAAAAACCTGTCAAGATGAATTATGTTAAAAATAATTACAGGCCACATTTTTCAAAATTCAGTATAATCTGTTCTGTAGAGATCTGTATTAAATCGCTTATTTTTTAGTGCATCAATCTTCTTAAGAATTGGCAATGCCAAAGAAACATGATTTACTCTCCCCTTTTGCTGGTAAGATATGGGCCAGCCAAGAGTTGAGGTTGCCAATTTCCTGAGTGGCTTCTTGACACGCTTGGAGATTGGGAAATAATCAGACAGAGCAAATTAGATGGGTGCTTTTGTTCAAGACACACAATTTGGTGATGTGAACAAATACAAAATAAGTTATAATTGCTGTAATTGTTTATATTGCAACATATTAAATATGTGATAGTGTCAAAGTTAACTATTGTCAATTTAGTAAGTTATGTTGAAGAATGTCACAGCAAACTTGGGGGAAGTTTATCGTATACAGTTTAGTAGAGAAGCCTTTTAATCGTAGTTCATATAACGAGAAATTTTAAACATGAATTTGTTTTACGATAGATCCAGTCATATTATAAAAATGGTACAAACTAGAAAAATTACATAACCAAAGATTCTGTATAGTTATTATAGACAAAAATTATTCCTAAGGTCAGAGTTAGCCCAGGGCTTGAAAGCAATATACGTCACTGGCATAATCTGCATGGCATTATTTTAATAATTCTGTAACAGAACAAAATATGAATGGTAATTTAAGGACAATATTAGGTACTCTCATTCATTTAATATGAACTTTGGTTCTTTCAGATTACAATGTATATTACAATCAGTTTAACAAGTATGCAAGGATCTTGCTCTATGTTTTTTTTTATGCAAGGTCGTTTGTTCTTGTTAAATATAATACAACAGAATTCTATAGAAATAATGATTGACAAACTCAAGAATTAAGATTGAATAATTAAATATAAATATTGGGTGATATTATTAAAGGTTACATTTGACAGACAAGAAATATTATAGGAGTCTACCACAAACACAGAGGTCTAAAGAAGTATGAATGGTTCGACATGTTTTCTTGACTATCAAGAGGAACCTTTTTTCAAATCTTTGCAATTCCTTTGAGTATTTGACACCTTAGAAAATATATTAATTTTTTCATTACATTAATATATACTAATTTTATGAATTGCATCATACATAATACAAATTAAGGTTTCAGATGTTACTTTGGACCATAAGATAATTATTTATTAAAATAGAAATCTTCAAACCACCTTGTTTTCATGCATTTCAATTTTCAGCTATTGGTGAAAAATTTTCAATCTTTCTTATTTATTACTCCTTCCACATCTCATTTTAATACGCATTTTTTAAAGTGTTTTGGTTACCACTGCTTATCACTGACTAGTTTACGACACTTCACAATATTTACAACAAGTCCTTTACATAAGATATTGGTACAGTAACAAACAACACATTAGGACAGAAAAACTTAATACAAGCACATACACATAAAGGAATCTTTCGCAAATGTCTAAGAATTTTAGTATACTCAACTAAAAAATAAAAATTCAGCAATTCAATTGTGAGAAACATGCCAATCAATGAAACTATTTAGAAAATACTAAGTAACTTAATTTTGATATTATTACTGAGGATGAGACGTTTTATGATTTTCTGACAAATGGTCTGGCACGTCGCTTACTGGGACTGTCATCTACATTTTGAGGTTTGTTTCTCATGTAAGGAATATCAGATTTTCCAATTTCTGGGGGCCCTACAAATCCTTTTCTCTTTCTCAAAGATTCAGTAGGAAGATGTTCTGTTGGCCGCAGAAGTTGTCGGAAATTATATGGACCATTTAAGTCACTATCTCCTGCAGTAGGAACTTGCTTGGGTATAGGGCTGTCAGGAGGAGATTGGGATGATTGACGTAGAAGAAGACGCAAGTCAGTAGCACCTGCGAATCCATTTCCATGATTTCCTTTATGGTTGTTATTATTCCCATTATTATTGTTATTTGACTGCTGAGCACCGCGAAGCTTCCAAGCCATAGCTGCATCATTTCTCTCATTCCTGTTAAAATAGAAAAGAGTAAGAATTCTTTCAAGTACTAATGCTTCTAAAACTTCTACCATTTCTAACTAAAACTTTTAACACTTCTTTCAAGGACAACTAAAATCATACCTGAAAATCCCAAATATTCTAAAATCTTCTGGAAAAAAAATAAGAAAATATAGCCCAAATCATTTTAAGAGGAGGGCTTTATTTCAGGAGATATCTTAAATGAAAAATGAAACTATCACCAGTCAACTTACCTATTACGATCAGTAATGTAGTCCTTTTGATGTCCTTTCATCTGTTGATTGGATGGCCTTTGTTTGTTGTTATTTAAATTTGACTGCAGCGCATTATGCCATGCACTAAGTAGATGTCTTTCCCTTAAAATGTTTTCATGAACTTGCGATGCCTGGACATCTCTTCTTTGAGCAGCCATGTCCAAAGTTTCCATTCGAGCTCTGAAATATAAATGTGTCCTTCAACAATTGTGTTTAACAGTAACAGTAGTATGTACTTTCTTTTCCCCCAAAGAAATATAACATGCACTTTTTTGTTTGAACATTTTTTGAAGATGTAACAACTGTAGGGGTTTTTTATTTTTATTTTTTTTATTTATTTAAGGTTGCTTTTTAACAATGAAGGTCATCAGCTAGGTTTGTTTATTGAAAAGTTAGGTTTTAAAGTAACCCAAGTCTTTATACCTAGAAGGGGGAAGTTTGGCTACAAACCTTATATCGCAATATTTGCTTTCCACCTGAAGTAATGGCAAATCCCATTGCTCATCCTGCCCTCCCATATCAGGAGAATGACTGGCAGCACAAAATAAATATACCATGCAATTACACCATGATCAAACTCAAAGCACACAAACAATATTTACCTCATTCAACTATTTGAATTTAAAATACTGAATAGGAAGTTTATATCTTCTGTAACTAAATGCAATTGCATTTTCATTACCAAATAGTATGTTCTAGTAATATCTTATGTTCAAATAGTGAGAAATACCTGCTCATTTCTTCTTGCAGTGCTTCATAATAAGAACTAGTTTCATTAGACGAAGCCACCTTAACATCAGATCTCTGAAAGTAAATTTTTCAGAATATGAAAACAGAATATAACAATAATTCAGAGGCAGGAATAAAAAAAAATAAAAAAGAATTAAAAATGCTTAAAAATGTAACAGAATTAAGAAAATAGAAAAATAAGAGAGACTGAGCAAGAGAGAAAGGAAAACACTCAAGTAAAATTTCAGCAATGTTAAACTAGGTACTTACCTGATTATTGTTAGCTTTGTTCATAAACTGAGGTGCAAGTTTAAAACCTTGTGGTCTTACATAATCTATAGGAGGTTGTTTAATTTCAGCTAATCTCACACCTGGTTTATTTCATCGAAGGTATTTATGAGACTCTTGATTCTTCATGTGGACCTTTAATCAAATTACAGGAAAATAATTTACTAGTTACCAAAGAATATTAATGGAAATATAACATCATAAAATAATATAAATGTTTCTTCTACCATTATAGTAAAGTGATAAAATAGGCAAATACTGGAAGAAAAAAATGGACTTCAGAATTAATAGACATTTAGACTTTTTACTCCTTGTTTTTACTCCCCAACACAAATTGGTTCCAAAATTTTCTTCATACTCACTCATTAGAAAAGTAATTAGAAAAGTAATTAAAGCCCCTGGGACGCAAATGTACTTTTTTGAAATCCCTCTCCCATTGTTAATATTTACATTAACAACAATTTGGGTAGACTACAGTATTGTATTTGTGAATACAATTACTTTAAATAATTTCTTATGAATTTACACGAAAACAAAAAGGTTGGGTATAAATGAGCATCAAAATACGCATTCTACGTTCAAACGACAGTTTCCAAAAACGTCTCCAATCGAGAAAGTAATGCAATGCCGCGGGAAATCGATTTCGTGACTTCAGCGGAAAGGCCCGTTTCGGGGTCCCCTTGATGCCGAAAAAATGTTTTTTCAAACGTCAGGCTCAGGGCGTCAACTGAGGTCACTGGAGTGCTCTGACCGGAAGGTGCCGACGGTGGCAGAATTTTAGACACTAGCTTTAGGCTAGGGGAGGAGAATTCTAGCAGCTGGCTGCTCTGATCGGTAGTTTTGAGCGGTTTCTCCGTTCAATATTAGGCAAACGCAGGAGCAATGCCCTAAGAAATGGGCCTTCACCCCTTACTCACATACTAATACGCACTACACTACCACACATGTCAGGAGATCAGTCTGGAGATTAGAGCTTGATCCGGCAGGGGCGGTGCCTCGTAGGTGGGAGAGACCTGATGGGGGATAACCTCGCCAGCCGACGGTAGGTCGACGGCGGATCTAGCCATTCAGCGCGGGCAGACCACCGCCCCACCCCGAGCAAAACATGCACTGCACTACGGGTCTAATGACCTTGGTAGTTGAGCGTTCGGAATCACTAACAATCAATCAATTTACTAATTTTCATGTATTAAAGTTATGGAAGGCTGTCAAAATGCGATTGTGATATTGCGAACTTGTAAAGCTGACAAAGAAATCATTAACGTATACGATTTCAGTATTAAATGTTTTTTATTCTAGAGATGGATGCAAAGTAGTGTCAACACCGCCATAATTCATATAGCACTCTATTTTTAGACTCGTTTTTGCAGCTGATGTACTCACCTCCATTTCTGCGATCTGCTCACGTATGCAAGGGGGTGTAAGTCGGCAGCGCCCCCGTCGCTCGGCCCCAGAGACGGCCCTCTGCTGCGAACGATGGCTTCTCGCGGGGAGAAGTGGGTCGGCATGATGGAGGGTGACCGCATGGATATTGTAGGCCACAACGAAATGACGCTTTTCTGTCCCCATTGTATCAGACTATCATTTGATGCCTGCAACCCGTTGCATAATGATACTCATTACGATACAGTTTTCATTATGATATAGGTTCTTGACCAATCGCTGATAATTTGACAACTAATTTATTGACAATTAATCATTGAGAAGCGTTCTAGTACATGTTTCGTTCGATTGTGTTAATTAAAATTGCATTTAATATTATATTATGTTTGTGAGTTTTAATTTATTTAATTCATTAGCAGTTATTTTTTACGTGGAATATTATTATAAATAAATTGGATCGTAATTTCACTTTCATTCTGTTTGAGCCCGTAAGCAGAGTGTTTTGTAAATCTAGACTATCCTAGCGCAGTGGTAGACCGAAGCCACCTGCGATAGTGTAAGCTGTTAGCTAGGAGGCCTTGGCTGCCCCTTGCCAGGATGTATGCATGACTTCAGTTCGAATATTCCGTAAACTGTGCTCTGCTGCTATATACCTGCGGTTAAGTCGGAGAAAGAGGCTGGAATAAAGCAAATGGTATTGCGCCGATATTGACAGGTCTCGTGAAGCTGCAATTATGTGTTTGGAGCGCTCTAGTAGTATAATTTAGCAACAATTTGGAGATAAAAGTTGCAAGCAAGTGCTACCAGATAGCTCCAACAATGGCTTTACGCACACGGCAACAGTGAGGTGAGCGAGGGCTATGAGCCCAATATTTATTTGAGCCTTAAGGAGTTAAAACTTTACGAGGGAGCAGAGGAACAATAAGATAAGTGGAGAGGATGAGGAGTAGAAGAAAAAGAAGGAAGACAAAAAGAGGAAGAAAGAGAAGAAGGATTAGAAGAATAAGAAGAAAGAAGAGATGGAGAAGAAGAAAAGCGATAATAAATAAGAATAAGAAGAAGAAAGGAAAGAGAAGAAAAAATGACACGCAGAAGGAAATGGGAATGAAGAAGGGAGAAGCAGGAGATAATGAAGGAGACAAAAGAACAGAAAAATTAAATAAAAGAGAAGCAAAATAAAACTGTTGACTTAGCCCAATACTGTACGCTTTGTATTCACCTAACGAATCATGTATGTATTCTTATTTCGCTAACAAAGGCCCAGTACGGTAGACACATAAGATATAGTTCCGAAAAATAAATTTAGTAGGTAACTGCGAATCCTGTCGTTTGTCAATTGTTGTATTAGGCAACCCACGTGACACCTATATGTTTAGTAGAAGAAAAAGAAATGCTACGAGGTTTCAGAAAAACATTAAGTGTTGAACCCTTAATGAATGAGGGGAAACGTGGATAGTGAGTTATGCTAAGAAATAATGTACCTATGTCGTAAAACAATCGAAATATTTACATTTTATTATACTGAAAACGATTACAAGAGCATGAAACTCGTATAAATAAAACTAAAAAAGTATTTGAGAAACCAAAGCAGAACGCAATTTAACAATTCTAAAGGTTTCCGCTTTTCTTGAAGCATAAGTTCAATATGTGCCTCATCATTGGCAATACGCACACCCTGCGTTTACTGAGTTGGTATTTGAAAGCATTGGGAAGACGCATTTCAGTGTCACTATTAGGTGACCGAAATATTGAGAAAATGTCATTTTGACACACCAAGGACCGTTCCATTCCAGAACAATTTCATGTAAAATTTGTTGCGACAAAACGGGCTTGGCTGCTTTTTAGCGGCTTGTCCAACCCCTGTGAGGTGCACTACAGCTTCCTACTGTCCTAATTCCTTCCCAATTCTGGCCGATGGGTAGAGGCGCAGGATCTTGCGTAAAGAGGCGGAGATGCTACCTGGCGGTCCTCTTCACAACAGACTGTCTACACTTACGGATACCTCATCGTTAAAATCAATAATGTGGTCGCTAATGACCTTAAATAAAACAAAAAATCTCTACTCTACAGCTGGCCAGCGACCCCGAGTCTAACCCCTCAGCCCTCAGCCGCCTTCTCTGCTTCCCGCCCAAGATTCATTAAAACACTGAAGAGCACCTGTCGACAGCAACTACTTTGTTCCCGAGATGGATTATCTTGTTGTCCATTAATATTACATTAACAGGTATAAAATGTTTATTTTTCCTTGTAGCCTTGAATTTCCTTGAGAGAACGTTGACAATGTATACATCTTAATTCGACATCGGATTTATTCAGGAGTGATGCCCATTTTTTTGAATAGAAAGAGACACTTTTTGTAGCTTTCCCATTCTGTCACAATACAAGAGGACTTATCTTTCTCAACGATAGAAAATCCTACTCCTGTCTCTTTTTTTACTTTCTAGGGTACGAGTGTAGACCAAGTACGTGTTGCAGCACAAAGAACATCGGTGGCGATATTTTGATCTAAATTCGCGTTTTGTTTTGAAATAAAATCTGGCTGTTTGTACGTTTGACTGCTTGCCGTTTAAAGGGTGTACCCCGATCTACAAGCCCGCACTCAAGGTCCAACCAATTTGAAAACTGTATTCCAATGTTTGGGGTTATTTTGCAAAATGATACGTTCTAGGAGAAACTCCTGTGTATAGGCAGACAGCTGGTTCAGTGGCAGTATGAGAGACTGAGCGGGAGGCTGGAAGGTTGGAGGTCCGATGATGATTTTCGACACTAGCTAAGTAACTTCGTGAATTTTTTCGCGACAGTTTAAAACTATGGAATTCAATAATATTGTTTTTTTCTAAACATATTGTAAGTACAATAATTTTGTAATACATTAAAGGTATAAAAATATGTACACTTCCTAATATCGCATTGATTTTCAAATAAATTTGTTAGTAAGAATATTTAATTTCGTTATTTAAAGCTAAAAATCTTCATTTAAGAAAATGATACTCAAACATAAATTTTAATGGCGATGGCCAAAGCATACATTGCTCGTCCTTATGGTTCGAATTTAAGACGCCGCTCCAAACTGTTGCAAAGAGTAGCGATTTTGCTGTGTCTACATATTGGATCACAGCATTATGGACCAAGTTTGTCGAGTAATTAACGGCGGATAAAGTCCGTCGCTAATTGGGCGAAGCTCGGAGCCTCGTCAGGACTTTCCGAACTGCAGCGAAAGAGCAGGAATTTCCGCTCATCGCCCGCATGTAGAATTCTTAGCGGCTGCAACGCCCTTCCGGAACTGAGAGCTTAGAGGACCTTCAAGGACAAGTGCACGAACTGCCCGATTATATTTTAAAACCATATGTCACCGGCTTCTTGTCAATTAGATGAACAACTGTTTTTATGTCGTTTCTAATGCATTGTTTAGAAACATCGAAAATACTAAAACAGGATCGCGAGCGAAAAAGCTGAAATGATTGCCTGAAATTGAGATGAAATTGTGCCTGAATAATTCTCAGAGTGATAATCTTGTGTATATAATTTCAAAACCCTAAAAGAATAATTAATAATGTTGATACTGTCAAAAGCAATAACAGCAATAATTTGTTCAGAATTGCATTAGAATTGGGCGAAAAAGTGCACCTTACAATGCTCTGCAATATCACGTTTGAAAATTCTGTATTAGATCTCAATGTTCTACGCATAGTACAGCCCTTATTTCATAACATACAGTTATGAAATTATTAGACTAGGGTTATTGAATGAGACAAACTGTATCTGAGTCCGTAAGTCTTGACAATAAACTGTGTTCTAATGTTTTATAAACATGCCCTTATTCATAATTAACACATTTGTTTTAAGATACGTTGAAAATCAATTTCTAATCCATTCTTTCAGCTTGAGTCATTTTGCAGATGGGAATGAGTGCCTTTATGAGCTTATATTTATGACCTTCTTTTTTAGTTTCTTTTAACTATATATCAAACACATTCACAGAAGCACTGACTGATCAACATTTTTATATTTTCCACCTTTGTTTCATATTGTGGCATGGAGTGTTGTTATGCATAAATATGACCACTCATTTATTTGGAGGAACCAACCTCTAGGTAATGAAGTGACTCCTTATATTATGAACTATGTATACATTTCCAATCACAGATATCAATAACAGATATTACATTTCAAACTCATTTTGTTTGTGCTTTTCAGGACTCATTATAATCCGTTTAGTGAAGGAAAAATATGCATTTTAATAATTTGGCCATCGCTGTGTGTGCTTGTGTGTGTGTCACTCTAATACTCAAGAATTGTTATCATGATCCTTATTTAAAGAAAATGTATCATTAACACAAAAATATACGTTTTATTAATTAGGGGGCCATATGAATTAAAGTGAGTATGTACATAGTATATAATAATATACATGTAGTATCAGGATATAAAACAGGAAAGTAAATGGTAAATAAAAATTGTTGAATTTTGATGAAATATTGTAATATGTTCATCATTAAACATCACTCAAAGTCTCAAGTTTCAATGTCCTTCATACAATTTTATTTGAAATGTTAAAATTAATCTAGCTGTAACATGTATGTACCTCTCATAAAGTAATTGAACATGTTGCAACTCTTCCAACAAAATTAATATTTCAATCAGTTACATTAATAAGTGTTAACGATGACATACATTAATAATGAACATACATATTAGTTGTCATTTATATTTTCATTACACTTTCGAATTCAGCAAGTACTCTTGTTTTAAAATTGCTTTGGGGATAAATAAACGATTCTACATAATATGTTTACATGCTTGCTTTTTCACTCATTTACAGCATAGCCTTGAAAACAGACAATATTCATATTCTATGTTGAAAGTTATATTTTCTAACAATAACTAGTTTTCAAAACTTCATGGTCCCACATGACACTTGAATGAATGGAGACAAATATACAGAATGCATTTAACAGTTTGACGACGATAAGTTTGTTCGAGAAGTTTCAAGTACTCCTCGGAATTTAATTCACATGGAGTTTTTCTTTAAACACTTTTAAATACTCTCATAATCACACTCTTCAATGTTGGTAAACCTACAACTAATTTAATAAAAACTTCACATTTTTAAAAATAGTGAATTCATTCACAGTATTATTGCAGTACACAAGATTACATCATTACTTTCACAATAGATACATATGCGTTTGCTTATGGTACATCAGACCTATCATTGCTTCCTTCATATCACATGCGGAAAGCAGAGAACATTTATTTTCCTATTACACTGGAACTGTTTCTAAAATCTGTCAACATGAATGGTTTTCAAGGTGTTCGGCAAAACGTATTTGCACCACAGCAGCAGTTAAACAAAAGTAGCAGTGGGTTGGCACATAAGTTGAAAACCAAAGTTCCTCTTAACCAGCCTTAGGAGAATGGCCCAGTGAAGTTCAGGTAGCGCATGACATTGACTGCTGCTCAGCAGCTGCAACAGTAAAATGACGTCATTTAAATTCCAGGGGAATAAATTGCATTAATCACCCGGAATGCAGAATTATTTTAAATGAGATTTATTAGAAAGAGTAAGTCTATGCCATGTCATATCACCTCTAGTTTTTATTTTCTTTCACTTGATTGCCCAAATTGCTCATATTTCACCCAAAATTTTCCAAAAACTACTACAGTTTGAAAAAAATGGGCTTGACCTTAATGAAAGAACTAATTATGGAGAACAAAGTTCATTTGAAAAAAATCTGTCTTTAACATTGTAATTTTAGGAAAATACCTAATAAAATTCAAACCTTCCCAATTTCCAAATTTTTTCAGACTAGCGAAAAATGGATATATATATATATATATATAATTTTTATAAATGAATGTCACTCTATTTTTACTAGAAACTGAAGGAAAAATTGGAGCTAGTTTTGAGAACATTTTGAAAATGTCCGAGAGCCTTCATGTAAAGTACCCCAAAATATAAAGAATGTTATTCAAAATCACAGAGCTTCGAGCAGAGCGTTCGGCGAATATCCATTTTGGAAAACATTCTACGAATAGCATGTCGTTCACAGATAGACAGACAGAGAGACGGAAAGATGTTTACAAAAAAACAACACTTTTTCGCTTTCAGAAGTCCCCAAAACATGTTGAAATCTCGAAATGGATTTTCTGCATCATTAAATAACTTTCTGTTCATAATTATTCCGTTTATGGGTACGAATACGAGAATGTAAAAATAATTAATATTGAGTACTCATTCCAGAGTTTATTTTTGCATAATTTCCTCAATATTCGAAAAGTGAAATTGAAATTAAGCCCCCAATATCTCAATGTAATATTATTTTTAGACGCTTAATATACACCGCCTACCTCTTACCATTTCTGTAAAAATTTGGTGTGAATTTGATGTTTTCTTTCAAAGTTCGAATTTGTATATTTTTCACCCACGTTTCCATAAAGGTACTGTCATGAAATGATTTAAAATATATCTTCTCAGAAACAGCACATTTTGATACTTCTAGAATAGTGAATTCATATTCCAGCGATTGTTTAAATAGGAGAAACATGGGGTCAAAGTGTCGGCAAACAAAGTGTATATTGTTATCCGGGATTTGCAGAAAAAATCGTGTCTACTTGTAGATGTGGTTGTGGCGAGCGATCATAACCAAGGAGGCAGAGAAACGCCTTAAAAACAACAGTTTGGGAATTTATCAGCCCAATGCGGGGCGTAAAAGCACAGGTCGTCTCGGTGGTACGTGCTGTTGTAGGACCTCTAGCAGCATCGAAGTGCCTACCTTTGCGGCCGCTGAGCCCCGCCGGCGCTGGCGGGGAGGGAGCGGGGGCGGGGGTGGGGGCGGGGGAGGGGGCGTGGCCCGGGGGCGGGGCCGGGGAGGAGCGCCGCCGTCACCGCGGGCGGGGCAGGCCCGGCGCGAAGGCCTGTGCCGCCGCCACCGCCGCCGCCGCCAGCCACAACGCCGCCGCCGCCGCCGCCCGCCCGCCGCCCACGCCGCCCGCGCCGCTGCTGTGCTGCACCGCCGCCGGCAGCTCCCCTGAAAACACAGTTATTAACATCATTTGCCATAGTTGAAGACAGAAAACGCATTTTAAATGATGTCTTAGGCTTCCGCGACCAGAATCATGATTTCCGGGTGGCACCACAGGGGCACTACAGCCCTCAATAATTTACTTGGCTGTCCGGGTGATGCCGCGTCCATGGCGAAGGTGCCGACGTTTCGGTCGCCATTCTGCTACCTTCCTCAGGGCGTAATGCCAACGTAAACGTAATGGAGACCGAAACGTTGGCACCTTCGCCATGGACGCGGCATCACCCGGACAACCAAGTAAATACTGACTCCGGCAGCGGAAGACTACGCTCTCAGCCCTCAAGAAGACCGCGATATGTCGGTCAAAACGTTGGCTCCTCAGCCCGCGACGCCGCTTCACCCCGGACAGCCCAGATCAGCGTACTCAATTTGTTTAGAGCTCAAATAGAAGACATACATATTCATACATAATCTGAAAAACGTACACTACAATTTTGACTCGACTGGAACTCGAACCCGGGGCCGAGATGCATATTTACTTGCATTATTTTATCCACGAAGTAAGCTAGGTTATATTATGTTTTCGCAAAAATATATCCTTTCATTCCGTGCATAAAATTCTCCTGAAACATTTTCTGACTTTTATGTAGAAAGGTTTACACAGGAAATGAAGTATTGTGTATTTTAATTGCATATTAATGTTCATATTTTAGAATTTTTATGTCATAAATGCATATTTTTAAATGCTTATTTCAAGTTGTTTTTATAGCATGAAAATCCTCTTCCTAATAATGATTCTATTTATATATACCCCAAAGGCGTTGTAAGGGTTCAAATAATCGAGCGGTGACAAAAAGACTAAGAGTCTTTGGCGCGAGATCATTAGAACCAGTTAAATTCTCTCACACATTACATATTTTATTTATATTACACATTGTATGTCAGAATGTTGTATGTTGTATTACACTCATATAACAATTAATATTTTATTTTTTAGCTAATTTTAATGATTCAGACTTTCTTATTTACTAATTCACTAGATGTTATATTGACTCGGTTTGTCTTTTCATATTTCCCTCCCATAATTCCCTCAATAATATCATTTCGAAGAGCATCATTTAACTGTATTCACATTCCCTCGTAACCTCGGTCCTCTCTATCTAGGTAGTTTATGTAGTGTACGCCGAACTCCGTATCGAACGAAATAACGAATTAGTAAAAAAAATATTTTTTGTAATCAGTATTTTATACGACCTTTTAAGTTTAAAGAAAATGTTCATAAAATGACATCTTACTGGACAGATTATTAGGGTAGACAGATTATTAGGTAGGCATGAGACCGTTCACGGGCTGTCGCGCCAAGTACATACATACATTCATACATACATACTTACGGGACAGATTGTTACTTATTTGCCTCTTATTGCACAATGTTTGTGTCATCGCACATTGAGCCAATCGCAGCGAGAGAATCGTTTTTTTATTTTTTTATTTTTTTTATTACAAAAAATTTACAATCTATTTTTTACAAAATAATAAGTAAATATGTTGTTGTAGACTTGTTATGACAATGATTGATTTCCAGTGAAGGTATCCCATCGGTACTCTTCATCTATTTCTTCATACTATAACAAAAAGCAAGTATTATTTTGGGTTGGCTGCAAGTGGGATAGTTTATTAGCTGAGGGTAATGTTTCAGTTATTTGTTGAAAATCTATATGGGAGTTGTAGGGGTGAGGTTCTGGTTAGTCGATGGATATCTGCACTATTGTCTAGGATGTTGAGGGCTAAGTGGTTTGGATGGTTTTCAAGGCGCTGGAGATAGTTTGAGCTGATAAATTCTATTCTTTCCAAGACAGTGGGCATTTTTAAGTCCTTGTGCAGTGCTGCATTTGTGATGAACCATGGTGCTGCCGCGATCATTCTTAGGGTCTTGGATTGAAATCTCTGTATGATCGAGAGATTACTCTTGCTTGCTGTGCCCCAGATTTGGATACCGTAGGTCCATATTGGAATTATGATAGCTTTATAAATCAGCAGTTTATTTTCCAGTGATAGTTTTGAGTGGTATCCTAGTATCCAGTATAGTTTTCGTGTTTGAAGTTGAAGGTGCTTTTTTTTGGCTAAGATGTGATGCTTCCATGTTAGCCGTTTGTCTAGATGTATTCCCAAGTATTTAACACTTTCCACCTGTACTATTGGATTGTTGTTGATGTGGACAGTGGGGCATTTGTTTTTTCTCAGGGTAAAGGTTATATGGGCTGATTTATTTTCGTTGATCTTTATTTTCCACTTTTTGGCCCAATCTTCAATCATTGTGAGATGTTCTTGCAAATGTCTTGATGCGTCATTAGGGTCGTCATCCGAAGCTAATATGGCCGTATCATCTGCAAAAGTGGCTATGGTTGTTTTATCTGATTTTGGTATATCAGTAGTATAGAGCTGGTATAGGATAGGGCCGAGTACACTACCTTGTGGTACTCCGGCCTTGATTGGATGGAATTCAGATAGTTCATTTTGATATTTGATTTGGAAGGTGCGGTGGGATAGAAAAGATTTGATAATGTTGAAGAAGGGATACGGTAGAAAATTCTTGAGTTTAAATAAGAGTCCATCGTGCCAGACTTTGTCAAAAGCTTGGGCAATGTCTAGAAAGGCGGCTGAACAGTATTTTTTTTCTTGGAAGCAATTCTCAATGTAGTTGGTGATTCTATTAACTTGTTCGACGGTAGAATGCTGTTGTCTAAATCCAAATTGATGATCAGGGACTAGGTTATTGGTTGCAATGTGAGGACGTAATCTTGATAGAAGAAGTTTCTCAAATACTTTGGATAGAATGGGAAGTATACTGATGGGACGGTAGGAGGAGGGTTCATGTGGAGGTTTCCCAGGCTTGAGAAATACTTGAATTTGGGCTACTTTCCATTGCTCCGGGTAGTGCCCTGTTCTTATAATGCTGTTGAACAATGCAGTAATTATAGTCTTGCCTTTTCGTGGTAGTTCTTTGAGAAGAGGTGTTGTAATTAAGTCATAGCCAGGAGCTTTTTTGTTTGATAAGGCGTTTATGGTTTTGGTAATTTCTCTGGGAGTGAAGTGCGGGATTGGAAGAGTCATTTGGTTTGGGGAGTTAAGATAATCTCTGATTTGTTGCTCTTGGTTAGTATTTATAATGGGATGAGTCTGGAATACATTAGCAAAGAATTTGGCAAAGGTAGACACTTTTTCTGTGGGGTTTCTTGCCCAACACTTGTTTTCGTCCCTGATTGGGGGATTTGATTTGGTCGGTTTTTTAGCTTCCCTGTGGCTTTAAATAAGGAGTAATTGGTATCTTCTGTTGGGGTAAGGTTGGTTATGAAATCTTGAAACCTGTTGTTGTTGAATTCGTTTAGGAGGCGTTTTAGTTGCCTAGTTGCTCTGTTGTAGTTGGTACGGTCTTCAGGATATTTTGAAGTATGCCAGATTCTTCTTAGTCTTCTTTTCTCGGCTATTTTGTTCAAAAGAACTTTTGGATATTTCACGCAGCCTTGGGTGTAGTGAAGTTGCGGTGTAGCGGTCCAAGCTGCTTCTTGAATATTTTGTATTAAATACTCAGTCGCTTCGTCTATGTGGTCAGCTGATTTTAGTGGGAATCGGATGTTTGTTTTCATAGATATCTGTTTTCTATACAAGTTCCAGTTTGTCTTTCTGTTCGTTAGTGACGCGGGAGGGGATTGTAGAATAATTTTGTTGCCGACTGTGATAATTATTGGAGTGTGGTCAGAGGACAGTTCGTGGGAAGATTCTATGATACAGTTAGTGGATGGGATTCCTTTTGTTATGAATATATCAATTACATCTGGGGTTTTGGTTAGGTCGGTAGGCCAGTAGGTAGGTTCTCCTGTAGAAATGGTTTCTAGCTGAAGTGAGGTAACTGCTTTCAGCAGTTCTCTCCCTCTTGGGGTGATGAGCCTGGATCCCCATTGCGTGTGTTTGGCATTGTAGTCTCCTCCCACCATGTACCTATTTCCTAGAGACTTAAAATAGGTTTCAAATCGTTGTTTGTCTATTTTGAATCTTGGAGGGCAGTAAATGGCACTGATGGTAATTGGTCCACTCCAGTCCATAATTTGTACAGTTGTTGCTTGAGTATCCTGTTCCTGTACAGCTTCCTGTTCTTGATGTTTTATAGTGCTTTTTATTAATATTGCTGTGCCACCATGAGCATCGCCACTGGGGTGTTTAGTATCGTATAAAGTGTAGTTCTTCAGTTTAAAGTAGCTTCTTTCTGTGAAGTGAGATTCAGAGATGAGTAGCATGTCTATTTTGTTTTCGTTGAGAAATATTTCGATTTCTTGGCGATGATTTGCCAAGCCGTTGGCGTTCCAAGCTGCAATGCGAAGGAATTTAGGCATTAGATAGTTTGGAGACAAGCGACGTTATGAGGTTGATGAGAGAGTTTATTTGTTGACTTTGCTGCATTAGTATGTTTTCAAACCTCTCAAAGGAGTGCTGTATAATATTCATAATGGAATGGCTATCGTCGTTGTGTTCATGTCTTTCTACAGGCTTTGATCGCGCAACATCGGCCCATGTTCCTGCATTTACATGTCTCCTTCTTGAGTTTTCGTGAGAATAAGTAGTTTCAATGTTACTGTTTTGTGTCTGCACATGCGTCTCTTGTTGAAACATTCTGTGTTTACTTGAGTTGCTGTACCCTTTCCTTTTTAGTATTTCTTGGTATACTTTGCAACCTTTGTAGTTGGCGGGATGATTGCCTTCACACAGAGCACAAGTTGGTTGACTTTGCTTTTCTTTTAAACACTTATCTGGGTCGTGTTCTTTTCCACATTTAACACACCTATACGGGTATGCACAGTACGATCTGGTATGTTCATATCTCTGACAGTTTTTGCATTGTACTATCTCGCGTTTCAGGCGTGGTGGTTCGAAAGCAACAACACAATTTAACAGTCGGTTAATTTTGAACACTTCTTTGTTGTTAGGTTTGGGCTCAAGGTCTACAAAAAATAGAGGCAGAGGTGTTTTAGTTAGTCTGTGGCGAACATTTATAATGTTTCTAACTTTGTGGTCCTTTTCCAGAAGCGCAGCCTTGATATCTTTTACATCTACCGTATGATGTATGTGTCGCAAGACAACTCTATACGCACGTTCTTGTTTCAACTGGTATGTATAGTATACGTGACTGTTGGCTGATAAATGTTTTATTATTTCCCTGTAGGTATTAGGAGTTTTCGGCGCTATTTTAATTTTGTCGTTTGCTAGAGATTTTATTTCGAAATCTTCTGTTTTTAAGGCTTCCTTTAAAAACTTTATCATAGCTGGAACATTATTCACATTTGGCACAAATATTGGAGGTACAGTGGTTTTTGAAAAGGTTTCCTCATTGTTTTCTGTTGTACCTTCTATATCAAGAGCACTGAATTGATTCTTGGTGGGAACTGTATATACACTAGTATTACTATCGCAAGACGCTGTCTTTTGCCTTACCCTTCTATTAGCATCAGGGTCGAGGACGTCAGGGTTCGGCCTTTTTGACCGAGCTGGTGTGTATATTTGCCATACATTCTGCGTCAGGTTGACGGGAGCAGATGAATCATGATCCATGGCGTTGCTGTCGCTGCCTGTTGATTCTTCGGATGACATTTCTTGAAGTAAACAGCTTCCCGGGTGTCAGTAGCATGCAATCGCACTACATGCTACTGATCCTACCCGAAAATACTTCGGTAATCGACTGAGTTTTAGTATATGTTATCTTTTGTTAAGTTGATTTGAATATGAATAGGATGAAACACCGTTATGCTTCACAACTGTAACTGTTCACTTAGAGCTAGTGCGCACTGGTTGTTATCGCTAGACTTTTCCTTATCTTGGCGCCCTCGCAGGCGAGCAAGGTAAGACACTACGGAGCTGCGGGAACGATCCGCACACCACAGCGGTCAGGCGAGTACTGAGAGAATCGTGGGGTGATTGTGGTAAACCGAGCAACCGACCATCGGTTTTTCAAACTGTTGTCAAATACTCGTGACGTCACAGAGTTCTTTCTAAAATTAACTTTGATTATTTTACAAATATATAACGCTGTTATACAAAAATAATGTATGTAACTCGTTTATAATGTAGTTTTATTGCATTACGCGCTCCTGACGTCGCTCGTTTTCAAAACATGTACTCATGAAATAAAGCTTAATATTACAAACTAGTTGCATAATATGCTATTTGATGCTCCCCGCTTTTATGTTAACGCCATGCTTACGTTTACGTTTGCATTGCGAATGGGCCTTACTCACCGTTGAGCACGTGCACGGCGACGGTGGCTGCCGCGACGCGCCCCACGGCGCACGTGTAGTTGCCGGAATGGGCGCGGGAGGCGCGCGGGAGGCGCAGCGTCGACGTCACCGAGCCCACCGCCCCCCCGGCGCCGGCGCTCGCGTTGCTGCGGAATTCACAACTCTGTCATTCACTCCAGGATAAGAACGTTTCTTTTCATTTAATTTCGTAGACTTACACACACATAGACACAGCTATCACACTCAAAGACTTGACACACGTTTCACTATGTATGTCTACTGTATGTATGTCACTATGTATGTATGTTCACTATGTATGTCACTATGTATGTTTCACTATGTATTTGCGCTGAATACAAATTCGAAGCCAGAATTGCCGTGAAATGTTACAATTTACAATTTTTAAGTCTTTTTGATTAAGACTTCAATGTTTAAGTCTGACAATCCCCGAAAACAATTAATATAATTCAATGGGAGGGGGAGAGGGAATTTCGCGATTTAAAAAACAATGGAGACACAATTCTGGCGTCAGATCCGGATTCAGCGCGTCAAAATACATAGAGAAACGTGTCGTGTCTTAGTATTTGGAGAGAGAGTAGTAATCACTGGCATATACACGAAGGAACTACTACTCTTTTAGTAATAACTCGTACACCAACTGACGGGTACATGCATTTTTTTCTTAAATTTACAGATGGTATTTTCTCCGACTAATGTTAGTGTACATGACTTTTTGTGTTTGGCCGTTTTGTAATCTGTTCCCTGCAGACGAGAGCTGTTGTTTTCTATTTCATTAGTCTGGAATGATGTAGTTGTCAAAAGTGCCATAAATTAAGAACGGGAGTGAATAAGCGGGAGGCATTTAAGACTATAAAAAAATTAAATGCTCTTTTAAAAAGAAAAATCATCAACTATTACTAAGTTATCTCGCTATTACCTATTATTTAAAACTTTCAGCCGCGTCCATTATCTATAAAAAATAAATAATAATGCAGGCATTATTATACAGTTGTCTCAGAATAATTGTTCCTACTTCTAGGGCACGTAAGGAGTCGAAATTGATTCCCTTTTCCACTGAACATTTAGTGGGAAATCTCGTAATAAAGAATAAAAGAAAGTTATCTTCAAAAAGTAATATCATTTAAGAAAGTTACACTTGTAACATTTGCCCCTGGTTGGTAAGCAACTCGCCATTCATTGATGTTTGGCATGTTAGTAACTGAAATTTCGTTTACTGGCTGAGGGGCGTTGCCCCTGCTTGACCAATAAGGGTAAAACTAAACGATCATTACATTTGTAATTTTAAATTTTTATTAATAGACGTTTTGCCATCTAAGAATGAGATCCCTTTTAGTATGTAACATATCTGTAGCTGTTTAGGACCATTTCTCACATACAACTTAGTCCAGAAGAGAATCAGAAAATGCTAAGTTAAACGATATGTATACCCCCAAGGTATAAAAGGTCTTTTGTGGTTAGAAAGCACATTGTTCTGGGGTGAAAACCCCATAGTAAAAGCATCACGTTTTAAAAGAACCATAGTCCGTATGGCAAGTCAGCGAATGTCATTAAATTGACTAGATGACTTTCTCAATCCCTTGTGAAAGTTCCATATAGGAAATGTCTCGGCAATGTGAACATCTTCGCCCCTCTGCAAGGCGTAGAAGTTTACTACATTTATCCCGAATCGCAACATTCGCACGGGGGCTGCGCTGACCTGACGCCGCGCACGATCTGCGCGCCGTCGCGCCGCCACTCGACGGCGCCGTCCGCCGGGTGCAGCTGCGTGGCCACGCACGTCAGCTCCACGGTGCTGCCCGTGCGGTAGTGGCGCTCCGTCACGCGGTGCCCGCCCTCGTCCACCACCGTCACCTCCGGCGCTGCGCCACCAACCGCCACATCACTCTTTGAATGGTCCACTACTTTACTTTACTCCTTCACTACTTTACTTTACTCCTTCACTACTTTACTATACTCCTTCACTACTTTACTTTACTATACTCCTTCACTACTTTACTTTACTATACTCCTTCACTACTTTACTTTACTATACTCCTTCACTACTTTACTTTACTCCTTCACTACTTTACTTTACTTTTCTCCTTCACTACTTTACTTCACTCCTTCACTACTTTACTTTACCCCTTCACTACTTTACTTTACCCCTTCACTACTTTACTTTACTCCTTCACTACTTTACTTTACTATACTCCTTCACTACTTTACTTTACTATACTCCTTCACTACTTTACTTTACTCCTTCACTCCTTCACACACATGACCCAGAGAAAGGTCTGCTTCACGGTTCGTGGCCACGAACTCAATATAAAAAAAAGTGCTGCTTACCTATGACCTTGAGGAAGGTCTGGCGCACGCGGCGCGGGTGCGCGGCCACCTGGCACTCGTAGACGCCCTCGTCGCGCCGCGCCACGTCCGCGATCTCCAGGCGCCAGTTGCTCGGGTAGCGGAAGCCCAGGCGGATGCGCCGGTCCGCGCTGTACACCGCCTTGCCCACCGTCAGCAGGTGGATGGAGTCCGCCTGGCGGTGCACCCACGTCACCTGCGGGGCGGACGCGCCGCTTCAGGCAGGGCCGCTCCCCGCGCAAGCGAGCGGCTCACGACGTCCGTGCGGGCTGCGGTTGCCACTCGTCTCTCACAGGGCTAGAGTCGATCGCGCCCGAGCGCCTCCCCACCCCGCCAGACGGACGCAACAAACCACTCAGGAGGACCGCGGAGAGGCGCTCGATAAGGGCCACGAGTGGGAGCCTTCTTGAGCTGCCCTGTCTTAAAGGACAATTGTCCTTCGATTCGTGCTTTTCAAGGAGGATTTAATTCATTGATCATTTTGTTATTGATTGATATCACTTTTCAAAAAATTTCCAAGTTCAGTATATTAGCGATCCACCTTGTATGACCTGTTGCAACAGGTATTGAACTACATTGTTACAATAGATCTGAACAGTAGAGCCTCTGTTATTCGGGATTATGACAACGATTGCTCAGTCATGCAAAATCGAAAACATCAATTTTGAAACTATGTTAATTAGAAAAGTTGAATTAAGATGAAATATTTTAAATTTGTATACGCTGCACGCAACTTAATAATTTTTGCAGGGACAGATCACAGAAAGGTAGGGAGGGAGAGAAACGGAAAGGGAGGGAGAGGAAGGGCGGGAGAGAGGGAGGCAAAGAGAACAAGTCGGGAAGGGAGAAAAAGGAGGGAAAGATAGGGAGAGAGACGAAAAGGTGGAAGGAGAGGGACGGAAAGAAAGAGGGTTGGTGGGAAAGAGGGTAGGAGAGAGAGAGGGGAGGAGGGAGAGGGTAGGGGGAGAGGGTAGGGGGAGAGGGTAGGGGGAGAGGGTAGGGGGAGAGGGTAGGGGGAGAGGGTAGGGGGAGAGGGTAGGGGGAGAGGGTAGGGAGAGAGGGTAGGGGGAGAGGGTAGGGGGATAGAGGGCAAGAGGGAGAGAGAGAGTGACGGAGAGAGGGCGGGAGAGAAAGGGAAAGAGATGGAACAGAAGGGAGTGAAAACGAAAGAGAGGGTGGGAAATAAAGGGAGTAAGTGAGAGGGAAGGACAGAAAAGGGAGGGAAACGAAGGGAGGGAGGAAGAGAGGATGAGGGAGAAAGGAAGAGAGAGAGAGAGAGAGGCAGGGGGAGTGGGAGTAAGAGTGGGAGGGCAGTGGAGGGGCAGAGAGGGCCGCTGACCGTCTTGCCGTGCAGGAGGCCGACGCGGCAGTCGAGGTGCGCCGTGGCGCTGGCTTGCCCGCGGAGGGAGTGGGAGAGAGGAGTGGGAGGAAGGGCAGAGAGGGTGCGTGCGCGGGCGCGGGGGGGGGGGGGGGGGGGGCTGACCGTCTTGCCGTGCAGGAGGCCGACGCGGCAGTCGAGGTGCGCCGTGGCGCCCGCGCGCGCCGTGGCGTTGGCGGGGCCGTCGCCGTCCTCGAAGTAGGGCCCGTGGCGCGCGCTCTGCGGGAGGTGCGGCGCCGGCGGCGGCCGGAACGGGCGGCGCGAGGGCGGCGGCGGCGGAGGCGGCGTCGACGGCGGGGGCGGCACCGACCACTGCGCAACGCACGACTCTTGTTGGAAAGGCAGCTCTCTTCACTTTTGCGTGATTCAGATAACTCGACAAATGAAAAAAGAACAGAAAGATATATCTATTTTTCATTTCATTTTCAAAACAATGTAAAAATTATCTGTTCGAATTAGGAACAAAAGTATTTTTAAAGAATACAATTGTAATAGTTCACAATTCCTACTGAACTATGTGAGCCCAGAATTTACCTAGAAGCAGGTTCAGGAAGCATGCCGACAGATCCTAGTATTAAGAGTCATTAAAAGACATTTTCCAAGAAATTCAAACTTAAATCTAAACATTTTCTTTAAGCTCAAAATGTTCCCTGCTTTTCTCTTCTTATTGTTCTTGTTCATATAGGTTACACTGTCACTTAACACAAACTTGAAAAATTTAGCTGTTCTTATCCAAATGTTTTCCACGTAAATTTTCTTTTCATTCCCTTTAAACTTACACTTTCACTTATTACTGATAATTTTCCATGTTTTTCTATTTTTGCTCTTCTTGCCCATAAACTTCCTACTTCACGTTTTATTTCGTCTTCCCAACGAGTCTTTTGTTTTCCAACTTTTCTTGTACTTTTTCCTTGGTTTAATACTGAAGTTCTATAACTCTACCTATCGTCGTTGACAGTCGAGTTGTTGAAGCACGAAATGTGTACGTCTGGAAAGGTTAATTGATTATTGAAACTACATTTTTCTATCTGAAAGAAACTATGAAAGAAATATGCTTTTCGTAGGGTATATCGAAGATTCTGTGAAGACTACATCGTGCGAGTATTACTGGTACAGAGCACCTTCCACGTAAGTCACCAACCGACGTCCGTGCGTTTGGAAGGCGCGCTCACTACACTCCCGCCTCTGGCGGCAGCTGGGGATGTTTCGCGGTGCAACGCGTTGCCGCCAGATGGCAGGCAGGGTGCGAAGCACCGGCCGCGGCTGAAGTGCTGGCTGTGACAGCAAATGGATAAGGGTGTGATAAGGCGGTAGCATCCTCCATTCCCAAATAAAATTACTTTTTCCTCCGACTACCGGTAGGTCCTGCAACACCTCCCACCCCATCCCTTGAGCCCCTTCCACCCTATATGTTCCACCCGCTCATCACACTTCGTCCACTCTCCGGGACGCTCTCTCTCTCTCTCTCTCTCTCTCTCTCTCTCCCTCCCTCTCTCTCACTCACTCACTCACTCTCTCTCTCTCATGGCATGGCCGTCCAGCAAACACTTCCCACCCCATCCACGGGGCTCTTCCGTTCTCTGTTCCTCCCTCTTCTTCCGTCTTTTCGCCTCGTCCATTCCTTCCCGCCGACCTGCTCTTTCGCCCCACCCCTGTCTGCTGCGCCGTTCCTTTTGTCCCTCTCCTATTTCGCTCATTCTGCTTCGCCCGCCTGCTTCGTCCGCCGCTCTCCTTCCCACCGTCCTGCTCGGACCTAACCCGGGTCACACGGCAACACCCGGAGACAATGAAGCCCAAATTAATTGGGGATTGCATTTAGCTGCATATTAAAAAGAATAGGAAAAAAGAATATCTTCGGAACCGTTAGGGATATTACGGTAAAACAAACTAAGTTGGTGCCATGTGCAATTCTTTAAAGTGTTTAAATTGCAAATTTATAAATTAAGTAGTTATTGAGTCGGATTGGATAGTACAGACGGAAAGACAATTGATTGGGCGATATATTCATGTTAGTTAATGTCTTATTTTATGTGGCGAGACTCGGGACATCAGGCCCGCTCTTCCGTCTTACCACGCACAATTCGCTACGCTCCTTTCAACATCTTGCGGAGAATGAAGGGCGCCGACACGCAAATTTGAATTTTGCTCAGCGGCTTATATTAGAATTGAGTATCTTCTACATGCAGTTACAATATGGGACAGCCGCTTTGCTTCCTCTCCGAAGCAAGGCGGGAAGGACAATATCGCTCTTTAAAATCCACAGCGTCGATCAGGCTGGAATCTGCATTTCTTTCCCGATACCTACACTTGCATACAACAGCCCCATACGTCAACCGTTACACCATCAAACTCGCGAAATCCGCCTGTTAACAACTGAATGCGTAAATAATCTTCTTCTGCCCTCAGGGATTACGGCGATACCTGTTCCGACCTCTCAGTCATCTTCTTATGCGACCTGGATATCTTCTTCCTCGAGGCTTGTATTTCATTACTCCTTTTGAGAATCTTCCTTCGGCCATGCGTTCTACGTGTTCTTTCCATTTCATTTTATTTTCTTCTAAGAAAGTGGTCGTTGAGAAAATACTGAGTTCATTTCGAATGTCAATATTTCTTATTCTATCGAGTCTAGTAAAGATCTCAGAAAACTCATCTCTTCTGCCTGTATTCTTAACCTATTTTCGTATGAGTTACCCATGATTCTGAACTGTAGAAAAGTGTTAGTACTGCCTTTAATTTTTACTTTGTAAATTTTTTTTTTGGGGGGGGATTCTTTTTATCTTTAATTTTTAAGTGGTTTTTAATGCACCCACAAATACTTGCAGTTTTGAACAAAGTAAGAGGGCACTGCAAAACTACCTCTCCTAAAAAAATTTAACCATGTCAATAGATTAGATTTAAGAATACTGGAATTTCGCCATTTGACACAATAGTTTTCTTAGATAAGAACTTCCAGTGAAGTTTAGTTACAGACCAGATTCTATTCTTCTACAAGAGCCTAGACCTTGCCTCCTATATCAAATTATAACCAACCTGCACCAACTGAAGAAGAACATTCTATAAATTTAGGAGACTATTTTTCATTCTCACTATTCACTCTCGCATTACCCGCTCTCTCCCATTTTCTGCACACTAGTGAAAATCGTAAAAAAATTGCGTCTGTATTTTGAGAGGGAAGTATGTGGTCGTTGTCAGAACCAGGCTGTATGATGCAGAAGGGAGGTTTGATCTAAATAGACTCCGTTTTAGAGTAAACACTGAACCAACTGATGACATCTCATTAGTTTTCAAGGATCTACTTACCCAAATGCCAACAGTTAGGAAGTATGATGATGAAATGAATTTATTATTGTAGAATAAGTGAGCCCATTTCCTAAACTACTTCTTGAAAGAACAAAAACGAGAGTCAGATAGAGATAGAGATAGATAGATAGAGATAGAGGTAGAGAGAGATAGAGATAGAGAGTGATATAGATAGAGAGATAGATAGAGAGACATATAGAGAGAAACAGACAGACCGACAGAAACAGAGAGGTAGGGAGAGATGGAGGGAGGAGAAAATAATTCAAAATGATTGACATACAATCGTACTGAATGATTAAAGAAAATTGATTAACCTCCAGTACTTTAATAAAAGAAACAATCTCAATTATCTTACATTAAAAACGAGCAAAAATGCAAAGTGCCTGTTCCTCTGTGCCCTTTGGTAGAGCAGTTTTGAATATTTTGCAGTACGATTATAGTGTTTCCATTAATAATAATAACATGGAGAGTAAGAATTACATGTAAAACTTGAACAATTGTGGAGTACATTATTGTTGAGATATTTATAAATTCCACCTCTGACGCTTCCTTGTAAAATGTATTTAAATGAGCCCCTCCGCCCATAACTAAGAAACCTTATCGAAATTCATTAAAAGCAGATTGAAATCGTTTAATGTCAGTTTCCATAGATTTTACTTTGCACCTTTTTCAGAAATAATTGATTTAAATAATAATAATAATAATAATAATAATAATAATAATAATAATAATAATAATAATCCTGCGTAGTCATGGTCGTATTTGTGATCGTCCCTTCACCCATCATCATCATCATGATCCTATCATCTCATAATTTCATAATTCACATAATTCAAGGCGTAGCAACCTTGTCGTACTGAGGAATACAGCTGAAAAGCTGATCCTGGATGAACTACTCACGTTAATCGTTTAGCGCGGTCAGTAATAGCTTATACGCTAATAAATAATAATAGTAATAATAATAATAATAATAATAATAATAATAATAATAATAATAATAATCCTGCGTAGACATGGTCGTATTTGTGATTGTCCCTTTACCCATCATCATCCTATCGTATCATAATTCACATAATTCAAGGCGTAACAACCTTGTCGTACTGAAGAATACAGCTCAAAAGCTGATCCTGAAAAAATTACACACGTTAATTGTAACGGTCAGTAATGGCCTATACGTCAATAACAATAATAATAATAATAATAATAATAATAATAATAATAATAATAATAATAATAATAATAATAATAATAATAATAATAATTGTTAGTAATACTTAACTAATGAAATAACTAATCTGTACCCATGTTTCAATAATACGTAAATTAGACCCAGAACATCTGAAACGAAATGCCGCTAGTTGAAAACTGCGAGAAGAGCGGGGCGCGCGCGTGTGCGTGCGCGCCCCTTTAGTGCGGGCTCCGCGACGGAGTGCTTACCGCAATGAGGAAGGAGGGCATGGTGGGGCGCGGGGGCGGGGGCGGCGCCGGGGGCGGCCAGGGCGCCAGATGGGGCGCGTCGTCGTCCGCCGCCGCCGCCAGAGGGGGCTGCGCAGGCTGCGGGGGTGGCGCCCCGCCCCACGGCTCCAGCACGTGCAGGCGGTTCGGCAGCTCGGCCTCAGCCTCCGACTCGTTCCCTGCGCCAACAGACACGCCCCCGCGCTCGCTCCCTTCCGCACCAGGAACAATCGTCATGCGACTCTCGATTCTGTGGTTGCCTAGGTCATTGCTGCACCTCCCGCCTTGCAAAATGAATCTTTTGAATTGATTCGCGAACGCCCTTCTCAACGGGGCTCGTGGCCTCACAAATGTGCTCACCGTTGATAAAAAGATTCGTTTCATAAGGCAGGAGATGTAACACTAACCAAATGCCATCGGCCACTATAGAAAAAATAAAAGATAGTCGAGGGAAGTGACATCGATGTGTTCAATATACCTATGTTCTATAAAAATATCGATGTTTTAAACATCGGTGTTTTGAGCAGGAGGTCGGTGTTTTTGGAACATCAATGTTTTGAGCTTGATGATTTTACCTTTTCGATTTTTCGTTCGTGGATAAAAAGTTCCCATAATCACAATTTTGCAAAAGTTAAAATGTGAAATAGTAACTATTGGTACCACTGTTCGAACCTCAATAACGCCGTTTGCCCTTCGACCCCACTCTGGGACAGCTTGCCGAATACCGAATGAGCTGGGTCGCCTTAAGAAATGTGACAAGCCAAAAAGTCAAAATGTGCTAATAGAACGTTTTTTAATCTATCGTTAAAATGACTTTTAGGCATTATATATTAATTCATTATTACTATAATGGCATCCTTTTTCCATTCTATTATCAGAAGTGTAAAAACAGCATTTGCATAAATAGAGGTCTACTCATATAGAGAGATTATCTAAGAAGGGACCGCTGCAACAGCTGGTGCTTGGCTAGTGCTGGCAACAAAACTGCAAGTTATG
Organism: Gryllus longicercus; assembly: GCA_038098605.1. NCBI lineage: Eukaryota > Metazoa > Arthropoda > Insecta > Orthoptera > Gryllidae > Gryllus > Gryllus longicercus. The sequence goes on along the minus strand of JAZDUA010000406.1, from coordinate 330,791 downwards.
CCCAGTCGCTCAATTGGACAACGCGATGCAAAGGCTTCGTCACCACTTCTTGCTACATAATCGCCTGACATGACGATCATTGCCTTCCCGACATATCAAACATCACTTCATAGAGTAACTTCCAGGCTTATTCGGACTGCATTGCGCGGTGAACTTTTCGTAACCTACCTCCCCAAAAAGGCGAAGCCCAACTCCATCTCGTTCCGATTTCCTCCTTAGTGTAAGGGTTGATTTCTACGTTTCTGTTAGTCTGCTTAGAATTACATCGATCGATTATAATCCACTATTTTCAAAAAACATTGTCACTTCCTTTCAGAGCACTACCAAGGCTGAAAATCACCGCTTAAAAGTTTATGGAAACAAAGCATGGCAACCTACAGCGAGCAGTCTTACCTCGCTGACATAACATGCGTAATTTCGAAGATTCGGTCGTGTTCATCTGCGCTCGAGGTTTTCTCTCGGCTGGTGCGAGAACATCTGCGCAGGCTATAAGCGCTACTTATGAATTTATACTTAACTCAAATTTTTAAATAAAAGAAGACGTTGTCCGGTATCAAATATTTATTTAAACTTAAGATATTTTTGATAACATAACTCAGAGCGAAAAAATAAAGTTATAGAAATAAAAGTACAGGAATATATGAACTATAAAAGTGAAGTATAAATGACACAAATTAAATACAAACTATGTACAAAATGTAGACATTGTATGCCAGATGCGAAAGCAAACTGGGTCAAACATACATCGCAGCATCTGGGCGGAAAACAAAGTTATGCATTTCCTTTTTCTTTTTTGAGAGGGTGACTCGTTTAAGAGGACATCTACTTCATCAACAACCTTATTAATAAAATATTAACTCCTTCCGAATAACTGGATGTACGAAACGGGATGGAGTCGAGCTATGTCTTCTCAGGTAACAAAAATCTATAGGGAATTAGCTGGGATGAAAGAGTGAGGGAAAATTACCCAAGGGATGCAGTCGGGCGATTTCTCTATTCCTTTCGAAACTCCGGATGAACGAAACGGGATGGAGTCGAGCTATGCCTTCTCAGGTAGCGAAAACAAAGAGGATTGTCTGGCAAACGCGGGTGAGGGAAAACTCACCTCGGGATGCAGTCGGGCACTCCCCCTCCGTACCAGTAACAGAGATGGCCTGCGTGGCTGACTCACCTGCAGCGATCAGGTAGGCGAAGGCGCGACCCCTGGCGTGAGCGCGGGCGTGTGCGCGGGCGTGGCCATGGGCGTGAGAGTGGGCGTGGGAGTGGGAGCGGGCGTGAGCGTGGGCGTGGGCGGCGGCGAGGGGCGGGGCGGGCGCCAGGGCCAGCGCCAGGGCGAGCGCCAGCGCCGCGAGCGGGGCCGAGAGGGCGAGGGCGAGGGGGCGGGAGCGGGGGCGGGGGCGGGGGCGGGGGCGTGGTCCCATGGCTTAGCCGGCGGACGCGAGCGACGGTGGGGTGCGGCACCGGGGCGCCATCACCGCTCCTGCAACACACAAGGGACAGCCGCTCTTACTCGCAAACATCAGCAATGTTGGCAAACGGCGATGTTCAAAATTATACTACGAATCAGGGGGAGGGGCACTTGCGCATCGTATCCGACATTAAGCCAATGAGCTTTCAGACACCAGTTTGCGTCACAATATTAGCGGGAATTTTACCAGATTTAGCCAGATACCAAAATTATGACCTCGTTACAAGACATTGAAATAGATTTATAAAGCATTTCTTGTAAATATGGCATCTTGTACACCTTCACCGTGTTATTTTTGGTTGGCTACCGCTGAAAATTGTCACTCTCAAAATGTTTCTCGACACTTTTCGCTCTCCTTGCAACATGACGGTCAGCATCTACTCTGGCCTGGGTATGGCTTTTCAACTGAAGTGCCCGTGGTGCGGTCACGTGGTTCGTGAACGCAAAACGTGCAAAAATCAGCGGAGGACCTCACCTATGTACTTCCACCATGCTACGAATAAAATTAGAATGTGATTGACATGTGGGTGAGAAGAGAGCAGTGCCGGATATTGCACTCTCTACCACGTGCTCTCAACAATAACTAGACAAACGGAAGAAGTGAGTGTTGGGAAACTAATAACAAGTTTGTTCCTAACATTTGTCACATTTATTTCTAACATTTGTAATACTTGTATTCTCGGAACATTTGTTCACTAATTTTAGGTGACAACACTGTGCAAGTGCCGAAGCTTTAGATTCTCCTGTTTCCTAGGTTACGGCTCTGGCGTCATCACGTGACAACGAAATGTCAAACACATTCTAATTTTATTCAAACATGAAACCATACGATCCCACTGATCCAAAATTGGAACTTTCGAACACAAGTTATGTCAAATATTCTATAATAAATTTTGTGTCTTCAATAAACGGAGACATCTTGAATGAAACGTAAGTAAGTTTTTTCATTCCTGATTGTCAAATGTTGATTTAGCCGTGATCGCAAAAGGATAGTACATTGCTGGGCAGTGTGTATTATAGGCTAAGTTCCAACGGTTTTACTACTTTTTATAGACAAAATGCTCGTGTAACCACCGTTTGGCGTTTTGGAGTGCTCTAGTAGTATAATTTAGCAACACAACAATGGATTAACACTAAAAGTTGCAAATACATGCTACCAGAGAGCTCCAACAATGACTTTCGCATACGGACGCGACGCCAATGGATGAGCGCTATGCGCACGCAAAATTACGTAGGGCTCAAATGAGTTAAAATATTGATGTGAATAAAACAAGACCCAAAATTCAATGTTTTAAAGATAGTTTAATAACTTCTAACATTGAACTCATTCACAACAAAATTTAATTTGATAGTAGCTGTGTATCTTAATTTATAATTAAAATTTAACTGCAAATAAAATTACAAAACGCCTCTTCATGAGCGGAAAACAAGGAAAGACGAAGGAAATCAGAATCTCAAGCGAGAATGTCTGCTGGGCGAAGAAAGTACAACCGGGATTCTTTTGGTTCGTACAACATGGTTTTAAATATTCGATTTTAACTTTAAAAAAATGTGATTACGGGAATTTTTCATCCCCAACAAGCACAAAACATTGATGTTCAAAACACAATGATTTCAATACATCGATATTTTATAGAAACGTCGAAGTAATATAGTACCCGTACTAATATAGTAATATGCTAAAACGTATAGTAATATGGTACCGCAATTCTAATAACATTAGAGTTGACTGTCAATTTTCACTTGTTTTTAAATAATCCCTTATAAGGTACAAACAGGTTCCTCACACCCCACTCATGAGTATTCTAATAATGATGAATGGTTCATAGATTCAAAAGTCTTTGCCAAGTCCAAGAAAGTCAGAATCATGCGTCTGTTTTTGTTAAATTCTTCATAAACATGGTTAGGAAATACCTTTAAGGCATCAGATGCCCCTTTTTTTATGGAACCAAAACTAGTTTGGGGATAGAACAGTCGAAGAAACGAAAAAAGTCGCACAACTTCTCATGTACAACCTTTTCAAACATTTCACAAAGTTCGGTATTAAAGATATCGGAAGGTAATTACATCCCCAGTTTTTCTTGAAAATGATCACTACTTCTGCTCATTTTAGCATATTAAGCCAAACAGCTAAGCTTATGCGAAGGTTAATGGCATACATCAAAGTTTCAATAATTTATTGTGATATGTCTTTTCTTACCTTGCCTGTAACACTTATCTTTATCTGCTGCTACTACACTCTTTTGTAATTGAAATAAACTCATTTAATTCAGAAGTGGTAGTTGGGTACAAATTATTGAATTAATACTTGATGGTATCTTTACTGCAGTGGTGTTTTCAGATAAAAGAATTTTAGAAGTCAGATCATTACCTACGTTGCAGAAGTATACATTAAAAGTATCTTCAAGAATTATTTATGCATTGTTCATTTTCATTATTTTATTAAGGGTATTTTGTTTAACTTCAAATTGCCTATTTGGTTTATTTTTAACAAGGTTTCATTTAACAGAGCTTTGCTACCTTTAAACTTATATTTTACTATTTTTTAACCTGTAATAATGTATATCTTTTCTAAAATTCTTGTATAGTTTGTGTATACTGATTTAATTATTTCAAACAAAATATTTAATTCTTATGCAATGGAAATCTGTTACCTGAGATCAGAATAAATGAAGTCAGTGCTCCGTCGTTAAATGGTGTTCAGTGTTGCATTTGAAGAACAGTTGTTCAGAGAATGAGAAAAAAAGGGTACTATATCTGTGTGAATAATCTATTTCGTGCAGTGAGTTTTTGGAAAAATGTTCATGAAACAATTCGTGCACCATTTCCGCTTAGAAATAGAATTTCGCTGATACCAGTAATTATCCTTGTTCAATCTGTAAATCACTTCGATCAAGCAACACTAATTCCACATAAAAACTAATTTCCAACAAATTGTAGTTAACCTATTCTTTAACTAATTGTAGTAATGCATTAACGCATTTCCTGCAGATGAATTGAGTAATTTCATTTAATTGATTAATTTTATTTTAGAATGGCATTCCATTGTTGAAGATAATGATCAATGACCAGAAATTCGCAATCTATGAATGTTGAATTCATGCAGTTTACGATAGATTTTATAACACAAGTACTCGTTGCGAATGGTAATTTGAAAACTTTTTATCAAGCACTTCGAATTTTATGAAGATAAAAGGAATATTAAATGCCAATATAATTGTTTATGTATTATACATTATAATTTAATTACGTTTTATATTTTATTATACATTTTATGTTTGTTTATGTTATAATAATTCTTATATTTCCGAAATGATCAGTGACCTAATAAAGAGCTAATTTCTTAGACATAAATTTCAAATTACATTCGTTGCCTTTCGAAGTGACAGAGGGAGGTAAAGAAGAAAAACGGCAAAACTGACGATTTCAATTATGCTTGGCGTTTCTCTACATCAGAAGGAAACGTTTGTTGTTTTTTTTTCAAAGAAAAGGAGAGAAGAGTGTGGGTGACTCGCACGCACTCGGCTCAATATCGTCGAGAGGCCCCTCCATCTTCTCGCGATTCAGTTGCAAAGCGATGAACTCCGCAGCGGCGCCTCTTGAAAGAGCGCGGGCGGTATTTGTTACTCGGAAGCCAACTTGTCTCCCAAAGGATACATTAACTTGTGTCTCCCAAAGGATACATTAACTTATGTCTCCCAATGGATACATTAACTTATGTCTCCCACGGATTCAGAATTTTATTGTATTAGGGTACACCACTAATTTCTTGTTAAAAAAGGGAAGATGTTAAATTGATTCAAATATTTAATATGATGTAATTTTGATTACGCAATGGTTCTGCAAATGCCCTGGTATAATGAGTTCTCGAGTTAATAAAAAAGAAAAGAAAGTGGAGCAATGGGAGGTCTTGGAAGCAAGGAAGGGACGAAGGATGTATATAAATCAAAGAAATAACATTATACAGAGAAGACTATATCAGACATGTAAAAGAAAATATGAGTATCAATGAATTAAAAAGAAACGAAATCCTCTCGGCATAGTAGTGGGTTGGAAACCTGAGGACGCGGTCTTCAAACCTAGCATATCTGAGTATATTTTATCCGGTCGTGTTGTCTTCAGGGCAGTCTTAAGGTCCACTGTTAATAAATTCTAATATTTACTCCCTATTAGCAGTAATAATTAGGTAAAAATATTCGACTAGAGCATGATGCTTGTTATATCATCTCCACTCCACTTCGCAAGTCCTAATTAGAATTTCTAGACACACCAGGGCAGAGGGAAGTGGGCAGTCACCAGAAAAGACTTAAAAGAGAGGACTCTTAACAACCCCTGGACTGGAACCCTTAACTGGAAATTGAAGGTTTCCAAGCTCCATTTAGTCAGACAATCCATCCTTCACCCAGCTTTCCCCGGAAAAAAATTAAGAGGACAGGGCTGGTTATAATTACAAGAATACGCCATTTGAATATCAATTTCCGCCATTTATTCAAGATGTCAGATCCAGAATCTTGTCCAAAGTGTGGTGCAGAAGTCTCCATTTCTCACCTTATTCTTGAATGCCCTGCTACAGATAATATAAGAAAACTTCTGAAAATTGAAGGAACCCTAAATTCACTGTTCAATTCCACAGACGGGAGTGCCAAAATAGTGAAACTCTTGAAAAGTACAAAACTGAACAGCCTTGTGTAGCAATGAATATTGTATTAGAACTTAAGAATAAATATAACATGTGAAAATGTAATTATTTCTGGTAAAAATGTAACTGGTAAGTTTGTTCCGTACAGTTGTATAATGATGGGAGTCGCTGATGACCTAGACGTCATAAAGCGATAAATTTAAAAAAACGGATTAAAAAGAGTGAAAAACTTTGAGAGTAAAAGGCTAAAAGAGTGGTTAAATGAGTGTTGTACTACGTATTGGTGATAGATGTGTTTTTCGCAAGTTTTGGTTCACTTAAACATAATGATATTAGTTCAATAAAATAAAACACGTTTTATACAGCAAAGCTATGTCTCATAAATACAAAAACCGTTTAGAAAATGTTGCCCTAAATAAGGTTTCCGAGTAAATAAATATAGTTCATTTGCAATTAATTTTATTAACATCATGATACACGAGAAAGGAGTGCTATGTTTCCTGAAAGGGAAACATAGTAGTTTACCTAAGTAATAGTAATTACCAGGCAATAAATAAACGGAATGGCCACCGGCGAGCACATTAAGTGAATAATGCAATCGCAAGAGGTATGGAGAGTGTTTGCTTTGTAATGGCAGTAATAATGAGTAAAAATACCAAGGGTGAAATCTAATTACTTTTGTAATTTGGAATGTTTTATTTTTAAATAGTGCATTAGGTTCCCAGAAACGAAATGGATGAAAACATTGTATATTGAAAAGAAACGTCTAGAAGGAAGGGAATAAAGCTTTCTTCTGTCAAAATTCTAAAATATCTAATTAAAGACATGTTAAGAAAATTTATTCCAAAAAATATTTCCAAAATATAAAAATTACGAGTACTGGTGACTTGATATCTTCAGCAAGTGAGACCCTAAGAAAACTTCAATTCTGAAGTATTTTATTAAGTTAAAAGCAACATTTGAAAAGTCCATAAATTTATTTTGATTACAAAATCAAATTCATGATATTTTACGCTCAATTATAGATTACTATAAGAAATTAAGCCAATTGGCTTCAATGAATTCGGGGAAGTTGTTTTAATGATGTTGCTTCTACCCATGAGACCCATTTTTGGAAAAAATTAAAAATGTTCCAAGGGCTTTATAAAAATTATTACCAAATTTTTAGAAATGTTTTCAAAACTCGCAGAGTTTCGAATCAGTTCAAACTCACCGAAGACTATTTATTTTCGCAAAATTCCTACAAGTAGTTGAGACGTTAGTATTATTTATAGACGGGCAGCTGAACGGACGCACAGGCGTTTGAAAACACTTTTTCGGTATCAGGGGACACCAAAACGTGATTTCCCGTTGAAATCTCGAAATATATTTTCCGCGGTATTACATAACTGTCTCTGTACTCAGTTTATTTCTCCGCATATACGAACATTTACAAGAAAGTAACTAGTACTTCTACAGAATTGTAAAGACTTCCTCGAACTACTTAGTTTCTGTATCTTTAGTTCGAGCTGGTTTTTGGTCCAGACTCGTCCCATTGCCCAATCCCCTCATCTTTCAATCAGCGCCTAAAATAATTTTTTTTCATATTTTATAAATTTTTCGGTCCTCTAATAGCAGAATAGAATTAAAGTTGCAACAACAACACACATTCGCGCATTATTTCTACTTTTTTCAGTTTTAGAAAATTTTGAGTGTTCAACAAAAATGAGACATATTAATTTACACACAATTTATTAAATATCATTTGCTGTAAGTATGTAATGCTGCGAAAAATAAATTTCGAAATATTAACGGAAATATTCATTTTTGTATTCCTGATACGGGAATATATGTTTGTGTGTGTACAAATATATATAATATGTGTTTGTTTTTTTTATAAGCATGTATACGTCCTTTTGTATTTATGCCTGTGCGCCCGTCTGTGGAAAACACCAACGCCTAAACTATCCGTATGAATTTTTCCAAAATAAATATTCTCGTGTCGATCTGGCGCTTCTCGGAACCCTATGAGTTTGAAAAAATTCTATAAATATGGGCGGTACTTTTCAAGAAGTACCTGAGATAATTTTTTAAAAAATTCTCAAAAATGTCACCACATTTGTTTATTAATTTGTGACGTGGCATCGCCTCAGTCGGGACAAGCTTTGAGCTCCCTACCGGTCTCCCGGCATGCGTGGTAGTGTAGTGCATTGAAGTGTATATGTGTGCAAGTGAGACTAGGAGTGATACTAGGAGAAGGAAGAGGAAGGAAAGATCGCGCGCGGTCCGTGGCCCGTTTGTTAGGGTACTGCTCCGACATTCGCCTGGTGTTGAACAGAGAAACCACGGAAAACTACCGAGCAGAGCAGCAGGCGGCTGGAATTCGCCTCCAGGCAGCGGCTGAATTTGACCCAGCAATCTAGCTAGAGAGGCAAATCATGCCACTGTCGAGACTCGAACCCTAGATCCTCCCGGTCAGAGGCCCTACAGTCGCATCAATTGAAGGGCTTAGTAGAACAAAGGGGCTATCAGATAATGAGGGTTTTATCTGAACTTCCGTCGTATAACTCAATACGTTTATAAACTCTTAAACACAATACACTTGCTTATACGTCCGTAATGAATTTAAACAACACTTCGAGAATAACGTCTGAAGGTTTGTATAATGCTAATAACTCAATTTCATATAAAAGTGGGATAGCGCCTTGTGCCACTGATGCCCTGAGCCACCTTTGTGCGTCCGCAGCCGGAGATTCGCAGTCCAGCGCGTGCAGGGCTGCGTTGAGTCACCGCGTGGTGCGCGTCGATTCCGCGAGCAGCTTAAAGGGGCGCGGTGGATGCGCAGCGCCTCTTCAACGCCCCCACCCCCACCCCCTCCCCTCCCCCGCCGTACTTTTTAATGCATTAGACACGCGAAGATTCGGCGTGTGTGTGTGTGTGTGTGTAAGGAATCTGGTTTTCCGATCTCGTGGGATTGCGGCAGCTGCTTTCACCACCATCCCAATAAGTAGGATGCCGACCCGTAGGAGGGATGGGAGGAGAACTTTGAGATTTTCGGGAGGCCGCCCGCTCTACTCATCCACTTCGGGGAGTCAGGCCAATTCTTTTATTTGAAACGCGTATTCCGCGAGAGAAGTCAAGCTCGTGAATTGCGGATGCCAGTTGGTAAGAACGGTTCATGAACAAATGGTAACTCTGGTTGCCTGCGTTAAAATAAAATGTTTTTGTATAGATTAGTATTGATATATTTTGGGATTTTTTAAATGTAAGATAATATAGATAGGTAATAGGACAGTATTTCGTCAATTATAACAATAATGTCAGGTAAATGCTAGATCAAATTTAAAGGAAAAGAGATATTGTGAATATCGAACTTTCGTAATAAGTACCAAAGATGGATCATATTGGATAATTTGTAGAATATGTTTAATAAAATATGTCACATGCGGCCGGCGAGATTTTTGTTCCAAATTGACCTCCTCCCCAATCGATCTGAACGACCTCTAGTACCTTCGAGTTTGAAACGGATATATTGCTTTTTGGGGGTATTTTACATGACGTTTCAGCATTTTCAAAATTATCTTAAAAATGATCCCAATTTTTTATTATACTTTGTCTTTGGTTAGCGTAAAGACGTTTAAGAGAATGTGTAGGTCTCATTTTCGTTGAAGTACCTGATTTTTTGAAAACTGCAAACGTTCAATTTTTTGGTGTCTTCTTACAACTACAACATTGAATGTATATACTTTTCTCTTAATGAAATCTGTTCTTTATAGTCAGTTGTTCAAATAAAATCAAGTAGAATTGTTCGAAAATTAGTAGTTTTGGCGTTATTTTGTGTGAAATATAGACATTTTAATTTTGTTTTTCAAAATGACCCTGAATTTATCTAAAAAATTTCTGCTTGTATGTCTCAAAGAACAGTAATGTACTGGTGCAAGTCTCATTTTAGTGAATTTGTGTTCTGAAAAATTGCAAAAATTATCAAAAAATTAACATTGCAAAATTACAATATTGAATACAGATATTTTTCCAAATCTGTTCTAAAAAGAAATTGTTTTAAAAAAAGGTCACGTACAATTATTTGAATAAAACGAGTATTTTCCTCGTAATTTTGGCTTGAAGTTAATGCAAATTATAAAACAATTTTAAAAAAGCGCTCCAAATTTTATCTTGGATTTGTTTTCACGAATAGAAGTGACGCTTAAAGAAAGGCGAAGGTGTCGTTTTGTTGAACTCTATGAATTTTCAAAAATTGCAAACGTTAGAAATAACTCGAAAAAGTATGTGCTATTGTAGCACCACTAGTTACTTTCGTTACCGTTCTTTCTTATTTACCTTAACATTGATTTTTCAGTAACTTCCGTTTTCAATCCATCATTTCATTTCGGTAACAAGTGTGTGTCATTGCCGACCTGGATGGCAGCAAGACCGTGAGCATTCTCAGCGCCTCAGTTCGAAGGGTCATCGGTTCGCGCCCCGCCGTGGTCATAATTGTTTGTCGCTTGCCTTTCATGTATATGGGCTGTCCCGTAAGGCCTTGTTAGTCTGCTGACCATAGGCCGAGAAGCCCGCAAGTGTGTCAATGTCTATGTAAAAGGTTAATATGTGTCCCCATTTGGGGCATAGTGGATACCCGGGTGTGGATAGTTGAAATCGACATCTCCTGAAGCTGGAGAAAGACCCAGGAACAAAACAAACAAACAAGTGTGTATTACTGATATTTAAGAAGATGGATATACAACAAAGCGTCCTAATATGACAGATGCGGCCGGCCTCCCGTCTGCCTGTACCGCTGCGCCGCCCACGCCACCATTTGCACAGCAGCAATGAAAGGCCTCAGTGCAACACTGCAAATATTTGAAACGGCGTATTTGATGAACATCAAATAGAAATTTGAATCCTTTCGGATTGGCGAATAGAATTAATACGACGCCCGCAAGTGCAAACAAACTGTGCATACATTATACCCAAAATACGCGATAATTTATCGGAATATATAATTACTGGAATTCAGAATATGACAGCCCACGCATGATTGATCAAATTATCGGTTTGTGTTTTAAATTTACGACTTGTAGTTTTCCTTATTTCCGAGCTTTCTAATTAAAAATATGAAAAAAGATTAATCCATGGTGTCACGGATATCCAAAACTGTCTCAGATGAATTACATCTACACAATGAAATTAAGTATAACCATTTCGTTACAAGGAAAAGTGAAAAAAACACTCACTTGTATTTTTGATTCTGTCTTTTTAAAATCAGTTAATTATAAATTTTTGTGAACATTTATGTATTCTCTTGTTCATAATGAAAAGACGTCTTTAACTGAAATACGTAACTATGTTCCGTGAAGTCACGGGAGTAATGGAATTCGAGACAACACGAATTTTTGGACCGGAGATCGTCTGGAAACCCCGATTATTAATGGCGTCGAGCCCCTGGCCGAAGGGATAAAATGCATTGACTGATTGGGAAGAGACGAGACAAAAGACAAATACTTAACGGAGGATTACTCCAGAAATATAATACATACCTCTATGCTCGAGAACGGCTGAGAGATGTGTTGCAAAAACGATCTAACAAACTAAAAAAATTAAATAAATTAATTGTTGAAAGATGAAGCGTAAGCATTGATAAGATACTTTTCGGTTTCGTTCGAATAAGTATTACGTAACACAACATGCTAAAGCAAGAAGGGAGGATGAACCTCAATAATTTCATCTCCGTCGACCATTTATTGTTTACAAGGGATTTAGCATGCAGTCAAGTCTAGTATTTGGGATACCAGCACACAACGAGACGTAAACATGCCGTGACTGTAAAGGAAAGGGAAATGGAGGAAATTAAAATGACGCAAGCCTCGCCAAACACGAGTGCACCGCTGAGAAATTGTTTCCGGGGAAAGTGTCCACTGCGACAAACTACCAGCATCCGCGGACAACCAATGGTACAGGTCACGCATTTTGGGGCCAAACTACGGCGATAGACAGCGCGCGGGTCGGTGCATGCCATTTTACGGCAGTGTGTTATCTATGGCCGTTAAATTCGACAAAAGGAGATACTGGCTGGGACACCGCAAACACCCTATCTCACCGGCAGAGCTCCGTAAATGAAATTGGCAATGGGGCTCGATAGCAGAAGAGCACGCGCCAGCAGACCATAAAGATTATCTTCCGGTGGCTGAATGTCAACGAAGCGTCCCCACGAGATGGCGTTGCGGCCGTGCGACGCGCGCAGGCGACAGTCGCAAGGGCGAGGTTGCGTGCGACGGTCGCGTGCTCAATGCTAGCAACTTTGACAATACAGTAGAACCCCGGTATTTCGAACTAATTGGAGGTGTAGTCTGTTCGGATTCGGAAATGGTCATATTATCAGAAAAAAATGACTGCACCTATACAAATACATCTACGTGACATCTAAGATGTCTACATCTTACAAGATACATCTACATGATGCGATGGAGAGACCATTTGGGGTGAATACCAGAATTCGAAAGATTAAACGCGAAAGGATGTAGGTATTGTAATGGCTTAAAGGCCTTCGGCCTAGCCACATAGGATCAAGTAAGCTCATTTATTTGTATTAATTACCTATTAAATAAAATGAACAAATACATCTATAGGATTACCAGACACAATGTAATGCAACATGCGATGTGAGAAAATGGCAACGAACCGTAGTGACATGAAATGGCAATGTTGCGGACAACGGAGTACAGTATGTACATAACCGATCGCAAATGTGGTAGTGGTTTTTACATTGTTTAGAAGAATTAAAGCGCAATTTGTGTCGCCGCTGTTAACGGGAACTCTTCGTTGAGAATACATTGAGTTGACTTGCAAGGTGTTCGGTCTTTTTCGTTCATAATATAAGTTAAAACGAATCAGGTGTTACACCGCACAGTACAATGTCAAGCAAACGAAAACATAGTTCCAGTATAAAAAAACAACAACTGGAAGTGTTTAAGCGGCTTGACAATGGAAAAAGGGCTACAAAACAATAGTTCAGTTCTACAGTAACTGTAAAATCCTTTCTTTACACTGCAAATAAGGATTTTATTTATTTTATCTGTTTTTTCATCTAACCCGAATTTCGTTCGGATTATCAGAAATTTCGGATTTGCGGGGTTTGGAGTACCGGGGTTCTTCTGTACAATCATGCAGATTGCAATCACAGTCACGTTCGGTAAGTCGTCCACCTTTGCTACATTCGCTGTGGGAGTCATTTGCGCGAAGAGTTCGTGCAACATATCGCGTACGGTCAGGAACTCGTAAGAATAAGAAGTGAAAATGCAATGTGGCGACTTAATATATTTCCAGTCAAAACATCCAACTCTGACCGGGGTCCTAGATTCGAGTCCCGTCGATGGCAGGATTTCAGACACTAGCTTCTCACAGCCAGCCCGAATTCAGTCGCTGTGTGGACGAGAATTAGAGCGGCCGGCAGCTCTGAGAGATGGTTTTCCGGGGTTTATCCGATCAATACCAGGGAAATGCCGAAGCAGTACCTTTACAAACAGAACACGGACCGCGCGCGACCGTTCCTTCCTCTTCCCTGACCAATTCTCTCCCCTTACACACGTACTTTCACTAACACGTACAACACAAGCAAACATATCAAAAGACTGGTTACGAGCTTAGAGTTTGTCCCAACTGGGGGGAGATAACTGGTTGTGGGAAAACCCAACTAGCCGGCGGTAGGCGGATTTTCCCGTACAGCAAAAGAAAGATCATCATTGAATTCCTCATACATCCTCATACTTACATACGTGATTTCAAAAAGAAACTACGAAATTACGTTTTGTCCATTCCCCCCCCCCCAATTACGGATTTTAGGCTTCATTTGAATTCACGCGTTTAATTTTTAAACTAATAGACGGATTGACGTCTGCTTTGCACCATTGACTTTCTCGTCGAGAGTTTTATATATATCCGTAATTTCAGAAAACTACTATGAAATTAGGTTTTTATCAATTTTTTACCTCAATTTCGGGATTTGGGCTTCATTTGTTTTCAAGCGCATTATTTCGAAACTATTAGTCGGATTGACTTCTTCTTTGCACCATTGATTTTCCCGTCGAGAGTTGTACATGCATACGTGATTTCAGAAAGATACTACAAAGTTAGGTTTCTTCCAATTTTTTGCCCCAATTTCGGGATTTGGGCTTCTTTGTTTTCAAGCGAATAATTTCGAAACTATTCATCGGATTAACGTCCGCTTTGCACCATTGAATTTCACATCGAGAGTTGTACATACATACGAGATTTCAGAAAGATACTACAAAATTAGTTTTTTTCAATTCTTTGCCCCAATTTCAAGAATTGGGCTCTATTTGTTTTCAAACGCATAATTTCAAAACTAATAGTCGGATTGACGTCTGCTTGCACTATTATTGTTCTCCTCCAGAGTTCTTCTTTTATACGTGATTTCAGAAAGATACTACCATTTTAGTTTTTTTCCAAATTTTGGCCCCAACTTGGAGATTTGGGCTTCATTTGTTTCCAAACTCCAATCAGACAAAGAGTTTCCGAGATAGACGAGACACAAAAGGAACCTCAACTGATCAAGTTACAAAACGACCCGCCCTTACGTGACAAATTTCGAAAAATATTAATTTCAGAACTGCTATCTCTAATTCCGTATACAAGTAGAACACATTAAAAGATATTGATTAGTGCAAAGCAAACTCCAATCAGACAAATTGTTTCCGAGATAGACGAGAAAAAAGGAACCTCAAATTATGAAGTTACAAAACGACCCCACCTAACGAGCAAAATTTCAAAACTATTAATTTCAGCACTGCGATCTGTAATTCCGTATACAAATAGATCACTTTAAAAGAAATTGATTGGTGCAAAGCAAACTCCAATCAGACGAATAGTTTCCGAGATAGACGAGAAACAAAAACAACCTCAAATTATCAAAACACAAAATGACCCCCCCTTACGCGCCAAATTTCGAAAAATATTAATTTCAACACTGCCATCTCTAATTCCGTATACAAGTAGAACACATTAAAAGAAATTGATTGGTGCAAAGCAAACTCTAATCAGACAAATAGTTTCCGAGATAGACGAGAAACAAATGAACCTCAAATTATCTAAACACAAAACGACCCCCCCCCCCTTACGTGCGAAATTTCGAAAAATCTTAATTTCGGCCCTGCCATCTGGTATTCCGTATACAAGTAGAACACTTTAAAAGAAATTCATAGGTGCAAACTAAACTTCAATCCGACGCATAGTTTCCGAGATAGACGACAAACAAAGTCGAGCCCAAAATCAAGTACAAAGCGACCCCCCCCCCTTACGTGCCAAATTTCGAAAAATCTTAATTTCGGCCCTGCCATCTGGTATTCCGTACACAAGTAGAACACTTTAAAAGAAATTCATAGGTGCAAACTAAACTTCAATCCGACGCATAGTTTCCGAGATAGACGACAAACAAAGTCGAGCCCAAAATCATCAAGTACAAAGCGACCCCCCCTTACGTGCCAAATTTCGAAAAATCTTAATTTCGGCCCTGCCATCTGGTATTCCGTACACAAGTAGAACACTTTAAAAGAAATTCATAGGTGCCAACTAAACTCCAATCCGACGCATAGTTTCAGAGATAGACGACAAAGTCGAGCCCAAAATCATCAAGTACAAAGCGACCCCCCCTTACATGCCAAATTTCGAAAAATCTTAATTTCGGCCCTGCCATCTGGTATTCCGTATACAAGTAGAACACTTTAAAAGAAATTCATAGGTGCAAACTAAACTTCAATCCGACGCATAGTTTCCGAGATAGACGACAAAGTCGAGCCCAAAATCATCAAGTACAAAGCGACCCCCCCTTACGTGCCAAATTTCGAAAAATCTTAATTTCGGCCCTGCCATCTGGTATTCCGTACACAAGTAGAACACTTTAAAAGAAATTCATAGGTGCAAACTAAACTTCAATCCGACGCATAGTTTCCGAGATAGACGACAAACAAAGTCGAGCCCAAAATCATCAAGTACAAAGGACCCCCCCTTACGTGCCAAATTTCGAAAAATCTTAATTTCTGCCCTGCCATCTGGTATGTGAGTAAAACATTATAACTTAGTTTTACACATTTATTCTCAAATTAATATTTACCATCCATTAGTGCTTATTATCTTCCGCTTTATTACATAAAAGAAAAAATGAATTGATGCATTAACATGTGTTTGATGAATTTTGTTATTTGTATTATTACGTTTTTATTAAGATGGTACTCGTTCAATGAATTTAAGAATATATTAGTCATTTAAAGGCTGAATTATAATACTTCATTATTCATCCTGCAGCGAAGATATTTTTGGTGTCTGTTTTCTTCCAGGCGACCAGATAGATTCATAAGCAAAGTGCAATTTCTCCTAGACTACTGGCAAAACCATAGGTAGGATTTTTATCAAAGTCTATATTCCGCGAGAATTTGAAAGGGATATTTTGATTTTGGGGTACTTAAAATTAATCTTTAACATTTTTCAAAATTTATCAAGAATGGCTTTGAATTTTTCGTTTAAAAATTTTCTTGGATAAAAAATAGAAGAATAAAAACAAATATTAATAGATCTCGTTTTCTTTTATCTTAATTTTCAATGAATTTGTCGATTATCGCATGAAATGGAAGTAAATAAAAAAATGTGTTTCGCAATGACATTTCATTGGTTGTACGAGTATATCATATATATAACTATTTCGAAAGAAGATGCTTCGTCAGGCAGGTCAATAGTCGCTTAGTCATTAAGGTGGATCTTGTTATCCTGCCAATTTCAAGTATCACTTATTTAGAAACGACAGAAACATACCTTGCCTTAATATTGATCTTTATTGCCTAAGAATTTTCCTATCGTGTGACGATCATCTTGATGGGTAACTAGCAACCGCATTAAAAAATTCTGAAGGTTAATTCCGTTCCAGAGCAATAAAGCGTGATCAGCAAACAGTCCTTATTTATTCGAGAGCCTAGGGGAATGTACTTCCACGGGGTAAATGTTGAAAGCGGAGACGTCTCATTATGATTTTTCATCGCTCATCATTTATTTCGAAATCCCACGCACATCAAAGAATGTGAAATGTAAAAAATGCATAATCGTTTCGTATGAGCTCAGTCTTCCGTGCAGGGTATTCAATAATTTGCACACCGAAGGATGGAGCGAGTCTCAGTTGTCTGCATAAGGAAGAAGGTATTATTAGTGTTTATTTTATAGAACATTCAGTTTCATGTAAGAATTAGCAAGTTTTTAAATTTTAGATATGTACATGTCTGTAAATGATGAGATATTTGAGGTGGAGAAACACACACTTTTCCTCATAATATTAACATATAATACTTTAACAGTTTTCGCCTCAAATGCTAGATTCCCACAAAGAATGTTTTTAACGCCTTGTGCGAAACCTCGCGAAGCGTGTGCGAAACGTAACGATTCATATTTGTTTTTCGTCTTGACGTGTTTGTTATTTACGAACAGTAGTGTAACGACACTGACTGGAATCCATTTACTTTTCAACAAGTAAAGTATTTCTAGTTATTTGATATTGAAATTGTATTCCTTCACTTGACGCATTGCGTTTCGCTCACGGATAATTAAAGCATAGTATGCGCAACACGGGCCCAAGGTGATGTCCGCACTAGTCTCTTTGTTTGAGCTTAGTAACTCGGACGACAAACTCGACTCGTGCGTGAATAACCTGCTTCGCGCCCTTATTAACTAAACTATTTTTTCTTCGCTAGCATTTAGAAATATCTTCAGAACATCGTTTCCCTATTAACACAACCTTTTGGACGTTGGCGTCAAAAAATCGTCAAGAAACTGCTGTGCAGAAATAAAGTGTTTCTTAGCAAAATGACATTGGAAACATTTGTGCACCTAATTGAAAGAAGACAGCAGTATTTTTTTTCTCACCTTAAAAGGCTCACGTCGTATATACAAGTATGAGACATTATTACAAATTCATCAATATCTGTGCTACCTAGTGTAGTAACCATTATCAATGCCCTTTTAAACCATACAGTTTTCTTGCAGATAGGACGTACAAAAGCGTGCACGATTTCTTCAAAAAAAAACAAAACAAAAAAAACAAAAAAAACAACAAAAAACGTTTGAGCATGTTTGCTTATTATCATACATAATACTTTCAGTTTGACTCAAGCGCAACTAACGGCAGAATTGGTTACTAACAGAATTGTTTACGGCGGAAATCGTGTATCATTTTCTATTTTGTGGTTAGGTTAGATGCGATTCGTGAGATTTTGTGTACCGGAGTGGCGAATTCAACGTATCTATTTTTTCAAGTAGTATATTTTACTGCCATTTGCAAATGTGAGGTTATAGAATCCAACCTCTGCTGTCAAGGCTTCCACCATTCCGAACGTTTTTTTCTGCGCAACTACTGAGGCCTTCGCAGCCACAACTATTCTTGTAGAGACAACAATGAACAACATTACTATTTCTTCCATGTTTCATTAATACTTAATAAAAGTATTAATAAAGTAGATCATAACTCACGTATACACATGCCGCGAATGAATTTACTTGGACGGCGCAATTCATTTGGGTGCCCGCAGAGCCCCTGATGGCGTCTTGTGACAACTAGCACACGAATCTTACAGACGGTGTAAACATGACTTTTGCATTTGTGTACTTCTGTTTTGGGATCTTGAAGTTTCTGCCCAGTTCCTGTATGACAAACTGCACGGAAACTATACCATGTAAAAGGCTGTATCTAGACATTTATTATATCCACTACATTTTGATGACTAGAGCTCGCAAGTTCTGGCATTTATTTTACCTCAAATAGGCATACAAAAACAAATTAATTTTTACTAAAATAAACATTCAAAAAAGTCATTTATTCTAGCTTAAGTACGGGTTCAAAAAAACATGTGTACAGTGATAACTCACATGTAAAAGGAAATGTAATAAATTAATAATTAAAATTACTCATACTCTAAAATTTACATGATTAATTAACGTGTAATAAAACTATCTTTTCTTTGTAATCTTGGTTTCCTATGACCACGCGGTACGAAGGCTCTATATTCATTTTTCTCGCAACGCTGGCTCTTCAAAACGCTATTGTTAACTCCCTTTTGAATATTGAAATGTAATGAGGGAAAACGAAATTATATTTTACGTTCTTCACACTTATGTTATCGCCGCCACTGAGAAGTGCATCATATGTAGAGAGCTGTCCGCAAAAGGATCGGTAATCGTAGTGAAAGTAGAACGGGGTTGCTCATGAGCGAACAAAACCTATCGGCATCAATTAAAAAATTAAAAATATTGGTATCGTCTTAATTTTTCATTCAGATTATTTTCACGTCTGCTTATATAGAAAGACAAATCATGACCGTGCCTTTGAGATGTCCAGGCTTGTAGGTGATATATAATTTTAAAGATTGTTTTTCAAAATGGCTTGAGAAAAAAAAAGCAGCTTGAAATAATGTTTTTCAAAAAGCTTCAACTCGAATCAGATGGACAAGGGAGTCTTCAGTTTAGAAAAAATACTACGCATGGTTTAGACGCTAGTGGTGTTCACAGACGGATAGACAGACAGACGGACGTTTTGGAAGGAACAACTTTTTCGGTATTAGGGGTTTTGCACAGCATTACATAACTTTCCCTATAATATGTATATTACTCCGTAAATACGTAAGAATACGGGAAAGTAAAGAGGGTAAATAAAAAATTACTAAAACATCAGCAGAAGTACATTTAATTGATTCCTATTGTAAAAGTCATAAAATAGTAACAATAACACAAAGGCATTTTGCCCAACTTTCGGTTTGTATTAATTACTATATTTGTTTCTTTTTTTTCAGCATAACTTTCACTGACTTAATGAGACGCAGAATGGTGTGTGTTAAGATTTTGTTGGTTTGGCTGCTATTTCACCCTGGTGTTACTGCGAAATATCATCCTCTGATTAATGAAGATCAACGTATCAGAGATCATATTATAAGCCTAACACACGAACTTTATGGTCTTTGGCAGTGCTTCGAGATTCACCAACAATACCAGGTGATTTTTCCTACTTCGATCTAGAGAGTAGTAGCGGCTTTTGTAAATCCACTTGTTTTATCAATATTATTTTTTGACTGTACGTGGTCATATTATTGACAGACTGTACGTGGTATATTACAGACTGTACGTGGTTTGAAATATTTTCCTTTGCACGTCGCAATTCAATAGTGTTTAAGATAAAGCCGTACGCCTTGTTTAAAGTAAAAGTTTGTATGCAATAAAGGGAATAATACGCTTCTCCAGCTCGTGGTGGCAACGTGACGATAATTAGCGCCAATTAGAGCAAGAGGCTTATACACAAATATCTCATTCGTAGGTTGTAATATATAATCCTGTTCCCACTTTGGAATTGGAAGTCGTTGCAGCTACAGCTTGCAAAGCAGGCGCTACTGTAACTTTACTTCAGGACTTTCTGCACGTGCCTATCATCATCCGCAATGTGGGAACGCGAGGGACGGATTTCCACATCACGTTGACTCCAGGTAACGTTACAAAACGCGCTTTCAAGCGTGAAGCAAAAGCCGGCCTCCCGTCGTTGTATCAGTTGTATCAGACCCTTCAGGTCGCTCCACAATGGACGTACGTACATCTCAGGCAGGCGCTCACTGCGCTACGGGAGCGCGAAGCTTGACGAGAACGGGAAGGACGGTCATCTATCTTGGCCCGGGAACGGGACGCCATTCCACCAATGAAAGCTAAGCAAATGGCGGCGAAGCTGTCCAGCTGATCGAGCTCACGACGCAGGTCTGGAGCGGAATTGTGAGTGCAGAGCGATATTGAGGTTAGGGCGGGATTTGCGAGGTTAGGGTTTTAGGCGGGGTGGGTTGGTCGTTGTTGAATTGTTTTAGTTTTTTTTTGTAATTACAGTATAATTGTTTTTCTATTCATATACCACTTAAAATTAAAATTTCCCACAAAAAATATTTTTTATGTTTCGTTAAAGTTTATTAAAGTTGATTTGTTTATTGACAAAATTTTAGTTACTTGAATTTTCCGTAACTTCATTGTCGTTTTTGCATTTTTCATTGCAACTAGTTGAGTAGTCAGAATCTATGTTTTGTGGATTCCTGATACAGAAAAATCGATTGACAATAGAAAGTCTGTCTGTCTGTCTGTGACCAACGCCAGCGGTTAAACCGTATGACCTATTTTCTCTAAAACTGATATTTGTCAATCGATCTGGCAGATGCCGTGGCCCCTTGAATTTGAAAACGATGTTTTAGTTTGGGGTCAAAAATAACCCCAAAAATAAAAAATAACCTCAAAAAAAACCCCATCGTTTTTGATTAAATTTTGTTGTTGAATAGTATGAAAGAAGTTTAAGAGAATGTCGTATGTTCGTTGAAAACCCTGATTTTTCGAAAATTGAAAAGTTTAAAATATTTTCAGAGTTTGTCTACAACTAAAATATTAAAGATAGAGATTTTTCCCTTAATGAAATCTATTTATTAAAGATAGTATATATTGCTTCATTAACGATTATAGATAACTAATTTATTTTATTCAAAAATATGTCATTGAATACATATGTTATTGTTTGTTTACTCACAACGTTTCGTAGTTTTATTTAATCCATCTTCATGCACTTGTAAAACTTGTTAAGTAGACACCAATCAACATTTAGAATCCACTACTTTGTACTTAGAAAGCTCGAAACGTATATCAGTAATATCGTCTATTAAAATTATATACAACATTATTCATCACCAGACCAGTATTGAGATACATTCAGTACATGAACTGGTTGTATCTCAATACTAGTCGGGTGATGAATAATGTAATTTAAAAGCTCTAGTACATGTAGCGAATATCCCTAACGGTTCCATTGGCTCCCCCTATTAAATTTAAATAATTCAATTCAACCAATCCTCCTTTGAGCTGCTCAAAGCCCAATTCTATCTTCGTTTCTCTCTCTTTAGGCTTGTCGCTTATTTTTCTCTTTTTGATTGATAAAAATGAGAGAGAATAACGTCTATTGTTTATTTCTTATTCAGAACAATTGAGAGAATAATAGTTCTACCTCCCTCGGCTGAAAATAATTTCCCCCAAAGTCTCCAAACATTCTCGTCCATTTATGTTCCCCAACGAAAGGAAATTCCCGGTTTGGGGACGAAATTTCCCTGTGCGGCAACCCTGCGTTTGCGTTTGCAGCGGATTTCTTGCAAGTGAAATACGCGTCCATGTGGCAGCGCTGGACGGGCCTGCCGCAGACGAACGAGCTGGGGCGCCACGTGGTGCTGCTGAGCAGCCCGCTGGACATCTCCAACAAGCTCTTTCAGCGGGTGGTGCGCAGCTTCGTGGCGCAGCTGGGCAGCCCGCGCCTCGCCTTCGTGCCCGTGTACGCGCGCGCCGGCGCCCTGCACTTCCGGCGCGAGGACGACGGCCGCCTGCGGATGGCGGTGCTGCCCCTGGCGGCCTTCTGCGCAAGCTCCGGCCGCAACTTGTTCCAGGCAAGGCCCCGCGGATAATGCGCATATGGGGGAGGCAGTTATGCCCACACGGAAATTTCGGAGTGGGTAAAATACCCACACACAATTTGGGATGAGAAATATTCCAGAAACGTCCATTTTCAGACATAAACAAATTTTCTTTGGTATTGCGGCGACTCAAATCGTATATGTGATCAACGATGGAAAATAGGATGAACAGTATTGCGATTTTACATGTTTATAGCAACATGACCGACAACATCGACTTACAAAAATTGTTAAATTAGTTTATATTTAAAAAAATGCAAAGTTCGGTGCTGTTTTTGCATTGCGGAAACGAACTGTCGAAGTTACATAAGAAAATAAATGTGATAATTTAATTATAAACATGACAATTTGGGGGGAAAATATTTCGAATTTTTCCCTTCATATTTATTTTTGGTGGGAGATGGAGGGGGGAAGGGGGGCCCCCATCTGGGTCAACCATCCTCTAGGATGTAACACCAATCCTCTGTTCTGCCTGGAGATATAACTGCCCGCTTTGAAGCGCTGAAAATTGTGACAATCGCTTTTCGTTACATTTGCTGCGGTGTACAAACTTTTTAACTACAAACTTTCTTACGGGGTTAAATGTGTCTGGCATGTTGTTACTGATGCTTACAACCGTTTCTGTCAACCATAATGCCAAAGTATTGCGTAGGAGACGATTATAAACAACACCAGAAAACTGTAAAGTAGATGTGAATATTATTAGGTGAGATTATTTGGTAGTCATTACATTACAATAATATTTTTTTTAGGTTTCCAACATTATTATTTGCTATAAATTGATCTACCGTAAGTATTAAAGATACGCAAATCAAGAACACTCTCCTTCGTGAATGCTAAAAAAGATACCAAGAAATGAAAGAATGGAGTTTGTTAAACTTTTGGGGGTAAATTGCAATTTCAAAGTATTAAATATTGGTATCTTTGAACTTTTTATTCAGTTTTAGTGTACATAAAAGAGAATAAATGTTTAAAGTTCAAATGAGCTCCTAATTTTTTGCTTTTTGGTTCTGAGATAACGAGAACAAAACAGACGTTCGTCATCATAACGGACCGTCACAATTTCCAAGCACAATGTGTTGTGTTTAGTCTACACTAGAACTCACTAATCTAGGTAATATTCGTATTATCCAATGTCTTTGGATGCCATAGCAGTGCTTTAACAAACAGGCCACGTACCGCGAGCGACCTTCCTTCCTCTTCCTTGTCCTATCCTCACTCCTCTCTCTCTCTCTCTCTCTCTCTCTCTCTCTCTCTCTCTCACACACACACACACACACACTCACACTTACATACACTAAAGTACAAAGCATGACGTCAGGAGTTTAGAGCGTGTCCCGGCTGGGGCGGAGTCCCGCTTGCAGGAGATACCTGGTTGTGGAAAACCCCCGCTTAGCCGACGGGTGGTCCGCGCCGGATCTCGCCATACAACGGGGGAAGACCACCGCCACATCTCAAGCAAATATATGTACTACACTTTCGGGACAAATGACCTGAGCGGTTGATGCGCCCGTAACCACTAACACTGAATGAATGAATGAATGCATGAATGAATGGAATGCGCTCGGTTGCAGGCGGCGCTGCCCGCGCGCCCGGTGTTCATCAGGCCCTTCCAGATGGCCGCCTCCTTCCAGGGGGGCGAGTGGGAGGACCGGCACGGCGTGCTGCGCGCGGACGCCCCCAACGAGCACCTGCTGCGCCTGCTCAAGGCGCGCCTGATGGCCGTGGAGCCGCGCGCCAACCGCTCCCGCCAGCCGCTGCGCCCGTCCACCTACTCCGTGATGCAGTGGTACAGCCCGCTGGTGGGCTACTCGGCGCCCGTGGCGCAGGACGACGTGTGCGTGGTAGTGCGCAAGGCCGGCGCCGTGCCCTTCACGCTGGTGCTGCTGCTGCCCTTCACCGGCGCCACGTGGGCGGTGGTGGCGGTCGCCATGGTGGCGCTCGCCCTCGCCTGGGGCGCGCTGCTCGCCGTGCACTCTGGCGGGCGCTCCGCCGGCGATTTGGTGAGGGCTGCTTCCCCATTGCGTCCTTCATTAGTGATATT
This sequence comes from Gryllus longicercus, assembly GCA_038098605.1. Taxonomy (NCBI): domain Eukaryota; kingdom Metazoa; phylum Arthropoda; class Insecta; order Orthoptera; family Gryllidae; genus Gryllus; species Gryllus longicercus. The sequence goes on along the minus strand of JAZDUA010000406.1, from coordinate 306,144 downwards.
GGCACTGTGGTGACTTTTCGTTGGCATTTCCAATGAAATAATTATATTGTGGCGTCATATCTGTCGCCAGTACAAACGTACTATATCAGCCATGTGGACAGCGCTGGCGGAAGTGTCACTGGGCTGCACAAAGGCTAGGGAAGGGGTGCCGTGTCGACGGTGCATACTTGGAAACCCCAAAGCCGGCGGAAACGCGTCGGCGAACACTGCGGGTGACGCGGTTCCGTCAGCCCGCCCAGAGGGTATATAAGCGTACTCTGACTTAAGAGCTTTCTTCTGTTCTTCTGATTCTTCAGGTTTGGGCGCGTCGGTAGGGCGTCGTGTGGGTTGTGCGCGGCGTTGCATTGTAATGCATAGGCTACCGAGGCGGGGAACCGAAGCCGGCGTGCTACGTCGTGACGGTCGGTGCGGCATACTCGCATGTATGCTCGCGTAAGGTACTGGTGCATCACACCGGATATGGTAATTAATTATCGGGCCAGCGGTGGTGGTAACCAGGGAAGGTTCCTTCTTGTAACGGTCAAATTTATTTGTAAATATTGTATATAGTATTTTGGTGTCGGAGTATTTTTATTCTAATAAATACTAAATATTTACAAGCCGTTCACGTCTGTAATTATTTGCCCCGGCAAAGACGCCACAATATGAGTCGTCCTTGCCAGCAATATTAATTGTTGTTATTAAATAATATTGTTGGCAATGACGATTCATATAATTATTTCATTAGCGATTCCGGGCGAGTCAAAATTTACTTCAATTTGTGTAACGTGGCGTCTTAAGGTCACGCACGAAAAAGGAAGAGGGCAGGCAGACTCCAATAGGGAGCTGCGACGTCACTAGAGCTCTCACATTTACGTCTGCCTTCCCTCTCCCTTTTTCGTGCGTGAACTTGAGACACCACGTTAAAAAAACAAGTATAAGGTAATTCGTCCCGTAAGTGTGGATCATGTTATATCGTGGGAGGAGGAACGTCCCCTGCTAGATGGCGAGATCCCGAGCCGACCTACCCGTCAGTCTGCGGGGTTTTCCCTAACCAGGTATCTCCCGCCAGCGGAGTACCTCCCCAGCCGAGTCAAGCTCCCGTCTAAACTCCCGACATGTCTAGAGCGTAGTTGCATGTCTAGTAGCGTGTTTGTAAGTTAGAGAAGAAAATAGAAGAAGAATGAGAAATGAAAGATTGCACGCGGTCATTGACCCTTTTGTGAGGATACTGTTCGTGCATTCGTCTGGCGTTGATCAGGAAAGCCACAGAACACTATCGAGCCGGCCACAAGAATTGAATTTGAGTTCAGCCGCTGTATGGAGGAGAATTCTCGTGGCCGGCCGCTCTGAGCGGTACTTTTCCATGCTTTCTGCGACCAACTGCAGGCGAGTGCCCCTGCAGTGTCCTTACAAACAGGCCATAACACACGCGCGACCTTTCCTTCCGCTTACTTGTCCTATCCACACCCCTTACTAGAATGCAGTACAGTGCCAGACATGTCGGGAGAACAGACCTTGACTCTGCCGGAGTGGGAATTTGGATGGGGAAAATTCCGCGAGTCGACGTGTAGGTTGGTGCCGAATTTCACAGTCCAACGAGAAAGATCAACGCCACATTCCGTGATAAAAACATGCACTACAATTATGGACTAATCACCTTTGCAGTTGAAGCGCCCGGAATCACGAAATAATTATTCAAGCTTCGGCTTCACTTCAACTTAGTTATTTGATTTATAAACAACCTAATGATGCTGTGGGCATTGTTGGAGGGGCAGTTAGGACTGCCTGGCAGGTGAAAAAATTTTCATTCCTGCTAACGAGTAAATCCTTCGTGATTTCAGGCCGTCGCGTATTTTCTAGAGGCGGTACTCACGGGGTCCATTTCAGGCAGAGTGTGGTGGCTCTCCCTGAGGATCCTCGCTCTGTCTAGCATCTTCATGTACGTCGTAGTTGGCAGCGCGTACCAAGGCCTCCTCCTCAGTTTCCTCACGACGCCTAAATACTTCAGCGACATCAACACGCTGTCCGACGTGGCACAAGCTGTGGACGTGTTGTACACTGCCCTGCACCCGCACAGCTTCTTGAGCTCCCCGACCGGCGAGCAGACATTGGCTGTGGAGAGGGCTCCGATTGAGTCGCATCAAGACGAATTGCGAGCCCTGCAAGAGATTGCCCAGACGGGGAGAAAAGCGATTACAACTACCGTTTCGTCATTCAGCCACTTCTCCAAAATGCGCCAGTTCACGGCGTCTGGTCGTCCGCTGCTCCATCGCGTTCGAGATCCCTTCTTCTCCCCTGGCATGCAAGTCTTTACGTTTAGGAAGAAAAATGTAATGAGCAAATACGTCAATGATGTGTTGCAGAGAGTCATGCAGGCTGGGCTGTACGCTCACTGGTGTGAGGCAAAGCAACATCTCATTATCCTGGACTCGTCTGCGGCAAATAATAAATCGGAAGAAGATCCCAAAGTAGATGTCGACAAACCACTGACATTGACACAGTTCACGGGTTCCTTTTCACTACTGGCCACGGGTGTTTTGGGCGCGTTGGTGTGCTTTCTGATGGAGTTGTTTTATCAAATGTGGTCCACTTGATGAAATAGTCATGTCTTCAAACGTTTATATCAAAAAATGAAGTAAAATTTCACTTCATATTCGTGTGCCTCTGAGTGTGCTTTTTTCTCTTGGAATTTGTGGAATTAGATTTACCTAGCTTCAAGAAAACTAAATTTAGAACGTTAATTGAAATTCATAATAAATGTACTTAAGATATAGAAATTCAATTTTATTTCACATCATCCGGAGGGCAAGTAAGTTAGAGACTACACTAAGCTTCCAAAAGGAAAGTAATATTAATTTTTAAAACGACTTTTAATGTATTATATATCATTTGAATTGTATAGTTGTAAAGAACCTGTAGCAAGTATTGTACTTCAGCTTCTGGGTCAATGACCCCCCATCTCGATCAGGTTTTCGTCCAGTTTCCCTGATCCTCGAGCAAATGCTGGGATGGCCCCTTGTTTTGCTTTTGGACAAGAATGTAAGTTGAAATTAACATCTCCCCATAGCACGTCACACACAGTTTTAACTGTTTTTGACATAAATAAATAAGTAAATAAAGTTAAAAAATGACACGTATAACTTCAATTCGTTCATTCCATAAACGCAAGAGATTTTTTCAAATATTCTATTTTATTGTCACTTTTATTTAATTATCAGCATTTCGACTAATTTAAGTAATTGTACTTTCCATCGATGTCTGAGTGCGTATAACCCATATTTTGCATTGTGTTTTCATTTTGATGTACTTTTCATTAATAAAATTACATTTTTTCAATTGTTTGTTGGAATTATTACTAAGATCGGTACCTGTTTTCTTGAGCTCTGATTTTGGTAGATGCGTTAGGAGTGGGAAGACTAGTTATTTCGTCAGCAGTCCTAATATCAAATCTGCTGTGTGCGTGTTTGCCGATGTAATTGATGTCAGTACAAATATTTTTTACTCTGCCGGACCCAACTCCAAGTTAACAAATACTGCCAATTACCTTCGTTGCATTCTTTCATTCACAAATTAACAATGTATAGATGAAGACAGAAGGTACGAATCACAGAGCTCAAAAAACCTTATATATCTTACTGTGTAGCTCTCTCAGTTGAAGCATTTCTAGTTATTTACTACGCCTATTTGCTTCTATAGCAACATTACAAAGAAGGTCATCACTTTCTCGTTTGCGCACATATATGTGGAGTAATATACGTAGTATAGAGAAAATTTTGTAATAATGCGAAAAATCAATTTCGAGATTTCAACATTAATACATATTTTGGGGTCCCCTGATTACGAGAAAGCGATAACGTGAAAGAATAGAGTAAAATACACTTATAAAGATGGCATAGGTACGTTTTTCACTGTTAAATATACATTTTCTAATATAGCAAAAGTTTGAATTTTTGGCGTCTTCCAACAACTACAAGATTGAATATAAAGATTTCCCTTTTAAATATTTTTTTTTCAAAAAATTAAGATTTCGTGCAACATGTGCAATTTTTAAAAATAACAAAAGCAACCTTTTTTTTAAAAATCGGCTCCAAATTTTTTCTTTTAATCTTTTGCAGTGATAGTGCTTAAATGTAAACTATCAGGTGACAATCGGCATATTGCTCTATTCTTTTGTTATTTTTAAAAAAGTATGAAAATGTAGTTTTTTTCACTGGCCTTTAATTTTGTTAATATTTATATTGGAAATGATTAGTTCATACTATTGTATTTACAAGTACATGTCCTTTAAATTTTGTCTGATAATGTTTTCACGCAAATTAAAAAACTTTTCTACGAAAATGAACTCTTAATTTTTGAATTTTCAGAAACTCTGAAACGCCATTTTCTCAAAAATGGCTTCAATTTTTTCTTCAAATTTTTCGTACGGATATAGTGCTATTAGCACTGTTTAAGGAGACATAAAATTAATTTTACTGTATTCTTTTGTTTCTGGAAAAATTACATAAAAGTATTTTTTCTCGCGCTATTAATCTGCACGTTGCTTTGAATTACCTCAAATGAAGCTCTTTGATAACACAAAAGATTCATATGAAAAAGAGCTTCAAATTTAGCATTTACATTAGAGCTTAACTTTTTTTTAAAAAAAAAACGATTCACATTTTCCTGTGAAAGGTTCCATATAGGACGAGGTTTTATTCTTCTTCAATATTGTAAAATTAATATTTCGGTTGTACCGTTAGGAAGCTGAAAAATTGAGAAAATTTTAAAAGAATATATTTTAGGTGGCGAATGATGGCATCTGGGAAGAGGATAGGGCAAGACCGTAAAGCTACCCACAAGAAAATTAGAAAACTTTACTTCGAGAAACTCTGAGACATTCGGAAGCACCACAAGTTTTTGTATTTAAAAAATTCAACATCGCATTCAGTAATGAACAATTTTCTCAAAATTGACAAACCCTTCAGAAAACATTGTAAAGCATCATATTTCAACACGCATTTGTGTACTCAATAGCATAGATTTCGCGTATATTTTATAATAAGATAATAGTGTTTATCTCAAAACTTGTAGTACAATTTTTACATTTTCTCAATTTTTCAATCTGCTAATAAAAAAGTCCATATGATCTTAACAATATTATAATATATTAAGTTAAAATACCAGCATTAACATCATCTTAATGTAAAAATAGGTTAGCTGTAGATTTTTTGTAGTAAATTTAGTAATTTAAAATCATCCCAATGTGCTTCCTTGCGTTATGCAAGGTGCGGCCTGATGTCACACATTCTTCTACCCCTTCTGCCTCATACCCCGCAGACAGGAAGACTGCCGAGATCAACAAGACGAACTCACGTGTGGATCGCCCGAGGTATGTAAATTTCATCCGCAACCATATTAAAGGTTTTTGTTGTGGCCCTTGACGTCTTGCAAGTTGGACACCCGTGGCCTAGCCAGCACAGCCACTGCAGACCTGAGGCAGAGAGGGGTTGAGAAGGAGAGGGGAGGGCGGATGCAGTGAAGATAAGGATTTCCACGCGCCCAACTCTCTCGTCCCTCGTGCAGCCAAACTTGCTCGCCACTCTCCCCCCCTGCACCCCCCTCCACGCTTCTGTTGTCACCCCAGCAACCGGCGACTTCTGTAACGTTGTCGCTCGGACCACAAGTTCCCCTCTGTATCGTCTCTTCACACCCGACATCTCCCCGCCTGTCTCTGTAGGTATTCCCCTGCTGCACGGGGAAGTCTCGCCTCGTTTCTCCGGCCACGCCCCCTTTTCTAGTCACTTTCAACCCAATAATTGTTTTAAGACAGCAATATTTAAATATACATGCAAGTACTTTGGCACAACAGCTCTTTACGAAGTAAGGCCTATCAACAAAGCCCCTGCCTTTTAGCAACGGGTTGAGGGGTACGTGTGGTCAGCACATAGCTGTATTTATGTATTTCTGGTATTTTCAACCTGAGAAGTGAGCTATATCATCATCACATAGCAACAGACGCTGGGACATTGCAAGGAAAGCAGACAATTAATTTTTACCCCGACCGGGAATCGAAGCAGGGGTTGCGCCGTGAACCTCGCTAACCAAGGAGCTATGGAGTGTCTATTTAAATAAATGATTCCAGTATCTCAAAATAAAACCCTCCGAACGTCGGTTAACGATCCATGGTATATATCCAATAAACAGGATCACAGAAAATTAATTCTTGTTACACCACTACTCAACACATTTCAAAATTAACAAAAAAACAAACAAAAAAACAACAACAAAAAACAAAAAAAAAAACCTTCAACAACCAAAACCTGGTTCTCGGTGCCATACTCTACAACCTGGGAGAACCCACTAATAGTCCTACTAGAATCAAATCACGTATTCTCAAAGATAAATTCACACCCCCGTAACCATCATAAACACGTAATCCTACGCTCACTCCCCCCTTTCCCACTCCCATTACACCACTGCCCTGTGAATAAAAGTCATATAAATGAGGTTTCCAGAGGGGATTGCCTCTCACATACAAAAATGTGTTGAATTATTTTAATTGCTAGTACCACGGTGCTTGTTGCGGGTTAATATTGTATCACTTCTTGTAGTGTTAGTAGCCTATTTCAAACCTTTAAAGTGGTTTATCCACCGCTCGGGTACAATAATAAAAAAAGTTTTTATACACAATAATACGTTTCAAATTGGTTTCATTGTTATGTTGTTTAATTGTTGTTTATTTCACTATTACACCTCTTTTATCCCTGGTGTACTCGAGAGCACAGCGTCAACTCCACTCGTTTTTCACCGCGAGGGTGTCGCTGTATCCCCGTTTGTCACACCCTCTGACCCCCACCCTTAACCTGGGCTCACCACGCCCACCCCACGGCTTTTCTACGTGCTGCGTCAGAGCAGGCATTACACAAACACAGGAAAATGGGCAATATTGAAATCGACATGGGTTTTTGCTGTATTATGAAAATATTTATTTCGCTATTTTGTCAGGTTTTCTTCGACAAATCATAAATTCAAAAGCTTTCATGAAAACGGAACTTGAGTTAAATACGAGTAATTCGGTGTTTTGTGCTCCCACCTAAGAAAAAGTTGGAGCCATTTTTGAGAATTTTTTTAAACGTATTTTTGGAAATAATGTGGCGTCTGAACTCGAATTACGCGAAAACTGCTCATTAGTTTAAGGTGTACGAACGTGTAAGGTAACGAAAAAGAAATATATCTTTATTAAAGAAATATATCAATCATAATCTACTACTAACTATATTAACTAAAGACACAACTGCTATAGGAAAGCGTAAAAAATTGCAATTTTCAAAAATTCAGACGTATAATGAAACTCTGATCTATATATTTTTAAAACATATTGTGATCTAATCGGGCAAGAAATTAAAAATAATTATTTAGAGCAATTTTAGAAAAATATATTGTGTTCTAGGATTATTATGGACAGTATCCCCCAAATTGTTTTAAAAATGCGTCAAATTCGCAGGGCTTCGATTTCTGCCAGATTGATAAGGAATTTACAACTTGAGAACGATACTGTGAATGATGTAGATGCTAGTGTGGGTCACAGACGAGCGGACAGACGTTTTAAAAACATATTTTCGGTAACCGGCTTCTCCAAAACATCTATTCATTAAAAATGTAAGTGCAGAGGCGTTGGTGCGGTCAATCTGCGCCTGTTTGGTTTCAGTCACTAAGAAGGCCAATGATTGGAGGGAGAATGTGTGACGTCCACACCACGAAATAAATAAATAAATAAATAAATAGCTTAGAAAAAGTCTGGTAGCATGTACTCGGCTTCTGACGGAAGGTTTTCCCCCTTCAGCTTTTTTTTTTAGTCGTACCTTAAGATCTATTCTCCGCGGCTTTGATGCGACGGAGAGACGATTTGGGGTCAATACCAGAATTCGAAAGGTTAGAACACAGTAGGATGTAGGTATTGTAAGGGTTTAAAAGCTTTCAACCTACCCACATAGTATCAAGTTATTTAATTTACAAGTTTATTAATTACCTATTAAATAATAAAAATTAAAAATCTAGTTAACGATTACATACAATACCTTATTTAGTTATTTACTCTCGTATAATCGGAGTATATGGGAAAATAAAATGCATGTCAAATCAGTATTTATAAGCATTTATACCGCTCATGGAGCTAGTTTTGTGCCTACTTTGACTTCAAGCTGTAGAAAATTGTAGGTTGTTATAAAAATATGTAATAGTTAAGGATAATTTCAAAATTCCATTTGCAGACTTCAGGGATAATGTATTGCCATGAAACCTAAATACCGGGACGCACCTGGTTGGTCTCTGGATAGTACTTTAAAGGTGGTTCGCGTCTCGTGGAGACTCACAACGATTGATGATGCATCGGTGGGCTTTGTTTCGCGAACATAAATTTAGACAGGACACAGGCGGCTGCTGAGGAGATTACAGCAAGGATTAGCACAGCTCTTTCCTATAAACAGCCAGCGCAATACGGCCGTGTTCAGTTCATCCAGCGCGTTCTGCTGTTGGCAGCACTGATAAAACCGGCGTATCGTAAGCCGCGCGTGCGCGCCCGTTCGCAATTTACACGAAAATTTATTACTGCTATCTCGATTTCGCGCGGAGTGGCACGTTAAAAGCGCAATAAAATAGGTAAACGCAGGTCTACGGACGCCGAAGGCACCTGCTGCCATCACTTAGCAGATTAGAATTAGACGTCGGGCCAGTGAGAGAGGCAAGGGAGCCGGGCCCTTAAGGGCAGAGCTCAGGTCAATCCCATTTGAAGGCGTTCCTCTCCACTTTCTGGGCCTCTTCTCATCCGCAGAGGGTTTCAGGCGAAGGTGGCTTTTGTCTTTTCCATTCCTCTCCATTATTTGTTAAATAGTCAAGTTGCCTTGTAGGCGTATTCTTGCGTATTAGACCTTTTCGATATATTCATTACATATTTTTCGTGTAAGATGTAGACTTAACTGGTTTCATATTGTGGAGCTCGCCGACGTTTTACAAATAGACGAAATAGTACAATGTTATATCTTTGTTTAGCCTCACAATGATCCTGATGTAAACAAAGAAGCATACTATTCATCCACGACCACTAACCTCATTGTGCGATTGCTCTACGCACCCCCCCCAAAAGTACGCGTATACACGAACTGACAGAGGCGTACGTGGCAACAGCAGTCCCGCCTGCGATAAGAATAAAGCTCCGATTTCCAGCATTGACACTTGCGTCCGGATGGGGTTCAACAATAAAATCATTTATTTCCGAAGTGTGACAAGTTTTCTGAGCGTACTCACCTCTCTCCGTGCACTCATTACACTTGAGGAAGACACTCTCGTTGTCGATGATGTGCGTTCTGCAATCTGTTTAACGGTCAAGGATGGATTTTCTTCAGTCACTCCAAAACACGCACTTAAAACTACATATTTTTCAACCCATATTAATGTTTTGTAAAACACGGTCCTGCTACAGCATCCGCAATTATAAGGTACGCACAAAAATTAAAATTACAGATGCTACGACGATCTAAGTGAAGGGAACTGACCGCTGCTGCCAGGGCCTTGCAACTCTCCATCAAAACCAGGGACAAAGCCAGAGGGTGCTACGATAGAAGCCTGGGTGTCGCATGGTGCAGCTGCAGGTTAGGCTCGCCAATTTCCCATATACAAATTGACTAATTTGTGAGAAATATGAAATGTGTCTTCTAAATGTTCAATTATTCATATCTATAATTATAAGAATCCTATGAAGAAAGCGCGAACATCAATGCTATTCTTTTGTAACATTTTGGATCTGCTTGCGTCTCGCGAACCCACGCACGTTTTAAGTGTTGTTAGAAGCAGTTCGTGTTTTAGTTCCTGCAAGATGGTGCTGCAGGAGAGCGCGCCACTGTAATAGTTTGGGGATGTTATGGGGATGTTATGTTTGGGGATGTATGTACGTTATATGGGAGTTGAAAGGCCCTGTCTGCTCTATTGCTGGAGTCCGAAGAACGCTGCATTTGGGACTTTTGTTATGAGTCAACCGACGATAAATCTGTCAGCACTGGATGACGGGTATAGGTTTTCTTCGCCGCCATTGCTCGAGGCCTTCGTCGTCGGCAGAGAGAATATAATCGTCGTCGGCGGCGTTTTTCAGAACAGCGGCCCCATTCATTCTTCAGTGACTCTTTTCTTAATTCAATGGTCGTTTTTCTTTCTCTCAATCCCTTCTTGCATTTTCAAACTTGTATTTATACAAGTAAATATACAATTCCGACAAGAACTATTTTCAGAACCGAAACGGTACCCGTACACACCCGCAAAGTTTGTCGGAATTTCGGGGAATCATTTTTATTACATGAAAACCGACAATTGGAATAACCATGCTCGAAAATTTAAAAAAAAAAATAGAAAACTTAGACCCCATTTCGAAACGTTCAAATGTTTTCACAAAACAGTAAATAAGTAATGAATTATACAGTATTATTCACATATAATTCTTACCGAGTTATGCTATTTATTTTGGTAGGTTATAACTTGAAGTCTGAACACAACGAAGAGAAAAGTAATGTTCATTGCCCTGCTTTTGATTCCACTGGTTGGGTGAATTACCGGAAAGCCCAAAAATACATGGCCGTTTTAGTTGCAAGATCGACTCTAAATAATTATGTTTTTACAATGTTAATTATTGAATAGAATTCAAAGTCAATATCTTAGAGAGGTACTGAAAGTACTGTAGTGTACGTGAAATAAAAATATTCAATTCTATTAGAATGATGAATACGAGTGTTTATGGTAAAATATTTTCACTGTCACCAAGCAGATATTTATTTAGTTTTGATTTTAAAATAGTTCAATAGCCAAAAGTGTTATCTAACAACATTTTTCAATCTCCAAATTATTATTATTATCACATATTGCATGTTTCTAGGATGTAAATACGTCATGACATATAGAAACACGAGTTAACCATTTGCCTACTTTCTTTTAGTTTTTCAAATGCTCAGTATTTGTTTCTAATTCGTTGAGTATCCTACGGCAGTGGGATTAATAGGTATTAGGCCCAGTTCGTGGAATCAATTTGGCTGGAAGTTAGGTCCTCCATCAAGCTCATCTGCGACAACCCCCTGGAAACAGAGTCCTAAGCTGATGCAAAGTGCGAATTGAATGAACAACTCTGCACCTCTGCGAGTGGAACTCGCACCAATTCCACCCGTCCTCCACCCGAGAAGACACACCGAGGCCCGGAGCCGGCTTAGCTGGCTCAGGAGAGCAACTGGTGACACTGCAGCCTCTAACCAGCAGGTCCTGGAGTTCGAGTCCCGACGGTGGCAGGATTTTCGACACTAGCTACAGAGCCGCCCTCCGCGCCGGTCTGCGGAGAATTTGCATTCCCAGGTATCTCCCCCATCTGGGCATCGCTACAGACGAGATAAGCACTTATATCTCGCCTGAGTTCCGCTCTCCACTGTGTTCCGGTTGGTGGATCATCGACCCCCCCTTCTCCTCTTTCCTCTCTCTCCCGCGCCCCAGGTGCCACTCCTCCCGTCCCGTCCTCTCTCCCGCGAGCTGACTCCGCCTCCGCCGACACTCCGTTCCCCTTCCACGGCGCCGCTCAGGCCCTCTCCCGCCAGCGCGACCCACCGCTGCCCGCGCCACTCGGCCTCGTTTCGATGACGCCCCGCTCCGCCACGCCTCACCCCTCTCCGCTCATCCCCGCCCCGCTGCGCTGCGCTGTGCCCCGTCCCGCCTCACTCCGCCCCGCCCGGACCTGCTCCGCCTCGCAGCACCCCCTTTTCCGTCCCTCACCCCCCCGCTCCGCTCCGCCCCGCCCCGCCTCTCTTCGCCCTGCTTCGTCCTGCTCCGCTCCTCTCCGCTACGCCCCGCTCCACCACGCCCCGCTCCGCCCCGCTTCGCCACGCACCACCTCTCCCCGCTCTTCCCCGCCCTGCTCCGTTCCGCTGGGCCCTGGTGTGCCCCGTTGCGCCCAGCTGTTCCCCGCCCTTCCCCGCCCCGCCCCGCCCCGCTGCGCTGTGCCCCGTCCCGCCTCACTCCGCCCCGCCGCGTTCCACCCGGACCTGCTCAGCCTCGTCCCGCACCCCGCTCTGTCCCTCTCCGCCCCGCTCCGCGCACCCCCTCCACGCCCTGCTTCACCCATCGCCCCGCCCCTGCCCGCCTCGCTCCTCCCCTCCCCGCCCCACTCCACTCGCTTCGTCCTGTTCCCGCTCTCTTCGCTTGGCCTGCCGCTGCCTGGACCACTCAGTCCCTCTGAATACAGAGGAGTTACTCAAAGAAGGGACCACTTTGACAGGCCGGGAAACAAATAAACGTCATGTAGAGCGATGATATTGCAGGAGATAGCAATGCACCCATTTACACACGAGCTACCAGTAAACGAACGCACTGCCAAAATTAGTCCATGACCGTAACTAGCAGTTATACTGCCAGCAGAGACCCAGAATTGTGACTTTTTTCTTCTTTTCAGTTTCTGTGGGTCTTGGTTTCTTCTTTCGGCATAAATCTTCTTTCGGCATAATTTGATGTACCTGAGGCTTGGTCAACAATGATTACTTGCTCAACATTATTTCATTGTACTTGCATCTATGGCCCTTTTGGGATATTCGTCGAGCATCCTTACCGATGTGAGAAGGATAAGGGGGAAATAAAATACCCCTCACTAGATGTACAAAAACTTCAATAGGACCAATCACTATGTTTTCGTCGTTTATCTTATTATCTCATTACTACTTATTTCATATTGTAAAAACTGATATTTGATATTGATATTTCATGTTAATGTTTCTGACTGATATTTCATATTGTAAAAACTGATTCATATTGTATTTGATAGAATACCGAACATGTTATAATGAATTTCAAATATGTACAATTATTGTAAATTGGACAATTAGTCCGTGAAATATACTAAATAAATAAAAAAATAAATAAATGTGTATTCACTATTCACTGTAACCGCAAGAGAATCCACACTTGCGAACGAACTTGATGTTGAACGAAACTTCCACCACTACTGCGGCCATCTTCTTCCAACGGCAAAGACTTCAAGGTATAGATAGGGGCGTGATTCAGTTCCCTCGCTCCGATTTTCTGAGACTGCGAGCCCCCAGTCACCCACGCGAACCCTTGTCACCGCTTTCGCCCCGCCTCCCCCGCCCCCGCTGCCCACGCCGCCACCGCTCCCTCGAGAAATTAGCACAATGGCCGCCCGCGCCGCGCCGCTCCGCGTCTTCCGACTGCGTCAATTATTCTGCGGTCGCGCGCTCCCTCGGGGCCGCATACGTCGCTTCAAACAACGCAGCGGGAGTCCTGGGCGCTGCCCACGCCCACGTAAAGCCCTGCGGCCGCGCATCAAGACACAGCGTTGCCATATGCAATCTCTTTTTCATTAGCGCGGGAGATCATGAGAATAGACAGATACGTAGAGAGGCAAATCATCGAAAATGCAGGATCCAAATCCCTCCAGTGGAATGGCTATCTAACGAGAACACGTGCTGACGGAACACCAAAAATTGTCTTTGAGACGATCCCTTTCGAAAGAAGAAAACGAGGAAGGCCGAGGAAATCTTGGAAGTCCGTCATCGATTCGACAATGAAGAACAAAACAATAGAAAAAGATGACTGGCGGAAGGAAAACATTGCCGTGTAGAGTGCGAGTAATGGTCATCAGAAATGTAAAAAACTCGCTTAATAATTTTAACAGTAGTGTGGGAAATATACAAAAGTTTAAGGATTAAAAAATTCGAAATTCGTGAAATATTTTGTCATGGTGCAAGAAAATAGAAGAAAGTAAAAATATTCCAAATTCCTCATTGTCATAGAAGCATACTAAATAGAGCTTACAACAATTTTCATTCTTCTCTATGCGTTTTTCAAACCTGTTTAACGCAATAAAAAATACACCAAAACTGTTATTTCTCAAAAATATGACGATTCTCAATTGTAATCACATGAATACTAATAATACGAGTGATCGAGGCATATGCCAATATTCGGCTACATGATGTAATATTGACCTTCATAATTTATCCCGTTTGATACTTTTCTGTGAAATTATACTTTAATAGTGATAGAAAACTCTTGGAAGACACATATGAGAAATAATAACAAAAATCCGTCGGCTATCTGAACCGGTAGTAAAGTCTTTGTTTCGTAAAAAATACAAAAAATGAATTTCAAAAAACTATTAGTAGTTTTAAAAAGGGTTCTAAAAATTGTTTGCTCCGCGGCGATTCTATCTCGTCTTTTCCAATATTTAGAGATTCTCTGGAACCTTTTAGGCAGTGGAAAACCCTTGCTGATCGTCCGAAGTAACCTTTCGGGAAAATTAGACGTAACTCATCAAAATATAGAAAGGACGGCCTCACCGCAAAAACATAAATTTTTTATCATTGAATTTCTTTCATTTCAGGGCCACAAGAACCACGTACACTTTGAAGAATTGATAAACAAAGAAAAAAATCCTAGTGCTATTTACTTTTTGTGCTTCGCGAATCGACCATCATGGGGCCAAAGGATACGTGCATGCCACCGGGGCCCAGACTTCATTATCGGGGAAGGTACACTGTTTCTGTTGGGGGGAATCAGCATTTTTATCCTGATTCCTTTTTTATACATCGGGATGGTTAGTCCTGGGGGATGGGATAAAATTATGATGATGAATGATGAAATAGACAAACATACAGAGACACACACAACACTACAATGCCCGAGGCAGGACTCTAATCCGCGATCTTCTGGTCCGAGTACGCTACGGCACTACTGACTTAGCGATCTCGGCCTTCGGATATGCTGTTATTTACTTTTTAATTTTTTAAAAAGTTTGAAGTGGCTGGGAAGAATTAGAATTTATATGGCAAAAAATTCATTGAAATTGTTGTCTTTTGTTTAGTATTGTAGCCACCCCTTATCCGTCGCGCTCTTTAGTGAGCAGTTAACACAATACACAGATAAGATTTCCGGCGTATGCTTTCTCGCAAGGTTCCTGAATACGTGGGTGGCGCACTATAAACGAATAATTTTAAAAGGAAGGAAAACAATCTGAAAAAATGATAATTTTTAGCCGGTCCAATGGTATTCCACAAACGACGGCGCTCTCAAAAATTTTCTTTAAACATTTTCTTTGTTATATCAGATACATTTTATTCCTGATCATGTTTTTTCTTACTTGCAAACTTTAGAATTTATTTTTAATATAATTGCAAAATATAATCAACAAAAAAACAAAACAAAAACGGAACTATTGCTTGCCACAGAAAAGTACGGTTAAGAAGTGTACCATACAGTGGATCACGTTTTTTCTTCTCTCGTGAAATCTTTTCGTTTCATAAACTTCCCTCATTTAAAAGAACTATGCTCATATGTAAAAAAAATAACTTGGTAAAAAACTGGTAAATAACGTACTAACTGGCGTATGTGAAATTGCAAAAAGTTTCTTTACTCTGAAAGTTAAAGAAGCAGAAAAATGGCAATATGTTCCTGCTGTTGAAGATACAAAATTAACATAGAAAATAACCCTACTTGTGAAAGTGTTAATTCCTTGAACCGAATAATTTCCACGTGCTCAGTATGCAACGCCAAATGCGGCCCGACGCTGACCTGACTTCGACCTCGGATTACGTGAAACGCGAAAGTTGCAACATGGCGGAGAAGATAGTTGGCCAAACATACGAAGTTTAAGTCTGGAAGCGCAGAGCTCAGAGTTTCAGTTCGAGGGAGAAAGTCGCTCAGTTTTCTTTTCCGTTTCTTCCTCCTACGTCTTGACTGAACGAGTTGAATGAAAATTCTCAGAAAGGGATAAAGAAACACGTCTTCTTTTGAGTTCTTGTCACACCACTTGACAAAAGTAACAAATTCCGGGATCCAGATCTACAAACTCTTGTTGTCATATCTGTCCCGGTAAAAGAGGACTAAAACTTTTTGTAGTAAAAACTTTACAACATCTTAAAACAAGTTTTTATTTTTCATGTCATTTCGTTTATACTCTTCAATCCAATTCCATCATTCATTGACGTTTGACTTTTAATGAAAAAATGTTTTAAAAATTAATTCAATGTTACTGTAATTAGTACATTTTGACAATAATAACTATTTTTTCGGAATTTTAGTACAGATTACGCCTTTGACAGAATGTTACGACTAAATGAAGAAAATTGATATTTGAATACCTGTGCAATTAAGAAATGATGGAAGTTTGATTGAGGCAACTCATTTATTATTTTAGAAATTTGCAATGATGTACGTTTGCTTGTGAATCTCACTTAAAATGTAAAATTAAATATTTAAATAACATATCATTAATTTTTTATTGTCATTTTCTTTACATTTTACAAATTGATGAGTACGTTTCAGGCTTGGAAAGTTTCACAGGAGTTGGACTAGCCATTGTGAAGCATGCTAACTCGTTTCGTCGTAACAAATTTCACACGAGGTTCTACGGGGATTCTACGGAAATTGAACGCGAAACCTCAGTTGTGAAAGAGCGACTTCGCTACTAAGCCACAAGGGCATCTTTTCCACTACTCAAGAATGTTCCGTTGAAAGTATTTTTTCGAACATCTAATTTACGAATCATCCTTACCACCTCTGTAATATGGCACACAGTTTATGCGCACTATTTGTTCGTGAACGTCCATAAATTACTTAACGTAAATTTGGAGTATTTTGAATATACCTCCCCCTTTAACGCACCCGTAACGCGCCATTGAACTCTTCCTTAATAATTACGTAACGATTGCGACACCCCTTATAAATGCAAGAAGTGGAAATAAATTATAGCTCAGTAACGCTTCCTCAAACTCCCTCCCCCCTCTTTAGCGTTATGCAATTTCTCGACGACCCCTAAGTGTTTTCCCGGTGGCTGGAATGATCTGAAAGAGGTTAGGAATAAAACATACCTTTAAAATGTTTCAGGTCACGGCCCTCCAGTGGCGAACGACCTTTCCGCGAACGCAGAATAACATGAATTCCGATCGAATCGCAAGGAGAAACTACGGGGGCGTCCCTTCCGGAGCGCAGATATCCCCGAAATAAAATAACGCGGCGCCTCCCTTAGCGGCGCCCGGGGCGATTCGTTCTGCAGCCGCCCCCACTCACCCCCACGCCCAACGGCGCCTCCCACCTCGGCCCTATATCCGTGCGAGACGCAAGTGCGTCCTCAGCTGGCTCCTTCTCCACCCCTCTGGATCCTGGAGGAGGAGGGGGTAAAAGGGCACATACTACTCGTGCAACTTTTCTTGAACGATAACCTTGCTTCCCCCTCTCTGGCACAATAAACAGATGAATGCAAAAGCTCTCAGCGAGCACTGATGACATTCCAAACACATCTTCACTGGCGCGAAATAGAAACTATTTTCTTTTGAAGACGAGAACTTCTATCGGTTATTTTCTCCAAAAATCTAATGAAATGTCCGAAGCAGGTACGGATCTATCACAGGAGACACCTTGAACTCCTGATAAAGTTAGAACGCAAATTATTGAGAACGTTACGAAGGAGTGACGGATTCTCCAGAGATTGGCATTGCTTCATAAAATCTAGTGGCTGTTTACGAAACTAATACCCCCACTCTACCCGCATTTCTTCAATAAATCTAGAAGAGTTGCGCGAGTAATACTATTCCCCTCCCCCGCCCCCTAATCGCGTTAAAACAATTATTTGTAAAAAGTATTTGATAATTTTTGATCGAGTTACGCATTGACCATATGAAACATGAGCAAGCTCGTTTTTGAAATTACATCTGCTTCATACACAATCGCTCATCCTTTATTTCGAGTACGCGGTATCCAAGAAGTCGAGTTGTGTAAGCAGTTTAACAACTCATAGTGAAGGTCTAGTGGTCACAGGAAAGCAGTAGCAAGAAAGATGATTCCAATAACTTACGACGTATAAATGTATGAAAATGTAATGAAATAAGTAGCAATAGGTAAAATATGTAATTAATCCAAAATATGAAAAATAAAAATGGTTTTAATTTATTCAGAATGTCTTGCAAACTCTAAAAACAATTTTAGACTGCAGGTATCTTTTCCTGTTAAAATATGTATTTACACTAAAATCCTTTCCTTTGTTTTAACGCGCATTGGGTCAGTACGGAACAGACACTTCGGACAGTTTCAGATTCATTTAGACTCCTTGCTCTGTGTCTTAAATTGCGCGTGGCAGCTTCATATTTTAAGCAACTTAGCAACTGCATTGTGTTCATTTTTAATAGCGAAATAAGAGTCGAAGAAAGCCGATATTTTCTTTTTCTCTTATAAACAAAACGAGAATGACGAAAGGGGAATTTCTCTTATTGAATTCCGACCAGGTCGAACATTAATAGTTAATTATTTACTTTAGAATCTCTCAAAATAAATTTGAAGCTAAATTGGAAATTTTAAAAAATAAATATTTTGTAGTATTTATAATTATATATTAATTAAATATTTTGGTAATATTTAATTTTGATAAATAAATATTTTAGTAAACATTGTAATTGTTTACAATTAAATTGAACTTAAGAACAGAATCATAATTGCATTCCTTTGTTTAGAAATGTAAAAAATAATCGGCACAGATAAGACAATAATTTACGCAAATGAGATACATACAAATAATTTACTTATTAATAAATTGATATTCATTGCCAAATACGGTATAATGTATTCCCTGTGCACAAATGTATCACTAATACTGCACAGATTTTTATAAATAACAAGTACGTATTTTAAATTTGGCAAATGTTACTCCTTGATGATAGTATAGGTAAGTAAATTACACTTCCGACTGGTAGGTAATACATTAATTTTTTAAACTTAAAATCATGTTGTACGAGACGGGATGATCCTTGACCAACATAATTAAAATAAACGCATTCACGTTCACCCCAAAGGTTTCAGATGACCTCAACGAAACGGCGGAGAGGCAGTCCAGACCTGAAGCACGTGCCCATGACATCATCGGTAAAGGCGGAACTGCACGTTAAGTGTCCAGATCTTTCCTTCGCTCATTTTGCAAACTGCTGAAGGTGCGGATCGATCAGTCCCAACCGTAAAGGCTTACTGCGAATATCCTTACGTAGGCGTGGATAAATAAAGAAATTTTGGGAGGGGAAATTCAAAATATTTTGGTCCAAAGTGTCATATTACAGATTTTGTAAAATGTCGCAGGCTTCACTAAGCTTATACTGCGATTATATTTTATCCGTTTTAATGATTATCCGAAAATATTTTTGCTTGAAAGTTTCGTGACAAGTTAAAATTAATAGTTACTGAAGAACTTTAGGTGGGAGGGAGAAATATCCCTCTCCCCCCCCCCCCCGTGAATTCGCGCCTGCGTTACGGGATACTACGTAATGAAGTTTTCAAAAATTCAATTCGTCTTGCCCGTCCGCTCGTCTTCGGCCCATCGATTTCCGCATTTTTATGTAATGTGTGTTCGCAAAATGTATGAATGTGGTAAAATTGTCGATCTAAACCAGGGGTTATCCAACTTGCAAGGCCTCAAGGACCACAACTAACACCTTTAATGTTGACGCAGGTCATATTTTCATTACTCGGGCGAACCACACCTGACTTCCCCGTATTGTTGATTTTGGCAGTTTGCCCAGCTGCTCTGAAAAGGGGGGAGGATGGAACCATGCGTGATATCAGGCCATACTATGCATAACACAGCGAAACACATTAAGATGAGTTTGAATTTCTCAGTTCACTAGAAAACAAAATCTTTACATGTAAACAACCTACTGTTTTTACCCAAAGGGAGGGGTTGATCCTGACAGAGCACTTGCGCTAGATGCACGATGTTCTCACCCGTCATGAATGCAAGGATTTCTTTCACTTTTGAGTAATCTTTCGCGGTTTACAATAATTGGCACCGCGAGTCGCCACTTGGACAACCCTGATCTAAATGAACTTCAACAAGAACGTATCAAATGGGTTGGGTTATATTATTATGGAAGTTTATATTACGTAATGAAATAGACGGTGTTGCGAAATGAAAGTAGAACTTGGTACGACTGTATCAACTCTTAAGAGAACGAACAATTGAGTAACGTAATGGGTTGCTCTGGAGGCGTGTTTGTTTTGGAGAGGCGCCGGTTAAGAGTTCAAAAAAGATGGCCGCATGACGATTGGCGTGATATTTAAAGTAAAACTCTTGTTAATATACCCAATTATTAGCGTCATCAACTGATTAGAAATTCGGCGAAACGTCGAAATTATTTAACTCGAATGTTCTTATCACTCAACTATTGAAATTCAGTTACTTCTTGGTGAACCTTATAGCAAATAAAATGTAAAAAAAATAATTTGTACTTTAATGTACTTATAATATGATTACAAACAAGGCACCGCCATTTTAAATGAACTATTAATGGATAGTCAGGCGACCAATGCGCGCTGAAGACACTCCATTCGCTGTAGAGAGGGGCTTCCATTGTAGGCCCCCACCTACCCAGAGAATGCTCCAACTTTTTCGGCTAGAAAGGGTGCTTTGTTTAGGTACTTTATTGCAACATTTCTTCCAAGACACCTAGAAACGTGTTGGTAAGTAAGCATTACGCAACTTGAAGGACACGAAATCCGGCGCGAACGCAAAGACGCCGTGGGAGGTGGGATGGGAGGCGCTTTCGACGCGGAATGGAACGACTGGGATGCTGCGCTCTGGCGATGCGAGGTGGAAGGGACGGGGAGGGGGAAAAGCGACGAACTTCCGCAATCTGCCGCTTGGGGGCAGCACTCGGCAGGTCGTCTGCGGCGGCCGCGGAAATGAAGGCCGCACGTTGACTCCGCCGGTGCCAAACTGCCTCTCGCTCTTTACAGCGCATTAAACGACGTAACTCTGGAATACAGACCGAGCGTGCGGGTGGGGCGCCTGCAGAGCTCAAACAATGTCCTTTATACGTCACGTAATGCCTTGGTTTATGTAGTGCATCTGATTCCCGAGGGGGATATGAACGTGGAAATCATTTTCTGTATTTAACTTATTCTTATTCTTTTCTTATTCTTCTTTTTCTTCTTCTTCCTATTCTTCTTTTCTTCTTCCTTACTTCCTTTTGGAGCGTAGGGCCTTGGCAAAGTATCTCCATCTTATTCAGTTTTTCTGTATTTAACAAGATTACATATTCTTTATTTTCATCTCTTGAGAAAAAGAGTGTACTTATAAGAGCAATAATAGAGTATTAATCGTTTCACATTGAAATAGCTATCAATTTATTCTATTATGTTTCTTATTCCTCCGATGGCAGGGACACTTTGGAGATAGGAATGCGACATTGATGACGATATTTTGAAAACATCGATATTTTTATACAAACGTCGATGTTTTAAATATCAAGTTATTAGAGCTGATGTTTTATAACAATGATGTTTTATAAAATCCATGTTTTGTGCTCGATATTTTTATGTTTTGTAAGTCATATTTTTGTCGGTGATAGCGTTGTTCACAAACAGACGGACAGTTTTGGTGGCAATCGATTTTTCAATCGATGATTTTCGGTATCAAGGACAAACATGGATTTTATCTACATAGCCTGTTAGAGGAAGTAATTTACTATAGATAAGTACAAGATTTCCACATTTTCGTTACCAGGACCCTGCATAAGTGTGTTTATGACGAAAATGCGCCTTTTTCCCACAGCATTAGAGTATACTTACTCTATACTGCGTCGGTGTTGTGAGAAAGTAAAATCGAAGATGTGTCAGTAAATAAAAAATTAAATTTACAAACAAGAACACGAAATGTGTAATTTCCTCTACGATGTCCAACAACGTTGCCCAAATCCCATTTCGATACTTCACATCGTTTCGAAGATACTTGCGCAGGTCACCTATAGAACCCATGAATATTAGATGGTCCATCTACAAAATAAACAAGTATTTTATGATGCTATATTTCAACAGTAAAGGTTAAGAAGAAAAACTACAATGATTACACGTTCTGCAACATGTTGATATATACTTGAACTAAATATGCATTTTATCATTATCCGAATAAACTGTAAGAATATCTACATTCTATTAATATTTGAACAATGTCTCCTACAACATTAGATAGATACTAATAAAAATTATCTTCCAAGCTTGCTGCGCTTCATTAATAAAACGTATGTCTCTTTGTTTCATCTCATTTAAATAGTCATATTCAGAATAATTTTTGTATTTGTATTTCAATACTATTCTAATCGATATTGAAAATAGCTGTGGATATCGAGTTGACTTCCACGACTTGGTTTTGAACATACTAAACTAAGAAAAAAAGAATGTATTTTATTCTTTGACCAACAGTTGAAATGCGTCGCCTTGGATAAACTGTTAAACTGTTATCTTCATGAATAGCTAGTTGCTACACGACTGCATTGGAACTCATAAGCTGAGTTAGTTTGACATAATATTCCTCTTAAAGTGATTCTTAATTATCACCGAAATGCGTGAAATAGTTCACCTTCAAGCCGGTCAATGCGGCAACCAGATAGGAGCGAAGTTTTGGGAAGTGATTTCCGACGAACACGGAATCGATCCAACGGGTTCCTATAATGGAGATTCAGATTTGCAACTGGAAAGGATTAACGTTTACTACAATGAAGCGACAGGCGGCAAGTATGTACCACGTGCTGTTCTGGTGGATTTAGAACCTGGCACAATGGATTCAGTCAGATCGGGGCCATTCGGACAGATATTTCGCCCCGATAACTTTGTGTTCGGGCAAAGTGGAGCTGGCAATAATTGGGCCAAAGGTCACTATACGGAAGGGGCAGAGCTGGTCGATTCGGTCCTGGATGTTGTGAGAAAGGAAGCTGAAGGATGCGATTGTCTTCAGGGCTTCCAACTCACTCATTCGTTGGGTGGTGGGACTGGCTCAGGCATGGGAACTCTCATGATATCCAAAATTCGGGAAGAATATCCTGACAGAATCATGACTACTTTTAGTATCGTGCCGTCTCCAAAGGTTTCAGATACAGTGGTGGAGCCTTATAATGCTACTTTGTCAGTTCATCAGCTTGTAGAAAACACTGATGAAACGTACTGTATTGACAACGAAGCTCTGTACGACATCTGCTTCAGAACGTTAAAGTTAACAACTCCAACGTACGGTGATCTCAACCATTTGGTGTCTGCTACCATGTCTGGAGTGACAACGTGTTTCAGATTTCCCGGTCAACTGAACGCCGATCTTCGCAAGCTGGCCGTCAACATGGTGCCTTTTCCTCGGCTACACTTTTTTGTGCCAGGCTTCGCTCCTCTCACCTCTCGCGGCAGCCAACAATATCGAGCGCTGACAGTGCCCGAGTTGACGCAGCAGATGTTCGACGCCAAGAACATGATGGCGGCGTGCGACCCCCGGCACGGCCGCTACTTGACCGTGGCCGCGGTGTTCAGGGGCCGGATGTCCATGAAGGAGGTGGACGAGCAGATGCTGAACGTGCAGAACAAGAACAGCAGCTACTTCGTGGAGTGGATCCCCAGCAACGTGAAGACGGCGGTGTGCGACATCCCCCCGCGGGGGCTGAAGATGTCTTCCACCTTCATCGGCAACACCACCGCCATCCAGGAGCTGTTCAAGCGCGTGTCGGAGCAGTTCACGGCCATGTTCCGGCGCAAGGCGTTCCTGCACTGGTACACGGGCGAGGGCATGGACGAGATGGAGTTCACCGAGGCAGAGTCCAACATGAACGACCTCGTGTCTGAGTACCAGCAGTACCAGGACGCGACGGCGGAGGAGGAGGGCGAATTCGACGAAGATGAGGAGAATGAAGAGGAAGGAGAATAATTTCTAACACGCGTTAATCGTATAACACTTTAGGTAAAGTTAGTCTTGGCCATGAGAAAATTCCACCAACATTATTAAATCAGTAACCTTAATATTTTACTTAAAATTGCATTATGGGTAATATTACGTAGAGCACCAGTAGATATGCAAACTAGAATTAGTAATCATTTCTTAGAATATTATATTAAGTAAATATTAGTTAAAGTGTACCTAGGTAAAGTAATAGTGGTCATATATTCTAATTCAATTTAGATTGAACCTTATTTTCCTTGTGATTTCTGAAATGAGAGTAAAGTTTGTGTTTTTAAATTTTAGTTGTGCATGAAATTGAAAAGTAAACTTACCACGTCAAATAGAACTACATTTAACTATAAAAAAATTAGAGAGCTTGCTGTTGTAAAAAAACGTAGATGACAAAAATTGCTTCTGATAGTTATTTGAGTATTGCAAACAAGAATTCTTATTTAATAAGATAATGTATTTGAAATTGAATAAATATTTCAATTAATTTCATTCCATTTTTTTTACATTATTAGTATTATTATAATACATTTTTCTCTTGTGTTTTCTCACAAGAAGATGTTTTGAAGGGTATAATATTCCTAGCTTTACAAACTTAGAACCGTGCGAACAATCCCGCAGATTTCAAGAATGAACTATTGGAATAATTTTATGAGAAAGACCTACTTTTTTTCAAATAATACTTAAGATTACTCAACAAAGCCGGTCGTTATGACAATTTGTATAATTTCAACAGATTCAAGTTTGTATTTTGCGTCATATTCCACTGAGAAGGGAATGCATTGATATTGATACATGTTGATGTAGGATCTGCAGCGTAAGTAACATCAACGAAGAACGCTTTCCTTTTCTGTAGGTCATTTAGTAGAATGGGTGGTTCATTTCTTATCTCTCTGTATTGTAAAGTTGTACTTCATTTTGTACCGATTTCTTTTTATGTTTAATTTTTTTCATAATGAATGATTTTCTCTTCTTCCAGAAACCCACGTTTAGTCGCCAGTGCTTGGCTACACATAATATTTTAATTATTTTATCAGCACTTGCCTCCAGAGTTTTTCTCCCGTGTTTTTTTCTCTGTATGACGCACAATCAGGCATATATCGAGTGATTTAGCATCAATGTGTTTCCACAATCGCAGATTTTTGGACTTTAGGAATTACTAGCTGTACTCGTAACTTCGTTGGTGTGGAGTCTTGAATTCTTTTACACATTCAATTAAAAAGTAGAAAAAAAGTGAAAATAATTATTTGACAATTCTCACATTAATATTACAATGAAATTACAGTAAAGCTTCTTTATCCATTGTTTTTGGTTTTGCATTCAGGAGTACGGACCAATACTTCCGGGCATTACTCACTCGAGAGCATGTTACATATAGTACCTATAACTAAAACACCTTTTACATAAATCTACACCAACGTAATCTGCCCCTGTGCTGTGCTGATTTTCATTGAAAAAACATCTATAAACGGAAGTGTCTTTAACCTGAAACGCGTAGTTTCTGGGTATTATTGGAATTCGTTGTATGATTTTTTCCCTTTTTCGCAGCCGCTAAGAATATTAGCTTCACAATATATTTCTTTATAAAGCAGTAACTCTCAAACGGATTAGATTACAATGTTGTGGTATGTTTACATTTCTAAGTTGTAAGAACTCCGAGCGGCGGCGCCTCCGTCCTTAACCCGCTCGTAGCGGGCGAATCTTCCGTCTCGCAGAGCTGATCCACGTCCAGCTGAAGATGGGGGCGTCCTGGCTGCCAGGGAACGTTACGAACGAACTGAGTGACCGTCACTACTCTGAGGAAGCCTGTGACATGACAGGCGAAACGTCGGCCTCTCAGCCAACGACGGGGAGTCACCCGGACAGCTAATAAGTCATGAACCAGAGCCGCGGAACTACACTCAATTTTCACAATCGTGTACATGTGCATCCTGCATACAGTAGTATCCATCTCATACTATAGTGAATCAAACAATTCATTTTTAAGTTACTTAAGTTTTAATTGCATAAACCACTACGTTTCGCGACCCAATTGGTCTCATCTTCTGATGCATTGTAATAGAGACGTTTTAAAATTACAATTTTTTGTGTCATATTAATATACGAAATTTAGAATAACAATGCAAAATTACGAGAATTAAATGGAATTAATGAAGGAAAATCACAAAAAGTTTCATGCAACAAAATCTCTAATGGTTTAAAACTTTTTTAAAGAAGAACAATGATTCCGGTTCTCAGAAGAACCATATAAAACGTCGTCTCGCAAGCGAGGGCCCGGAAGTTCCGAAGGCTATATTCTGAGGCCAGTGTTTCAATCCGTGGACATCGCCAGTTTGGCTCAAGTTATTGTTACACGTAGTACATCCCGTGAAGAATTCCCCAAAGCGCTCGTCACATCCCGAGAGGAAACATCTTTTCATTACGTAAAGCGTTTAAATTTTTAATTGTTTGTTAAATGAAATCTGTTCTGAAGAAACATTCTAAAAGAGGTTGTGTACAATCTGTAAAAAAATATGAGTTGCTCAGCGTGACTTTTGCATGTTCGATATTGCAGATTCGAATTTCCCGCTCTTCTTTTGCCAGAATATTTCACGTGGTAATCGACATTGCGACAAAGATTGCAATGTTCAGGATAACTTCCCATTGTTGAGCACTGTTTCTGGGTGAATGGATTATGGGGAACGGTTTCTCGGTGGATATGGATTGTCGAATTTTGTTGATGTATTAGCTTTCAGTGAATTGAAATTTCGGCCGAATGTGCGACGATTGGTACTACTGACTGAGATGTGTTCATAAGGACAGGTATTGCGGTATTATAATTTTACGTAAGTGTTACTGAATCGAAGTTAGTGCTGTTGTAGCACCACTATTTCCTCAAAATATCACTTAGCCTCGTTTTCCTCTGACCCTCACAAACGTTATATTTGTTCAGAGAAATCAATACAGATAAAGACGATAAAACCGGTTTAATAACTTCTTAGACTTACGAACTTTTAACCTTTTGTTAACTGAAAAGCTACAGTACGTTCGTCACAATCCTGAATCGCCCGTTATATTCCCGTGACCAACGCCATATGATGAGGTGCACAGCCGAAGTGCGATCTTCGTATGGCACCTGGCGCTTGGCGTCGGGCGAGGGGGTGGGGGTGGGGGTGGAGGAAGGGAGCAGCGCCCCCGAGAGGCGCGAGCGATCCCTTGGGGCGCCCGCCCCCTTCCCCCACGGCATGCCACACGTGGGAGGGGGCTAATCACACCGCCGTGCGATAATTGCCCCCTCCCCTCCCCCAGCCCTGGGGATCCGCAACCCCCCCTCTCACGGGCGGCAACTCTGATCGGTTGGTTGGTGGTGATTCCGGGCGCGTCAACTATTGGGCATTACTCAGCTACTGTGTAGCGCATGTTTTTGTTTGGGAGGAGCCGGCCATCTTTCCCAGCTGGATTATGAGATCCAGCGCCGACCTACTGTCGGCTAGTGGCATTTTCCTCAACCAGGTATCTCCCACCAGCGGGGCACAGCCTCAGCCGGGACAAGTTCTAAGCTCCCGACCGGTGTACTGCATGTAAGTGTAAGTGTGTAAAAGGGGTGAGGATATAACAAGGAAGAGGAAGGAAAGATCGCGCACGGACCACGGCCAGTTTGTAACGGTACTGCTACGTAGTGTTGATCGGAGAAACCACGCAAAACTACCAATCAGTGCAGATGTCCTCAAGAATTCTCCTCAAGACAGCGACTGAACTAACTAGCAGATAAGCTAGTGACAAAAATCCTGCTGCAGTCGGTACTCCAACCTAGGACATCCAGGTCAGAGGCACTGCAGTGACATTAGATGATGCCTCTCCTGGTGACTAATCGGGAGGTCATCGCCCCGCGGTATCCTGCAACGCCCAGCAACAATGCCGTCAAGATGCATTGTAAATTGCCTTTCACTAAATATTGAAAACAACATCAGATAATACTTTGGATCGCAACTACGCTATTGTTTATTCTTGACCGGTCAAAAGCATTCGCGCCAAATTTCGGAGTAATCACTCCAATGTTTCTAAAGTTTATGTGATACATACAAACATTGTACATCATAGTACATTGTATCTCATTTTGTACATATTAATCTTTCTGGAAAGGTACACGACTCTTCTTTAAAGTGTACTGCATTAAAAATATATTTGATGATTTGTACAAATATTCTTCATGATATTCGGAGGGTTGGGGGATGGTATATTTTCCAAAAGACAAAATTATAATTCCATATGCTCTTCTGCAGTGTGGAATTTGGGTGAACCCACTGTCCGCCATTTTCCTCATTATCAGTGAACACAACGCGAGGTACATTTCTAATTGGGCCACCATTGGTGGTCAACCCTAATATTACTTGGAAAAACGAGATCAATGAATCGAATAATACGGGGAACACATTGGGTTTTTTAGTAAAAGCCAGAGACCTCAGAGGTTTAGCTAATGACCCGACGATACAATGCGTAACCATAAATAGTTTTTACTACAAAATTACCTTCTTAAACGAAAATGTATTTAATAGAGAAAATATCTACTTACACGTTATTCAACGAAAAATGCAAAATATTGTAGGATTTTAAATCTATAAAACGAAAACATTCCTAAATATTTGATTGTAGAAAATTGTAAGTTAATAAGAAATTTGCATGGAGTAATGGTTAACTAATTTTCTAGCTTGTTTTTTCTACTATTGCAATTTCATTCTTACTCCTTTGTAATTCCTTACGCTGTTGTTTCAGATTTTGGTACAAGATGGATTTTAATCAGACATCTTAAATTACTCTACTTAATAAAGGCATAAAGTTAATATAACCTGAGAGTAAATATATAGTAAAAGTCACAAATAATGGGCTATCCTTTAATGGCCGAATTGGCGATCCGATCTCTGTGGTTCAGGGGCTTGGAGCATCGAATAAAGTGCTCGGATATTGAGAATTCGAGCCACAAATTCAGCCCTGGCGTTCTCGCCATGCACGAGTTGAGACGTTTAATTCTCGCACGGACAAGTGTTTCATTTAAACCCTCACATCTTTCATCGTTTATGTAATGTTATTTATCTTCCCCCACAATGACCCCTGACATCCTTATAGGATGCAAAAGAAAACAAGGTGATTAACAGTTCATTGTTTCTTGCAATACTGCTAATTTTTACAATTTTCAAAAGTACAGAGGGTGCAACAAAAATGAGACCTGTCCATTGTGAGTACCATTCTTTTAAACCCACAATGTTTTATCCGTTTAAAGAAATTGAAAAAAAGATCTGGAAGGGTATTTGAAAAAAAAATATTACAATCTGCAACAAGACATTACTCGAAAACTAGGCGTGTTAAAAAAAGTGCATGATATTTTTAAAAGAGCAGAGTTTTTAGATCATATTTTCATTAAAAAATCTGTAACAGCAACAATATTATTTTGTAGTGTTAATTTTTGCAATTTTCTGAGATTCAGAGGGTTCGCCGGAAATGCGACTAGCACAATTCTTTTTACATTTTTTGATACATACGAGGAAAAAAATTTAAAGAAAAAAATTGGAAAAGTTTCTGAGAAAATAATTGTTTAATCTTTATCCTCGTCCTCGTTCCTCCTCCTTCCCTTATCCCTCCTTCACCCTCATTCTTCTCATCTTTCTGCACATCTCGCCGTTCTCTGTCTTCTTACGTTTTCCCCTGACCCCCCGCCCAAATCTTCTGTTTTGCTCCGTTCTTTCCCGGTCTCCTCCATTTTTTTCGCCTCCCCGCACTCAGCCTCTGATCTCATCCGTCCTTTATTTTTTCCATACTTCTTCTTTCACTATCCTCCACCCTTCTCCCTCTTTATTCACACTCCATCCTCCTCCGCATTCTGTGTCCTTTCTCGTCTTTCCCGACTTCCTCCGCTCTTTTTTTTCGTCTGCGGTACTCCTGGTTCTATTTCGTTCTTCGGCCTCCCACCCCATGTCCTCCCACCTCCCGTCCTCCCACCTTCCATCCTCCCATCCTCACACCTCCCATCCTCCCACCTCCCATCCTCCCACCCCCGTCCTCTCTCCGTCCTCCCTTCCGTCCACCCTTTCGTCCACCCTTCCGTCCTCCCTCTGTTCTCTTAGGCCCTCCGTGTACCTAAGAGCGCCCGGGCCTCGGCCGCGTAACGAGGTTAGCGCTCTCCAAGGCGCCGCGCCGCGCCGCGTCACCCGATACGCCGCCGCCCCGCTCCATCGCGCCCCTCCGCTCCCCTCCTATGCGGCGGCTCCCGTGACCTCTCGAATCCGCCCTTCCCCTCCACGGCACGGACGCGCCCAGCGCCACCGATCCCTTTCCAGATGCCTCTCAATGCACAAGCGGATTCTCAAGTCGTGGATTCTGGCTGGACAACGTAATTTACTGCAGTTAGGATCCATCCAGGTTTATCCATTTCCTGGTACCAACGCCTGACAATAAGAGTTTTTCAGAGGAAAATATGTTCGGCGAACCACGAACACTGTCTTATTATTATGAAAGGCGGGAAAGTAAACCAGTGTCACGTCATGGATACTCACAGCGAACACAGACAGAGCTTTCGTATAACAAATATTTATTTACAAAGAAACACAACAAATATTTACAGTGAATTTCCTTCTTACACCCTAGCTCTGATAGACCTACTACCCCTGATCGCGTGAGCGATCCAAATCCGTCTGATGAAGTTTCCCCTTACTAATCCCTTACCAAGCGTCCCCAAATAGATGCCACATGGCACGCTGGCTAATACGTTACACTAGTATGGTTACAGAATGACTCGTTGATATTCTGTTTTGTACTTATCTACTTACATGCTATTCTAAAAAAATGCAATGTAGGATTTTAATCGGTCAATGATCAATTTCTAGATGTCACTCGGGTGTCAAAATCCACTCGCAGCTTTTTGTTAATATGGAAAATATGCTTCAGGACCACAATCTTATTTAATTTATTAATTGAAACATCGTTATTGCCAAGTCAATATAAATATCTAATAACAATAAATTAAATACTTTTTACACTTAGTTCTTCAGGTATTTAGTACCTGCTGAGGACTTAGATGGATGTTTGAAATTCTCTTGTTTTACCCTTTCCAGAGTAAACTGACTTTCTTGTCCCTCTGTACTGTTACCGGATTTCGTTTAGAAGATCTGCTTGTGATTTTGGAAGTGACGAAAGATAGGTCTGGTCATGAATTTGGAAGACGGTGTGGTACGCACCATGCTTCCGTTGAATATTTTACTCAATATTTATCGTTAACAGGATCCGGTTGCTCTGATTAGCTGATTTCCGTGTTTCCTCCTGTGAATACTATGAATACCACGATAATTCCGGAGGAATACCCTAACAAACGCGCTAAAACCGCACGCGATTTGCCCTTCTTCTTCCTTGACTTATCTTCTCCATTCAAACTCAGAGTTATATTTACCTTTAATATACTGCCACGCATTTTGGGAGATCAAAGCTCGTCCCGACTGGAACGATTGCCCTCGCTAGGAGATACTTGCCAAGGAAAAGTCCACGCAAGCCATGTAGGTTGGCGCTGTATCTAACTAATCACCGGGCGAAGAACATAAAACACCAACGAGACTAATGACCATAGCAGTTTACGTGGCCAGAAACATCAACCATCTAGTGAACACTAACAGCCCTTCTCGTGGCGGCGTGCGCGAACGAAATCGGTACAGCAACTTTGCCCTCGTGGAATATCCTCGACACATAGTTAATAATCCTGTTGCTGCACACAAACCGACAAAACTTGCAAACGACAAAAGAGCATTTTCGACTTTCCATTGTGATCTGTTGCAATTTTGAGTCCGATATATATATATATATATATATATATATATATATATATATATATATATATATATATATATATATATATATATATATATATATATATATATATATATATATATATATATATATATTGAAACGCGGAGCGTTTCTCTAATTAATTAGAAACGCAGGGCATGTTATTCCAATTACGCCCATTTTGAATTGCGCGGCAACAGCGGCGAGTAATGGACGTGACGAGAGAACGCGAGAAGGCGGCGAGACGGGGCGAGACGACGGCAGGTGCAGTGTGGAGCAGAACACGAATGAGAACGGAGCGATGTTGGTGCGTGCGGTGAACAAAGGACAAAAGGAAGTTCAATAATGTAAGGGAATCTATTAAGAAGTGAGTGTGTGACAGTGGGAAATATTAAATAGTGCAAGCTGGTAGTCGTGGAATTAGCATCAGGAACAGTGGTGAAAAGGGCAAGAATTATAAGCCACGTGGTGGGTAACCGCATGGGTAGTAACCACGTGCCGGCATTATCGTAGAAGGTTAGCGGAGAAGAACTGGTAGATTGTGCCGCAATAAAGCATCAAGATAAACTGCAAGGGAGAGGCGGACAGTAATATAGACGTAGTGCCTGCCCGATTTGGAGAACACGTGCAACGGTCGGAGTTGAAGCAGAGGCATTGTGCAACCGCTGCAGGGGGGGGGGGGGCGGTGCCGCGGCCGTCAACCGTCCGAAGGCCGCCGATTATCGCAGCCGTTAGGCGACATCCGAGAAGAAACGAGCTATTTTGGTATTCGAGGTATTGTGAAGTCTAAAATTATGAATGTAGTTTTGGTACCAAAACAGGGAATAAGTAAATTGAACTTGATGTACTAAAGGTGTGATTTCAGTAATAAATTGTTTATTTGTTCAGAGAAAATTATAACTTGGCTTTTCCAATGTTCTGGTCAATCCTTACGAGACCCATTCACGAACCAAGACACCCGTCCTTTTTAATATTAAATGCAGTGAAAAGTACCGCAAATCGAGGTACGTCACAATACGTCACATTGCTAGTAACGGTATGGTAACTATGAGGATGACGATATGCTTATGATATGGGCGATCCTTCGGTCCGAGATCGATACGCCACTACCTTAGCGATCTTGGCCATCTGGACCGGCAAATATGATATTGATTTTCTTCGGCGATGGAAAGAAGTACAGCTCTGAGTTGCGCCTGATCACTTCACACAAATCGTGTTTGATTTGAACACGAGATGACCGATCACGTCGCTGGCGTGTCATGGAAGTACAGACTTTCCCTACAAACAGCTTCTCATCTCCAGTACGAGCCATGACCGCCATAAACATCATAACTTATGGAAATGATCACATTTCCGTCGCGAGTGGGTAATTTTATTGGACGTTGAAAGCACTTACCACCTATTTTAAATGCGCAGAAACATACTGCAAATTGTGTTCGTGAGAGTAAGTATATCTTACGTACGACGGCAAGTTTCTGTTTACGCTTTTTTCGGTTTTGATCTGTAAGCATTTGCTTATACTGCACGTAAATGAATAGTCTTCATATTACGTTTAACTACTAGCGTAATATGAATACTGATGAAAATCGTAAACATTTTATCTGAGTGCCCAATTTTTATAGGGTTTAGAGGACCTTACATCAATTATGTATTACTCTTTCCTAATTGATTGAACTAAACTCTGAAAGATCTAAAACTGTACATTTTTATTTCATCAGTTCTGAAATTACGGGCATTTATTACAAATGAATAGTTGAAGCTAATTCTACTAGCACTCTAATGATGATTGAAATCGTTTTGAATTTATTTGTATGTTCTGTCTCAATTATTTTATACATTATGATATTGTTTTATTTTGTCCTGGTGTTACTGTATTATTTGTATTTGTTTGTGTTACTGTATTACTTGAACTTCTAAAAGGACAATCCTGTAAACAAATTACTAACAAAATTAAATTGAATTGAAAATTGTTGTGATATCCAGTGATATCGCTGAGATAAACTCAATGATATTTGTTGCGTCTCACAGGAGTGCGTGGAAGAAGATAATGAAAATATGCACTAGATTTTTTTTGGACAACAGCTCAACATTACATTGAAATACAAGCACACTTTCAAGTAATAGCTTTATGAAAATTTGAGTATGTCCCGTGGAATGTAATTAAGGTTACAAAGACTTGCAGATCTCACTTGAAAAAGAAAAGAGACCGCAAAATATTTACAAAATATAATCACCCCTATATATTGGCCTCAATCCTTACTGTCAACAGCGAATTCACTCAGACGTTTTCAAAGACCTTCCTTTAAACCTTACAACAATATATAATATTTTTCATTTCTGTAATTATGTGTTTCATTTATGAATATATTACCGTGCGTGTGTTATGCACAATTTTGAACACTGCACCTTGTAAACTCATAAATAATTCTTATACATGGAGTGCCATCAACGCGCAGAACTGTACTGCGAATTCTCCTCCCGAATAAGTTAGAACTATGCTAATTCGCCAAATGTTTTTATAGAAACAAATTTCAAAGAAAAATGCAAAAAATGGATTTAACTTCAAGAGCGCAGTAATAACAATATCTAGTAACCAACATATATAAGACGTGACGTCAACTTGTGTTAAAACATAATGAGATGGCATGCTATCATTTACCTTCTCTCGAAGTTGTGTTGTGAAGTATCCGACTATTTGTCTCGGCAGTAAAAGTCCAGGAATAAAATCTTGTGCACCTGTAACAGAAAAATTTCATTTTGCACTATATTAGCATTAACAATTGTCAATACAATGAATCATTGCCTTAGGATTTACGTTAAGCCGGAAAGATTGAAAAGTAATCCAGAGTTTCAACACTGTAGGTGCCTTAAAATTCTTAAAAACATTCTTTTCTAGAAATGCTCTAAAATATTTTTGAAATATATTGTTAAAAATAGAATCAATCGATTCTTGGCGAGAGCAATGGAGGGTG
The DNA here is from genome assembly GCA_038098605.1 of Gryllus longicercus. NCBI lineage: Eukaryota > Metazoa > Arthropoda > Insecta > Orthoptera > Gryllidae > Gryllus > Gryllus longicercus. The sequence goes on along the minus strand of JAZDUA010000406.1, from coordinate 271,632 downwards.
TAGATGGCTTTAAGGCTAAATGCACCGAAAAATACTTGTAGAAAAATTCAATAGATCGCAGCACTATCACAGGGGAATTTACTTTACTGATAACGTCTGAATCAATAGTCCGATTTTCGATTTGTAAACGGCATTTGACGCCTTTTTAAAATAGAATTTACGCTACGATGACCTTTTTCCAAAAATCTACCAAAAACGCGAATTTGAAATTAGTTCTCAAACTTCCGAGAACAAATTTAAAAATGTGGCCTTATAGCGTGATGGGGACATGCTTCCTGAATCCAACGCAGTGACAATCATGCAAATCGGACGAATAGGAGCGTCGTAAAGTGAAATTTACGAAAACACCTCGCCCCCCCCACTTCCTCTTCTGCGCCGTTGCGTCACCCACCCGTCCGTTGTGGGCCCTCTGTCAGCGCGGTGGCACGGCCAGGCCCGTCGTCGTGCGGCCAGGCCCGTCGTCGTGCGGCCAGCCCCGAGGGACGGACGGAGGAGGCGGTACTTGCGGGACACGCAAACCACACACCCGGTTTATGCGTTCGTCACTTTGCATATCAATCTATTTTTCCACGGATATCAAACTAGAGATTCTATACTACTATTACAGACCGAGGTGAACGGTCTGTAATAGTAGTACATAACTATCTTTTTCACATATTTCCGTCTTCCATCGAATACCATTTTTAAATGTTTTGATGCATTACTCAAAATATTGATTCCGATTTTTAACTATTTTTAAAAAAAAGGAACTAATTGTGTAAATATCCGCATTATTCCATCTCCTCACATCTTATTTTAGATATATTTTACTTCTAATGTCTTCTGTTATCACTCCACCTTGGTCTAAGATCTTCCGTTGTCAAATACCGTAAAAAATTACCGGAGTATACGCACGAGTTCTTTTATCCTACAACTCAATTTTTGATCTCAAAACGACGTTTATCTGCTTTAAAGAGTTCATCTGGTGAATCTCTTTTACCAAGTAAAATAGTCGAAGCTAATTTTAAAAATGTTTTCGTACTTTCGGACAAATTTTAAAAAAATGCATTATCTTGGCTATCCGGGTGACGTCGCGTCGAAGGCTGTTTTGCCGACGTTTCGACCATTTTGTCGTGGTCTTCTTCAGGGCTGGTATGCCCATACATCTGATGGTATGGACATGGTAAGACGGACCACGACAAGATAGACGAAACGTCGGCAACAATCTTCGACGCGGCGTCACCCGGACAGCCAAGATCATGCACATGACTCTGGCCGAGGACGCCTAGGACTTCAAATTTTAAAAAAGTGGTAAAATAGCGGTCTGGCGAGCTGTATCCTGACTCCAACGCCGTAACAAGCATCGAAATAAGATAGTATGAATCATGACCTATCCCAGCGTACTTGGTAAGTTATTTTGATATAAAATAAGTTTGTTATATTTGTATAATTTTGAAGGGAATAAATAATTCCTGGTGAGTCATTTCATACAGACTACGTAAATGAATAACGGGTAATGAGGCAATTGGATAACTCCTAGATGTTTGGTTGCATTTGGAGCGTGTTTTCCCTTCCATTTTCTTTGTTTCATAAAAAGTGGATTTTCTAGAAAAAGTTATCTGTAGAAATTGCATCATGCAAAACCAGTTAGACGTGACTCTTTCGTGACATATCGGACACACTGATGTAAATAATATGGAACATTCAAACGAGTGTAAAAACGAAGGAAATCTTTTTCTGTGAGTATGATCATAGGGTATGCTTTACTCTAACGCTTACGCAACGTAATGCAATCTACACGACATTCCAGAGTAGATAGAAAATGAGGTTTCTTTCAATGTGAATTATTTTTGAAAATCTTAAAGTATAGGCTTTCTGTAATATTTTTAAAATCCTTTTTCCCCCCCGAGGGATGTCTTTTGCTGATTGACTGAATCACACGGTATTCATGCAATTGTGTTGTTATTTGCACAATATCGGCTGGCTCCTTTCTTTGGTAATGGAATAATTATAGTGCGTTGCAAATCTGTTGTTCACTGTGTTATTTTCCAGATCACATTGTATAATTGTGTTAGTTTCGCTAAGATTTCTTCCCCTGTATCTTTGAATAGTTCGATTGGAATATTATCTACAGCCGGGGACTTCCTATTTTTCAGTTGTTTTGTCGCCCAATTAATTTCTTCGATCTCAGGTTCTTATTCGTAATCATCTATATTTATCCACTACTCTATTTGTAAGCCCTTATCATATAACTTCTTCGTATTCTTCCCATCTTTTCGTGATCTCTTCTTTTGTTGTATTTATTTTGTCGTTCTCGTTCTTAACATTCGCCATTGTTGGTTTACAGTCCGTGGTCATATTTCGGATGATCTGGAAATTTTCTTACGATCTCCATTTGTTGTTATGTTCTTCCACTTCTTCACATTTTTCTTGAATAAATTTTTGTTTATCTTGTCTTGGTCTGGGCTGGAATCCCCGTAGAGTTTTCTGACTTTCGTCTGGTCATTTGCTTTCTTTGCAGAGAAATATAATGTTTGAAAAGAAAGAAATATAAGGACTCCGTTGAACATATTAATAATAATAATAATAATAATAATAATAATAATAATAATAATAGGCACGCGTTTGGAGTAAAAACCAAAGTATGTACACTATAGTATTGCTTATATCGTACTATATAATCCATCGAATCTTCACTTTGATGTCTGTGTTTCCAAGATTTTGTGAAACTTCTTTATATTTCACGGAGAAAATCTCTCTGAAGGTCTGATTCAGTCTGTCGATTGTGAAAACTATTGAGCAGGTTGTTGCTCCAAATGTATCGGGCGGTTGGTCTTTCATCGCCACCTGCCGCAAAGGGATAGAGCTGGGACTAGGGCACGAACGAGCCTGGACTCGCGTAAAGTGGCCGTGGGGGAGGGGGCCCCGGGATTTCCAAGTCCAATATGGCACTGGGACAGTGGTTTGCAAATAGACAACGTGGAGAATGCTCACACCAACTTCACTGATGGGCTCGCTTACTCGGTGGTTTTCTCCGCTTTACACTTCCTGCTCCACGTCCACGTGTCTATTGCGTCTGTTCATCCCCGAGCTACCTCATTCTTATTGTTGGGAGCTGACTCGATTGCGAAGCTGAGGAATGCGCTCAATGTTCTTGAAAGCTGCCCCCCGCCTAATCTGCAACTACTAACTGTCCCAAATATATTACGCCAAGTATCCAGGCAAGAATTAAAATATCATACGAGAATAAGGAAAACAAATAAGCAATAAGTAGATGTCATCAATGTGTAATTTTGAATCTTCACAATATGGCCTTTTCTTACCGGGAGTACTTAAGGCTGCCCCACAGGCTTAAATCCTTCTTTTAAAATTGATGTCACAGTTTGAACAGATGCTTCAGTATAGTTTACTACCCGAAAATTGCTGTTATGCAGCGTGTGTTGAAGAACGCCCGAATTCTTTTCTTTGTCACATTTCTTAATAACGAGACGTATATTTTCCCTAGCTTAACTGTGTATTGTTTGGCCTTTACTACGAACAGAAGCCATACCGTTCCACCAAAAGTCACAAACCAAAATAAAATGAAAACACTATACACTTGTGTTACGAACAGGAAGCAAACATGTCACTCAATCATTGAGTTCATGTCTTCTCAGAACAAGAAACATTCTATATTAGATGAAGTGATATTGAACCTCTTACAATGTTGTCAAAGCAGATATACTACTTCCTCGACTGCTCGCGTAGGCGGAAATTGCAAAACGCGTCATTATGCTGAATACTTACACTGTATACTTCGGCGAATACTTAAGTACTACCTGGTCTGTAAGACACATGACAGTAATATTCAAATATATGTTTCATTAAAGCTTTGGAAATGTATTTATTTGTGCAATGTAATTGAATTTTCCTCACTATTCAAGAGAGATTGTAAAATTGCCGCCTTGCGAAATATGAGGCGTCAAAAATATTTATACTAGCGCAAGAAATATTCAACAATTTTAGTTAAAATTTATAACGTCTAGAATGTCAATAAGTAGTAAATGTACGATAATTTTTCTACTGTATTATTTAGTTCGGTTTTGGTGTCTACATTTCTTTGAACATCTATTTGTCTTTAGAGTTACGATTTAAAATCGATCAATGTTTCTTAAAGGCATTTCCACCGACACTAATCTAAAAGGTTCATATATTAGAGAGCTTTGATGTATGGTGATTAGTCTCGTGAATGGAGTGAATGTTAAATTGCAGGAAATCGGAGTCTTCTTGCCAACCAAGATTCTTGTTAAGACAATTATTATCCTTGTTGAGCCAACCAATGAAGTTGGAGTTCGACCCAACAAGTCGATCAAGTTGGGGATCGACCCAGCAAGACGATCAAGTTGGGGATCGACCCAGCAAGTCGATCAAGTTGGGGATCGACCCAGCAAGTCGATCAAGTTGGGGATCGACCCAGCAAGTCGATCAAGTAGGGGATCGACCCAGCAAGTCGATCAAGTGGGGGATCGGCCCAGCAAGTCGATCAAGTGCGGGATCGACCGAGCAAGTCGATCAAGTTGGGGATCGACCCAGCAAGTCGATCAAGTTGGGGATCGACCCAGCAAGTCGATCAAGTTGGGGATAGACCCAGCAAGTCGATCAAGTGGGGGATCGGCCCAGCAAGTCGATCAAGTGCGGGACAGACCAAGCAAGTCGATCAAGTGAGGATCGACCGAGCAAGTCCATCAAGTGGGGGATCGACCCAGCAAGTCCATCAAGTGGGGGATCGACCCAGCAAGTCGATCAAGTTGGGGATCGACCCAGCAAGTCGATCAAGTTGGGGATCGACCCAGCAAGTCGATCAAAGGGGGATCGACCCAGCAAGTCGATCATGGGAGGCATCGACCCAGCAAGTCGATCAAGGGGGGATCGACCAAGCAAGTCGATTAAGGGGGGATCGACACAGCAAGTCGATCAAGTGGGGATCGACCCAGCAAGTCGATCAAGGGGGGATCGACCCAGCAAGTCGATCAAGGGGGGATCGACCCAGCAAGTCGATTAAGGGGGGATCGACCCAGCAAGTCGATCAAGTTGGGGATCGACCCAGCAAGTCGATCAAGTTGGGGATCGACCCAGCAAGTCGATCAAGTTGGGGATCGACCCAGCAAGTCGATCAAGTTGGGGATCGACCCAGCAAGTCGATCAAGTTGGGGATCGACCCAGCAAGTCGATGAAGTTGGGGATCGACCCAGCAAGTCGATCAAGTTGGGGTTCGACCCAGCAAGTCGATCAAGTTGGGGATCGACCCAGCAAGTCGATCAAGTTGGGGATCGACCCAGCAAGTCGATCAAGTTGGGGATCGACCCAGCAAGTCGATCAAGTTGGGGATCGACCCAGCAAGTCGATCAGGTTGGGGATCGACCCAGCAAGTCGATGAAGTTGGGGATCGACCCAGCAAGTCGATCAAGTTGGGGTTCGACCCAGCAAGTAGATAAAGTTGGGGATCGACCCAGCAAGTCGATCAAGTTGGGGATCGACCCAGCAAGTCGATCAAGTGGGGGATCGACCCAGCAAGTCGATCAAGTGGGGGATCGACCCAGCAAGTCGATCAAGTGGGGGATCGACCCAGCAAGTCGATCAAGTTGGGAATCGACCCAGCAAGTCGATCAATTAGGGGATCGACCCAGCAAGTCGATCAAGTTGGCGATCAACCCAGCAAGTCCTTCAAGTTGGGGATCGACCCAGCAAGTCGATCATTTGGGGGATCGACCCAGCAAGTCGATCAAGTTGGGAATCGAGCCAGCAAGTCGATCATGAGGGGGATCGACCCAGCAAGTCGATCAAGTTGGGGATCGACTCAGCAAGTCGATCAAGTGGGGGATGGACCCAGCAAGTCGATCAAGTTGGGGATCGACCCAGCAAGTCGATTAAGTAGGGGATCGACCCAGCAAGTCGATCAAGTAGGGGATCGACCCAGCAAGTCGATCAAGTAGGGGATCGACCCAGCAAGTCGATCAAGTAGGGGATCGACCCAGCAAGTCGATCAAGTAGGGGATCGACCCAGCAAGTCAATCAAGGTTGGGATCGACCCAGGAAGTCAATCAAGGTTGGAATCGACCCAGCAAGTCGATCAAGTTGGGAATCGACCCAGCAAGTCGATCAAGTTGGGAATCGACCCAGCAAGTCGATGAAGTTGGGGATCGACCCAGCAAGTCGATGAAGTTGGGGATCGACCCAGGAAGTCGATGAAGTTGGGGATCGACCCAGCAAGTCGATCAAGTGGGGATCGACCCAGCAAGTCGATCAAGTGGGGGATCGACTCAGCAAGTCGATCAAGTTTGAATCGACCCAGCAAGTCGATCAAGTTGGGAATCGACCCAGCAAGTCGATCAAGTTGGGGATCGACCCAGCAAGTCGATCAAGTTGGGGATCGACTCAGCAAGTCGATCAAGTTGGGGATCGACACAGCAAGTCGATCAAGTGGGGGATGGACAACAGCAAGTCGATCAAGTGCGGGATGGACAACAGCAAGTCGAACAAGTTGGGGAACGACCCAGCAAGTCGATCAAGTTGGCTATCGACCCAGCAAGTCGATCAAGTTGGGGATTGACCCAGCAAGTCGATCAAGTTGGTGATCGACCCAGCAAGTCGATCAAGTTGGTGATCGACCCAGCAAGTCGTTCAAGTTGGGGATCAACCCAGCAAGTCGTTCAAGTTGGGGATCGACCCAGCAAGTCGATCAAGTTGGGGATCGACCCAGCAAGTCGTTCAAGTTGGGGATCGACCCAGCAAGTCGATCAAGTTGGGGATCGACCCAGCAAGTCGATCAAGTTGGGGATCGACCCAGCAAGTCGATCAAGTTGGGGATCGACCCAGCAAGTCGATCAAGTTGGGGATCGACCCAGCAAGTCGATCATGTGGGGGATCGACCCAGCAAGTCGATCAAGTTGGCTATCGACCCAGCAAGTCGATCAAGTTGGGGATTGACCCAGCAAGTCGATCAAGTTGGTGATCGACCCAGCAAGTCGATCAAGTTGGTGATCGACCCAGCAAGTCGTTCAAGTTGGGGATCAACCCAGCAAGTCGTTCAAGTTGGGGATCGACCCAGCAAGTCGATCAAGTTGGGGATCGACCCAGCAAGTCGATCAAGTTGGGGATCGACCCAGCAAGTCGATCAAGTTGGGGATCGACCCAGCAAGTCGATCAAGTTGGGGATCGACCCAGCAAGTCGATCATGTGGGGGATCGACCCAGCAAGTCGATCAAGTTGGGAATCGACCCAGCAAGTCGATCATGTGGGGGATCGACCCAGCAAGTCGATCAAGTTGGGAATCGACCTAGCAAGTCGATCAAGTTGGGAATCGACCTAGCAAGTCGATCAAGTTGGGGATCGACCCAGCAAGTCGATCAAGTTGGGAATCGACCCAGCAAGTCGATCAAGTTGGGGATCGACCCAGCAAGTCGATCAAGTTGGGGATCGACCCAGCAAGTCGATCAAGTTGGGGATCGACCCAGCAAGTCGTTCAAGTTGGGGATCGGCCCAGCAAGTCGATCAAGCGGGGGATCGACCCAGCAAGTCGATCAAGTGGGGGATTGACCCAGCAAGTCAATCAAGTTGGGAATCGACCCAGCAAGTCGATCAAGTTGGGAATCGACCTAGCAAGTCGATGAAGTTGGGGATCGACCCAGCAAGTCGATCAAGTTGGGAATCGACCTAGCAAGTCGATGAAGTTGGGGATCGACCCAGCAAGTCGATCAAGTTGGGGATCGACCCAGCAAGTCGATCAAGTTGGGGATCGACCCAGCAAGTAGATCAAGTTGGGGATCGACCCAGCAAGTCGATCATTTGGGGGATCGACCCAGCAAGTCGTTCAAGTTGGGGATCGACCCAGCAAGTCGATCATATGGGGGATCGACCCAGCAAGTCGATCATATGGGGGATCGACCCAGCAAGTCGATCAAGTTGGGAATCGACCCAGCAAGTCGATCATGTGGGGGATCGACCCAGCAAGTCGATCAAGTTGGAAATCGACTCAGCAAGTCGATCAAGTGGGGGATGGACCCAGCAAGTCGATCAAGTTGGGGATCGACCCAGCAAGTCGATCAAGTTGGGAATCGACCCAGCAAGTCGATCATGTGGGGGATCGACCCAGCAAGTCGATCAAGTTGGAAATCGACTCAGCAAGTCGATCAAGTGGGGGATGGACCCAGCAAGTCGTTCAAATTGGGGATCGATCCAGCAAGTCAAGTTGGGGATCGACCCAGCAAGTCGTTCAAGTTGGGGATCGACCCAGCAAGTCGTTCAAGTTGGGGATCGACCCAGCAAGTCGATCATGTAGGGGATCGACCCAGCAGGTCGATCAAGTTGGGAATCGATCAAGTTGGGAATCGACCCAACAGGTCGATCAAGTTGGGAATATACTCAGCAAGTCGATCAAGTTGGGGATCGACCCAGCAAGTCGTTCAAGTTGGGGATCGACCCTGCAAGTCGATCATGTGGGGGATCGACCCAGCATGTCGATCAAGTTGGGAATCGACCCAGCATGTCGATCAAGTTGGGAATTGACCCAGCATGTCGATCAAGTTGGGAATCTACGCAGCAAGTCGATCAAGTTGGGGATAAACCCAGCAAGTCGATCATGTCGAATCACATCAGACCTTGATGACAAATAGGTTGCCAACAGAGTTTAACGCTTTTTACTGTATACGCTGCGCGTGACTCATAGCTGGATCTCGCAGTGTAGAGAATACACAGCAAACGGACACTTGCGTCAAGCCACTCGCGAAGGGGCGGCATGTTTTTGATTTAACCTGACGATTCACACTTGAACAGTTAATTACATGTACTTTAGCTTCCGGGTCAATGACCCACACCTCGATCAGGATTTGGTCTAGTTTCCCTGATTTGTTGAGCAAATTCGTCGAGCAAAGCGTTTTGTTGAACGCTCCTTTTGCTTGGAGTGGTAGGAGTAGAGGTAAGGGCGAGTTACTATTTTGTTAGCAATGCCGAAAAATCTTACCTGCAATTCGTTTACCGATGCAAATAAGTTTTCTATAACTCGGGAACGTAAATGTTTAGTTTTTTTCAAATATTTCTAATCTCGTGATGTTTTAAAATTTATTTATTTATTTTAAACTTTTACTCATCTTTCAACTATTTATAGTTAAAATGATGGGAAGGGATTCTGAAAGTAAAGAAAACGTGCGCAGATTATCTTCTCCCCCATAAGTCACATACGGCTTTTTAATGTTTTTTGACTAAATATAAATCAGTTGCTGAGATGACCCCTTGTTTTGCCGAGTAGAACTCTTTATTATCAATGCAGACAAAATCAAATCTGGAGTTCGTTTACCGATGAAAATAAGTTTTCTGTAACTCGGGAACGCATATGTCTAGTTTTTCAAATGTTAATCTCGCTCTTTTAAATAATAATAATAATAATAATAATAATAATAATAATAATAATAATAATAATTATTATTATTATTATTATTATTATTATTAGTTTTGCTTGTGTTATATTCTGGGAAGGGATTCTGGACCTCACAAAAAAGTGCACTGATCTCCCCCATACGTCACATACAGTTTTAAATAAATCTCTGACTTTAGATGTGCTTGGTAGAATTCGTGTCATAGCAACATCTTAAAAATGAATTGATGCTCATTACCTACTCGTGGAAACTAGTTAATATTTTCTCCCCATATCTTAGCAGAGATACGACAGTTTTGGTGCAGCAGCGCAGTATGCTTTCTGCCCCGAACTCCACTAACTGCATTTTTATGAAAAGTGTAATTGCAGCGTATTTATTACAAAATTTACTGCATTAATCCGAAGAGTGAATATTTTAAGAAATGCGGTGATCCATTAGAGTTCACTGCACTGAATTCAGTAGTAACGAAAAACATACGAAACAGGGTGTATAACTCTGAGTAGTCACCGTGAGATGATTGTGTTGCCTAGGAGTGGCGGTTATGGCAGCCTGGCGAGATTACGTTATAAAATATTTCGTGCTCCACAGAATGTGCAGTGTTCCAATCAGAGATAAGCTTGCGTTTGAATGGATTATAAGAGATCCGTCGGTCGGAGATTTCAAGAGTTCATGAGCGCTGGACGGCGATAGGTAGCTCAGGGCATAAACAGATGTCACTGCAATGCCTCTGACCGGGAGGTCCTATGTTCGAGTCCCGACGATGTCAGGGTTTTCGACACTAGCTAGCTTGAGTTTATGTGCTACCTGTCGGAGACTACTCTCATTGATAGTTTTCTGTGGTTTCTCCGATCAACACCAGCAAATACCGAAGCAGTACCATAACAAACGGGCCATAGACCGGATGCGATCTTTCCTTCCCCTTCCTTGTCCTATCCTCACCACTTACTCACACACAGCTACACTAACATGAATTACACTACCACACATGCCGGGAGACCGGTCGGGAGCTCAGAGCTTGTCCTGGCGGGGGGGGGGGGGTGACGCACTGATGGGGAAAAAAGCGTAGGTCGGCGCCAGGTCTCGCCAATCAGAGGCGAAGATCACCGCCACATCCGGCGATAAAACGTACACTACACGTAGGGGACTAATTACTCGTACCTTTGCAGGTGAGGGGAAAAAAACATCAATCGTGAGCGTTGGACAGCTGCGGTTGCCGATCTTTGCCGATCCACCTGTTACAGCATTACATACATTTCTGAGTACAATGTAGTAGTATGCGAGAAAATGAAAACAAAGATGCAAAGAAGAAGACGGACCACCCTGTGTTGGGTGATTTTTCTCTCTCGAAATTTAACAACAGGATTTATCCACTCTTTCGTTAGCAGGGCCCTGTAATAAGAGTGTTTCAGCCGAAAATTCGCCGTCATTTCGCGCAGCATTACACCACGTTCTGTCTCCTCCGTAGCCCGAAAGTAATAACACGTCTTTTTTATAACGGTCGCGGCGGCCGGCGTCCGATAGCTGTGTCTGCGTGCCGGGCGCGGCGCCGCGTGGCAAGTACCGGTTACTGCGCTCGCCAGCGAAAATCTGCCTGCGCTAACCGCGTTCCGCCGAGTGCCCAAATCGAGTTCCTCGGGCGGTCGTCGGCCGCAGGCGGGGCGCCGCCCCCGTATGCAAACCTCGTTCGCTGCAAAATGCGTTATGCCTCCTCTTTTGCACGGAGCGGCTTCCGAGGCTATTTGCAGCCGCGGGCTGCTTCTCACGTGTGGAGGGATGTTTCGGGTTGCGGTCGAGATAGTTTCCTTTCGTGTGGGCCTGGTGCAGAAATTTAGAAAGAAAAAAAATGTTTTTGTAATTGAGTTTTGGGTACACATTAAAATGAAACATCTCGTACAAAAGAAGGTTTTTTCTCTAGATAATACGTTTTACTTTCTCTCATACTACGTCTGTAGTATGGAGTAAGTTGCGTAATGCGGCGATAATTCTTGTTCCTATTTGTAGTAAATTACTTCCTATAATATGTTGTGTCGTAAAAATCGACGTTTTCTTGGTCCTTGATAACGAAAAATTGGTTTGCAGCAAAGCGTCTGTCACAGAACACGTCCGTCCATTCGTCCGTCTGAGAACAACGCTAGCTGCTCAACCCGAAGTAGGATTTTAACTAAATGTAACTAAACGATATTCCTCCTGTATTTGACCCTCTGAATTTGAAACGCTTACTTAATTTTTGAGTGTACTTTGCATGAAACATTAAGGACATTTTCAATTATTTTTTCAAAAAGCGACTCCAAATTCTTGGATATTTTTATCGGATAGAGCAAAGTACGCCTTTAAAAATGAAGCTAGTCCGATTTTCATTTTATGTTCTAAATTTTCAAAAATTACAAAAATAAAAAAGGTTCAATTATAATATTGAAGGTAGAAATGTCTTTTTAAAATATTTTTGACCATCTAAATTAGGTCTTTAAAAGAGGTCATGTACAATATTTTAAAAATATGAATTTTAATATGTTTTCGCGGAATTTTGAGTGATTGAAGGCAATTTTAAACTCTGGGTGTTATAAAAAAGAACTTCAACGTAAACTTTGTTGTACGTATTGTGCTAAATGAGTGACATGATATAAATGCTATTTTGATTGAAACTTTCTGATTGTTTCTAAATCATATATAATATTCCCTGGTATGCAGCCAAGGAAATGTCCTGCCTGTGGGAAGGGAACTGAGGAACTCATAATATTTTGAGCAATACGACGTTTAGCGCAGTACGTTACGTAAATGTTACTTGGCTTAATAAATGTTAATAAATAATAAATTAATAAATAATAAATTAATAAATAAATGTTAATAAATGTTACTTGGCTTAATAAATATTAGTTGGCCATAATAAATCGAAACAAGAAATAATAAAAATAATACGGTAAAATAATGAGAAAATAATTAGAAAAAAATCATGTTTGCTAAAAGGTTATGAAATTGAAGGAACTACAAAATTATTGAAGTTCATAGTAAAAAGACTTTATACTCTTAAAAATGAGAGTAACTGGTCTCACACATAAAGGGCGAAGTGTGCCTCGAAATTAATATTCGCAGTTCCGCTGCTCTCTTCCTGGTCCTTATCGTTATCCTCCGGGAGGAGAACCGACTGCGAACTATCGGTCTGCTGCAGCGAGAGGGTCGTAAATATCCTGTCGGCTAACGCATGTAAGGGAGCAAGTGGCTCTGGCTGAGAATTGAACCGGCAGTGGCGGCGGCTCCCACTTTTGCTCCTGCTGCTGCGGCGGCGGTTGCAGCGGCAGTTGCAGTGGCGGTGGTGGGGGCGACAGCGGCGGTGGTGCTGGCGGATGCGGGAGGTAGACGGCAGCGGTGGCGGTGGCAGCGGTGGCGGTGGCGGTGGCGGTGGCGGTGGCGGTGGCGGTGGCGGTGGCGGTGGCGGTGGCGGTGGCGGTGGCGGTGGCGGTGGCGGTGGTGGCGGCGGTGGTGGTGGCGGCGGTGGTGGTGGCGGCAGCGGTGGTGGTGGTATCTGTGGAGGTGGTGGCGGCAGCGGTGTTGGTGGTATCTGTGGAGGTGGCAGAGGCCCAGCGCTGTGGGCGGCGGTGACGGTGGCTCGGTGTCTGGGCGGCGGCGGAGGCGGTGGCGGCGGCGGCGGCGGCGGCGGTGGCGGCGGTGGCGGTGGCGGCGGTGGCGGCGGTAGCGGCGGTGGCGGCGGTGGCGGCGGAGGCGGCGGTGGCGGTGGCGGCGGTGGCGGTGGCGGCGGTGGCGGCGGTGGCGGTGGCGGCGGTGGCGGCGGCGGTGGTGGCGGCGGCGGCGGCGGCGGCGGCGGCGACTACGGTTAGTTTCCTCCAGGGTGTGGCGTCGAAAGTAGCATGGGGGATTTGGACGACCATCACTACATACGACACGACGGCGGCGCCGAATGCAAGTGACATGGTGCGCTCGTGAGGGATGGGTCGCGTCGGCAGAAGACGGTCCTGGCAGCGGAGGGGCGGGGCGGGGCGGAATCGAGTGAACAGAACGCGTTGGAACGGAATGGACCCTGTGGCGGACAGAGATGGAAGTTGAGGGGAGTAAGGAAGGTCAGGGTGGGCAAAACAGACCGGAGGTAAGGGCGGGACGATCCTGAACGGAATGGTACGGGGCGTAACGTGCAGTAGAAGAACGTAGGAGACGGGCGAGACAAAGGAAGCGGTTGGGGAGGAGGTGGGTGGGGCGGGGAGAGATGCGGAGGGGCTGGAAAGCGCTCTACGTCGAAGATAGTACTACATACCGATGCCAGGCGAGGCGGAGTGGGCGGGGTCAGATAGAGGGGCAAGTGGCGTGTTGTGCGCGGAGGAGCCGGACGAGGAGTCGTGGAGCGGCCGGGGTGCGCCGGGGTACGGGGCGCGACGGTGAGTGGCTAGAGAGGGCGCCCCGCGGTGGTTCGGGGAAGACCGGCGTGGGCGGCGGCGGGAGTCGGGGCAAAAGCTGCTCAGCGCGTAACTCGCCACTCACTCGCGCCGCCGCCCCGGGCGGGGCCCGACGCGACGCGGGCGACGGCGCGCGCGCGCGGCTGAAGGCTAATTAATGAACGGCCGCCGCCGGCGGCGCTTTGAGCGCAGCCCGCCCGCCCGCCGCCTCGCTCCGCCCCGCCCCGCCCCCTGCCCTGCCCCGCCCCGCCGCGCCGCGCCCCGCCCCGCCCCGCCCCGCCCCGCCCCGCCCCGCCCCGCCCCGCCCGCCTCGCCCGCCCCGCATCTCGCGCGGGGCCGCGGCGCGTCGCGTCTGCATTATTGAGCTGCAGAACACGCTTGTGCTTCAAGCGGGCAACTCGCGCCATCCGACTCCCTTTCGCAGATAATCACTCACAAGTGCAGCTTTGAGGGGCAACAAATTTTACCCAACTGTATGTATGAAACGGGTTTATTCAGAATTCCGTCTACGAAACGGTTGCAAACGGATGTAGAAATTGAAGAGATGAGTACAGACACTGTGATGAAAGTACCTAGATAGATGAATTTTCAGACCATGTAGGATTCTATTGGAATATAGTTCCGGATGTCGTAATTTTGACACACATAACAATGTTTTGTTGAATGATTGTCGTGTTGGTATGATCCTTATTAGAATTTATAAGCTTACCGTATGAGCTAGCATGTATGATGGGCGTTCCATATTGATTTACACCCTTAAAGTTTCAGCGAATTTATGTAGCCTTCTTTTGGCGAATTTCAGTAGCACGGATGAACTAGTTAATTTTTCTAACATGTTTCACCGCAATATCAAGGAGTACATTTTTGTAATTGTGGTTTTTAGAAAATACGTATGCGGATAACATGGAGAGCGATCACCAGGAGGCATTAAATTAAGAGTTCAGTGGCGATGTGTGTAAAATGCATAACTATTATGTTGTTTTGATTTTAACGAAGCTAATAATTTTAATTACCACAAAGTGGAGAAAAATGCGGTGAAAACCATTATTTAAGGTAAAGGACAGATCTTATTCTTATAAACAAAGTTTAGTCTTCAGTTGAAAAATTGTATCAAATTTTGGTTCTAATGGACCTTGATTAAACTGACTAAATATAATGCCTATATTGAGCAAAAGGTATAAAGAAGGGTACCAAGATATTCGGAATAGCATACCGTCCGAAGAAAAGGCTGCCAAATAGAGTGCCGATGGCAACTAGGGCAAGTGCGTGTGTCAGATAAAGGGAAGTTACGCGCTTGTATCTTCGAACTCGTTTGCATTTTTGATTAGAAGGGTGGATAATTGTCGTTCTGTTTTGTCGAAATTTAAAACTACAGATATTTATTTAAATATTAAACTAACACTGTATGTAATAGCTGGGACAAAAATGAGTTAAACTTATTTGTTATTTATTTATTGAAATATTATTACTATTTTCTTATATTTAAATTTTAGTTACTATATCTAGTTATTCGCAACTATCAGTAATTTTTGTCATCGATAAATAATCAAATATTGCATTAATATTGAAACCGGACGAAAAAGATCAGCTGTTCTCTGATAGAAGTGCCCTTCCACACAACACAGGAACATTCGCAAGGCAAATGGACACTTTTTGAAGGCTGGGGCAGAAACGAGAGCCGCAGAATGGGTTGAACGCGCCAGTGACACGCAACCCCTGAGATTGCGGGCGGCCGCTTGGGGGACGGGCGACGCCGCACGCGGCACTTTTGGCGACGAGAAGCCGCTAAAAGCAGCTGCCTCGTGGAGCGGCCTCGTTGGCGCCGAGGACAGCGCGCGACCTCAGCATGAAGGGGTGTGGGTGGGGGTGGGGGTGGGGATGAAACGCCCGGGGCGGCGGGCGTGGTCTCCAGGGGCGACTAATCTCGACGCGCGGCGCGGCGGCGGCTGACCGGGGGGACGGCGGGGTGACGGCGGTGAAGCGTAGGCAAGGAAAAGGAACGGAGTTGGTGATGGCGGTGAAGCGTAGGCAAGGAAAAGGAACGGAGTTGGTGACGGCGGTGAAGCGTATGTAAGGAAAAGGAACGGCGTTGGTGACGGCGGTGAAGCGTATGTAAGGAAAAGGAACGGCGTTGGTGACGGCGGTGAAGCGTAGACAAGGGAAAGGAACGGAGTTGGTGACGGCGGTGAAGCGTATGTAAGGAAAAGGAACGGCGTTGGTGACGGCGGTGAAGCGTATGTAAGGAAAAGGAACGGCGTTGGTGACGGCGGTGAAGCGTAGACAAGGGAAAGGAACGGAGTTGGTGACGGCGGTGAAGCGTAGACAAGGGAAAGAAACGGAGTTGGTGACGGCGGTGAAGCGTCGGCAGAACGAATGGACAGTGGGAGTGACGACGGTGGTGAAAGCGGTGAAGTGTCAGCAAAGCGAGGCGGCGGTGGTGGTTAAGGCGAAAAGAAGGGGAACTTATCGGGCGGCGGTTGAGGTAGTGACGGGAGCGACAGTAGGGATGGCGATGGTGAATTTAAAGGGAGTGCAGTGGCGGGAGCGATAGCGGTGATGAAAGCAACTGTGACGGCAGAGATGGAAGTGCCTGACATTACCAGCGATTCCAGGGGCGTAATCTGCCAAGACCATTCGTCCCATATGTGTAATGCATGTATATTTCCATCTGGAGGTGGCGGTGATCTTACTCCGCTGGTTGGCGAAATCCGGTGCGGACCTACCGTCGGCAAGCGGAATTTTCCTCAACCACGTATCTCCCCCAGCAGAGCACCGCCCCAGCCGAGACAACCTATAAGCTCCCGACCGCTCACCGGGCAAGTGTCGTAGAGCAGTGCATGAAAGAGTAACTGTGTGTAAGTAGGGGTAGGATAAAACAAGGAATGGGAAGGACAGATCGCATGTGGTCAACGGCCTACTGCTCCGGCAATCGCCTGGAATTTTTTGGAGTAACGACGCAAAACTACCTATCAGAGCAGCTGGACGCTAGAGTTCTCCTCCAGACGGCGACTCGACCGAACTATCTGGTTAGTGTCGAAAATCCTGCCACCGTCGGCACTCGAACCATCAGTTGATGCCCTGAGCAACCTCTCTCGGAATGGCGATGGTTAATTTAACGCGAGAACGGTGGTGGAGATGATAGAGGCGGTGAATGCAACGGCGACAGGGGCGGTGATGGTAAAGGCGGTGACGGTTGCGTTGGTGGTGGCGACATCGGCGGCGGTAGCGAGGGTGAATGCCACGGCCAGTGTGGAAGCGTAACGGTAGTTTTGGCAGCGAACAATGCATCAGTCACTAGTGCGGCAGCGATGGTGGTGGCAGTGGTAGCGTTGGTGGTGATGGTGACAGACCGGCAGTGACAGCGGTGAATTCAGGGAGAGTTCGGTGGCGGTGGCGATGGGTAGTGGTGGGAGGTGGTAGGGGCGGGGGCGGCGAGAGTGGCGGGAGCGGCGGTGACGGCGGTGGCGGTGGGGGCGGCGGGGGCGGTAGGGGCGGTGGGTGCGGCGGGGCGGCGGGGGCGGCGGGGGCGGTAGGGGCGGTGGGTGCGGCGGTGGCGGCAGGGCGGCGGGGGCGGCAGGGCGGCGGAGGCGGCGGGGCGGCGTTGGCGGCGGGACGTCGTGGGCGGCGATGGCGGCGGGGGCGGCAGAGCAGGCAGCGCGTATGCGATCTCTTCGGCTGTCCAAGGGGACTGGTCCGTGTCACTCGCCGCCACCACCGCTGTCCCGCTCGCGCTGTTTCGGCGCTTTCCCATAACACGTCGCGTCGACCTCTCCGCCCTGCACGCCTGCCCCAGACCCGTCCCTCCCGTCGTCCCATCGCCTCAAAGGCCGTCTTCTCTCTCGCCGCCCCTTTCTGTCCTCTCTACTTGCACGCCCGGCCTCAAGAAGCGGCCCTCTTGTCTCCGTGGCTTCTTGGTACACGCGCCCTTCTGCCTGCCACGGTCCTCGCTGTTTCGCCGCGTCCTCTACCTAACTCTCTTCTGTGGCCTTTGCGAGCTTCGCACGCCTTGCTACCGACCATCTCCAACGACGCCCGTTCGCGTAAGCAAAGGCGCATCTCTGAAGGAATCTCCTCAGCTCCCGGTTCGCTGACGGGCCCTCGCCCAAGATCATACGCATAGAAGCACCTCACTTGGCGGCTTGTTCCTTCCGTACGCCATTTCAACGTTCTCGATCAGTGGGGGAACCGCCTGAGTTACTTCAAAGTGTGCATTAGTTGTCTCTTCAGAAACTCCGCCAGGGACGTTTGCCGTATTCAGGCAGTGTCTGGAAGAGAATTTGACTGCCCGGCTGCTTTGTTGCGTAGTTATCCGTGGTTTCGCCAATCACCATCAGCTAATTTATTTATTTACGTGAATAACAGATAAAAACTGTGTGTGACGTGCTATGATTACAAGAGTAGTACCCTAACAAATGGGCCACGGACCGCTCGCGATCTATCCTTTCTCTTTCTTGTCCTATCCTCATCCCTTACACACACACATCCCTTACACACTTACGCTAACATGCACAACAATGCCACACATGGGTGACCGGTCAGGATCTTGTCTCGCTTGTATCGGTTGAGGCGGGGAACCACTGGGTAGATATGTTTAGGAGAATTCATCCCTAAGCCGATGTAGAGGTCAGCGCCGGGTTTCTCGTTCCAGCGGAGGAAAGTCACCGCCATTACCCGTGATAGAACATTCACTACACGTACGGGACTAGTAAGCAAAGCTGTTGACGTGCCTGCAAAATCAATCAATCAACCCTCACTGACTAGTCGCCATATTCCTCCGGTTGTCTCCACATTAGTGATGCGACATCGACAACAAAACATATATGTTCAAAATTAAAACATCGGTGTTAAAAATACATTGGCGAAAAACCATAGCTGTATTTCTATATCGATGTTTTTAGACTCGTTTTACTTCTCTGACATTAAATTCGTGTGCAATACAAGTTAATTTGACAGTGTACATGTTTATCAATTCGCCGAATAAGGGTATGATAAGAACGATTCGACCCTACACCCACAGCGTACTTGTTGGCCATATCCCAATGTGCATAATGATTATGAAGAGGAAATACAATGGCACAGAGGTCATCTCGAGCTAGAACGTTGTTGATAGTGCAACCAGCGTTCTTTTGGTTTCAACACATGAATAACTGATAACATGTCTCATATTTTAAGTTTTACAGTATTGTGATCATGGGAATTTTTCATTCAAAACAAATCATCGGAAAAGAAAAAATATCGATCACAAAACATGGCTGTTAATAATAAAACGTCGATGTATGTACAAAAAATCGATTGATTGATTGTTTAGTGATTCCAGGCACTTCAATTACCAGGGTAATTGGTCCCGTAAGTGTTGTGCATGTTTTGCACGGGAGGTGGCTGCGATTTTTCTCCCGTTGTATACCGAGATCCGGCGCCGGCCTACCGTGGGCTAGCGGCGTTTTTCCCAACCAGGTATTTCCCACCCGGCGGGGCGCCACCCCAGCGGGGACACGCTCTTAGCTCCCGACCGTTCTCCTCCCATGCGTGACAGTACGTGTTTGTGTGTGTGTGTGTGTGTGTGTGTGTAAGAGGTGAGGATAAGACAAGGAAGATAAAGGTGAGATCGCGCGCGGTCCGTGGCCCGTTTGTTAGGGTACTGCTCCGGCATTCGCCTGGTGTTGAACGGCGGAATCAGACAGATCAGAACAGACGGCCTTTGGAATTCTTCTCGTCAGCAACTGGACTTCGACGTAGCTGTCTGACTAGCGTCGAAATTCCTGACACCGTCTAGAATCTCCCGGTCAGAAGGACTGCAGTTACATCAGTTGATGCCCTGAGCCATCTCTCCCGGTCAAAAACATCGATGTTTTGAAACAACGACATCGCTGTCGCACCTACTCCACACATCGCCCAAAGGCTGTCGCCCTTTCAAGGGCATCCCGCGATGCTCTCATAGCTCATCGCGGGTGTCCTCGCCGCTGCTCACTTTTCGTGCCTCGGTCCCCGCTGCTCCTCACCGCCGTCCCTCCACACCACCACCACCGTCACCACCACCACCACTACACCGTTCGCAGGCTTCGCGCCGCTGTGCTCTTAAAGGGGACAGAGCGAACCTTCCCTCTTCGAGGCGGTTGCGGGGCTCTTGAAGTGGGCCGCCCTTAAAAACAATCGGATTTAAGAACGATGGAATTAAGGCACGCATTCCCAACCTTAGTAAACCTTACATCTGGTCCCAGAAGCCTAAGTAAATCTTTTATGTACTGTAAAAATAAATATAGTGGATTTGAACGCTGATTGTTGAAAGGTTGTTTTAGAGATTAATTAAGGCATGAAGGTTCTTAAAAACGATTGTTGGAATTAAGGAATTTAATGGACTTCTACCTTCGATATGTAAACCTTATACGCTGCTTCCCGGAATTAATAAACTAGATTTTTACATACCGTAAAAAGAAATATAGCTGATTGTTCAAAGGTCGTTTTACAGAGTCAAATATTTTATGTTTAGATGGAATTATAACACTTCCGTCTTTAGTTAGCTTCAAACTCCTCTTCAAATAAGAGTATTCTCTTACACCGATGGTTGATGCTTCATTTTATTAAAGGTGTGTCCGGTAATTTAGATCCGAAACACTTTTGCAGTCTCACCCCGACAGATCCAAATATTAGTGATTGTGAGCATCAATAGAATTACTACTTAGTAAAAGTATTACCTCACTTACAATGCGATTGATTGTGTTTAGGTATTTGTTCATGACAATATTATAAAGAACACACTTTGTAATATTTAAGGTTCAATTGTCTTTAGAGTGTTGGTTTTAGTTTTGACATAACCTAGAATAAAGAAAATACACATAAAAGTTTAATCAGGATTAATTTATTATTAGAAGTATTATGATTGAGATAAATAAAAAGTGTAAACACGTTTACCGTACAGTTATTTGTCAGGAAAATATCTGCGTTTGCTCGTGGTTGCAATGTTGTTTGTTGAAATCTCCGAAATTGGTTTATTCCTCAGGTCGTCTTTAACATATGTATAGTCTGAAGGGCGAAAGCAAGGCAGGCCCTCTACAGTATTTGCTCAGATGATAAGAAGACGTAACTGTTGCAATGGATTGTGATATTCGCTAAGTTTTCAAGGCAAATTCCAGTCAAAAAGTGAGAAATAGAAGAAGGTGAGAGAAGGACAACTAGATAGTTATGCTGTCGCTCCTGCGCCAGGTTGTGAAACCCTGGGATAAGTCACTTTCTGAAGGGAATGTTTAAATAGCATATTTCCATATGATTAATTAAAAGCACCTATTAATTTAAATACAAAAACATATCTGAATGCTGTAATTCAAGTACGGGACAAGGGGTTCGATTACCTTTGAATGCAACTTTTGTCTCCATCTGCACTTAGCAATCTACAAGCCTTTGAAGAACAAGTGAATCATTTTCCAATAATTTTACTTCTATTCTCCTGTGCAACAAGTCGAACATTAAAGCATTCTTTGAATGCCGTAAATGAGGTTTCTAAGAATATGAGCTGTAGAGACAGCTCCATAGAGACTTGGAAACGCAAGGAAATGAAATAAAGAGGCCAGTTTTGTCACTAATTTCTGGCTGCTCTCTGGCATCTCTAACTTTGCCTTCTCTCTGAACACACTTTACTACTCACCTTACAACTTTATTTTCGTATTTCTTCTCCTACATTTTCCTTTTTATAAATCCTCATTCATCCTCTTTCGGTATTGTATTTTTTGTGTGTTTTTCCTACTCTCTGTGACTCTCTCTTGTTACTTGTTTAACATTTTATCTTCCATTATGACACCCTCTTTCTCTCTCTCCTCTCTCTGTCTCTCTCCTCTATCTCTCTCTGTCTCTCTCTATCTGCCTCTGCCTGTCTCTCTCTGTCTTTCTCTGCCTGTCTCTCTCTCTCTGTCTGTCTGTCTGTCTCTCTCTCTCTCTCTCTCTCTCTCTCTCTCACACACACACACAAACACTTTGACGAAATGATAAATGAGTAAGAGTTTGGAGAGACTTCCTTACATCTTTTCCAGCAAGCACCAGGGTGAAAAGATTTCCTTAAATCGCCCGATCTAATTAAACTTCATCTTCATAATAATGTTTGCTGAGCAATGTCAATCGTCGTTTGTTAACTATTCATTATGCCGCCTGTCGTTTAGAATTGACACTCTTTAATGTCAAAGCTACCTCTACAGTAATTGTCATTCGTACGTACTCACAATACGCAATCGGTAACTGCTGCAATGTGTTGAACGATTGTGCCGATGGCTGGAAAGGGTCGCGGGTTCGATTTCGAGCAGCTGCTCAAAATGTATGAGATGAGTTGGTCATGAGCATGGTTGTGACCCCGGCGTAATGGGTTGCATACCAAAATCAGGCACAAATCTATATTTAAACTAGTGGTGCTTTAGAATGGCACAAACTTTCTCGTATTAAAGTTATCTAATTTCGTTTCATTTTAATTTAATTTCCATTTAAAATGCGTTCCACCTGGGCTTAAGACAGATTGAGACGAAGATAGGGAGAGAGCGAGACGGAGAGGAAGAGACGGAGAGAGAGAAAGAGAGACACGGGGGGATAAAGGGAGAAGGAAGGAGAAAGAGGGTGAGAAGGACAGAATAATGAGTGCCGGGTTCCGCTAGTCATATATGTAACTTCGTTACACGAAAATTTCCAATATTCTTGTACTCATTGGCAAAAACTACTCAGCTACGACATGTCCTAGAAGTTTGTAACATTAATTCTGAGTTATCCTGTAGAAACCATGTTTTGAATAATTTGCTCACACGTGTTTAAACTGACTGCTCTGATAAGTGGTTTCGGACAATTTCCAGGCAAATGCTGGTGCAGAGATGTTTACACTGGACCATGAATCCTATCCATGGAGAATATCCTACCGTTATTTCCGTCCTTGGGACGACCGCCATGGACCGGGAGTGCTGCGGACATGTTGCGCGACCCTGAAAATAACGTGTGCTTCTTGGTGGACGAGTGCTTTGGAAATTGTTGATAAATCCCCTACTCACGATGCGAGGAGATTTATTTGAGACTTTGCAAAGCACGAGTGTTATTTATTAGGACTATTCCACGATTTAAATTACGGCCCACAGAGTTCCAAAATTCGCCAAAAATTGAAAATAACTTAAACTATGTTAAAAATCAAAGAGGTTACGTTACATTACATTCGCGGTTTATTGCACATCGACACAGCGATCGATACATACCATCTCCTAAGGTAGCATGTACATGCAGCTTATTATTGGCGTGTAGGGGGAGGCGGTAAGAAATATCTCATAGAAAAATTATGTATAATATACATTTTTATCGATAAATGTTTTGACATACACCGCCCTCATTGGGGCATTTTATATGTTTAGGTAAACATTATTGTTTTTAATTTCAAATGTCGAATAGTCGACATAAAGAATATGGTGTATACATACAGTTTGCATGGAAGCAAAATACTCGTAAAATAAAAATAGGAATATTAAAAGAAGTGCACTGTTTGTATAAATAGTTTCAAATAAACCAATCCACAAACATAATTCTTTGCAAAATGCGGATAACGTTTGTCGTTGGCATAAATATTCACGGTCTGACCGATTATAGCATTATTAAGCACTGTTAAGTGAATCCGTTCGTGAGAAGAAACAAGATCTATTTCTGTACGACACAGCGTAAGAGATCATAGCAACGAAAGTACAGGCAGTCTGTGTTAGCCGCTTGCACGCGAAGACGCTCGTATATCACATTCAATTAGGGAGGCCGGCAGCACGCGAGGGTGCCGGTGGCGTAACGGAGCAGCTTCACGCCATCAGGAGAGGACGAATGCACCGGGAAGCTCTGAAGGCCCTACAGAAATCCATTGCTCGTAACTAGAGAGCTGATTTCTATGGTTTTGCGTATTTTTGTCCGTTGGTTCAGGGCATAGCTGCGTGATATTTCTTGACATTTGATTAGGATTAGATGCTATGTAGATTAATGTGCGAGTGCATATTTGGCTGATTTTTCATGTTGGGGCACATTTGTGCCATAATAGGCGCATATTTTGCATATTTCGTTTAAATAGAGACTTATCTATAAAACGTTTCATCTCATCATAGAATGTATTTACTTGTGAGTGTTCGTCGATTGCAAGAGTTCGTTAAAGTTTGCGTTTTCTTTTTTCTGTAGATGATAAAATACTTCGGTAAAGATAGGACATTTCTTGATATTTTATTAAACCAGGCTGAAGAATTGCAACAATACATACTATGTACTAAGGTGAAAATTTGCTTTAATTATTTCTCTCACTAAATAAGGTAGATTATATTCTGTTTGCACAAAAATATATCTTTTCATTTTAAGCCCGCTTTTCCTGACTTTTATCAAGAAAAGTTAATGCAGTTAATGAAATGTTGTTAAATTTAATTGCGTATTTCAGTGCACATTTTAGAATTTTTAGGCCATACATGTATACCTTTAAAAGCACATTACAAACTTTCTTAGGGTATAAAATTTCACTCCCTACTCATAACTACACTATGGATTTTAAGCTTTGGTTTTCATGTCATCGAATCTCTGCTACTTTGCATTGAAATTGCATTGCATTATTTATACAGCACGGTAGTATATTGGTCATTACTAACAAAATCGGTCTTGTAGTATGAGAGACCACCAAATTGGAACATATTGAATCAATAATTTCTTGGATCTGTATGTAAAGAAGGAACAAGAATCGTCACGTGAACAAATTATGAATTATCTATTTGAGCTCATCTATTGCGATCATCTATTAGAACTCCAAACAAATTGAGAAGTAAAATATGACATTATCGAAAGTGTTAACTAAGAAACTAAAATTATGCTACTATGTTTGCACAATAAATTTGTGCAAAATTTTTCTCTTTTCAATACATAAATTAATGTACGCGTTCGAAATGAAACATCGTTTGTACATTTTGAGTTATTGTGAAGAGAAAATAAATGGTGGTTAAAATTCATAGATTAAAAACACTTAAATTTGAAAACATCAGCAAAAACACCGTCAGATATACAACACTGCACCTTTTTCAAGGAAACTCTTTCAATGGAGAACAATGTCTATCTCATCTGCGATGTAGAAAAAGTTGTTGCAAGTAGCGTTATCGAAGCGCCCGTATAGTTGACAGTTTAAGCTAAATGCATCTGGTATGAGAATCCCAAATCTGGTGAAAAGCTATATACAATCTGTTTATTGGCAGGAGACAAGTTAAAATGTTTGGATTAGTTGTCTAGGTGTTCTTAATTTTTCTGAAACTGAAATACGTTGGTAAGTGCTCATATTTAGGAAACGCTCTCCCTCTCGCACGGACAAAACGTGGCTGCGAGCAGGGAGCACACACATTGGAAAGCGTACTTACTAGCAGGCAGAGATGCGTATATGCCGCATACAGGCAATTTTGAGAAACTTCCCAAACAAACTCGCAGTGTTGCAACGTCCTGAAAGTTTATTACATAACTGCACACCTGATTCACTTAGTCTGTAATCAGTTCAATTTAATATTTCCCTTTAAATCATTCACATTCATTCAAACTAAGCTAACATGGTTGAAACAACCATCAGCAGCATCCGTTTTGTCATCAACATCCGTTTTGTCAGCAGCATCTGTTTTGTCACCAGCAGTTTAGTCGGTAGTTTTGTATGCAGCTGCAGGTTGGTCAGCAAAAACCACACAAGGAAGGGTCCCCAACCCTATCGTAGATAATGTCTGTCGCAGTTGAAGTCCACTTCTAGAGTTTGGTTTGCAAGTAAAGGCGTAAAAGCTCACATGGTGTTTTTAGACAGCTACTAGTAAAAGCGGCTCTTTCAGGGCATTCATAGTATTCTAAAAGTTCAATTTTTAGCAATTTAGTGCTGAAAGTGAGATGATGCTTAAGTTTTCAGATCAACATGTGAATGCAACAAAAAAGGAACTTTGACAGCATCAGCTACTACTGACCTTAATCATTAAGTGATTTGTGCACTTGAATGAAAATAAAATCAAGGCTGTTTAAAAACATTGAATGACACACGTGACCAATCATCCGAAACGTCAAATATCGGAGCTCATATTTTCTCTGATTTTTTTTTACATTTTAATTAGGTACCATATAGTATACAGATTCATTTTCTTTTGTAATACTGAATATTGAGAAAGAACCCCAATATGTTTGGCCGTAATAAAATATTAATGAGATACTGTACCATAGTCAACCATATGACTTCAGTGAACTTTAACAAATCCTACAATAAATGCTTAAGAAGTGGGAATGTTTATTATTAGCAGAAAAACGCTTTTCACCACCTTTAAGTGCAAGAGAACTAATGGCACATTGTCAAACAACCGCTTGAAAACGCTTAACAGCTGTCTCGGAATGTTCATTGTAGATATTGTAAGTACACTTGCCATTTTGATGTTCAGTTATCCGAATTATCGAATATCCGAACTACATCTTGTCCCAATTATTTGGGACAATCGACGTCCCACTGTATTGCATTGTTGCTAGTTTCGGATTTTTTTTTCCGAACAGCGCCAGTGCCTGCTTCTCGTGTTGCGAAACGGCCCCCTGAGATCTAAACGTGGACTGTCGGCCTCCGCGGGGGATAAATATTCCATCTCCTTTACGGAGCTGATATCCTCTGCCCCCTCCACCGCCGTCGCAAGATTTCGGGCGGGCGGGCGGGCGACGCTCGGCGAGTGTTTAGCGCCAGGTCGTTACGTGCGTCGCAATCCGCGAGGCTAATGGAGCCGCCCCCTCCCTCGGCCGCCCCCCAACCACCCACACCCCGCCTCGTCCCGCCGCGCCCCGCGCCGCGCCAACTCCATTAGGGAGCTGGGCGGCGCGACGGTACAACACAGTGGGACGAAACGCACGGAGCGTGCGAGTAAAGGGCAAACGGATTTCGTTCGGAATCTCATTGTAAAACATCACAGGACGAGGACGGGTAGGCATGTTCATTTACTTCTTAAGTTTATAAAAATCGTAATTGCAAAAGCAAGAAGAAAGCGTTTGGTGAGCTTGAATTACAATATATTGCTAAAATCAAAAATTTGTCTTCGAGTTCTGAATTTGATGTTATTTTGTGACAAAATACATGTCTGTGGTCATCTAAAATTAGAAACGTTTCGGAAATTAACCGTGATTACTCAGTGAATGCTCTAAGAAACATTTG
The DNA here is from genome assembly GCA_038098605.1 of Gryllus longicercus. Taxonomy (NCBI): domain Eukaryota; kingdom Metazoa; phylum Arthropoda; class Insecta; order Orthoptera; family Gryllidae; genus Gryllus; species Gryllus longicercus. The sequence goes on along the minus strand of JAZDUA010000406.1, from coordinate 244,678 downwards.
CTATTGACCATTATAACAAACAAAAGTATGCAAATTTGACATTACGGATTTTGCAATGATAGTGGTGGCAAAAAGAAATCAGTAAAACAAAATAAGACATGTTATATAAAATAACACTAATCAGCCGAAAATGGTTTCAAATATTTTTGTGATAAAAAGGTCATATTATGTCAATACTTGTTCCCACTTCGCTTTGAATCAGAAAAAGAAACAGATTACAAATAAATACTCGTAAACATCTCGGAAGGATTTGCAGAAAACCGCCAGGAATTAATATTATGTTGCATTACGTTTTTATTAAATTCTATTTTTATGATAAAAAATTTGCCCACTGCAAAGCTTGCTAGTCCATATGCAAGCGTATAATGTCATTACCCAATCTACAGAGCGGAGTGGGCGGTTGTTGAGGGGTGGGGAAGGTGGAAGGAATGGCGTACGTCTCAAGGGGATAAGGTAAAGAGAGAAGGTTGCGATGAAGAGAAGAGGAAGAAGAGGAGAAGGAAGTGGTAGTCGGAAGACGAGGAGGGAGGAGAGAGGAAATAAGAGGTGGAGGGGAGTAGGACGGGAGTGATAGTGGAAAAAGAAAAGGCAAAGAGGTAAGGGAAAGGGAAGAGAGGAAGGAGATGAAAGAGGAAGAGAGGGACGATGAGAAGAAAAGAAAGAGGAGAGGAAAGGAAAGAGGAGGGGAGTAATAGAAGGGGAGAGAGGGGAGAGAGGAGAGGTAAGATGAGCACTGGTTAGAGGAGGAGGGAAGTGGAATTTGGAGAGAGAAGGGCAAAAGGAAGAGTGGAGAGAGGAGGATGGGCAAAGAACGGTGGGATGGGAATAATTTTGGAGGAGAGGAGAGTATGCACGAGAGAAAAGAGGAGAGAAAAGAGGAAGAGAGAAAAGAGGAGGAGAGAAAAGAGGAGGAGAGAAAAGAGGAGGAGAGAAAAGAGGAAAGAAAATGAGGAGGGGGAAGAGGAGAAAGAAGAGGATGAGAGAGATGAAGAGGGGAGAAAAATGAGAGGGAAGTGGTGGAGTGGAAAGAGGAGGTTGGGGAAGGAGCGATGAGGGAGGAAGTAATTGTGGGGGAGAGGAAATGGAAGTGGAGTGTGTGGTAGAGAAAGGAGAAAGATCCAAAGTGTTGAAAGGAAAACGAATAGTGAGCCCGACAATGTGTTGAAGCGCGTGTCGGCACATTGAAAGAGATATGGGATGTAAATTCCATTGCTGTCAGTAATAACCGGAAGCGTTGTTTAGTCGTCAGCATCATTTCAGCATTTGTCGTTTGATGTAAAATAAAAAAATCTGGTTATAATCTTAGGACACATTCACGTATGATTTATTATTCCTAATACCTAAAAAAATAATAAACACTAAGATAAATTATTCATATTTACGTTTTAGCTGGCTGTTGATCTAACCTAACACTTGATGAAAAAAATGGTAAAATCTACTTATTCTTGATTGTCATTGTATGAATGGCGTCTCTTTGAACTAGATTATACTTGTTGGATGTCATCATATTAATATAGATATTAGAGAAAATTCGTTAAGTAGAGTACTGGAAACCAATCTGTCTAGATGAAAATTTAAACTCAACACGCGCTCTTTCTACATGTCCTGAAATGCGTTTACTGGCCAATCGATAATCGATTACCTGTCAGGTATGTTCGAGCGCTTTCAGCTTGACGGCGCTGATGATCCTGGAGCAATTTATCTTTTAATGCTGTCGTTAAGTATTGACATACATCAAATGCTCGGTGCAAAGTCTTTAGGGAGAAAGAACTTTGTAGGTAACAAGGTGTCAAACAGAGTAACTTTGTTAACGCCGGTTTTATTAATTTAGTATGTTAAAGGTTTGTTGAGGTATTTGAGAGAACAAGCATTTCAAACTAAATGCATGTTGGAAAATTACATATTTTGCATCAAAAGGGTCAAAACCGCATCAAAAGTTTTCATTAGCATTCTAGTATGCTATTCTTGTTCTATTATCATTTTCAATAAATAATGCATTCTTTCAAAATGGAAAGAATTCCTAACTCAGGCATATTCACCGCAAGGTCTCTTGTCTTGCATAATTGTTAGTAGTGACTGGACGAGGGCAAACTATTGGAGATCTAAATGGCACAAACTTTCCGGTACATTACGTTTTCTATTTTTTTGAGTGGGGGCTAGCTTTTCAGTTTTCCCCCAATCTCTTACCATCTGTCATCCATTGATACAAAAAAAAGCGTTTTCCCCACATATTTTCTCAATTCTTCGGTCCTCTAACCATAGAACTCCTAGAAGACTTGATATTATAGAAGAGTAAAATCTGATTCTATATGTAAATTAGTTAAATATGTGCAGCCATTTTAAATGTGGAGCCATTTTAAAGAAAATGTTTCAGCGCTTCTGATTATACGCAATTGTGTGCTCAATTTCACAGAAAACTCTTGACTTTTCGAGAAAATTAATTGGAAATATTTGGAACCACAAATTAAATATGGTATAAATATATACGTAATATAATTCTTTACGACGTGGCAGATAGTTAAAAAAATTATATTTTTTGTTATTCGTTAAAAGCAAACGTACGCATCAGAGTGGTATTTATGACGTGTTATTCAGAGTTTTTAGCACTATATGTACTAAATATTTCAAGAAAAAAAAGTTCACCCCTTCTTTAGGAAATAGCGTTTCAGCGTTTCTGAAAACTTGGAATTTTGACCTCATTTTCACTGAAAGGTTTTGAGTTTTTGGTAAAATTAATTTACATAAATTGAAGCATTGATGATACAAATTCAATAATGTATACAAATCGTCGGTAATGTAAATATTCGACGTGAAAGAAACAACTTTTGTGTAACTTTTGAAAAAGATGAAACAATACACCAAAATATGGATTATGTAATTTGGTAAAGAGCAGTTTGATCTACCCCTACAAAAATTTGAAGAAAAACATTGTAGGCATTTTTAGACCATCTTGTTCTTAATATTCTTTAATATTACTCATATTTCATTTAAAATTTGCAAATCTACTAAAAAAAACAAAAAAACTTACATGAAGTTCATAAATGAACTAATTGTGGAGTAAAAAAGTAATTTAAACCAAAATCGTTATCTTCAGTACTACAGGAAGTCGCAGAAAATGTTCAACTTTTATCATTTTTTAAAATTAAGAGTTAGCAGTCGCAGTTCCGCCGTCTTCATAAGTATGTTTTTCTTCATTCAGATAAGAAATTTAAAGAAAAAGTTTGGAGCCATTTGTATGAAAATCCAAAAACTTCGCGCAAAGTACACCCTTTAAAGAATGTTTTTCAAAATAGCAAAGTTTGAGACGAACTAAATCGATCGGGGAATATTCAAGTTGAAAAAAATACATCAAATAAATTAACCAAAACCTTGTGGGTCCTCAGACCTTAACGAACCTCAGAACGTAATTTTCCATTGAAATCTCGAAATCAATTTGCAAGAAATTAAGAAGGAAATGACTACTGTTTCTAACTCTCAAAATGTATACAGATGTGCACAATCACCGCTTCGTTTTAATTACTTGGATTGGACTTTTGAAGTTATAGCTGAGGTGTTAGTAGACCAAATATTGCAATATTTCAATATTACGTCACTATTCTTAATAATGTGAGAAAGTATATGCTCTTATAAGCACATCTAGATTATTTTGCCTTGCCTCCCCTGAGTTAGAAACATTAATTGGTTTACAAGAAATTCCCTGGTAACTGAAATAAATTATTGTTCTTGTATTGAGATACTACGTTTTAAGTGAATTTTACTTAATACGATACGTACTTTACTAAAATATTACAAAAAAGCGCAAAAAATCCTACCTCAGTATTTCACGACTTTTTCCTCTTGAAAATTATGTTTTATATGTATGTGAGAAAGATCGTATTTTGTGAACATTTATATATTACGAAAGGGATCACACTTTTCATATTAAAGAAATTGCAACTTAATTTTGAAGTAAAATTTAATAGCAACTGTGCGTTAAAACAAACCAAATATACACAAATATATTTGATTGTGTTGCAGTAATAGATACAAATTAGTTTCCCTGTCTCTTTTTCCTGCAATGTGATGCGAAATTACACTCAGTGGCTGTCACCAAATAGCATCAGGAACAGCGTCCACTAAATAAATACTGACGATATAAATGATACCCCTATTGTTTGTTTTCGGATCGTAAAATAACATGCCATTCTGTATCAACATGTGAGTACACGCCCATAGATTCACACAGAAATATGGTTGAATTTGGAACTGGAACAACATTTTCTACATATAATATAAATGGTATTTACTCTGATTACTACGAACAGCGCATATTTTATATATACTTATACATTTCCCTCGAGAATTTCACTTAAACATAGATAAAAGTATTCGATGTTCATCAACATTTACCTTACATGTCTTAATGTGGACCTTATTGTGTTAACTATTGGCTCATTCTATGAAATGACAAAAAACATCTATAAATAGTATACATTTAAGGTACACTGCTAATAAAAATTCGACATAACTCATTTATTCTAAGGTGCATAATAGGGATAATGAGAAGAACGGTTTAAAATATTCTAGTAAAAATTCTTCAAAAGAAAATAAACAATAATATTAAATATATTATTAAAAAGTGTATCTTCAAAGAAACATCAAATTGTCCTAGAAAGTTATTTGTAAACGGAAAAAATTTAGGTATTAAAAAAGCATTCCTCATGTTATGTGTAACGGTTACATCATCATCATCGACATCATTTTCATCATATTTTTATAACATGATACGTAATCACTTTTCCGCATGAACAACTCAGTACATCACAGAAAATAAAGTGTCGTTTGAAAGCTTGAAGTTCCTATGTATGCACGAGTAGTTTATATTTTGTGATTGCTATATAGACATTAAACTAGTGGTGCTACAGAATGGCACAGACTTTCCCGTATTCGTTTTCTATTTCCTTTGGTCTCGGCTAGCTATACGAACTTGCCACATACTCTTGCTAGCAGTCATCCGTCGCAGTCCCAAGTAAATTTTCTTGAAATTTTCTTAAATTTTCGGTTTCCTAATAATGACATGGAAATATATTTTTATGAATAGTAAAGAACAGTAAAACCTAGTCCAAAATTGTAATTTTCTGTGAAAAATTTGAAGCCTTTTATAAGAAAATTGTGCTTAAGTGCTACAGTAAATTCAAAATTTGAATCTCTTTTCACAAACAATTGTTGAGTTTTCGAAAAACCTCATTGAAAGCCATTTGAATAACTTTAACTCACAAATAGAAACAAATACAATAGTATTTACAAATTGCAGGAAATGTACATATTACCAGCGTGAGAGATCTTTAAAAAATTCCATTTATGTATTTTTTGAAAAAAAGCTAACAATACTCCAAAATGAACTTCACGTCATATTAAAGTGAGCAGTTGGCACTAGCCGTTCGAAATTTGTGAAGAAAAACATTTGGAGCTGTTTTTGAGGAAATGGCGTTTGAGCGCTTCTGTAGATGCAGAATTTTGAGCGAGTTTTTACAGAAAACGCTTGAGTTTTAGAGAAAACGTTATAGGACACTATTTAAAGCACATGTACTTATAAATAAATTGAACAATTTGACTCTAATATAAATATAAACGACGTGAGAGACAAGTCAATAAAATTATATTTTTGCAATTTTCGAAAAAAAAAAGCAATAGGATAGAGCAATATCGCGTTTATCTTATAGAGCACATTTAGCACTATCATTGCCAAAAGTTTAAAGTAAAGTTTAATGTAATTTTTTTACTTCTCTCATGTCGTTAATATTTATATTAGCGTCAATTTTATATAATATTATTATATATTAATTAATAATATTTCTACTCTATATTATAAAAAAAACGAAAAGTTAAGACATTTTCAAAAGATTAGATTGCAGGGATAAATTGCAGATGGTAAGAGTATGTGGCAAGTCCGAAACCAAAGGAAATAGAAAACTAGTACGGGAAAGTCTACGTCATTCTGCAGCACCACTGGTTTGAAATGTAGGCATCACGCACAACTCGGCTGTAAGGCGGGTAGTATCGGGGTCAGGCGAGACAGCAGATAGCGAGAACGGTGCCGAAGAGAGGGTGGGTTTTAGCCGGCGAAAGCACACTCGGGCAGAACAAGTCACAGAAGGTTACGGCAGATTTGCGAGAGAGAACTCGCAATAGACGAATTCATTCCTTTTCCTCACTGAAGAGAAGAATAAGCTAAATAAATATTCTGACATGTCAAAGGATTCGGTTTAAAACTCCGGGCGATGTTAATTTACGGGTTTACAGTAGTTATAATTAGGGGGCGGATTTTAAGGAAATGTCTTTTTTCTTTTCAATTACTAGCAACCCCTTTTAGTATAGATATTATTTTTTATGTAGTGACGTAAGGTAATTACCAATTTTTATGACTTATCTGCCTTTTTCATCGGTTTCGAATAATATGTCATTTTTTACACGTTTCCATTATTTTAAACCATTTTTCACTGGGTTCATCGATTATAATAACCTTATAATGCTATTTGATTCAATTACTATATTCGACAAATAGTCACCACAGAATTTCTGAATCGCCTATTCGATTTCTTCGCCGTTGTGAGTACTAGGAAATCGAAGGTTCCTGTGAGCCTATCAGCGCCATTGTTGGTTCAGCCGATTTCGAGATAACTAAAGACAAAGACAAAATATATAACTAAAGACAAACAAAAATTTCCAAAGCCAAAGTTTAAAGCTAACTTCACTTGAACGAAAAAAAGGCCTGGATTACATAAATAGAATATCCAAGAGCTTGAATTGTTCATAGGAACTGATTTCGACCAATTTTTTCCCTCACTTTTCTTTGTTTTTAAGACATTTTAAAATGTATTTTAAGAACATTTTATTGATAATTTCTGGTATTATTTTAGGTCATCAAAAGCAGCAGGTATAATAATTGTATCGCAACACATACCATCAATATTTCAGCATCTATTGCATTAATCGCGACAAGTACTGTTTGAAACGCTGTGCATTATACCCGAATCCGTTTCGTGTCAGTTCCCTTCACCTCTATGGAGCAGAAATTGTGCAGAGCGATTATGTCCTTATACTGCACTGGGAGGGGTTTCTGGACATGAATTGCCAAACGATAAAATTCTGCCGACAAAATTATTTCGAGTTCCCACAATTGTGCCGAGAATTGATCTGAGTCTTATTACTGTTTCTTCTAAAGATAGCTATCTTTTAACGCTTTATTGCTTCATTATATTTCTTCGACGTAATTATTTTACTGGAACATAAAAATGTCGCTCATTGGATACGCAATGTTTCTTGAGGCAGACCACTCTATACAATTATTTACCTGAACTATTGGAATTTCTCCTCATATTGATTTTCGAAAGACGGTACAAGGCAGCCAATCATCAAATACATCTTTGCAAATTAATCTCACGTTAAATATTTGCTCACGGCCTGGAACAGTGGGTAGCACGGATAGCCAGGCGGTGATGAAGCAAATCGACTCCTGCCCGCCACTGCCCCCGCCGCCCGGGCAGCGAGCGGCACGCGGCGGCCGCGCTGTGCTCGAGAGGAGGTCAGTCGACGCGGCCGGTCCGCCAGCGGCGGCTTCCAATGCAGATGTCCCCCATTAGAGAGCGGCGGCTTCGCTCTCTGAGAGCAGCTCCATATTCATGGCGACGCCGCTTCCTCCTCCGCGCATCCGCCCACGCGCCTCCGTCGCCAGCAAGGGCTGCCCTCGCCTCCAGCCTCCCTTCCGTTCACGACGCCCCGCCGCCGCTGCTCGCACCGCCCCCGCACGTTTCCTGCCTCCTCCGCCCCCACCTCCCCTACCTCAGGTGACACCTCCTCTGCCTCCGCCGTCCTCGACTCCTCTGCCTCCGCCGTCCTCTTCCTGGCCTCCGCCGTCCTCCTCCTCCCCTCCGCCGTGCCCCTCCTCGCCTCCGCCGTCCTCCTCCTCGCCCCCACCGTCCCCCTTCTCGCCTCCGCCGTCTTCCTCCTTGCCTCCGCCGTGCCCCTCCTCGCCTCCGCCGTCCTCCTCCCCTCCGCCGTCTCCACCTTCCTCAACCTCTATGCCTACTGTTCCCTCGCGTTCCCGGCCCCTCTCTGTTGCTGGCGCAGTCCGTGCTGGTCCCCTCCTGTCCCTACTAACCATATTTGACGTCTTTCCCTCACTCGCTCCGCTACTATTCCGCTACACAACCCCATCGTCATTCCCATTGCCACCCCCTCTCTCATCCCGTCTATGTCCTCCACCACTACCCCACCCGCCGCGCCAACACTCCACAGCCCCCCCGCTGGAATTTACTGCTCCGGCGCTGCGATGGCGAGCCGTAAATTTCCACGCCAGCTTTCACGGGCGCTGCATATTTCCCTTCGACTTGTATCGCGAGGGATTAAACGGGCGTTTCGGAATCGTGTGCCGAATGTGTGGTTAAATTTCAATTTTTAATGTGTTGGCAAAATACACTGAATTTACGATTTATGGAAACGAGATCTTGGCGGTGCTCGCGGCTGGCGCGCACGAGGTGCCCGCGTTACAAATGGATTCGTTTGCGTTCTGAAAAGAACGAGTGTTCGACGCCCTAAGTTGTGTTGGGGCGAAGTGACGTTTTAGAGCGGATATCGAGGCGGATTCATTGCTGCATTTATTGTCTTAATTCGAACAGACGTTATAACTTGCCATACTGGAAATAACTCGTCCCTAAACAGACTGGTAATAACAACAGAAGTTAATTTCGAAGTCTTGATTTCAAATTGCATAATATTGTTTAAGGAGTAAAATGAAAGGATGATGAAATGGCAACCAACTGATATTTGAAGGGATTTTTTGATTTTACCTTGCTAGAGAGATGCTGCTTTGATTTATCCCTGTTGTAATCAAATCATATGATTTTGGTATTAAAGACATATTTAAAGGCATATAACGCCATATCGTCAACTACTGTTAGAATAAATATTGTAGCGATACCGATTTCCTCATACAAAATTTCATAAGGCTGAGGGCAGTTGGGAGAATAAACATACGGCGTTGCACGTGCAACCTCGCTTATCGGACAGCCATTTGCGCCCCCGGCCCATTAAGAAAGTCGTTACAAGGGTCAGTCGTCGAAACATTTAACTGACAGAGGCACGTGAATTGAATTGAATTGAATTTGCCTTGTTTTACGTGGCGAGACTCGGGCCATCAGGCCCGCTCTTCCGTCTGACCACGCAAATTTCGCTACGCTCCTTTCAGCAGAGAAAGGAGGTATTTCTTGGGCGAGAAACAGGCGATTTGAATTTAGCTCAGAGGCGTCATTTAGGCTTGAGGATCTTTTACATGCAAGTAAATCTACGAACATGGGACAGCCGGCTTTACTTCCCCTCCGAAGGAAGGCGTACGAAGGATTTTGTCGCCCTAAAAATCCACGGCTTCGATCGGGTTTGAACCCGCGAGCTTGGGTATAACAGTCCGGTACGCTAACCGTCACACCATCGCCGCCGCACGTGTTCGTAAGACCAGCTGCGAAATTTCTAGAACGCTCTTGAAATCGACATCCAGGGAATCCCAGAGCGATAAATTCTTTCACGGACAACGCCTGCCTTGTGCAAGCATGGCTGATGTTCTAGAAGGAATAAGAAAATTCTGTACGCTCACAGTGACGCAAAGAGTTGAAACTTCCTTCACTACTCCCGTCACGATTGGTTGAAATAGCGTGATGCGCCATTTCCTTTGGCCAATAGCGACGCGACTATCATAGGAGCTTGAACACACGAGAAAATTGGGTGGGGGTAAAAGTTGACCTAATACAAATTCGACTGAGAGAATATCAGAAAGTACAGAGCATCAGACGGGGCCAGATCATTTAGACGGGGGGGCAGTCGGGAGAGAATCTTCTCTGGGGGGTAACTATTCGTCGGAGAGAGACCAGTGTACCTCTGAAAAACTTATAATTATTCGTCGGAAGGAGCCTGAGTTCTAGGCTGAGGGCAGTTGGGAGAAAAACTTATCTGGGGTGGGAATTATTCGGGCGAATGTGCCTATGTGGGACTTATGTTATTTTGCTGCGAGTTTTGAGCATTGAGCCGGCTGCAGTAGACAGAGAAAATTCTCTGGGGTGAGAATTCGTCGTGACGAGAGGCGAACGTTTCTCCGAAGGATCGCTGAACTGTCCGAAGTTGTGTTCGACAATTATTATAATGAGAATCAGAGGTACGCGTAGTTAATTACTACGTTCCTGAGATTGAGATCGCCCGGCTACTCCGAGTTCTACCAGAGTACTACCAGTTACTACCAGTTCCGCTCCGAGTTCAACCAGTCTACCAGACGCCGTTACAACGCCGCCACGCGCCACCACCCCTGGGTGACGTCACCAGACGGCCGACCAGCTGACGTGCGTGTCTGAGAGGGTGCAAGGGCATCGCCCCGGCCGCGCCTTTTGTGAAGGTTGCCGCCGCCTCCTCGACCGCGCCCTCCCCGGGCGCGCAGAGACCTTTCTTCCAGGCAGTATTATTCAATGGGCATTCGCCCTCGTGTAGAGTTCTGTAATGCGGTGCCGCGCTATGGCACAGAGATTTGTAACTTTTGTATTTTGTTATTGTAACGTTAGTCATATTTCTTCCTAATTTTTAAGCTTTACTCTGAATACTAACTTTTCATCTTCTTTTCTTTCCACCTAATTTTCACATTTCTTTATTCAATTTGCTAATGTAACTTCCCTGGGGCATTAGATTTGATTGCCCAGGAATAAAAGTAATTTTTACCAGTGATCCAAGTGTTTCTTTCATGTTAGCAGTATCTGTTTAACGATTCCTTCCATCACCGACTGAGCTACAAAGGGCCGCTTACCGGGCGTTCTCTCACGAGACGACCGGGGGGTGTTACAATATGGAGGCTGGAATGATTACAGGTAACGGTTTTAACACCTAATGTTGAGATTGATGTATAACAAAATATCTCACATCTTACTAGTGAAGGTATTCCGTAGTTACACAATGATGTAAAGAGGAAATTAGATATTAATTTTAAATATTTTCCATTCCAATGACCAACATGATTGCTGTTGAAATGATAGCCTGTAATAAACAGGAAATTGTTTACATAATTGGAATCTAAAACTGAAAAGATAACGGTTATATTTTCGCTGTTGTTTTTGTTGTTCTTGCAGCAATAGGTGCAATTCAAAATTTTACATTAACATTTTACAAATCATTTCAGTTCTGGTTTGAAGTGAAGTTGACGACGGCTACAATGTAGAATTTATCGTATTCCTAAAAAATTGAACATTATGAATACTATAGTCTTAAACGAACTACTCTGTTCGGCTTTTGGGGGACTTGCCTCAGGAGATTCATTTCATAAGGAATCATTTTCGTCTCGTCAGTAAATATTTACATTTTTTGTTACTCATATGACGTTAAATTTTCGATGACGCCAGTGATATATACGACAATTTGGCACCATTTATATTTAACATTCATGTAAATGGTTTCTTCTGTGGCATAGTATGAAGCATAAGATCAGGTGATCTTATTTTCGAGTCAGTGGTACCCAATAATGTACTAGAAAACATGACGCGAATGTAATAAGAAATGCAGAAAAGAACGATAAATGGATACATGTTTGCGTGCAATGATCATTAGAACTGTTTGTGTAGAGGTTTAATCTCCGGATATGGCGGGGTATCTAGAAGCTGTGTAGTAAGAGGGGCACCGATTTGCAGGTCGGTATGCAAGGGATTTCCTCGTCCAGTTATCTCCCCGAGTTGGGCACCACGCCTGCTGGAGCAATTGATTGATTGCTTGTATTAGTGATTACGGGCACGCCAACTAAACTTATTAGTTTATTAGTTCCGTAAGTGAAGTGCATGTTTTTGCTCGGGAGGTAGCTGTGATCTTTCCCTCCCTTTATGGCGAGATCTATCGTCAGCTAGCGGCGTTTTCCCCAACCAGGTATCTCCCAACAGCTGAGAACCGTCCCAGTCGGGAAAAGTTCTAAGCTCCTGGTATGTCTCTCCGCATGTGCTTGCATAGTGCGTGTTAGTGTGTGTGTGTGTATAAGTTGAGAGGATAGGACAAGGAAGAGGTAGGTCCGGTCCGTTTGTTAGGGTACTGCTCCGGCATTCGCCTCGCGTTGATGGGAGAAACCAGGGAAACTACTGATCAGAGCAGCCGGCCGCTAGAATTCTCCTCCAGCCAGCGACTGAATTCGACCTAGCTGACAAGCTAGCGTCGAAATTCCTGCCACCGTCGGGACTCGAATCTAGGGCCTCCCGGTCAGAGGGACTGCACTGACATAAGTTGATACCCTGAGCCATCCCGATCAAGCCGGGACAAGCTCTAAGCTCCCGAATGGTAGTCCGTCATATGTTGTGTAGTGCACATAAGTGTGTGTCTGTAGAGAGAGAGGATAGGACATTAAGGAAGAAGGAAAGATCGCGCGCGGTCCGTCGCCTGTTTGTTAGGGTGCGGCTTCAGAATTCGTCAGGTAATGATTGAAGAAACCACGGACAACTATCGTTCAGAAAAACCGGCCACTAGAATTCGTCTCCAGTCAGGGGCTGAATCCGATCTCGCTAGTAAATGAAATTAGCTCCCGTCGAGACTCAAACCCTAGAACCTTCCAGTCAGGGTTGCTTCAGAGTGAGCAATGACGAGAGAACAGGGGACAAACGCCTGGCCGAGAGGCAGATGTCCTTGTCAGAGGCGTACCTACGGTTTGGCAGACACGGAACGTGCCATGGGCTCCCTTCACAGGGATGCTATTTAGAGAATATCTACTGAAAGAAATAACAACCGTAATTTCAAGTATTCTGGCCGGGGCGGAAACTCTATGCTTGCTAAGGGAACCTGGAAACCTAGATTCGCCTTTGGTTTTTGATACAACTGCTGCCCTTCGTCTCGCTTTATGTCCTTCATTATCGCCGCTCCCTCTCTTCCTTCCCCTTCATCGCTCCATTCTGCCCCGGTGACCACAGCGGTGCATCGAACGGCCCCTGCCGCCCCCCGCCGTCTCCCCTCGTCCTCACCGTCCACCGCCGTCCCGACCGACCCGGCCACCCCCCGTTGCACCCCCCTCTCAGCCCCTGCCCAACCGCCCCACTGCTACCACCTTTTGCATCGGCCCCAACCGCTATCACCCCCGGCTCTGCTGCAACCCCCGCCACCACTGCCTACCGCCGCCCCGATCGCCCCCGCTACCCCCTTGAGCCCCACGTAACCACTATCACCCCGCACCCACTGCCCCCCGCCGCCCCTGTGTCCCCACCGCCACTACTGTCGCCATCGCCCAACCGCCATCCGCCGCCCCTTCCTCTGCCCACGGCGTCACTCCGCTGCGGGCGCACGTGCTCGGTTAATGTGGCATCTGCCCGAGAAACGCTCGCAGCTCGTAATGGAATCTGTTACGACTCGCCTTCCCTTCCGCGCCAGCCGTCGCCGCCTGCAGCAGACGCGATACACGCTGCCTGCGGACGCAGGCACGGGCGGCGCCCGGCGCTTAATGAACGTCGCATTGCTTCAGACACGCTCCGGAGCTGATTGGGGCCATCGGAATTCGCTGGAGGTATTGGCCACACGTTGTTTATCTGATCGAATGAGACGTCTAGTCCTTCGATAATCTCAGAAATGACCAGTGACACAGGCACTTGCAACATCGTGGATCGGAAGGTCCTGGGCTATGAATCCAGTCTGTGGCGGCTTTTAGATCCTAGCTTCAGGACTGGGTCGAATTCAACCAGTGTCTGCACGAGAATTCTAGCGGTGAGCTACTCTGATATGTAGTTTCCTGTGGTTTCTACGGTCAGTACTAGGCGAATGTTAAAGCAGTATCCAAACAAACGAGAACTGTAACTGCGCGCGATCATTCTTTCGTCACGCTTGTCCCATTCTCTCCCCTTCCTCACCCACACGTACATTTTCTCTTATACACACTGCACTACTACACATTTCGAGAGACCAATTGCGAGTTTTCGTCCAGGCCGTGTCGCTCGCGGGAGACACATGGACAGGAAAAACACCTAACCCGACCTATAGATCGGCGGGTGACCTCATGTTGTGACAAGGGATGATCACCCAGGATATATCATGTTCTACTATTACGGGACAAATGACTGCGTAAGAATTCTTGAATACACCATTATGTCATTTAATATCATTAAATAAATTGGTGCCTTGGACTCGTGGCTAGTTCTTGGTCAGCGAATTCGTTTTCCACTACGCGGAACCGGGTTCCACACACGGTCAAGCCAAGATTATAGTGTGCGTTTTTCTTGCAATGTCTCAGTAAATGTTGCTGTGTGACGATGAGAAAATTCACTACTCAGGTTGAGAAGACCGGAATACGGCATGAGGATGTCTACGTGCTAACCACACGTACCCCCGTAACCCATGGCCGCGAGACAGGGACGTCCCGGTAGGCCTGAGCCCGTTCACGAGCTGTGGCGCCAAGTACATGCATAAATACATACACACATACATATATTAGTCTCTCAGGTTACAGTTATTCGTAAATTGCAAGTAGTGAAGGTACACATGGGACGCAATACATTGATATCGTTTAAAAATAATTAATTTTTTGATTTCTTTTGAAATGTGCAAAGTACGAAGTTTGAATGGAGTATTTTCTCGTTTTTATCGTGCATTAGAAAGTAATGATTACTTCAGGAGTTAATTGAAAGGATAAAATAAAATCGTTAATTTTAGGAGTTTCAACTAGATCCTGGATTCGGTGTTCATGAGAATTCTGTACTATTGAACTGTACTATTGGGTACGTATGGGTACAGACGCTTGGGTACGTATGAAGCTCTACAGAATTGAGGAGTGATTGAAATCATGGTAGAGCGCTATAACATGTTTCAGATTTACAGAAGGAGAACCATTTACAGTAGTTTTTAACTGTTACGTCTAGTGCGGATATCTACTTCAACTTCTAGTTTTAGTGGGTGTTTGAAGTGTACAAAACTTGAGAAATAAGTGTCGACTTCTCAGTAAATTTGTTACACATGTCGGAAGGAAAGTAAATATACACCACCAGGCATGCAACTGGTTTCAAACATTTAGACCCATTTTTCCCATGCTTACTCAAGAGACATAATCTTTTCGAAAAGCACTTTTATGCGTTTTGCTGGTTAGGATATGCTGCAGCAAACCGCAAATCGGGCTGGCTCAAGCGCATATTCTCCACATTCGACGCATACAAATCCGCCACCGAACGCCCTGGATTCTGCGGCGCTGCGCGGTGTCCCCAACCCGCCGCCTTGCTAATGGCCTCTCTCGGCGGAGGCTTCCCTTATCTCCCAAGTTGCGTGAACAACCTCGACAAGCGCCGCTCATCGCCCACCGCCAACAAATCCAGCCTCTCCGAACCTCCCCTCCCCTCCCCCTCCGCATCACGTCCCCGAGCCCCCACCCTTCCCACCCCAAGCAACCGCGCGCCTGGTCCCTGGTTCCTAGCAGGCGTTCCTCAAGGCACCGTTGCTGGGCACGCGCGATAAACGATGGCGCGGTGTCTCGTGCTCAAAACAGAGATCGTTTCCATGATCTTTCACTTTTTATAATTAGCCGACGCTATGTTTTGGCACTATGTGCCAAATATATGATTTTTTTTTTTGTGGCTCACTGACTAATCAAGTAATCACATATA
The DNA here is from genome assembly GCA_038098605.1 of Gryllus longicercus. Taxonomy (NCBI): domain Eukaryota; kingdom Metazoa; phylum Arthropoda; class Insecta; order Orthoptera; family Gryllidae; genus Gryllus; species Gryllus longicercus. The sequence continues at coordinate 229,064 of JAZDUA010000406.1, read as the reverse complement.
ATATAGATCTCATTATTTATTTTCATTTGTTTCTGCACAACATTTCCACCATTTCCCTATATTGTCATCATCAGGTTCTTAAGATTATTATTATTATTATTATTATTATTATTATTAAACAAAAAAAAGTTCGTATTCTAATACTCTGGAGATATATATGGGTCTGTAATGACACTACAACTCTGAAATCATATTTACTTATCGTCATAGCTTTTCTGGAATTTTCTGGTAGTGAAATCATTATTAAAATTCACTAGAGTGGAAGCGATCGTTAGAATAGATTGTAAGCGTGTCTTGTAAATCAATGTGTCTCCTCACGAATCGAAGAGACAGAGTGTATAACTGTCACACAATAGCTCCATATTTAGCCGTCAATATTTGTGTCTGCCAGTTCATTAATATCTTTCGCAGGATATGTTTCTTTATTCTATCGTCAGCATAATCTCACTCATGAAACCTGGCAAAAAGGGAGACTTCTTTTTGTTTTCTAAGTTTCGCACTAAATGCCTCTAATACGTTATACATGCAAATACTCCAAGAGGCTGACAGAATTCCTCGAAAAAATTGTATCAAAATTAAATGGATTTAAATATAGATGGAAATACATTTGAAAATTCACGTGACGCTCCGTGGCAGGCATCACAAGTAATCATCCCTCTAATGCATATTCGGCTTCTCCCTTCCATCATCATTCATTGACTAGCGATTCCAGGCGCGACAACTGCTATGGCCATTAGTCCTATAAGAATAGTGCATGTTTTATCGCAGAATGTTACGGTAATCTTTCCAGCTGATGGTGAGATCCGGCGCCGACCTACATGTCAGATTGCTGGTTTCCCCGCACCAGGCACCTCCCACCAGTGGGGCTCCGCCCCAGCCAGAACTTTAAGCTCCGCCCCAGCCAGGAAGCTTTAAGCTTCCTACTGGTCACCTGGCATGTGTGGTAAGGAAGTGCTTATAAGTTTAAATGTTTGTAAGTAAGGGGTGAAAATAGCCCAAGGACGAGGAAGGAAATATCGCGCGCGTTCCGTGGTCCATTTCTTAGGTATACTTCTCCAGCATTCGCCTGTTGTTGACCGGAGAAATCACGAAAAACAACCGATCAGAGCAGTCGGCAGCTAGAATGCTCCTGCAGACAGCGGCTGAATTCGGCCGAGCTGACAAGCTAGTGTGGAAAATCCCGAAACACGAACTCCGGTCAGACTGACAGCAGTGCCATCAATTCATGCCCGGACCCACCAAATCCGCCTCGTCCCCGCAAGATGTTACAACATCGCCCTCTGTCAGCAGCTGGGGTTTCCGCGCAGCAAATTCAGCGCGCAGGACTGAGCGATGTGCGCAGGGTTTCCGATAGTTCGCATTTTTCACAGAGAGCGCGCATCGCCGACGCGTCCCGCGCGTTATTTGCGGTTCACCAACTGGCGACGGCGGCGGCAGCGCCATCAGCGCGCTCGGCGGCGGCCGCACGAAACAGTACAATAACAGCGGGCACGCGCTCTCGCGGACTTTTAGAGCCTCCGCACTCATCGCCAGCGCGCCGGCCAGCGACCGCACAGTGGCTGACCGGTAAATTGGCCGTAAGTAGAAGCTATCTATAAATCTCTTCGATAATGTGAGTTTTATGGTTTTGGGGGGTCGCTGATTCCAAATTTGATGTGAAAATTGGAAAATCAAAAATAGCGGATCCAATATGGCGGATCAACTAGTTAAAAAGAAAGCGGATTCCTGATTAAATTATTTTAAGACGTGCTGATTATGAATTTGATGTCAACATTGAAAAATTCAAAATGGTGGATTCCATATGGCGGATCAAATAGTTCGAAATTGGATTTATAACGTAATAAAATTCTCAACGATATATAATTAATGTTATATCTGGATACATAATTAATTGTTTGTCACTATCTGCGACTGTCTGTTGCGTAATTTTGAACGCGAGGTGTAGCTACCGAAGGCAATCGAAAGCCATGTGACATGCAGCCGGCCGCGGGCCGTGGCATATGGTATCGAGACAAGTGGTTACGCACTCCAGTAGGTAAATGATGAAAAAACAAATTAGACTTTCCCGTATTAGTTTCCTATTTCCTTTGGTCTCGTCAAGCTATTCGGACTTGCCACATACTCTTGCCAGCTGCCATCTACCGCCACCCAAACTACAGTTTTTTAAAATGTTTTCAATTTTTCGGTTTGCTAATTGTAGAACGGAAAGAATATTAAAGACCATTAGACAAAGAATATTAAACAATATTAAAGAACAGTAAGACCTCACCCTAAACGACAATTTTCTTTGAAAATTTATGAAAATGGCGTCTAAGCGCTTCTGCAAATCCTAAATTTGAAACTCTTTTCACAGAAAATGTTTGAGTTTTCAAAAATCGGATCCATGCCACTTTTACAAGTGTAAGTTATTCTATTCTTACAAGAAATTTAAAGAAAAATATTGGAGTCGGTTTTGATAAAATTTGAAAATGTCCGGAGGGCTTTATGTAAAATACCCCGATATTTTAAAGAACATTTTTCAAAATCTCAAAGATTCGACTTGAGCTAGATGGATAGGATTCTTGAATTTGGAAAAAGAATTAAAAAGGTATCAAGGACTCGCAAAAAAGGGATTCTGGCTACACCACGTGTTAGAGGATTTCCCCCCCTTAATTTAGCAACTGGATTTATCCACTTTTTCGTAATCAGGGCCCGGCAATGAATTTTTTTCTGCCAAAAATTCGACATTTTTCCTCCGCAGCATTACATAACTTTCCCTATCTACGTATATTACTCCATATATACGTATGTATACGGGAAAAAGGAGAAAATATGTGCAGCTGCAATTTGGCATACTGATAGAGAACAGTTGTGGCTTCTAGACCAGCTAAATTTCAGAGCGATACTAAGTTGTTCAAAAGTTCCAGACCTCAAAAAAGAGATACGAGGAAAATATTACTATACACACCTTTGGTCGAGATATATGTAAAAGTAAACTTGTCAGATACTTAACTTGCCTTAGAATTATTTCCTTTACCATAATACTTTTGGAATATTATTCACTAGGCAATACAGAAAAATTCAAGCAAAAATGTTAAAAATCACTGTTTTTACAGATGGAAACTTGCTCTACAATCTGGGGTATTTTTCGACGTTCAGATACCACCAACTTCACTGGAAATTCGTTGGAATTTCTCTGTCTTGCTGGAATATGAAGCACCAACGCTGTCTGCACACGATTTGATAAGACTAACTTCCGAAAGCGGAGTTCGATTTTTGTAATTATGGCCCGGTTTTTTATCAGTTGGAGCCAGTGTGCAGCGTGGTGATTGTGTGAGGAGCGCGGAAAAAACGAGGCTGTTTGATGCGAACGCCCATTCAAAGGGTTCAGCTTTGTGTCGCTGCACAGGCGTGAAGCTTGTTCTGCGCCGCAGGGGGGGTGACAGTTTTTAGCACGCGGGTTGCAGTCGCGGATGCAACCAGCACTGCGTTATTGAGAAGGGTTCATTAGATAAGGTTTATAATATCGGGAAGCACCCTACAATACTTTCCGTATTAAAAAAACCTTGGGAGGGCACATCTCCCCCTCACCCCCGGCAATATCATTTATGGTTGTAGTAAAGTTTGGAAACTTGTAAATGTACGACGTAGTTACTATCTAGTATCATTCCAGTACTCGAGATGGTTTTGATACGATATTTTGTAACCAAGATCATTTTCATTCATGTTGTACTTCATTCAGGTTGATAATTTCCTGTTGATTGAATGTTGTAAGGCACTTGGCATTTAAGCTGACATTGCCTGTGGGATATCATCAGTCCAGCGGCTGTGAAATCTCACAGATTGTGATACATAATTTTAAAAAAGTCTAAATGTAAATTACTCGAAAATTTAAAGAATGTTTACAGAATCGCAGAGCTCTAATTCGGTCCATATCGGCCGTGGAAAATTCAGTTTGGAAAAAAATCCTACGAATAGTTTAGGGGCTAGTGTTGTTCACAGATGGATGGACATTCTGACCGGCAGGCAGGTAGACAGACACACCGACAAACGGATATGCGGGTAGGCAGATAGACGAGCAGACAGACAAGCAGACAGACGAGCAGACAGACGAGCAGACAGACGAGCAGACAGACGAGCAGACAGACGAGCAGACAGACGAGCAGACAGACGAGCAGACAGACGAGCAGACAGACGAGCAGACAGACGAGCAGACAGACGAGCAGACAGACGAGCAGACAGACGAACAGACAGACGAACAGACAGACGAACAGACAGACGAACAGACAGACGAACAGAGAGACGGACGGACAGACGGACGGACAGACAGACGGACGGACAGACGGACGGACAGACGGACGGACAGACGGACGGACAGACGGACGGACAGACGGACGGACAGACGGACGGACAGACGGACGGACAGACGGACGGACAGACAGACGAACAGACAGACGAACAGACGAACAGATGGATGGACAGACGGACGGACAGACGGACGGACAGACGGCCGGACAGACGGCCGGCCGGCCAAGACACAGTCTGTCAAACGGACGGTCATTTGGACAAAAAACAATTTTTCGGAATCATGGCATCCCCAAACTGCATTTTCTTTGAATCTCGAAATCGATATTCTGCAGTATTACCTAACTTTCTCTATACTACCCATATACTCCGTATACGACGAACAGGGATAATGTTTTAACAATTTTAATTGCATTTTTTGCTGCGGTATCTATCGTCTTTTCGTGTTATTAAATTTAACAGTGAGGTTTATAAATGTGTTTATCTATTCCGGAAGTTTGCTTGTGACCCCGTACATGATTGAGAGGATTCTTGAGACGAAACGGAATTCAGGAGCTAACAAAGACAAACCGCATGTGCAGACCAATCACAGGCAATTTGGTTTCGTAACGATGCAATTTGTTTTCAATATCATAATTTTAGTTTCAGAATCAGAACCATCCGTGTAAAAATGTGTAAACCGTCATGTCACACCGACCAAAAACCACCAGGCCATAATGGCTACATGAATTACTATGCAAAGTACGTGATAGAAAGATTGGAAGGAGAAGGGAGACAGCCAAATGACTGCATACTGCGGCGACAGAACGCCATTTTTCAGAGTTGGAATGCGAGCGCGCTAACCGCTTTCCCACACTGCAAATTTATTTCTAATGCATTTAATGCATTAGTATATAATTGCGATTGATGTAATTAGTAACCTAGCTTAATTTATTTTTCGTCGTATGTAAATGCGTGCTCCGAAATGGAGGTAATCAATTGTAATTGCGCTGTGGGCGACGCAGCTAATTAAGTCGTTCGCGCGGCGATGGGCGGCCCGGGACAGCGAGCAGCGGGGGCGCGCGGCAAAACAAGGCGACAGTAGGGACTCGCACGGCCCCTGTTCAGTTCAGTCAGTTCACGTATTGATTGACTGATAGTGATTCCGGACGCGTCAACTAATAAGATAGTTGGTTCCGTAAGTGTAGTGTATGTTTTTCTCGGGGGGTGTGGGGGTGGTTTCCCCCCGCTGGATGGCGAGATTCGGCGCCGCCCTACTGTCGGCTAGCGAGGCTTTTCCTAACCAGATATCTCCAACCAGCGGGGCACCGCCCCAGCCGGGACAAGCTCTAAGCTCCCGACCTGTGTCCCGGCATGTGTGGTAGTGTGGTGCATGTTGGTGTGTGTGTAAGGGACGGATGAGGTAGGAAATATCGCGCGCGGTTCGTGGCCCGTTTGTTAGGGTACTGCTCCGGCATTCGCCTGGTGTTGATAGGAAGAACTTCGGAAAAATATGGACCAGAGCAGCCGGTCGCTTGAATTCTTCTCCAGACATCGGCTGAATTTGACCTAGCTGACAATCTGATTTTGAAAGTACTACCATCGTCGGGATCCGAATATCGGACTTTCCAGTCAGTGGGACATCAGTTGATACCCCGAGCCATCCCTCCCGTTAGTTAATGCCTTATTTTACTTGGCGACACGTGGGCCATCAGGCCCATTTTTTCTCGTCTGACGTCGCAAATTTCTCTACTATCCTTTCACCAGCTGGCCGAGAAAGACGACGAAATAGGAGATTTTAATTTAGCCCAGAGGCTTCTTTTAGTCTCAAGAATCTTTTACATGCTGTAAATCTACAACATGGGAACGCCGGTTATACTTCTTCTCCAAAGGAAGACGTACGAATGATTATTTCGCCCTTAAAAATCCACAGATTCGATCGGATTTGAAACTGCTAACTTGGGTATAACAGCCCGATACGCTAACTGTTATACCACCGGAGCCGTCAATGGCCTGTCCCTGCCTTGGCACGAGCCGATCGGAAGGGAAAGGTGCGACTGAAAGACAGAAGAAGCGGGAGATGCGTGATGAGCGAGAGGATCAGACCAAGGAAGGATGGTCGGGGCGGGAGGAGTTGCCAGATAAGGCGTACGGCGGAGACGAAGGAAAGGTGGTGACTGGGAAGAAGCGATGCTGCCAAATTGGCTGAGTCGGAGGGGCGGGAGACGTTTACGGGACGGGCGCGGCTTGCGAGATAGGGCGTGCTGGAGAGACGAACAAATCCGGATGAGCTACAATTTTTCTCCACACACCACTGACGCCGACCTAGCAATATAGCTAGCGTCGAAAATCCTGCTACCGTCGGGAGACGAACCCCAAAACCTCCCGTACAGAGACACTGCATTGAGTCACGTCAAAGGAACATTGCGCGTTATCGTTGTGTCCTTATAGCAAGTCTGGATGGAACTGTCGTGAGAGCACTGCTCTCCGAGTTGCATGGCGTGGTGATGCGAACATGCTTCAAGCCCATATCTTTTCTATGATCGTATGATGAACGCCTGATCTACATATTTCGTAGTAAGTACAATCAACGCAATATTTTGATATGAGGTTGAGATGCGTGTCTAAGCCGCGTTACAAAGCCATAGTTTCATTTCTGGACCCACCTTTAAGCCAAAGTCTGTACTGTTTCATTGAATTGTAACAAATTGTTGCGGATTTATTAATTCAGTAGTATAAGAGCTTACAGAGATTGCCTCCAAAAATTGTAATTAACATTTTCAATTGACGAAGCGTAACAGACTCACACACTTGACCTTGTAGTTGATGCGACTCTAGGAATACAAATAAAATATTAATTTCCCAATGTCTGTGTATTTATTAAAAAAACAGGCAAAACGATAAGTTAAAGTAAAACAAATTAATGATAATATATCTTGCATGAAATTAGATCTGCCGTTTTCTGCATGAAGCATGATAAAAGAACAGCCTTGAAAAGCACTTCTGCAGGAATAATTTTAGGATGATATTGTAGTTAATGGTAATGTGTATCCTGAATACAATATGAGAACACTCTTGAATTTTGAAAAACTAATGATCGTGTTGGATTAGTTGGTTTAGAAGTCTAGACTTCCAATTACACTTAAAGTTATATTAATTTAAGAAATTATTTGAAGATTTTTGCATTTTAAGGCAATTGGAATAACCCATTTATCTGACGCTAGGCATCGCATGCTGAAAGATACTCGAATAATGGTACATATTTAAAGTGCCAGTATTTGCGTGTTCTCGCGGTGTTAAGGCAAGTTTTCTCCTTTATTCATTACATCTGCATAAACCGAATATATTTGCCGCATTGTTTATAAATCATTCATATTTTGGGATAATTTGTTCATCACCCTCATAATAAAAGCTCATTTGCCTCTAGGCTGCTGGGAAGAAATTCTTGGCCTGTCCTTCTTTTCACACGTAACCACTCGTCATGTCAATGTGAAATATTTTATTTGTACTATTCTATATTTGTATTCACAGTAGTCTTAGCTTTTCAATGTAAAATGTATTTTTCATATCATAACTGTATTAATCTCCCAAGGTGAAGTTATTTTTGTGACCTTCTTTCGCTTAAGCGGTCACAATAATGCATTCAGAATTTGTGGCTAAAGTTATCGTATACTAATTCCTCAACACGCTCCAGAAGTTCGTAATATTTATTCTGACGTATTGGTAAGATCAATGTTCACAGACAAAAAGTTCTCAGTGGACGTAAACTGGTCCTTTCTTCCCAGCATAATGGGGCTCCTTGATAAAACTCGTCCGTATTACGTGTTTTGACCAAGAAATACAATCTTTATAAAATGAATCCCATGCTTATGCAATGTGATGGATAAGTACGAAAACACAGGGAAAAGAGAAGAGAACAGGGATAAGGGAAGAGAAAATCACATGGTCTGACGCGCTTTTTACGCTTCTGAATGGATGTGTTGTATTTCATTGCGTTTAATTGAATCTAATCGCAATTAATCACGTAAGTAATGAAAATGACGGGAGGACGATGAGAACGGCTAGCTCTAGAATGTAGCCCTCGCCAGTAACTTTTTTCGACCATTGAAAGGACTAGAAAAACATCAATATCGGGTTCTATTCGTAAGATTCATCAAATCAAGAAACGATGTGGAATTGCTACTCACACTCTCTTGCAGCTGAGCCGATATTGAATCGACCCAGCAAAGCTGAGAATAATTATGGCAGTGTCAGCAGTAACAAGGTGCAAGACAATAAAGGCGGCTGGGTATGGAAAGGTCAGTCAGGGTGACGAAGATTTCGGGAGGACGGACTGATTAATGTCCGGGTTGATGACGGGGATGGCGTCGAGTACGGGGTTATTAAGAGTGTTACGATTGGGGTAGAGAACGGTGTCTGGGGACGGAAAAGTGAGAAGGAGGTGGTGTGGGGTTCGGTGTCGGTAATGGTGTCTGACAATATCTCGGGAGAGGCGACAGGACGGTGTCAGGAAAAACGGCGGGACTGCGTCTGGTAAGGCATAGGGAGGGGCACCGGGATGGTGTCCGTAACTGTGTCTAGCGAGGAGTCTCACGAGGTGTCAGGAGAGCCGTCAGGACGGTGTCGATAGGGGTCGGGACGGTCTCCAGGGGCGCCGTCACGGTCTCGAGAGGCGTCAGGACAGTGTCGGGAGTGGCGTCGGGACGGTGTCGTTAACGGTAAATGGCAAGGTGTTACGAGAGGCGACTTGAGAAGCGACAGGATGGTGTCTCGCGGAGTGGCAAGACAAGAGTGGGGGCAGTGTCGGTATTGGTGTCTTGTGAGGTGTCGGGACGGTGTCGGCGTGGTGTCGGTATTAGTGTTCTGCGAGGTGTCGGGACGGTGTCGACGAGGTGTTGGGATGATGTCGGCGAGGTGTCGGTGATGTGTCGGGACGATGTCGGCGAGGTGTCAGGACGGTGTCGGTAATGGTGTCTGACAATATCTCGGGAGAGGCGACGGGACGGTGTCAGGAAAAACGACGGGACTGCGTCTGGTAAGGTATAGGGAGGGGCACCGGGATGGTGTCCGTAACGGTGTCTAGCAAGGAGTCTTACGAGGTGTCGGGAGTCTCCAGAGGAGTCTTACGAGGTGTCTCCAGGGGCGCCGTCACGGTCTCGAGAGGCGTCAAGACAGTGTCGGGAGTGGCGTCGGGGCGGTGTCGTTAACGGTAAATGGCAAGGTGTTGCGAGAGGCGACTTGAGAAGCGAAAGGATGGTGTCTCGCGAAGTGGCAAGACAAGAGTCGGGGCAGTGTCGGTATTGGTGTCTTGCGAGGTGTCGGGACGGTGTCGGCGTGGTGTCGGTATTGGTGTTTTGCGAGGTGTCGGGACGGTGTCGGCGAGGTGTCGACGACGTGTCGGGACAGTGTCAGAAATGGTGTCTGGCGAGGTGTCGGCGAGGTGTCGGGAGAGGCGCGCTGACGGTGTCGGCGTGGGCGGCGCCAGAGCGTGGGGGGGGGCTCGTTCGCTCGCCGGCGCGCTCGGAATGCGTGAGCTCGCGCGTTCGATATTAAATCCCTCGGCGCCGCAGATGCAATATTCAGCAGGGGGCAGCCACTGGTGGCGGCGGCGGCGGCGGCGGCGGCGGCGGCGGCGGCGGCGCCCGTGAATAACAGGTGGCAGCCCCGCCCCGCCCCCTCCCCTCGCCCGAGGGAAAGATTTCCAGTCGCGTCGACATAAGAGGATTACGCGTTTGCGCCCGGCGCTTTTCGTTCCAGCGCGAGGAGGGCCTCCTGCAATAATGCGCGGCGCGCCCTGGCCGACGGTCGCTGCTGCGTGGCGAGAACGGGAAGTCAGGCCGGGATATTAAACTACACACAGAGGTTATTTAAATATTCTCGAAAAAATTAAACAATGCATCATAAAGAAACAAATGTGTTTGCTGAAATTCTCGTGAGATTTTCATTTTTGCGAAGGGAAGACTGATAATGCGATGTTACGAAATATTAGCTGTGTTTTCTCGAGGTGAATTTTGAACAATAATTTTGTTACAATAAATTAAAATAGCTTACTATCATTGCATTACGAGTGAAATATATTAAGTCGACTTTAATATGTTGAATATTTTTGCTATTTTGCCTCAGAATTAAAGAAAAAGTCTCTTCAGGTATACAGCCTCTTTTGCAAAGGGAGTGAATACCAGAATTTTATAAAACGTGGGACATATGATTTCCACACTTTGACTGCAATAATTCGCCGTAGCCTACGGCCGCTTCTGCCAGCTGAGAGCGAGGAGTCAAACCCGGATATTAATCTCTACACAGAAGTTCTTTAAATATTCTAAAAAAATGAACAATGCATGATAAGAAAACAAAGGTGTTTGCTGAAATTCTTGTGAGGTTTTCATTTTTGTGAGGGGAAGTCTCCTAATTGTGACATTACAGTCGTTGCTGTGTTTTCTCCAGACAAATTCTCGTACAATATTTGTTAAAATTAATACAAATAGCTAAATATCTTTGTATTACTAATGAAATGTATTTAGTTCAATTTCAACTGTTGAATTATTAGCTATTTCGATTCAGAATTCTATCAAAATTAGGACAGATGTTTTCTACTGCGACACGTTTCTGTTGGATTAAAAATATGTTTTTCACATTCCATTGTTTTCCTAAGAAGGCATAAAAATATTGGCTTCATGGGTCTTGTTAATACTCACCAGCAATGAAATCTAACCTTTCAAAACGAATAGCACAAAAATGCATGTACTCGTAAGAAAATGAAGATGCTCACGTTTTGTCAACGAACAAGTTAACTAAAACCTAGAGGTACTCTTGTTCACTATACAAATTTGAACATAGCACCTCGGATTGGCAGGTCACTAATCCTACTCTAAATCTCTTGGCAGGTACACTTTCTGGTTCAGTGAAGGAGATTTCGTATCGCCTCGCCTGGAACAAGCTTTAAGCTGCCGCCTGATCTCCCAACACGAGGGGTAGTATAGTGCATGCATGCAAATATGTATGTACGTATGTGTGTATGTGTGTGTATATGTGTGTATGTGTGTGTATGTGTGTGTATATGTGTGTATATGTGTGTATGTATGTGTGTATGTATGTGTATGTATGTATATGTTTGTGTATGTGTGTGTATGTATGTGTATGTGTGTATGTATGTGTATGTGTATGTGTGTATGTATGTGTATGTGTGTATGTATGTGTATGTGTGTATGTATGTGTGTATGTATGTATATGTGTGTATATATGTGTATGTGTGTATGTATGTGTGTAAGTATGTGTATGTGTGAATGTGCATGGGTGAATGTGCATGTGTGAATGTGTATGTGTGAATGTCTATGTGTGAATGTGTATGTGGGAATGTGTAAGGGTAGGCAAGATAGCGTGCTGTGCGTCGCCGTGTACCGATCAAGGAGCCGTCAGAAAGAATTGTTCCCTGTGTAGCGGTTGACTTTGAGCCATCTAGTATACAGCTAATGTGAACACGGGACCACCGCGGAGACTCGATCACTGGGACGTCCCGTTCAGAGTCGCTGCAGACACAGCGGTTATTGCCCAGCCCCGTCGGTTTTCCAGCACGGAGAGGCCTCTGTGCCCGCGTGTTGCATCCGGCGCGAAGTGTTGGTCGAAGCAGCGCGTGTCCTGTGCCCACTCGAGTCGCGTGCAGCGGCTGATCGCAAGGGAACACCCTTTGAGGGTCCCGCGCCGCCCTCAGCCCAAGAGGAAACAGCCGGGCGGAGAGGCTTCGAGCACGTACGCGAGGGCAGACACAGGGCTCCGCACCGCCCCCTCGAAAGGAGCTCCGTAGAGGCGATCGGGGATGCTTTCGCCTCTTTACTTGCAATGTTATCACATACATTGAATAATATCACAGACATTTTAATTATTTACTTAGTCAAATTGCAAATTCCTGAGATGCACCGTTTGGGATCCTCCCAATATACATTAGCATGGGAAGCGACAATCAGGTATTTTTTTTACTTTCAATGTTATTTCATATATTAAATAACACAGAAATTTTAATTATTTAATTAGTCAAATTGCAAATTCCTGAGATGCACCGTTTGGGATCCTCCCAATATACATTAGCATGGGAAGCGACAATCAGGTATTTTTTTTACTTTCAATGTTATTTCATATATTAAATAACACAGAAATTTTAATTATTTAATTAGTCAAATTGCAAATTCCTGAGATGCACCGTTTGGGATCCTCCCAATATACATTAGCATGGGAAGCGACAATCAGGTATTTTTTTTACTTTCAATGTTATTTCATATATTAAATAACACAGAAATTTTAATTATTTAATTAGTCAAATTGCAAATTCCTGAGATGCACCGTTTGGGATCCTCCCAATATACATTAGCATGGGAAGCGACAATCAGGTATTTTTTTTTACTTTCAATGTTATTTCATATATTAAATAACACAGAAATTTTAATTATTTAATTAGTCAAATTGCAAATTCCTGAGATGCACCGTTTGGGATCCTCCCAATATACATTAGCATGGGAAGCGACAATCAGGTATTTTTTTTACTTTCAATGTTATTTCATATATTAAATAACATAGATATTTTAATTATTTAATTATTAAAATTGCAAATTCTTGAGATACACCGTTTGGGATCCTCCCAATATACATTAGCATGGGAAGCGACAATCAGGTATTTTTTTTTACTTTCAATGTTATTTCATATATTAAATAACATAGATATTTTAATTATTTAATTATTAAAATTGCAAATTCTTGAGATACACCGTTTGGGATCCTCCCAATATATACTAGCTTGGGTAGAGACGCTCGGGGATGGTTTTCGCCTTTTTACTTGCAATGTCATTACATACACTGCATTACATTACATACAATAACACAGAAATTTTAATTACTTAATTCGCAAAATTGCAAATTTATGAAATGCACAGTTTTGTATCCTGCCAATATACATTTTCTTTACAGTTTGAAATGAGGGTGTTTATTTTGTATTCATACGTTACTGATTGTTATTGTCTTCGAAACGATGCGCGATACCACTGCATAACTTAGCAAGATCGTGGTTATCAGGAAAATATGTAAACAGCAGAGTGATGTTACATGTCCTCTTATACAGAGAATTATGAGAGAAAAATGGAAATATGAAAGACAATTCGAGTCACGTTCATGTCAAGTTGATTAGTAAATAGGTAACATGCATAATTAAAAGTAGTTAAAAATAAAATCTTGTGCGTTTCATGGGTGTTAACTGCTTCTAATGATTTTTGGCGATAAAAAGACGTCGGGCTTTTTGTCGCCGTTCATCCATTACAAATCTTATAACGCCCAAAGTGCAGAAAATAACTATTTTTGTGTTAAAGCTCTCGATATTGTCCAAGAAACAAACATCAACATTCTGTTAACTTTTTTCAGTTCTCGAAAGTTCTACGAGTTCATCGGAAATGGGAGTAGCACCATATTTTTAACATCCATTGATACACACGAGGAGAAAATGCAAGAAAAATTGGGTGCCGATTTAGAGAAAAAATGGTTTAAAATTTTTTAAAAGTTTACATTTCTTGCAAAAGTATGTGAAAATTACGCATATCTTCAAAAAAATTGTTCAGACTATTTCAAGAAGTTTTTAAGGATCAGATATTATTAAAGAAAAAATCTCTGTTGTATTTCCAGCGCGACGAATGAACATGAAGACGAGTCACAACTTTTCAGTAAGTGTATTTATTTTGAGATTTTATTTTTGTGCCATATAGGTGGTACCATGTGCGTAGTAATGTCTGGCAACAGCTCATTGAACTGCCAGAGTTGCTTAACGCCGCCGGTTCTGTAATGTTCCGTTGGCACTTTACATAAAGGACTTTAGTGTAAAAAGAATTGCAAATTTAATTCCGAAAGTTTTCAAACAAAAACAAACAAGTACATATATCGAAAAGTAAAGAAATTAATTTGTTTAATTACGAGTACAATCGAGATTCCACACAATTTTTAACGGGCTGTGATTGCGCCAAACGGTCTCAAATAACTATGAGAGTGTTTCCTTTTTTGTAGGAATAATTAAGAAACAACCTTTATTATTGGTCCCCTTTAATTATCCGCAATAAGTATTGTTTCTTTTCTCGTTTCGACATCATTAGTGCGGAACGCTCTTCGATTATATTGTGGTTACAATAAAGATTTCTTATGACTGAGAGGCTGTGAGTGTATATTCATCCGTGTATTAGTTTTTTGAATCGAATAAATTAATGATAGTGTAGGATATCCTAAAGTTTACTTGTCTTAGAATTTTAGGTCGAATAAAATGCGGACATTACAATCCTTATTTAAGCTTCGGATGAAGAAACATTTTAAACTTTGATTTCAAAGCTTTTTAAAGATTAAAACTTCCTTAACGAATTTTCCGAAGTTGAAAGTCAGAAAACACTGTATAAAATGTTCTTTTATTGTATTTTCTACGGTTTATTATGCGTGATGGTGGAAACATTTCTTGATCCAACACTGAATGCAGATGGCTATATCACTGTGTTTTTCAAGTACGAGTATTGTACACGGAACCGCGATTTCCTAGTAGAGAGGAAAAACAAAAGGAAAAGGTAGGTTTTTAGTGAAACTAAAACGTATTAAAGAGACAATACGTAAGAGAAAGTATTGTCTTCACTTGCCGGTTTAGCGCTCGTCTCGTCGGAAGACATTTGTTTCGGATGCATTGTCAAAACCTTCATTTATCTAGGCGTCGCGGAGAGCACAATGTCATCACTACTGTATGCATTCGGAATTTTTAGGATTTTTTACCTTGTTTCAAATATTTATTTGACTCCTGTATCTACTAAATGACCAAACTAACAGGATAAGATGTTTTATTCAAATGTAATGTTCATGTTTGCTTCCGCTTTTCCGTACAACTAATGCCTCAAAACCAAAGGATAAGTGATTTGTCATTAAAAAGAAGTGTGGTTACAAATCTCATCATGATGCTGGAAAAGTTCACATACAGATTTCATAATGAATTCTTATTGAACATAATGAGTAACAAAGAAAAATTTGAGCTCAACTAAAGAATGAGCGATATGTGAAAGATAGTTCTTAAATTTTTCGTTCTAATTTCAAGTTGAAATTCTAACATAAGGTATTCAAAGAAGAAGGAGAATTTATTCATCTTATGTGATTGGCCCGAACAGCGGAGCCACAATTTTGTAGAATTATTCCCTTAGTTCGCGTGTTAAGTATAAGTAGCACAAAATTGATTACTTCTCATACAAAGAAGATTAGAAACGTTTTAACAGAAAAGTACTACGTATGTACTGTACTGTACAAAAATTGAAAGTCCCAAATGTATTGTTTCACGTTGTTATCTTCTTATTAGCCAAGACTAATGAAATAAGGGTTTACAAATTTTGGAACAATACAATCACTGTTTACTGTAAAAAGAGAGTTAATCAGGTTTAAGGAAATGTAAATGAATTATCGTTCTTTATTTACCCAGATTTACATTTATGATTGTTGTGGACGATACCAGAAACTCCTACTATCCACCTTAACACAAGTACGTAATGTATCACAAATATTTATAATCACTGGGTATAAACACATTTTGTACTGTACGTTCATGAGAGGAAATTATTGTTAAATCATTGCATTTAAAAACACTCAATCTTCGAACTTCAAAAATCGATGTCTTGGCTTCGCTAACTGTAGATTGATTATAACGAAACGAGCAAGTCCAACTATGTATAGTTGGTCTTAGAAATAATGTAAATATCAAATGGTGCAATATAAGAATTCATTCAATTAATTTTAAAATATTATTAAAAGGTAGTTTTTATATTATAAAACTGGTTAATAACAGTGGACAACACATGTGGGACTCATTAGCTTTCATTTAAAGAAAGAAACACGGCAAGGATTAAACAAATTAGGTTGTTTAGAAAGCTTACACTTCTTTTTAAACGAAAATCTTTAGTTTTAAAAATATAGATTGTTTGAAAATAAAATACTACTTTGAATAAGAATTGATATTATTTTATCCATTGAATGTGAAATGTTGTTCCTAATAAGTCAACTCATATGTTTTTCAGATTGTTTACTCCTTGTGTTAACGAATTTACTGCTAGTTTTCTCTAGAGTAGTACGCACTACTTTGCAAATGGTAGGCAATAAATTAACGCCCGCTTTTCGATCCAGATAATGAAAGTGGTCGGCACTAAAAAGTGTCTGGGCGCGACGCGGGGCCTACTGAATCACAAAGCAAGTGAACGCGCAAGGGATCTCAGCAGAGCACTCCACCCTCGCACGTGCTACGGCGCTGCGATCGCTTATGCCTCATTCGGCTGCTGCTATCGCGGCGGCGATTTCTACAAACCCCATTTATGTGCGTTGCCCTGCCACGGCTCCGTTCCAAATGTTACGCTTCTTCAAAATGAGATTGGACGGGCACAATAGGGCACACGCCCGCTCGAATCGATTCCTGCGGGAGTCGGACAGACTCGAGTCGACTCGACTCGCCTCCGCGCGCGGGGTCGATTCGGGGCGGGGCGGGGCGGGGCGCGGCGCGGCGCGGCGGGGCGAGGCGAGGCGGGGCGGGGCGAAGCGTCCGGAAGATAATCCGAATTGCATGAGGATCCGCTGCTTAGATTTGTAACGGTTGAAGGAGGTCGTAGGGGTGGCGACGGAAGGGACAGAGTGAGGGATGGGGAGTGGGAAGGATTGATAAGGAGGTTTGAGGGAACTAGGGCATTGAATGCAGGGCGAACGGACAAGATGTGAATTGAGAAGGGATGGTTGGGGGCGTGACCAACATACGACACACGGGGCTCACCGAAGATGATGGTGCATGGAAAGGTGCATGGAAAGACTGTGAGAATGATATTAGTAGTTACGTGTAAACAAAGTGTTCACAGCGATATCTTATTTAGGAAAGATAAGAAAGTAATACACAGAAGTATGAGGTGGACATAATTGCAGATCCGGAAAGTGAGGATGAAACATTCAAAAGATCACATGTCCATTCGGCAAAAATTGAGTTCTTCTCTTGCTTTTATCTAGAACTTTATTTCTATTAGAAACCTGAGATGTCTTACAATACATTAAGTAGTACTCTATTCGTTGACTGTGGTGAAAAGTGTAAAATTGGTACTATATTTTTCATTTTTATTGGAAATGAATGGAGTGGACTTGTAAAGTCTTGAATGTTTGCTTCTCAAATATGAACACGAAAATAGAATATTAAACAGAGTAGGTAGGAAATACTCACATAGTCAAGAAAGTGAGAATAAAAGTAAGTTAGAAGGAGTTTACAATGCCCCGAACATAGTGAGAGATGGCTTAGTTAAGAAGAAATAGATAAACTAAAAAATTAGATACCAATTGAAATGATGGGAAATTGCCAGGATGTTTGTAAATCGCAGAAATTAACACAGAATATTGTTAAGGGGCGAGAACAGTAGTGTTATTCTGACAGATTGCTGCATCGGTGATCTCAATGCAGAATGTGAAGTATATTTAAGGTTATTGAGAATACAAGAGCCAAATATATGTAAATATTGGCTACGAAATATTTATAAATAATATAGAATTATCTTTTTAAAACATTTAAAATTAAGTTTTAAAATGGAGATTTTCATATACGTTTCTAATACATATATTCAATTTCTAAATAATATTAAGGAGCTCCATAGTTTGGACATACTAAGAACAACTTAAAATTTTAATCCAGCCCTATCCACCACTGCTTCTCCCAACGCACATTTGGATGACTTTTTTTTTTAAATTGATGGTTGCTTCCAAACTATTCTTGTCATAAAGCAACCACTATTTTTTTTAAACATTAGTTTATATATTGCATGGAAACGGTAAGGGGGACATACGGTTCACTTGAACACACACAAACCCTCACGACCGGGTGGGATTTGAACCCGCGACCCTTGGAGCTAAAGCAGCCAGGCCGGCCGTTCAGCCCCTCGGCAATGCAGGCCGGCACTGGATGACTGTTGCTGCTAGAGGGAGCCCCTGTCTTGAGGGGCTCTCCGGGTGGATCAAGCTGGAGGCGCGACACCGCCTGTTTGACCTTCGACCCGTTCGGAGGATCCGACTCGGAGGACCCGTTCCGAGCTCTTGTTCTGGCTCCGCGCGGCGGAGTCTTCCAATCCCAGAAGCGACCCCTGCGGAACCCCTCCTTTCCCCCCCTTCCCCCTCCCCCCACTCCGCGCTCTTTTCACTCGGCCCGTCGAGCGGCTTGGCGAGGAGAGACGTCTGGCCAGGACCGCCTCGCTACCGCTTTACTTTCCGAGATGAACTTTCTGAGAGTTATATATGAATCGCTGAAACCGACACGTGACTTCGTGAATGTAATTCAGTTACTGTGGAATACGTTTCTTTACATCTTATACATCTCGTACATTGATATTACACGGCATATTGGCACGGTATATTGGCACGTAACTATTAAAGTATTGAATTACGTGTTGGTAGTAGACATTTTGTGGTAATCGAACATGTGAGATAGAAAATAATCGTCCACAACAATTGCAGTTCTAATATCTACAATAACATACCCAAAATTAACTTTCGGGAAGCACTTTTCCCATTGTCAGTATGTCTCTAACTTCGGGAAGGGAAAAATGACAAGTTAACTTAAAGGGAGCAAATAGAAGTATAGCAATAGTTGTTGTGAATGATTATTTCCTATCTCAGATTATTAAAGTATTATCTGTAAATTTACTACGAACTTCTACTCATTCCATTTTTACACCTCTGTGCAGTTAGCTCTGGGAGATGGGGTAAAATTGTGATGATGAAATACACACACATATATACAGAGAGACACACAACACAATCATGCCCGTGGCGAGACTCGTACCCGCGATCCTTTGGTCCAACACTACCACTGCACTACTGACTTAGTGACCTCCACCATCGGAACGGCATAATAATAATAATAATAATAATAATAATAATAATAATAATAACAACAACAATATTTATTTTTATTATTATTTCAGCCCTCATTACTACATTCAATCCACATAAACATGCTTGTTGGAGTGAAATGAAATTAATGAGCAAACATCTGCGTATTGAGATGTATCGTACGGTTTTCAATTTCATTTACGGCTTTTCATGGAGAGACTCATGAAACTCGGAATTCAATATTTCACTCCAGCATCCGATTCGTGGACCTGCTTCGGAAGAACTGGATAATGAGGCCAGTGTTGAAAACCAATACTAATTTGGATAATGGGGCGCGACTCTATTGATTTTAGAAGCTGGTAGTTTTTGTGGTTGTTGGCGAGTCTATAGTAACTCGTAATTTCGCTTCTTCTGAACAAAAGGGTAAAGCTAGTGATCACAAGGAAGCCGATTAAACAAACGTGCAGAAGTGTTAGTTGGAAGGGCATAAAACTGCGTGTGTTTTGTTGTGGCAGTTGCAGGATACAAAGAGGGAACAGAGAATGAGAGATAGATAGATAGATAGATAGATAGATAGATAGATTGATAGATTGAGAGAGAGAGAGAGAGAGAGGCAGAGAGAGATACTACAAAGACACACTTAACTATACTTTTTTAGGATATTCTTAAATAATTTAACCATTTTAACGCCAAGAAATTAATTATGTGCAGATTGTGCTTATGTTTCTGAAATGCACGTCTAGTTGACAATTATTGAGCTTTTACTTAACACCAAACATCGTTAAGAGTTTTGAAAGTATTTAATAGTTTTTAATAATTAATAAAACCTTATTTATTGAATATTTATTATACATTACGTAATAATTAATTAGACTTCTTGAAAGGCAAAGTAATGATATTTTTTTTCCAGCGATCAATGACTACCTTAATCGGAAATTACATAATACATCCCCTTCCATTGACTCTTTTTTCATTAATCTAAAGCTCTTGGTCTGTTACGCATGAATTATTGACACGCAAGAAGGAAAAAATACAATTTAATGCCCTAACACTCACACACATACAAAGTATTTAAATTCGAACATTCCTTAGCGGAAAACATTATTTCCCACTTACTACAATTCTTCTTGGACTCTGATAATCTTCTAACATGCTTCTTCTAGTATGTGTGTGACAAAAAGCATTACTGATTAAGAAATTATACTCTCAACACGTATTGTAAACAAGGGAAAATACTAAGTACACACTTCTTATACATTATGTTATCAAATGAATGTTTTAGCATTACCTCTTCATTTAGGAAATGTATTACGGCGTGGTAGCTTTCCGTTATTGAGCGAGAATGCTGTTGGAGAGTAGTTAAAGCTTTGTGAGGCACTTCTGCTTCTGAGGGAATTGTAATAACAAGATATGGTTGGAGACATGTAGCTTCACGGCTCGTAAACATTAACTGTAGTGAAGTAGGAGACTTGGAGTGCACAATTTCGCGTATTTTGTGAAGACGCAAACTACACATTCTTGAAACTTTTGATCATATTGAAAAGCAACACGATGGGATGTTGACAAAACTATCCGCTATATCAATTAGTTTATAGTCGTAGAATAAAGTGTGGATGGTAATTACTTTTTATCTAAAATAGATGTCCATGTAAGATGGAAACTCTTACATCTACTAACTTCCTAGTAGTATGCATTGTTTTTCCTAATCGTGCTAAAATCCTAAAAACAGAATTATGCTACTTCCAATGACGCAAACTGGCATGTGGTGCCCAATAATTAACTGAGGGTTATATTGAAAACACAGAAGGTGTCATGTTGATAAAATAGCTGCGAAATAAAATTTAACCGTTTCGCAGAGTCGTAAAAAAGGAAATCAACAAACAAGTGTAATAAAACAACGCGCAAAGACTAACGGGGTGTCTTTAATTATCCGCGTCATTTTGCACCGAACCATTCCACCGGCGCCGTGCGACGTTCCTTTTATCGCCACCACGTCACGCGCGCTGGCGTCGGCGGCCTGCCCCCCCCCCCATCCCCACCTCAGGGCGAGGGCAGAAGCAGACAGGGCAAGCGAAAAGAGGGCTAGAAGGTAGGAAGGGTGAGTGAGAGAGAGAGAGAGAGAGAGAGAGAGAGAGAGAGAGAGAGAGAGAGAGAAAGGGAGAGAGGCAGACAGACAGAGAGCGGAGACGAACGAGAAGGGCGGGAGAGGACGACTGAAAAGGAAGCAAGCGAGCAGGAAGGGCGAGGGAAGAAGAGGAAACGACAAGGGTGGGCAAGAAGAATGAGTGGAAAGAGTCTACTAGGAGAGAGAGAAGGGCGTGAGCGCAGGACGAATGACAAGGGCAGGGAAGAAGGACCAGAGAAAGGGATCAGAAGGAAAGCGAGCGAGGAAAGCTAGCATAAATGGCGAGAGGGAAGGGCGAAATGTGAGGGCAATTGAGAGAAGCAAGCACTGATCTAAAAGCACGAGAGCGGACGGCGAGGAGTCGGGTAAGCAACGAGGAAGAGGGGTGACGAGGGTGGACGAAGGAGGAAGGCGAACAGGGCGAGGAAGCAGACAGGGCGAGGACGGAGAATGATTTCGCCGGGTGAAACAATTTGTGTCCAGAGTTCATCCCTTTTAAATAGATTCATCCCAATCACAAGATGATATACAACGAGATAGAGATGAGATATACTGCACATAAATTGTTAGTATACAGATTAATTAGTTGAATATATAACAGCTTTATACGACATTCATAACTCTTGAAAGTCAGTTAACAAACCGTCAGCTCTCCTGCTCGCAGACTTCCCGCTCCCCTCCCCCTCGAAATGCACTTGATGCCCTCAATACCGTTTCAATGCCACTGCCCTACCCACGCTTCGGATACCATCCTCTCGTCGCTCCCCCCGCCATACGCTCAGTTCTCTCTCGCCACTCGCGAACTACACCCTCACTGGCGTCAACTCCCGCCGCTCCCATACCACACGCAGGTTACCCTCTGGCTGCTCGCGCACCTCTCTCGCTCTCTCTTTCTCTCTCACTCTCACTGCCCCGCGCTGCCCCCCAGCGCCCGCGGATCATCCGGCGCCAGAGCCCTTTGTCTCCGAACGCGCGGGCGGCAAATCGAGCAGCGGCGCAGGGGGGGGGGGCGGGGCTGCGGGCGATCGAAATAAATTCTAATGAGAGCGAAACCGCATTTGCATGGGACGACGGCGCGGACGGCACAGGCGGGCGCTCACATCCGCCCTCACCGCCGCGCTATCGCCGCCCTCACCTCCCCCGCTGCCCTCTCCTCCCCCGCCGTCCCTACCATCCCTACCGCCCCCGCCGCGCCCACCACCCTCGGCACGGCCTCGGCCGTCCCCGGTTGCCCCCGGTCCCCCGCCGCCTCCGCCACTACACCCCACGCCGCCCGCTGTCCCCGGTGCAGGCCCCACGCCACCTTCCCCTCCCCGCTGGTACCCACCGCTCCCGCCGCCCCGCCGTCACCCGCTCTCTCCCGCCGCCCCCGCCGGCATCGACTCTCCCACCGCTCCCCCACCGCCCCGCCACTTCCACCGCCTTTATCAGCCCCGCCACCCTCGTCGCCTCCGAAGCCCTCGGCCCGCCATCCCCCTCGCCACCTCAGCCCATTCCCGCTGTTCCTCTCGCCTCCGGGGCCCCCGCGCCCACACCACTGCCCGTCTGGCCCCGCCGCCCGCAGCGCCGCCGGCGACTGCCTTCGGCTCTCGGTCGTCGCTTCCCAGAGGAAGGGGAGTTCCGCGCTTTTATGATCGCCAGCAAATCCGAGCTGCTGGAACTCGGCCCGGGAACGTCGAGGCTGCCCGCGCGTGGGGCCTCTCGCGCCAGCCAGGGCCCAGTCGCAGACGCGATCCCATTGCCTGTTGTGTTCCGTGCTCCTTAAACCGGATGATCCTTCTTGCTGCGATCAGCTTACCAGATGTTTAGGGAATTACTGTTATTACTAATCGTCTTTCTCAGCCACGCTGGGGATTACTGTTCCTACTTCTCAACTTCTATTGAAATCACGCAAGTACGTTTCCTAGACAAGTAGGTGTGTAAGTGCTAACTATTTAATCTAACCTCTAATTTGAGGAGCATTGCGGTACTAGAGTTGTTACAAGGACTGTGGATTGAAAACGGACCTAAACAATTGATATTTCTTATAATTGATCTTAAAATAATAAATGAATTTACAATGGATATATGGTGGTACTGGTTGTGAAAGATTTTATAACAAAATGGTCTGTGTGCAAATGAAAGTACATATCCATTATACTTAATATTTTCGCGGAACACAACCGTCTACGTTCAAACTTCCTACCGCAAAGTGTTCAGTTGAATACGAAATTAGCTACTAGTGGCAACCAATAGGAATGGCAAGAAAACGCTGATGCCAGCGATAGGTGGGTGTCAGTAGACGCAATCACAAGTAGACCGAGGGTCACTTGATCTCTCATCATTCGTTGACAGGCATCCGTTGACAAACCGCATGTCCAGTTTTTGTGTGTGTTTTCTGTGGTGTAGGAAGTCTGATTCAATCGGCGGGTTTCGCGGTTTAAGTGGGTCTAGACAGAGCGGGCAGGGCAGGGAATTAACGGACAAGTATAAAGAATAACCCACCCCAAGCGCTTTACCTTACACTAATATGCCTTCCGTGGACTAGACTCGCTTCTTTCATTGCGTATGTGGAGGATTATCAAATAGCGAGGAAAAGCTTAATAAATACTGGAACGAGTTGGAGTTGCTAGATGGAAGGCACGGTTCTTTGTATTCACTCGCAGCCTGCGTCTTGTTCCAGTCTTTTTACCACGTACCTCTCTGCCTCTCCTCTCCTCTTTCATGCCATCTCTTCGATTTTCGATCTAGTGGTACTACAACAGGTCATTATTTCTAACTTTCGCAAATTTCGAAAATCCAGAGTTTATCGAAAATAACACCTGGTTTATCTTTTAAGCGTATATTGTTGTATTCGTGGGAAAAAAATTAAAGAAACAAGTTGGGATGATTTCTGGGTATTTGTTTTTGCAAACTTCAAGCGAAAACTACTAACATTTCCAAAAAATTCAAAATAACCATTTTTAAAGGTCTGATATTTTAGAATAGGTTTTAAGACAAACTATCATTACTATTTTTGAAAATTCAGAGACCTCGCCGAAAATGGGAGTAGCATCATTTTTTCGTTCTTTGATACACATGATGAGAAAATTTAAATCTATAGAAATATTGGTTTGAGCATTGGTTCTACAATTTACATTGTAAACATGCATCCTATAAAAGGTTTAATAAAAGAGGGTCTTGTTCGGAGTAAAATGAGTTTCATTGGGTTAATATTGATTAATAATTTAGTTAATATTTTAATAGTGATTGATTAATAATTTGGATTAGGGTAATAATTCATTATGATATTAGCTGTCACACATATTTATCCTGCTCAAAACTCATCCTTGCTACAAGATTTCGCTTTTCTTTACCTACTGGTTTCAAGAGAAAATCTGGCACATCAACCGGCCAGACGGTTGAAACTCAATTAAACTAACTTCTTAATTAAAGACTTCCTGGACCCTTTCAGTTCTTGGAACGCGATGTTTACCCTGAATTTAAAACTATTGAAAATGAAATTACAAACCCAACTATGAAATGTGCTCTATGACGTCATGATTTTAGAAGATTTTAAGATTCTATGTGATTATCATTTAAAGTAAATATATTTCTTCCGCGACCAGATATAGTACGCATATTTTTTAACTACCCTTGATAATGTGATACAACCGTTTAATTCATTTGTTTGGCAGTTGATAACGTTAGTTTGCATTTATTGTTTGTTTAAAAACTAAAAATTTAAAATATTTTTGTTCAATAGTAGTAATAATACCCTCTGAGTTTAGCTCATTGCTCAGCGTGCTCGATTTCCATGACGAGATCACGGGTTCGATTCCCGGTGAGGCAAGATTATAGTGCGCGCTTTCCTTGCAATGCCCTAGTATATGTGGCTGTGTGAAGATGAGGAAACTCATTTCTCAGGTTGAGAAGGCCAGAATAGAGCGTGGGGAAGTCTTGGTGCTAACCACACGTATCCATTCATAATAATAATGATAATGATAATAATAATGATAATAATGATAATGATAATAATAATAATAATAATAACAATAATAATAATAATAATAATAATAATAATAATAATAATAATAATAATAATAATATCATTTAAAAACTTGTTCACTGAAGGTAACTAAAATATTTTGAAACGTTCAGAATTTAAAAAGACCTCGGAGATGTCTGAAACGTCGCTCCTCTCTTCGCTCGGGGCTCGAACGACAGAGGAGATAATATTAATTTTAATGGAAGCTGGGAGCCTCTTCCTCACATACAAAATATGAGGGTGGCTACTACTGATGCTCTGTTGAATTTTCATCTCGTGCAAAGGTAAAATATTATGGACACGACTCGCCATGAATAAAAGGGCATCCATGATATCTGTTGATTCTTACAGTAATGTAAATGACGTATTCATTTTCTTTTTCGAATGAAATGTATTCCTCTTCTCTCTTCATGTCAACTACCTAGATCAAAAGATACGAATAAACAACACCCGCCAATGTGTCTTCAAACCCCGGTACAATTTTTCTACGACTCAACTCAATTTTGTTCTAACTTTCGTACGTGTATAACAGGCGTATTGTTGTACTGTATTGTATGAATCTGATGACCAGGGAGAGAAATTTTATGCCACAAAAATCTTTATGTTTAAAAAAATGTAATAATTGACTTAGCAATTCTAATATATGACTAAGCAATTAAAATTAACTATATTTCATATTTCATTTTCTGCATTTACCTTTCTTGATAAAATTCAGGAGAAGCGTGCTTGGAACAGATAAATTTTTGTGCAAACAATTATTCCAACTTATTCCGACGGAGAAATAACTTAAGTAATTCATCATAGTGAAGTACATTGTATGCCTTGTTGCATTTCCTCTACCTGGTTTAAAAAAAATGATATCAAGGACTTTCCTACATTTGCACAAGTATTTTATTTACAGAAAAGAAAAATACGCAAACTGTGACAAGATCTTTGTTATCAATGAAAACTCACAAATTAATAGATCGTATGAAAAGTTGAAACGTTTTGGAGATAAGTCTCTATTGTAACGAAATATGCAAAATATGCCCCTGTAATTACGCAAATATGCACCATCAGCAAAAATTGGCAAAATATGCACAAATAACTAACATATTAATCTACAAGGCATCCAATTTTAACCAAATGTTAATAAATTTCACTTAGCTATACCCTGAAGCAACGGACAAAAAAATATGCAAAATCTTATAAATCCACTCCCTGCTGAAGTAGCTCTTCCGGATCTCTGAATATAATTCATTATTCGGATTCTGTTGCAATATTTTCAGCATTCTACACAAAAAGGTAGAAGGATGTTCTCTTTATTACAATCTACCACTACTTCATTTAAACAGGAATAAATTCTTTGAATATCCTTTGCAACCTTCTTAAATTTCGTGCTTTAAACCTTGTCTCATTGAGTTCACATGCTTTTTTTGGTAGATACATTCATTTAAGTTGACAGCATAACATTGATCATTTGAGACAGTTCAATAGGCAAAGAAGAAAATAAAACCATCTGAAATCATTAAAACGATATAGGAAATTCTTGCAGTAATTGTA
Source organism: Gryllus longicercus (assembly GCA_038098605.1). NCBI lineage: Eukaryota > Metazoa > Arthropoda > Insecta > Orthoptera > Gryllidae > Gryllus > Gryllus longicercus. The sequence continues at coordinate 202,239 of JAZDUA010000406.1, read as the reverse complement.
CGCATTTTTCTTGTATTTCCTTTTATTTTAGTCAAGCATTCCTGCATGCGGGCGGACGTTTTACCGACAATCAATACATCGGTATTAAAGGTCCACCAAACGTGTATTATGACTACACAACATGTTAGAGGACGTAATTTACTGCATATAGACAAGATTTATATAATTTTTCGTTTCCAGGGATCGACAATATATTTTTCTCTAAAAAAAATACCTTTCACGCAACATTACAAACCTTCTCTATATAGTGTGTATATATTCTACATTGTCTTTGCATAAAGAGAAGAAATTAAAAATTAAATAGAAATTACATCTACTAATACTACGAATTTTCTTGTATTTTCTGTTACTAACAGTCAAGTATTCCTGTAGGAAATTCAAAGTTGTTATTTTTCTGTTTGTTGCATATGACTGATATAAATTATCCCGCCGTTTAAAAATCAACAAACTATTGGAAAATTCACTTTTTCACTTTTTATTTTTTTTCATTCATTTGAACGGTTAAATACGACATGATCATTTTGTGTTCTAAGGAAAACCCTGACAATCTTTTCTAACAACTTTTGATTTTGCATAAATATATTACCTCTTAACGATGTGTTAAATCACCGATTTCATTCAGATAATATATGGTGTGCGGAGACACTTTTTATTCATGCTTATGGTTTACGAAAATTATTGGGGGGCTTGATAATCTAATAAGTAGAGTTTTCTATTATCATTAAAAAATTTTAACGTAGAAGATATGGCCTATGAATGTATAACATATGCAATACTTTCATTATTGTATAACAAATTGAAAGGAGAACGATTGGGGTATACATAGTTAATCAACTCTTCCTAATGAATACAGAAAGTGATACTAACATATCAAAAGGATTACCGAAATTTCGATTAGATTGTGAAAATTATTGAAAGAAACCGTATATTTAATAAAGAAAAACTTTCTTTTTGTTGAGAAAAACTACTTCCTAACATTATACAGAAATCAGATGCCTAGAAAAGTAAGCAAAACCCCGTACTACGTCAGGCGAGCATCTCGCTGAAGCCTTGGAGTCTTTAGACGATAGTTCCGAGAATTACACTCTGTTCTCATCCTCCGTTCCAGTGTGAGCGAACGGGATCCCCAGAATGTGCGTACATATTCATGAATCGCAATGTAAACTTCTGTTAACACAATATAACTCGTGTAAGCGATCTCTGGGGCAGGGCGGGCGGGGTGGGGCGAGGAGGGGCGGGCGGGGCGGCTCGGCGTTGCGGTGTGTGTGGGGGGGCGGGAGGGGCGGTCGAACGGGGGTGGGCGAGCGGGGCGGTGAGGGGCGGGCGGGCGTTGCGGTGTGGGCGGGGCGGGGAGGGACGGGAGGGCGTTCGGGGCGGGGAGGGACGGGACGTCTCGACATTGCGGTGTGGGCGGTGAGGGGATGGGCGGGGCGGGTGGGGCGGGCGGAAGTTACTTATGGAGGAGGAGAGCCGTTCGCAGGAAGTACCTCCATCTGGTGCTTCCCTCACAAAGGACCTTCAAAGTGGCTGCAGCGACGGAAGTTCTCCGCGTCACAGCACGAGCCGGAGATTTGCGATAATTTTCGATCCTGATTATTATACGGGGATGAGTACGTTGTAAGAGATTCCAAGAAGTTTGAACCAGAAAAACTTTCCATCATAAATTAGTTTGCTGTTCAATTTATGCTACCAAATAGCAGCCGTGCTGTATTGATATCATTTGACACACATTCAAGAGAATACGCCTGACGTCTGAGTTTTACCAATTGGAACTTTCTTTCATGATTCTAAGTTCAAGTACTGAACATTGAAATGGAAGAAATTTATTAAGAGAATTACGCTATTATTTATTTTATTAACACTAGGCTTTAACGAACTGTTTTACATATGAATGATAACTAGAACTATGAACTTTACATCTATAAAAGGAAATATTTTGAACGACGTTGAACTACAACCGACAGCTCGTTCACGATGAAAATGTGTTTCCTAATACTTTAGTATCAATACAAATTAACAAATACTGGTGTTTAATTAAAATCTTAATTCCTATTTGCTTATTGAACAATCTTGATGAAGCAGTGTAGTGCTAATTAAGCACAAAACGATTTCAATATTTTGGAATGGAAATATGCACGAAGTCTCTTATTTTGTGAGCTAGTTTTTCTCTTTTTCATGATTTCAACTAGTGATGCCACAGACAGGAAAATACTTTCTCATGCTAGTCAGTCTTATCTCATTGATCTGGTCTACCTTTTGGCTATGCCCCACCCCTTCAAAGGCGTTATCTATCAAGGCGCTAATATATTTTTCCACATTTTCTCAATTTAGGAGAATTAACTGATGCAGGCGCATCAACTGATGAAAGGGCATCAACTACTCCAAGGGCATCAACTGATGCAAGGGCATTAACTGATGTCACTGCAGAGACTCTGTCCGAAAGGTCCTAGGGTTCGGGTTCCGATGCCGGCAGGTTTTTCGACAGTATCTGCAAAGCTAGGCATAGTTCAGCTGCTGTGAGGAGTAGAATTCTAGCGGCCGGCTGCTAGGATCGGTAGTGTTTTGCTGATTTCTCCGATCAATACCAAGCATCCTAACAAACGAGCCACGGACCGCTCGCAATCTTTCCTTCCTCTTCCTTGCCGTATCCTTATCTCTAACTTACACACACACATACACACTTACATGTAATACACCAATACACATCTCGGGAGACCGGTCGGGAATTTACAGCTTGTCCCGGACGGGTCGGTGATTTTCATGATGAGTGATACCTAGATGGGGACAACCCCGCAAGGCGACGTGTAAGTTGCCGGATTTCACCATCCAGCGGAGGAAGATCGCCACCAACCCCCATGATAAATCATAGCATCACGCCCTGAGGAAGGCCGCAGAATAGCAACCGAAACGTCGGCACCTTCGCTATGGACGCGGCGTCACCCGGACAGCGTAGTAAATAGTGATAAATCATGTTACACACTTACGAGACTAATAACCTTGTGGATTGACGCACCCGGTGACACGAAATCAATAATTGAGTAATTTCGTCACAGGTCTACTTTAGTTGTAAAAAGAGATACTACATCTCCCTGCATTAGTTAGTAAGTACTACCTTCCAATTTTGATGACCGTTTCTTGGATCTGGGCCAGTTGCAGCGAATCTTGGAATTGAATCCAGTCTTCTCACTTAAGAGAGACATTTTTCTTAACCCCGCTTCGCAAATAAAAAAGGCCAAACAAAGACTGTGCTCACGGTGGTAGATAGCGCTGTTGTGAAACTCAATTTCTATGAACCTTTTTTCATTTGTGAGAAAACCACGGTGATGAGCTGCATACTTCGACATTTGCCTGATATTACCCGGAACAGAAAACAACAACAACAACAACAACAACAACAAAACTACTCGTAATGTTCAGAGCAGCAGGCCGCTAGAATTCTCAACACTACGTTCTCAACTAGTGTAGAAAATCCGATATTGACTCAACTAGAACCCTTGGACCACCCTGGAAGTCATTACAGAGTTGAGAACGATACGTTGTTGATCTATAGTGTAATAATCTCTTGTTTACAGTTTGAGTTTTCCTTTATTCATCACTTTCCGGGAAGCATTCAAACTTCTGCCTTAACGAACTCCATTATTTACTACAGGATTATGGAGAACTGAGAATTAATATTTTTAACACACATTGGATTTTAGTATTTGGATAAAAGTATTGAATATAATTTATTGATTGATTTCGTTGTAAGGCTGTGTGAATGTTTTATGTTATATTCATGAAAGTTATTAGTAGTTTTCATACGAGTAAATATAAATCCTGTAATTAGAAGTTACAGTTTTAAAATAACATAAATACGACTAATAGGTTCAAAATATTTTCTTTTAAATAAAAATATTCTGTTTGATATTCCGTTGCATAAAGTTACTAAAAGTGTGAATGGATATTATTCTCTCATTCGTTTGTGGATGAGTTTCAAATTTCATCCATGTAGATAACTTTTATAGTTTTACTTAAGACGCTCTGAATATTTCATTTACTGAACAGACGTAACGTATTTCATTGGATGTTCTATAAAAATCTTAAAAGTAAGCAGATAACAATAAAAGACAGAAAACCCATCAATTTATTGAGTTTAATCAAATGCGTATTCTTACACTTCATAGCTATTGTACAAGCAATAATCCGGGGAACAGTATTTGTCGCGAAATGGGATGATGTGACTTCTACTCAAAATACTTCTTTGGAAGTTCGCACGAAACTCACTCAAAGATTACTTAACATAACTGAAGTCCCGACCTATTGATTTTCTCGATGTCCTTAGCGCTTTATTCGGATAGCCTCCCATTCGTCGCTACGATAACGGAAATCCATATCTTGTTTGTTCCCAAGTGCTTGAGTAACACTCGTGCACTTTACGAAAATTGAGAAACCTAGTGTAGAATTTCCATAATTTTCACTAAGAATGCTCGTTACATCCATGAATGCTCTTGTGCAAAGGGTTTGAAATATACAAATCATCTAATATGAAAATATTTAACATTAGGCAAGAGGTTGTTGTCTCCTTACGATCTTCTTAAACGCGATTTATTAAATCAGATTGGTTATATTCATTTTGAACAGATTATTTATTACGAATTATTTTGTTTGAATGTTAGATTATGAGAGAATATACGATTATTTGGGTAGTAAGAATCTATACAAGCTCGTATTTAAATTTAAAAGAGGTAATGGTCTAGTATTAATAAAGAAGATGCTCGTTTGAACTCAATCCAATAAATGTGAAAAAGTCAATCCACTTAGTAAATGATCTTTAGAAACATAGAAATATTATATTATTCGTCATTGGTGTGAGATACAAACAATTGATTGACTCAACAATAATACCAAAAACTGGTCTTTCAGCCAGATGGGAATTGCTAGAACTTTTTATGTAGCACATGAAGTTGATTTATAATGAATCCACATATTTTAGTCAAGAGGATAGGGTATTTAGTCAGTGGGTATTGGAATTAAAAAATAACGAAAACTTCGAAAAGTTAGTAACTCAATTTTAATTTATTTATTGATATGGAAACATTGTGCGTCAAAATCATAAGTCAATGACGGAAGTATAATTAATACTAACGATAATATTGCATTGCACGTTGCATAATAACGTGTGTATGCAATAATAGACACGAAAAAACAGAAAATCTCAAGAAAAACTACAAATTTGTTTTTACTTCCCTATGTGAACTAAGGGAGATTCTTTTTTACTGCACATTTGCAAGGTTTTGTGCGGATTTGTAACATTTGAAGCAATCCATTTTGATATTCACAGAACTACACTACGTATATTCCGCGTGAGATGGTAGAGTTCAAGGTCTTTAAAACCAATTTTTACGTACACTATAACGGAAAAGTATTAAAAAGTCCTTCACTAATTCAGTTAATTCACCGTGCTAATTTAGAAAATTTGTAGGGTAATAATAAAGTACTTTGCTCTTCACTTAAACGAGTCATTTATTCACCACGAATTTCCAATGATTCCAGAACTGGCGTAGGATTGAACTCTGGAGCTAGGAAAGCTTGAAAACCGTATGTAATATGTGCGTGATCTTGGCTGTCCGGGTGACGCTGCGTTGAAGGCTGTGTTGCCGACGTTTCGACCATCTTGTTGTGGACTTCCTCAGGGTTGGTATGCCACGGAGGAAGACCACGACAGGATGGTCGAAACGTCGGCAACTCAGCCTTCGACGTGGCGTCACCCGGACAGCCAAGATCACGCACATGACTCTGGCCGCGGAAGCCTACGACTTCACGTATGTAATATGCATCATATTCTTCGCTAATATAGGAGTCTCAAAATAAATAGAACAACCTTCTAGAGCAGCGTTTGGCAACTGGAGTAAAAATGGCGTCAGAGCTTTCCCTTTCATGGAAGACGCTCGGAGAAGCAGTGCGAGCGAAGGGGGGAGGGAGAGGCAAAAGAGGTCGCTGGTGACGAATACCGAGGCAGTGGTCCTTTTCCGCTGTTTCAGGCAACATGAGTGGGAAACCATCTACACCCATTAATTTCCTTTTGGTTTGGGAAGAAAGGTTTACTTTTGTGGATATTCAAACAATGGCGAAGTGGTTAGGTTTTTTTACCCTCCCTCCCCCCTCTCTCTGTCTGTCTCTCTCTCTCTCTCTCGCACTCTCTCTCTCCCTCTCTCTCTCTCTCTCTCTCTCACACACACACACTAACCGGATATTTATCTATTAGTTAACATTAATTATTGTTTCAGAACGAACTAATTCATATTTACCATTGTATAAAATATTATCCTAAAAATTTAAACTGTGTTCTTAAAAAATGTTATCTAATAGATGGAAGTAGAATTACAGTACTGGTTATGATAAATAGTCGGGTTTTGCTTTGAGTTATCTAATAATGTATGTTATATTATATAATTCTTCATTTTGTTATCGAATCATAAATATTATAAACAATAATGACCATTAATGATTGTAATTATCCATATGCAAACTCCCCCTCCCACTTTCGTACCATCATTAGAACACTGTGCGCCAGTCACCGCATCGGACACTTTCTTTGCTCTGTTCGGAAAAGCAAATGTGTGACGTCACAGAGCATTGGGTTGGTAAGTACTGAAAAAAGGCAAAAGAAGTGCGACATACGGCACATATGCTGTAATTATACGCTGTAATCAAAGTCGATTTCTCGCAACACGACAGATCTGGAGCATGGAGAGGGGTTGAACATTACCACGGACTGTCAATAAAAAATATAGTGAGAAATCTCATATAACGCAGTTGTATGCTCTTACACATCTGTCATTTTCCCTGATTTTTAGACAACTCGTAATGCACATCTGTACGGCAGGTATACGAAAACGAATTGATTGCGTTACAGCGAGACCTGCGAACATCTCTGGATATGGAGCCAGAAACAAATGCCACATGCATGCAGGTAACTCCGTTATGCATGCCACATGCATGCAACTCCGTTAAATTTGAAGCCTCGAGGGAGGGTATGTTCATGTTAAAAAGTTTTATATGTGTTTTGCAATTATTAATAAAAATCAATTTCAAACTTATTACAGTTGACTCATCCATTTTCAGGCGTGCAAAGTTACACGAAAAATGACGATTACAACACTTATTTTGTAATGAACGCAAAAATAAACAAAGTTTAATTATCGTGATTGATGAATCAAGTCGTACGATTCTTGTAAATGTGGAAGAGAGGGAACAGATTAATTATTCACCAATGTACTTGTAAATGCATTGAAACCATCAAAAACAAGCTTTTGTAGAATCCTTCCAAAATGTAATGGTAACCAGCTAAGGATTGTCCCAATAGATCTGTCGTGTTGCGAGAAATCGACTTTGATTACAGCGTACGATTACAGCATATTTGCCGGAAGTCACACTTTATTTGCCTTTTTCCTGAATGGACCCGAGAAAAAATGATTAAGTTTCCCATAAGGAGGCTGACATCCGTCGAATTGTATCTTCTAAATGTCAATATCTAGAGCGGAAGTGGTGTAACCCGTGTAACTTTTGTATATTCTTATTGTGTTCATTTACGCCGTAAACAATTAACGAATGGTGATCTGCACTTGTCTGTAATATGGTTAGCAACGTGGTTATTGAATAAGAACACAGAAAAAGAATTGGATGTAATTCAACGTTTATACATGACGATCGTAACATGCAAAAGTGCTAAAGTTTATTGTAATAACAATTTTACAAAATAAATTTTTGTAGCATTGATAATGGATGTTACGGAATAAAGAATTTGAACTGAATCCTTGCCACACTGGAAAATTGATAGTAGCTGCAGATGTTACACCCTGTGTGACAGACAGACATACGGACACATTATGTAGTCAACATATTGTGTACAAGAGCTGTAGAGGGCGAGGGCGAGGGCGAGGGCGAGGGCGAGGGCGAGGGCGAGGGCGAGGGCGAGGGCGAGGGCGAGGGCGAGGACGACGGCGAGGGCGAGGGCGAGGGCGAAGGCGTGGGCAGGGCGGGGGCGGGGCGAGGGCGAGGGCGCGGGCGAGTGGGGCAGTGTCGTGTGACGCGAGAGCGACGTGGGCAGCGGCCGCCTGCGTGGGTGGCAGAGGGGCCGTCGTCGGGTCGCACGGCGGTGTACTGCGAGGGGCAGAGGACTAGTCCGCCTAATTGGCCGCCCACGCGCCCGCCGGGCTGCGCGCTTTGCACCGGCCCCATTCCCGCCCCGCCCTGCCCTGCCATGCCGAGCCCCGCCCCCGCGGCGACGAGCTTCTATTGCAAGAGTCTCGCTCAGTGGGTGGGCGACACGGCACTTGCCACAAAAAGTAGAAGTTGAACCGTGCGGCGCAAAATGAAAAATGTTTTTCAGGGAGAATTAGAACCGATTTGAAACGGACATTTAGTTTCAAGATGATGGTGAATTTATCTACTTATATATTAATACGAAGGTTGTAGAGATTCTTTCGGCATTAACAAGCTCTTGCAAAAAGATTACTCTTTTTTTTAAATGGGATTGAGAAGAAATATTAATTGTATTTTTCTTGTAGTAAGCAGTTGCTTACCTCATCAGTGTCAATAATTTAGGAAAAGAGTTTGATTCATGGTCCGTCAAACACAGTGATAGATTCTCTGTGATATTACTTATTCAGCTTATATTAACGTTTTTGGTACTCAAGTCAAATATTAATGTTTTATTTACTGAATACAATTCACATTGTATTCAGTGGTGTATTTGCTTACTGCTCTCTACAAGGGTTTGGTAGCGTGGAACAAATGATGTATCTGGACATATCGACTTTTTCAGATTATTTAATGACTTTAAAATACCCTTCCAAAACATACCAAGGTACTAAAAGCCTTAATCAGTGTTATTTTTAATCAATATTTTGAAATGTCAAATATAAGAAGTATGCACTTTATTTTGGATATCACACACTTCGATGGGGAATACTTATCAAGAAAGACAAGCAATTGTTAGTAAGAGCCCATGATTCGCTACAGTGTGGAGAAACGTTTTTGGCTCACAATTTTAGTAGTAAATAATTCTCAATATTGTAATCCTGTACTATCGTTGTATGAAACACGAGGAAGTATGTAAAGTTGTTGCATCATTAGTTTAGTTTGGGGAATACTGAAGCCTGTATTTTGCGCCTGCAGAGTAGGCAACCCTACATACTCTTGCGTAAGGCAGTGTAGAACAGCCATTGCAGGAGACAGTATTAAAATATGATTGTTGTAGTAAAAGCGAGAAATAACTAATCGAGTTACACTGAATATTATAATAGTGTTTAAAGTTTAAATTAGTATAGATTTGAATTATATTCCTGGTATTTTCAATAATAAGTTTGTTGACTTTACAAACATCTATTTTCCTCCAAATCCGCTTGCTGTTCCAATTCTACGTGTTTGAACACATTATTGTTATTTATTTCATTAGAGATTTTATTTTTAGTAATTTTGAATAATTATATAGAAATATTATATTTAACAAATGAATATACTGTTGTATATCATGTTGGGCACATTCATATATTTTCTTTGAATTTATTCTCAACAAGTGGATGCGGCAATGCTTAGCTATGAAATGTATTGCACTTTACATGTTAGTGGTCATTTGATCGTTAATTACGTTTAACAATACGCTTTAGAAAAAAATCAATAGACGAAAGACTTCCTCGTGTGTGTGATTCATTCTCTCTTTTCGTATCTTTCCGTCGCTCTCCCTCTCTCTCTGTCTCTATCTCTGCATGTCTTCCCTGTATCTGTGTGTATCGGTAGAAATTTCACAAATGCAGAGGCAGAATACGCAATAAAGACAGTCTTAATTATCGTATTTTAGTGTGCAACGGGTTGTGTCAAGTGCCGTTACGTAGAGCACCCTATTTAAGGCGCTTGAGTTGGCATAAAATCATCATCATCGCGCGTCTATGTGCGCAGGCATTCCCAAGGTACAATGCCTATATTCTTCCTGGACGTTCAAGCAATATGTTGACAAACTTTTATCGCAATCGGATAAACAGTACGGCAGCGCATTAAGTATGAACCAATAAAGAAACACGGTCTTTTATATATTAGATATGCTTTTACGTTTTGAAGTGTAAATAAAATAGTAATAAAAGAACTTTCTCTCTTGAAAAATGGACTACCATAACGCAATGTAAAACGAATAAATGTCATATAACGTTCGTGAATATTGTGGATTCCTTTTACTTACAGGATAATATCATTCACTTCAAATCACACCTAATACACTCCGAATTTACTCTTCCGACTCTTCCCTTTTGCTCGTGATGATTCAGCGATCAGTTTTCGAGAATTACTTCCCCTCGCGTGTGAGATAGCAGTCCCCACTTTTCCTCTCCAAATATCTGCTGGAAGGGAGGGAGGGGGGAGTGATCGAAGTTCTAAATTTCGCGCCGCTGACGCTCTCATTTCGGGGTGGCGCGCCACAACACTGCGTTGCGAGGAGCAGCGAGCCAAGGCGTGGCGCGGGCGCCGGGGGCCGAGTAGGAGGTGAGTGGAACAACTTGTTTCGATCGGCAACCACTCCTTTTTATTTTGGAACTTCACTGCATTTAGGAGCTGTCGATTGATTGATTGATTAGCGCGTCCGGGTGAGCTCACTGCTAAGATCATTAGTCCCGTACGTGTAGTACATGTTTTTTTTATTCGCGAGAGGTCGCAGAGATCTTTCCCCGGAGGATGGGGAGATCCGGTGTCGGCTTGCGGGCTTTTCCCAACCAGGTATTTCCCACCAACGTGGACCTACCACAGCCGAGACAAGCTTTTAGCTCCCGACCGGTCTCGCGGAATGTGTGGAAGTGTAGTTTATGTTAGTGTTACTGTGTGTAGGAATGAAAATTGAAGGAAGATCGCGCACGGTTCGTGGCCCTTTGGTTACAGTACTGCTCCGTCATTCGCCTTGTGTTGATAGGGGAATTCATGGAGAACTACCGATCAGAGCAGCCGCAACGCGAGCAGAAAATCTTGTCACTGTCGGGACTCGAACCTTGGACCTCCCCGTCAGAGGCACTGCCGTGGCATCAGTTCAAGCTGTGACCCACCTCTTCCTTTTAGGATCTGTCGCTGTACATGACAGTCATGCAATCGGTGGATCATTGCGACTGTTGATGTAGTTCTTAAAAGTAGTGGTGCTACAACATCACTTACTTTCTCACATTATTTCTAAATTTGCAATTTTCAAAAATTTAGACTGTTCAACGAAAAGGAGACTTGCACTATTCTTTTCGGCGCTTCTTATTCTGTCCGTGGAAACAATTTGTAGAAAAGTTTAGACTGGGCTTTGAGAAATGTGTTTTTGTATAAATTGCATTAATTTCAAACATAAAATACGTGAAAACGATTTGTTTTTTCAAAAAAAATGTACATGACCTTTTATAGCTGTGTTTTTAGAACAGGTTTTGTTTAAGGCAAAAATATCTTTCTTCAACTCTGTAGTTTTGCTTAAAGTGTTACCTTTTTGCAATTGTTGAAAATAGAGATAATTTTCACGAAAGATGATAAGGACCAATGTTTTTACTATCCTTCGCTAAATGCGAGAAGAAAATATAAGGAAAAGATTTGGAGCTATTTTTGAGAAAAAAAGTTTTAAAAAATTCTATTACCGTCAATAAGAATGTTTGTGTTGAAAATTCGCTATTTACACGCGCGCGATTACAATAATTTCTCTTCTTACGTAGAAAGGACATTGACATATGTGACTGCGAGGAAAAGGCCAGAAGTACAATAGATGTTCAAACTACATATGGCTGTACTATAGCTCAAAAACAGAAAATGTTAAAGACATATGTACAGAAGGTAGTGAAAAATATAGCTAAATACATGTACCATTTGTCCTTAAACATATTCAATTTTCCTTCAAATATTTTCCAATTTATAATGGAATATGGTGATGATCCATCACTCATTTGTTTGTGTACCCTGGGAATGGAAATGACATGCGTATGCCATTGCTAATTACAATTTTGCTTGTTTCTCTAAGAGAACCGTTTGTCAAAATGATCGTTGGCAATGCAGGAAAGTCTGAGCACTTTGTGGAATTGTATGGAGTAGCAGATAATTGTAAATCGGCGAGACAATGCAGGGTTAGAACTTTATTTTAATATAAAGACAAGTTGTGACAGAAATTTGTAATAATGCAACAAAAACAGTGATCATATGACTCAAATATAATGTGATAACACGTTTTTCTTAAACGTTTGACAATTTTTAATTCCATTTACAATCTCAAAATAAACGGTTTTGAAATGTTCCTCAAATACGTAATTTTAATCATTTAAATGTCACCCTGTCATCGGTACTGTTTGGTACTTACTAAAATTTCTCTCAACTCAGCGACGAATACTCCTAAGAGATCGTTTTCGAGCTTTTCAAAAAGAAACTTCGTTTACTTCAAATATAGCAATGTTTTCTGTTAGCTCATTTCTATACCTCCACTGAGCTTGCTTTGAATATTAAGCACCATGGTCCCAAGTAAATATTATATACGTTGTTTCAATTGACGCGACGGAGCAAATTGGCGGAGGGCAGCTCGTGGATTTCGCCGTGTTTTCAACTGCGCCGGGATGCGCTCCAAAGCGCCGGGCCGGGCGCATTCGCAAACGGTCACAGCAGCGGAACACTTTTCATCCGCACGCAGCCGGCGTCGTTTGCACGACGTCCTCTCTTGTGCTCCGCGGGGGTCTTTACGCACGAGGCAAATAGCCGCCGTGCTCTCGCAGCTGTTTTCAAGCGCCTAATTGAGTGCGCTGAGCAAAGAAGGAATGTACAAGAGCCGCTCGCCGAATACGGGGCCGCCTGGGCTGGCGAGATGGATCGGTGGGTGATGGAGGCGGGCGGGAGATGGAGGTAGGTGGGTGGGAGGGAGGGATCATTGGTGGGTGCCTGAGGTAAGTGCCGAAGGAGTTCGGGGGAGGAGCGAAAGAGTGGTGGGATGGGAGCAAGGGGTGGCTAGTGGGTTTGACGTGGCAACGTGTAGGTGCAGGTGGGGTGGATCGGTCGATGATGGAGGCGGGCGGGAGATGGAAGTAGGTGGGCGACATAATACAAGAAGTGGGTGGGTGCCGGAGTAGTCTGGGGAGGGAAAACGAGAGACGTGTGAGGGGGGGCCGTGGGTGAGTAGTGGGCGGCGGGGTAAAAACTGATTGATTCATTGATTAGTGGTTTCGTGCGCGTTAAGTACTAAGGTCATTAGTCCCGTAAATGTAGTCTATGCTTTTTCTCGGGAGGTGGCGATGATGTTCCCCCACTGGATGATGTAATCCGACATTGACCTACCGTCGACTAGCGGGTTACCAACCGAGTATCTCCCACCAGCAGGGCACCGCCCTAGTCGGGACAGGCACTAATAAGTTCCCGCCCGATCTCCCGACAAGTGTGGTAATGTAGTGTCAGAGTGTGGGGGGTAAGGGATGAGGATAGGACAAGGAAGAGGAAAGAAATACCATGTACCCTTTTGTTAGGGTAATGCTCCGGCATTCGTCTGGTGCTGATCGGAGGGATGGAAACGTGTAGGCAAGGTGCAGAAGCGGTGGACTAGGGGGTGATGGAGACGGGTGGGAGAGATCAGTGGGTGGCTGCCGAAGGAGTCCAAGGGGGGCAGTAGTGAAAGACGAGTGTGAAGAGAGCCCTGAGTGGGTAGTAAGTGGCGGGATAGGAACGTGCAGGCGTCCGATACGAGCCAGTCGACGTCACGGGGGGGGGGCATGGCTAGCGTGGGAGGCTGAGGAGGTTTGGCAGGCGTCGAGGGGCGTGACGGGTGCGGTGATGTAGGGGCGGGGGAGGAGGGGTAACGCGCGCAGGCGGGGAAGGGGTGGCGGCGGCGACTGTAGCTAATCCTTCGCCCCGAAGCAACCGGAGAATCTGAAAGAAATCGAAACCCGGAGTGGGTCTGCTCCGAGAAATCCGATGCCCGCGTCGGTAATTGGCCCAGAACGAAAGAAAAAAAGCCTTTGCGGAACCCGAGTGTCAACGCGCTCGAAAGCAGCGAGAGGGGGCGCGGCGGGGCGGGGCGGGGTGGGAGAGGGGGGAGGCCATCACGGCCACTCTTGTTTCGGGTGCGGGTGGCCCTTGGCTCGTCCCTGCACCTTTGAGCGCGGAAGGGTTTTATGCGGGGCCAAGTGGCAGCGGGGCTGAGCGACATCGCAGCTTTTGAACGGCGCCCGAGGAAAATGTCTCGGGGCCTGGGGGCGCTTTGTGCTGCTGCGATGGGAATAAGCCGTTTCGAATTAACGAACTCGGTATTTCTGTTCGGAATGTATTCGTGCGGCCTTCACCTGTGCTTGCTCAATGAGGTCAAAGCGCGCCTCTTCAATCTGTCGTTGGATCTACAGAAATACATTCGTACGAAATGTTATGAAAGGATGTTTGAAAACGACATTGGAATTCTTCCTTTAGGTATATGAGTAGTGTCCATTCTCGGAGCTGTCTCGCAGCGTTTCTAATGAACACTTCAGAAGGGAAGAAAACACTCATTAAATCCTAGTCTTACATTCATGAGATATGGAACCTTCTTTACATTTTGAGTCTGCCACTTTTGTCCTGTCACCAGAACATAAACAGGAGCTATTTGTTTATTTATAGTAATCCAAATGTTGAAGGATAAATAATATTACTTTCCAACCATTACGGGGCTTGATATACTTTCACAGGCACTTAGTAGCGTGTTATTAAAGAGTCATGAGGGCAAAAGACAACTCAAAAAATACATTTATACACTCAAAACCCCAAACATAATAACAATCAGAAAAAGCATGGAAACTACTAATGTGATTAAGTTTTTTGTGGAACAATCGTAGTACTTGTGGCACAATACTGTAAAAGCTGCAACAGGTTCTTAAAACGTATATGAAGCAAAACATTTTGTATCTGATATCTCCAGCATACTACATCCCAATTCACTATTTGCTTCTCTTATCCCTACTTATATATCTTCACGGTGAATCATTCTCCAACCAGCAACATCCTTTTAAAACCTCTCCACTGCCCCTTCTCAATCCTCACACTTCCATCGCCAATTCGTCTCTGAAGCCAATTCAGCTCTATCCGGCCTTTGCCCGACCTCCCTCCCACTTCCGCTGACTCTTTCCGCCCCTTCTCAATGCTCCCCAAACATTTCTAATTCTCGCTGATCCTCCCAAAATTTCCTCCTGCGCCCTCCCCCGCCTGCGCGGTCAGTGGCACGCCGCCCGCTAATCACCCTCTGGCCCACACCGAGCTTCACGTTCCTCGCCCCAACCCTTTGCTGCCGAACGCTCTCCATCCCCCTCTCTCCACGCTCATCTGGCTCCCATCCCGCCTCACCCCACCCTCGCTTCTCCGCCAGGCCTTTTCCACGGCCGACACCGCCTGCCCGCCCCGCCCCCGCCCTGCCTGCACACGCTTACCCCCGCTTGCCTCGCACACGCTTCGGCCTCGCTCCGCCCCCACCCGCCTCGATCCTCGACTCTGGCCTCGCCTCTCGCGTCGCCCCTCGCGTCGCCCCTCGCCCCTTGCCCCGCCAATTGTCCCGCGCCTCGCCTCGCGCCTCGCCTCGTCTCGCCTCTCGCCTCTCCTCGCCTCTCGCCTCGCCTCGCCTCGCGCCTCGCGCCTCGCCCCGCGCCTCGCCCCGCGCCTCGCCTCGCGCCTCGCCTCGCCTCGCGCCTCGCCTCGCGCCTCGCCTCGCCTCGCGCCTCGCCTCGCCTCGCGCCTCGCCTCGCGCCTCGCCTCGCGCCTCGCCTCGCGCCTCGCCTCGCGCCTCGCCTCGCGCCTCGCCTCGTGCCTCGCCTCGCGCCTCGCCTCGCGCCTCGCCTCGCGCCTCGCCTCGCGCCTCGCCTCGCGCCTCGCCTCGCGCCTCGCCTCGCGCCTCGCCTCGCGCCTCGCCTCGCGCCTCGCCTCGCGCCTCGCCTCGCGCCTCGCCTCGCGCCTCGCCTCGCGCCTCGCCTCGCGCCTCGCCTCGCGCCTCGCCTCGCGCCTCGCCTCGCGCCTCGCCTCGCGCCTCGCCTCGCGCCTCGCCTCGCGCCTCGCCTCGCGCCTCGCGCCTCGCCTCGCGCCTCGCCTCGCGCCTCGCCTCGCCTCGCGCCTCGCCTCGCGCCTCGCCTCAACTCGCCTCGCATCGCCTCGCCTCGCATCGCCTCGCCTCGCCTCGCCTCGCCTCGCACCTCGCCTCGCCTCGCCTCGCCTCGCGCCTCACCTCGCGCCTCGCCTCGCACCTCGCCTCGCGCCTCGCCTCGCCTCGCGCCTCGCCTCTCGCCTCGCGCCTCACCTCGCGCCTCGCGCCTCGCCTCTCGCCTCGCGCCTCGCCTCGCGCCTCGCCTCGCCTCGCGCCTCGCCTCTCGCCTCGCCTCGCCTCTCGCCTCGCGCCTCGCCTCTCGCCTCGCCTCGCCTCTCGCCTCGCGCCTCGCGCCTCGCCTCGCGCCTCGCCTCGCGCCTCGCCTCGCGCCTCGCCTCGCGCCTCGCCTCGCGCCTCGCCTCGCGCCTCGCCTCGCGCCTCGCGCCTCG
Organism: Gryllus longicercus; assembly: GCA_038098605.1. Lineage (NCBI taxonomy): Eukaryota > Metazoa > Arthropoda > Insecta > Orthoptera > Gryllidae > Gryllus > Gryllus longicercus. The sequence continues at coordinate 185,739 of JAZDUA010000406.1, read as the reverse complement.
CGCCTCGCCTCGCGCCTCGCCTCGCCTCGCGCCTCGCCTCAACTCGCCTCGCATCGCCTCGCCTCGCATCGCCTCGCCTCGCCTCGCCTCGCCTCGCCTCGCCTCGCCTCGCCTCGCCTCGCGCCTCACCTCGCGCCTCGCCTCGCACCTCGCCTCGCGCCTCGCCTCGCCTCGCGCCTCGCCTCTCGCCTCGCGCCTCACCTCGCGCCTCGCGCCTCGCCTCGCGCCTCGCGCCTCGCCTCTCGCCTCGCGCCTCGCCTCGCGCCTCGCCTCGCCTCGCGCCTCGCCTCTCGCCTCGCCTCGCCTCTCGCCTCGCGCCTCGCCTCTCGCCTCGCCTCGCCTCTCGCCTCGCGCCTCGCGCCTCGCCTCGCGCCTCGCCTCGCGCCTCGCCTCGCCTCGCGCCTCGCGCCTCGCCTGGCCTCGCGCATCGCCTTTCGCTTCGCCCTTCACCTCGCCCCGCTCCGCCCCTCGCGGCCAACTCCATCAGCCTCTCGACTCCGGTGTGTACCGTCGTGTATCCTGGGGATGCCGCCCCCGCGCCAATTCGTCTCCTGTCGCCCCTTCGCCCTGTCCGTCGGAAACGCGGTGCGCCCTGCGCCCAGATGCCTGCGGCGACTAATGGAATACGCGCGCGGACGCGCTCTCGGCGGCAGCCGGCGAATTCCGCTGCCCCCACGGGGAGACTGTGCTCACAGTGGGCCGGAATTCTATTGCGAGAGAGCATAGCGTGTATTGCTATTTCAAAAGAAGTACTCCCCTCGCCCCACTCCTCTCCTCGCCCCACAACTCTCCTCGCCCCACAACTCTCCTCGCCCCACAACTCTCCTCGCCTCGTCCCTCGCTTCGACCCTCGCCTCGTCCCTCGTCCCTCGTCCCTCGTCTCACGCCTCACGCCTCACGCCTCACGCCTCACGCCTCACGCCTCGCCCCGCCTCTGAAACTGTACTCACAGTTGGCCGGAATTTTATTGCGAGAGAATATAGCGTGTTTTGCAATTTCAAAAGAAGTACTTCTTACTTCTTTCAATTATTCTGATACGCCACTATGCATATTCGTAAGAGAAACAAATTAAAAATGTAGCAAATAGTGTTTTTGTTTATACATATTACAGAGTGGGATTTGCAATACGAATATTATAAATAAAAACGAAATAAATGTGTTTATGTTAATGTTTCCCCAAAGCTTTTATATCTACAATATTTTTATTGTAAAAACTCATAAGTATCATATTTTATTTTTTTACACCCAGAAACAAGTTATTTTAAATACGAATTCGTATTTTCATATTTGCAAGTAGTTTTATTTAGTGATATTCATTGTTTTCGGAACTATATAACTCCATGTGCATTAATAAATTTACTCTGCGATCCAATAACGTATCTGAAATTTCTTCCCCTTACGGATTAGAAATGACAGAACGTTTTATGTATTTTACAGATAATAATCTGTGAAATATATATTATCATCATCAGCATCATCCGCATCAACGGAAATCTTGGATAATCCACACAACATGGAGCTCTATTGGAGATTTTACACTCCACCAAATAGATTGGCAGGAAAATCCACCAATGAATTATAATTTTTATTTATCGCTAATACCGATTAATTATATTATTTGGTACTTCGCTCTTTCTTTGGAAGAGAAATTCCATTTTGAGGGAACAAGTTTATTTCCTCTTTGCCTTCGTCGCGTGGTGTTCGGCCCATTTCCGCCAAATGAGTGCGGGTGGGGGTGGGGAAGAGGGGGATTGACCGCCTCCCAAATACTCCATTCCAACTCGAGCCACACGCACCGAGCCCCGGCACGACGGTGGCGCAGCCACACGGTTAGCGCTCGCGTCACAGTCGCCGAGCGCCGCAAGTCGGCTTTTTCCGTATGGCGAGGCCCTCATTAAAGCGCGGCCCGAGTTGTGATACAGCGCGCCCAGGCGCCTCGAGCTTCTCCGCTGCGGCTGCGGTTGAGGCTGCTACGCCGGCGAATGAATGGAGCATAGAGACAAGTTGAAGCTGATGATAAGCCGACGTAGGTGGGGCAGGAGCTCAACTGATGTCTGCGCCTGTAACTGAGCGGTTCTAGCAACTTCCAATTCCAGCGGTGGCAGGGTTCTGGACACTAGCTAGCAGGTCGGGAGACCAGTTCGTGGATTAGTGGGTTATCCCGACGAGGGAGACAGACACCTGGGAGGGGAAAACAACGCAACAGGTGGGCGCAGTATTTCGTGTTCCAGCAACGATAGAACACCACCGCTTTTCGGCATATAAAATGCATTACGTTCACGGGGATAATGACAGTGGTTAACGTGCTAGGAATCAATACTCAATTACTCATTCATTCGCTTCAGATTTATCATCAAATTTACCGAGGTTAAGCTCAGGCTCTGTCTAGAGGAGAATTGCTACGGCTGGCTGCTCTGATCGGTAGTTTTTCGTTGTTTGTCTCATCAATACTAGGCGAATGCCGGAGCAGTACCCTAACTAACGGAGCAAGGGTCGCGAGCGATCTTTCTTTCTTTCTTTCTTTCTTTCTTTCTTCTTCATTGTTCTATTCTTACCCCTTACATACACCATCTCTGACTATCCAGCGGAGGAAGATCACTGCCACTTGTTGGGGGGGGGGGGGAACACGCACTTCACTTAAGGGATTAACGACTACCGCTGTTGACGGATGTTTTCGGACTGTTAAGGGATTAACGACTACGCATGTTGACGTGCGCGGGAACACGAATCAATCAGTGAATTTGATGATACGTCTGAAGCGAATGAATGAGTAATTGACTATTGATTCCTACGCTACGCGCGTTAACTACTGTCATTATCCCTGTGAATGTAATGCGTTTTATACGCCGGAGAGCGATGGTGTTCTATCGCCGCTGGAACACGAGATGCGACACCAACCTATTGTGTTGTTTTCTCTTCTAGGTGTCTCTTTCCCTCGTCAGGACAACCTCTAATCCACGAACTGGTCGCTCGACATGCGAAGAACTGTAGAGAACAAGTGTGTGAGAGAAAAAAAGAGGTGACAAAACAGGATAAGGACACATCGCGCGAGGTGTTGGTGTAGACCGAAAGTTGCCACTTTTAGTGAATATAATTTAATAAAAAACCAATTTTATTTCACTAATTGACACATAATTAATCCGTGTAAGAATGTTTTTACAATCCATAAAACTCAGCACACAGAATTCTTAATCTCATTTACTTCCGAATTCTGCCAAGGGCTCGGAATTAAATGATATTAATTTGGTGATTATTTTAATGTTAGTTGCAGTAACTAAACTATAAAGGTATATTTCTAGACGTCGGGGAGCACACGATGCTACAAGTTTAGCTTCCCCGTCCAATGAAGCGAGTCGAGGGCTTCACGAGAATGGAAACATCTCCCATGACACGTAGAGCACTGTTTACCGTCAAATGCTGCCGCATCATTGGTCTAGAACAAACTCGTGGAAACCTTGAAAATGATTGCGTGGAAGCGACGAAGATTATCAGAGAAATCGGTGCCTTACCCGACAGAGAAGTCTCCCCACAATTTGCTTGTGTCAACACTGCATCGACATCGAATTTGCTGCATTCGACCCCTCAGCCTCGATATAACGCGTTCTCGGGGGCAGTGCAAGAAGCCCTTGAGCTACTAGACCAACAACGAAGCTGAAGTGGTGCTTCGACCATTCCAGCTAGAATCATCTAGAAGCTTTGCATCAACCTGGTGCAAGTTCACTATATGCAGCATAGGAGTTAAGTTACGTTATTGTTAAATGTATTTGGAATTATTTACATTCCAGTTGTTAAAATGTACTTTTTTAATTTTATTTCTAAAATTGTTTGTGCAATTTAGCACATTAATTGGATAACATTTGATAAGTAAAAATATTGCGTCACATCAGGATAAATTCATGCCCTGAATACAAAAACGTCGGTATTTTATATTGCCTCTTTCCTGTAATTTCATGGCATATATTACCATATTTTAATATCAATCATTTATGTGAAAGTGATGGACGTACCCATCGGAAATGCATGCTTTACGTCAAAATGTTCCAGAGCATATGCGTATTTATGTGTTTCACTGGTTACACAAGGTTGCACAATTTGGGGGATAGAGGATATCGTTTTTCAAACATTTGCAGTAGTTTAGAATGAAAATTCTGACCCGTTCCGGTGAGAATATTTAAAAATACGCCAGTCGAAATCAAAGCACCGTAAGTGTTGTTGACAACAGCGTAAAGGTGTTTTAAAAACTTTGCAGACAACGATTGCAGCAATTCATTTCACTCAAAGTCGGAATCAGCATCTCAGTTTTCGTTGAACGAAAACAACAATTATTAGAACTGAGACATTTTCTTTCAAAAACGTGTTTTCAAGAATACATGACTGATATTCGTCAAGTTAAGCTTTTTAATTGCTTAGTTTATATATAGACATTTATGACAAGCAAAAGAATTTCAGCACGTGAGAGGCAAATAGCATGCGATGTTTGTGGAAATAATTTTGTTCTTGACATCTGCATATGTGTATCAAGGTTCAAACCTTTTCTGGTGGGTAAAAGGTATATTTCAACACTGTTGGCATATTGAGTGAGTAAAATATTACTTAATTATTAATTTATAAGCTTTGTTTTGCTTTGTGATCATTAGTTCATTTCGGAAATGGCAAATGATTGAATGAGTAGATGAAAGTAATGATAAAATTAGAACGGAAGTGGATGGTAATGACTGATATTGAGAAACCGAGAAATGAGGGGGAAACTTTGACAAAGCATCCTCAAATATGTTTTCGACATTATATTGCGTAAGGAGTATCTCATAATGGTTAATTTCTACGACTCTGGTGAGCCAACTTTATGCACTTGAGTAGTACCAACTGTTGTACAGGGAAATCGACGCCTGCACAAAACAACTCCACACAAATCGGACGCACTCTGATGCGGTATGGTCAGTGCTGATTCCAAACACATCAACGGGGTGTAAGATGCATCCCGCATGTGTTATGCATGTTATACCCCGGTAGGTGGGAATGTACCTCACCTGCTAGAAAGTGAGATACAGCGCCGAATTACACGTAGGCGTACGCGGTTTACCCTCGAGGAATGTTCCCGAGCAAGACACTTCCTCAGGCCAGGCAAGCTCTCAGCTGTGGACCGATCTCCTAACACCTTCGGTAATGTAGCGTACGTACGTGTAAGTGAGGGTGTGTAATGGGAGAGGGGACGTGGTTGAGAAAGGAAATATCGCACGTGGGGTGTGATCCCTAATTTAGGATACTGCTCCGACATTCGTATGGTACTGATTAGAGAACCCAGAGAATACTGCCGATCAGAGCAGACGGCCGATAGAGTACTCCTCCAGACAGCGACCGAATTTCACCAAGCAAACAAGCTGGTGTAGAAAATTCTGCCATCGTCGGATCTCGAACCCTACGAGCTCCTGATCTCAGGTACTGCAGTAGCATCAATTGATGCCCTGACCGGTCCCACAAAATTGAAAATTGTTTTGAATACTGTCAAATATGAAACCAGTGTGTACATTCTGCCACAGCCGGGACTCGAACTCTTTGCCCTCTGTAGCACCCATGCTGTACGGTGTTGCAACTGAGATACCGCATGCAGTTCTACCATCAGCCGGGTCGAGCATTTCCCCTAGGCCTCGGGACGAGCGCACTGAAAATGAAAGGGACAAAAGCCTTCAACGCCACTCGATGGATATGTCCGAAACGCGTCTGCCCTCGTGTACGATACAGTCACACACATTGAAATACGCACAGGCACAAATACACAAACACAGGGGCACACATTCACACACACAGAGAGACACATACACCGACAGACACACACACACCGTCAGGCACACACATCGACAGGCACACACACCGACAGACATACACATCCCGATAGACACACACACCGACAGACATACACATCCCGATAGACACACACACACACCGACACATACACACACAGAATACGTACACAGAGGCACACATACACAGAGACACATACACACACAAAACAAAGAGACAAAAGCCTTCATCGCCACTCTACGCATATTTCCGAAACGCAACTTTCCCCCCGTGCGATACACACGCCTACCCACCCATTCACACCCACACACACAAAGAAGACGGAGGCCGTGCCGGTTTTGTCCTCGCGCCCGTCCTCACGCCCGTCCCGCGGGAGCGCGCGCGAATCGCGGCTCATCAGCGCGGAGAGGGCGCCGCCCTACAAAAAGCTCCGGCGGCGGCGGCGGCGGCGGCGGCGGCGGCGGCGGCGGCGGAGGATGAAGGGGTCGATTTGCAGAGAGACAAAGCGCCCTCCCAGGGTTTTTTCTCGCCCGGGAGCGCGCGCGGCGCCGCCCGCGTCTGACCCAAATCCACAGCTGCGGACGCCGCTCGCCGCGCCGCGCTTCTTCCGACGCGCGGAGCGAACGAAATGCGGTGTTAAATTATGCTTCTCCACACCCCTTCGCGCTTTTTGAGGCGTCCGATGGACTCGCGTCGCTTGATCCGTCTAAGGATGTGCATTCGACTCCTGTTACACTTAGATTTTGGTGGAGAATTACTGGGCGTGTGTAGAGCTATTGTTTGAGCATTAGCAGACATGAAATAGTGTTGTAAAATTCTCAAACGTTAGTGGAAACTCGTGAGATTAAATCGCACTTAAAGATTAAAGCATAATACTTCTACTTGTCGGGATATTTATTTACCATATTGATCTATTCAGACAAGAAAAGAAACGCATCCAGTCTATAATGTACATCTGCTCTGCTTATCTGCCCTTGCCTTCTGTCTTTCGCCGAACTGCTCCAATCCACCCTGTTCCTTGTTACCGTCCTCGTTCTGTGCTACCCTGCCTGGCCTCGATACTACCCGTCTTACCGCCAGGTTGTGAAAAAATTGTTCATATTATAATTTTTATAACATATCCGAAAATATAATCTACACTGGGAGACATCGGAGACTTCCAACTTTTATTCAACATATTCAACATATCTGATGAGATTGAGTAGTTAATCAAGAAGAGGTTTACGTAACACGGTTTAGAAATAATACACACGATAATTGTACTCGACATTGCACTGTTACTCTGAAATTGCTTTCATAAAAATATTGCGGAAGTGTCGAGTTATGTGGTATATTAATGAGAAAGAAAATGCTTCAGAATGTTATACAAGACACAATATCTGTAGGATTTTGGCGGTAGTTGCATACACGTCTCGCTTGTAGTTGGTATTATTTCGTATAGTCAATCGTTTCGTCACCTGTAGTCTATTTTGGTTTAAAATTTTCTAAAAGTGTAAGGAAACCTACATTATAAGAAGTGAGAGTACGCACACACTCTTACAAGAATACTTTTTCTTAAATAAGCATATTTTATTTTGTTGAGGATACGGCTGAATACTTGAAAAACATTAAGAAAATTCTATTGTCAAAAGCAAACTTAACAACATAAATATTACTTGTGCAATACGCGACTTTGAAACAGGAACACGACGCATCGATAGGGAAGCGTTGCCGCAGTGAAAGTAAGCGACAGTGGCAGACACACGACACTACATTTGGGAAAATGGCGTCCATTTGGCTTTACGTGTATTTTAGATTCAATATAATTTGTGCATATGGAAATTAAATGTTTAATTCTTTAACAAAGAGAGAAAAATGGTGGCTTCCAGCAGCAAAATTTCTGCTGAACAAACTCTCACAAAATGGTTTCCCAAAAAGTAGCATGCACTCATTTAAATAAAATACACTCATATAATACTACAAACAACTAATAAAAATAACAAATTTTAACAAAATCAGTTTCTACTAATATTTAGATATTTAGATATTTTAAATATTTTATTGTAAAATGTGTAGTTTTTCGTAATAATTGTCCAAAAGAATTCTTGTAATGTAATATTAGTCAAGAATGCGCGAATATGTATGTAAAATAATGTTATTTCGTAAAGTTCTTTTAAATTTATCTCGTTTCTCCGCTTTTACATTCTATCATTGCCTTATTGTATCAGTTCATGTCGTCATCATCATCATCTACGCATAACGCATTGTTCATTCTTAACAAGCATCAGGGTGGGAACAGACAATTATGAATTACACAGCTTACACGAACTACGTGTAGAAACCATTCCCAATGGAGTGTGAAACAAAATACAAAAGAGTGCTTAGTAGTGCTTGGAGCGAAAGAGATTCCTCGCGACTTGAACATCGTTGGAAGAAAACGAGATTCAAGAGTGGAAGAGAGAAAGAAATACGACATTGACAAATGTGGTCATTTGCCAAGTCAAAAAATACTTGGTAGCTCTAGAATTGTAACTTTCTCTACTGTGCAAAATCTCTCCCAACAAGTGTGGTCCGCGTTCCTCTTTAAGTTTATTCAGTGATGGAGTCATAAACAAATACCACTCACATTTTGTGACTGAATTTAATGAGTTCTTTTTAAGTAGGGTAAAGGGTAGTTCAGTGCATTTTAATGAGACCAAGTGGTTAACAGTCATTGCGTAAGCAGTGTACTGGAGTTCAAATTACAGTTGTTTCGTTTTACATACTACAAGTGTCAAAAATAGGTATAAGTACTCTGAAAACTTAAATTCTCATTTCTTAGTTAATATTGTAAAGAAATTATGTTTTCATTATTTTTTAGGGAATGCAATGGTCTTTTTTTAAATATTTTTTTTTACGTTTACTCATTATCAGGAGTTGTAGCGTAAGCACGATTTTTACAATACATTGTATACTAAGAACTTGGAAGATGAAGTATAGTAAAATTGATAGTAATTTTTATTCACAGACTAACTGGCAAAAAATCTTATGTTAGGCTCACAGTAGATGACACAAGGCATCAAGCTTGACTGCCAAGCTCCTTGGGACGGGGAGATCCTACGGTTAGTATCCTGACGTTGGTCGGATTTTCGACACGTGGAGTTCAGCGGATGTCTGAGGAGAATTCTAGCGGCCCACTGCTGTGATCGGGTTTTCTACGTTCAACATCAGACGAACGGGCCACGCGCGATCTTTCCTTCCTCTTCTTTGTCCTAAGCTGCCCCCCTTACTTACACGCACTTCACTACAGCACATGCCGGGAGACCATTCGGGAGTTTAGAGTTTGGGCTGTACCCCACTGGTGGGAGATACCTGGTTGAGGGAAAAGTCCGAAAGGTGGCGCCGTATCTCGCCATTCAGCTGTTGAGGATCACCGCCACCATCACCACCTGCGAGAGAATCCTGCACTACACTTACGGAACTGATGACCTCAGCAGTTGACGCGCCCGGGAATACGAAATAATCAACCAATTGATTGATTGTTTAGTCATTACAGGCACTTTCACTATGACAGTCGTTAGTTCCGTAAGTGTAATGCATGTGTTTTGCTCGGGAGCAGGTGGTGATCTCCCCCCCTGGATGGCGAGATCCGGCGCCGAACTACTGTCGGCTAGCGGGGTTTGCATCAACCAGGTATCTCCCACCAGCGGGCACCGCCCCGGGCGGGGCAAGTTCTTAGCTCCTGACGAGTCTCCGAGCATGTGTGGTAGTGCAGTGCGTGTTAGTGTAAGTGTGCATAAGGAATGGGGATAGGACAAGGGAGAGGAAGCTGAGATTGTGCGCGGTTCGTGGCTGGTTTGTAAGGGTACTGCTCCGGCATTCGCCTGGGGTTAATTGGAGAAACCACAGAAAACTACCGATCAGAGCAGTCGGCCGCTAGAATTCTCCTCCAAACAGCGCCTGAACTCGACCTTGCTGACAAGCTAGTGTCGAAACTCCTGCCACCGTCGGGACTCGATCCAAGGACCTCCCGGTCAGAGGGGCTGCAGTGACATCAGTTGATGCCATATCTCCCATTTAAATCAACCAAAGTTATTGCCATCTCCCTGAACCGAATTTGAAATTCTCGAGCTACAGAAAGGACTTTGCTTTTCGTCAGCGTCTTTCCCGTCCTTTGCTAAGGCGCCGCGGCGCCTTCGCAGCGGCTGCGATCCGAAGGCGGGAGGCGGGGAGGGGAGGGGAGGGGAGGGGAAGGGAGGGGGCGGCGGATTGATAAGGGGCGCGTGTGCATCGCAGGTGGGAGAGGGAGGCGAGGGCGACGGAGGCCATCTGCATTGGAGATGCGCCGCGTGCTCTGCGTGGCAACCAGCGGCTTCGAGCGCCCGCCGACCTCCGCTTGCTGGATATCCCCGCTGCGCGATGGCTGCGGGTGAACTTTCGTCGTCGTCTCCATCTTCGTCATCATCATCGTCGTCATCGTCATCGTCGTCATCGTCGACGTCATCATCGTCGTCATCATCGTCATCGTCGTCGTCGTCAACGTCATCGTCAACGTCATCGTCAACGACGTCATCGTCAACGTCGTCGACGTCATCGTCAACGTCGTCATCGTCAACGTCGTCAACGTCGTCATCGTCAACGTCTTCTTCTTCTTCTATTATTATTATTATTATTAATTTAGTTCATTTTATTCTTATTTTTCTCTAATATAGCAATGTACTTTTATAAAAAATGATTAATGTGCAGGATTTAGTTCCAATTGTTGAAACGTTGTTTAAGAAACATGAAAACGAACTATTTTAGCACATCTTTCAGAGATGTTAGATCAGTGCGTTAAGCAGTTAGGTTCACGACACCCCCTGTTATTTTGTTTGGTTCGTTAAATACAGATTTCGAAATAAGTTCTACTACAATTTTTCGAAAATATGAGTTATGTTTGAGTAATTTTGCGTGAAGATTAGGCAATTATAAATTTATTAAAACAATTTTTTCTCAAAAACTGCTCCAAAGTGTTTCTTCAATTTTTGCCCTGACAATTAGAACAAGGAATGATCAAAAGAATGGCGTAGGTTTCATTGTCGTTGATCTGTCTGAATGTAAGAAAAATTGCAAATTTAGAAATTTTGCCAGAAAGCACGTTCTGTTGTAGCACCATGAGATTCCTTTTGCTTCTCGTTTACATCGGAGGCGAGTACAATCGCCATCGGCGGGCGAGGGCGAGGGCGAGGGCGAGGGCGAGGGCGAAGGCGAGGGCGAGGGCGAGGGCGAGGGCGAGGGCGAGGGCGAGGGCGAGGGCGAGGGCGAGGGCGAGGGCGAGGGCGAGGGCGAGGGCAAGAGGCAAAAGGCAAGATGGCTTGCTGCCCCGCGTGCATCAGTGACGAGAGAGACGAGACGAGAGGAGGCGCGACGCAACGCAACGGTGGCGGAAGCAGCCGCGGCAAATACGTCTCTGCCCATCAAACTTTCGTAGCGAGAACGTCTTATAGACACAATACGGGATAAGCAGCTCTATCCACTCGGACGTGGAAAGAGATATGACTGTATGAATGCTTGCCACTTCCTAAAGCTGATGCCATTAAAAAAAGATGCGAGCTAATACGATCACTACATTGTTGTTTCAAGGTAACATTTTTAAGAAATAGAATCTCATTTTCCAAGTTAGACAATGCTGAAGATAATTTTGAATATTTCATATTCCATATTAAATAGTGATTGACACTACCAACAATTTTCAATTAATATGAATGTGATTTTCAGTTAATTGATAGGTTATACTTTACGAAAAAATATTTACTTTGAAGAGACATTTCCATGGAATTAACTTTTTAAATCTGTTTAAACGAAATCAAACATCATATGTTTCCATTCACTTACATTTGCAAACAATTATTTACTTTTAATACGCATTGCTTTATTATTCTAAACCATGCCGAAAATGTATCATTTAATCTCACGAGTCATTAGTGTACTATGTCTTGAATACCATATCCCACATAGTAATCAACATCAACGATTCAATTCCTTTTCTTTTTGAGTTCATGGAGATTCTATACGTATACGAGTATCTAATGTGGTGTTTATTTCTATAATAAGATGAACGCATGAATGATGGATATTCATTATCATTTCCTTTTTCTAACCAGATTCAAAGTGGTTGACTAAAATCTACAAATTAAATTGATCTTCGTGTTGCATATTTTACATTTCTTGCTTGACACACATTATAAAATATTGTTGCTACGACTATTGTGGTAACTCTTGTATTCAGAAACAGAGTGAACTTTCAGAGCATTTTTCGGGATTTTCGTTCAACCGTTTAAAGGAAGTGAAGCAAAATAATGTAAAACAGGACAAGTTGACAGATTTCCCTTCAGAAAACTGGGAAGGCTACGTAATTGAAAGTTCTCTGTGAAATTCTTTCGCTCAATTTTTGTTCACAAAGCAGCCCGTTTATCGAATGGGTAACATCCATGTTTTCTGGCAATACCTCATGTCACTGGCCCAATTTCTAACATCGTTTTCCACCATTTCTATTCCACCTTCATAATCTAAAATCCAACAGTAATTTCAATGTCCAATGCAACAACAGGGATAAAGACATATCAGGGACAAATAACTCTAAATTAGCCAGTTCTTTGACACTTAGCAATTTCCGTGGTCCAATGATATGCAATGAATCTTGCGTTTCTGAACCGAATTAAAAATGAAGTAATTGCAAATGTCGCCCTATTATTGTAAAATAATTTACAGAAAAGGGGCTGAAATGTTTAAAAACCAGTGGTGATAATATTGTACGAACTTTTTCGCCTGCAGTTGACGTACAATTACAGGAAAGTACTAAAATTTTCGAAAACTTGTACATGATCTTATTTCAAAATCTACCTTTATGAACGGATTTCATTAAGGTAAAATCTCTTTATCTTCATAATTGTACATGTAGGAGGATGTCGAAAAAAAATTTAATTTTTGTAATTTAAAAAAATAAGTTTTCAACGAAAACGAGTCCTGCAACCTTTCTCTTAAACATCATTTACAGGATCCTGGTATGTTTTAGAAATGAGAGTTTATTTTCTCTTCAACAACGGTTTATTCAGACTAAACTTTGAAATAAAATGTACACTCTCTACAACCAATGTGATCCAGAAACTCGAAAAAAAAAATTCAAAAGCTTTACAGAACGATAAGTCTTTCATCACGCCCAACCGTCACCGCCGACAGCAGTATAAGTTGTGTGTTATAGGATTTCTAAAAGTATATCATAAAATTCCGAGTTTCACATTTTAGCGATAATTTTTTATCACTACGTTACACGGAAGAGCAGGCCCGATGGATCTTCTTGGAGACATATTTCAAAATAATTGACACTTCAATTCTAATTTACTACGTTCCATCAGTTGGCTGAACTATTACACACACACACAAATAAACCCAAAATACATATGTAACATTTCATGGCAATTTCCTTATTTTGATATGAGTTAACAATGATTCAATACAAATCGTTTATATCAACGTCGATATCTTCCAAGATTCTCTTCATTTCCCCCTAGTGACATTTTAATTCCAAAAGTTTGCAAGCACTTCAGTTTCTAGATTGACAAGCCTGACAAAACATGGCCAACTGATAAATATCAAATAAGTAGCACAGAGAAAATATATTTGATAAATGAGTCAGGTTGTGGTTTCTCCCCACATTAGTATTATTAGTATGGAATTAGAACTTCGAGAAAACCCACAATGAGTGATGTTTCTGACCGATCTCCTCCCTAAAATAGTACTTTCATTTCCCCCGGACAACAGACGTTTTTATTGTTGACAATGAGTTATTATCAGAACTTCGGGATCTTAGATAAGCAATAACAATTGTTAAGGAATAAAAATGTGAACATTCCATTAGCAGCCCTAACGACCTGAAGTAGGGCATTTTAATTATCACATATTTCGTGACAGAAGAATTTTCGGCACAAGTTTTAATTAACATGCACCAACCTACAATAACTGGATCTCTTTATTTCGCACGATCTCATTTTTTTCTCTTTTTGCTCTACCCGCCTGTGGCTTCAGTCACTGGCTCGAGTCGTGCAGATCTCGGTGACTCCGCCTCTCCTTTTTGCCGTCTGAAAGATAGACGACGCACGGGGCGGGACGGAGCGGAGCGGGTGGAGGGAGAGGGGCGGGGTGGGGTGGCCGGTGGGTGAGCGGAGCTGGCGGGGCGGGACAGGGCGGGACGAGGGAGTGCAGTTAGGTAGGGGAGGGGAGAGTGGAATGAGGGAGGAGAGGGAGGGGAGGAAGAAGCGGTCGGAGTGATGACGCGATTAAGTAGCCTCTTCTCTCCCCTGCTCGCGGCCGCCATTATTCAGTCCTGCTGCCTTGGCCCCCTCCCGCCTTAAAGACTAGCATTCACTCTCTTCAGTGTACACAAAAAAGTATTCGGTGTAATGTTGCTGAATTTGTTAACTTTTAGCGACGCTGTTAAGAAAGAGAGAACTGATCATTAAGTTTGTTGACGCCTTCATTTTAATCGCTGTGACGGTGTATTAAATTGGTGGTTATTTAATTTGCTTCGTAAAATCGAGAAGATACCCAAATAAGTGTAGCTAACTGTGCAGAATTACTAATTTGATTGTCATTTTATAGACACTAGAGTATTTATTCACATAGGTATATGATTGATATATTATTTCGGGTTTTCAAGCGCGTCTGATTAGTCTATAGTCCCATAAGTATACTGCATGTTTTATCACGGGAAGGGTAGATGATCTTTCCCTTCTGAATGGTGAGATCCGGTGCCTTCCTACACGTCGACTTGTGTTTACCGCAACCACATATCTACTACCGGGTGGCACCGCCCCACCCGAGACAAGCTCCCTAATTTGTGAGATTGCGTGTTTCTTTTTCGTGTTAAAAAAAGTAGTTTCGTCAATCCCTGGATCGACGAAAGTTTCCAAATTTCGACATGACAGAGATTTTTTGATAACCAGGGTATTTTGGTACAAAATTTCATGGCTAACACACTGGTGCTACTCACTTTTCGATTTCAAGCTTAGTTTTTCAGAAAATCACAAAAGTTTCGCCATAAACGTCAATTTCATCCATATAGCGTTGTAGAAAATTGCAATTTTAAAGCAAATTTTTATTATCCGAGAAACTTCATTTACTATTCAAATTAAAGAGTAGAGTACTTACAATATTGTGTGCAAATTTGCGCTGTAGCGTTATTAGTTTAAGAGATAAAGACTATTGAATTTGACTATTATTTTCATAGTGACGAATATTCAAAAATACAAGCAATTCAATTCAGTGTTCATAGAGGCCATAATTCTCAGGCGTGTGTAACAACTCTTTACAATTTCTATAAGAACATGAATTTGGGAACACTTTTGTGATTTTAGAATTGATTTTTGTTACATAGTTTGTGCGATATGCGTGTTTATTTTTTGTGTTAAAAAATGTAGTGTTTCGTCGGTCGACGAAATTTTCCAATTTTCGACATGACAGGGATTTTTTTGAAAACCAGGGCCCTAGATCGAAATTTCATGGCTAATACACTGGTTCTACTAATTTTTTGATTTAAAGCTTAGTTTTTTAGAAAATTGCAAAAGTTTCGCCATAAACATCAATTTCTTCCAAATAGCACTGTAGAAAATTGCAATTTTAAAGCAGGTTTTTATTAAAAGAGAAACTTAATTTAAACTTTAAAGAGTAGAGTACTTACAATATCGTGTAGCTTTATTAGTTTAGGAGATAGAGACTATTAAATTTGACTATTATTTTTTAAGTGACAAATATTTATAAATACAAGGCATTCTATTCAGAAATCCTGAGGTCAAATTTCTCATCCGTATATGACATTTGATGAAATTTTCTGAAACTACATAAATTTAGAAACACGTCCGTGTTTTTAGAATTGATGTATGTTATTTAGTTTGAGAGATATGCGTGTTCCGTTGATCGACGAAATTTTCCAATTTTGGACATTTTAGGGATTTGTTTTTAAAAACCACGGTCCTAACATGAAATTTAATGGCAAACATATTGGTGCTACTTATTTTTCGTTTTAAAGCTTCGTTTTCAGAAAATCGCAAACGTTTTGCCATAAACGTCAATTTCTTCTAAATACTGCTGTAGGAAATTGCAATTTCAAGTAGGTTCTTATTAAATCCGTTTTTACATCTCGTGTTTGTCTATATGACATATTTCTTTTATACTACTATATAGAAATAAATATAATAGTAATTTTTACATAGATTCT
Source organism: Gryllus longicercus (assembly GCA_038098605.1). Taxonomy (NCBI): domain Eukaryota; kingdom Metazoa; phylum Arthropoda; class Insecta; order Orthoptera; family Gryllidae; genus Gryllus; species Gryllus longicercus. The sequence goes on along the minus strand of JAZDUA010000406.1, from coordinate 169,730 downwards.
TAAATGCTATTGATACATAATGTGAAGAAAAATGATATTTGTATATTTGATACACGCTGACACAATTATTGATACACGTCACTACTATTGCCATTAAGGTTGTAGACATATCGATGAGTGTCTCCTTGAAAAAAATAATCTCAAGGATTGGAGACATTTCAGAAGCGATAGTGATGTACTAAGCTGTCATGAGCATCTTAAGCGATTTCGTATTATTCGATGCATCCTTGCGCAATAGAACAAAACCATCTTCCGCACTGCTCAATGAAACGTAGTATTTCACAAAAAAAAAAACAACATACATTCAGCGTCTAAGCTTGTGAGTTACGAAGTTTGTGTTACGTTTCCTGGAATTATTCCATTAAGAGGTGAAGTCTGGTGAACTTGGTGCAAAGGTGGCCTGAATTTAACAAGTGGAGCAGGTCTTTTCTCATGCGTCCCCCAGGACCTTGCTTTTCAGAACACCAACATCGTGACGAAAACAAGAGTTCTTGAAAAGTAAAATACGTTGGAAAGTGCAAGCAAGTTGAAAGGGAAATGTTGCAGGAGGAGAAGGTAGAAGAAAGCAAGGAGATTATTCCTTATTCAGAATTTGCTAATAGTAAATTTTCAGAACGTACTATTTGCATTGTAACTCTCTATTATTCGTCATCGGAAATCAATGCGAATAATTTAGGCGCTGGTGTTATTCACACACGGACAGATGTTTTGCCCTAAACGAATTTGTCGGTATCAAATCTCCACAAAAATCGTGGATTCAGACTACACAACGTGTAAGAAGAAGTGATTTATTACATATCGGAAAAAATATCCACTTTTTTCTGTATCAGTGCCCTACAGTACGAAGTTTCCTTTCGAAAAATCCGCATGTCTACAAGAAGGTAAAATTTTACTGGTCGTATTTAATACTAGTGTGGGGGTGGCTGAAGACGGCTGAATCCTAATAGCTCCCCATCTCCATTCTTGGCAACAAAAGAACTGAAGCGTACCCATAATCTCCCCTTTTAGTACATGGGCAGCGAAGATTGACTTCTGGGTATTCATCTAATGAAATTACAGGTGTGTTGTACACTATTATTTCACGATCATGGCTCAAATATAGTAAGGTTCCTACATCTAGTTCAAGAGAATAAAATGTACGTACAAAAGCAGTGGAGCATTAACTTATTGATTCTGCACGCAATGCCATCTAAGGTGATTTGTCCCATAAGCATAGGGCATGTTATATTCCAGGAGGTGAAAGTGATTCTTTTGCGTTGAAGCATGAGAACTAGAACCAACATACACTGGGCTTGCGGATTTTCTTCCTTCTGGTATCTTCCCCATAAAGGTACCGCCCCAGCTGCTGGAAGGTCTCAACTGTATTTCTAACATGTGTGTTAGTTTAATTCACGCAAGTGTAAATATATTAGAGAGTGAGGGACGATTATGAGAGAGAAAAAAATAGCAGCACGCGCCCCATTTGTTAGGGTACTGCTCCGGCATTCGCTTGATATTGATAGAAAAAAATCAGAGCAGACAACCGCTCAAATTGTCATTCAGACTATAGATGAATTCTTTGCTGCGTAACAATGTAGAGTCCTCAATCAGCCACCGATGGGAGAGGTCCCTCGAACCTCCGGCTCAACGATCGTACAGCGACGACGGTGGCTCCGCCGAGCTATCGCAGCCGCGTAAACCAAAGGCAAGCGGAGCCCCGTGAATGGGCCACTGGTCGCGTGGCGGCACTTGTCACTACCCGATCCGCGTCGGCGCACTTGCAGGGCGTGGCGGCTGCCTCTGCCGGTGCACCGCAAGGCTCTCCGTCGGGCCCTCCTAATGAGGGAATTCGACGCGCGCCGCACTCGACGGAAGATCAAAGCGATCGCTCGCTACGAGCAGCCCAAGGAAAGGTACAATTCGTTTAATCACGGAACAGGAGAAACGCCCAAGAGATAATGTTCAGTATTTTGAGATACCTCCAGCACACAGGAGGAAAAGAGGAAATCCAATACTTGCTCTCTTTCTTTAGAACGCCGCCTTAATTGTTCATTAGGCGGGGTAAGTACACAAAGTGTTTGGGTGTCGGTAGGGGAATTGAAAGTTATTTATTGAATCTAGAACCTAGAAAGAAGACACTAGAATTTCTTCTCTAGATAGAAGAGTAAGCCAAAGAGATAATGTTCAGTATTTTGAGATACCTCCAGCACACAGGAGGAAAAGAAGAAATCCAATACTTGCTCTCTTTCTTTACAACACCGCCTTAATTGTTCATTAGGAAGGGTAGTACACAAAGTGTTTGGGTGTCGGTAGGGGAATTGAAAGTGATTTATTTAATCTAGAAACTAGAAAGAAGACACTAGAATTTCTTCTCTAGATAGAAGAGTAAGCCCAAGAGATAATGTTCAGTATTTTGAGATACCTCCAGCACACAGGAGGAAAAGCAGAAATCCAATACTTGCTCTCTTTCTTTAGAACGCCGCCTTAATTGTTCATTAGGCGGGGTAAGTACACTAAGTGTTTGGGTGTCGGTAGGGGAATTGAAAGTGATTTATTGAATCTAGAAACTAGAGAGAACAAACTAGAATTTCTTCTCTGGATAGAAGATTAAGAGATGTGTTTGACTTTTCCCTGAATATGAAGTCACAACACAGAATTGTTAGACATAGTTCCATTTTACTAAATTTGTAATGTAGAATATAATATTTGAAGTTATGAATTCACATTGTATCAGAGGAAATATTTTTGTATGACACAATATGATATGTCCATTGAATATACTAGCACGCTGAGGTAGTTATAAAAAGGTTGTGGGATTTGTTTTCCCTTTTGACGTAAATATTCAAGAATTGGTGAATTAATGAAGCTAAATTGCTTACATGACATCGTCTTTCTCCTCCCTTCACTTTACAAAGAGTGGGTGCATTAGTTATTCTCTTTCAAAGTTCTTTTAGAAAATTACTGAGAATAAATGAGATTTCTTGAAGCACTTTCGTATGACGCATAAAGGACATAAGAAAATAAAAAAATCGACTTATCAAAACTCACCGTATGCTGAACCGTTGAAAAAAGAAGACTGAAGATAGATAATATGACTTCAAAGGGTTTTAAAATGACATTTCGCCGACAACAAAGCCACGATCTGTGCATTGGTGTTTTATCGATAGTGACCATTACCTGAAAAAGAAAAGAGACATGAATAATATGATTATTTTATTCTTATTTAAGGCGGATAATAAAAGGATGAATTGAATTAACTAGTTCACATGACCTGTCACCTGATATTCGAACATCAAAATTGCGACATGACAGTGATATAGTTAAAAATACTATCATAAATCCAAGGCCATAGTATATAGTATAGATAATATAATACTGAAATAATCATATACCGAAAGTAAAGTACGACATCCCTAGTTTCAAAGACAAGCCCAATAAGAACATCACAAATTACAAAGAAGTTTAGATGTGGTATAAAATAAATAAGTAGCTATCTCTCCGTTACACAATAGCTTAACCCGATGAATGAAAATTCTAACCTCTACCATAACAATGCACCCGCCTCGCTTCTTGCACGGTCCACTGGCCACAGAATACAAAGCGTTCATCGCATAGTTGCGAAACAATCGATAGCCATAGTTGTGCGTTGCGTCTTGCGATAATTTGCTAGGTCGCATATCAAATTCCTCCCGCGGGCGCCGGCCTTTGTGGCGGCGGAGGCGGCGCGTTGTTCTCGGGCGCGGGCGACGGCGGCCACCCGCGGCGCGGCGCGCGCTTTGAGGCGGCGCGAATTACGCGCTGCGGGCGGGCGAGGAACTGGACTGCGGGCGGGCGAGCACGCGAGCGAGGAAGTGGACGGGCGGGCGAGGAACTGGACTGCGGGCGGGCGGGCGAACGGGCGAACGGGCGAACGGGCGGGCGGGCGGGCGGGCGGGCGGGCGGGCGGGCGGGCGGGCGGGCGGGCGGGCGAGCGGGCGAGCCGACGGGCAGGCGAACGAACAGGCGAACGTGTGTGCGGGTGGACGGGTAGGCGGGCGAGCAGGCGAGTGGGCAGGCGAGTGAGCGAGTAAGTGGACGGCTGGGGGGGGGGAGGGCGAGAGAGCGGGCGAGTAACTGGACGGGTGGGCGGGCGAGCTAGTGGGTAGGCGGTCGGTCGACCGACGGTCAGGCGAGCGAACGGGAGAGCGTGTGGGCGGGCAGTCTGACGAGTGAGCTGTGGGCGGACAGGCTGAAGTGTTCGGGTGAGCGGACCAGCAGGCGAGCGGGCAAGTAACTGGACGGCTGGTGGGGGGAGGGCGAGAGAGCGGGCGAGTAAGTGGATCGGCGGGCGGGCGGGCGGGCGAGCGTGTGGGCGAGCGTGTGGGCGAGCGTGTGGGCGAGCGTGTGGGCGAGCGTGTGGGCGAGCGTGGGGGCAAGCGTGCGGGCGAGTGGGCGAGCGGGCGAATGTGGGAGTGGGCGGGCAGCCGGACGAATAAATGGACGGGTGGGCGAGCGAGCCAATAGGTGGGCGGGCAGTCGGTTGGGCGGGCAGACGGGCGAACGGTGCGTTGGCAGGTGCAGGAATGGACGCATGGATAAATGAACGGGTGGGTGGGTAGGTGTTAGGGCGTGCTTTCATACGAGTGAGTTGTTAGACCAACGAACGTGTGCGTGGATGTTTGGGAAGGCGGGCGGATGCAGAGCTCTTATCATATTGCCTGAAATGCTGAGAGAGAAAGACCTTGAGTCACAATTCTGCAACAGAATAATTATCATCATTGTGGGAATCATGTGCTATAGCGACAACGTTGCAGTGCACTTATGGGACCCCACAGCTTAGGTGGTCAAGTCAACTTTCCCCCGGCGCGCCGGCTGAAACTGGCTAACATCAACGGGAGCGCCCATGGCACTCATGTGCCTGCCCCACTCTGCCACCGAAGAGGTCTGCGGACCGGACTTTCGGAGTGTACCAACCTCCGCATTCACGGAATTCGCGAGCCTCCACATACCACCTGGAAAATAACCGACGGAGGGCTCCGACTGAGGTCGCTCAGAGCATCAACAGATTTTAGGGTAGTGCCTCTGACTGGGAGGATCTAGGGTTCGGGTCGCAACCTTAGCAGATTTTTCAAACCACCAGCTAATAGCCAGGTCGAATACAGCCACTGTCTGGAGGAGAATTCTAGCAGCGGCTGCTCTGATCGGGAGTTTCCGTGGTTTCTTCGATCAACACCAGGCGAAAGCCGGGACAGTATACTAACAAACGGGCCATAGACCGCGCGCGATCTCTGCTTCCTCTTTATTGTCTTTTCATCAACCTTTACTAAGAGACATTTACTCTTACGTGAATTACACTCCCAAAACAGGTCGGGGGCCAGTAGGTAGCTTAGGGCTTATCTCGGTGTAGGCGGGGGCCCGTTGATGAGTAATGCCTGGTTGGAGAATATCCTGCCAGCCGTCGTGTATGTCGGCGCCGATCTCACAATTAAGCGGGAGAACATGGCCACGTCCCAAGGGATGAATGCAACGATAAATGCATCTTTCTTACGGAAGTAATGGCCTTAGCAGTTGACGCGCACGTAAACAATCAATCAATCAATCAATCAATCAAACGACGGAGGAACCATTGCCGCGCCCTCTTAGTGGTCCGTAGGACTGTAAGGTATGATAACAAAACATCGATGTTAAAAAACACCGTTCAAAAACAATCTATGTTTTCAAACATCGATGTTTTGAAATCTGATTTATTAGCGTCCAGTTGCAATATTGGCGCGGAGAAAAATTGAATTCGAAAGTAGCGGTCGTGTTGAATTTCTAAGTAAGATATAACTGTCGAAAAAGGCGAAAAAATAAAAAATTGATATTTAACAAAACTTTTATGATAAGAGGAATAATATAAAAAAAATATGGCTTACTATATTATATAGTATAATGCAATTAACACTTCTTTATTTACAACTATCATAGGATCGAATATTGTTTTATTTTAAAAACAGTTTGCACACAAACAGCACTGATATCTACTAATTCACGTCCTCGCGAGAAACAGTCTGAAAGCGCTCAGTCATCTCAGATGACAATGGCGATGGCGTTAACGAAGGTGGCAAGAGCAAATACGAAGGCGAGAGCGAACGCGATGATGAAGGCAAAGGCAAAGGTAAAGGCGAAGGCGATGGCGAAGAGGAGAGCGAAGGCGAAGAGGAGAGCGAAGGCGAAGACGAGAGCGCAGGCGGTAGCATGAGAAATGCGAAGGCGAATGTGAAGGCGAAGATGAATGTGAAGGCGAAGGAGAGAGTGAAGGCAAAGGAATGTGAAAGCGAAGGCTAAGGCAAAGACGAAAGCGAAGGTGAAGATGAATGCGAAGCTGATGACGAAGGTGAAGGCGAAGGCAATGGCGAAGGCGAATGTGAAGGCGAAGGCGATGGCTTTGGCGAAGGTGATGACGAGGATGAAGGAAAAGACGAAGATGAAGGCGAAGGCGATGGCGATGGCGATGGCGATGGCGAAGGCGAAGGCGAAGGCGAGGCGAGAGCGATGGCGAATGCGAAGGCGATGAGGAGAGCGAAGGCGAGGCGCGGCCGGCGAGGCATCCGTCACGGCGCGCCCCTTCTTGCGAGCTGCTCCCCCTCCCCCGCTCCCCCCCCCAGCGCCAGAGGAGCCCGTTGCGGCCGCAGTTGAGAGCGACGGCGCCGCACATGTATCTCCCCAATTGCTCTCTTTTTCTTCCTCGCCTGTTTCTTTCCTTTTCTTCCCGTTTTTCTCTCTGCCACGCGACCCCGCGTGTAATTGGCTTTGTGCGCGCTTTGGACGATTTTAAAATAAGAGAATTTCCTCGTAAATGTACCAAGAGGAATGCGTACATTAATTCTCTGGTAGTTGAAGTAATCGAGTTATTATGTTGTATTCTTTTATATACATGACAATTCCGCATGCCCATTTATCAACGTCTTGGTAACCGCAATAGGTCGTACGTTAAATATACCGACGTTTTCAAAAGTAACGAAAAACGATCTCTACATCTCCCTGTCTTGTCAAACACTTTCACAAATACAAAATCATGATATTCGGTTTTTCATTAGTCCGCCGCCTTACGACCTATTGCAAATGCTGAAGTTCTCTAGATTGATCACAGTGTTGTAATAAACAAAACAAAAAATTGACATGCGACCTATTGCGGTTACCGCGATGACAAGCAGATTCCTTAAATTAAAGTGAATATTCTGCATTCTCTCAATGACATCTTCAAATGTAACACAACTTGATACCTGACACTTCTGACATTACCAATTTATTGTCTAAGTACCCTTGATAAATAACAGTAATTTTGACAGAGAGTTTGATCTTCGAAAATGCGATACGTAAAGACAGAGGTACTTGAAAATCTTGAAGGAAGTTCCCAATGTTGAAACGAAAACATTAATCTGGTGTGTGACCAACCAGTATTAAATGCATTCTCTTGTGTACTCGTTGCAAAGACGTATTGTTCGACGGCGGTTCAAAATTTTTGAATTTAAATTGTTTTGGTACAGATTGTCAACAGACGTAACTACGATTTTTTATAACATTGATAGGCCCATGTATTGTTTGACAGCCACCATATATTTTATCTATTTTTTAAATAACATATTAAAACACAATTTAAAACTTTTAGAGCACATAACGTTTCGGGGGCTGGCATTGATTTACCTTCATTTTCAGATTGTAGACATACCACAAAAACCATTTATTAGACTAATATACATTCAAATTTTCGAGAAAGTACCCGCAGCATGTAAAATGTAAAAATTAACAAAAACAGTGAATTGCGACTCGCAATCATGTCCTTAGACTGGCCGCCATAGCGATTGTGATTTGCACAGTTTAATTCGTGAATCTTTTTCATTCTTACAGGCTTAAATGCCGCTTCGTGCGGACCTTGTCTGACTAAACTGTTTTCAAAGCTGTAGAGAGCTAAATTCTGTTAAGAGGAGATAGAAGGAGAAAATTACGTAGGATAAGGGAAAGGCGTAGAGTGTGGAGTACGGATTGGTGGAAATCTCGTGAAAATTCTGTAAATAGACCTTATTATGTTGGCGAAACATTTTGTTTAATATTTACAAACACATTATCGTAGATTTTAGTACAGGTTGACATTTCAACCAATGTTCAACATTTCTAGGCACAAACGTGAATGGTATCCAGGTTCCTAATGTAATATATTAGGGTTTTCAAAATCAAAGCTATGTACTGTTTGAAGTCTGCGCTCATTTATTGAATTGTGCCGAAATTATTGTTCTCTGATATTATAAGTTCTTGCACATTCTGCTCACGTTGTTAGGCTGCTGCCTGACCTGGGCATGAATATGTGAAATTATTACATTTTATTCTGTAAACAACATTAATTTTTAATTTCTTGGGTACATTGTCTTTCCTGTAAAGTATGAATTTATTCTTGTTATGTATGGAATCATAAATTTGTATACCCTGCATCCGCTTCTTAAATTATTAATCACATTGATGCTAACGTTTGGCGAGGATTAAAACTAAAGAGATATTGATGAAATATTAAAACATGAAGATATTGCCATGTACATAAAGTCACAAAGAATACTTGGTTGAGTGACATTGAAAAAGTGGATGATGTACGAACGCCTAAAACTGAATATAAAGCTAGAATGGACAGAGGACGACGCAAGGGAAGACAAAGAAATATATTGCAAGATGAAGCGGAAGCATATTTGCAAAAAAATGAATGTGCGACCCTGGCGAACAGCTGCCCAAGATCGAGGTAGTTGGAAATCTGTTGTTGGGAAGGCCAAAGCCCACATAGTGCTGGAATATGATGATGATGATGATGCTAATTAGTCAGACTAATGATGCTAATGTTTGACACAAAAGGATGAAATACTGCGTCTCAATCGGAATTCGTGCCGATATCCGGAATAATTTTCATTATGTCGCGAAAACAGAAACAACAACATTTATTCTTGAGAAAAAGCAACAATGTTTCTTGTAAATTGACCAAGAGGAATAGAATCTGCAATGACTTTGTATTTTGACAAATATAAACAATCTGTTTTAGTGCAGTTTTTTTTTTTAGATAAATAGAACTCACCAGTTTTTCGTACATATGTTACAAAGAAAAATAGCTGTAGATGTAATATTTTAATTACAGTATTTGGATAACTCACTCTCAATGAATGTTGATATATCTTTACTAACCACGTTGCCTTTATTAATCACTCTCCCTAACGAGATTAAGTTCATTTCTCACATTTCCTGCCACTTCTAAAATATTTTCTTTCCATGGATGTTGCATATACTCAGACTAATGATATCGTGCATGTCCTATGGAGATTCAGTCTTCGTAGCTCCGGAGCGAGTGCAAAGAATCCCCAAAGAGAAAACATATGTGCTAATTTCTCGGGGGACAACCCGCATCCCACGCAGGCTGCTTGGTTAGCAGACGCCCCCTCCCTCCCTAGCACGCTCGCGTTGGCAGAGAGCGCTTTCAGAAAGGGAGCTGCTTCTCCCGTGGCGACGCACATCGTGCTAAAACAACTCCAACACCGCTCCTGGACCTTTTATACGAATTTCTAGCGACCATTTTATCCAACAAAATTAGACAAGAAAAACAAAAAAAATGAAGTTGAGAAATTTATAAGTTAATAATATTTGTAATACATGAATTTGAAATATTTGTATAATATATTTGTATAATATATTTGCTTACTTGTAATAAAATCCTTTGAATTGTTTTGACAATTTTAGTATCTCTTTATGTTTGTCTAGACGTATATAGAGGATGCCTAAATCCATTTTGATGGTGTTTTGGAAAGTATTTTGTTAGACTTAATCGAAACGACTTTATATCTATTTTTCTACGCACTTATTCAAATAACGATACGAGTCTGCATTGTTTGAGTCTGCTTTTTTGGAACAATTAAGGAACAGTTTGTATGCACGAACTGCAACTAGATGAAATTTAACTAATAATGAAAGAGATGGTCGTCGTGAATAAAATGAAAACTCCGCAGTGGTTGTCAAAGAATTCCATAAATTGTTTTAGTTTTCACAAGCAAGGAAGAAAAGACAGAATATGGACGGGGCAGGATAGGGAAAAGGAAAGACACATGTGAAGTAGCAGACAAGAAACATATTTAATTTATTGAATTTATTTAGGAGATCTAGACGAATCGTGAGTAGGGGAAGAAGGACAAAAAGAAATATAAGATATATGAATATGCATAATTTTTCATCTAAGATTTTTAAAATGCAGATTCATTTTTGCATTTTAAAGTCAGCACTCACGCTACATCTCCGGATGTAAATATTACCAATTTTAGACGAAAATATTAGTAATCATAAATGTCGTTTCATAAAGAACAGTGATTTTACTTTCCAGACTTATCACATATTACGATTCCAAGAGCGGGAAATGAGCGCGGTTAAAATGTTCTCTTTTTCATCGCCGTTAAACGATTACCTTGTGATCACTGGTTTACTTTAGAAACTAGTGGTTTGTAAAACAGCACGCAATTTCCACACTATTTGTAATGGTTATGTAATTATACCACAATATCTCTCCAAATAATTTTTTTCAAAACTCATTTGAAATTGTAGAATATTTGGTGCGAAAAATAAGCAGTATGCAAGAAAGTAAAATATATAAAAGTTAATAAAGAATACGGTACTGATAGCGTTGGGAAACAAATACATTAAAATTGTAATAGTAAGTATTAAATACTATGATATTGTAATATTCTAAAAATGTATAAAAGTATTCGTTTTTATTTCCGCGAATAAACAGCAGCCGTCATTATCGTGTTATCTGTGCAGCATTACAATGGGTAACAACAAACAACAATGATCGCTCATCTATTCGTTTTCACATTTAATACAATTAAAGGACGCAATTTGAAATGAAATTACATGAGTATAATATAATGTAACAAATAATAATAAAAAAATGAAATATGAAATGAAATACAAATTCTAACCTTCGTATTCCAACTGCGTAAATTGAGAGCGGGTGACTGAACAGCAATTTTAGCAATTTTTACCTCATATTTATTTCAAATAGATTTTAAATAATTTCTAAAATATTAATTTGTAAAGTCTAACAAAAGCTACAGGGGCTTATGTCAAGTTCCCCCAAAACCAAAATATCGGTTTCAAATTCAAGGAGCCGCGACATCAGCCCGATCGACTGGGGAATATCAATTTTGGAGAAAATCGGCTGATCGATTTAGCCGCTAGCGTTGTTGACAGACATACGTGTGGCCGTTCATCGATTTTTCGGTATCAAGGACCAATAAAACATGGATTCTGGCTACACCACGTGTTAAAAGATTAGTTTATTTATCTATAAATTATTTTTTAAATTTAATTTAATTATTTATAAAATTATCAGCTGCATTTATCCACTTTTTTCTCTTCGAGGACCCTGCAGTAAGAGTTTTTTCGACTGTTTTCGCGCAGCATTACATAAATTTATCTCCTCAAGAAGTTCCTTGCTAAGTAAGAAAAAGTAAAAATTGGAAGTTCATTTTGCCGCGATATCAGCAGCACATGGTGCACGCACCTCTTTTGGTCCTGCATGGAAACACTCGTGGCCGGAGAGGGAAAAGTGAAGAGCTCCCCACCCCACACCCCTTCGCCGTGGCTCGCACCTTCTGAAAGGGCACGCGTTCTCTCGGGTTTTGCATACGCGCCTACAAAAAGCATGCAGGAACATGATGAGGTCGCTGAAGTGAGTACACTAGAGGCTCGGGAGATTCAATGAAAAGCCGGGGGCTTGACGTTAATGAGGAATCGTCTCTAGCGTATTTTTCCTTTTTGAGCATAATATGAAACTGTATGTGCCCTTAGGGCTGTTGCATTAATTTATCAGAGGAAAATAAAAAAAAAATATATAATTTTTGAAATAAACTAATTCCTATAAAATTCTTAGCATACTTTTCTGACAAATGATCTTCATTGGAAATATGTTATTTTCTGATGTGTGAGTATTTTAATTAAAAAATAATTCTGGAAGATAAATTCAATTACATATATGCTATATATAGTTGAGATAATGTTCATTATCTTTGAGTAATCTCACCTCAGTAACATGGGCGATCATTTTAAAATTATTATACATGTGAAAGTGACTTTGGCGATAGTTTCATTGCCGATGCCTATTGAAATGAAGTTACAGAAGAAAATACTTCTAAGACGATAGGTAGTTACAAATATTATAAGTGAATATTACAATAAATTCTGTGGTGGCAGCAGATCTCCTGTAGTAATTCATCATATGGTAAAATAAATAATCGCCCACAAAAAGTTTAATAATTGTATTAATTATTACCCAGAGTTAACTTTCAGGAAACACTTTCGGAAAAGAAAGACCCATTGAGGATGGGAAAAGTGTTTCCCGAAAGTTATCTCTAGTAATAATTAATAAAATTATTAAACGTTTTGTGGATGATTATTTCCTTCACCAAATGGGTTAATATCACATTTTATTGAATTCAAATAATTAAACGATGTTACTTTATCTACAAGTAGTTCTATTACTCAGTGCTGATTCAGTCTGAAAAGAAACTCCTTCAAATCTACCTCGAGTATTGTACCAGCAAACGACGTTCGTCATTTCCAAACTCCATTCCGAAAGAAACATCAAAGTCAACTGGAACCCTCAACGCAGATAAGGCTTCACCGCCGCAGAACCGAATCTTTTCCGAGCCCGCAGGCTGCGATAAACCCGGTGCGGTGCGTATCTCGAGTCGCACGTGAGGACCTCACGTCGACAGGAACGACCGCCAACTTCGGTAGTTCGCCGCGCCGGCGCCAGGCGGCGGGCCGCGGCTGACGAGTCGCGCGCGTGGCAAAGCCGCCCGTGCTGAGACGGCGGCGCGGCGCATGCGCGGATCGCGAGACGCGAGTCTCCTCGTAAATTCCGCGTTGCTCGCCCGCCGCCAAATCCCCTCGCCGAGGCGCGCACGGCGCCAGGTAGCGCGCGCGGCGGCGGCCGCGGGATCCCGGGTGTTCCGCAAGGCCCTGCCTGCGGCCCGCTTTACGAGCGAGCAGCCGCCCAGGGCGTTCGGTCTCGTTCGACTCCCCGCCGCACGGCGCCGCGGCTCCGCAAGGCGAAAATGTGGGCGCAGCTCCTGCGGCAAGCCCTGACAAATTGCGAGTTACTTCACTGAGAGTAACTCAGATTCTTGAGAACGGGTTTAAAATGGAAACTAAAGTAAAATTGTTTTATGCAGTAGTTTTAGGTGTTTTAAGTAAAAATCAGGTGAAATATTGTATTTTAGGGGAATATTGTTCCGGCTGTAAAATGTCTTTGAATTACATTACATTTTACTTCTGTCATGACTTAAAAAGACTTTTATAAACTTTCTTTGAGCAGTAATATTGGAAAACGAATCGAAACGAAAGTTGTTCTTTCAAACCAATTGAAAGAATATCAAAATTACAGCTTAATATATCACATGCATCAGCATATCTCGAGAGATTCAAGGACCTATTTTCACTCCTTAACAACATAGGGGTTTATTCTCATCCTCTCGCGGAAATATTGTTCTGTCAAACGTTTTTTGAATGAAATAAAATTTTACTTTTGCCGCGACTAAAAAATGTGTACTTTCTCTGGGGAATAATATTGAAAAAGATTCGAAAAAATTAAATTATATCGTTTGTATTTCCAACCAATTGAAAGAACATAATTTACCACTTAATACACCATGTGCATCAGCATATCTCGAGAGATTCAAGAACCTATTTTCATCCCTTAAGACCACGCAGGTTTGTTTTCATCCTCTAGAGGAAAATATTGTTCTGTCCATTAACTTTTTTAAAATTACATTAAATTTTACTTTTGCTGTCACTAAAATACTTTTTTAAACATTCTTTTGGGAATAATATTGCAAAATGAATTTAAAAAATTAAAATATATCAAGTTTGTATTTCCAACCAATTGAAAGAACATAATTTACCACTTAATACACCATGTGCAACAGCATATCTCGAGAGATTCAAGAACCTATTTTCATCCCTTAAGACCACGCAGGCTTGCTCTCATCCTCTCGCCTGTGACGTGGGAAGATATGACGTGGAGAGAGGCGGGAGGAAGAAATCTATTCGCGAGGCAGCGCTTAATGAAACGAGGTGCGGCTTCCTAGAACTAACACGATCTGCACGCTCTGGTAATGGGGCAATATTACGACTGCGGCGCTCAAAGGGCCACGGGCTGCCACCGCTTGCCCTTGACTCCGGAGCCTTTGTCGCCCTTCTTATTGAAACGCGGAATTCACTGGGGCTGTCGTTCTGCTTCCTTGCAGTTAAAAGGACCGCCATAGATATTCTAGCCCTTTCTTCTAGGCAAGCGGAAAACGATCGGTCGCAAGTATGCACATAATTGAAGAAATGATGACGTGATGAAAGATATTAGAAAAAATGTCATTTACAAATTTATTCGTTTGCCAAGTTAATGTCGCCAAGTGACGAAGGAGTGCTTATTGAAATAACTAAAATCTATATTTGCCTCTGTGTAAATCATCCTGCAAGACGCACATTAAAGACTTTTGAAAGCTGATAGAATTTTGACTCATAAGAAGAATGCTGATTATTTTCCTACATTCTTGGTGCCATGCTACTGCAGAGGCTCCCTGATATGTATATCAACATCTACCCTCAATAAGAAACTGTATCACAATACTTTTTCATCAATTTGCTAAGATTGTTTAGATGATTCTTTACTGACTTATATATTCGCCAAAACATTAGTATTTACTGACCATTATCACAGAAATATTTTCAAAGAGAAACGTATTATTTTATAATGTTCAAAAGTTCTGAGGCAGAGAAACAGAGAGAGAAAGAAAGAGAGAGAGAAAGAGGGAGAAAAGGTGAGAGTAGGAGAGAGAAAGTGAGAGAGAAAGATAGAGAAAGAGAAGGAGAGAGAAAGAGAAGGAGAGAGAAAGAGAAGGAGAGAGAAAGAGAAGGAGAGAGAAAGAGAAGGAGAGAGAAAGAGAAGGAGAGAGAAAGAGGAGAGAGAAAGAGAAAGAGAGAAAGATAGAGAGAGAGAAAGACAGAATGAGAGAAAGACAGAATGAGAGAGAGAAAGACAGAATGAGAGAGAGAAAGACAGAGAGAGAGAGAAAGACAGAGAAAGAGAGAAAGACACAGAGAAAGAGAGTGAAAGAGAAAGAGAGAGAAGGGAAGAGAATGAAAACTACGATTGTGCATTTCCTAAAATCTCGTCTCCATCCTTCCATGCTCACCGAATTCGGAATCATTCTGCCTTAATTTCTGTTGTCACTGTTTGTGTTATAGGAACTAACATGAGGAATTAACCATGTACGAGGACGCCAAAGGGTCACGAAGAAACCGTGGGATGGTTCGTACGGGGTCTTTTCGTCAACAGGAAGTTTTTATCCATTCTTGCTCTAAAAAGTTCTTTAAATATAGTAGTATACTACTGCTGTGAAACTGAAAATGTGCTGTCTTCCCTAAGTTTGTAAAGAAAATGTTTTAATTCTTCGAGTTTCCTTTGTAACATTTTCACGGTTTGAAGAACTTACCATAGAGGGTAAGGTTTCATTTTTAATTTATAGATAAAAATATCTAAAATAATTAAATTAACTGTACTCTAGAGTTTACATCCGTAATTATAAACATGAGAGATGTCACTACAAGATTATTTATTTACTTTTCGTAGGTTATTTCTAACAGTATGCTAAATGAACTTGGAAAGGGAATATGTTTGAACGCTAGGAGGGTACCTATATCATTTGGTTAAAAGTCAATTAAAATATATTATTAGCTATTTTGTGTTATTTACTTATATTTATTTTGGTCGATATATTAATACGAATTTAAGTAATTTTAAAAGTTTTAAGCATTTCTACTCAACAAATTCTAATTTTATTTTGTATAGGACTAGCTTAAGCAAGTAAATTCAAAACGTCCATAACACAATTTTCTAATTATTTATTTCAGAGAACACAGAAATCTTCGAAACATCATTCAATATCTTGTCGTTCAAAGATGTAACTCTGTGACGTGTTTCCAGCAACAAAAGGCACCGTTCATGTACAAACTCTGCATCGAGTTATCGTGCCCTGTTTAAAGCAGAACGTTTCAAATCAAACTTGTGTATTTCACTAAACGCTGCACGAGCACCAAGGACTGCAAGTCCACAGGAAATTAGCCTGCACCGAAGCTCCCTCTCTCGACCTGGGAGGGGAGAGGCGACATTACGAAACGCCGCGGAGTGTGTAAGCGTAGGCTCAGAGAACAAACTAAATCTGGAGTTCATTTTCAAATCTAAGTCCGTTAGGCCCCTTCATGAAATATTCAGACTAAACGAAGTTCTAAAATTATTAGCATATGAATACCTACGAGATCCCCTGGAGAATGAAAATGCAACAGTTCAGGAGGCGCCCACAACCGTTACTTGCTTCAGACTTTAGAATGGACACGAGTAGAGGGAGGGTTGAGCATCGACATGGAATCTTTTCAACAGCTGTGAACCTAATTAAGTTTTGCGCAGTTCTAATTATGGTTTAGAGGATATTATGGAAACTTTAAAATAGAGCATACTAATATACTTTATTTTCATAAACTAACCACTGTATTGTAGGGTAGTACTATATTTTTTGACAGGGAGTTCGATGCCAATTTTGATGGCACTTTTCCAGAGTTTATCTAAGGCAACTAAGACAATTGTACACACTCTTAAATGAAAATAAATGTGATATATCTTTGTCATGTCAACTGCTGTGAACCTAATTACGTTCTTCACAGTTATAATTAAGGTTTAGCAGATATTATGAAAACTTTAAAATCGTGCCTACGAGTATAGTTTATATTCACTAACTAACAACTGTATTAAAGCGTAGTGCTATATTTTTTGACAAAGAGTTTAAGCTCAATTTTGATGTCGCTTTTCCAGAGTTTATCTAAGGCAACTGTAGACTAAAACGATTGCACACACTGTTCAATGAAAATAAATGCGATACATCTTTGTCATGTCTTTCAAGCTGCGTTTCTTGAGACCCTTTGTAATGTGAGAGACTTGGCACATTGCAAGCAGAAACAGACGCATTAATCTCCGTTGCAGAACTGGGGCTTGGCGTTCGAGCCACCTCAAGTTGGTCGAAGTTAGCGAGTTGCTTGCCAGGCTGCCGCAGTTCCGGAAGTCGCTTTGTAAACAGGAAGCTCACTCCCGGTCGGCGCTTACGTTAACTTGCATAGAAAATGTTTCATTTACAATGCAATGAAACGTTGGCAGTGTTTGTGAGAATGAGTCTGAAATTGTAACGAAGTTAACTCAGTATCTGACAAATATAAAATACCTTCGTAAGGGCGAAAGAGTAAAAAGGACTGCTTTACACACATTTTAGAAACAATTCAAACAGAGTACATTTTTATTTAACTATTTTTTTGTTTTAATTTAATTTTATTGCATAGCGGCCAGAGTCATGATCTGGGCTGTCCGGGTGACGCCGCGTCAAAGGCTGAGGTGTCGACGTTTCGACCGACATATCACGGTCCTCTTCAGGTACCTTGTCGCAGTACAGCCCTGAAGAAGACCGCAAGTCAGTCGAAACGTCGCCATCTCAGACAGCGACAGCCCACATCATAACAAATGTATGTTTTATTACTCGAAAAAGCTTTTACGTTGCAGAGTAAGTTCAACTCTTCTTTGAATCTCGTGTAAGTTTTATTGAAGGACTTAATTTCGGTTGATTTTGTTAGGTAGGAGAGACCGGAGCTAGTTGGCAAGAAAGTCTGGTTGACACTTGGCGAGAGGTTTCAACCTGGGAAGGTAGAAATCTGGATGTCGTTTAAACCTTAGCTTTATGTCACCTGTCCTTAACAACCTAACGACGTTCCACTCAATGTATGATGAATGCAACATGGTGAAACCGTGATCTCAAATGTGTCTTAGAGCTTCGAGGGCATTGTATTTCATTGTCTTTTGTAACATAGGGAAGGGAATTTCTTGCTTCTTTCTCATTTTCATTTGAAACCTTCAACCAAATTCTTGATTTTAGGGTATCAGTTTAATAGAAGTGAATTCCCTTGTCAATCTTACCATTACATCTTTCATCAAAATGTACATCTTTCATCAAAAATTCCATTTAAAAATGGTTCTTTTCAATTGGGATTGATTGGCACAGTATAAATCAGCATATCCTATGTGTTTCAACCGTCTACACAAAATAAAAATGTTTGGTAGGGACTACTGCGCTAGGACCTGCTAAACCCCAGTGTAGAATGTTGAACCTTAGTGTTGATTATTGAAAGCATTTGGTAATGACGAGACACTTGTTGTGTAAACTACCACATCGCTGTCTGTTTACTCTCAGGAAACAAACACTCAAGCCTTTTGAAATAGATTTAGTGTAAAAAGGCCGCTTATATTGAAAATGTTTTATCGCAATCGTTCACGGAAAGCCATTTAAATGCAAAATGCTCATCAAACTTAATTCAGATAACCATTTGCTATTGTATATCATTATTCTGCCGAACGAACCGGCTCAGGATATAGCGCGCTGTCTTCGAATTTGGAAGGCTGGGGGTTCAATCATCCTGACCGAGGTTTTCCATGCGAATGCTGGGATTATTCTACTCAAAGGCCAAGACCGCGAAGTAGAATTCATTAACTACGTGGTCACGAAGATTAAGCGAATTCGAGAAGTCACGGGTTCTTGGTTGGGTGACCGACTAGGAACCCCGGTATCTGACGGCGCCGAGGCCAACTGTCCTTTTCGGGACACATAATAGCTAAATACAAGACTTTACTCCATTTCAGTTGATCCTGACACATTATGTGCTAGATAATACACAATTTGAAGAGATTTTGAAATTCATCAGGTGTATCGCCAGCCATAGTTAGAAAGTAATCACCGGCGGCTTGTAATGCATCCTGGGCGAAGTCCACTTGTGGGGTCGGTCCGGTCACCTGTCCCTGGCGCAGGCAGCACGTGGGCTGGCCGACGAGAGGCGGCGTTAACACGCGACGGGGCTTAGGCGCGGGTCGGGCCGCAGCATTTCCATAAGCCGCTCGGGCGGTGCGACACGGCGGCTGGAGTGGTAGCGGTCGCGGCGCCGGGGGGTTGGAGCCGGGGGCGGAGGGGGTGACGGTGTTAGTTGATGAGGTGGTGGGGGAAGCTAGATGGGGCCGGCGGCAGGCAAGCCGGGGGCAGGCTGGAGGCGGGGCCGGGAGCGGGGCCGAGAGAAAAAACATTTTCTGAAAAACAGATCCAAATTTTTCATCGATTTTTTCCTGCGGATATAAGAAGGGACACTTTAAATAATGGCATGGGTCTAATTTTTATTGAACTATCTAAATTTTTTGGAAATTTCATAATTAAAAATAATGTGTGAAAGTATGTTCTGTTGTAACATCACTAGATTTCACATGCTCTGTATCTTTCAGTACCCTAATGCTAGATATGAACAATGACGTTAAAAATATTATTCAAGAATAAAATTTAGTCCTATATGCAAATTATCGTACAATGTGAAGCCGATTCAAAGAAATGTTTGAACTTCCCGAAAACGTGCAATTTGAAGCTCTTTTTTCACAGACAATTTGTTCAGTGCCGTTAAACTACGTACAAAAATGTCCATAGTGTAAATATTAACGACGTGAGAAATTCTTTAAGAAAATTTCATTTGCATTATTTCGAAAAAAAATTATGCGTAAACAAGGGGTGAGGATAGGAAAAGGAAGAGGAGGACAGATCGCGCGCGAACCGTGGCCGATTTGTTACGGTACTGATCCGGCATTCGCCTGGTATTGAGCAGGGAAACCAAAGAAAACTACCGATCAAAGCTGCCGTCCCCTAGAATTCTCCTCCAGACAGCGACTGAATTCCACCAAGCAATCTAGTGACGAAAATCTTGTCACAGTCAGGACTCGAACCCTAGGACCTCGCGGTCAAGGGCACTACAATGACATCTGTTGATGCCCTGAGCCACCTAAGGCTGTGAAATCATGGCGAAAAATTGAAATACCTCATTCGGTACTTATTTCCGGCGGTAAGTATGTCCTGAGTGCTGTGTGCACAGTGAGAAGATGGGTTGAGGAATCCTAGACACTGGGGACAACACCTGGTGCTGATCAGACGACCCACGGAAAACTACAGATCACCGCCGCTACCCTCTAGAATTCTCCTCTAGAGAGCGGCTGAGTTCGACCTAGCTAAGTAGATAGGGTCGAAAATCCTACCAAGATGTGGACAGGAACCCTAGGATATATGAATTGAATTGAATTGAATTGAATTAATGCCTTATTTTACGTGGCGAGACTCAGGCCATTAGGCCTGCTCTTCCGTCTGACCACGTAAATTTCGCTACGCTCCTTTCACCAACTAGCAGAGAAAGGAGGTATTTCTTGGGCGAGAAACAGGCGATTTGAATTTAGCTCAGAGGCGTCATTTAGGCTTGAGGATCTTTTACACGCAAGTAAATCTACTAACATGGGACAGCCGGCTTTACTTCCCCTCCGAAGGAAGGCGTACGAAGGCCCAGAAAAATCGACGGCTTCGATCGGGTTTGAACCCGCCAACTTGGGTACAACAGTCCGAAACGCTAACCGTTACACCATCGCCGACGCAGGACAAGAGGTATTGCAGAGACATCAGGTGATACCCTGAGCCACTAAGTCAGCGTGACAGTCTTCAGAATTGGCTTTAAAGGCGTGGGGGCAACGAGGTCTTGCATCTGCTAATCCCGTCGCCTCAGAGCGGGCGCTTTCGATTGCGCACTTTCCGTCGCGTGCGGAGCCAGGGGATCATCTACGGACTCCACGCGCCCCGCTCGACCAGCGCGCGCACGGACCGCCGCCAGAGAAGCAATATCACGCGTCGCGGGGCGTCATAGGGCGGGCGGTGCAGGCAAAGAGCTGCCAGCGACAGACGGTGCAAGCGAGCGGGTGGCGCACCTAAATGGGTGGGCGTGCGGGTGGATGGATGGGAGGATGGGTCATGGGTGGATAGGGTCAGTGCGTATGTGAGCGGTGGGGTGGATGGTGGTTGGAGGGGGCGCAAGAAGGTGCTTGGAAATCGGCGGGCGCGATCGGGCGGGTAGGTGGGTGGTTGGGTAGGTAGGTAGCAAGGCGCGTGTAGGCAAGTGGGCTTTGGATGGGTAAATGGGCGGGTGAGGTGTGGTGGATCGGTGAGTTGATGTGGGGAATGGGTGGATTGGCTGGGCAGCCTCGGGTGGGAGGGTGAGTGGGTTGGATGAGGGGACGGGTAGATCTGTTGGCGAATGGTGGGCGGGCGGGCAATGAGCGGGTGGACGGTCGGGCAGCTGGGTGGGTGGGTGTTTGGGTGGTTGTGCGGGCAGGCGGGCGTGTGGGCGCTGGTGGGTATGTTGACGCTGGTGGGTGGGTGCATGAGTGGGTGGGCGCTGGTGGGTGGGGGTGGATGGGCAGGCGATGGGTGAGTGGGTGGGCGAGAGCTGGGTTTGTGGACGGGCGGGCGGGCCGAGATGTGGGTGGGTGTTTGGGTGGGTGGGTGTTTGGGTGGGTGGGTGTTTGGGTGGGTGGGTGTTTGGGTGGGTGGGTGTTTGGGTGGGTGGGTGTTCGGGTGGGCGGTTGTGTGGGTGGGCGGGTGCATGAGTGGGTGGGCGCTGGAGGGTGGGTGCTGGTGAGCGGGTGGGTGGGCGGTTCCGCGGGTGGGCGGGTGGGTAGGCGCCGCGAGAGCTCCTCATTTGCCGAGCGAGCGGAGATGCCCCGCGCAGCGTCCCTCACTTTGTTGCAGCGCATTCGCCCCTTCAGCCGTTGCATTTCAATTTCCATTGTGCAGCCGCACTGCTGCAAATAGCGACATTTCTGTTCGCGTCGGAGGGAGTTAAAACGCACCTACGCTGCTATTTGGCTCCCGAACATGCCAGTCGAGTTTCGAGAACTTGTATATCAACAGGGACTTCGATTTTAAAGTTTAAGTATAAGTAATAATAATAGTAAAAAAATATTTCTATTCCATTAAAGGATGAATATGAATAATTTAATTAAAATGATGATCAATACGTATTTATATAATTGGATTAAAAATATTGTATGAAAATAAGACACTCGTACATTAGTTATCCGTTGAGGATATCTCCTAGTTTGACAGAAAATAAAATTCGTATGTTCGCGGTTTTTCCTAACTCAAAACAGGAAGGAATACTAATATTAATGGTATTTTTTTAAAATAAAATAAAAATAATAATGGTAATTTAAAAACTGTTGTATGTTGTAAACGAAAATTCAAAAATTAAAGCCAGTTGTGGAAAATACAGGTAATTATCATTAGAAATGATGAAAATTAATTGATGAACGATAGAGGAAATGCACTGAAAGAAGCAATAACAATAAATTATTTGCCTGGTATTCATAAGTTGTCGTACTAAAATATTTGTGTTTAGTCGTATGTTCACGAGAATTTTTTAAGTTTTGCAGACTGTATTTGACAATTACATATTTATTTATTTCTTAATTATTGTAATTTTCTGCAGTATGTCTGTAATTAATAAGTAACTTCCTTTCATTACACCGAACGAAACGAAATTATTCCTTACACCGAACTTCAATGAACAACCCATTTTCATTCATCTAAGAATTTTTGCAAATGCTTAAGTAATGTTGTAAGTTAATACGCGTTCAAATTCGGTATTAGAGTAACTTTCTGACTATCTTTCACTAAAGGGGGCAATTCTCCCAATACCAAGGTTTAGTATGAAATCTACTTTGTAAAAAAAGGAACTAACACGACATAATTATTTGAAGACTTCTCTTATAGTATAGCAAAATATATTAACATATTTAATTTCTTATTAATTTCTCTCGATGGAAGTTATTAACATTACTCTTAAACTACATTTTTCAAAAATGGACGAATTTATTGAAATTATTTTGCAACAAGAAGAGTTATTACGGAGATATGTTTTGAAATTTTACACGTATTAACAACGCGGAATATACGATTTTGGTATCAGATAATAGTTGTTGACTTCCACTAGTAAAAGAAGTCTATTAAAATATGAGTAGCGTGCTTAAAGTTCAAATTTTAGCACTAGAACTAAAAGTGAGACGATGCTCAAGTCTTCCGATAAATCTGTGAATGCCACAAAGGAAACAAAATATTTTCATCAGACTGCATCAGCTACTACCAATATTTATGTATCATTAAGTGTTTGGATACTTAAATTAAAATAAAATAAATTTCAGGAAGGCTATCTAAAAATTTTGTATGACACACGTGGTAAATGTGATTTTATTTTGCTCGTAGGATGGCACTACTCGGTCTATCAATCTCGTCGCAACCTTCCCTACTTTAAAAATAAAAGGTCACTTTTCCCACTTGCGTCAAAAATAACTATTTCTTCTGGTCTCTATCCCTATGGCTTAATTTAATAATAAAAAATACTTAATAAAAAATAGAAAAAGAGAAACAAGGCGCTCATTATCGGGAAGAAGATATCTGCAACTGATGATTTGTGAAAAAACAACAACAACAACAACGTTTTCTGCCTTAAGTTTTGGTGCGAATTACAAAAGCCCTAGAAGCATACACACGTAAATCGTTTTCATTTTTTTACGCACAACTGCAGAACGATGTTAAAGAAACTCATGTGACCAGAATGCATTTCGCATCACAACTTAATGGCCGCACCATTCGAGGCAGAGGAATGTTCAATGGTGGCTGTATGTGCAAAAGTAATCGAACTGGAAGAGTCGTGAGCACATCGGCGCATGAAATCTTTTGAAGTGACGGTGCGTTCGGCCTTTGCCCGCGCACCATTAGCTGTAGTCGAATGAAGAACGGAGGGCGGTGGCTGGCGATGGAGGGCGGTGGGTGGCGATGGAGGGCAGTGGGCGGAGACGGAGGGCGGTGGGTGGATAGCGATGGAGGGCGGTGGGTGGTGACAGCGCAGTGGGTGGTGACAGAGGACGGTGGGTGGGTTGCGATGGAGGACAGTGTGTTGCGACAGAGGGAAGTGTGTTGCGATAGAGGGAAGTGTGTTGCGACGGACGGCAGAGGGTTGCAACTACAGACGAGGGTTGCGACGAAGCTGAGGGTGGCGACGGAGCGGTGGGGCGGTGCCGGCAGCTGGCGGAGGGGGCGAATGGGGATGGATGGGCGGGGAGCGCGGGCGGGGGCGGGCGGGGGAGATGGGCTCCTGTGAAAGCGCGCATCAAAGTCAGGCGGCGGAGGGCATCTCTCGCGGGTGGCTGCGCGGAAAGAATCGTATCAATATTCCTTTGCGGAGGGCGCTGCTACATTGTTCCAATTTTCCTGCTCACGAGGGCGGCACGATCGGTACAGTTGCACCGGAATTTTAACCAGGGTCTGCAATCGTGAGCGTTATTTGTACAAATAATCTCTTAATTTAATACTGTATTTACGCGGAAATATACTGTATTTACGGAAAATAACGCGTTATCGAATATAATACGTACCCGGTATTTGAAACTTAAAATTATGAAAAAAAGGATTTGTGTCGAATGTAATGTGCATCAATGTCAAAATAATAGCCCCGATATTTTATTTTAATTTCTGTACAATTTATGACAAGTGTGGTAGTACAGTGCATGTGACTGTAAGTGTGTGTAAGTAATGGGGGCGAGAGAAAAACAAGGAAGAGAAAGATCTTGCACGGCTTGTAGCCCTGTTGTTGGGGCACTAATGTATCACTCTATTTCGTGTTGATCGGAGAAATCACGGAAAACTACTGATCAGAGTAGCCATCCGCTAGAATTCTCCTCCAGACAACGGTTTAATTGCAGCTAGTATCGAATATACTGCTACTCGACCCCCCGGGGCCCGAACCCAAGGACTTTTCGGTCAGAGGCATTTCAGTGAAATCTAATGATGCCCTAAGCCACCTTAGCCGGTCATGTACGTCAGGGAGGTAGTCAATTATTACTAATCTTCGCCTCGGTCAGTGGGATTTGTAAATTCTTTCATAAACGATCCTGATTTTATTTTCAGAGTACCTGTCTTTGTATTGGCGCAAATTACGACGATAGGCAGCTATCGGGCGAAACAATTTTCGCCGCCCGGATGCCGCGCGCGCGCCGCCAGATCCACGCCCGCCAGCCGGCAGCGCGGCGCCGGCCCGTGACGCAGCCAGCGGCAAATTGAAGCCCGGGGCGATAATCCACGCCCGCGCGCCGCACGCACACTGTATGGAAATACCCCAATATATATTTAAATTTCCCACCCAATAAAATCGGAATGAGGGCATTAATTGCGAGATTATACTTTTCCTCTCCGCGTTAATTTTTCAGAGCGATTATCATCCGCTATCTGATCAAACCGTCGACTGCTCAAACAAATGAGGTATTCTGTCACCGCAGACGAGCTGACACGCGGAAACAAAGCGGCGGTAATTATATCGGCAAAATCCCTCCGTCGCGTCAACCACACAGACGGACACGGCTCGCAGTTCTTGATCCGCACGACAAAAGAGCATTAAATAGTTCCGCTCCGCTGCCCACTCACAGCTCCATTGCGGAAGCAGATTAATAATTTTGGGATCGGATTTGTGACTTATTGTGAAAAGTAATAATTTGGGAATCAAAACTAAGTAAATGCAGAAGAAAGTGACAATTGAAGGGCTCAGTAGAACAAGGGGCTATCTCACATTTTTTTGTCAAATTGAGTTATTACCATTATATAAAACTTAAAATAATATTACTTTAGTGTAATATGTTATTTAAAACAAGTATGGACTTTTATGTGCAAGTATACTAGTGTACTGTGTTTAAAAATGTACTGGAGGGGGACACTGTCATCCAATTGCGAGCTGCGTTACGATGTAACTTTTTGGTGTTGGTGCTCCTGAATGGATGACAATGTCCACTTCTGATTCCAGCTCGTCACCTCGGTGATGTCACTATGTTTAAATCGGATGATAATAATTAAAGTACTAAGACATGAAACAGTAACTTGTAAACAAAAATAGATGAAAAAACAACGCTGTGGTCAGCTGTTGTCCCTTCCGTAATGGAGTGTCAAGTTTATTTAAAAACAATCTTCGTTAATAACTAATTAACATTGAATGTTATTCAAGAAAATTTCAATTCATTTTATACCTACTAGATTGAATGAGTTTAATTTTATAATTATTACATTAATAAATTCATTTTGTTTTAATTAAGAAGTGTTTGTAGATTTTGGTCAATTAAGCTATCAATTTTGTTACATTAATATGTTACTAAATGTCTTACGATTACATTTTAAGTGCTCCTTACGAACTGTAGTGCTAACCAATATGAAACAAAAATACAAGAACAGTTTTGTTTTCACTGTTACTACTAATATTACAGGCAGTTCTACAGTTAATTTCGATTTTAAAGAGACATTTTAACGGGTAAAATGTGTAGAAATGCTGGTCATGAGAATTGAGACTTGAAAATGACGAAAAGTTTGTGTTCTAATATTGTAAATTAATCATTATTCCGTTTTATTGTATATGAAGGAAGTGTAGTACATCGCAAATATAATTTTACAACAAACAAAGAATATTGAAAGGCACCTAAAGGAAACAAAATACGAGACCGTCTAACGAGTGAGTATCCTTCATTGTTTATTTTCCATTTCCTGTGAGTCCGTGAATTCACGAATAATACCGATCTCAGGTTATTCCCTCTCGACTTCACTCAAACGCTTAAACAAACTCATACTTCTCGCGGTGTATTTCTACTATTCAACTCTACCTTTATCTTTTAATTATTCGCATACACGCACATTATGAATATTCACCAGTTTCAGCAGCGAATATTCCTCCGATAACCATCAAAGCTTCACAACTGTGCAAATTCCTGCGCTCAAATATCGTTGAATATTCCACTAACACGCATTTAATAGCATATTACAGGCGATAGAATGACGATTTGTGCTGAAGATAGAAATTACGGTGTAAATCGAACGCTCCCATGCATCCAGGCACCCGCTTTCTCTTTGCCATCGACCCTGCCTTCCGCGCCACCGGTAGCCCAGAGGACTCCTTACTGCGTACCTACTACACAAACAGCCACACGTTGACCGGAAGGTAATTCTTTTCATAAATGCACCGTTCATTTTTGTATTCAAATGTTTTCTTATTTACATTTTATTGTTTTTGCTAATTATTGTTAAACATGGGAAATACAGCCTTGAATTGCGTTGAGACATTTGTAAAGTATTAATGAATACACTGGTAAATACACCACCGGGACCGCAGAGAATTCCTTATTGTGTATCTAGTACATAAAAGAGCACGCGTAGAAGCCCGGAGCAAAAGTGTTTTTATAACTAACATTAAATTGTTACTTTTTAAAATTTTTGTTGTTTACAGAATTTTATAGCTTTTGATAAATTATATTAAACGTTGGCACCACTGCCTCGATTTGTCTTAGACATTTGAAACATGTAATTATTAAATTAACCTATTTCTTCATTGTAGCTTGTTTCAATAATTTACTTTGAGTAGTTTGTATTTTCGTTTTCTTTTCCTTCTGGAAAAGTCTGTGCGATTTGATTCCGTAATAAACCACATCGATATTTATTGTTCATATAACTGAATGTATGTCTCCCACAAGCGGGGAACTGCCCCAGCCGGGCCAAGCTCTCCGGTCTCCCGGCATGTGTGCTTGTGTAGTGCGTGTAACTGGGAGTATAAGGGGGTGAGAATACGGCAAGGAAGAGGAAAGAAAGATCGCGCGCGGTCCGTGACCCGTTTGTTAGGGTAATGCACCGATTTTCGCCTGGTATTACACACGCAACAGTGTGCATGTAAGGAATGCGGTAGCGACGGGTCAGTTGGATCGGTGTGATTGTGGAGACTGCAACGGAGACACCTAGGATGAAACTGTAAAGAATGTGGTGCAGAGAAAGTTTAAGTGTATATAGTAGTTGAATTTGCGGTAGAGTTCATAATTAGAAACTATAACAATAGCTGACTTAGGTTTAGGAAACTAGATTATAAGCTTGAATATAAGTAAACTAATGTAAATATAAAGAGGAAAATAGATTATTACTTCTATCAACACCAATGTTTATCTTCTTCCAGTAAAAATAGTCAAATTTAAACGCAAATTTTGGTACATTGGAATCTTTAAAGCTGTTAAAACGTGTTCAACATACGTATATTCATATTTTATTACAATATGCCAGTGGTTATCAAACTCGGCCTGACGAACTAGTTTGATAATTCTCCAATGTTGTAAAATCATGTCTCATGACACTGATATTGTAAACAATTATTATAGTCTACGAGCGTCGCAATTAAAGGTACTAAACCCAAATATTTATGAGCGATAATTTACACCTCAGTAGACAAAAAGGAATTGAAGCTCAAACACATTTTTTGGAAGACTGATGATTTCTGAGTAATGGCCTTCATGATCAAGCCCTCTGCCAGTTCCTGAACCGAGCAGTTTCCGTCCACCAACCAGGATCCACCGATCACCGACTCCTCCATCCCCTGTCTCACGCTCGAGTTGCCGCCGCTCCATATAGCCAGTCCTCCCGCCTCCGCCACCACCTGTCAGCCCCGCGCGGGCTCGGGTTTCTGTCAATTTTGCGCGCTCGCGTGTCGTAATGCGGTATTTCGTTTAATTTAATCGCGGCATCGGGAAATTCTTGGGGCATTCCGGTGCCGGATGAATACGTATCCGCCAGCGGTGTGTGTGTGTGTGTGTGTGTGTGTGTGTCCCAATTGCTTCGCTTTTTTTCTTTGTCCTCGTAACGCGGCTGTCTGGTGGTGGGCCCGGGGTGAGGGCGAGGGCGAGGGCGAGGGTGAGGGTGAGGGTGGGGGTGGGGGTGGGGCTGGGGTAGGCGTGCTGTGCATACTAATCCACGGGTCTGTCCCCGGCAGTCCTGCCAACCACCCCGCGCCCCGCTACGTGCCGGTCCTCGCTCTACAAGTGGGAGAGCGGCGAGGGCTAAACGAGTACATTTGTTATTGCTTTGCGACAAGAAAACGTCTTGCGTAGGATGTCTTCAAGTTCTCGGTTTGTGATTTGTTATTCTAAGGAGAGAGACCGCTTCGAAATTATATTTTTCGACTCCCATTGTAAGATTCTGTCATTTGATAGCTGCAACCCGTTGCATAATGGTACTTATTACGACACAGATTTCATTATGATACAGGTTCCTGGCCAATCACAGAGTAGCTTAAAACCAAGTATGGATGCTTATTTAATAATTAAATTCGTTAAAGTAAATGTTTTGTTACTTACAAATAACGTGCAAGTAGATGTTACGGAACTTGCGATTTTTAAAATTTATTTTTATTTATTTATGTTAAACCTTTACTCATCTTTCAACTATTTATTGTTAAAATGACGGAAAGGGATTCTGGAACTCAAGAAAACGTGCGCAGATAATCTCCCCCCTACGTCGCATACAGTTTTTACTGTTTTTTGACTGAATAAATTTAAATCTAAATCTTAACTTACAAGTACATGCACCGAAACAAGTTTGTGTTATTTTCTACAGAAGTTTGCATTAATCATTTACTGGTTCTATAATATTTCTTTATGCGGTTGTTACATAAATATTCCGGAGAAATTAAATTAATATATCAAATTTATAATGCCTTTCTATAGTAGTTTCTCAGAGTTATTGAACGTTTGTTTACTGATAATGTAAATAACTTATTTATCACGGAGCACAAAATTATTTGTTGAAAGTTATTGCCTTGTTTTAATTTTTAAAACACTGCATTACGTGAATTATTGGTAATCCTACCACTAGTATGAGATAATCGTACTCTTGATTGAATTTTCTCAATCTTCTTGACCTCGATATATTTCCTTTTTTAGAGAAGTGAATGCACAAAATCATTTATGAGCACTCTTCTTGCTTTAAATTTTCTTTCTTTTTTACATTTCCTTCGCCTGTCATGAACAGACCCTGACTGAAGCGAAGCAACAATAAAAGGAATAAGAATCTTGCATCTTGTTAGTGCCACTACGTCTGTCAAGAGTTTTTGAGAGGAAACTATTTGTCCTTTTTGCCTCTCCCTCGATTATTGTAGTTTGCCACCGAAGTCCTTATGGTGAGCTCGTGTAATGCAGAGACGGTAGTCCATTATTTAAATTTAAGCTCTATCATTTATTTTCTTTATATATTGGTTCACATTAAATTATATTTGTTCAGTTTATATTTATTCAAAACTCCATAGCAATATTTCTAATCTGGAAGGAATTAATGATACTCATATTATATACTAATACATTTGATGTATTATGTTTAATAATGTTTTCATTTATATGCAAATAAATTATTAATATAAATCGTATGTCGTTTGAAATGATTAATTATCTGACGTGATCTTTAACAATCCAATGATGACATTTTGTGACTTTGCTGCTAATTTCGTTGTCCGCGATGCCACTGCGACTTAGTTCTAGTGATTGCACACCTTCGTTCAAAAAAAAAAAAAAAGACGAATATACGTAACGTGCACTCATCTATTCGTATCGTCCGTCCATAATGGTAACACTGGTACATATCAGTATTTACAATCGATTGCATTAAGTAGATATTTCCGTGGCACACCGGAATCCAATATCTATCAAATATTCATTCAATTTAATAACATTGCTTACTCTTGCCTACGTCATCGATCAAATTGGTCTTTGCAGGAAAGCCATAGCAGGCCGAAAAGGGCGTGCGGATGACCGGGAATAAGTGGTCAAGCAGAATAGGCTGGATAGGCGAGGAATAAGTTGTTGCCAGGACAGCCATGGTAGCTGCACAAGGCGTGCGGGTAGGACTGGCGTAGCGTTATGAGCGAGAGGAAAATATAGAGCGGAATAGGCTGCATAGCGGGGCGGGGAAGGTGTTAGCAGAATGGCTGAGCCATATGGAGCGTGGGGAAAGACTAAGAATGATAAGAGCGAGGAGCTAGTAGAGAGAAAGGATGGGCGAGGCGGGGCGGGGCGGGGCGGGGCGGGGCGGGGCGGGAGGTTTTTCAGAATGGCCATGGTATGCCAGAAAGGGTGTGTAGGAAGGACGGACAAAGCGTGATGAGCGGGAGGAAGGGGCAGCATGGACGGGGCAGTTGGTTTGGGCTGGAAAGCCATGGCATGCCGAACAGCGCATGCGGAAGCAGACCGGGAATAAGTGGTCAAGCAGAATAGGCTGGATAGGCGAGGAATAAGTTGTTGCCAGGACAGCCATGATACCTGCGTAGAGCGTGTGGGGAGGACTGACGTAGCGTTATGAGCGAGAGGAACATATACAGCGGAATAGGATGGATAGCGGGGCGGGGCGGGGCGGGGCGGGGCGGGGGGGGGTGTTAGCGGAACGGCTGTGGGAAAAGACGAAGAATGATACGGTCGAGGAGCAGTTAGAGGTTTCCCGGGGCTGTATGGGGGGGGGGAAGGTTTTTCAGATTGGCGTGGTATGTCAGAAAGGGCGTGTAGGAGAGACGGACGAAGCGAGATGAGCGGGAGGAATATATGGAGCGGAAGGGTATGGGCAGGGCGGGATTTGCGGGTAGGACGGCTATGGTAGCCCCATATGGCGTCAAGAGACGCATAGTGTTCATAGAACTTTCGTTAATAGAACGAGAGGAACCTACAGAGCGGAGTAGGGTGATCGGGAGGATCGGGTCGAAGAGATCGTGCGAGGGATACCGATGAATGGGAGGAACAGACAGATTGGAAGGGGTTGAATGGGCGGAGCGGGAGTTGTAGGCAGGACCATCATAGCAGGTCAGATAAGGCGTACGTGGGAGACGGGCGAAGTGTAACAAGCGTGAGGAGCAGATAGGGGGAAGGGGCTGGATGGACGGGGCGGGAGTTGAAAACAGGACCGCCACTGCAGGCCAGAAAGGGTGAGCCCCCGCTCACCCTGTGTCCCCACGCCCGTGTTCCCACACGGGCGACCGGTGCGGGACGGGCAGAAGTTGATTAATAGAGGATTGTACAATATACATTTCCAGAGAACGCTAGATAATGAGCTAGTAATAACAAAAACAATTCTAATAGTAATTGTAATAATAACAGAGCAAAGTGGCTCAGTGCGTAGCGCGCTGACTTCGCAGTCGGCAGTCCCGTTTCGATCCCCGGGTACGGCCATCCCGTCCGGGGTTTTCGTGGTTTCTCTCGGTCATACACGCGAATGCTGGGGTGGTTCAAAAAGCCCACCATCACCTCTCACCATCCTCCTATCACCTCATTACATTTCAAGGCTTAACAACCTTGCCTTACCGCGAGATACAGCCATAAATCTGATCCCCCTCAGGATACACGCATCTCTCTCCGAGATATAATATGACTGGGGCTCGGAAGAGAACGAGTTGGGTGGTCAAAAATGGCCCATATGATGAATATAATAATAATAATAATAATAATAATAATAATAATAATAATAATAATAATAAATAATAAATAAATACTAAATGACAATAAAAATAATAACCGATATTAATTCAATTAAATTGAAAAACAAATTCAGTGGCAACGACCAAAGAGATGAAATACGTAAAGAAGAATTGGGTGTGGCACTATGCACCTGGGCGGTGTGAGCTATCAACCAGTGAAGCGGAAACTTCAGAAGCGCGATCCCGCCAAGAAGACTGTCAGCGGAGAATAAACGCAGCCATAAAATATTTATGAGTTTCCGACCCCGTGTCCCCCCCCCCCGCGAGTGATGTATGCGCAGGGAGGGTGTCGCGGGTGTCGGCTTCCAGCTGGCATCGCCCCTCCCCCACAGCGGTTCCGCGCGATAATGGCTCTCCCACTCTGCCGCCAACGACGCTTGACGCCCACGAGACACATGTGAGCCAGGCGCGTCGACAAATGCTTACGTGCTGTGCGATATTGCATTGAGATGGTGATGTGTTCTACAAAGAAAAAATGTCTTTTCTCTTAACATCGTGTACTGTTGTGCGGAGCACATCGGGCCTGTTTAGGTGGCTCAGGGCATGTGTTGATGTCACTGCACCGCTGACCGGGAGGTAACTCGGTTCGATTCCTGACAGTGCTAGGATTTTCGACACCTCGACACTCGATTTTCGACACGCATAGGTCACATTGAGACGCTGTCCGGAGGCAAATTCTAGCAGCCGGCTGCACCGATCGTTAGTTTTCCGTGGTTCTTCTAATCAGACCAGACGAATGCCAGAGCAGCACCATCAGAAACGGGCTTCAGATCGCTCGTGATCCTTCCTTATTTTCCTTGTCCCATACTCACCCCTTACACACTTTCATGTACTTCACTACTACACTGGTCGGGACCAGTCGGTGGCTTAGAGCTTCTCGCTGCTGGGGCGATGCTCCGCTGGTGGGAGATACATGAAAGGGGAAAGTCTCACAAGCCAACGGCGGCGGATTTCGCCATCCAGCGGCAAATGATCTCAGTCTCATTCACTACACTTATGGGAATACTGACCAAAGCAGTTGACGCGCCCGGAAATTCGAAATAATTAATAAAGCAATCCCTCTAAAATTTGCCAACAAGCTGCATTGTGCTCTAAAAAATCGTATAAGTGCCCATAATTTGAAAAACGGTATCCCGAAATGAAATGGTAAAACTCTTTAAAGATTTGGCGATACTTCGGACGTATTAGAAAAATGAGAACATGGCAGAGAGAATGTAGAAACTTACGAAGCTTGGTTTATATATTTACTTTTATTGACTTTGAAAATTCTTCATACAAGAAATTCTTTTTTCTAACTCACTCTTACTAATTCAAGTACATCTGTTTTAAAGGAATATTTTTGAACTTTCGCGTGTAATAATTTTTGGTGTTGGAATGTGCAATATAGCAGAAACAATTGTGAAATTCGTTTTAAGATACGAATGTCATTTTGACGCCAAAGGAATAGAACTTTTCCAAATTGAAAATCAAGCTGCATTGCAGACGACACTATTCTTTTCCTAGCGTGACTGAAATACTGATAAGATCCATGACATCTCTTGAGCATCGTAAAAGCGACCACCACGCTGAAATTGCCTTCCTGCGGGATATTCTTGAAGTGGGAGCTCGAGGGAAGTCTATTTTTACTTGGATCACAAGTTTCTACCTAGGTCAGACTCATGTTTTAGTTGAGGACAGAAACTTACATAGATGCATCTAATAACTCTTAAGTGTTAACAAGAATGTAAAATGTGTTTTCCAATAACGTCTTCCTTTTTAGGAGGATTGCGTTGAATGTCAACAAAAAGGGATTGCACAAAATTAGTGTAATGGAAATTTTCATTAGTTAGAGAATAATTTTCAGTGATTTCACTGAATACTACATCAATTTGTCATGATATTATACTATCATACACATTAATATCAATTTTTTAACTTCAAAAGTTGAATATATTAAATGCATTTAAAATGAACTTAATGATATGTAAATATCAATGTAAAGTAAATGTAAATTTTATATAAAAACAGAAAATATTCTGTCGTGTCACTGTTTATACGTATTATACACATACACGCAATATACATACACAGAAAACAAAGCTGAAGTAATTTCAGCACTTAAGAAAGCGCTACGGGGTATTGGATGGGAGCGTTGATTTCAGTTTTGATTGATTTTCAGCTCCATAATACGCAATTTTCATGCAAGAATTAAATTCACATTCATAAATACGAAAATAAAACGACAGTAGATAAAATCGTTAACCGTTTCTTCCTGCTAAACCAGAATTT
Organism: Gryllus longicercus; assembly: GCA_038098605.1. NCBI lineage: Eukaryota > Metazoa > Arthropoda > Insecta > Orthoptera > Gryllidae > Gryllus > Gryllus longicercus. Next base: position 135,152 of record JAZDUA010000406.1, on the reverse strand, counting down.
CCAGTGAGAACGTGTGATTTGAGGCAGTATAGTACCTTTATGTCAGTTTTCACTATCAAATGTTGATGGTTTTACACTAGTTGTGCCAGAAAGTCTGTTTCATTACCTCGCAAATGCTTCCAATTACCTTCTTTAGCCAAACGCTTCAAGAGCAACAGCAGGCCCAAGCCAAATACAAGACACCGGGAGAAAGCGCCAATTAGGTGGAGACGTTCGGAAGGAGGAGCTGCAATAAATCAAGATTCATCCGGTTGCGGCGCCGCGGCGGTGTTCATGGTAACAATGGCGCGCCCACCTCCACCCCTGCCTCTGATCTTTGCATTGCGCCCGGGCCTTTTCCGCCTGTTCTCACCTTCGCCGCTTTCCCCCATCCGCCCCTCCCCCCGGCAGCCATTGGCTGCTGGAGGAGGCAGCCCCAAGCGGAATGAAGTACGCAGTGAGAGATGGAGCTAAGGCCAACTACCCAGACGCACTCTCCCCTACCTCTCTGCCCATCTTCCACAACCTACCTCACCCGCACCGACCGTTCCTTGATAGAAGGAGGAGACGGCGTTGAAGAGAGAGACGATGGGAAGAGTTGGGTTCTGAGTGAAGCGGCCGGGTATAAAAGGGCGGGGTGTGGAGAGGTCGGAGCATGGAGGAGCGGGTCAGGGAAAGGGAGGCGAGAAGGGAGAGGCGAGGCAGGGAGGGTCGGGGCGGGACAAGGTGGGGGGAGTGGGGTAGGGTTGGGTGAGGTGAGGTGAGCCGGAGCGAAGCGAGGGCGGGGCGAGGCGGGGGGTAAGACGGAGCGAAAGACGGGGCGAAAGACGGAGCGAAAGACGGAACGAAGCGAGGCGAGGCGAGGCGAGGCGGGACGCGGGGCGGGGCCGGGTCAGGGCGAGGTGGGGAGAGGAGGGGCTAGATACGGTGCGATGAGGAGAGGCGGGGCGGGTGAGGAAGGGCAGGGCGGGGCGGGGGAGGCAGGGCAGAGCGCGGCGGTGGAAGTAGGGCGAGGCGTGGCGGGGCGGGGGAGGCGGGGCGGGGCGGGGGAGGCGGGGCGGGGAAGGGCGGGGCGGGGGGGCAGGGCGGGGCGGGTGAGGTAGGTCGGGGCAGGGCGGGCAATTCGGGTGAGGCAGGGTGGCTGAGGCAGGGCGGGGCGGGTTAGGCGGGGCGGGTTAGGCGGGGCGGGTTAGGCGGGGCGGGTGAGGCAGGGCAGGGCAGGGCAGGGCAGGGCAGGGCAGGGCAGGGCAGGGCAGGGCAGGGCAGGGCGGGGCGGGGCGGGGCGGGGCGGGGCGAGAAATAACGGCGCGAGAAAGGTCGTTGCGAGAGGTGTCGGGGATATAAATGGATGTATAGGAAGGATCATTGGGTTGGGAACGTAAGATGGGTGCGGGCTGGCGGCGCTGGGGTGTGAGTAGGGAGTGGGGGCGGGGGGGGGGCTGGGGCGAAGACGTTCTTGCCCGCGCTGCTTTATAAACCGCGCCGCCCGCTTCCATTGAGCGGCGCGTTTCGTGTCGTGGGAGGCAGCCAACAAAGCCCCAACAGGGAAATTGAATCCCTTATGCCCGTCTTCCTGGGGGAATTGCGGTAATCAGAAGCAGCCACTTGGCTGCCGCAGGACGGAGGGACTTCAACTGACGCTGACGAGGGCTGCGGGACTCCTCTCTTACTCATTCGCGTAAAGAGCAGGTCGCCTTTTAATGGACAGGGGCGACCGAGAGTTGAGGCCCCGGCGTCGACGAATTTTCAACACAGACTTTATCGCTATGTGGAATTCGCGTGCTGTCTGGAGAAGAAATCTTGTCCGGTTGCTCTGATTGGTAGTTTTCGGTGGTTTCTTTGATCAATATCAGCCGAATGCTGGAGCAGTACCCTAACAAAAATGGCTATGAACCTCGCACGATCTTTCCTTCTACATCCTTTCCCTTCTCTCCTCTTAAACACATACACGCATACAAGCACTACACTCTCACACATATTGGGAGACCAGTGGGTTGCTTAGGGATTGTGACGGCAAGGGCGGTTACAGCTTTCGATAACACTTGGAGGTAAGAAATAACTAATGTCTACGAAATATGAAACTAATGAACTAATGAAATATACCGTATCTAACAAGGTTATTTCTGGTTTCCATCAACAATTCAAGCGTGCTCGACGATTGGAAGCTAGCTACCGTTGTTTCGATTTTTAAGAGTTGTGACAGAATTGTTTTAGACAAATATAGACCGGTGTGTCTCACGACAGTTGTATGTAAGCTAATGGAACATTTGATAACTAGCTATATTAGGCAAGAACGGGAACAAAAAGAATGACGATTTCAGGGACAGCATGGTTTTTGGAATGCTTTTTCTTGCGAGAGTCAGATAGTATCATTATTTCAGGATATAGCAGATAAAGTTGGTGATAATGTGTAGATGCCGTAATAATAGATTTTGCGAAGGCATTTTATGTTGTCCCACACGATAAACAAGTTCATAATTTATTGCATTCGGGTATTGACACCAGAGTTGCGGCGTGGATTGATGAGCTTCTTCGAGATAGGAAACAAAGTCCGAGTTGGACAACAATTTTCAACTCTGGCAAAGGTAACTTCAGCGATTCTTGAAGAAAGAGTTATTAGAACTCTGTTTCTCGCGTTTCTGGATGACCTGCCGGACAATTTACTTTCAAAGGTAAGGCTATTTGTGGATGACAGTATATTACATCGAGTTATTGAATCAAAGGTAGACGAGGACATTTTTCAGGGTGGACTAGATAGACTATATTTTGGACGGAAAAAATTGTAGGACAATAAATAGTTCGAAAATAAAAAACATCATGTTTGGTAGGGGACGCAAATATAGAGAAACTCATTACTGTTTTCGCAACAAAAATATTCAAAGACTCTTGCCTTGTAAGAACCTGGGAATAATTTTTGATAGCAAATCGAGTTGGGAATATCAGGTAAACTTTGTCGTAGGGAAAACCTTGAGGTCTTTGCATTTTACTATGCGAATACTAAAAATGAGCACAGCGAAATATAGAGAATTAGCTTATTTATCTTTAGTTCGTCCATTAATGGAATACGGGGCGATTTGTTGGGACACTTATACGTATTCACAAAAGGAATATTTAAATTGAGTACAGAATAAAGCGTGTAAACTTTTACCTTCCGAAGCAACAGAAAGAAACTATTATGTGAGTCTCGAGAAATAAGGAGGGTTACGGCAAGACTATGCTCTGAACAAAGCGTATTACGGTTATCCAGCGTAGTTCTTTATGGAAGGAACACCATATGGTTTTGAAATGTCCAGACTTCCTTTTGTGAAGAAGTAATAATATAATATTCACTCATTTCAATTTTTCTTCTCGATGGTAGTTTTAAAATACACCAATGTTATTTTACCTCACTCAAAACTAAACTACTGTATTAGCAGGTCTCTTGTTTCTTTGTTAGCTGTAGTAGAAAGTGAGGAAGTGTTGTCGCAGAGAGAGAATATTTAATATTTTTCCTTTCTGTGTTGAAGTCCCTCGGCACAGTGGCAGGACCGGCACAGACCGGGGGCAGACATTCACGGGTACGAGTAGCTTCATTACCCGGGAGCTAAATGCCGGAATCCTCTAGTAAAAGATTACTCACTGTTAAAATGGAGACAATGTGTAATTCTAGAGCGACAAATATAAATGTAAAAATCCCACCCATTAGTTTCAGTTTTGTTATTGATTGATTAATTAAGGATTCTGGGCGCATCAACTACATAGGTCATTGTTCCCGTAATTGTAGTACATACATTGCACATCGCGTGAGGTGAATGATTTCCCGCTGGATGGCCGGATCCGGCGCCGACCTACCTGTCGACTTGCTTGGCCTGCCCGTCGGGACAAGCTTTATGCTCCCGGCATATTTCTCAACAAATTCGGCCGTGTATTGCATGTGTGTGTAAGTAAGGGGTGAGGAAAGGACAAAGAAAGAGGAAGGAAAGATCCCGCGCGGTACATAGCCCGTTTGTTAGGGTACTGCTCCGGCATTCGCCTTGTGTCGATCGAAACAACCACGGAAAACTACCGATCAGAGCAACCCGTCGCTAGATTCCTCCTCCAGACAGCGGCTGAATTCGACATAGCTATGTAGCTAGTGCCAAAAATCCTGCCAACTGTCGGGACTCGAACCCTACGACTTCCCGTTCAGAAGTACTGTAGTGACATCATTTGACTCTCGTAGCCACCTTTGCTGGTCGTTTTATTTTTCAGTAAGCCTATATACAGCCTTATTTATCAGTACTTGTAAATGATAGTGCTGTGAATGATCAGTCATCTATCACAGCTTTCTATAGCAACTTTACACGCTTATGAAAATGACGTTTGGTGATGCATTCGACCCAGCAGCAGCCATTGCGGTGGGCCAAGTACCACCGCACCTGGACAGCCAGCGCCCGTTCGGAGACGCATTTCAATTGTCACGTACATCGCCTCCGCCGTCCTCTCTAGTGGGACGCGCGTGGGTCGAAAGTTCTTGCAGCGTCGCGTGGTTCGTCTTTGTGGACCGCGTTCGTGCCTCGGCGGGGCACAGCTTTGCCTCATTGTGCGTTCGCGCCGCCATTGTTCTGTCGCCGCCCCTCCCCCCGCCACCGCCAGACCATTGTGCCCTCGCCGGCGACAGAAAGGGATGACGATCTTGTTTTGTGTAGCGGCCGGCCGGCCGGCCAGCACTTAATTTAATGCGAAGATGAGGTGGAGGTCTCTCGCCGACTGCCGCGTGGGGCGCTCCAGAACAGTAGGATGGGCGGCCACGGAGGTGTACTGCGGGGGCGGGCGCTGGGAATAACGCGGGGGCGGAGACAGGGGAGAGGGTGGCAAATAGTGGCCGCAGGCAATTGAAAGCGACCATTGAAGATTTCAGGCACGTCAACTGATAGCCATTAGTCCCGTAAGTGTAGTCCGTTTATTGTCGAGGAGATACTCCCCTGATGGTGAGATCTGGGGCCGAAGTACTGTGCGCTAGCGGGGTTTCTCCCAACCAGGTATCTCCCACCAGCGCTACACCGCGCCAGCTGGAATAAGCACAAAGCTTCCGAGTAGCCTCCCGACATATGTGGTAGTGATGTGCATGTCACTGTATGTGGGTAAGGGGTGAGGATAAGACATAGAAGAGGAAGGAAAGATCGCGCGCGGTCCGTTGCCCATTTGCTAGGGTACTGATCCGGCATTCGTCAGGTTTGTATCGGAGAAATAACGGTAAACAACCGATCAGAGCAACCGATCAGAGCAACTGATCAGAGCAACTGATAAGAGTTACCGGCCGCGAGAATTTTCCTCCATACGGCGCTGAACTCCACCAAGCTATGTAGCCAGTGACGAAAACCCTGCCACCTTCGAGACTCGAAACCTCGGATCTGTGGGTCAGAGACACACAGTGATGCTTTGAACCACCAAAGGGCTGCGGGGGCGGGGGCAGAAAGAGCGAGGCTGACGAGAGCGTGGGCGGACGCGGGCGCGAGGGCGTGAGGCGTGGGTTGGGAGGAGGCGTTCGCAGGAGGCGGACGTGGGGCGGCTGCGAGTGTGGTCGCGTGGGCGGGGCAGGTGCGAGGGAGGGCGCAGGGCATGCACGGGGAAGGGCGCACCTTTGGGATGAGGCGGCGCGTAGGCGTGTGGTCGGTTTCTTGAGCAGTCGCGGGAGCTGGCGGGGGCGCGTGGGCTGTGGAGAGGTTGGGCGGCCGGGCGCGAGGGCGGGGGCGGGAAATCGCATGTGTGCGCGCGGCGTCTTGTGACAGGGAGGGCGACGGGCTGGATGAGGAGTGTGCGCGGGAGCGGCCGGGAGTGGGGGCGGGCCTGGAACGGTCTCAGGCGCGGGTTCGGGATCTGGCGCGTGGGCGAGGAGGGGAAGGTCGTAATGGGGCGGGGCAGGTCGGGGGTGGTGCTGGGCGTGACGGGCGGGGACCGGAACAGGGTGAGCAGGCGAGGCGGGCTGGACGGGAAGGGGGCGGGACGGGCTGGACGTGTGGGACGGGCAGGACAGGCTGGTAGGGCGAGGAGGGCAGAGCGGGGGCGGGGGTAGGGAGGGACAGGATGAAGCGTGACGGGTCGGGGCCGGGCAGCACGGGCAGGGCGTGGCAGGGCGTGGCGGGGCGTGGCTGGGCGTGGCGGGGCGTGGCGTGGCGGGGCGAGGCGGGGCGCTGCGGGGCGAGGCGGGGGCGGGGCGGGGCGGGGCGAGCGGGCTTGCAGGCAGGCGGGAGCGGAGCGGGTCCGGGCGTATGAGCCAAACGGAACAATCGTTGGAGGTGTGGGCGCGAGGGTGGTTGAGCGGCCAGGATGCTGCGCGGGGGCTGGTGAGAGGTTGAACGGGAGGCAGGAGAAAGGAGGTTGCGGGTAGCGCAGAGGTGGGTTCAGGGGCCGCCGCGGGGTATGCGCGAGAAAGGACGCGAAGCGAGGGATGGGGCGGGGGCGGGGTGAGGCCGCAGCCGCAGAGGCGTCTTCGCACGTCGTGGCCCTTTGTGCGCCTCCACGAGGACGGCCCACGCCTTCCAGACTGCGCGCCTTCGCGAGGCACTTTTTCCTATTCTTCTCAGCGGCTCTTTCCGAATCTCTCTCCTCACGCCCTTTCGTCTGATGTATTTGTTCACAGTTTAAGCACATACCGTACTAAGAATTTTTTATTCACATTTTGAGGATAGCGGATTTACAGGTTTTTGTCGATCATAATAGACAACTGAGATTCTGGTTTACCAATTGAAATGTTGTTTCAAAAATCTCTGAAGGTGTAAGTGTTCATTTGTAAGGCTCCCGGAGAAGATATTCACGTACCTGAGATGCCTCAGGTTGACAAGGTACGAGTTATAACAACATTTAGAAGAGTTTATACAACACAGACGCAGAGCAAAATAGGTAAATATTGCATACGTTTGGGCGAAGAAAAAATCTACAACAACCTAGCTTCTTCAAATACAGGAATTTATTCGAATCAGGTAGGAAAATTTGCAGCAAGTGAGGACTCGAGGACTCACGGAGGACTATTCCTTTGTCCCGTGCCCTCGGTGCGCCAGCACTTAATGTAATGCAATTTGAGAGCAGCGCCGGCGGAGGTGACCTCGCATGTCGTGGATGTCCTTTGTGGTGCGAACCGCCGACTCCGCCCTCACGAGGACTATGATGCATTGCTGTCCCATTCAATTAACGTCTCTCTCCAAGCAAGGTGTTACCTGCTATTTAGGCCAAGCACGTATTTTTCGGCTCAAGATAAAACTCAGTATTTCTTTTCGTAGCTAATATACTTTATTTAACAATTTGTCTTCGTCTACTTTTTTGTGACCTATGAAATTCATGTTTTATTTATCACTATTACTTTTGTGACTGATGAATTCTTGGTTTTCCTCGCCTGGAAGTAGCTTATAAATACAGAAAACACTAATACATCAAAATGTAGTCATTTGAATGTCTACCTAGCTGAATTATATTATAAAACGAAATATTTTCGGAAACAAAAAGAGATGAGCGGTATTTTATTATAAATAAACATTTAATATTATGTAATAAATGCGCAACCCAGAACAATGTAGAACATTCAGTTTTAAGCAACAAAACTCAAAAGTAATCTTAAGATTTACGATCTTTATTCTAGCAATTATTATCAAAAGTTCGTAGAGTCTACTTCATGAATGATATTCCCTATGGTATCAATCGGAAATCGTGCACTATAATGTATTTATAATTTAGCACAACTCTTGAATAATGACTGCTTTGCTGGAGTTACTTGAAAACACCAGAAAAATAGCATGGAAAACGTTGAATCAATGGAGAAAAAATGGCCATTTCAGCAGTAATATTTTCTTCAAATAATAAGATTCTTCTCACATCTGTCTATTCAGAACTGTTTCATTTACATGTAAAAATCAATGCCTTCACATGCTGAGCGACCCTCCCCCCTAGTGACGAGCATTCCGAACTCGAGGCTGGTGCCTTGCTGGCCGAAATTCGGTTGGCAAGAGGGGATAAGAAGGCACATGGGTGAATTTGGGGCAGAGAGCGATCTGCTGTGCAGGCGGAGTGTACACAATAGCGGGAAGAGTATACTTGGTCGGAGTAGCATGTGAATGTGTGAGAATGTGAGTGAGTGTGTGTGGGTGAGTGTGTATGTGTATGTGTATGTGTGTGAGGTGAGTGTGTGTGTGAGAGAGAGAAGGTGGTGAGTGTGTGTGTGAGAGAGAGAAGGTGGTGAGTGTGTGTGTGAGAGAGAGAAGGTGGTGAGTGTGTGTGTGAGAGAGAGAAGGTGGTGAGTGTGTGTGTGAGAGAGAGAAGGTGGTGAGTGTGTGTGTGAGAGAGAGAAGGTGGTGAGTGTGTGTGTGAGAGAGAGAAGGTGGTGAGTGTGTGTGTGAGAGAGAGAAGGTGGTGAGTGTGTGTGTGTGAGAGAGAAGGTGGTGAGTGTGTGTGTGAGAGAGAGAAGGTGGTGAGTGTGTGTGTGAGAGAGAGAAGGTGGTGAGTGTGTGTGTGAGAGAGAGAAGGTGGTGAGTGTGTGTGTGTGAGTGAGAAGGTGAGTGAGTGTGTGAATGTGTGTAAGAAGGTGAGTGATTGTGTGTGTGACAAGGTGAGCGAGTGTGTATGAGAAGGTGAGCGAGTGTGTCTGAGAAGGTGAGCGAGTGTGTGTGAGAAGGTGAGCGAGTGTGTGTGAGAAGGTGAGCGAGTGTGTATGAGAAGGCGAGCGAGTGTGTGTGAGAATGTGAGCGAGTGTGTGTATGTCCGCGGCAGAAAGAGTGAGTATCAGAGATAGATTGTGAGGGAGAGAGGGTGTGAGAGTGAAAAGGCGAGTCCTTCGCAGGCTGGCTATTTGGCTGGTGCCCCGAAGAAGGAAGCGAGGGCTGGCGAGGGGCGAGGGGGCGTCGGCCGCGTTCTGGCTCTGAGCCAGGTTTTCGCCGCCCTCCGTCGCACGTCGCGCTCCGCGTCTCCCGAGATCCCACGCCGCCGGATCCACGGCTCTGCTCAGTGAACTTTGTAACATTGTTGTACAGGCTACGGCAAATGCGCAGAATCGTGAAAATCGCAGAAAATGGAGACTGCGTTTCCAGTAGGCCAGGCGTTGGGCGTTTCGCGCCAGCCACGTATCACATTCCGTGTTATACTTTCACAATTCCGTTTGCATTACTTTTTTATGAACTATTATTTTGTGAAACGTATTGGTAAGCACGCTGGCGGTTACTTTTAATTAATTACTTTAATTTTACATAAAGTGAACTACATTTTGCGAAATCGATGTATTCAATTACAATCAAGTATCTATATTCATATTCCAAAATTGTTATTCTAATGTTCTCTATTGTGTAAGTCTTAACTCACATGATTTAAGAAATATTACAGTTATTAAAACTATTTCTACTTGCTGAAACCATTTAGAGTGACATAAGGTTATACATAATAATAATAATAATAATAATAATAATAATAATAATAATAATATTGATGAAGATAGATGGTATGTTTTAAGTTGGTTAGCACCATACCATCTATTTACATCATTGAACTAGGATCAGCAGGATTCACTAACAATTTCAATATTATTATTATTATTATTATTTTATTATTCAGATTTTATTATTCTCATCTTCGTTCTCTTTGGAGGAAAACACCACCAGGGATCGTGGATAAACGTTTACCGCTGGTGTGATCTAATGTTACAGGACATGATGGGATTTGGAACGGCTGGGCCTCATACGGAGATGTCAACCCTCATTCGCGTTCACAGGCGCAACATATATCAGGGGCGACCAGTGGAAAATGCTAGACGCGTTGGAATGGATGGTCGACAGTAAGGAAAGGATTGCGAAGAAGCATTGTGAAGCAGAAGGACTAGCAGTGTGGAGTGAAAGAAACCCTAAATAGAACTTTTAAATTTCCCAATAAATATTCCCAAAATATTTCGCAAATGAACAACATTTCAATAAAATATTTCATAGTTACACTAATTGAATGTTTTCTACTTCTGAGCAAAACGAAAAAAAATAGTCGACTTTGGTAGCCGAGGTTGTTAAGGTTCAAAGGTCGTTAAGACTCAAAAGTCGTTAAAGCTCAGAGGTCGTATCTGCCTCGGCTCGAATGCTTGTGGGTTCTAATCCTGCCTCGGACATGGATGTTTGTGTGTTTATGTTAAATTGAATTGAATTCTCCCCACAGTTCCCCTCACAGTTTAAAAAATCACTATATGACTAAGATATTGAAAAGTAACCTTAAAAAACGTAATAACATTCGCAGTTGGCATCTGGAACAATGTTCTACATAAAAGTTGTAGAAATAGTCATCATTGATTGCTTGGGTTTCTCTGCAATTTAACATATGTATTTCTGCGATGTACAGAACCTTTTTTATACTTTGGACTTAATTCCTTTATAAAACAATTATAATACATTTTGTAGTTCATAGGTTCTGTGTCAAAATAAGACAGTTTATTTCAGTTTGCCAACGTTTCGGAGTTTATTTCTCCATCATCAGGGCTAAATACATTTACAACACTTTTATAACAAAGTAGAACACTAATTGTTAAAAGGGATATTGAAGAATACATTAATAACACACAATAACTGTTTAACATGCGCACATGAACTTCTCCATACGTCACATACAGATTTTACTGGTTTTTGACTAAATAAATCTAAATCTAGAATAAAATATAAATAAAAAAACAATAGAAACATATCTTACTTGGATATAGACTATTACGCGAACATAACACACTTCACGACACACGGTGCCAAGAGAACTGACATGATCACCCATACACTGTGATTACATGATTAAGACTAAAATAGTGTTCAAAATATAAGCACATTATATATATATATATATATATATATATATATATATATATATATATATATATATATAATTGTTATGAAGTATTAAAAAAAACATAATTTTAAATTTTTTATCTTTGGACTTACGAAAGAGTATCATAGAACAAATATATAATAATGTCAATTTATATAATACGCTATGTGGACATATTCTAATAAATATATTAAAATATTTTTAATAAGTTAATAATATCAGAATCTGATAATCGATTTTAAATTGAGTCTGTGGTTATCTCAAAACATTTAGGTAGAAGTGGAGATAGTCATGTGGAATGTCTTTTACAATTATTTTAACATCGGTAATTTTCTTACTGTTGCTTAGAAGAACAGATGAGCTACAAACCTTTTTGAAAGGCAAATCTGGACGTTCCTTCCATTATACCAAATGAATGAGTACTTAAGCCCACTACAACATGTATTTACGTGCTACGAGGTGACCAAAATATTATTTATCAAACGAGAGCTGCTTTACTTGCAACGAGCCACGCCACGCTGATAACGAGGACTGCCAGAACGAACAAGACACTTGGTTGTCTTCTTAAAATTATTTACTTTGTTTTTCGATTTTCTTAAAACGTCTGAATTTTTAATACTTTAACATATTTATTTATTTAAAAAAAGAGTCAAAGCAAGTTAAAAAACTGTGTTGCACACTATGAGGGAAAATGGAAGCAAATTAACATTACTTTACTTTTTGACAGTACAGTCTATTTGAATAGGAACAGTTATGCAGCAGAAAATATTTTACTTGTCACTTAAAATTGTTTATCGGTTTTAATTGTTCGAGAAGCTCATCTATTTTACTTCAGCGAGCAGTCACATGTTGCACTTTTATTTAATGTTTAACACACATTTATTTAATGGTTTAACGTATTTATTTATTGTTCTCATAAATTTGATGTTTATTTCGATCTTAGAAATCTTGTCGTAGTGTAAAATTGTTTTTTATTTCATTTGTCCGCAGTTTAGGTCTAAAATGTTCTGTATGCTAAAATTCTTCGTTTCTAAAACTTACACTATTAAGATTATATGATAAACCACAAACCTGCCTGTACGTTCCAAACCTTGCTTCTAAAGAATCAGCCTGAACTTTACAAGGAAAAATATTAGCAATTCCATGTATCTTTACAAAAACGTCCAATACCTCTTTAAGAGCAATTGTGGTATGAATCAATGATACCAAGTTACCTTCTGTCACCCACCCCCATTTTAACTGCTTCCGTTTGCTTAGCCATTCGATGAATAAGTTCAAGAATCTAAAGAAATAAAGAGTGATGACTTAGAGGCCAGTCCATTTAGGGTATCACTTTACTCCACTTTTCTTTCTTAACAGGATCATTGTGTGGAAATTAAAGCTTGTGGTACATTAGTTGAATTGAATCATAATTTCCCCAACAGCATAGCACCCAACATGTATTAGGCAACTGTAACAAGTTCAAGGTAAGAAGCCATGACCTGCATTCATTGTACTAGTTGTGAGGAGTAAAGTTCATAAAGTTCACGAACAATTATAATTGACACTTGAAAACCTGACAGTTGTCAGGTTATATGCCAATTAATCTTGGGTTTAAGTTTAGCAACAATGGTCCAAGAACATTTCAATGAGATAAATATAATGATCCCATTTGAAAATAAATATATTTCCCTTAAAGGTTCTCCCATGTACTGTAGTCATACGAAAAGCCAAAATTAATTTTCAAATTGTAACATATAACACATTATAACAAAAAAAACACGTTTTAGATATATTTTTATTTATAATGTTTAAACACACAGAAAATTAAAACTAATAAAGAATTTAATACGTCTTTCATTTCTCAAAAAATCTTTATTTTTTATCATTTATATTAATGCAAATTAAAATTTCCCGCATAAAAGAGAATTTTTCTTATTGAGCAAATTGACAACTATTTAAAAAAATTGAACCTAAATTCAGATATATAGTGAACAATTTGGAAAAAAACATAATTTCGTGGCTTCGCTCAGAAATCACGTTTGTGAGTACATCTCTCGACGAGAAATTCAATGGTACAAAGCAGACGTCAATCCGACTATTAGTTTCAAAATTAAACGCTTGAAATCAAATGAATCCCAAAACCCGAAATTGGGGCAAAAAATGGGCAAAAAACCTAATTTCGTAGTATCTTTCTGAAATCACGTATATAAGTACAACTCTCGACGAGTTCTTCAATGGTGTAAAACAGATGTGAATCCGACTATTAGTTTCGAAATTAAACGCTTGAAAACAAATGAAGCCCAAATCCCGAAATTGGGGCAAAAAATGGGAAAAAACCTAATTTCGTACTATCTTTCTGAAATTACGTAGGTGAGTACAACTCTCGACGAGAAATTCAATGGAGCAAACCAGACGTCAATCCAACAATTAGTTTCCGAAATACACGTCAAACAATATTGAAACTAAATTCAGATATTTACTGAAAAAAAATGGAAAAAAGTAAATTTCATTGCTTCTCTCTGAAATCACGTAGGTGAGTACAACTCTCGACGAAATATTCAATGGAGCACACCAGAAGTCAATCCGACTATTAGTTTCGGAAATAAACGTGAATCAAAATTGAACCTAAATTCAGATATTTAGAGAAAAATTTGGGAAAAATTTATTTTCGTAGCTTCTTTCTAAAATCACGTGTGTGAATACATCTCTCGACGAGAAATTCAAGGGATCAAATTAGACTTCAATCTGACTATTAGTTTCAGAAATACACGTTAATTGTGGATGTTTGTACGCCGAAATGGGAGAACCTTGCAACAACTTCTTATGAAGGTGGCCATGATACAACTGAGAATCGAGAACAAAAGCTTGTGATTTTTCAAGAAGTACATTACAATTCTAAACCTTTTGTGTTCTCGGAATTGAACTTGTGCTCTTCAACCTGCTTTAGTTTATAGGAATACCAGTGAGTGATTTTAATTGAGGAACGTTTATTACAAGAAAATTCATACAATCAATAAATGAAGTCTTAGTGTACTGTCGTCTTAGTAGTCATCGGTTGAAAAGAATGTAATAACGAGTTTGTTGTTCCAGAAACTGCAGCCTATCAGAAATGATTCGAGAACAGCGAAGATACAGAAGGCATCGGGCCGCGTCTGCAGGAGTATCTAGAGTAATGTCAGCAAACAACATGGACTCAAGGAAAGGAATAATCAAGACAATTATGCAAATGGGAATTATTAGCGATACGTGGAAATCTGGAAGGGCTAGACATAGATCGGCTTCTACCGATTCAGACGCTTCAGGTTTAAGTGAACTTGATCACCGGCTGGAGGATTTTTCACAAGAGACTTTGAGAAATCATTCGCTGCTAGACGATGTGATTATTGACCCCGATGAAGCTTCGTCTGAAGACCTGTATTTTCTACAGGATTTTTGTGACCACGTTCAGAAAAAAACGAACACTCTAGGTGAGTCATCAGGCTATCGCACTAACAAAACATTCTTCTCACCTCCCAAACTTCCTCAGAATGGCAACATTGTGTATTACCCATATCATCGAAACAAGTACGTGTGGACAAGACCTGCTTCAGATAAAACTGGAGAATCGAAAGTTTCACAAGACTCACAAGAAAAATGTGAAACGCCGAAAGACGATTCAAGTAAAATGAAAAAGCAAAGGAGTCCTTTCAAACACGAGTGCGAAGGCAGAGTGTTTGCAAAAGTATGTGAAAATCACACAGAAATTTTGTCATTGGGTTGGCAATGGCTAAAACTAACAGTATCAGTTTTCGAGCGATTATTTTATTCCTGTGCCGAGATAAAAGACGTAGATAATTATAAAAAACAGTGCGATGAAATCGAAGAACAAATGGTTGCATGCATAGGCTCGTCTAATTTTGAAAGCAGTTATATTCCTTTAAAGACTGTGAATCAAACCTCAAAACCCACACAAGAGATAATGCTGTTTGTTTTGTTTATTCACTATGCTTTTGTCAAACACGACAAAACTGCATATCAGTTTCTCCTTGGAGGTGTAATTGGAACTATGGTATACCTCTTCATCACCTTTAAGGGTCATTATCCAAAAGGGATTCGAGCAAATGCCGGTAAGTGAATGTCGTTTTGCAAAATTGTATGCATTTATTAATTTAATAATGACAATATTTTTAATTAACTCATATTGTTTACACTTCAATTTAAAACAACACATAATGTCGTAAAAACTTTTTTCTTTTTGTAAAGAGTGATGTTTAATTTAGAAAGTAACTGCAAAGTTAAATAACTAATACTACCACAACGTTAAATACTACAAAGTAAAATAAAACTATAGCTTGGAGTATTTATACTCAGTTAATATAAGAAAACAGCAAACTACCCTTTTATAAAATTTCTCATTTCCATTTGAAATTGTTATTTATGAGAAATACAAATTGTGAACTTAAGTGAAAATGCAGCCAAAAGATAATCTTATTGAATATTTTAGATTATCTTACGCAATAAATGTGGAATTGAGAAGCTGAATATAGTAGCAGCACAATTAGTCGCTTCGCCCTACGCAAACTGCTTAGATAAAGAAAGTTCTATAAAACATGTATTAGTCGGCGACTTTCCTTGCACGACTCAATACGGAGTGGTAAAACCTTGGTCTCACATGGAACGGAACAACAAAATTATCAGGGCTACCTTTGCGTTCTAATTAATTCAACACTCGCGTTTACGCTGTTCTCTACTCTGCCATGTGTTTTTATTTCCTAGTTTATATCGTATGTAAAAACTAGAAGAGTGCTGGAAAAAGTCGGGATAATGGATATCTCAGTAGATGACATAATTAACACAACTGAGAATCTAAACAATGATTCTAATTATTAAGAAGATGACAGTTAAGAACGTATAAAAATAACAAATCTAATTATATTATCATTCATTAATTATTTTCACTTGTTGCAATAAGTTATTGGATTATTCGTTCAAACTTATCGTCTATAATGTCCTATTTTATCAAGAGCCAAAAATGCGCGTTTAGTAAAGTGGTATGTTCGTGTCAGTCGCTAGTCCAACACTCAACCATTTATTACATCTATAGATTAACAATAGCTTCTTGTAAAGGTGAACGGAGCATTTAAATAAGTGTTTGTAAGTAATTGAAAGAAGTATTTAATAGTTGTTCTAGAAAAAAAATGTTTATTATAATATTTAGTTTCGCATGATTTTTCATTTACATTACTTGGCAATGCTTCATGCAGGTTAGGTCAACTTCGGCGCCCGAACGTTTCTTTCTTTCGGCGTTAAATATTAGTTCACATTGTTTATATTAATAATGAATTATCGTCAAATGGTTTGTGGTACACAATTTTACGTTTGAACAGTTTTCTCTCCTGCCAAAGGAGAAACAGTGCTGGCAATAGTAAGATTTGTACAGCGTAACTTCTAGGCCGAAAACCAGAACTGCCAGTTACGAGAATTTCGCAGGAGTTTTTTTTATCAATTACTCTTTAAAATGCCGGTGAGGTATGTTACATTTAATATCTGATTTCTCAAAAACTTTACTACGTCTTGAATTTAAGAAAAAGGTGTTTTCAAAACTTAAAAATATCTATTTTCGCGGGAGTCAATATTAGCTGAAGTGATGGGCGATATTGAGTGTTTATTGCGACTTATGAACGTCGCAAAACCCCTTAATTAATTGAATGTAATGACATCCGTCGACTACACCAGAGCCGTGATTGCTAGGGTAACGGGCAGGAGCCAATAATGACCAAGTGACGTCATGTTTGGTGGTTTCACTGAATAAAATATAGAGGTGTGTTAACTAGCCGCTTTTTGCGCAATTTCTTAAACCAACGAGAGGATAGTTCCTCGCTCGTCCGTACGGGTGCGCTCGAAACGACTTTGATGTTTACGATGGCGTCCCTGGCATTTAGTATTTTCTTTGCGAGAAAGGGACATTGGTCACTGGACACACGTAATCTGGAGGACGCAAATGTAAATGAATCGAAATCGGAGAAATGCATCGAACCAGCGAGTGCCACACGTGTGATGTTTGGTGGCGTGGCGGGGTCACGTGGTGGTTCGGCGGCGAGGGGCGGAGGAGCAAAAAGCTCGGCGCGCCTACGCCGCAAGTGTCGCGGTCGCCGATTGGCGCGTTCCGCCTCGCGGGAGCGTTCCGCGGCAGCGGAGCGGCGCGCGCCGGCCGACGCCATTTTCCCCATAATTGGCTTAGGAAGCCGCCGTCACGAGCTGATTCTGCCTCTGCAATACGCCAAGTACTTTGTCATTTGCGCCTGATGATTTTTTTAATAGTACAAAGCTTTAAAAAATAATGTCGCGAATTGGAATTTGCACTTTGCTGAACGGACGATGAATTATATCGCTTGATGCTGCTCAGTACGTCAGTATTTTTCTTCGCAGATATTTTAATCCATAATTACATTTCTGCCGTTTTCAATTCTTAATAGATGTTACCAGTATAAAAGCCATTTCGGAATAGTTCCTATGGGTGTTCAAGAAATTTTTGTACTATTTATTATCCACAATGTGAACAACGTCCATTTTTTCTCCGTTTTCAAATGTTATCCGCCGGAGAGGTTCATCCATTGAATAAGGCTAAAATATATTACTTTAGCGTAATTTAGAATATAATAATACACGCGAGGGGGTCTCACCATAAATGTTACAAAACGCTAGGGTTTGTAGCTGATTGACAATATTATGGGACGACCACGTTTTGCCACAGAATTAGTGGGGGGAAATACCGCATTTACACGAGTAAAAAATGCACTCGGCATTTGAAAAATTGTTCTATGTTAAATGGAATGCGCAACAATGAGAGAATAATGGGTATGGTATTTTATTTAAATTTATATAGTGTGACAATGGATTTATCGTATACGTAATGAGCATTCTAGCTGATTACTGCTTTACGCTTTAATGAAGTACCATAAGACGTTCTTCTCAGTTTGCCCTCCATATCGTCACTAAAAGTCCTCAATAATAGGTCAATGATAAATTAAACGAAGTTGAGTTTGAAAACTCCAGCAATCCATTCTAACGAAATAGTCGTAGAAATTGAAGTTACTGGCGTTCTACAGAACGGCTTCTCACTCAAATCTAACGTGCCATAGATTCTAATGCGCCCCATTGATTACTACAATTGTTGAAAAAAGGTGCGCATTAGATTAGTTTAAATACGGTATACAACACAGAACTTGTAGCATTAGCCCAGATACGCAACTCATCAGGTGCTGTTTGGCGGGTCACGTTCTATCGTAGTCCAATTCCGTTTTCCCGTCACGTCAATGCGTAACGAATTGTCACCATGCGTTGATTGGCAAAAAGGGATTATCGTCACCCCTCCCCCCAATTGAAGAACCCGTAACGCGGTGTAACATCTGTAAACAAGCATACATGTACCGAAGCAGCTCCGTAAGTTTTGGCCCAACGAAATTTCATTTACATTTCGTGCAAGAAAGCACAGAATAAAGCCAATAAAACAAATTACTAAAGTTGATAAACAAAATCGAGACAATTTCAATCCCTAACTCGTATTGGGTTAATCGATATTTTCGGAACGGCTGTAGAATGCGTTGATGACTCTACAGTGCATGCTCCGTGTTTCGTCTCGTGTCGTTCGCGCTTTAAGGTAGTATGTTTGTTAGATCGACCACGGTGAAGTACCTCCCAAAAAGTCTTTAAATGAAAGCAAAATCTCTGTTCTTGAAGATGTAAGAAAATAAATGGCCCTTACCGGCCTATTTTTTTAACAAAAGTTTAAATTAGTACAGGCTTTTATGGACAAACTTTCGCCGGAATAGTTTTTTTTACGTTATTGAAGAAGTTATACGAGGAAAGTAATTTTTTTATTCAATACGTAGTAAACGTATCGAGAAATTTGAAGGCATTAAATGCAATATACCTTGCCGAGCATTCTGAAGAGTAATTGATAAGATATTGCTGCGAAATTCATCGCAATCTGAAGTACTGCTCCTCGGCCCAGGAGTTAGCTGCACAAGTCATGCTATTGTCGGCACTGTTTCTCTTGGGTACAAAACTAAAAATTTTGTACATCACACATCAAACTACTTGACGACTTTTAACTTGCAATGTAAGATATGTGGACTAATATTCCATTCAGAAAGAAAGAAAAACAGAGGCGCGAACAGTCAACATAATATTTATTACATATTGCCAACTTATGAAAATAAGAAATCATCGAAGATACTAAATTTATTAATAAACATTGTTTTTCTATAGCAACTATTCTATACTTCTCTTTAAACTTTTTACAAATAATTATTTACATGCACCGTTCAGGTTAACAAGTATCTATTGTTACTATGAATATGTAATAAATGATAGAGTCTTTGACTAGCGATAGGCACAAATACAGGGTTGCCAAATTCGGAGATTTTGGCCCTAAGATGGAGATTTTTCTGGGGAAAGAAAGGAAACAAATGGACAGGGAAACGTTTGGAGATTTTTCGAATAAATTATTTTCATCTAGAGTCTAGATATCAATATTATTTTCTGAATTATGAATAAAAAGGAACAGTATATGTTATTCTCCACCATTGTTATGAATCACAAAAATATACGATTGGCAAAAAGAAAGAAAAACATGATAAAATCAAAGATGTGGGGTTTCGAGCAGCTTAAAGGATGGTGATTGGCTGAATTGAATTTAAGCGGACAGCAAATGGAATCGTCAGAGATAGCTCATGTTGTTAGTTGATAATTTGGAGAAAAGTTTTCGTTTCAAAGTTGGGGGATTTTGTTTCACTGGAGAAGTTATTTGGGGATATTCTGTAGTAGTGGTAGGGAAAGAGCTCGCAACACATCTGGCAACCCTGGTTGAACATACCACCTTACACTACGATTTATTTAGTCGTGCACTTGACGTAAATCAGCCGATTGGAAATCTCCCGATTGGATGAAACTGATTTAATTTAAGTGCACGGTTAAACAAATACTAGTATTTCTGTTGCTACGGTGACGTCACTATGGGGACGTTCTAACTCCCGATTGGATGAAAACAATTTTTTTAATTTTTAATTTTCCTTTACAATTTGTTAGCGGACCAACATTTGGCAAAATCAGTAGAGTCCTTTCGCCTCCACTAATATTACTACATTAATAGTAGTTAACAATAAGTAGGTAAAATAATAAATACACCGAACAATCAATTTAGAGTTGTTATGCAATGTCTAAAGTATGATGTCGTTTAAGTCGTCTGGTGGTGTCACTAGTGTCTAGAAAGTTGATAATTAGAATATTCGGATGTCTGTGTAATCGTTGTAAGAATTTCGCACTGGTCTTGTTGAACTGGTCTTCTTGATTTCTTTTTTTATCGTTAGTATATGTAAATTTTTGGGTATAGTTGCGTTCGTTACGTACCATGGGGCATTTATAAATTTTCTTAAGGCTCTTGACTGCAAGCATTGTAGTATGGATAAAACCGCGGACAGCTGATTTACAAGGTTAAATAAATCAATCATCCCCCATCTCGATCAGGTTTTTGTCCAACTTCCCTGATACATTGAGCAAATGCTGAGATGGTCCGTTGATTTGCTTCTGGGCGTAAATGTTGCTTCACTATGCGCACGTTTTGTTGAACTCTCCTTTTGCTTGTAATGGTAGGAGTAGAGGTAAGGGCGAATTACTATTTTGTTAGCAATGCAAAAAATAAAATCTGCCGCTCGTTTGACGTCTAAAAAACGTTTTCTATAACTCGGGAACGAAAATGTCTAATTTTTCAAATCACGCTAATCTAGCGCTTTTTATTAAATTTTATTTTTATTTATTTATCTTTAACTTTTACTCATCTTTCAGCTATTTATAGTTAAAATGATGAGAAGGGATTCTGGAACTCAAGAAAACGTGCGCAGATTATCATCTTCTCTCCCATACGTCACATAGAGTTTTTACTGTTTTTTGACTAAATCCTAGTATAATGCGATGTCTATTCGAAGGAGACCAAGCACGCGGAGCGGGCGGCGACGTGGGCTGCGCGGGCGACGAGGACGCGGCGGGCGGCGGCGACGCGGGCGATGGGGGCGACGGGGGCGGCGGCGACGCGCCGGGCGACGAGACGGAGACCGCGGCGATGGACCCCTAGTCGACTCCCGACTGCGCTACGAGCGGAGCCCCAAAAGCGGTGGAGCGGAAGGCAGGAAAGAAACTCAAAACCCATCGCCCACGACGATTCGGCAGCGCAATGCAGTCTTCACTACCTTGACTGTTCGGATGTTATTGGTTTGCAAGCGAATTTCATCTTAAGTTTTGGGTCGTTGCATGCGACGTAAATTTTACTTGATCTGTACCTGGAGTAGCAAGGCTGGATACAGATAAGTAATTTCGGAGAAATAAAATAACATAAGACATGAATAAAGTACAAGTATGCTCTCTTCTGATTCAACTTTTAATTTTATTGACTGTTATTATATTTAATATTCATACTCTTTTTGAAATTAAATATTAATAAATTATAATGTTCAAGAAGTTATTCAAACGGCTCTAATCTGTGCATTGTTATAACGCAGTGTACTCACGTCCTCTTCCTTAAAAAATGTCTCCGTCTCTGCACAAATCCTTGGAAGACACGAACAAAAAAAAACGTAATAAAAATTGCAGCAGTAGTACCAGAGATACGGGTAAAGTAGGGTACACGGTACACCCTTAGAGAAGCGAGGAGGCGAGAAAGGGCGGGGAAGGGGGAGAAAGGGGAGGGGAAGAGGGGTCTCCTCTCGCCCTCCCTCAAATTACGCTAAGTGCTCTGACAGAAATGAATGAAACTTACCGATAGCGATTTTTATGGCGGTTTGACTGACGGTTTTATAACCTAAAGATAGGCAATTACTAATACCTGAATCATACTCAACTTGCTTCCCGCAAACCATGACCCCTTCCGCACGGAACACTATGCACATGACTAGGGGCCCCTTTCTTGCTACACTTCCAGCCCCTTTGATACCACACTTTCACTCAAAACCATTACACAACTTCTTTCGCTTGGCCAACCTCATAGGTCACTTTCACACAGCATACTTAAATTCTGCAGCAATCAAACTACGTTACTGCGCCCAGTCAAGGACAGCCAAACATCCCATTCCGCGAAACGCGTAAAAAAGCCACACTGATTCTCACCAATGTAGCACGAACACTCGACACTCAAAAACACAAATCACAAAGAATCTGAAGAACGCAAGAAACTGAACCGTACGACAGTTACCCGACACAGAAAATCAGGTATACAAAGGCACGATTTACGTGCCATCACACACTATTTCGTAATGAAGTTTCGACAAGATGTTAGGGGGAAATTTTCCCCACCCCTAACTTTTGACGTCACGTTCGTGACCAATTACGAACCATTAAAATTATTTCAGAAGTGTATTTTTTACAATTCATTTAAATCGTCCACGCCGAAGACGTCGGTAGTTTCGCCGGGGAGGCTGCCCCGCGCGTGTTTGTTTTCGTTCTGCCAATGAATGGGGCATTCCCATTGGTGGTCCCTGCTTCTAGAACTGGTCTCATCCCCACCCTTCCGCTTTGCCCGTAATTACACTGCAGTATCTCGCGCGCGGGTCCCGAGGTCAGTCAAAGTGCAAAATGCTGCGCAGGCCTGCACTCGAACCTCCCGGTCAGAGGCACTGCAGTGACACCAACTGATTCTCTGAGCCACTGCAGTATTTCGCGCGCGGGTCCCGAGGTCAGTGAAAGTGCAAAATGCTGCGCAGGCCTGCACTCGAACCTCCCGGTCAGAGACAATGCAGTGACACCAACTGAGCCAGCTAAGCCGGCCCAATGTGGTTGTTCTCCGCGTACCTGCATGACATCGGTACGCGACTGTTAAATAGAACGCACCACAATACCCCCACCATTCAGCCCTTCCTCGTTAAGGCGAAATCTTTCGCCTGGCGAGCGGCCGCGACCAGGGATATTCAGAGAACTATTCACGTCGACATCTCGCCGCCGCCGCCGCCGCGGAGGTCGCAAAGGGAGCTCCGGAGTATTGAGCGCGCGGCCCTGCTCAGAGGATTTCGCCGATATCTCCCGCGGCACTTCTCTCCGACGACAGCAAAAGGCGCCCCCCCTCCGCCCCCCGGCCTTCACTTCACTCCACTCGCTGTCTTATCAGGGCCGGGCGAGATGAAAAGCTAAAACCGCTGCTACCAACACTTGGCCCGCAAATAAATTTTGCAGTCGTGGCAGTAACCCTGGCAGATACGCCGGACAGACGTTGCTGAGGAAGAAAAAAATAACGAAAGAAAAAGTGGTGACAAAAGTTTCATTTTTGAAGGCAGGTTGGCGATTTCGTTTTCTGTCGAACGAGTTATTGAAGTTGAAAATATGTGTATAAGTGAAGGAAGTTTGACAAGCAGTATTGAATTCGTTTTTTATTAAATAATCTACAAACGATGAATTATCCCAGAGTTTGGTCTTGTTACAAGATGCAGCGTTTATGATTGATGCTTGAAACTATACTTACATTAAGTTTATTACACTAGATATCCATAAAGTTTCATATCAAACATCACTACAACATTTTTGTACTTTCTATTATTATAAACATAAGAATAAAATAGGAAAAGAACAGTTATTCATGTTGGACGGATAAAGAGTAAATAACCATTTGAGCCTGTTACTCGTGTTATATGCCACGCGCCGTTCAACATTTTTAGTAATGCCATCTTCTTGAAAGAAAATATGAAAGAAACATTATTTCTAGAAATAAGTGCACTGCCGACAGACAGTTAAGAGAGGCTTTTCGGTACGGTTTGGTTGCGTTATACTTGTGTGATATAATAGAGCAATTCTATGGAAATATGTAACTAGTATAAGGTTAGTACAAACGATTTTTTTCTACGATTGGTTCTCTTTAGAAGTCTATTGAATTTTGGAAACCAAAATACGTACATTTTCTTTGAAAGAAGAATTGGCATTTGAAATAAGAAAAACGATATAATATATTAATTTTATTTTGTTAATTAAGTTTGATATTTTACAAATCATTAGTTACCAAAACTTTAAAATTACTTTAAAGGGAGCAAACAAATTATTGCCCTTCACAATTATGATGAACTTCTGTTTAATCTTCCATATGCGAATTCTTGCACAAGGTTTTTGTGCGATGGTTTTGTATCTTACAATTTATTAATATTTCCGCAAGGGTTTGAATTTAACTCTTTTCGTTTGTCGTTCATCACGTACATTTCGCTACGCTCTTTTTCACCAACTAGCGGAGAAAGGAGGTATTCCTTGGGCGATGAAACAGACGATTTGAATTAAGCTCAGAGGCTTCATTTAGGCTTGAGGAACTTGTATA
The DNA here is from genome assembly GCA_038098605.1 of Gryllus longicercus. Classification (NCBI taxonomy): domain Eukaryota; kingdom Metazoa; phylum Arthropoda; class Insecta; order Orthoptera; family Gryllidae; genus Gryllus; species Gryllus longicercus. Next base: position 111,082 of record JAZDUA010000406.1, on the reverse strand, counting down.
AATCTACTAACATGGGACTGCCGGCTTTACTTCCCTTTCGAAGGAAAGTGTACGAAGGATTTTCCGCCCTTAAAAATCCACAACTTCGATCGGGTTTGAACTCGCCAACGTGGGTATAACAGTCCGATACGCCAAACGCAACACCATCGGGTTTCACTTGCATTACTCTGTAAAATACAGAGTCGAATAGACATCTCTGGATCTCGATCCGAGGGAAAGCACATCACGTTGTTGCAGTCAACGCCGGCGCCCCCTCCCCCTGGTCAGGCGGTTCCCTGCTGATCACGTCCTCGGAGCACAATCAAGCATCCCCCAAATTCCCCAAAGCCCTGACGGCCATACGCCTGCCCCGTCCCCACCCTCCGCACTCCTCCCCTCCCGCCCCCTCCCGCCCCCTCCCGCCCCCGCCCGCCCCCGCCCGCCCCCGCCCGCCCCCGCCCGCCCCCGCCCGCCCCCGCCCGGCCCCGCCCGGCCCCGCCCGGCCCCGCCCGGCCCCGCCCGGCCCCGCCCAGCCCCGCTCGCCGCCGCCCGGCCCCGCCAGGCCCCGCCCGCCCCCGCTTTGCGCGGCCCGTCACGTCAGCAGAAGACGCGCGGCCGGCAAAAAGACAAAGGAGCCACCGGCGCCGCCGGCGTTCGGCCCGGAATCCTGCGGAAGCGGCCCAGGTGAAGCGGGGCAGGAGGCCACGGCGAGGTTGACGAGGAGGAACAAGATGGCGAGGAGGAGGAGGAGGAGGAGGATGGAAATTTTGTGGATGCGTGGGAGGCGAGCTGGCGCGGAGACGGGAACGTGGCGAGGAGAAGTGGAGTCGGGGGGGAAGAGGTGGGGCGGGAGGTGGGGTGGGAAGTGGCGAGCAGAGAAGAAGAATGAGGTGATGCGGCGAAGGAGAGTCGGGGTGGGGCGGAGCGAAAGTGGAGGGAGAGCGTTGTGGAGGAGGGAACCGAAGAACAGTGGAGTCTGGGAGGAGTCAGATTGTTTCGGGACGGGGATGTGGCCCAGGTGAAGAGGGAGGAGGCCATAGTGAGGTTGACAAGGGGGAACAACATGGAGAGGAGGAGGAGGATCGGAAATATGTAGATGCGTGAGAGACGAGGTGGCGCGGTGGAGTCGGAAGGGAGGACGAAGCGGAAGGAAGTGTGGCGAAGGAATGGTTCGAGGCGGGGCGGAGTCAGGATGGTTCGAGGTAGAGGCGGGGCGGATTCGGGATGGTTTGAGGCGAAGGCGGGGTTGAGTTACGATGGTTCGGGAAGGAGGCGGGGAGGAGATGGGACGGAGGCGGGGCCAGAGGTGCCTTCACGGGGGTCCGCAGGGGGGCGGTCGGGAGCTGAGACGCGCCGCGCGGGGGCGGTAGGAAGTGGGTCAGCGAGCGCCCCTGGTGGAATTTGGGAGGAGCCTCTCCGAGGGCAGAGATCGGCCGCAGGCGAGAAGACACTGACTCGCACTTTCAAAGGAGGAAAGCAAGTTTAAGTCGCTTGTCAGGAGAGCGTTGATAGACACATGAATGGGCGGAGAATGTTAAATATCTTGGTCGGTCTATGCTGCTCTGAGTCTCACCCATAAAGTTCATTTTAGTTTTGCATGGATGGGTAGTGGTGAAACCATCAACACTTACTTGCATATTCGTCTCATAATAATGTGTATTATATCTACAGTGTGACAGTGAAAATAGACTTTACGAAACTGGTACCGTTCTGATCGAGAGTTGCCAAACCCACAGACGTCTTATTAGAGACGAGTTTATATCTTACCAGGTCATTATCGTATGTAACTAACCATATCCATATCCATACAGAAAGGCGCACCGGAAAAATCTAGATAGAATACAGAGAAAAGCGAATAAGTTTACCTATAGACGTAACGTAACAAAAAAGTCATGGGAACCTCTAGAAACGAGAAGAACAAAGGCGAGGCTTTGCGCTCTTTATAAATCGTACGTAGGTCAACCAGCTTGGAAGGAAATTCAGATTAGACTAGAAAAACCAAATTATTTCGGCCGAAGCGATCACACCCACAAAATTCGAGCAAGGAAACAAAATTCAGATCTAGGGAAGTTTTCCTTTTGTAATAGAACAATTAGAGATTGGAACAGTTTACCTGCGGTTGTTTTCAAAGCTTTTCCTCTCAGTGTCCGAAGTTTTAGAAATAAGTTAGAACAAGATAACAGTAACTGATATTAAATGAGTAAGTGTTGTGTAGTGCGGTGTAGTGCTGTGAAGTGATGGTCAGTGTAATTCAAAGCAAAAAAGTGTAGTGTAGTGAAGTGAAGTGCGGTGAACGCGATCAATGCTCTTTTAAATGCTGCTTTTCGTCATGTACTGTATTGTACGGTATTATTATTATTATTATTATTATTATTATTATTATTATTTTATTATATTATTTTATTATTATTATATTATTATTTTATTATTAATGTAAGTTTTGTAATTTTTGCAACTATTGTCACCTAACTGCCACCGGGTCATACCCATTTGCAGTTCTAATAAATCTATCTATCTATATGTATATGTCATGTATATCTAAATTAAAGTGAGGAAACTATAACCGATGCTTTTTAAAATGTATTACAATATTTGTACATATTTACGAACTAAGGAAAAGTTTGTTTAAATTAATGGTGCTAAAACAGCATACATTTTCTCGCCCGTATTTTCCCGCAAAATTACGCGAAAAGTACTAAAATTTTCGAAAAACTGGACATGACCCTTTTTCAAATTCTATCTTTAAGACACAGATTTTATTAAGGGAAAATCTCCGTATTTATTATTTTAATTCTAGGAAGACTCCGAAAAAAGTTAAAACTTTTATTTTTTTTTAATTTTTGAAAAATGAAGGTTTTGATTTTTGAACACGAGACCAGCACATTTCTCTTAAACTTCCTTCACACTGTCCGGCAATAAAATGTAATTAAAGACTTGTGACGTTTTTGAAAATTTTGAGAATGTCCTTTGGGATTTATGTAAAGCACCCCTCAAATTGAAATATCAGTTTCAAATTCATGGGGCCGAAACATAAACCAGATCGATTGAGGAATAAAGATTTTGGAGAACATCAGCTAAACGGTTTAGACGCTAACGCTTTTCACAGACTGGCAGACGTTTTGCCATCAATCGATTTTCTGGTATCAACGACCCACAAAACATGGATTCTGGCTACACCATGTGTTAAAGGAGCTTTTTCTAAATTTAGCAACTGGATTTATCCAATTTTTCGTTAACCAACCGCAAGTGGATTTAGTCAATTTCGTTAATCTAATAACCTCCCTGTTGTAAGAGTTTTTCTGGCGACAATTTGTCGTTTTTCCGCGAAGCATTACGTAACCTCTCTACTGCGTTAGTGGTACCGAGAAAGTAAAATGTCTTGAGGAATGTCCATACGGATCTATGAGCACGGGCTGAGGCTGTTTGTGTGTTTTTGTCACTAGTATTTTCTAAGTTATAGTTCTTACGTTCGCCTTCCCTGTTCTTTGGTTTGACAGCTCGTTAAGGACCTTGGCCGACCAGCGGTGACTCAGCCTCTTGGCCATGGGATAAGAGGTTCCTGTAGTTAGACATCCCTTCACCGTCTATACTGATCTTCAGAACCTTAGAGTGGGCTTTCTCATCGTCACACAGCAGTTGATACTGGGACATTTGTAAGGAAAGCGCACAGTTATAAGTTTGTCCCGACCAGGAATCGAACCAGGAATCGGAGTTGCGCCATGGAAAGCGAGCTCGCTAACCAACGAGACATAGCTTCTGTACATTCGTGTACAGTGAAGGCAATAGTAAAATGTGATAACATTCTGTCAGAAAATCTGGAACGCGAGCGAATATTTCACTTTATTACTGTTGATTTATCGTAAATACACCGTAAGCTGCACATCTCTACTGCGTGTATTTTAGTTCCAATTTCCAATGGATTACGCTGAGAACATACAGACACGGCAATTTCATTTTTCAATCCAATAAGGAGTATGGAAATTGAGACTATAGAACTTGGAATCTTCGATGCAGGAAACGCCATGTGATATGTTCTCAAAAGAATTGAGGATTTCAGAACCAATACCGAATTTAAGAAAATTGGAGAACATATTGGAAGAAAATCCTCAACGTACTTTCATCGAGACAAGCGAAATAGAATTTCTGTAACACTGATATCGCAATGAAAGACGTATTTATTCTGCCACCTGGCGAAATTGAAATTTTTATTGGAAATATTCATTAAAATTGAAGTTTGTTAATTTAACTACAACCCACAAAAATTACCGGTTAAATATAAAATGCAGAATGAGGACTACGTGAATGATACTGTATTTCAAAAATTTAATATAATAATATATGAAATTCTGATTTTTATCATAACTACATACAAGAATACTTTATTAGACTTGTAATTCATTACGCTTGTTACAACAATAATAATTATCTTAGTATTTTATATTATATACGACAATAGAAGAGAAAATGAATTAGAACTAAAATAACTTTGCCCATTTTTAAATTGACGAAAAATTGATGAGTATCTGTGAAGCAGAGTTTTAACTTAGTTTTCAGTGCTGAAAGGCTTTAAAATTATATTTGTCTCTAAATGTCTTATTGCTTTTAAGTTTTTTTTAGTTATTTACGATATAATTGTAGTAAAGTATCTGCTCCCAATAAGAGATTGGAAAATTGTTAAACGAGGCCGTTAGGCCGAGATTTGTAAGCAAATGAATATTTTAATCAGATGTTAATATCAAACTACATTTTTTCCACTTTCTAAAAAATTGTTAGATGTAATGTGGAATTGCGTTGTGCGCTTTCAATTACTATTCACATATTTTCTCCCATAAGCGGCGACACTGTTCTCAACGAGGAGAACATTTGAAACACACTTGGCGTATACTTTTTGACATGAATATAGTCCTCATTTCGAAATAGAAACAGCATCAATGATGCTTTAGAAACATTGTTACCCAACAAATCTTTTAACAAAATTTTTAAAGATTGGTGTCAAAAAAAAATCATTCCACATCGGAAAAAGTGTTGATTGCTTACTGTTCTGGCAAGTAAGAGATGGAGAAAGCAAGAATTTTTGGTCCCACTACTCTATGTTAAAGAGTACAATATAATTGAATGACACCATTGATATCAACTGTAAACGTAAACTTCGGCGGCTCGAGTCCATGTCCTTTTGTCAATCTGGGTGTGGCTCAGAGGCCGTCGTTTCGCCTGCCACGTCGCAGGCGTCCTCAGGGCAGAGACAACGCGGTGCCAAGAAAACATTAACATCAGTAAGTTTACTCAGTTATTAGCGTTTTTAAAGGGGAAAGGTGTAGGATACAAGACAACGAAGTCCAAAATATTTTCAAAAGAAGAGAGGCAAAGAACACCATTACTTTTCCACCCTAGTGTAGTAGTGTACTTCTTTACCACACTAAGGTGGTAAAGTTCTTTATTACAAAACTGATTATAATAGTATAATGTTTGACTTTATCTAATCAAAGTAGATAGAACTCTTTACGCCCGCTCCGCTACGAACTCAAAAATAATACATTTTTAATACACTAAAAGTTCCTGTAAACATTTTACAGGAAAATACAATAAATAAATGGCATAATGACCAAAGAAGAAAAAATCTCGATATAAACAATACTTCCTTGAACAGGTATGAAAATCGGCAATTTGGGATGTTCAAGTGAATTTATAATTCCTGCCAGTCATTCTTATTTCACTGTTACGTATCACACCTTTCAGAGACATAGTATGATTCTTGAGTTGTAATACTCCTTTGTAATAATAGATCGAGGAAGCACATAGGCTAAAATCCTCAAATTATTTCTATACTTTGATTTAATGAATTTTTCTACGTAACTTCCGGCAATAGAGAAAAAGAACCTAAAACTACCATTTCATGTAAGCAAATCCCGCTCTTATTTCCATCCAACTCTCAAATGCACCACAATCACTTTCATGTATATCTCGATATTTTACTGTGCATATTTTACTTTGTTTTTATGAAAATGTCCGCAGGAACTTCACAATATTCTTTCATTTTGTACAAACACGCCAGCCCAATTGCGATTAAGCAATAGTAATTAGATAATCATTCTGTTTTGGTTTTCCGACGTTATATCGGCAAATGACGATTACCGTGTTATTTATACTTTAGATGGAAGGGAAATTTTTAATGTTTTGAATTCGTGTTTGGGTCAGCAGCGTACTAGTAAACCATAACGTTTTGTATACACCACGGGCGTTACTTAATACTTTTGCCCCTAAGACGAATTCCAATCCCCCGGGCCAGAGACCCTCCATCTGCTTAACGCCGTAGATACATCATAACTCAATGATAATATCAATATTTTATATGACTATACCTACAACAAATTAAAACACTAATTTGATTTTTTAATTGTTAAGACTAATTTTATTAAAGTTCCTAAGATATAAATTCTGCGAAAGTGACAATTCAATTTTATAATTCACATTTAATGGTGTTTATTATAGGTTTACGTGAATCTGAATAAAATAAAATACCAATGCGTTAACTAGAAGAGAAGCACCAATTGTTGATTTGATCGTTGAAATAAGGATTAATGATTCCACGTTTCAGAAATAAAAATTCACTTCTAATAGTCTTTCTGAAATAATAAAATAATCTATAAAATCTGTTCATCTTAAAATTTTACATTTCCTACAATTTCATTTCACAAAGTCATTTTTATCAAGACGTATGCGTGTTGCATGATTTTTAACATCGTAAACGTCGGTCTCTCGGCCAACTCTCATTCTCCTCAAGAACACCACAACAGCGCAGGGCACCAACACGCGACACCAGCAGCGTAGCTGTGGCGAGGGCAGAGTGAGCGAGCGTCTTCGGAGCGACAGTGTCGCCTCACGCGGCGCTGGGCGGAACCGCGTGTCTCGCCGCGATAGGCTGCCGCGAATTCCGACGACTTGCACTTTCGCCTCGCAAAGCTCCCATTATGCTCTCGAGGCCCCCGTAATCCGACGTAAACGAAAGCGCGTGCGCGGGATTACCAGAGGGCTCAGGCTCACCGGCGCCCTCTTACGCGGGGGCGCGCACACTCTCGCCCTCCTGCGCAAAGGCAGGGGAAAGACGCGGAGAACTGGAACATTTCCTTCCACGGTCGCGGAACTAATCTTGATCTCACGCTGTGTTGTGATTCATTGATAGTGATTCCGGGCGCGTCAACTATTATTATTATCATTATTATTATTATTATTATTATTATTATTATCATCATCATTATTATTACTATCTTTTTATTTCTCAGCAGATTGTGGTGGGTTCAATTGGCCCATTCCTGACACGTTAAGGAAAGAGCTCGGTCACTGGGAAGAGAGGTTTCACTTTGATCTCCCAAGACCAATATGGGAGTCTCATTTGTTCAAGAACTTACAAACTATATGACATGTTTGCAGGATCGCTACTTTCTGTCCGTCATTTAGAATTTGTTGAGGTAATCTTATTTTTTCGGATTTTGCCTGAAATTTTTGTTACTGCACCTTCAGTCAAAATAGCAAGTGGATATATTGTTACACTCTGTAGTTTCCACGTTTGTTTTATTTCCAGAGCAAGATCTTCATACTTGGTCATTTTCTCGGCCTCGTTTTCTTCAGGTTGAGTATCAACTGTACGGCAGTATTAACAAGCATAGCTTCTTTCTCGTCCCATCAAATTCCATGGAAGGGTATATTGGAAAGTTGCAAGAAATACCTATTGGACAATGATTTGGAGACCTGAGAAGGAAGAAAGAAGAACAACAAAATGTTCAGTGAATTATTTACAAGAAAAACCTAAAGACTAAATACTAATGCTGAACTCATGAAGAGGCTTCTCATAACATCTAATCCTTATATTGCAAGTTTGCATTGCTTTTTATTGTAATGAGTGTATTCATACTTTCATTAATAAGAATGTCCACTATTTATTTTTGTATACCATCATTATAAATGATAATATTCAAACTTCAAGATCAATAATAAAATGCCAGTGTAGTAGTGTATCTTCGTGCGCGAAGAATTATTTTGTGGCTGATGTATGTGTTACTCACGTTTAAGCTCCTGAAATCAACTTTAGCACGCAAATAAAATATCCTCGCACTAGTATTAAAAACTACATTAGATAGAACTTCCAATGATCAAAACGCCCAACTTTTATCTTTGAAATATGACATAGCCTAGGTTTGATATATGAATTAAATGTGATTAACAAATATAATCTTACGAACATTCTGTACAATAGCCCTGCGGAGACTATTAGTATTTTTTCTTGCAATAAATTAAACGTTGGTTGTATTAATTTACTTGAAGTTATTGATTTAATTTAGGATGTTGATGTCGTTCTGAAATTTCATATCTTTTATATACCGACATTTGATTACTAGTTTCATCTTTCAACTAATATTTAATAATTCCGAACAAAAATTAACAAATACGTCGGTAACATTCTGGGAGACTTCGTGCATATGAAAAACCCGGAAAACTGAAATTCTCAACTAGAAACTCAGCCACAAAATTAATTTTCCCTCTTAATCAATTTATAATGATGAAATTCGAAAAGTAACGCATGAACTCGTTAAAATGCTACGTAATTGCACACCAAAAACTTCGCTTCTGACGCCACTGATTTGCGAAAAATATACTTGTGCAATAAAGTGTTTATAAATGAAGCTAAATATTTGCTCATGGTCGTAAAATTACTAGTCTGTTTACTTCAAATTGTTCATCGTTTCTTTTATGACGTAATTTCATATTATATACACATCTTTAAAATCAGGCACGAGAGTCACCTAGAACTATTCTTGTTTGACCAGGTTCATGGATTTAAAAAATATTAGATGAATTAAACACTATCGACTGGCAAAGAGAAAAATTATTCTGTGATGTATCAGCATTAATGAGAATACCCCGGCTGCCGCGCCGCCCCCGGCTGCCGCGCCGGCCCCGGCCCCGGCCCCGGCTGCCGCGCCGGCCCCGACGGTTTCTACGGCGACGACGGCAACAAAATCTTATGCATCGGCTGTGAGGGGCCCAGCGGCAATGAAACTTCGAAAAGGGACGAATCGCAAGAAGTGTGTTGTGTTCGGTGACTCCATAGTGCGACACGTGGGTCACGAAAACCTACAGGTCAAGTGCTTCCCGGGAATCCGCGTGGAGCAACTGAAAGCACAGATCGAAGCCAGTGAGGTGGAAGCCCCGGAAACTGTTATCATTCACGGAGGCTCCAATAATTTACGGGGATGTCGCTCGTTTGACCACCTCATGGGCGAGATCTACGATCTTGGGGTAGCAGCTAAGAAGCGCTTTCCATCCGCCCGCATAGTGCTTAGTGGTGTAATCCGCCGCCGGGATGTTTGGTCCCGTAAAGTCGCTAGGGTGAATCGCGACATGGACTATGTGGCAAAAGCGCTCGGGTTCATCTTTGTGGATCCAAACGGGTGGATCTCGGAGAGCGCACTAGGCCGGGACGGCGTCCACCTCAACCGGAGGGGCGTCGCGGCGCTCAGTGGCCTCTACACCAGAGTGGCTGAGTTCTGCGCACGCCCTCCTGTCAACCGTTGACGCTGTGAATGCCCGCCGATCTTGCACGCTACGGTTGAATCGCGGGCTGTAGAGATAGGAGCGGAAGCTGAGGGTCTCGCACTGGTGCTGGAAGCTTCAGCGGACAAGTGTGTGATGGCGGAGACGGCGGAGACGGCGGAGACGGCGGAGACGGCGGAGACGGCGGAGACGGCGGAGACGGCGGAGACGGCGGAGACGGCGGAGACGGCGGAGACGGCGGAGACGGCGGAGACGGCGGAGACGGCGGAGACGGCGGAGACGGCGGAGACGGCGGAGACGGCGGAGACGGCGGAGACGACGGCGACGACGGCGACGACGGCGACGGCGGCGACGGCGGCGACGGCGGCGACGGCGGCGACGGCGGCGACGGCGGCGACGGCGGCGACGGCGGCGACGGCGGCGACGGCGGCGACGGCGGCGACGGCGGCGACGGCGGCGGCGACGGCGGTGACGACGGCGGTGACGACGGCGGCGGCGGCGACGGCGGCGACGGCGGAAACGGCGGCGGCGACGGGATATATTCAGGTGAGGAATGGCTTTCTAAGATTGTTGCAGGTAAACTGTCGAAGTATAGTTAATAAAACCATTGAGTTTTGGAACCTAGTTGATTCGTGCGATGCCGATATAGTGATAGGGACAGAATCGTGGTTATCAGATGACGTAGCTAATTCTGAAATCTTACGCTCCGGCTATAAATTATATCGAAGAGATAGAAAAACAAGAGGCGGTGGAGTTTTTCTCTGCGTTAAGACAGCGTTATATGTTAGAAATAGTTGGTTTAGTAACAACCTGGAAATTTTAGGAATGGAAATTGACGTACTAGGAAATCCCGTGGAAATTATTGCTTGTTACAGGCCGCCCAACGATGGGTATGAAATTTTAGATGAAATCGGTGATAGGCTGGAAAACAGAAACGGTCGGTCTATTCTTCTCGCTGGCGACTTAAACCTTCCCGACGCTAATTGGAAAGGAGAGGTGTGCGACAGGAAACTTCAAACGCGCATCAATCGTCTGGTATGGGAGCAGGGATTAACGCAGGTAGTCGACAAACCCACGCGGCAGGGAGCAATTTTAGACATTTTCCTTGTTTATCCAGCAGAAATGTTCCTTTCCTGCGACGTCTTTCAGGGAATTAGCGACCACAAAGCAGTTATGGTAGAAGTTCAGGTAAATGTAGTTAAGCGACCTAAGGCAAAAGGAACGATAGTCAGGCAATATAGAAAAGCGAACATTGAAGGACTACGTAGTTTCTTAAGAGAAAAATACAATAATTTTCTAAGAACAGAAGGGGGAATAGAGGAGCAATGGGGAGCTTTTAAAACAATCGTTGAAACCGCTTTAGATACGTATGTTCCTTGCAAAATACTGAAAAGTAACTCTGATCCTGAGTATTTTAACGGGGCAATACGACGTTTAAAGAGAAAAGTTAGGCTAGCATTTAATAGGAGACATCGTAGCATTGCTGACATGATAACGTTCAAAAAATACTACAAGGAATTAGAAAAAGAAAAGAAAATTGCTCATGAATTATTTTTAAGAAACATGTTGGAGACGGGACGAAATAATTGGTCAAGCTTTTACAAATATGTCCGCAGACGCCGGGGGAATAAGGAAGAAATTCAGGAAATTCGAGTCGCAGATAACGAGCCACTGCACGACGACCAAGCAAAAGCAAATGCGTTCAACGAGTATTTCGTATCGGTATTCAAACCAGAACGGGCGCAGGAGCAAGTTCATTATTTACCATCAGAAAACCAATTCAAACTCCACGCATGGGAACTCCGCAATCGTATAAAATCACTGGAAAACGGTAAATCACGCGGGCCAGACGGTATCTCGACAGATTTTATTAAACTCGGTGGTGAGGCGATATTGCCCTATTTGTTAAGATTATTCAATATTTCCATTAATAATGCAAGTTTACCAGACGATTGGAAGGCAGCTATAGTGGTTCCAATTTTCAAAAATGGTGATAAATCAAAAGTATGTAATTATAGACCTGTATCCCTCACTTCAGTAGTATGCAAAATAATGGAGCATTTAATAGCCGGGTACATTCGTCGCGAATGGGAGAAAGTGAACTGGATTTTCCACGGACAGCATGGGTTTAGAAGTCAACATTCGTGCGAAAGTCAAATTGTTTCTCTTTTTCAAGATCTAGCTGACGTAGTTGACGCGGGTGGGAGGGTGGATGCAGTAGTAATCGACTTCGCGAAAGCATTCGACGTGGTACCGCATAATTTACTTATTAGGAAAGTACTAACCTCAGGAGTTGACGCTAGAGTTGTGAGGTGGATAAGCGAATTTCTTAGGGACAGGAAACAAAAAGTTCGAATTGGCAATCAGTTTTCGACTACGGGAAATGTTACTTCAGGGGTTCCACAGGGAAGTGTGTTAGGGCCATTACTCTTCTTAGCGTACGTGAACGATCTCCATGTGAACATTCAATCAAAGGTGCGTTTATTTGCAGACGATTGTGTTATATACCGAAAAATCAAAGATAGCACTGACGAACAAATATTACAGCAGGATTTAGAGCATTTACGTGATTGGGCTGAAAAAAATGACATGGGAATTAATGGATCTAAAAGCAAAACAATAACGTTCGGGCGGGGACGAAATTATGAGGAACCAGACTATCGTTTAGGTGAGGTAATCATCCCAAGAGTCTCATCATGCAAGTATTTAGGCATTCATCTAGATAGTAAATTAGGGTGGGAGGTGCATATAAATCAGACAGTAAGAAAAGCGTGGAAGTCTTTACATTTTGTAATGCGAATACTAAAGAAAAGTTCTGCAAACGCCAAAGAATTAGCATATCTTACGCTGGTTCGCCCTCTCATGGAATACGGAGTTGCGTGTTGGGATCCATACAGAAAGGCGCACCGGAAAAATCTAGATAGAATACAGAGAAAAGCGAATAAGTTTACCTATAGACGTAACGTAACAAAAAAGTCATGGGAACCTCTAGAAACGAGAAGAACAAAGGCGAGGCTTTGCGCTCTTTATAAATCGTACGTAGGTCAACCAGCTTGGAAGGAAATTCAGATTAGACTAGAAAAACCAAATTATTTCGGCCGAAGCGATCACACCCACAAAATTCGAGCAAGGAAACAAAATTCAGATCTTGGGAAGTTTTCCTTTTGTAATAGAACAATTAGAGATTGGAACAGTTTACCTGCGGCAGTTTTCAAAGCTTTTCCTCTCAGTGTCCGAAGTTTTAGAAATAAGTTAGAACAAGATAACAGTAACTGATATTAAATGAGTAAGTGTTGGGTAGTGCGGTGTAGTGCTGTGAAGTGATGGTCAGTGTAATTCAAAACAAAAAAGTGTAGTGTAGTGAAGTGTAGTGAAGTGAAGTGCGGTGAACGCGATCAATGCTCTTTTCAATGCTGCTTTTCGTCTTGTACTGTATTGTACGGTATTATTATTATTATTATTATTATTATTATTATTATTATTATTATTATTATTATTATTATTATTATTATTATTATTATTATTATTATTATTATTATTATTATTATTATTATTATTATATTATTATTATTATATTATTATTATTATTATTGTTATTATTTTATTATTAATGTAAGTCTTGTAATTTCTGCAATTATTGTTACTTAACTGCCACCGGGTCATACCCATTTGCAGTTCTAATAAAAATCTAATCTAATATCTGCTCCTCCGAGGAGATATCTTCATCTAAACCTTGTTCAATGAAGTGACGTTACAGAATGTTGTGATATGGTTCTTTTAGAGGCAATTCTCTATGACACGAAATAGAGATAGTTTTAACCTAAGAAACAGTCATGGGGTCAGTGTCGGCGCTAGGTATGGGATGTCCGGCTGATCGCCCGGGCTCCCGAAACTCAAGGGAGCCGATAGGAAAAAAATATACACAAATTGAAAACACCATACGAACTCGAGAAAATTGTTAACTTAATTTTGTAAATCGCTGTACAGTAGTCAGCTATAAAATTTTCAATTAATTTTTACCTTAATTATTTAGAGCAATTACTTATGAAACTAATAAAATGACGCTAACGTTAAAATACAGTAATACATATTATCATTTCATGTATTTAACAACACGTGATTTTATTAAATCCTAACTAAACATGACATTTTAACTAAACATAAAGTTTTAAAATCAGTGTGGTAGTTGTATTATTTGATCATTAAATACAGTTACTTAAAACTATTATTTAAAATATATTTCCAACTTTTTTCAAGCTTAAACGAAATTTTTATTATTTGTTGAAATAAAATAACTCATAGTTTCTTGATACAACTTCCACATTTTAAATTTTTTCGGGAAGGGGGAAGTACCTTTCAGCATTGTCCCAAAATTGTCTAGCTCCGGCACTGCGTGGAGTTGAAATGAGACTGTTATGAGACTGCCCGCCACCCGCCCCGCCTCCTAGAAGGAGTTGCCAGGGCCAACTCTAACTTCTAGTCAGAGAAGGCCGCGCACGCTGCCGTTGCGCTGGTGCGCAGTGGAATTGCATCCGCTCTGGGACGAGGTGGCTGAGAGAGCAGCGGCAGGATGTCCGAGAGCAATGGTTTCGAAGAAGAGAATATTGCTAATGCAATACATATAACAATAGGAAAATAGTTCCATAAAAAGGTACAATATATAATACACTATGTGATCAAATGTATGCGGACACGTCCAAAATGGTGTTACGGTGTGGTCGTGTTTTTCATGAAGGGGGCTTAGAACCCTTGTTGTTTTGTATGGCACTATCACGGCCCAGGTCTACGCTGATGTTTTAAACATCTTCTTGCTTCCTATTGTTGAAGAGCAGTAGGAATGGGGGATGGCGATTGCATCTTTCATCACGATCGAGCACCTGTTCACACTGCACGGCCTGTGCCGAAATGGTTACACAACAATAACATCCCTATAATGGGCTGGTCTGCCCAGAGTCCTGATTTGAATCATATCGAACACTTTTGGGATGTTTTGGAACGGCGACTTCACCGCCAGGCCTCACCGACCTACATCGATACCTCTCCTTAGTGCAGCACTGCGTGAAGAATGGTCTGTCATTCCCCAAGAAACCTTTCAGCACCTGATTGAAAGTATGCCTGCGAGAGTGGAAGCTATCATCAAGATTAAGGGAGGGCCAACTCCCTATTGAATTCCAGCATTACCGATGGAGAACTTCACGACCGGTAAGACATTTTCAGCCACGTGTCTGGATACTTTTCATGACATAGTGTATTTCGATAGACACAGGCAGTGCATTTGGATAATGTGCAAAAACTATTGTATACTTATGTAAAAATGTCTTTCTAGAGAGTAGTATTATATCGCCTCGTGGAGAAGATATCCAACATCATACAATGCTGGCTAATGTACCGGTTAGAGGGCTCAGGCTTTTTGGAATGCCTATGACCTGGAGGTCCTAGGGATCAAGCCCCAACGGTAGCAGGATTGTTGACACTAGCTAGAGATCTGGGTCGAATTCACCAGATGCCTGGAGGAGAATTATAGCGTCAGCTGCTCTGATCGGTAGTCTTCCGTGGTTTCTCCGATCAGCACCAGGCGAATGCCGGAGCAGTACCCTAACAAACGGGCCACAGACAGCGCGCGATCATTCCTACACATTCCTTGTACTATCCTACCAACTGACTTACACATTTCACTTACATGCACTGCACATATCGGGAGCATAGAGTTTGTCCTAGCTGGAATCACCCTTCTCAGGGCGATATCAGTTTGGGCTCACGCAATCCGATGTGTGGGTTGGCGCCGAATCTCTCCATCCACCTCCCTACATTTATGGGAATAATGATCATAGCAGCTTATGCGTCCAAAAACCAGATCATCCAAAAACTAATATGAGTTTATACACGGCTGTACAGTGGACGAAATAGAAGGTCTAGAATAAGAAAAATAATCATTATTTGAATAAACAAAGAGTTCATTAATAAAATTATAGAGATGAGAACCAACGCAATATAATTTCTAAGAAAACTCTTTGCTCTTTGATCACCGACTATTTCATTATTCTAAATACTCGAGAAAAAAGTGAAGACCTAAATATCTGAAAATATTCGCAGTGCTTCTGTCTCCTGTTTTATAAAAACGTAACATTTATTCAAGTAATACGTTTTGTGTGTACAAAGAGGACCCACTACTAACACATTTCATAAAATGTCATGCATCTCATACGTTGCATTGTTGAGAATAAATATATCGAGACGGTATTGTGTTCTTTTATTAGATAGGGTTCAAAGGAAATTAAAAAAGTTAGGCCTCACTAGAACTCTCTCTCACAGTTGCAATCTCAGCGTTTTCGGAATAGCAAAGCCCTCTTCACGATGGCAGCTCTTGGCAGCAAGCGGTTGTACAATATGACAACCAAATCTGCGGTTGCAGCGACCCACTCTTTGCAAAGAGGACTACGAAAGTGGGGCACAAGAAAAGGAGCAAGAGCGAGAGTCTTACGAGATTGTAGTGGAACGGACAAGAAATAGACGGCGGAAAGGAAAAAGGAAAGGTCTTGCGGGACGGAGAATGGGAAGAAATTCTCTTCCTTGTGGCTATGAAACGCTTCTCGCAGAAATAAAGGGAAAGTTTTACTGGTTTCATTTTGCTTGAAAGTGAAGTGAAACCTTACCATTCGGACGGGATAAAGGTTAACAATATGAAGTGTAGAGAACGTCCTTCACTGCTCAAGAGTGAAATGATATTTGTATTAATATATTAAAAGTACTGTAATATTCAGATGCAACTACTTAATCCCAAATTGAATAACAATGATATTTTCAGACACCGACACTTTGCAATTTTACATTGTTCGTGTTGTTTATTATGAGCCATGAACTTCCAGAATAAGCCCATAACAATTGTGAGGAACCTGCAAACTTGCATCCTGCAAGTTCGTGTTTATTGTTCGTAGCAACAATTAAATCTTCGGGTAAGTTTAACTTCCGTGAATTATCCAATTTAAATATTAGATTACACATCAAGGGAAACAAATACACTCTTACTAACTTACTCGATATTGTATTGATATTTCAGTACTTCCGAACTGCACCCAGGGTATTGCAATGATTGCAACAAAAAAAAATGTTTTAAGTTTAATATGATTTTTCTAATATTTTGGAAATATTGGGCGTTGGGCGTTAGCTGTCGCTGTCGGGTTTTGCTTGACTTCTCAAATTAAACAAGTATACGAAGGCTCAATAAAAATATCAGTTTGCTCTCAACTGTCTGGCCTCATGGCGCGCCATGGCGCCTACAACGAAGTGGCTAGGATGTGCTGTACAAAGAAGATATGCGGGTTGCCTGCTTGGCAGGCGTTTAGTGCTATTGCGTGCAGCTTTTACTTTCTAGCAAACTACTTGCGTAGTATAGAGAAAATATTGTCATATGTTAATAAATAAGCCGATTAATGGACCAAAACGTTCGTACTGTGTTTTCCTGATATGAAATATCCACATTTTGGGAGTCACTGACACCGAAGCATTGGTTTATGGCAAAATGTCTGATCTATTATCCATTAGTCTGTCTGTTGAACATGCTAGGCGCTACACCACAGGCGAATTTTTCACAAACATTAATATCCAACGATTGATCTGGAGTGCCATAGCCTCTTGAATTTGAAATGTTTTGGGGGAGGTACTTCACATGAGCCCAAATACGTTTTCAAAATGTGCCCCAAAATAACTCCAAATTTATTCTTGTTTACTGGAATAAAATGTTTCCTCGAATAACGGAAAAATCCTTGTAAATATCCAGTTTTGTTAAATTTTTGGAAATTGTACAAGTAACAATTGTTTGGCACCTTTCTACAGTATTGAAAATGTAGTTTTTTTTGTAATAAAATGTATTAATTTAAAATAGATCTTTTAAAATATTTCTTAATTTTCCATTTAAAATATTTTCTTAAAGTTACGTGTAATTAAAGCAATTATAAAAACGTTTTCTCAAAAACTACTTTTTGGACAAAACACATGACGTTTCCAACAAAACACATTTTTTTCCAGAAAATTAGAAGCATGCTCACAAAAATGACGCAGATCCTATTTTTGTAAAACTCTATGAATTTTTGCAAATTCAAAAGATTACAAATAATGCGAGAATGTATGTGCTATTGTAGCACCATTAGTTTCCGAGTTATAAAAAATAAAGAAAATAATAGGAAATGATAAGTAACTTGAAGTGGAAATGAGCTGAGCCTGTACAATTATTTTCCACACAGTAAATCATTGTTTTAGATATATAAGATGAAGTATTGAAAAAATAATCCTTAACATTAATTTTATTGTAAAACAATACTGGAAATATTCAATTTTGAATGTTCTACACGACGCAAATAAACCCAATTTGCGAGTGCTGCAGACCTTAGCAGTTGACGTGCCGAGACTCACTAATTAATCAATCATTAACTAAATTCAGTGACGTATGCGATACACAAACTAACCAAAATAGAACATCACGTGGCGGCCCAGCTCCGCGAGGCGCGCGTGCGGGGGCGGGAGGGCGTGGCGGGGGGGGCGGAGGGGGCAGAGGTCGGGGCGAGGGTTGGGCGGCCGGAAGGCGCGAGGAGGCCACAGGTGGCGCGCGCGGCGCCCGCAATTAGCAGCGCCGCCCGGGGCGGGCACGCGGGCGGTGCAGGGGGGGGGGCGTCATTATCTGCGGGAATCGCATTATCGAGCGAGCGCTATGAACGGGCCTAAGCGGTCCGTGCACACGCTGACAGGTGGCGGCGGCCGGGGGAAGGGGGGGAGGTGCACTCTTTGTGGAATCAATGCATGAGGAGTTGAAGGATACGGAGGTGCCGTTTGGTGCAGTTAAAGCACCACTGGGCACAAAGAGTAAGCAACCATTCGGAGAGAAGAAAGTGAGGAGTTGGGAGCAGTGAGGAGTTGAAGGATATGGAGGTGCCGTTTGGTGCAGTTAAAGCACCACTGGGCACAAAGAGTAAGCAACCATTCGGAGAGAAGAAAGTGAGGAGTTGGGAGCAGTGAGGAGTTGAAGGATATGGAGGTGCCGTTTGGTGCAGTTAAAGCACCACTCGACACAAAGTGTAGGCAACGATTCGGTGAAAAGAAAAGACAGAAGGACGTTGCAAGCGTGTTGACATCGTGGGCAAGTGAGACACCAGAAACTGTAAGGGGGAAAAGGGGCGACTCAACAACGAAAAGGTTGAGCCACTAATGAAGGCATGTTTGGGTGTCGGTGGCACGCGAGGCGCTGGTGAAAAAAAGTGCTTTCGTGCTGTTTTAAGCGCATCACGCGGTCCCAACACACGCCACACGATCTATCAAACGCCCTGTGCCACCGTTCAGCTACACCTCTCGCCACCGCTCCCCTTCGCTTGTCTCGGCCCGCCGATTCACTCCTCCCCCGCCACAATTCGTCTCTGCCTCCGCTGACGCCCTGCCTTGCGGTCCTCCTCCCCTACGTCGCGACGAACCCCAGTCGCCTCCCTGTCCCGACTCCAGCAGCCGCTCTCCGCCGCAGCCCACCACGTAGGGCAGAGAGCGGAAAGGCTTCTGGCGGGAACCGGGAGGGCAGTGACTGCAATAGGGGTGGGGACGAGGACTCGGATGGGGCACGGACGGGAACGAGACCGGGGATGAGGGCGATGACGTTGACGGGAACGGGGATGGGGATGGGGAGGGGACGAGGTCAGAGAGGTCGGGGATGGGGACCGGGCTGAGGACGGGGAGGGGGAAGGAGGACTCGTTCGGGGACAGAAATGAGAAAGGGAACGAGGTCGGGGCGGGGACAACGTCGACGGAACGAGAACGTGGATGGGGAGGGGGGGTGAGGACAGAGACGAGGTCGGGGAAGGGGAGCGGGGCGTGAATGAGAATGGGTGAGACAGAGAAGTGAATGTGAATGGGTGATAACAGAGACGAGGACGGGGAAAGGAGAACGTGGAGAGAATGGGAATGGGGAACATGCGAGGATGGGAGTAGGGATGAGGATGAGAACGGGGACGGGAGCCGGGCGAGGACGGATGGGGACGCGAACCGGGACGACGACGGGGACGAGGACTGGGACTGGGATGATGAGAGTGACGAGGCCTTGTCGGGGCAGGCTGAGATAGGGCAGAGGACAGAGCGAGAACGAGAACGTTACGTTGGGTTGGAAACGGGGACGGCGCCAACATCAGGGATGGGATCGAGGAAGGAGCTAGGCACCGTAATGGGAACCAGGATTGGAAAGGAAGACGATGAAATCGGCATACACTAGGACGAGGATGGGAACAGGGAAGACATTGGGACAGTGAGAGAGAGCAACAGGGATGACGATAACCAAGGAGGCGGGACGGAGGCGGGACAGGCGGGGCGTAGGCGGAGCGGTGCGGTGCGTAGGCGGAGGTGCGAGGAACGGAGGCGGGGAGGGGAGGGGCGTATTAGGGAATGCGCAGGTCGGGGGGTACGGGGGCTGGGGCGGGACGGAGCGTGGGCCTATAGTAGGTGGGGGCGGGGACGGCACTGAATGGCCGGGGCGTGGGCGGGCCGCAGGCGGGGCGTGGATCGTGCGCCGCCTGGACACCGTCGGTTCGCAGGTGGGATTGGGCGAGACGGGGAGAGGTGGGGGCGGGGCGGGTAGGGTGAGGGGGACCGGGTTGAGCAGCGGCAGGGGGCAGGTTGTCCGGGCGTCAGCGCCGCGTGGCTGAATAGAGCGCGGGGTGTCCGTGTCGCGGGGGTGCGCGCTGCGGGGCAGGTGAGCGGCTGGCGCCCTGGGCGACAGGCGACACGCACACCGCCACGCCGCGCCGCACCGCACACAGCCGTGCTCTCACCACTGCACAATTGGACACGCACGGGGGAACGGACGGGGCTGACAGGGCCCGAGCATTTGATTTAGATGTGGATCCGAAACTCAGATAACACGGGACGACCGGTGGAAGGAAACGCTTGTAGTTCACCTTCTTCACAGAATCATATTATTGTCTTAGAAAATTATCCTAACAGGGTTAGCCAAGAAAAACAACCACCTTCAATATTTTGTAAACTGTTTAAGATATTGAGATGGCATTTTCACAAAACGATTCAGATCAGAAGTACTCATAAATTGCAGTTATTAGCTTTTTGATTGCATTGTTTATTTTTAAAGATATTGAGGTATCTTCAATTTTTAAATGGAATTTGAAGTATTTTTACACCATAGAGCTTCAGTAGCCAAATTTAGCATTACTACATATGTTGTTATATGATGAATTGCTATAAATAATTAAAAATATTATTATTATCTGCCATTGTAGTAGGCTCGGAACTTTTCTTTGCGTCAAGATTTCAAAATATTTCCATGGCCTCTATCTTTTACCTTTTGAAAATGCAGTGGATTAATATGTCTACAGTGTAAAAAGTAGTCTCATTTAAAGAAAATGAAGTTTCTCCGATAGCTTTAAAATAAATAATGTCATCAAAAAACGAATAACTACAATTGATGTCCTGAATCGTTTGGTGGAAATTTTCTCTGAATATCTTGAACAGTTTACAAAATATTCAAGGTGGTCGTTTTCATTGACTAACCCTGTTAGGAAAATCGTCTAGATTGACATTTTTATTGACTAAACCTCAATAATGATTATAATCTGAAGCTTTCATATCTTAATATATGTGTGTGGAAATATGATTTAATATATTTAATTGCGTCAGTAGAAAAGTAAGCACTGGTAAAATAATGTGCTTTTCATGCGAATGAAAATTTCAGAACAAGTGGGTAAGAATGAGAAATGAAAGAATTTTTCAATTTTTTCATACATTTCCACTTAATTTTATGAAGCAGATTATGAAATACATATTAGATGAGCACATATAGACATGTCAAAGTCACGTGGAGAATTTTTCAAACAACATAACGTTGTTAGCAATTTTTTATCATCTAAACATCTACCCAAACCTGTTTACTCCTAAATTGATTTCGTCTTCATGAAAACGTTCTTAAAATTGGACTCCCTGTTCTTGCTGACTCCAAACTTGTGCATCAAGATCCGCCGAACTATATTCTACGCTTTCGCTGTACCCTTCCTACCCAATGGAAGTTTTTGACTCATTGTAGTGCTTACAGTTGATTGGACTCCGAGATGAAAATCTGGACATTTCTTCACGCGAAGAAACGCCATAGATTAATCTCATTTCTCAAGAGAGCGAAAAATTGAAAAGATTTATTCTGAAGTAACAGTCCGTTATAATTAATTATTAATTCCAGGCCCTTCTCGTCCTTCGAAGAAAATGAGCCGGAGAGATATTTAATTTGTTTCCCATGAACTTCATTACGGAAAAAAATCTCTTTCACAAAAGAACATCCGATTTTATTAAATATTGAAAGTTATTTAATAGTTTAAAATGAAGAGGGAGTTTGTTGTCACTGGCTATGTGGATTAAAAAATCATTAACCTATTCGATTCATATTCCAGATCGTGTCTTTAATTTGTCTTACGTCAAGTAACATACAGATGGAACACAATATTAATATTAATAATAATAATAATAATAATAATAATAATAATAATAATAATAATAATAATAATAATAATTTGTATACGAATAAACTTAATTAGAAACCAATATGATAAAATTAAAGTGAATATACGACGAAACTCATTGACTCAAATATTTATTTGAATCTATAATCTTCTGTGTACGTGAAGATGTGGTTCATTGACCCAGGACAAATCAATGCAGTCACACCCTATACTTATTCTAGTTGTAGGTTTCTCTTTTTAACTGTTGTGCCATTACTTCTAAATGTTTTATTTTCTTTTCCGTAACAAACTGTCATTTTCAGTGCTGATGGTGGTTTCACAAGTTCTCATTTTGTATGAGTGCAAACGAATTATGTCTCGGAAAATATAGTTTTTACTTGATCAAATTTTTAGAGTACGAATGCCTGAAAGTCGAGTAACGAACTCTGGACACCTTCTAAAACGCATTGTTCCCTGCATCAATAGTTTAAATTCGAGAAACCGCTCACAAGCAACTCCGTAACATTATTTGATACTCCTGATTTTGTGGTTTCCTATACGTAGGGCATAGAGGTTTGTTGTGGGTATCCTGGGTTTTTGGAAATTGGACCTTTTCGTATAATTAAACAGCGGTCGATTGTACGCCCAAATGGCCCGTGAAGCCTTCGCAAATGAACGCATCGTCGGCCGGCAACAGCGGACCTCCCGCCCACGCACGCTCTGCGGTGAACCGTGCGAAGTGAGGGTGGCGGCGGCGGCAGGGGTGGCGAGTTGCCACGCAGAGAGGCGGGCACGAATGGATGACAGTTAACCGGGTCGGGGAAAAAAATCTACAACGCATGTCAGGAGGCCGGCGGGGAGCTTAAAAGTTGAAGCGACTGTGACGGCATTGCTGGGAGGAATACATTGATGGGGAAATCCTGCAAGTCGACATGTAGGTCGGAGCTGTCTCACAATCAACGTTCGTAATCTGAGATATGACATGTACTGGTAAAAAACATACATAACCCTAACTAATGGGAAAGATAGGAATGGTGACGAGAAGAAAAGGATAAAGAGGCATACACCTTGTTTCCGTAGGATGTGATACAAGCAATTATGAGAGGACAAAATGAGAGACGAGTGGCAATTAAGTCGACAGATGAAGTGATAAATGAACGATAGAGAAATGATGGGAGAAAAAGGAGAGTCGATTATTGAGGCAGAGATACGGAGATGAGGCGGGCAAGGAAGAGTCGAAATCGGAGGATGAGGAAAGAGAAACAGAAGGAGAAGGAAGATTGGAAAACTGATGTAGAGATACGGAGATGAGGAAGGAAAGGAACAATAGAATCAGAGAACTCGAGACACTAGAGAGAATAGAAGCTCGGTCAGAATCGAGACGGATATGCAGATCATGTGATAGAGTATATATAGACTCGCAGAATGGCCGTCACTGGCGAATATGAAAAATGAGCGAAATTCTCACGAAGGCCCTAAGAGAAAAAAGTAGTAGACCCGGCAGCGGCAACGGAAGCAGAGGCGATGGCGGAGGAGCCAACGGAAGTGAGTGCGGCAGCTTTTGCAGGCGGGAGGCATTTCGGAAGCGGTAGCAGTCACGAAGTGGACCGGGCGGCGGTGAGTGCGGGAAGTGGAAGCGGGAGAGATGTGAGCGGGAGTCAGTAACGGAAAGGTAGTGGGTGCCGGGCATAGAACAGCAGAATCGAATATTACTGCAGTTGAAGTACGTACTTCGAGTGCTTTTGTAATCAGAATTTTGTATCGAAAATATATTTTGGAACATGTGTGACAGCAAAACACTTTTCTACAAAAAGCATTATTAAAAAAAAGCATTTTTTAGTTTAAGTGAGTGAAGCAATGATGTACACTTGTATTTTAAAATGAAGTGTTTACCAATCACATCAAGAGAAATCATCGAAAATTGTGTAAATACTGCATAGGGAATGAATTGAGCATAATACAAGCGATGTAAAAACTACTCTATAAAAAACCATGAACGACTTTGTTCTGAAGGTTTTGCCCTGTTTCGAAAAAGAAAGTCTTCACCACAATTTCGAAATAAAGCGCAAATAAATATTTAAATCTATTAGTTTCTCAGGAAATCGAAGAAACTGAAGTGTTTTAAATTCATATCCTGAAGTTCCAGAAATATGTTTTAGGCATTATATCAAGTGGTCCAATTCAAAGACTTTTCTCATTTGCTGACGTAAAAAATAGTCCCAGAGAGAAATATTAGTTATGCAAAGTTATTAGATAAATATTAGTTTTAAAAATTTGTAGAATTCAAGGAAAAGATGTCGATATTCTATAAATATTTTTTTCGGATTGAGCAAAGGACGCTTATAAATGACGCACATCCCACTTTTGGAGAATTTTCGAAAATAACGAAATTGGGGAATAGTGGGAGAAAGTATGTGCTGCAGTAGCACTAGTTTGTATATAAAATACTACCGAGAAGGTTTTGGTATTTAAAACACTATGGAAGTTAATTTGCCTACCTCTAGCGCCGGCAGGATCTGAAGTTCGCGGTGCGAGTATGTTGGGGAGAGACTGTTTGGGTGGAGGGGCAGTGAAGTGGCGGGGATGTAGCGAGGAACAGGGGGTTGAAGGTGACGGGAGTGCAGTGACGGGGGAGTAACATGGGACGGGTCGGGGGTGGAGGGGAGGGGGGTAAAGTGACGACGAAGTAACGTGTGACGGAGAGGGGATGAGGGGAGGGGAGTGGAGTGCCGGGGGAGTATCGTGGGATGGGGAGGGGGAGTAGCGTTGGACGGTGAGGGGCTGGAGGGGAGGGGGTGAAGTGGTGGGGGAGTAGCGTTGGACGGTGAGGGGCTGGAGGGGAGGGGGTGAAGTGGTGGGGGAGTAGCGTTGGACGGTGAGGGGCTGGAGGGGAGGGGGTGAAGTGGTGGGGGAGTAGCGTTGGACGGTGAGGGGCTGGAGGGGAGGGGGTGAAGTGGTGGGGGAGTAGCGTTGGACGGTGAGGGGCTGGAGGGGAGGGGGTGAAGTGGTGGGGGAGTAGCGTTGGACGGTGAGGGGCTGGAGGAGAGGGGGTGAAGTGGTGGGGGAGTAGCGTTGGACGGTGAGGGGCTGGAGGGGAGGGGGTGAAGTGGTGGGGGAGTAGCGTTGGACGGTGAGGGGCTGGAGGGGAGGGGGTGAAGTGGTGGGGGAGTAGCGTTGGACGGTGAGGGGCTGGAGGGGAGGGGAGTGAAGTGGGGGTGGAGTAGCATGGGACAAGGGGGTGCCATGGGGAGGGAGCGCCTTGGGGGGGGGTTGGCGAAGGGAGGATTGGTTGGGGGAGGAGTGGGGAAAGGAGTGGGGGAGGGGGGAGGGTGGGCCGGGAAGAGACGGGTGTATGGGACGGCGAGGCCACGAGAGAAGCCACAAAGCCTCGTGAGTGAGTAGGGGAAAGGAGTATTGTGACGAGATGGCAGTGGTGTGGCGGCGGAGTGTCACGCGGAGAGGGCAGACGCTGCCACAAAGCGTCGTTGTAAAGAGGAGGGTTGGCCGACCAATGAGTGGTAGGGGGTGAGGGAGAGGGGGAATCGAGGGGGGAGAGCCTGTGCGTGTAGAGCGGGCGCAGCGCGGGTCACGTGATTGCGTGGCACGCGCCTCAATTACTTAACAGAAGTAATCGAAGCGCGGATCGCCAGCTCGGTGCGGAGCGACGCAACGCGCCGTTCAACGAACCACCGAGCGGTCGCGCTCGCGTGCACGCGAACGCTCGCGCGGTGAGCGAAGAGCACACGCGAAACAACACGGACTAACGTGCTCAAGCAGCACTTTCGTTACTGAAAAAATAACGTATCACAAGAAGGAAGAGCTGCGACGGAATCATTATGTTAATGAAGTATGGAGATTTTTCGAGAAAGTAAAATGTCACTGAGGAAGAACCAGAAGCTAAAACGGGGAGGTTTCAAGCTGATGAGTGGTCGGTATTGACCGACTCTGATGGCAGGGTTTGCCGTCAGTAGCTCAATGACTCGATTGAAAATGGGACGCTTTGATCAACTCCTCTGGAATAATTATTTCG
Organism: Gryllus longicercus; assembly: GCA_038098605.1. Taxonomy (NCBI): domain Eukaryota; kingdom Metazoa; phylum Arthropoda; class Insecta; order Orthoptera; family Gryllidae; genus Gryllus; species Gryllus longicercus. Next base: position 85,057 of record JAZDUA010000406.1, on the reverse strand, counting down.
CCTCTCTTTACACTTCCCTTGAAAGGATTGATCCTGAATGCTATACGGAGTTATATTTATGCCACAGTATTATTGGTTAATTTTAAAATCTTCGAAGTTAAAAGTTAATCGCATACTGTAAATGTTGAATGTTGGTAGTTCTTTTAATTTTTTGTCAGCAGATATACTTTTCACTTGAAACTAATGTTTATTTATATTTTTTGTTAATATTTATAAGTTATTATCATAATAATAACAATAATAATAATATTTCATAATTCGTGTATTATAAAAAGCAAGAACCTCCTAATTTTCAATAGGGACTTAAAGTGAATTAACCAGGATTGTCTTACTTACTCACCAATCATTGACATAACACTTAAACATCCTAACACTTCAGTTTTTTTTAAATGTTTAAACTCTTAAAACATCTATTCCTTTTACATTAAACCTTTACTAAATATTTCGTAAAATTTTGTTTTGTTGAACGATAGTTCAAGTTAGGAAGTCCTGTTCAGTTAACTATGAATTTTATCAAATACATGACTGTATTAATGTGCGTGTTAATTTTTTTGAGTAATTAATACCTTTCTACAAAATGTGCACAGTAAAGTTTGCAACACTTTAAGAATTCATCATAAGTTACTTGAGTTTGATTTATTTTATAATATGTTATATAAATGAGTCCAGAAAAATAATAATTTCACTTTTATACCTCTGTAACAAAGAATATAATAACTTTTTCTGGTGCGATATTTAAATAAATTGTTTGTAATTTGTTCTATGAAACAACGATTACCATTGTTTTCATAGAACAACACATCGCAAAGGCAATACAGACATTTTACATCGCGTTGTATAACAAATGTTAATGTTTAGCAAATTTTGTATTTCAATGTTCAGACAACCATTAAATTCATTTAGCCACAGAATATCGTTCCGGTTAACACTGAAAACTAATTCCATACACTCTCTCCTACAAGTCATCTGGTAACTAGCAGTCAAAATGAGCTCAACAAACGTGGTCAAATCGGATAATTAATGCACACTTTTGTGTCACCTGTCAGTATCTCTCCTTCGTTCGGTACTTTTTATAAAGTTCCGATGAGAGTAAGAAAAATGGTCCGTTACTAATACCACACGTTTCACCCATCGGCCTGAAAGAACAGTAAGTAGCGGGAAAACAAAAACCAACAGCGAACCCTGTTATTTGTGGAGGCATCGATTCGCCGATAAGAACCCGTCGGAGGCGTGTATACGGAAGCAGGGCATTCGTGTCGCCGTGGATCGAGAGCCGCCACAGTTAATGGGCCCCGAGTAAACGAAACAAGGCGGTTGCATTCCAAAAGTCGCGCCTCGTTACATATCACTGGCCTACACTGGCCGGCGCGGCGCGGCGCGGCGCGGCGCATGTTTGCTCGACGAAACGCAGCACTTGGGCGCCCAGGGCTAATGGCGGCGCGACGCGGCGCGGAGCTTCGGGGCGACAGCCTGAGGCGCGTCGATTGCGCTAACGACGCCTCCGCGGGACAAAGGGCGCGGGAATTACCACGTTCGCGTTATTATTACTGTTATTGTTTATCCCACAAGCGCCTAAATAGAATGTGGGCTGTGCCCAGTATCCCTCACTTTTCCCTTCTCTACTACTTGGCCCTTTTCCCACTCCCGTTCCTTTCCCCCATTCCCGTTCCTTTTTCCCACTCCCGTTCCTTTTCCTACGCCCGTTCCTTTCCCCACGCTCGTTCCTTTTTCCCACGCCCGTTCCTTTTTCCCACTCCCGTTCCTTTCCCCACGCTCGTTCCTTTTTCCCACGCCCGTTCCTTTTTCCAACTCCCGTTCCTTTTTCCCACTCCCGTTCCTTTTCCTACGCCCGTTCCTTTCCCCACGCTCGTTCCTTTTTCCCACGCCCGTTCCTTTTTCCCACGCCCGTTCCTTTTTCCCACGCCCGTTCCTTTTTCCCACTCCCGTTCCTTTTTCCCACTCCCGTTCCTTTTTCCCACGCCCGTTCCTTTTTCCAACGCCCGTTCCTTTTTCCCACGCCCGTTCCTTTTTCCCACTCCCGTTCCTTTTCCTCACTCCCGTTCCTTTTTCCCACTCCCGTTCCATTTCCCACGACTTGTCTAATTCAAGCAAGGACTGAATAATTGAAACAAGGTAGGGGGTGTAGTTACTTCCACTGGCAAATTGGTAAAACACTCGAAGCTCCCAACAGGTTGAATATGAAGCTGCGGTTATAATTTGGGAGGGATACTTTACATTAAGCCTCAGAAATATTTTACAAATTTGCAAAAAGTGGCTGCATCTTTTTCATTAAATTTTGTTGTTGGATAGTATGATGGTCGTTTAAGAGAATGCTGAAAGCCTCATGTGCGGTATAAAATTTGATTTTGCGAAAAATCCAAAAGTTCAAATTTTTTTCTGTATAGAGATACAGAGATCTTTTACCTTAATGAAATCTGTTTCTTAAAGATAGATATTGAAATAAGGTCACGTATAATTTTTTTAAAAAATGAGTTCTTTTCGCGTAATTTTGCGTGAAAATGCAGGCGAGAGAGTACGTGCTTTTTACACCACAAGTTTTAATTTGTAGATTTGTTTAATTTGAAGAGAAAATGATTCAATTTGAAGTCTGTGCACAAGAGGGAAGGGAATGTAACAAACAATTTGAATGCGGTAATTTTACCACCACAATGTGTTCATTTATAACTATACAAAACCGACCAAAGTACTGAATACCAAAACATTCAAACAACCCCAGGGATCCATGCTGGGAGGAAAGGACTGTAAAACGGGCGGGATTAAAATATGCGTATGCGTCGAGCGAACGAGCTACAATAAAATTTTTAAAAGGGCCCTGGTTTATTCAAAGGGCGTTTAATACAGCTAACGCTTCTCTCAAGTAAAGCGCTTTGGTGCTAAAAATTTGTTGGTATAAAAAACCCACCCAGACGCTCCGCCCCGTTAATAATCGAGGAGCGCGCTGCGATGGCTGGGCCTTCCGCATTAGGCGGCGCCGACAGAATACGAAAGGGAGGGTTCGAATTTCGCATCCGATCCGCCCAGATGAAATTCGAAAAAAAAGGGTGTAATGGGGGATATTCCAGCGAATATGTCGCGCGTCGTCGCGAACCATCGCGCCATGAATATCAAGCACCGCTCGCCCACATCTCTCTCCCCTCCCTCATCATCCCTTCCTCCCTCCCACGCCCTCTCCCTCTCTTTCACCCTCCCTCTCCTCCCCATCCTCTCCTCCCCTTCCTCTCCTCCCCTTCCTCTCTCTCCCCATTCCTCCCTTCCTCACCTCCCCATTTCTCCTTTCCTCTCCCTCCCCATTCCTCCTCCCTCCCTCCCTCCGCGGGGATGCAGCATGGACTGCGGGAGGGGGCGTGCGATAATCCCGCACCTGCCGCGGCCCCTCGAGCGTCTTCCCGGCTCGCGCTCGCCCCGCGATGCCTCCGTCCACTGCGCCCGCCACCCGGAACCCCATCGCAGCGGGAATCGGCCCGTTATGGGACTTTTTGGACCCGAGCAACCAGTTAGGCGATGCGGATTGTTAAATAGTGTGCTTTAAAACACGTTACTCTTTCATACGTAGCTAAAAACACGTTACTCTTATATACGTAGCTAAAAACACGTTACTCTTATATACGTAGCTAAAAACACGTTACTCTTATATACGTAGCTAAAAATACGTTACGCTTATATTCGTAGCTAAAATACGTTACTCTTATATACGTAGCTAAAACACGTTACTCTTATATACGTAGCTAAAACACGTTACTCTTATATACGTAGCTAAAACACGTTACTCTTATATACGTAGCTAAAACACGTTACTCTTATATACGTAGCTAAAACACGTTACTCTTATATACGTAGCTAAAAACAAGTTACTGTCATACACGTACGTAGTTAAACACACTGACTCTTTCGCACGTAGTATAAAACACGTGACTCTTATATAGTTCAAAATTATAACTATTTTGAATCCTTCTTTTCAGCTTTACCATTGACAGATGCAATATAGCGTTTACAATTCCATCATTACACGCTGTTCATTATTAACAAACGTGTTACTAGAATTTTGACTACTTACAATGAAGATTTGTTTGGCCTATACTTTCCTACTGGCCTGTAGAATAATGAGAAACAAGCAGTTCAATATTAAGTGATATGTTGCATTGGCATATTTCCACACCTTTGTTAATTCCAGGCTAAAAGTTGAACGTTGGGTTTTTATACTTATTTTTGTAGGGTTTTGAATGTGCTTCTGAGAAAATAATTTAATTTATACTATTATTTGTGCAGTTGGTTCTCCACGTTGTACAAGAGACCAGAAGTTAAGAATCCAAAGTTCAATAAAGAATGCTTTTTTAAGTTTTAGCCTGTTTGCCGTTAAATATATTTAACGGCATTAACGATGATACGTTAAAATATTAATGCAGTCCGAGATTTGTAACATATTTTGATAAGAATATATCAGTAATTGTCATATACAATAGCTATCATTGGCACTAATGATTTTTTTAAATTTAATTCGATACTTATTACATTCTTCAAATGTTTTTACTAATAGAGAAATATTTGTCATTTATTTTTAATTTTGAACACTTTTGTTAGTCGATGAAAAGAGTGGTTAGATATTTTAAAATACGTCAGAGCTTATAGATACAACATAGTACAAGTTAATAGGGAGACTTTTAAATAACACGTGAGTGAGTAAAATTAATTGGTAAATACGTAGTAAACGGTTGAAATTGCATTTTTCCATAATATTAGTTTTCATCACACCATTGTAATGAAAAACGTATAATTGACTGCATTATTGCGAGTGAATGAGTGAGTGGATATTTGTGGCTTCCATGTACGTTTACAGTTTAGGGCATTAAACCCGTATATGTAGAACACGTTAAACCGCGAAAACCGTCTTAGAACTAATTCAAATCTTTTTTCTATGCGACGTTAAGATCACATATGAATTATTGATATTTATTATATTTTTATTATTTCGAAATACTGCGAGTTATTTGATGCCAAATTCACATCATTTCATTAATGTTTGGATCAAACTTGTGTTATTGATTCGTTCTGATCTGTGTAAACGGTAACCATCAATACTTCCTACGATATTTTACTATTCAGATCTTGTTTGTAGTATATTTTATTTAAACTTATATCGCTAAACGTACTTTTTAAATTTTAGTCTTCGTTATTCGGTATTTTTACATTTCCATTATTTGTTGTTAATTTTCTGCAGCTCAGCATTTGCGATCGAATAAATTTGTTGTTAAGGTCTTCGCTGCTTTTCTTCTTTTTTTGCAACTGAAAGGTTAGCATCTTCAGTTGAAAATACGCCTATTTTAAAGCAGTTATTTCCATGGTTTTGTATTATCAAAATATTCAAGCAAGAGCATCGCTTTGCTTTACTTTACTTTCAATTACATGATGCCTAACAATTTTCTCGTTCACTTAGCATCCTACGCTCGTTTTTAAGACATGTGATTCTATTCAAATTTTGTAGAGCACATGGCTTAAGTTAGAACGAAATTCCACACTGTTTTACAGCGAGAGTACTTAAACACAACTCCGCAAGCACGTAGTACACAGACTGCAGCTGTGGAGTGCTAGTCTCATGCATATTTGGTGGCCGTGGAAAGAACATCAGAGAAGGATAGCCAGCGAAAATGGTTACAAAGGATGAAGTATTTTAATAAAAAAAAATTACTGACGCTAACATTTTTACTTCGTCATTTTCTAGAAGATTGTTTTACTGGTAATAAAGAAGTAGAATTTTCAACCAATGTTTTTAGTTCATTATCTTTTAATGACAATTAAACATTCATTATTAAATATTTTATGTCGTAAGATATATAAAATTTATTTAACTACGTAGAGTGCAAGTGGGAGAAAGTAATTCACAAAATGAATGATGATAATGAAATGTGTTAATGAAAATAATAATAATAATAATAACAATAATAATAATAACAATAACAATAACAATAACAATAACAATAACAATAACAATAATAATAATAATAATAATAATAATAATAATAATAATAATAATAATAATATTGCACAGTACAGCACTACACCATACAGCGATGCACTACACTACACTTTACTGCCCTACGTTTCAGTACCTTTCGACGCCAGTTGCAACACATCACTGAACTGCACTATAGGTTTATGTTTTAACTTATTACGAGTATGATCCAAAAGTGGCTTAATTTGATGGTATTAAACTAACTCTGACATATTAATAAGACTACTTATGTGTATCGTGAGGGATGGGTTTGAAAAATACTGCCGGCAAACTGTTATAATCTCTTGGAGATCAATTTTTCTTCATCTGTTTTTTACTTTTTGTATAAATCTTGTGATTACGGTTCCCTCCACCCAAATACGTTGGTTTCTCTATGACTAGCTTATTAAGAATTTCCTGCCAAGCCGGTTAACCTACGTACGATGTATTCAAAGCCTCGCCTTCATTCTTTTTGTTTCAAGTGGTTCCCATGTCTATTAATGCATTTTCTCCGTACCAAAGCTTGAGAGCTTTCTTTTGAATTCTTCCTAGACTTGCAATGTGGATCCCGCAGGTTCACAACAAGCCACTCTGTATTCCATAAAACGACAGACAGACTTGCCAATTATATACTCGTTTACCTTTAATACTCACATTACAAATCCAATTTCTTCTACGTCTTTGGCATTACTTAGTTTACTCTCTTTTGCTATCTAACTGAATTCCAAGGTATTTACATGACCATACTCGCAGAATAAAGTCATTGCCAAATGGTTATCAGTTATAGAGTAATTGCAACCTCGGAAAATTGTGATTGCTTTCTTTTTCGATCAGATGATTTTAATAACACGTCGTTGGCTGAGAGGTCGACATTTCGCCTGTCGTGTCGTAGGATTCCTCAGGGCAGTGACTAGAGGAAGCCAGCGATATGACAGGCGAAACGCCTCCCAGCCAACGACGCGGCGTCACCCGGACAGCCAAGAAATCATGAAATCGAACCGCCGAAGCTTACGTGTACATTTTAATATCTTTTATTTCTGCCCAATATCACGAGGGTTATACGTCCTGTTGGGAAGTATTTTCATCGTGTGATTTAACAAATAGGTATAATACGAAATTGTATGCAAGTAAACATACTTTCGAGACCTGGTGGATCATTCATGAAAGCTATGAAAAGGGGAGACCCTATTATTTTTCATTGTGGAACCTCATTGTGGAATCGCTGATATTTAAAAACTGTTGCCCCACATCTGTTTCCTACGATAAAGAGACTTTTTAATCCATCCCACTACACATGCATCTATTCACGACATCAAACAAATCTTAGTAAGAGGTGTACGCGGAACTACACCGAAAGCAAAATCAAATATTACAGCATCTACCCTTTTGCCCATGTGAACTGCAACAGCTAGCTCTTGAAAGAGGGAAACAATTTGAGTTTTGCAAGAGAATTCACTCCTATATCCATGTTGAACATGAAAAATCCATTTTTTTCACATTCACATAGTATATATTCGGATATTCAGCGTTCCATTAATTTACACCCTACTAAATGATACCAGCCGATAATTAGAAACGTTCGTTGTATTGCCCCTTTTATATCGGTAAAACGGAATCGGTAATATCGGTACAACGGAAGGCAATTTCCCGCCTTTCGGCGAGCTCGGGTTGCTAATAGAAGCGCTAAACATTCTTAGTAAGTATGCAAGTATAGCCCATGAACCAATTTAGATAATATCTGACGGGATTTCACACGATCCGTGCAATTCCCCAATTAATAATGAACTTTCGCGTTTTCGAAGCACCTTTCCTTCTAGTTTCAATTGAATATCTGTAAACGAATGAAATATTGGGGAATGGTGGGATCTAGTTTCCAATACCGATATGAAATATTTTTTAAATGCCTCCGCTTTAAGCCTGTACTCGGTGTGCAGTGAGTTATTTATATCTCGAATTTCGGAAATTCCGATTTCTTTGCGTAGGTTTCTGCAGCTGGAGTCAATAGCTACTTCACTGTCTGGGAGACGCCACGTCCTCGGCACAGGTTCCAACGTTTCGGCACATACGAGGCTATTGACAATGTTGTAGACTTTCCTTTTGCTTATCTCTCCTTTCCAGTTAGTAACTTAGTAAAGATTTAGATCGCCATCGATGTCAACAGGACGCCCGTGCTGGGCAGAATTTATGGCTGTGCTTGCGCGCGTATTTTCTAACTTCGATGTATTCTGTTACCTTTTTTTAAAAACACATGATTTATATGATTTTTTATTGCACGTGAAATGAAAACGAATGCATAGGTTAACGTACTAGGACAGCACGTGCATATCGGCTATTATAATCACGCGCAAATACGGAATCCGCAGGCACATCGGAGAACATTCGCGGCTCAAACGATGAACGCTTCTGCGGACGCGCTCGCCCTAGGGGAAGAGTGGGCGGGGTGGGCGGGGCGCGCGGTGCCGAGGGCGACGTGGGCGTGTCGGGGCGATGTCGCGGGCGGTCGCAGCCTCAGCCGGGCGCCTCCCCGAGGATCGATGGCTCGGGCGACGGGATTTCGCTACCGGCGCCGCGACTCGGGGGTGGGGGCGGGGTGCGGCAAAGCCGCAGGCGGGAACTGACTGAGATCGCGGCGGAGGTGGGGGCGGGGCGGAGGTGGCGGTGGGGCGGACGTAGGGGCGGCGCGGAGGAGGGGGCGGGGCGGAGGGGGCGGGGCGGAGGAGGGGGCGGAGCGGAGGTGGGAGTGGGGCGGAGATAGGGGCGGGGTGGAGGCGGGGCGGAGGTGGAGGCGGGGCGGAGGTGGAGGCGGGGCGGAGGTGGAGGCGGGGCGGAGGTGGAGGCGGGGCGGAGGTGGAGGCGGGGCGGAGGTGGAGGCGGGGCGAAGGTAGGTGCGGGGAAGAGGAGGGGGCGGGGCAGAGGAGGGGGCGGGGCAGAGGAGGGGGCGGGGCAGAGGAGGGGGCGGGGCAGAGGAGGGGGCGGGGCAGAGGAGGGGGCGGGGCAGAGGAGGGGGCGGGGCAGAGGAGGGGAGGGGGCAGAGGAGGGGGCGGGGCAGAGGAGGGGGCGGGGCAGAGGAGGGGGCGGGGAAGAGGAGGGGCGGGGCAGAGGAGGGGCGGGGAAGAGGAGGGGCGGGGCAGAGGAGGGGCGGGGCAGAGGAGGGGGCGGGGCAGAGGAGGGGGCGGGGCAGAGGAGAGGGCGGGGCAGAGGAGAGGGCGGGGCAGAGGAGGGGGCGGGGCAGAGGAGGGGGCGGGTCAGAGGAGGGGGCGGGGCAGAGGAGGGGCGGGTCAGAGGAGGGGGCGGGGCAGAGGAGGGGGCGGGGCAGAGGAGGGGGCGGGGTAGAGGAGGGGGCGGGGCAGAGGAGGGGCGGGTCAGAGGAGGGGGCGTGGCAGAGGAGGGGGCGGGGCAGATGAGGGGGCGGGGCAGAGGAGGGGGCGGGGCAGAGGAGGGGCGGGGCAGAGGAGGCGGCGGGGCAGAGGAGGGGGCGGGGCAGAGGAGGGGCGGGGCAGAGGAGGGGGCGGGGCAGAGGAGGCGGCGGGGCAGAGGAGGGGGCGGGGCGGAGGTGGGGGCGGGACGGAGGTGAATGTGGGGTGAAGGTGGGGGCGGGGCCGAAGTGAGGTGGGGTCGGAGGCAGGGACGGGCGCCGCGAGCGAAGGCAAAAGCGAGCGTCACAAAACGGAAGATGCAAGGGCATGGGGCAGGCAAGGGGTCGAGCAAAGAAGGCAGTGGGTATGGGGGGCCAACACCCCCACCAAAGAGGACGACGAGGAAACTTATGATTTTATACTGAGGCAGGCTACGAAGACAGTTGCTGGAAGTGAGCATATGGGAAGCCCGGTTAATGGGAGTTGCTGGAGGGAATTTGTAGTACGCAAGAGGGTGCGGCAACGCCTATTGGGAATGAAAATGGATAGGAGTTCGCGTGAAAAAGTTCCACTTGAAACCAAGACCGCTCACACCAAATTGGATGAAAAACTGGTAAGTTTAACACGAAAGAAACAAACTGCGGAGCAACAATGAAACAATATCGATGAAGGAATAGCAACCTTGGAGTCAGAAGTGCAAAGAGAAGACTGGCTTAAGTGGCTCAGAGTATCAGTTGATGTCACTGCAGTTCCTATGACCGGGAGGTCCTAGAATTCGAGTACCGACGGTGGCAAAATTTTCAACACTAGCTAGACAGGTTAGAGCACTACCACATAACGGAGCAGTATCTTAACCAACGGGCTTCGAATCAAGCGCAATCTTTTCTTCCTCTTCGTTGTCCTATGCTCACCCGTTACTTACCCACCCTTACACTTATACGCGCTACTCTACCACAGATGCCGAGACCAGTCGGAAGTTTAGATCTTGTCCCGTTTGGAAGTATGCCCGGCTGGTGGCAGATACCAGGTAGGGGAAAACACGGTCCATGCACTACTCTTACGGCACGAATAGCCCTAGGAGTTGACGTGCCCGGAGACACTAATCAATCAACTAAAGGTCCACGCGGGAAAGACAACGGGGACAACCTCGGAGACAACGCCGAACTCGGGGGCGATGACAGGGATGAGGGTGGAGGCGAGGTCGAGGGGAAAGGCGGTGGTCGGACTAGGGGGATGGTTGGGGAATGGTGTTGGTGTTGGCGAAGGGTCTGAGCGCGGGGCGTGGGGCGTGAGGCGGGGGGGGGGGGCGGGGGGCGGGGTGCAGGCATGGGGCGCGGGGAGCGAGTGGTGCGTCGGGCGGGGCCCTGGGGGTGGAGCGGGGGGTGGAGCGGGGGGCGGGGCGTGGGAGGGGCGTCGGGGGGAGCGGGGGTGGGCGCGGGGGGAGCGGGGGTGGGCGCGGGGGGAGCGGGGGTGGGCGCGGGGGGAGCGGGGATGGGCGGTGCACGGAGGCAGGGCGCGCCGCGGAGGGGCGGTGGGTGGCGGGGGGCGGGTGGACGCGTTTCGGAAGCCGGGGTTTGCTCGCTCCGCGCCCCCGGAGGCTCTGGGGCGAGGAGGCGCCGTAAGTCCTGGGATCTCCCGGGCAGCCGCGCGGCGCGGAGGTGCACGGGCGATCGGGCGAGCTCTTCCGAGCGCTGCTCCGACACTGTCCTGGGGCTGACACTCGGACGCGCTCTTTCAACGTTGCAGGCAATAGATTTCCCCAATTCATTGCTTGATTGCTTTCGAAGTGCGTCAAGTACAACGATCCATAATTCCTCAGTATAGTGAAAACTATATCAAGAAAGATGGAAGTTTCTTCCCGGTTAGAACGTAAGATCCGATTTTGTTCTACAAGTGGCAAAGCGAGCCCCCTCCTTGGATTATCTGTGCCAGTGGGCCGCCCTGGTTGGTAGACGTTCTAAGTTGCCGACGTGTGTGGTAGAGTACTGCCTGAAAGGTGACGGGTAAGCGTGTGTAAGATCCATTGATTGATTATAAGTGTTACCGGACGAGACAACTACTAGGGTCATTAATTCCCCCCCCCATAAGCGAGTATTTTTTTGACAAACAGCTAAAGCATATTTAGATTTCATCCAATCCTTTTATAATATATTTATCCCACTTCAGATCTGATTCAAATATAAGAAATTGTTATCCCAATTCAGATTATCCCACATCCCACTACAGATCCGATTCCTATATCGTTATTCGACGTAAATTTTGTGTTATTCAGGTATATCCTACGTATTAAACGTACAGTATTAAACAACATACTTTTACCGCTCTGAGATATTATCAACCACATCGAAGACGCCACACACCGACGTGGATGATAAGATCTGGCGCTGACCTACCGTCGGCTAGCGGGGTTTTCCTCCACCAGATATCTCCCACCAGCTGGTCACCGCCCCTGCCGGGATAACCTCTAAGCACACCACCGATCTCCCGGCATGTGTGATAGTGTAGTGCATGTTTGTGTAAGTGCGTGTAAGGGTGAGGGTAGGACAAGGAAGATGTAAAAAAGATTACGTGCGGTCCGTGGCCCGTTTGTTAGGGTTCTGCTCCGGCATTTGCCTGGTACTGATGGGAAAAACCAAGGAAAACTACCGAGCCGGACACGGGTATTCTCCTACACACAGAGTTCGCATTATTTAGGTACCGGACATCCTAGCTGCATTGTTTGCAGTACAATAGCACAATTTTCCATTTCCAGCTGATTTTGCTGTATTCGCCAATTTAAAGTCACCAAAATTAAATGAAATTTTTGTTCGTCATCAGGGAGGATAATTTTGATCAAAACGTAAACAGCATTTTTCAAACTTTCCTACAACACGCGTATATTTTTCTTATCACCCACCATCATTACCTGCATTATTATTATGATGATGATTTTGGCCTTCTTTCCGGAAATCGAAGTGGGCGAGGCGGAGGCAAACATGTCACTCGGGCTCGAGCGCAAACACGTCACGCGGGGGCGGCGGCGGCGGCTGTCAGGACGCGGCGGCGCGCGGAGGCGTCCGCTGGAAGCGAGCGGGCGAGGCGCATGGGTGACGGGCGGCCAGGCCGGGCGAGACGCCACGCAGCCACAGTGGCGCAACGCACCTTCGATCGCTGCTGGCGCAACGGCGTCGCCCAGCGCAAGGTCACTTCCGCGCCTTCGGTCCATCAGAGCGTCCGTGGCACGATTAGAGGATTTTTTTGCACGGGAGAGTGACCAGTATTTGTAGAGCACCATCGATCTATGCATTCGAAGATGCACACGCGTGATGCGAAACAAACTGTGCTTTCGCTCAAGAAGGTGCTGTTTTTACTTAATATTTACTTTTTATTAATAGATTTTTTGTTTGTCACTAGAGTTTTTGTTTGTCACTAGAGTTTTTGTTTGTCACTAGAGTTTTTGTTTGTCACTAGAGTTTTTGTTTGTCACTAGAGTTTTTGTTTGTCACTAGAGTTTTTGTTTGTCACTAGAGTTTTTGTTTGTCACTAGAGTTTTTGATTGTCACTAGAGTTTTTGTTTGTCACTAGAGTTTTTGTTTATCACTAGAGTTTTTGTTTGTCACTAGAGTTTTTGTTTGTCACTAGAGTTTTTGTTTGTCACTAGATTTTTTGTTTGTCACTAGATTTTTTGTTTGTCACTAGAGTTTTTTTTTGTCACTAGAGTTTTTGTTTGTGAATAGAGTTTTTGTTGGTCAATAGAGTTTTTGTTTGTCAATAGAGTTTTTGTTTGTCAATAGAGTTTTTGTTTGTCAATAGTTTTTGCTTGTCAATAGAGTTTTTGTTTGACAATTGGTTTATTGTTTGTCAATTGATTTATTGTTTGTCAAACTTTCTCAAAAAGATATCAATATATGGCTTGAGAGTGGTTTTTCGTTAGTGTAAATACTCCTATTCAATTCAAGATATACAAGAAAGAAATAAAAAGTGTGTGAGCCAGAAAAGAAAGTAGAATACCACTTTGACCGGTGGTGTGCCTCATGTCCTGCAAAATCTATATTAAGTGCGCTAAAAGAATTCGAAATCTATTTAAAGCGAGTAATTTTTCTAAGCGACATGATTCGGGACGCCAGGGTTCAATCCCCATGCCGGTTATCCTGACCGGGGTTTTCGTGGTTTCCCTCCGTCATCCAGGCGAATGCCGGGGTGGTTCTACTGAAAGGCCACGACCGCCAAACCGGCGTCGCTAGACCAATTCGTTCACTCAAAATTTAGCGAATTCAAGTCATCGTGGGTTCTTGGTTGGCTGACCGGGTTCTAACGGCCCGGAGGTCAATTGCTATTTACGGGACATATAATGGCAAAATAAAAATTCAAAATTATTGTTATTGTTGTTATAATTATGAGTGGTAGAAATAATGCGGTCAATCTTGGCAGGATATTGAATTACTGTAAGAAGAAAAATGACTTCCGCAAAATGTTTACCGCGGAGAAATCGAATTGTAAAGCATTACAATAGTATATGCATTCGCCCAATCATTACATTAGTACATATTTATTTCTTGAGAATTATGAAATTGTCCTTACTCAACCTTGGCACATATCTAGGAATATTGATATTCGTCACCTGACCTTTGCGTCTGAATAATTCGTCTTTTTATGTCATTAGCCATCATTATTTTCGCGAAACTCCCTCAGTTGTTTTCTGCTTCAAGATACCACGTTTACAAAAATTAATTTGTCATTTTAAAGGAACTCGGTTCTAATTTTAAAACCACAGAGGTGTTAAATTTTTAATTTTGAAAAATCTGTTTATGTGAGTCAATTTCACCATAAAGTCTTTGTGCTTTATTTCATCATTAAAACTGCGTCAGTTCAATTGTTCATCAAAATCAAGAAAAAAATTGCCACTGATATTCACTGTTTTTAATCCATTCATTTGTGTGACATTCTCGTATTCTTTCGCTAATTCTGAACTATGCAAAAATTCGTTTCAGCGTGCATATTCACGATTAGTACTGTCGGAACAACCTTTGATTGTACGAGTATGATAATAGGATTTTTAAGTATATTACATAAATAGTAAAACTTCAGAGTTGGTAATGTATATACAACTGATATAATAATACAACTGATGTTGGTCTTATGCAATTCAGTTCCAATGCGACATGACTTTCAAACATTACATTATTTGTTCGGAAATCATCGTATTATTCTTTCAACTGATTTGAAAATAGTGATTGTGATTACATTATGTTTACGAACATAGATGGAAACTGCTTCAATACAAATGATGTGATTTGCGATAAATTTTATGGGATGACACGTATTGGACACTCAATCAGTCTTCTCTATACTACACTCATACATGCCAGGATACAGATTTTCTGGCTTTTTTGCCACTAAATTGATATTGTGTAATATATTTGGACACTACAAAAGGTAAATTTAATTAACATCATATAGATTTATATTCTACTCCCATAATGCATTACAGTATAGCCCAGCGACGTTTATTTGGGAAGTAATGTTTGTTATGAATAATATCGTATGTTTGCCTTTTCCACTTATGCATTCGTTTAATGTTTCTCATTTCACATGAGATGTCAAAGGTTCAAACGCTATTATATTTATAAAAAATAATATGAAGCGTATAAGCACTTTACACACCACAAAAATCGCAATCTGAATTAATTACCGAACAAACTGCCGCTTTTGAAATCAAAGATTAATTATGTCCATTACTCGATACGTCAATAAATAAAAAAATGTTCTGTAAATTGAATTAAAAAAATAATACAGTTCGTAATTTAATTACATACTTAAAACACACCAAATACATATTTAAATTGCTGTGTGTTTATTCTCAATTTTAGCTAATAACAGATATCGAGAAGCTCAGCGTATGGACTGTTCTGTGCGGATGGGTGTGAAGGCTTATCTGCTCTCTGCCTGTGGTTACGTCGGAGGGAAAGGCTGGTGTAAAACAAATGGTGGTTGGACCGCACGGAGAATATTCAGCCAAGTTCTAACAGTTTTGCTTCTTTTTTGTAAAAAAAAAGCTCATATAACCAGCTGTTGGCGCTTTGGATCGCTCTGGTAGCAATTATTTAGCAACAACAATTGATTAGCACTAAAAGTTGCGAAACGGTGATGACAATGGGCAAGTGCTGTGTCTACAGTATTATTTTGGACACTAATGGGTCCAAATACACCTAATACATATTTAAATTGCCGAGTGTTTATACGAAATCTAAGCCGAAAACCGATTTCGAGAAGCGCAGAGTAAGGGCTGCTGGGCGAGGTCCAGGCGGACACGTCCAAAGTGGATAAATAAGTCAGAGTGACATTCGGAGCAGCGGTTGCAACATTCAGCAGCGCAGCGGCGACACTCGCCGCCCACGAGAGAGAGAAAGAGAGAGAGATAAAAGAGAGAGAGGGAGAGAAAAAGAGAAAGAGTAAAAAGAGAAAGAAAAAGAGAGAAAGAAAGAAAGAAAGAAAGAGAAAGAGAGAGAGAGAGAAAGAGAGAGAAAGAGAGAGAAAGAGAGAGAAAGAGAGAGAGAGAGAGAGAGAGAGAGAGAGAGAGAGAGAGAGAGAGAGAGAGAGAGAGAGGCGACACCAGGGGCGGATTTCTCTCTAGTCGTCCGCGGCGACGATGAAATCACCCGCTACATAGCCCACCTCCCCAGGTTCATGTATTTGTGTAGGGTGATCGTCAAAATTGTAAATGTTAGCAACCACCCCCTATTTCTAACTTGATTTATATTTGATCCTGTATTTTGATATATTAGCTAGCTTTGTAAAAAGTATAACTTAATATCTTAAATTCACGCCCTCGCGGTTTAGTTCTTTGGTTAGAATGCTCGCTATCCATGATGCGACCCCAGGGTCGATTCCCGGTCGGGCAAGATTATAGTATGCGTTTTCCTGGCAATGAGTATATGTTACGAGTCTTGCCTTGTCTTGCAACGCTCCAGTATGACGATGAAAATACTCACTCACCTCCCGGTTGAAAAGACCAGAATACGGCTTAGGAATGCCCTCGTGCTAACCACACATACCTCTCATTAGCGGCGGCGTATTAGCGGCTGCGATGGTGTAACGGTTAGCGTACCGGACTGTTGTACCCAAGATTGTGGGTTCAAACCCGATCGAAGCCGATCGAAGATGGATTTTTAAGGGCGAAAAAATCCTTTGTACGCCTTCCTTCGGAGGGGAAGTAAAGCCGGCTGTCCCTTGTTCGTAGATTTACTTGCATGTAAAAGATCCTCAAGCCTAAATGACGCCTCTGAGCTAAATTCAAATCGCCTGTTTCTCGCCCTAGAAATACCTCCTTTCTCTGCTAGTTGATGACAGGAGCGTAGCGAAATTTGCGTGGTCAGACAGAAGAGCGGGCCTGATGGCCCGAGTCTCGCCACGTAAAATAAGGCAAATTCAATTCAATTCAATACCTCTTAAACCCATGGCCAGGACTCTGATAGGCCCTAACCGTTCGCGGGTTGTCACGCCAAGTACAGACAGACGTGTCTTAAATGCACAACGTAGTTTATTTTCGTTCATTATTCTATACCATGTGAATTATATTAGGTCCCCGCTAGCGGTCTACCAACCAATTTGGGGAGGAGAAACAATACATCCTAACTTTAATATACAGAATTGTTTACCCCCTGATGTACGTTACCCACAATAGCGATGTTTAGGTGGAGGCCGGAGGGTTCAGATGGAGGGTGGAGTGTTGCTTGCAAGTCAACTGCAAGCCGCTTGCAATCCTCTCCAATAATGTTTTCAAACAATTTCAATAGCTTAAGCCATCCACTACAATCTACTATCAATTAATTGAAGCGCTCAGTAGAACACGGGACTACCTTAATTTTTTTGAAATTGAAATGATTAAATGAAACTTAAAATTATTCTTTTAGTGTGATATGTTATTTAAATTCAGTATGGATTTATACGCTAGTGCACTCTGTTTAAAAATTAAAAATTATATTGAGTTGTATTAAAAACATGATAGTAATTCCCTCAATATCTTAGAACTAGGTCAACGTGGGATAAACCCTTGATATACTGAGCCCTTCAATTATAACGCAACCCATATTATAAATAGATTTCGATTAGAAGCATTTATACATATTTTTAAGCAAATGTTTAATCAGTAGGTACTCTATAAGTCTCCTACGTCAGTGTGTAGTTGGTGTGCAGCAATGTTAAGGTAGAATAAGTATAGTTATAAGTCAACACGATACATATAAACAGGTTAATGACTCTGGACTATTATATACATCAGTAATAAATAAATGAAAAAATAAATTATAAAAAATATCATGATGCTTCGAATACTTTTATAAAAGAGTCGCTCTCTTGAATTGAATTGACGCACGAGACTGTGCCGTCTGCAGTTAAATGCACGAGTGTTCCAACAGGCAGTGAAACTTTTAACATACAAAATAAATGTCATATTAAAGCAAACAAAAACTCTTATAATAATCTAGTCTGTTACTACTAATAAAACAATAAAACTTCTCATGTTATTATTTATTATTAGACAACATTACCAAGTATTTCTCGTAACAGAAATACACTTTATTAGTATACTATGCAGCTCAATGACTGGTCTTTAATAATGTCTTTCCGTGTTTTGATCAAACAAGTTAAGTGTTCCTCGTCGTTCTGTTTACTTTGCGTTCACTTGGGTTACTATTACTTAAGCGTTTGACTTAGTCGATCAGTTACAAAAAAAATGAAATGCTTGATTCGCGTTCAACCCGCTATAACCTGCATTTCTTAAAACAATTAAAATATAATCAATTTGTTTGTTTGAGGTCGAGGTGACTCACTAAAAGGTTCTTTTTAATGTACCATAGATTTGGATAAAGTAGCGGATACGTTAGTAAATTTAAAAGACAAGAGCGAAAGCTGATTGGTACAAGAGAAATACTTATTGCACAGTAGTGGTTTAATAATAACCAGAAACTTATACAACTACCAATGAATCGTATGAATCTTAGAACATGAAATTTTATTCTAAAAAACGAACTATTATTGGAAAAACATGAACTGTACAGTTTACGAACATGTGCATGATATAAGATTCAGTCAAAACGACTACCATACTTGCTTAAAGAGATTTGAATGCAAAATTGAAATTATTTACAGTCCAATTACTCAAAACATAAAAATGAGTACAGTACTTTCTCCTAATAGATTTGAATACAATATTGTAATTAATTTACAGTTAAATCATTCTTCCGGGTTTAACACAAATAATATTAAATTCCGCGGTGGCAGCAGAGATATTCTGGTAATCCATAACAATTAATTCAGGATAGCGAAGGTATCAACCAAAGAACACTTTATTACAATATAAATTTTAATAAACACAAAACACAGCCATACACGTGTTACGGGACAAATTCATTCCAACATCAGTGGCTCCAAGAAACATGTCGTGTCGTACTTTCGCTGATGCATCGACCTTGACATTTCTGTTGTTGACGGACACTTAGATGAAGCGACTCAAGCCTCATTACGTGGAGTAGCAGAGAACGATATTTATACTGAAAAATGACTGAAAGTGCCCTATTGTTTTAATTGTAAAATTAAACATCGTTTCTGGCGAAACGAAAGCCCGTGCCACACATACAAAGCTCACAACATTGTACTGACAACACTTTTATGAACCCTATTATTCTTTATTTTTGTAAATGATGAATAGGAATATATTAAATGTTGTCCAAACAATAATCGCCAATGAAGTTCAATTTTAAATCAGTAAGAGAAAAGCAGTGTCAATTAAAATGTCGTGGTTAGAAGGGTCACGTTCAAATTTGGTATACACAAACTTCCTTCTAGTTGAAGTTTATTTTTCTAATATTTCATGTTAGTACATAATTGATGCTCATTTTCTGGTGTAGACAATGTATGTCGATCAATGAGACTTAATACTTGGAGGAGTGTCACGCAAGCTTTGAACATTAGATTCATCTTAGGGGGAAGTAGTATTTTGCAATGTTACAGATATTCATGTAGTTAAATAAACTAAGAAAATCATTTTAAGGTCGTTTTTTAACAAATTTGTCATACAGCAACCACTGTGATTGTTTTCACTGTAGAAAGAACACATAAGAACAACGCAAACATCCTTGCCGAAGCGAGATTCGAAACCGTGACCCTTCGGGATGAGTCAGTTACGGCATTTCAGCTTTCCACCTCGGCTATCCACGCCGACTAAAATACTTTTGTCAACACCAAAATCGCTAATTTCAGATCACGACACATCTGTCCGAATATATAAAAATTCATTCATTCACAGCAACCATTCAAAAGAAGTTCGATTCATTCCATTTTGCGCGAAACTTCATTAATCAGTTCATAATCTTTAATATTTCTAGAGGTTCAGAAAGCGATTGCTTCCGAAATTAAGGTCGAGTGAAATAAATCGACTGTGTTGTTAATGGCACAAATTTATTGACATATTAAGGTAAGAACTACTGAGTAATGTAAAACATTGTGTTTACTCTGTACGCTGCGAGTGCGAAAGAATAAATAAATATTCTTTAGAAACAGAAACGGAGAATTGTCAATATAATGAGAGGTTGTTTGCATTAATATGTAAAAGTACTGTAATAAACTTTCTTGGACTATTTTTTTCTTTTTAAATTAAATGTGGTTGAACAGAATCGTGACAATATCGTGGGGCGATCTTTTTTCAAAGTTGTGGAGGATCTGAACTGGATGGCGAAGAGAGTTGAACGTGCGTGCAAGTGAAATTTGAACAACATGAATGATTAAATTGGAGGACGATAGAACGATATGTACGTTTGAAACGTACGACGAACGTTTTGAAATTTGTAATTATTTCATTTTAAATCATTATCATTTCGTAATCATTTCAATAACAAACAACTCACTCACACAATCCATCTCCTTAGGAAAAACAATTTTAAGTTCAGTTTCGTATTGTTGCATATGTATTGGTTGGTTTACTTACAGAACCAGCACCGTATAAGCATCTATGACAGTTCTCTCGCCACGTGCTGTGGTACGTCATGCGACCTGCTCTGAAGCAATCATCTTTTCATAGAATCTATATGTGAATATTCATTGATTAGAAAGACCTTGTTACAGTTTGCGTTTTCCTCTTCTTTTCTGTAAATTATAAAATACTTATGCAAATGTAGGATATTTCTTGATACCATACTTTTTAAACCAGAAAGAAGAATACGTATGTATACGAATTAGTAAAAATGAAAGAAGACAATGTACTTTACTAAGATGCTTATTTATTTCAATTATTTCTCTCGCGAAGTAAGCTAGGTTATATTCTGTAAGCACAAAAATATATATTTTCATTACAAGCATTCTTCTCCTGAATTTTATCAAGAAATGCTTATACTGGAAATTCAATCTTAGTAATTTTAATTCCATATTAAAGTGTAATAAAAACATTTAGGTTATAAATGCATATTTTTAAAAGCACGTTTCAAAAATTTTAGGCATAAAAAGCCTCTGCCTAGTTATGAACATAGTATCAAGACACCATAGCTAGACAGTATGTGTTAATGTTTTGAGATTTAATTTATCTGTGATGTAGGTGGTGCCATGTGCGTAGTCTAGTCATGTGTGGCAACAGCGCTTTGAACGTTCAGAGTCGTTTGTACGCTGCCGTAGGAAGAGTACCTTCCGCCTTCCGGCAAGCGGTTTCAAGATGAAGTATAACGTAAAATTATTACACCTGGTCGTGCCATTTCTCTTTCGGGCCAGATCCACACCGGTATAATAGCCTGTATGTGGATATCCGTGTGAGCTTACCCACTGCAGATACATTTTCTCATAATCGATGTATATGATGTGGCTGCTAATCGGTCTGACACTGGAGATTTTATGTAAATATTGGCTTTTGTAAACCTATTACCAACCAAACAATTTAAAGAAGTCAGCATCTTTGTACAAAACTGAGTTCTAGAACGTACACAGTTTCTCCAAAATTATGTTATCGATCCGGCCTTGAATATATTTCTATAAATTAAAAAAAATAAGTTACAAGAGGTACATTTTTGCATTTCTTTTTTTTCCTAAAAATCTATCCAAAGTATTTATTTATATTTTTTCTCCGAAAAAAGTAAAATTCTAGTAGTTATTCCATTTTAGATTCAATATGTTTATCAAAGTATTGAAACTCTAAAAAACTGTTAATACATTTTGGAAACTTTTGTATACCTTTATTAATGTTGGACATTTTCTTGACCTAATCTATTTAAGTGTTTTGAAAAAGATTTACCACTGAGTGGGTAACATAAATAGTGTTAAGAGATACTCCATAAAAAAACACTCGAGCAAATAGGTCACAGAATCTAGGAAAAGCTATTTGAGAAAGAAGGATTCATAGACAATGATAATGTAAAGCTCAATAAATGTTCCATTCTTCATATGACCTCCACTTCTTTACCCAGACTTTTTATTTTCTTTCTCCGTTCCGCCGTTTCCCCCCCCTCCACCCCCCTCTCTCTCCTACTATCATTGAGAGGATTTTGCGCTATAACGTTTACAGCGGTTGAGCCAATAACAAATGAAAGAAGTGGATCGAGGCGCCGAGGATAATGTTGCCTAAGCGACGGGGAATCCCCCAATTTAAATCGGAGCGTCACGCGGGCGCTGATGTACGCGGCGCGAGGGCACCAGGCCGCGGCCCGCGCTTCATTTGTCACCCTCTCGTCCGCGCATGCGCGTCACTGAGCGCCGGTAGCAACCGGGCGCGGACGACTGCGAAAGAGTAATGTGCGTGGGAGGGTCTTATTGCACCACCACCCCGCCGTCGAGAGGCCTTGGTGGCCAATCGATTCAAATAAAAGCGTATTTCTCTGGGGCAGAGCGTTCTCGTCAGTTCCTCATTATTCCTTTATGGAGCAGAGGTAGTTTTTATTGTGATATTCTACGACGATGATTTTGAAACCTAGAGATATCGACCTAGAACGTTCTCCCACACGCTTCACGATATTGAAGTGGAGCTTCTTCCTGGCCCCATCGCAAAAATGAAAGAATTAAAGCAAATTCGAAAGTAAAATTCTTCAAATTTATTTTGAATATTTGTGTATATTGGAGGATGACATATTCTGTGTGTCATTTTTAGATGAAACTACCGCAATACATACTATCTTGCATTATTTCAAACTTATTTTTGAAAATTCAGAATTAAACAAAAGGAGACCAGCGCCATTCTTATAAGTGTCCCGTGACGGTCAAAAAACATTTGAAAAAAACGTTTTTTGGTAAAACGTTTTTCTTTATAAATAGCATTAACTCCAAGAAAAATTACGGAAAACTATTTTTAAATAATGAACCTGACCTTTTTATCATTAAATTTGTGTACTTTTCTGTTATATTCCAAAACAAAAACATTTTTAAAATCAGGAACATACAATAAATGAAATATCTAATTATATTATGACGTATTAGTCATCAACAAGGAATTTGGATCCCATCGTAGATGTTCAGCCTATAGTACATTATTGATAAAGCTACAAAATATTATTAATTCACCTAATGCATCCACAAGGACATAAAAATGAACTTCACCAAAGAAACAAGTCACTTTGGAATATGGAATGGACCAAATCTTCCTTATCTTTGCCATAGAAAAGATCAAACTATGTTCACCCGTTTAAGAATTTGCACTCCAAAATACACAACAACATTAACTAACAAAAGAAATACTAAAATAACGTGGCCATCGAATTGTGTCTTACAATTTATTGATAAGATTAATCTACTTTACAAATTAAAAGTAGTTTTCTCTGTCCATTTCAGAGACAGTGACCAGGAGTATTTTTAACGAATATCTTTGTGGTAAATGAAACAGAACAATAACAATATCTGTGACAGACAAATTTATGAACTTTTTTCTGTTGATTATCTTCGTGTGTATTGTTTTTATTTTGGTCACAAATAACTTAGTAGTTCAGGCGAAAATACGAACAACAAGGACTTACCTCGTCTGGGCGCTTGAAATATTAAAATAATTGTACGGATGTGATTCTCCAATGTGATTCTTGGTAATTTACTTTTCCCTTTCATGACAATAACAATTGGAAAACATTTAAGCTTTGCATATAATTTGAATTACCATAAGGTTTTGCGTATGCATCCGCTGGGATTTTTATGTTTAGTTAGGATAGATGCAGTTTATCAGTCAAAAATAGACACAAAAGAGTAAAACAATTAAAATTTTAAAGTTGTAATCAGTTCGTCAAATATCTTATTTTACTCGTAATTAACTAACGGTAGAGAGTGATCAAAAATATCAGAAACAATAAAAATTCTTCATGTTTATAGCAAAAAAATCTAGGGCGTCAGCAAGCACGTAGCGTTGAAACTTCGAAATGTGATCACGAGTTGGAAGTAAACTCTTGTTCTACTCAATGCTGTTCCAGCAGAGAGTTCCCTCTCCGCTATTATGAGCGAGTTTGCTCAAACACATTCGCCGGAGGTTGAAACAAAGTAATAAACTCATATAGCCACGGGAGGCAACCGAGTTCATCGCGTTCAAGCTGGATATCAAAGCACAAGGCTTCAACAATGTTCCACAAAAGCTGTGGACCAAAATTTACGGTTGCAATTTGGTATTAACGCCTACGGATACTCATTTTTTCTCAGTGCAGTACAAAGCGCCTCTTGCGGGAACTCTGTGAAACAGTAAACGCTTGAAACAATAATTTTGCTATCAGCTAGTTGCATGACCAAAATTTACGGTTGCAATTTGGTATTAACGCCTACGGACACTCATTTTTTTCTCAGTGCAGTACAAAGCGCCTCTTACGGGAACTCTGTGAAACAGTAAACGCTTGAAACAATAATTTCGCTATCAGCACGTTGCATTACTAAACGTCCACCTTTAGGCGTTTTCGTTCTACCGTTGCTATCGGTGTAGTATTCGAGTACAATGTAATTGATAAACAAATTTGAAAATAAATCAAAGAAAGGCCACGAAAATTATTTGTAGATAGAACTGGAACTGAAAAGCTTAAGCCTACTCATAAAATACTAATATAATACGTTAGTAACTGTTAAAATACAAATTTACAATTTTAAAATAAACCAATTAAAGGCCATGGAAATGATTTGTAGATAGAACTGGAACAGACTAAACTAAGGCCATTTCATGAAATACTAATATAATACAGTATACTATCATAGAATTTACTGCTTGTAATATCTTCAATAAATGCTTTCATATTGCTCTGCAGAAGAAACCGAACGTCCGTTCAACTTCATAGAAGCACTGTATTTCACTGAACGATGCGTAAATGAAGGTATTTACACTAATGGGCAAATGTGAACGTCTAAGATTTTGTAGTGCAGTTTTCACAGAAACGCGTGAGGAAAAGGGAGCGAAGGAGAGGGTCTTCTAATATTTGTATTTTCTTACACAATTCGACAAACTTTCTTTTTATGTGTTTACGAAATACCAGAAGTATGTTTGATTTAAGAAAAAACAATAAAAAAGTAATAGTTTTATTATTTGCTTATTGAAATTGTTGTGAAGCATTTCTAAACATCTGTGACAATTTGTTAAATGAAGTTTTCTGAAATAAAAAAAAAATTAATAAGAAAAGAAACAAAGAAGATAAATACATTTGTCTTTGAAAATTGACCAGAGACAACATTTAGTTTACATGGAATTATCAGACAAATATAAAATAAAATTAAAAATACGGAGAGAAGTGTATTCTGTGCGTGTTTTCTAAAATTCTGGGCTACCCAAAATGCCCTATTTTGGCAAGAATTTGTAAATAAATATTTGCTTCCATGTCATCAAAATTATTCATTTACAAAGGCCAATCAGCTGTACTATACTTTTACTATTATGTCTTATCGTGCCCAAAATGAAGAAATCATCATACTGTCGCGAGAACACAGATAACGATAATTTAAATAATCATATTTCTCCCAGAACTCAAAGAAACGTGCACAGGTAATGAATATATAATAATAAATAAATAATGATACAAATATAAAATAATGATAATTTATGCCCAGAAGAAGACCAAGATCCTATCATTTTTATCCCCAGACAAAACCAAGAGTCACTGACCCGGAAGTTCAAGCACAATAATCTTCCAAATCGGACTGGATGGCTGAGGTCGCCAAGGCTGAGGGCCCTAGCTACCTCGAATCGAAGGGTCGCGGGTTCAAATCCCGCCACGGGCACGAACGTTTGTGCTCCTTAAACGTTATCCCTACAGTTAAGACAATTACAGTGTTCGCTCTATAACCAACATGTTACAAATCGACCTCAAAAGAAAACTATCTTCCAAAGGTCCAGGTGCTTTGCGTGGGAGATCTACGCATGGGGTGGTTTGCACGTCGAGCGGCCTGGCCCGCCACTAGCTTCCGCGCCGCCCCTCTTCGATCGCCTTCTAAATTAATTAGCGACCGGTGACGCAGCGGCTGCAAATTTTAATATCGCAGTTGGGGCGCGCCGGGGAATGGTGTCAACACGGTCTCCGCGACTGTTTTGTTCCTGCTCACGCTGACGAGCGCCGCACAGTGGGGCGAGACCACATGTGAAGCGCTCACAACATATTTTTGGATTTTGTCCCAAGCAAACATTTGAAAAAAAATACATGTGAAACATACCGGTACGTCAAAAAGGGCGTAAGTTTCCTAAAAAATGTTTATGGTAATTAGTTTTTGTTTGCTTTCTTCCCGATTGTGGCGAGAGAAACCTGAACGCTGCTTGTGAGTCACAGAGAAGCTGGATCAAATTCAGCCTGTGTCTGGAGGAGAATTCTAGCGGTCGGCTGCTCCGGTCGGTAGTTTCCCGTAGTTTCTCCGATCAACACCAGGTGATTGCCGGAGCAGTACCCTAACAAACGGGCAATGCACCGCACAGGATCTCTCCTCCCCGTTCCGTGCCCCATCCTCACCCCTTACTTTCACACACACTTACATACACTACACTCCTACCATCTATGTCGGGAGCTTAGAGGTTGCCGCGCTGGTCGGAGACACATGAATAAGGAAAATCCCGCAAGTAAACGTGTAGGTCGGCACCGAATAGCCGGATATCCCCATCCAGCAGTGGAAGGGAGATCACCGCCATTTATCGCTATAGAACATGCTCCACACTTATGACCTAAACAGATGACGGGTCCGGAAACCGCCATAAAATCAATCACTCACTTATTTCTCCTGGAGAAATATTTATTTCTCTGTTTGTGTCCGTATCTCCAATTAATTTCAAGTTATGAATACACTTTTATAGTGTTTTATTGTTTTATTCTCTGAAGAAACAAACCCCCTTTAAAAAAGTTTTAGTCAGCAGAATTTTCTTCGAATTATTTTATTTCATATCAATTAAAAATTAAACTTAAGGCTGGCAAAACATAGTATTAGGTTTAATTTTAAATTGTTATAGAATAAAATAACTATAAAAAGATTCTGCTGTCTACATTTTTAAGGGGGTTGTTTTTTAAGAGACTTATTTTCAAGTTACATGTTTTGCTTTGTTCCCTCCTCCGTAAATTCTTCAGCCCTTTTGGAAGCAGATCACGCCAGACACCTCTCGCCTCTCACCCCTCCTCACTCCCCACCCCGCCGCCTCCGCCAAACAAGTGACGGGCGGCGGCTGCGGTGTTCCACTCGTGCTCGCTAAACAAAATCGTTGAAATAGAAATAAACCATGATACAATGACATGTGTGTGCTGTCACGCAGCCCATACGGCTTCAGCCAATGAGATTCATACATCACGTTGCGTCACAATATCAGCGAGAATTTCAGATTGTACCCAGATACAAAATAACCATCGTCACCTTGTTAAGTTATTAAAACAGATATATGAATCATTATCTTTTATTTGAACTACACCTTCATCGTGTTACTCCTTAGTTGTGACCCTTGAAAATTGTCACTTTATGCCTTTTTCAAAATGTTTCTCACTGCCACTGTTGGCTTGCCATGCTCGTATGTCGGCCAGCGACGTCTGACCTGGCTTTTCAAGCGAAGTGAACGTGATGTGACCACCTGGTTCGTGATGTACGTGGTGATGCGAAAAATGAACAAAATAGGTGGGATGGAGTTGCACACTCATGTTCTTTCATCATGAAATAAACTGGAGTTACTGAGAGCGCTGCTGCCGCGCTGTAGTTTGCAGGCCGCCATCGTAGTGGAAACGTGAGTACCTCGTGAATATAGTTGCGATGGAAGTGGGTTAGTCGATTAGAATAACCGTACGTTGTTTTCGGTGAGAGATATTATTTTACTATATGAAAATTTGCGTGCAAAATAATGGTTAACAGCTGTGAGACAGCAATACACGAATAAATTCATTGGCCCAAGTTCCAATTCTCTGTTCAGTTCATACAATTTGACGATTCTGAAGGAAATTGTATGACATCAATATGTTAGCAAAGTTTCTCAATCAATAATTAATTGTGAATTTTTAGAACCGAAATGCAGTATTATTAAAATGATAACACATGAAATTAAATATGAGGACCTTTCGTTTTAACAGTCTTTGAATTGATAAAGATAATAAGAAACACCTATGAAAACATTATCTATTTACATCTAGTGTTTTAGTTTTTCATTTTATTATTTTATTTCTGTTACACACGTACAAAATAAAGTTAGCAAAGGTTTAAATATATACGAACCCTACAACCATTACTCAGTTTCACAGACAAGTGTGCCAAAATAATAAAATTCTTAGCAACAACAAAACTTAACATCTGTATAATATATAGCTGAATAATGTACACAACTTGTAGTTAGATTAAACCTTACGTATTGTGAAAATGGGATTAACTTTAAAATTTCTTCTTCTGTCATAATTGTAACTATTATGTTTGTATATACAATTGTATAATGACAGGGTACGCTGATAATCTTGACGTTGTAGAGCGACCATAAATAAATTAAATTTATAAAAAGTAAGTGATGAAAACGAGTTCAAATGAAGTGTCAGATATGACATCCTCACGCATAACATCCACTGAAATCTCGTACACGGTCCCATTCAATTCTTCCTTTATACTGAACTGTCCGTCAACGGGATTGTGGGGATTGGATTCCAACAAAGATAATGTTCCAATCGCAACTTCTGTGTCCGCAGATCAAAGACCGCCGCCCCTGCCTCACTGCACATCACTGGACGCAAGGACGAAAATATACTTTGTGGGTAAGCCGCGACCATACCTGCTGCTTTCGAACACGTATGTTTGGTTATTATCGAGCGTGAAAGCCAGTCACAAACCAACGTCATTGTCTTACTCAGATAACACTAACGGAAGGGGGGTTACGCCGGACCCCAAAATAAATAGCGACATAATAGGAGGATTTTTTTATATTTAAGAACGAATATATATATATATATATATATATATATATATATATATATATATATATATATATATTTCTAACTAACCCACCTGCACCCAAACTTACCACCTTCAACAGCAGCACGCATGAACCGTAAGCGGGTTATCAAGATTTTGCTCGTGAAGCGAGGTTAAAAATCTAGGGAGCAGGATCTTCAGGGTGCGAGAAAGGTTTGAACCCTTGACACAATAAAATCACGCAGATTGCACACAAACGAGCGTGTAATTTACCAATAAACTTTTAGTGGCATAAATTCCTGACCAAAAACCAAGAATATAGAATCACACTTTTACAAAGAATGATCAAAACACAAATAGAAACCTTTACAACACACACTCATATGAATGAACACATAATTTATACTAAAATTGATACTCTGAAATAATTACCCTAATCTACACTGGGAATTCCCTTGGAAAATTAATTATATCTAAATTTATGCTATTCTAATTACATTGCACATGAAACCAAAATTTCAATTTACAATCTCCTGCTTCAAAATATTACATGCAAAGAACAAAATGTGTGCAAGTGCACTACTCTCATTTACAATTTAACTGTGTCCGAAAATAGCAGAATAATAAATGTCCTAAGTAGAATATTTTATGCAGGCAATAGCGCATCAAAATGTCTCCTACTATAATACTGCAATTTGTTGCCACCCGTGTCCTCAATTTCTTAACACTTTCCTATACTAGTTTTTCCTTGCCGACGTGAACTTGACCTATTTTCCGCGCCCTAACCGTTACCTCGTAGACTTCTCACTTTTGGCCTTGATGGTCGTGCGCTGGTCTCTGCGTCGACGTCGCTCGGTCCCAGCTTCTGCGTCGTAAGAGACGGGATTCGCCTCTGCCGTCTATGCTGTCTTCTTGCGTCCTCTTCCGTTCTTCCTAGTCGGCCTCTTCTTCTTCCTCGACTGCTACCGGCGCCTCTGACTACGCCCACGTTGCGAAAATGTCCCTTGCACTTCACCGAATACTCGTGCAAGTTCCTCGCTCGTTGCTACTTCTACTTTGCTAAACCAAAACTTTCAATGCTACTCTCACAACGGGTAACTTTTACTTCCCGTGTCGTTAATTGAAGGAATACTTTACTGAATCTGCACTATCTCGCGGACGACTGACTAGAACGTCTGTTCGACGCCGAATACTCCTACCAAGTAGTCGTTGCAGCGGCAAACAATATCTAAACTAATGTTAACGAAAGTGTTGGCTCGGCGAGCGGTGATCAAAATGCTGCTGGCTCGGCGATCGGTGATCAAAAAAAGAGAGCTGCTTACTCGACGAGTGGTGGCATGAAAAGAGCTTCCGCTTGCGGGTTCGCGTATTTATCGTCCGACGCCTGGGGAAATTCTCAGTGGTGGGGCTGCTTCCCCTCTCTCAACCCTTCACAAGGAAAACGTTGCTCGCTAGTTCGCCTTCGTTTAGTACGGGCAACGGATACCAGGCCGCGCGTTTATGAACCTTTGCTTTCCGCGCCTGCTATCCTCGCTGCCTCCGTAGTGTTCACACATACGAGACGGTGGTGTTATGGGGTTGCACAATCCCATAACGCCTCATTATATATATCCTGCATGCTTGTGTTAAAAATTTTTTCTTTAAGAATGGCAAGAGCATGTACATTTGAGCATTTTCTATTCTTGCGGTCCCTTTCGCAAGAACATAAACGGCTTGAACTTGCTGAACATTCACTGCGTATACGAGAAAGAACGCACACGAGTTCGACAGTACGTTCACAGTACTATGAGAAAGTACAAACGTTAGCGAAGACTAACTAACATTCACCAACAGAAACGACTTCACCGTCCATACACTTCTTTGCAAAAATTAGGAGGTAATGAATAATACGGAATATAGTATTTGTATGGTTCAAACGCATAAAGTGCAGAAGATTGATTAAATGTGTGTATGTGATCTTTAATTTTCTTCTTACCAACTAATTTACTACGGTTACTCGTTCCACAAATTTAATAGTGCTCTGTATTTTGCAACAATAATACAGGCCTTCATTTATTCGTCTATAACACTGTTTATTTAATGAGAATACGTAGGATGTGTTTTTCTTCAATATATGCTGTTAATTAGGTACCCAGAGGTTATAACATTCATCTACTTGTCGAACAACATTTTCAAATGAAACTGGAACAAATGGACTGCAAACGGAAGAATGAGGTATATCTCACCTTATTTGTGCAATTTGGTTCCCAGCGGGGTACGTACCTGCAACAAAGAGAAAATGATTTTTCACATCAATCATGAAATTGTATAATGCTGAATACGTTCACTGTTGATCAACAAACAACAGAACTAAAGGGACTGTGTGTGTGCCGTCGTATAATAGAAAATTCAAAATTACTGTAATATTTGATATGTCACATTTATGTATTACAGTAGTATATGATTATTTGGATTCGACAGCTATTACATTGTTATTGTAATACAATGATAATATATAATATTTCTGTTATTCTATTTTGGTAACATTGATATATCTCATTTGCTAAGTTTATGCGACAAAAAATAATATTAAAATCGCGTCGAATATGAAGTAAGAGAAAACCGATAACGCTCATTTTCCTAACTCAATAATTTTTTAAGGAGATGTAATGTCAACCCTAATTGGTTACTCGAAAACGGGAATAAAAAGCAGAAAGTATGAGAGCTTCATAATACTGATGTGAATGTAAACTTTATATTATCCTACTGATTTCAATATCTTCATGTTACGCATTTTTAATGATACCGTTGTCCCAATTTTTATATTTTTACTTTTAGGTACTACTTTTCCAATTATTTGATGTTTGTCATACTCATTTGAGCGTGGGATACGGAGATAGCTTTCCTCTCAATTATCTCTTCCTTACATTCATGGCGATCACGGCGAAGACTTTAAAGTAACCTACGCGATTATGTCAATAAATAAGCAGTCCTATCAAGAGTTTAGTAGTAAGTTTGTTCATACGAGATGCACGATAAGAACTTACAAAAAACGACCAGCTCTTGAACGCTCTAATTACTTTCTAATCCTTACTTCGTCAGAAGAGTACGAATTGTAATCGTTCGCCAGAAAACGGCAAATCTTTGAGAGAAATGCTCCCATTGCCGGTCACTGGTAACTAAAACGTGGATAAATATTGTTCCTATATACAGAAAATTACTTCCTCTAACATATCGTGTAGCGAGAATCCATGTTTTGTAGGTCCTTGATATCGAAAATAACCGTCCATCTGTCCATCCGTCCGCCCGTCGTTCCGACTGCTTGTCCGTCAATGCTAGAGTCTAAGCCGATTTTAAAAATGGATCTCAGGAAGTAATACCACGATTGTACGTTAAAATAGCATTTCACAGCGGCGGATATGTATGTGAATCACATAAAGAGTAACTCTCTATGGGTAATACACGTAACTGTTACTTGTATCTCAGGGTGAGCATGCCACCCCATATCGAACAGTGGCGCGCTGGGTGTAGACTTTCTAAAGAAACAGAGTTACCTGCCAATCTGCAGCTAATAGAGCGTTTTATTTTCAAGAGCCTAGTAGTTCGAGTGATGTGACTATTGTTTGATGAGGCATGGCATGGATGCTCAGTACTTTGTGTTGCTCTGTATGGCAGGCCAGTTCATTTTTACTGCGTATAATGTTTATTTTATTGTACAAATGATGTCTTTGCTTTCTGATTATTTTTGGACGCTGTCTTTCACCGAAAATACTAATAATCCAACCGTTGTTTTTGAACACTATCTGAAAGCAGCATTGGAAAGTACATTACAAACACTTTCAACTCTAAGTAGTACTATATTTTGTTTTTGTTTTTTCCTCGTTCACGAGAAAATGGTTTACGAATCATGCAGCATGAAATAATCTGGGATGAGATTTTGCAAAGAGCCTATTCGTCTTTCGAAATTAACTGGCAATTAATGCACTGCATTAGCGTCAAACAGCAATAGAACTTTGCTAATGCAGATTAATTAGTGTCAGTGCCCCAATGAAAAACTTGCATGATCGCTTTGGTATTTTTTAATAAATCGTGAGTTTATACTTACAATGTAATCACACTAATAAATAATTTAAATTTGTTATATAGTAGAGGAAAGATAATTCCTAAATTTTAAGGCAATTTCTTTATTTTTAGAAGCTTTTATAATCTGCAATAATTTCAATTTGAATTTGCGGTTTTGTCAGCAGAGAAAGACGAAACGCAACAGTGCTCACACGTTTTTCAGACTTGCAGATATATTTCTTGAATGATAAACATTGGTGTCAGAAGAAAATAGAAAATTATGGCGAAAAAGAAAAAAAGGAAGCTAACATAGACAATATACGTCAAAATAAAAAACTTTTAAAGCTCAGAAACTCCGTTAGTGATTCGTAAATTCTTCAAATCGTAGTTATAACAAGAAAGCATTTGGTCAAACTTCCGAGTAACACTGACAGTAACAAACTTCCGAGTAGCAAACATGACCTTGGCTAATTAATTTGTCATCAATTCAATGACTTCAATTTAACACGTTACGTGTATTTTCTCAGCCAAAAAGTTGTCTTGCGGTCTCTTAAACATCGTCTGATGACTGATGACAAAACACATCACACATTTCAGAGACGCGAACAGCCGTGCGTCGACCCGTCGCCAACACAAATCAAAGACCAGGAGGAAGTTCCCCTCGCCTCCGAACCCAGAGCGAGGAGCCCAGATCCTGCGGCCGTTTATTAGGTCTCCCGCGAACATCTCCGAGACCACGTCCCCGGCGGTGCAGCCGCCTCTGCAATTAGCCTCATTACGGTTGCTAATTCGCCCCTTGCGGGAGGGGAAGATGGGAGCGCAGCTCCAGACACGGTTTCCATTTCTCTACTCGACGACAAGGAACTGACTAATTGTAATCGGCTTGATTTGATACGACAAATCTGAGTGATTACATAAATTGTGTCAGCCGTGCTGACAGTATTGTCGCTTGCAACGAAACCAGTAGAATTTAGGTGCACGGGAAGAACGATTCAACGTGCCTTGAGCAAATGCTGATATGACCCCTTGTTTTACTTCTGGACATTAATGTAACTCACTTCTACCCATAGCACGTCACATACAGATTTTAACTGTTTCTGACGTAAATAAACAGACTCGTCCAATACAAAGAAATGTATTTAAGGTCGTGTTATAAGTATACATAATCGGTCATGTTATAAGACTTATTCGCATTATAACTTATGTTGAATTCGACATAAAACTTTTTGTGATTGTCAGTCCAAGCATATGGACGCTGTAAGCCAGGTAGTTATTTCATTATGGTTCCTATTATTACTTCATAAATATAGTACATAATTAACTCCTGATGGATTTGATCGATATATTTTAATACAATCAAATATTAGGATTTTCATTTTTCACAATGCATTGTCGTTTGGAAAGTCACCATCTGTCTGAGACAAAGATATTTAGGTGCACTAATTTATGAGTTATTTTCTAATGAAGGATGAATTTTACATACGTAACTTTATTTTTTAAAATATTTTCACTCTACGTTCGTTGGCAACAAGCTGCAAGTTATATGTGACTATACTATATTCTATACGTTTATAAGATTTATTTTGAGACACTTTCACATAAATACCAACACCGATAGTGTATAAATATTAAAATAGAAATTCGCGATTGTGTCTTCGCCGACTGCGCGCCTTCTTGGTTTCATACTGGAATTGACTGGAAAATTCTGGAAAATTTAAAAAGAAATATAAATATAAACGGTTGACTGTGATTTTTTTAATTTTTCAAGATTATGTTCTATCCTGCGTTTGAGAATTAATGTTACCTTGCTAAACGTTCAGTCTCATAGATCTCACGTAAAAGACAATGAATGTGATATGAAAATTGTACAAAGCATCACACTCTTCGAAAATCTCCTAAGCATGCGAAGTGAATTTGTTCGCCTACCAAAAATACGGTTTAAATTGAATTTATTTTATTGATTTTGGAATTAATAAATATCTTCGTAGTTAAATAACAATAATGCTCGCGATTATAGCTATGTATAGTTCGCTTCAAATTATATTTCATATTTTCTTTTACAAACGTTTCAGTTGTCCTGCAATTTCACCTGTTTAAAAAGTAAATACTACATACTACAGGAAAATAATCAACTTAAAGAGAAAATTGCACATGCTTTAGTTTCTATCACGCTTCATTTGCGTTTACAGCTCGTGTAATTTTGCTCATAAAAATAACAAAAATCCGCTTCGCGTCCATGAAGTTTCACATTGTGTTTCTCCTCATTACATCATCCCGATAACGGCCGGGTGGCACCATCTGCGGTTTCTAATTTCCATTCGCTTTTTTCCACACATGCCGATACCGAACGCAAGTTCATTTTCATTCTTTTTTTTTAATTTCCTGACGTCAATTCAAATATTGATTTCATCCGAGCCGTCTGCTGGTGACCAAAGTGCGATCGTTGGGAATTGCTTTCGGAACACGCAAAGCACGGCTTAATTCTCGGCTGAGCTCTATTGTTTGCGCCCGGATTATCAACACGAAACATTGAAAGCGAGAAGCGCACGAAAATTGAGTCGAGTAAATACAATGTAAGCTCTTGCAAAGAGACTCGACGTACCACAGCTACTCTTACGGTTTGGCTTTTTTTGAAGTGAAACAAATTTATAATAAGAGTAGGTAATACGAGTAATGATAGTCTGAATTAGAAATAGATGTATTTTACTACATTTTTATTACTGAGAAAAATACGTGGTTTTTAAACCTAGTACTTTTAATCATCAGCCAAAAGTTCGTTTTTATTTTTTCTAACATAATGAAGGATTATAAAGCTTTCGTGAAGGGACTTTTCAATAAAAATAATACTCCCTTAACATATATTTGTTATATATTTTGTTTTCTTATTATCCGCGTATCCTTGTTCCCATTACCCCTTGTCCAAGAGCGCGATTTCAGTTCTGTGCCTTAAACAATATTTATGTAGCGCCCGATGATTTTGTAAAGAAGATTAAAGCAGATATGACGATACTTTGTCACTGGACATTTCGTGGATTAATTATTTTTCCCCTTCATCTTTGTGCCTCGTAGCTTATTTCGTGTTCACAAGTAAATATTAAATAATAGTCGACCCCGTAATGCTTCCCTTTGCACATCACATACTATTGGTCTTGTGACTGTCAATCACTTTTTACGTTAGGCTGTGCAAAAACTCAATAGAGGAAAGAATTTCTCGCAAGTATGGGTTTGTTCTATGTCCTGGTTTGGACATAGTCGTCAAGTATCCTGTTGTTAAAACTTTATTCCTTCGCTACGACAATATCTCGGAGAAATTTGATTTACTCGTCCGAGATACAAGTAGCAATTCCAGCCGATATTTCACCACCGCAGGGGCAGAATACTCAGTGAAGGCGCGCTTAATACCTGGCTGCCCGGCGGGTTGCGTTGCGTTCAGGGTCGCTTGAGTTGTCGTAAACCAATAAATCATTAGCCACGCTCCCACATGTCCGATTTAATTCAAACTCTTTAAGCACTGACATTATTAATAAGAACAAAGTCTGAAAATTTCAGCAAAATCGGTCGAGAAGATCATTACGGTTCCTTCTGTGCGTCACACATATGCACATTCCCTTTTATTTATATACAGATTCTCAGATCTTCTCAAGAACTTTTGTAGTACATTGCAAGCATATGAAATAAAATAGGATCAAGTACCAGTTAGGATTTTAGAAGCTTATATTTTCCAAATTTCGCACGTTCTAAGTTGCATTAAGAGGTTAAAAGAGATAGTTTTGAAGTTTCACAATGGTTTTATTAGAGATGTGAAAATATTTATGAAGCTCACCCCGCTCATGTCGACAATGAGAAGCAGGCACAACTTCAATGAAACATCGGGAAGGAGGTTGTAGCATGGGCACTGGGAAAATACTTTTCAGTTTGCCTCTCTTCGCAATGTAGCACTGTTCGTAAATGCGATGCCTAGGTGAAATATTGGGAATTTCCAGCAGCGACCGCGTTAGAAACGAATTCATTCTCTTAGGTGCAACGATCTGGCACCCATCGAAAAGCGGATTTAAAAACGCGACTGCAATGGTGCGGTCATGTTGGACGAATGAGCACCACCCGACTATCGCACCAGCTCCTCTGGCGACAGCGACCAACCCAATGGAAGATAAAACAACCCGAAAGAAAACATGGCTCCAGAACATCCAATGAAAATCTGAGGAGCCGCTACAACAGCATCAACGACGCCAGGGACCAGCCAATAAAATTGGAAGCATGTCATCCTCAACTTCTCGAGTCCAGTAGCACCCATAGCAGCATTCTGCGTACGTGGCCAGCCCCCTCCACCACCTAGGGAAGGTAGAAGAAGAAAAGAAGAAGAAAAGAAGAAGAAAAGTAGAAGAAAAGTAGAAGAAAAGTAGAAGAAAAGTAGAAGAAAAGAAGTAGAAGAAAAGAAGTAGAAGAAAAGAAGAAGAAAAGTAAAGAAGAAAAGACGAAAAGAAGAAAAAGAAGAAAAGACGAAAAGAAGAAAAAGAAGAAGAGCGTCCGTACCTTCTGGTGTCGTTACCGATTATTGAATTGAATTGAATTTGCCTCATTTTACGTGGCGAGACTCGGCCCATCAGGCTCGCTCTTCCATCTGACCACGCAAATTTCGCTACGCTCCTTTCACCAACTAGCAGAGGAAGGAGGTATTTCTTGGGCGAGAAACAGGCGATTTTGAATTTAGCTCAGAGGCGTCATTTAGGCTTGAGGATCTTTTACATGCAAGTAAATCTACTAACATGGGACAGCCGGCTTTACTTCCCCTCCGAAGGAAGGCATACGAAGGATTTTGTCGCCCTAAAAATCCACGGCTTCGATCGGGTTAGAACCCGCGAGCTTGGGTATAACAGTCCGGTACGCTAACCGTCACACCATCGCCGCCGCATTACTCCACCAGCGCCGCGAAATTGAAGGAAGAACAATGAAACCAAAGAGCAGATATTTAGATTTTGGATTGAAAAGTTAATAGATAATAGACGCGAACGAGGTAAGGCAAAGAAGTGAGCGACAAAACCCGACGATGGACGAAAGTTTCTGTGTAGAACGTTTTGGTAAAATGCTGTGGGGAAAACATTTTCAAGAGGCCGTTGTGGAGAGACGGTTCTCTAGAAATGGGATGAGAGACGGTGCTTAAGAAATACTGGCAGAGACACAGTGATTAACAATTTTCAAAATAGATTTTGGAAAATCTTTTGAAATAGCAATTTTAATAATGTAAAACAGGAAGACTTCAACATACTGAAGATTGTGCGACAGAGATGAAGCAGATACTGTGGTAAATAGTCAGGGCCGCAACAATGCTAGTGCAGGCAGTGCCTCGCATAAGGGTGGCAAACATTTTATCAATATATGTGTTACTTTTTTATTTTTAAACTAAAAACGTTCAATCTATTATTGACAAATACAAAACCTCTTTTAGAGTCGAAAAATAAATACTCTAATTCAGTTCAAGAAATATATTTTTTGAACATTTCATCAATTTTTTATAATGTAATATAGGTTATTTTTATTATTATGCCTCAACTCTGAAGTAGCAACTTGACTTCAAGAAAACGAAGTCATAAAATCCACGTAACAAATTTCAAAACATTAAAAGAGAGAGGAGGCAAACCCAAATTTCCTTGTTGCGGGACTGTAAATAGTGCTAGTAAGAAGAAGTCGTGCGTAACAGACTTGAGGAAAGGAGCAGGTGAAATGTCCAAAGAGGCGTGAATGCATGAAGACCTGCTTGTAGAGGGGGCGCTGGGCAGTGGAGGAGTTCGGGGCGCCGCGAAACGCTTTGGCCGGGCAGCGAGTCGTCGGCCGACGCATCACGTCACGTCACGTCCCGCCACGTCACTTCACGTCACGTCACGTCACGTCACTTCACGTCACGTCACATGTCACGACATGTCGCATCGCGTCACGCTGTTCCTCTGGCAAGCGCCGCTTCAGGCAGCATCCTAGGGTGCTCATTAAAAGTCTCCTCGGCGCGGCCTCCACCTCTCCTCCACGCCCACCCGCCGCCTTCAAGCACCGCCTTCTAAACGCCACTATCCGCTGTTCCTATTGCCACGCCCATCCGCCGCCTCTAAGGACCGCCTTCTAAACACCCCTCGGCCTTCACCCTTCCCATTGCCACGCCCACCCGCCGCATCGCTTTCTGAACACACCTCTCTGCCTTCCTCATTGCCTTTTCCAAGCACCGCCTTCTAAACGCCACTCTCCGCTCTCCCCATTGCCACGTCTACCCTCTGCCTAACATCACCGCCTTATAAACACATCTCTCTGCTTCATCATTGCCGACCCCAAACACCGCTTTCTAAACACCACTCTCTAGCCTTGATCCTCTCAATTGTCTCGCACACCAACCACCTTCAAGCACCTCCCCATTGCCACGCTCACCCGCCGCCTCGCACCACCGCCTTCTAAACACACCTTTCTGCCCTCCTCATTGAAAAGCCTACACGCCGCCTCCAAACCCCGCCTTCTAAACACCTGTCCACCCTCCCCCTTGCCGCGTCTACCCGCCACCTCCAATATATAATATATACCCTGTATAAATTTATTAAAGATTTTTGATCTGAAGTAAAAACTTCAATTTTGGAGAAATATTTATAAACGAATAATTTGTTTAATTATATGATCTCTAAAAGCATAAAGAAATCAAACGTGAAAGAAAAACAAAATAGACACAATTTTAATTTATTTTCAAGCAGACTTCCTTGACTTAAAAGGCCGGTCATGATAGCATTGTTGTTACCATTGTTATCGCGACCGCTTCAGTTGTCTCGAAGACCGCCCTACTCTTCTTTATTCTCACACTCATCATTTGCCTCTTCCGTCAGTACAGTGTTAAGTAGAAAGAGGAGGGGCGCTAGAAGACTTTTGCGTTTTCTGCCGCATGCGCTGGTGTCGAGACCGACCATCTGTCGCTTCGCGTGCGAGTTGGCGCAGACGCATTTCCATCGCCTCCCCGTTTCATCGGGAAACTCCCAACTTTCCACTCGGGCGTAGGCCTCACCCGCCGCAGCGTCAGACTACGCGAGTTGTTTACATCCACCGACGCTCGCGCGAATGTAGTGGAGGGGCCGCAACTGATGCTTCCTGAAGCGAAGGCCCTCGGCTCGATTTTGGGTGCGAGAGGATTTCCGATACCAGCGAAGCAGTTAAGTGAAATAGTGCCACTAATTGGGGTGATTGGATGCCATGGTTGGTCTTTTTTTATTAATGAGTGATTGGAGCTCATCTACCTTTCCTCTGGTCTCATCTTTGTCCTTTCCTCTCCCCTTACACACGTGCATGTTCTACACTACCACTTGTGCGGGGGAACAGGAAAGAGCTTACAGATAGTGCCAGCTTAAGTACCACTTTTTGTGGAGATAACTGGAAAGCAGAAATCCCGCAAGCCGATGTATAGGTCGACATCAGATCTTACGTTCTAGCGGGGGAGAAACTATATTACCTTCTGGACTATAGCATGCACTACACTTGGTGGGATAATGACCTTAATAGCTGTCACACCAGGAACCAAAGCTTTATTTACTTCGCCAGCCCGCTGGATTTCGAAAGGATCTGGCAGTGCTGATAAAGTGCGGAAGACGGAGCTCTGTTCGGTGTTGGATCCAGCGATTTATGGACAAAGGAAATTATTTGGATTTTAAATGGAAAGGAAGATGCAGCTTTGAAATTATTAAATTGGGGTAAAGTAAAGAAGGGAAGGAATACGTGGTATGCGGTCTACATTCTCAAGTTTATTTCTCGCAATTTTAGATTTATGAATTTCATTGAAGCCATTTTTTAGTTATCTAAACTATCGAACTCTTAATTCCTGTAAGGTATTTGGATATTTTGGAATTTTCATTATCACACAAAACAATTTAGACAAGGGACAAAATTATGCAACTGACAAGTGAGAAATAACTCGTCAGGGCAGAATTTTCTGTCTTCACAAAAAATAATAGTAGACCTCTAAAAGGAGATGTATTGATTTTATTGATGTTTCCGCGCACGAAAACTACTATAGCCATAAGACCGAGTGAATGTGAGGAATGAATTTTTTTAACCCAGGAGGTAATACTGATTTCTTCCCCACTGAATGGTGAGGTTCATCACAAATCTATAAGGCAGCTAGGGAATTTCCCCCCTCAAGACTCTCCCCCCAGAGAGGCACTTCCCCAGTCAAGAGAAACTCTAAGTTTCCGAATGTTCTCCCATGTGTGGTAGTGTAGTGATGTGTGATGTATAAGGAGCGGCGATAGGACCTGGAAGAGGAAAGAAAAATCGAGCGCGGTCAGTGCGCTTTCGCCAGCATTACCCTGGAGTTGATCGAAAAAAAAAAAACACATGTAAATCTACCGATCAGAGCCGCCGACTGCTATAATTCTGCTCTAGACAGCATCTGAGTCCGACCCAGATACCTTGCTAGTGTCGAAAACCCGCCGTCACGACACGAACCTAGAACCACCTGGTCAGAGATGCTGCTGGGTCAAAGCTCTGAGCCAAACCCAGCCCGTTTTAAATCAAAAGCTACACCAAACACTTGCGCCTACTTTACAAACTGGCATAGGAGGGCTCAGGGCATCAACTGACGTCACTGCTGTCTCTCTAATCGGGAGGTTCTAGGGTTCGAGTTGCAACGGTGGCAGGATTTTCGATTCTAACTAGATAACTAAGACGAATTCAGCCGCTGCCTAGAGGGGAAATCTAGCGGTCGGTTGCTATGAATTGAATAGAATTAATGCCTTATTTTACGTGGCGAGACTCAGGCTATTAGGCTTGCTCTTCCGTCTGACCACCCAAATTTCGCTACGCTCCTTTCACCAACTAGCAGAGAAAGAAGGTATTTCTTGGGCGACAAACAGGCGATTTTAATTTAGTTCAGAGGCGTCATTTAGGCTTGAGGATCTTTTATATGCAAGTATATCTACTAACATGGGACAGCCGGCTTTACTTCCCCTCCGAAGGATTTTTTCGCCCTTAAAAAAATCCACGGCTTCGATCGGGTTTGACCCGCCAACTTGGGTACAACAGTCCGAAAGGCTAACCGTTACACCATTGCCGCGTGCCAAATGGTCGCAATGGTCGATGGTTTCCCGTAGATTCTCCAATCAACACTATGCAAATGCCTTCGAACGGGCCACCGAACCGCGTGGGATATTCCTTCCTCCTCCTTGTCATCTCCTCACACCGTACTTTCATACCCACTTACACTCACCACATGTTGGGAAGTCAGTGGGGAGTGTCGAGCGTGTCGAGCTCTTAGCGATGGAGATGGTACTTTTCTGAGGGAGATACCTGGTTGGGGAAAACTCCGTACACCAAGGAATATATTGGTGCCGGATCTCGCCACCCAGCCACCGCCACCTCCCGCGATAAATTGTGTACTACACT
The DNA here is from genome assembly GCA_038098605.1 of Gryllus longicercus. Classification (NCBI taxonomy): domain Eukaryota; kingdom Metazoa; phylum Arthropoda; class Insecta; order Orthoptera; family Gryllidae; genus Gryllus; species Gryllus longicercus. The sequence continues at coordinate 42,946 of JAZDUA010000406.1, read as the reverse complement.
TACGAATGTAATTATCTTGCTAGTTTGTTGCGCCAAAAAACACTAATCAAACAAACGCGGAAGTGAGGAGCACATTATGAATATTTTGGTATTCACGTGTAGTGGAAATCAAAATTAAACTTCCATCATCTGGAACGTCCGATGAAAAATTAACACTTTGATTTATTTGAAAAATTATTAAGCTTCTTTTCAATAATGATCTTTTATCCCTTGCTATTGAATAAATTTGTTTCGTAAATGATACAAATACACCGTAGACATTATCAGTGCAACCTCGGTCCTACAGAGGATTAGCAGGACATATTATTGCCAAAGGTAAGACAATTGGGCGACCGGTGTTGTAACTGTTAAACGCTTACCTCCCACCCCTTAGTAATGGGTTGAAAACCTTGTCGATCCTCGTGGCATTTCTATTGGACGAAGTGGGTTCGCACCAGATTTTATCAGGGTTGTCCCGTCATCCATCTCATATTTCAATATTGGTCCATCATCATTCATAACATCATAATCACCAATTCACTAAAAGCATTCGTTCAGTCTAGATACGACTGGAAGGGCAATGAACTGGCATAATAATAATAAGTCGCAACGTCATTTCCGCTTACTGTTGAAAGGAACAGTGATGTATACATTCTTCAGTTCACTGTAATCATGATAATTGGGTGGGAATCCCGTTTGCGAGATATTCATGAATATAGAATGTAGAAAATGAAAGGAACATCTTGTAATAAACATTTAACGAGGTAGTTATTTTTTTTATGAAGCAATAAAATGAGGAAAGGTACGAAGAATAAATTATTTCGAGTAGAATGTGCGGTTTTTTGATGAGGGTGTTTGTTACGTTAATTTACTGCAAGTGATGATCACTTTTACCGTAAATGATACAAAGTCCATGTATTTTAAACCTTGAAAAGGAAGCAAAGAAAACGGTAATCTGCTACAGGCAGAAAAAGACTTGCAGTAGCTACAACGCGACAGATTCCAAAGTGCTTTGAGCTTTGTCTTCGACGAAGAACTTGTCTTGCGAGGTGGGCGGTACCGGTTCTGTGACCTTTCGAGAACTGCAAATTGCTTTAGTTGGCGACACTGCTGCAGTCGCCATCCGTGCTCGCTTCGCGCGCTTGCCCTTCAATGAGGGGTGGGTGGGGGTGGAGTTGGAGGAGAATTGGAAAGTGGCGCGGAGCAGAATGCAGTTCCGAATCTCTGCAACTCTTCTTCCAAAATTAGTTTAGGTAAAATTGCATTTCTCTAGAATGCGCCGCAACACTACAAATTTATTGTCGCACTCGAATGCCCGGGTGAAATATGTTTTAGAATGCGCAACAATTGCTGCATATTCTGAATGGGTGATTGAATTGGTTGAAGAAATAATTTTTTTAAATTTTATTCATGGTAAATCTGTCGTTTAGTTCTGTCTCGGTACTGTTTATTTGCTAAGATATAAATATCACGGACGGTGGAGAATACTGATCAATTAAAACCGGAATATTTTCAGGTATTCATATTTGAACACTCTTAGAAGCAACTTCCACTTGTATTTACAAATCCATTAATTCATTTATAAAGAGATGCAATTCAAATGCTTTATGTGCCTTATAGCAAATTTTGTTTGTTTCAATGACAAACTTCTACAGAATCTCATGTCAAGAACCATTTCAAGAGATTCTTTACTTCCTCTTATCATAGCCTTTAACATATCATGAATATATCCTGAAAATAAATAGGGAAGTATTCATTGCGCATTGCGCATTGCTCATTTTGCTGTTCTTTCCAGACATTTCCGTTGCACCGCCTCCTGTGTCACTGATGTAAGCATTCTACGACTTTAAGATATACAGAATTCCGTACCTTTTCAAAACTGTTTTCTGTTAGGTTCCTTAATAAAATATATTCCCATATTTAATGCATTTGAAGTAGGTTTGCCAGTTTCTTTTCTCGTAAAAAATAAATAATTTTATATTATTGTATTTTGTAATTAGATAATTCATTTATAAGAAGATGCAATTCAAATCCTTTATCAATAAAGTACCTAAAATCATCTCTTCAAGTTAGGAATGCCAACAAAAGCTTATCAATTAAGAGATCGATCTTAGGGATCCGTTAAGTGACTAACAATATGTCCATAATTAATTAACGCTTACAGATACATACATACATATAGTAAACAATATTAGCTCAGCACCGCGAACAGCTATTGTGCGATATATTGAATTGTTAGGCAACCCGCTCAACGTTTGTGCGTTGTTAACGTTCATGTAGCAGCGATCCCTGCAATTACCATGACAAATTAACATTAGCTGGGGCATTGAGGAGAAGACAAAAATAAAGAAAAAGAATATTAGAAGGATAAGAAGATCAAGTAAAAATATGAGAAGCAAAAGATGGAGCAAAGAGCAAAAAAGGAGAGTCAAATATTTCGAGGAAAAGAAGTAGAAGGAGAAGAAGATAAGAAGATAAAAGGGAGACTAATGAATGTAATAGAAGAAGATGGGGAGAAAAAAGGAAATTAGTAGACGAACACAATAAGATGAAGAGGAGAAGAAGAAAAGAGTAAGAGTGGGAGAAGAATAGAAAAAAAAGAAGTCAAAGAAGAGAGAGATGGCAAGATAAAATGAAGAAGAAGAAGAAGAAGAAGAAGAAGAAGAAGAAGAAGAAGAAGAAGAAGAAGAAGAAGAAGAAGTGGTTCTATATAAGCATACAAGTTTCTGGATTATTTGTACAGGGTTCACAATATTGTATTATAATTCAAACTTCCAGACTCGTTTCAAAAAGGTAGACTTACGCATTTGAAATTTTCAAAAACGCCTTTTTATTTGTTGTTTCACGAACTAGTTTTAAAGTTATAATTAGTTAAGGAAATAGACTGTCATTAATATTGTAGGATTCCAATGTTAATTTTAGTTTGCAATTTTTGAAAATAAGTGTTCGCTGAAAATAGGATTTGCCTCAGTATTTAAGCATCCTTTTGCGATTTTTAAAAGAATTAAGCTGTTTTCTTGTATTTTTATAAATTACATTAACAACAAGCAAAAATTACGTGAAAACTAGTTTTTCAAAAAGATTACAGGACCTTCTTCAAATATATTTTTAGAACATGAAGAAAAAATCTCTTTTCTCAGATTTCATTAGGGAAAAATATCTATTGTAGTTGTAGGAAGAGAGCGAAATTGAACTTTAGCAATTTTCGAAAATTAATAAATTTAAACGAAAATGAATTCTATGCTATTTTAAGCTTCATTTGCGCTGATGTGGAAAATGTTAAAAATTTGAATGTTGTTGGGGCTTCATGCAAAGTACACTCGCAAAAATCAAACTCAAAGCTCTAATTTCTCCGGAATTGCAGTTTTGGAGAAACATATTCAAGGGCCGACATTCGTTTTGCTGAGAATAAATATTTCGATGTAAAGGACATACAAAATAAAGATTTTTGAGTGTGCACTGTGAGATAAAGATTTTGTGCATGAGAGTAATTTACTTCTTACAGCAACACGATTTATTCTCTCTTTCGGTACCAGGATCCCATAAGAGTTTCTGACGATAAATCACCGAATTTTGTTTTAGCATACCAATATTCTCTTTACTACGTAAGTACGTAATAAGGCGAGAATGTAAAAAAAGAACAAAACAAAGACGGCCATATACTGAGTGATCTGTGTTCACTTTATTCATTATGCTTTCAGCCCATTATTTCGAGCTTATGTCACCTTTGGCGGCCCTGACAGCTAATTGGTAACAATTTTGGTGGGGCAATATTCTAATATATTGTAAAGCAATTCTTTCCTGCCCCTGCGTAATGTAAATGCCATTAGTCAAGAAATTGATCTGAAGGCTACTAATGTTTCGATTATTATGTGTTCCAAGAGCGCATTTGAGACGAAGGAGAAGTGAAGAGATTAATTTCTTTCCTTTTTGAAAATTATGCTGCAATCTTCTTCACTTTGTAATGATAACTGTATTCAAATGTTCCAATTGTATCTGTGATATAATTTCTGCGTACGTAATTATAGCTAAAATATCGTTATGCTAATATCACCTCCATTGAATGCCATTGTCTGTAAATTCTTCTTGGTCTGGTTTTGAAATGATGAACGATCTGAATGCATCTTCCAGCAGTGAAGTGACATTCTAAGTACTCGTAACACTGTGGGTTTGACACAAGTGTCGGAATTGGGTTCATCATTTTGTGGCTTTTCTCGGGCTTTCATATTATAATGCCAAGATCAGAAGACGGAAGACGGATGTTACAACAACATATTCACAGAAATGAGTTCCACTCTAAACTGTTGATTGTAGACGCAACTTTGCTCATGAAAGATCTAACTTCATTCCATTTCTCACCTTGTAATTTGCCTGGTAAACTTTACCCTTTAGAACCTTAATATTTTTTTAATAGATTTGAAAATTATCAAGGTGAGCTTCTGGTGGTACTATGTAGCTATCTTGATATTCGATAAAGTGATTTTTCGCGATACATAGTTAATAGATAATATCATATCTCTCCGAAACCAAATTATCTTTCCTTTGAAATATATGCTCGTAATTTCTGGTGCATTTTCACTAAGACAAACGTATTTCCAAAACTGTATAAATACATTTGTATTTGCAACGGAATAAAAAACCCTGCAAAAAACACTGCATACTAGCTGGTCATACACAAAACTAGGCACATATCTGAGTTTTACATAAATTTTATTGCGTACTCCACGTTTTCCCCTTAATTTATTGTAAACTTGTAAAATATTTTGCTGCCTAAATTACTGTACTCTACTTTAAAGAGAACCGAAGAAAAAGTCAATTTCTTAAATAATGAGAACTATCTTCGGGAATGATTGATCGATTCATTACTTGTGATTTCAGACGCAGGAACGACAAAGGTCGTAAGTCCCGTAAGTATAATTAATGTTTTTCCTCGGCATGTGGCGGTGACCTTCCCCCGCTGGATGGTGAGATCCGGCGCTGACCTACTGTCGGCTAGCGGGATTTTTCCAACAATGTATCTCCCATCACCGGGAACCGTCCCACCCAGGACAAGCTCTAAGCTCCAAACGGGTTTCCGACATGTAATTGTGTGCGCAAGGCGTAGGCTAAGACTAGGAATGGGAAGGAAACATCGCGCTCGGCCCATGGCCGGTTTGTTAGGGTCCTACTTCGACATAGTGTTGATCGGAGAAACTACGGTAAAGTACCGATCAGAGCAGCTGGCTTCCAGAAGTGTCCTCCAGACAGCGACTAAATTCAACCTAGCTAACAAGCTAGTGTCGAAAATCCTGCCACTGTCGGAACTCGAATACAGAACCTCCCGGCCAGAAGCACAGCTGTGAGCTCATTTGATGCACAGAGCCAGTGCGAGTCAATCAAAAAATCGGCATGAAGTAGTGAACAGCAAAATCGAACTTCGAAAGCCTCACCTCGGCCGCTTTGCATCCTACCTCTGAGCCTTGGCAAGCGCACAGGCGCATGCGTCGTGTGTCGACGTCCGGCGGGGGGCAGGGGGCATTGACAGCGCGCGCAACGATGCAGCGGACGAGCCATGAACCCCGCCCCTTCTCCCTCGCCTCGCCTCGCCCCCCCTCCCCTATCCTTGTATCACGTTTACGGCGCGCCCTCCCCTGCAAGCGGAGATTTAATTAAAAAGTGTATCTTCCTTTTTTATCGCTTCCCCCATTTCCTCGTTTTCTCGTGTCCTCGCCAGTGGCCACGCGGAGCGTTGTGCCCGGGATTGTCCGACGCGCCGCGCGTGCGTCTTCTTTGCAAGGCAGTCGGCGCATCCGCGCTTTACGACCGCTCCACCGAGAGAGGTGGCTCAGGGCATCGACTGATGTCAGTGCAGTGTCTGTAACCGGGAGGACGTGCGTTCGAGTCCCAACAGTTGTAGGATTTTCGACAATACATGCTCTACACTCACGGGACGAATGACCTCAGTTGTCGCGCCCGGAATGACCGATCGACCGACCGATCGACCGACCGACCGATCGACCGATCGATCGATCGATCGACCGACCGACCGACCGACCGATCGACCGACCGACCGATCGACCGACCGACCGACCGATCGACCGACCGATCGATCGACCGCCCGACCGCCCGACCGCCCGACCGCCCGACCGCCCGCCCGACCGCCCGACCGCCCGACCCTTTACGGGTGCTCACGTGTTCCGCCGGGCAGTTGCATCTCTCGCTTGCGTCGCGAAGTGAAGAAAAGCCCTCCCCCACTCCCCCCTCTCCCCAACCGTCCTCGCGCGGAAGCATCGCGCTGTCCCATAAAAGCAGAGCTCCGGGACGTGCGTCACATCCGAGAATCGCCTGGGGGGAGGGGGGTGCGCAGCGGAGGCGTGGAGCCTGAGAGCTCGGTGTACCTTGGACATGAATTCTGCCGTTGTATTTTCTTTGGTTTATACACGGTATATTTTTATTTGCTTATTAAACGTTAAAAAACAGTTAACAACCGTGTGTGACGTACTTTGGGAAGACGTGTCTGTGAGAATTTTGGGATCTCTACCCTAACGCATTTACAAATTGAATTATGAATACAGGCGGCAACGAGAAATGGGCCTATTATTTGGTCGAAGAAAGAAAAAGCAGGCGTGCCCAAAGTAGTGGCTTATTTCCAACCCTCAAGGAAGCCGCACGCACATGTGATCCAACCCCCAAACTTCAAGCTTAGATCCACTAATATTACGTTTGAAAGGGAATTGCAGAGGCAAAAGGGGATGGAGCGAGTAAATGCTGCATGTAGCCTTTACTGTGTTCTGGGCATTTTCCACGTTACCGTTAACCCATCTCGTAAGGCAGGCCTGAGCTGGATGGAGTACCAAATGCAGAATCGGTTTAAATGGCGCCTTGGAGTATACGCTTCTACTTTCTCTTCACTATATTGTGTCATGTTGAGATTATTTTAGATGTAAGTGTTGGAAGAGCTTTCCCCAGGAAATACACTAGTAATACGCTGAAAATAGACACGACAAAAATGTTATATACAAACTACCTGAACGGCTGCTACATTTATACTTGAAATAATCTCCCAATATGAACACGAACATTGTTCGGTTTACATCGTTCAAGAAATATGAAATGGAACATTAAAAAAAGATAAAACTAATACAAATCAGACATCGAAAAAAATTGATACTTCTCAATTTACTTTTTTTTTCAACTTTTAGAAAGTTGTTTCGTTTTGATGCACTGTTATCCAAAATTCCCAATACGGAAAGAGTTGTGCCACGCCATTCAGAGTTCTAGCACATTTTTCCTGCAATGAAAAGTCAACCGAGACTCCGGCGGGCACCATTCGAGATAAAGTTGTCGCCAACTGGATCAGAGAGTCAAAGCGACGCGGCGAGCAGTCGGTGAAAAGTTAGAGGTGAGGAAACTTGTGGGAGTGAAGAAGTGACAGAAATGATGGTGTCGACGTAGATTTCCTTCTTTTCGCGCACACGGAATAGTCTCTGCAAGAGAATCTTCTCAAACTTCTTGTTATCTTTCAAGACTGCGGATCCCTGCGGATCTGGAGGCGCTCGTTGGACTCATCGAGATGCGCTGGTAAAAGAGTTATCGATGCGTGTTGTCCTCTCCTACGAGATCAGCATTCGAATTCTATTGCGTCATGTACTGAAATGAAGTACGTTTATACTGTATAAAATATTCCAAAAAAGTAGTAAGAGTGACGAATAATAGTAATAATTGGCATAGTGTTCAAAAAAAAAATTGTAGAAATCCTTTTTTAAGAAAATAACTATTAAACATTATAACCCCACAACTATTGGTTTAGTGTGTATTCTTCATAGAAAAAATAACAACATATTTTTAAAATTGAATATATAAAAGACATTGTCAAAACGAAATAATTATTTTCAATTATAAAATCATTGCAATCATGGCAGATTGTGCCTCGAAAAGTGGCTGAAGAAAGTGAATTTCCTTTTACAAATATATATGATGAGCAATCTATTTTTCTACACCTTTTCCATAGAAGCAGTATTTATATTGTGTAGTGTTTTGGTTTGCTTAGTCTTCTGCACAATCACATCATAAATGCATCTTATCACTCTATTTTAACACGATTCTGTAACGCTTGTCTTCTCTGAATCGTTTTGAATAAATCATGACCAATCTCACGGATTGAGATGTAATAATGTTCCGGGAAAATCCGATAATTTTACTGTTAACCACTTATATAAAGTATTGTTGTTCCGTAGTATTGACCTGTGGTTACAGGCCTATTGCCACATTCTGATAGTGAACTGAGATTTTGTTCGTCAGAAAAGGGTTTGTCAAGGACTTTTTAATGCTTGAGGGATTTTTCACGTACCGTAAATATCCATTCGGGATCAGAAAGCTCTACTTCCCTTCAAAAGGTAAGTGAAGTAATTATGTTCTGCTCTAAAAAACATAACTGCAACCAGAGGGTGAAACCGTAATCTTCGGTATCCAGTACAACTCCTTGACATTTAAATCAACTGCGTACATTCGTTCAGGGAAATTAAAGAAATGTGTTGTATATTTTCTTTGCTTATAAACTAAATGAAAATGAAAAAAATCTATTGTTACTAAACGTCAGTGTTTTTCCCTTATTGTTAATGATACAACGGCATGACTACAAATGAAATTTTGAGACGTCTTAAATGCGTAACTACGAGTCATTTGACTACAAAGAACCATACGTATCATGATCGAAGAACGGATCTGGTTTCAATGAAGCATCCTGATAATGGTTGCGTCGTTCCTTGCAATCATATTGCCGAAGGATCAAATACTATGACCTGCTGTCAGTGAGAAAAGTGAAACACTTAAAACTCAAGAAACCGACGGCAACACAAATATTAATCCTCACTAAACAATCTGTTTATTTTGCCGCTGCGGATGGCCAAGAATGTTAAGGCAGTAGTGTCGTAGCGATCTCGGACCGAAGAATTGCGAATTCGAGTCCCGCCTCGGGCATGGATGTATTTCTGTCCGTGCTGTCACCGCAATCACCACCATATCGTGTCATCTTCACTGTCACCATTTAATGCAATAGTGGTCACTAATGAACTAGATGTTGATGCGACCTTAAATAACAAAAAATCTATTAATTTTGATGTACAAGTAAAATAAAAACTGTTGAAATACTACTCGTGGTTCTGATTATACGTAGGCACGACTTACCAGTAGAGGAATTTGTCAGGAATTGTATTGTTTCTTTTTTAGCCAAACAAATTATGAGGCAGAAACAAGCAGATATCTGCTGTTTTTCTCCGCGCTCGAACGGTCGTTGTCATAGGCATATCACAAGCCAAAGTTTTACGTTGTCGATTTGAAAATATCGAGTGGTTGGAGCCGTGGCTTGGGGCGAAGAGGCGAATGGGAGTGCGAGTTGTGGAGTGTGGAGGGCGGAGGGGGGAGGGGGGAGGGGGGAGGGGGAGGGTGGTGGCGCCCGCAGCTCCAGAAGCGCGCTCCACTTCATAAACTCGCCCTCATTGCACTCTCTCCCCTCGCCGTCCTCGCTGCGGCTCGGGACGTAACATTCGGTGATGAATTTCCGGCCCACCGGACCACAAAGACGCGGCCTCGCGGGTGCCCGCCCCTCCCCCTCCCCCGCCTCCACCCCGATCATCCTCGCTCCCACCAACATCTCCTTTACTCACCCCACTCACAGCCTCCCCACCATCCTCGCACAGATTCACCCGTCTCTGAGTCTCCCCGCCTCGTCCAGTTTGTACTTCGCCCTCCACGTCCGGGATCACCCTTGCCAATCCCCTGTTCAGAGGCTACCCGCCACGTCTAATGGCTTCTTCATGCAACTTGCCCAGCACCGACCAGGCTCACCCCCTCAAGCCTCTACTCGCAGCTTCCACACCCAGTCAAATGTTTTCTATTCTCTCCACAATGGCCCGCCCAGACACATCTCTACCGAAAAACCCACCACCAGTCGTTCTCCAGACAAATCCTCCATTCCTTCTACCAGTTCTGCCAAGGCGCACCCCCTATGCCGCCTAACCCAATCACGTTTCACTCATTCCCCTCGAGGCCCTGGTCACAGCCTCTCCGCTTCGCTCAGTTCTTCATCCACCCTTCTCCACCCGGGCTCGCCTTCCACAAGCCCCGCCCTCACGTAGCTTATCGACCACGTCCTATATCTCCTTCATCCATCCGCCCTCCCCACACGAGTAAACCGTTCAACTAGCCTCTCTGCCTGGCCCAGTTTCAGCCCTTCATCAACCCCGATCTCCCCACCAACGATCATCCTTCGCCTAGCCTCTCCGTCTCGCCCAGTTTGTGTTTCATCAATCCCGCCCTCCCCACCGAAGCTCACCCATTGCCTAGCATCCCCGCCTCGTCTGGTTTGTGATTCATCCAACCCGCTCTTCATGTGCAGGGTCAGTCCATGCCAATCTCCTCCACCCGATCACGCCTACTCGCCTATCCCCGCCACGCTCCGGCCTGCCTTGTCTAATGTCTCCTTAATCCAACTCGCCCTTCCCTCGAAGGCTAACCCCTCACCTAGCCTTCCCGCCTTGCCCAATTTGTGCTTCATCCACCCCGCCCTCCCTAACAAGGGTCACCCATCGCCTAGCGTCCCCGCCTAGCCCAGTTTGTGCTTCATCCACCCCGCCCTCCCCACCAAGGCTCACCTTTCCCCTAGCCTCCCCACCTCGCACAATTTGTGCGTCGCTTACCCCGCCCTCCACGTCGTCACCGCTTCCTAACTCCTCTATCCCAGCCTACCCATCCCTCCCAGTGTAATATCTCCTTCATCTACCCCTTCCAAGCCCACGTCCTTATCCACTTCCCCTGATTTCCCTAACCAGCGCCCTTCTGCGCCCACCCCGGCCCATTACTCCTGTACTTTCCCGCCGTTCACTATTCCGCATCGCCTCTCCCCACTCCCCCTCCTATCCCCGCCATCATATTCCGCGCTGCTCCGCCCGCACTCGATGCGCCTCGCGGTGCCAACTCCCAACTCCGCTGCCAAGTTGCGTCGCTCGCCCCGTCTCCTCCCCCCCCCGCTCTACTCCGCGAGGCGCGCGGCCGCACCGCAACAAATTAAGCCGCGATGTACTCCCTCTCCCGATCGCAGGGGCCCGGCGGCCCAATCCTCGTAATTGCGGGCGCTCGCAATGATCGCCGCAAAGTTTGCTGTTCAGTTCTGATGCCAATATATTCCGCTTCAGGAGAAATGACCGGGAGAGGTGGCTCGGTGAATCAACTGATGTCTCCGGAGGGCCTCTGACCGGATAGTTCTAGATTCGAGTCCAGACAGCGGAAACATTTTCGACACTAGAACACGGCTAGGTCGAACTCAGTCGCTGTCTGGAGGAGAATTGTAGAGGCCGGCTGCTTTGATCGCTATTTTCCGTAGTTTCTCGTGGTTTCCGTGGCAGTACTCTAAGAAACGGGCTACGGACCGCGCGCTATCTTTCCTTTCTCTTCCTTATCCTATCTTTATCTTTGACTCCCACTTACACGCACTAAACAAGCACACCTGCCGGGAGACCGGTCGGAAGCTTAGAGCTTGTCCCGGCTGGGGCGGTGCCCCGCTGGTGGGAGATACCTGGTTGGGGGAAACCCCGTTAGCCGATGGTAGGTCTCACCATCCACCGTCACCTCGAGGGAAACACACTATACTTATGTGAAAAATGACCTTAGTAATTGACGTACCTGGAATTACTAAAAACCATCCAATCAAGGAGAAATGGAAAGGGTGAATAGAATACGCGCAGGAGTTCGACCTTCGTTGGTATTCTTTTCCCATTTTATTCTTTATGTTTGTCGTTGCATTTTATGTATTTAATATTCTTATATTTATGATTGAAATATTCATATTCACAAGCAATCTTCACAACTATAAAAACTCTCATTCTTTTTGGTTATGGCGAGAGTGCCTGCGATCTCATCTGTTGAAGACGCCGCAACCCACCCCTTGGAAAACAAATCCGTATGAAGCTTCAATTTGTGCAAATATCCTGATAATTAGAGTCTGCATTACACAATATTCTTTCCTATACTTCATTTTGTAACCTAGGAATCTCATTGATTGAAAACTTGTCCGACTTTACTGTAGCTTCTATCCCGATGTAAAAGGAAATATAGTTTCGATTTTCATTTGTTTCTAATCGATACGTCCTTCAGCAAACGAGGAGCGTTGCTTCGCAGCGAACGCAAAATATTACAACGGACGAGAAAGAGAGAGACAAATTGGCGGCAACTGAAAGAAAATTAGGTTGAAAAGAGTTTGTTTCCCTCGTGCCACTTCCTATTAGTACTCCATCTCATCTCGATTCGGAATCGAAACTAATTCAATGGAAGCGAGCAACTCTCTCTGATGCAAAGTAACGTGCGACTCCCGCAAGCGAAGTACAGAGTTGCCTTCCTCAGCTCCACCATATTTCATCCCATTTCAGAGAGGCTGCCTGTGGTAGCTCAGCAACAGCATCGTCGCCTTTGGTGCATCGTGGACCGGAAAGCACTAGAGCGTGAGACCCAACAGTGGTGGATTTTCGACACTAATTACAAAGCCAGGTAAAATTCAATCTCGTCTGGAGGAGAATTCATGAGGCCGACTGCCCTGAACGGTAGCTTCCCGAGATGATCAATGCGAGGCGAGTGTGGGGCAGAATCCTGACAAATGAGCCGCGGAACGCACGCGGTCCCTGTTGACTCCTCTCTCTCACATATCCACAAATATATAGACAGTACACTATCGCAGTGTTAATTTATATTTTTAAAATAATATTTCCGTTTTATTATTAGGTAACCTAAAAATGAAGAAAATTTTAAAAAAAGTGCTTTGGGCGGCGGTAGATGGCAGTAGGTAAAAGTATGTGGGAGGGGAGATGAAAGGAAATAGAAAACTAGAAAGTGAAAGTATGTGCTATTTGGTAGCACCACTAATTTTATTAAGAAAGAAGTTGAGTAATAACTAGCGACGCTATGAGAAGGAAATATTTTTATATGCTGCGCATTCACACTGCACTATTTAAATCATATATTTCGTGTACACTTAATGAAAGTAACGGAATTACGTTTTTTTTGTGTCGCATTACTAGGACAATTTTTCCTTCCACTAATTCAAATGAAGAAAATCTGTTGCTCTGTTTCTTTCAGTTTTTACTGAAATGATGCGGGAACTATTTAATGATGCGGGAAAAAAGTGACAGGTATCTCGAGGATGAGTGACTTCATCAACTTTTGTACTTCAAACAAAATAATTTTTAACTATTCGACATAAATACTAGTTTGATTCAAGATCCTATACATTCATTATCGTTGTATTATGTGACCTTTTACATAAAGGTAAATCAAAACAAGAACCAGACTAGACAGTATTGAAAAACTGTTTAAAGAAGAAATACAGCGGCACGAACTATTGATTTAAGTATCGGTGACGCCTGAATAGAGGACCGTTAATGAATTTTGAAAAAGAACAAGCTCAGTTAAACATCAGTGCCATATTAGAGAAAGTTTATCTCTCTTTAGGATGTTCGTGATTACTGTAGCATCGCAAGAACAATTACAGAAGAGCGTTAAATCAATCGGAACCGAATATCAAAATCTTTAATCCTCTTCAAAACTCCGCAGGAATGTCTACACAACTGTGCTAAAATGGTTTTCGTATTTGAAACTCTCGCATGCAAATCGTGTTCCGAGGTATAAAAGGCACTGTGATCGTACTCGATTAGAAAAGGCCGCAGGACACAACAGAGATTGTCAAAGAGATGCAAATGAACGAGCGAACGAGACATGGTAGAAAAATGTGTAAAGGGGGATGCTGCAAAGGGATAGTGCCGATGTCTGAGGCTGTCAATGCTGCCTGATACATCGATTCGTGACTCCGGGCTCGACAACTGCTAAGGGCATTAGCCTCATTACTGTAGTCTAGGTTTTATCGCGGAAAGTGGGGATGATCTACTTCCGTTAAATGGTGACTCGAGGGATTTTCCCCAACCAGCAAAGCATTGCCGGTTCAATGGCAAGTTCTAAGCTCCCGACCGGTCTCTCGGCATGTGTGGTAGTGTTATACATACAACAGTAAAGTGTGCAAGTAAGGGACGAGGATAGAACAAGGAACAGGAAGAAAAGGTTTCGCGAGGTCCGTGGCCCGTTTTTAGGGTACTGCTCCGGCATTCGACAGGTGTTGATAAAAAAAACAACAACCGATGAATGCAACCGGCCGACAGTACCCTAACAAACGGGCCAAACGGGCACGAGAACTTTCCTTCCTGTTCCTTGTCCTATCCTCACCACTCTCACATGCATACACACACACACTTGCATGAACTACACTACCACACATGTCAGGAGTTTAGAGCTTGTCGCGGCTGGGGCGGTGCCCCGCTGGTGGGAGATACCTGGGAGACGAGAAACCCCTCTCGCCGATAGCAGGTCGGCCACCGCATCTTGCCATACAGCGTGGCAAGATCACCGCTACATGCCGGGCGAAACACATGTACTACACTCACGGGAATAACTACCTTAGCAATAGACGCACCCGCAATCACTACTAATCAATCAATTTCTCTATCTGCTGTCGAAAACCCTGCCACCGTCCGGAGTGAAACCCTGGTCATAAGCACAGCAGTGACATTAATTGCAGCCCTGAGGCACCCCTAAGCCGCTCCAGAGCTGCCGGAGGTCAGTTCCAAAGGCGGACTTGCTGCGCGATGTCCATTCTGTTGGCAGTCGCTGCGGGGCGGAGGGGCGAGAGCAGGGCTCTCTAACTCCCATATAACCATTGGTGGAAACCATTACGGTGGCGCGCTCTGCTGCAGCACCTTCTTACAGGAGCTAAAACACGAACTGCTGCCAACGATACTTTAAACGTGCGTGGCTACGTGCGTGAGTTTGCGGCTCGCAAGCACTCCCATAATGTTTTACAAAAGATAACGTCTATATTCGCGCTTTCTTGCAAGTATAGATTATGAATAATTGAACATTTATAAGACACTCAAAAATTAGCAAATTTGATGTGGGAATGTTGGCGGGTCTGACCTGCAGCTGCACCCCGCAACACTAGCGTCTCCTATAGTAGCACCCTCAAGCTTTGCCCCCGGTTTTGATATAGAGTTGCAGGGCCCTGGGCGGGGGGAGCGCGCGAGATAACTGGCTGAGGCGAGCAGCGTTGCCTGGCTGCATAGCGCGCGCGCCATTTCTCACGGAGCAGCCAAACAAGTAAATCGAAGCGGAGGGATCGAGACGTCTCTGCCCGGATTCGCCGCCGCCCATAACCGCGCTCCGCCCCATTTCTTCGCAGCCGCCGCTTCAATGCGCTTCCTACCCCGATCTCGCTCGCCAGACGTCGCTCTGGATACGACATTTTACCAGACTGTTTTCTAGTCTTCCTTTGCCGCATCCGATCGCACTTATTCTGCCTCGGATCGCGAACATTCCAAATGTATTTTTACTATTTTATCATTTTTTATTTCATCCCACTTCTCGTGAGTTGTTCCTTCGCGCCCCCACACGTCGCTCCGTCTCTTTTGCTCAAACTGAACCCATCCTTTATGCTTCTTCACTTACTGTTTGCTAGTCTTCCTTTGCCAATTTCGATCGCACGTATTCTGCCTGGGATCACGAACATTCCAATTGTATTTTTGCTATTTTATTATTTTTTATTTCATCCCGCATCTTGTGAGTTATTTCTTCTCTCCCCCACACGTCGCTCGGTCTCTCTCTCTGAAACCATACCCATCCTTCCTCCTTTTTCCAAGACTATTTCATACTCTTCCTCCCCCATAAGTATCTAATCTCACATATTCGGTCTCGGCTCTTCAACATTTCATTTGTATTTTCGCAATTTTTAATATTTTTTTTATTTCACCCCGTTTGTCGTGAATTATTCTCCTTCGCTTCCTCCGACGTCGCTCGTTCCTCTTCTTGGATTCGAGATTTTCCCAGACTGTTTTCTATTCTTTCTTTTCCGTATCTGATGGCACCTATTCTGCCTCGGTTTACGAATATTCCAATTGTATTTTCTTAATTTTATTTTTTTCCTTTTCATCTTGCTTCTCGTGAGTTATTCTTTTGGTTCCCCACACGTCGCTCGTTTTGTCCCCCTTTATCCGTACGGGAACCCACCAACTTTTCTCCAGACTCTTTCCTACTCTTCATTTTCCTTAAGTATCAGATCGGACATATTCTGCCTTGGCTCTCGAACATTTCAGTTGTATTTTCGCAATTTTATCATTTTTTTCCATTTCATCGTGCTTTTCGTGAGTTATTCTTTTGCTTTTTACTCGTTTCGTCTTTTTTATCTCGTATTTGTCGCACATTTTCGTGTCACTAATACCTTTTTTTGCAACGTTTTGCTTCATATTTTCCACATCATTTCTTCTCTGCCTCATCTTTGAATCACATTTTTTGTCAGCGTCTTACCTTTGTCATTTCATTTGCTTTCCCTTTTTCCTCCTTTTGTATTTTCTTTGTCATTCCGTTGCGTTCCCAGTTATTTCCTCTGTCTCCTCTTTGCCACATCTTTGTTTCATCATAGCGTTGTCTTTACCCCGCCCTATTTTCCTGCCCCTGCCGTGTCGCTGTCACTGCTTCGTCCTCTTTACAACGCGTCCTCAGTGATGAATCACCGGCGATGCTTCCTGCCTCGCCAGTGTGTTCCTTCGATTTTTAATCGCGCGCCGGGGAAATGGGGCGAGTCGGCGACGCGGCCGAAGACCGCTCGGCGACAAAGCGGCGCGACGCCCATGCAGAAGGGCGATGAGGCAGGGCGGGGCCGCGGGCGGGGATCGATAGGGCTCTGAATGGAGGCGGAGGCGGCGGCGGCGAGGGCGGCGGTGGAGGTGACGGCGGCTGTGGGGGGCGGCAGTGGTGGTGGATTCGGCAGCGGCGGGGGTGGGGGCGGCGGCGGGGAAGGGGACGGCGGCGGGGAAGGGGGCGGCGGCGGGGAAGGGGGCGGCGGCGGGGAAGGGGGGCGGCGGCGGGGAAGGGGGCGGCGGCGGGGAAGGGGGCGGCGGCGGGGGCGGCGGCGGGGGCGGCGGCGGGGGCGGCGGCGGGGGGCGGCGGCGGGGGGCGGCGGCGGGGGGCGGCGGCGGGGGTGGTTGGGGTGGCGGTAGCGGTGTTTTGAAGGCACGTATTCCGTTCTCGATGTCTTCGTTGGTTGATCGGTCCTTCTCTGCATCACCCAAATACCCAGGGCTTGGTTTCTGGCGGAACGTGACGGAACTGCGTTCCGATACCTCGCGAAAAATTGTTAGCTTATATTATAAATATATAACTATTTCTATTAAATTAATAATTAATTTGTGGAGCATTCTGGGCGCTAAAATGTTATAAATCAAGCACTGTATATACCCCTTTAGAATGTGGACTCCCCATGCAGTCGCAAATCTTCCACAGTATTGTATCGTGACATTTTACCCATATAGTTGGCATGGCATACATGCAGAATACGTTTTTCTTCCGGGGTCTTTTTCCAGCTTCAGGAGATGCCCCTTTTCGACTATTCAGACCGGGTTCCCACCTTCATGGAGACACATATTAACATTTGCACTAGACACGACACTGCACTCACCCGCTTGCGGGCTTCGCTCTGTGGTCAGCAGATTCACAAGGCCTTCAGCGACAACACACGTACATAAAAGACTGGGGAAAAGCCACCCACGGCGCGGATGGAACACGTCACCCACGCCACATCGGCCATCTACGTCAGCACATGTAGAAGACACATGCAGAACATAATATACAAAGTTTGTGCTTAAAAAAGAATGGAAACGACATACTATAATAAGTATACTATAATAGTTAAGTATTGATAGACAGTATGCTGGAAACTTGGATCAAATCCCTGCATTGCTGATTTTAAAATAAACTGCGTGTGTTAATTCCTATGAAACACCAATTGAAATATAACTTCTAGAGAATGGCTGCCCAGAAACAATTCGTTCCTGATGCCTGTACTCAATGTTAATCTCGTTTGAAATTTGTTGGATTAAAATTTATGCATCTACTTCCATATAATTAATTTGGAAATGCAGAGCTAAATAACTTTGGTTTGTCCCATGATGAAATTTGGAGTTTGCTTAGATGTTCATAGAGAAGATTAGAGCGTTAATCTGAGTGCAGAAAAAGCGACAAAATTCGCGAATAGAAACAAGGGGGAAGTGTCAACGTGAAATCATTCGTTACACTTAGAAAGACCGCGTTTTGACTGTGTGCTCTTTTCAAGGCCTTCACAAAGCAACCGGCACTGACAGCTTTCAATGAAAGACTTAAAATGCCATGCTATTTAATTATGGGGCGACAATCAAAGCTGACATCTATTATATGATCATCTTTATATGGCAATGCATATGTCACAATAGCTAAAAATAGTGTATTAAAATTGAATTCAAACCCAAAACCAAATTATATAAAATTTGAAATTGAATGTTAATATTTCAATTAGAAAATTAAATATGTAATCCTACACATACTCACCCAGCAAATACAAAATTAATGCCTGCATTTTTTTAGAGTTGTTGGGATCTAAAGAGATTTTATTATTCAAAACATTAGACAGTACTTTCCCTACCATATTATCATTCAGCGGGGGGAAAAATCACATTTTATTATCTTCTCAGCAGCAATTTTCATGCAGCGAGGTTTTTGTACTACAAAAGATCATAAATTGCATGGAAACGATTAATAAAATATGGAATTAAACCGACCATTTTAGATATTCGTCAACCAAATGGAATTTCAGACCCGTTATTTGTTTCCATACTCTTTATGCAAATAACGAGAGCTTCATAATCTAGTTATAACAAATGTTTACTATTTGAATATCACAAGCGAGGCGGGGTGGGGGTGTGGGGGGAAGCCGAGTGGTTATCTCTCGTCAGGGACGATTAGTAACTGTTTTTGCGAAGCATTTCCGTCGCAGGCTCAGTGTATGAAAAAGCCGAAATAAACTCGAATTAAAATGCATCCCATCTGGCGAAAGCAATATAAAAGTACTTGTCAAAAAACGTTTGAACAAATACACAACGGTAAACACAGTTCTACGCAAGATAATGTGAATGATCTGTATTCATATGGGAGAGTGTAAATATGGGTTGTTAATAATTCCATTGTGTTAAAGACGATTATTAAATATGTGCCAAATAATTTGAAATTAAAACATATATTTGAGAGTGAGTCTGAAGTTAAGTTGCCAACTAGTAACAACAAAGTTGCTCCAACTGCAATGGAGAAATATTCGCTTTAGCCAACGAAATCGAACGTGCGTCGAAATCCTAAGAAGTTAACAATACAGTAAATAATTACATTGTGCAATAAAATAAGCTCGGAGAGGCGGGCTTAGAACATCAACTGATGACACTGCAATGCCCTCTGACAGAAAGGTCATAGGTTCGAGCCCCGAGAGTAGCAAGATTTTCGACACAAGCTAAGTTGATTTTAGTAAGTGTCTGGAGAAGAATTCTAGCGGCCGGATGCTCTGACCGGTACTTTCTGGTACTAACCTACCTCTTATTTACACACACACACACACACACACACACACACACAAACACTTACATGCACTACACTACCACAGTGTAGTGCATGTATGTGCTCTGGCGACCGATAGAGAGCTTGGCGCTTGTCACGGGATGGGTCATGCCCGGCAGGTGGGAGGTACCTGGTTACAGGAAAAATCCCTGCTACCCGACGGTAGATCTGCGCTGGATCTCCCCATCCAGCGGGTCAAGATCCTAGACACCTCCCCGACCTTCATTCATGCACTACACTTACGGGCTAATGCCCTTATCGGATGACGCGTACGGAATCAGTTATTCATAAATCAATACGATAATAAATAATATTATACTAAAATTTAAGCATTCTATTTATTTGTTCCGTGCTTATTAACGTAGAATTTAACTGAAATTTTCTGCGCGGATGGGTCCGCATACCATTAAAATTTAGTGATAAAAGAAAGTAATTCCCCAGCAGCTGTCGTAAAGCGTTCGCCGAACGAGAGCACCGGCGCGTGGGCGCGAAGGCACGCGGGGATGACGCATGGCCCTGACACGTGGGCGGCGCTTTCGGGTCTTCCGCCTCACGGGCCGAGCGCTTTGCACTATGCCCGCCCCGCCCCGCCCCGCCCCGCCCCGCCCCGCCCCGCCCCGCCCCGCTCCGCCCCCGCCCCCGCTCCGTCCCACCCCTCCCAATTCGTCCCCGCTGCCGCAGGACAAACTGCGGAGGCTGTCAGGGAACAATTACTTAAATTATAAATAAATAGATTTTATTTAAACTGCAATTGGGCATAACCCGGTGGCAGCAATAATAATAATAATAATAATAATAATAATAATAATAATAATAATAATAATAATAATAATAATAATAATAATAATAATAATAATAATAATAATAATAATAATTTAAAAATTGACTGATTCATAAAACATTAAATTACCGTAAGAAGAAGAAACTTCTATAATTTAACTCCGCATTGAATGTTTGTTCAATTAAGACCACACTCCACTGTACTATGATCCTTAAATCACTTCCTTTATCATTTCTCTATTTTACACTGCACGTCATCTCACTTCACGTCCCAATATACACTTATGCATATTACTAGAACATACTATTCTTAGTTAAGTCCTGCAGGTACTTCATAATACCCTAAATTAAATTCCTAATCCTTCCCTCGAATCCTTCCACATCCTTCAAATTTGTTTCCGTATTTCTTTTGCTTATTTATTACTTTATTTATTAAGAATCACGCGGTTTTTATCCGACTTGCAAAATGAAATCTGGAGCAATTATTATTTACGCTTAAGTCAGAAGTAAACTAGATTCACGTTCTAAACTAAAGAATATTCCATTGAAAAATTATTACAGTATTTGATTATTCATGTATTTGATTGTAACTAGTGTTGAAACAAAATTTTTTTTACTTTACTTTCTCTCACTTAAGAAGGAATTTTTTAAGCAAAAAGTTATATTAATCTGGTCGAAAACGGGGGGAAGGTTTTGTCTCATGGTACATTTATAAATGTACTTCACTCTATTCTTACAAGAAATTTAAAGAAAAAATTGGAGCAATTTTCGAGAAAGTAATAATATACAAAAAAAGTACTTCTAAAATCAAAAAAATATTTTAAATTTGCAAGGTTAGTCCAGAAATATTGTAAAGTATTCATTTCGTTAAAAAACACTTATTCGGTGCCAGGGGTGTTTTTTTTGAAATGTTATTGAAATCTCAAAATTGTTTTTCGCCGCGTTGTATAACTTTCTCTATACTACGTAACGTTACTTCGTAAATAATATAAATAAGAAAAAGTAAAATATGTTCTCCCCCCATTTCTTAAAATGAATCTTGCTAAACATTCTCTAAAGCCGCCCTTGTATCGTATTGATGTAGTCGACAATTCAATTGAGAGGAAAAGGAATTAGAATTGATACGGCGATTCAGGGTGTCGAAAAAAGAAACAAATGGTAAAAATTATTCACACTTCGCAGTTTTTACGATGAGCTTTTTAGATTAAAGGTATTTACATGTCATTCATTCGCCTGATTGAAATTTGCTAAATCAATAAACTATCTAGTAAATGTGTACGTTTTGCTACAAACCAGAGTTCAAGTCGTAAAAAATTGAAAAGAGAGTTTCGATGATGTAGTACCTTTCTGACTTTGACAACTCTCTACTCATTAACTATCATTAAGCATTCCAATCAAATATATCTAAGTTCACTGAACTTCGTGAACTTTTAACTACGTTACGGGAATGTGTTTTCTAACCGAGGAAATATATTTTTCAGCTTCAACGTATTTTCACTCCGAACATTCACATTTCACAAAATCACTCGTTCATTGTGAATGGACTTCGTAATATCGTAAACCATTCCCATCAATGCATTTTGATCGCCTCAATGCATTTCGAAACAAGAGAAGTGGTTTCAATCCACATCCGTATGCCCGCCCTTTCCGAATTCGAACGTAACAAAATGCTAGGAGCTGTTACATTCAATTACAATGACGAATCGCCTACATTGCGTTAACCCTTTTTTCGAAGCATTGTCATTTTCCAGCGGTCACAGAACCAAGAACAATGATTTTAGAGCAGTCGTTATTCAAAATATTGCTGTATTAATAAAGTTTTAATTTTTTTGAAACATTTTTTGTCAATGAGATATTCAATCTTTTTAGTTTTAGGTCATAATGAAATAATATTATATCAAATTTATTTATTGATTCTTGTAAACACTCAATACTGAAATTACTTTTATACATTTAAAATTGAAATGTATTGGTATATTTTCGTGCCAGTCTTGCTGACTTCATCAACAGTAACTTCATACATACTTCTAGCCCCTACATTTCACAATCAAGAAAAAAATCTTTTAATACGAAGCATTTATTTCTCTGAATCTCTTAATGGACTTTTGTTGGAGTCATACATTCATATGGTTGTTTCAATCGAATCAGACTATTTATCGAACTAGAAAATCCCCTTACAGATCAAACAAATGGCCAATTAAACATTTTTCATCTCCAAATCTTACTTCATGAAAGAATGTTAGTGTGAAGTTAGTTCAGTAACAGTGAATAATTTGAAAGTTCTATCACAGGAACATCTACTAAAAAAACACACACTTCTTTGCAATTCGATATATACATAAGTGTACTTTTTGAACTATTTTTCGTTTCAATCTTCACCACTTTCCTAATGGAATTAATATCATCACTTTTTGAATGCATATTGATTTATTTTAGATTCTCTTTTTCAAAGCTTACTAAATATGTTCCCCTCATGACAGTAGAGGCTCTTGCATTTATCTACACCAAGAGCAATGAAGTTAATTATAATAAATACAGTACATTATATAGTATCACATCTACATGCATTAGTAATTGGAGTGACCCACGTAATAATCCAACATTACATATTGAATTTTACTGAACTTATTGATTAATTTTGTACTTTTATACTAATATTGCGATTTTTTCTAATTAATCGAATTGGACAGATACATGGAGTTTCACTCGCGTGCTGGGAATATGTATATCCAAGTAAGCATAACAGGTACGAGAGTAAACGCCGGGACCTAAACGATGGCATCGCTTTAAATCTGCTTACCGCGTCGAGGCCTCCGGCGCGGTGCCGCACCTTCGCCCGCGTGGCTGAGTGCGAGCAGCGGTGGGGGGGGGGAGGCGTAATTAATGTCATAGCGAAGCGGCGCCGACGCATTAGCCGCGCGGCACGCGCGCCGCCGCCCAGCACGCGCACGCATAGCGCGCCCCGCCGCAGATGCCGGGCTTCCGCCCGCCAGCCCTCCCCCCGCCACGCATCCACCACCCCCTCCCTGGCTCAACACCACCCGCCACACCCACTCCTGCCTCACCCCCTTTGAATAGCCATGCCCCGCCCCGTCATGTCACGCCCCTCCTCCCACACTCTCGCCGGCACTCCCCGCCCTCACCAATACTCCCCCCCGCCACGCACCACCACCCCACCCTCCTGAACATTACCCGCCACACCCCTCCTGCCTCACCGCCTTGAATAGCCCGCCCCATCCGGCCCCGGTCCGCCTCCCCGGCCCCCCCTGCACTGCACCGCCCTACCCCGCCCCGCCCCCACACCCCTTGCCCGGCAGTCCCCGCCCACCACTCCCCGCCACGCCACAGGCCGCCCCGTCGCGCCACACCGCACCCAGCCACGCTTTACCCCGCCACATCACATCCCACCCCCGCCACACCACTTACCGCCCCCGCCCTTCCATTTCCCCCCCCCGCCACGCCACACCCCCGCCCCACCTCACCGCAGCCCCGCCCCACCACACCACACCATATCCCTACCAATACGCCGCACTAGGCCAAACCACAGCCCGACATCCCATTCGAGGCTCGCCCGACCTGCTCCGCCACCCCTCACCCCTGCATTGTCGATTGTTTGATGATTCCGAGCACGTTAACTGCTATATTCATTAGTCTTGTTAGTGTAGTAAATGTATTTTAGTGTTTGGAGGCGGCGGTGTCCTACTTCCGGTAGACGCGAAGATTCGAAACCGACCCACACGTCGGTTTGCGTCACCCAGCGTCGTCCTCCCCTTCGCGGTTCGCCTTTTAGGTCCCCCTTCCCAGCCCCGCTAGTCCCGCCCTCCCACCTCGCCAGACCTGCCATAGCCCCTCCAGTTCTCTACTTCCCACCCAATCCACCCATACCGCTGCAGTGGGCTGTAAGATTTGCAACCAGGAACTTTTCATTTCTCTTTCACTTGGAATTTCTTTTCCAACCGTGGCTACCCACGTTCTTTGTTTATGTCTATCGTCCTACCTGAAACTTGCACTATGTCGCTCAGCTAATCCCACTTTCTCTACCCACACCCCTTAACAACTTCATGTGTTCGCCCGCCACTTGCTCAACTCCACTCGTTCCCCCTGAACTAGTTCACCTGGAACCCACAATGTACGCCAGTCACATTCACCCTGCTGGCGTTGCATAAACCACTCTCATTTATCATTCCCAACCCCTCCCCCTCCCCTTCTCTCCTCTCTTTCTCTCAAACACGCACACGTACACACACACACAAAGTTCCTCATTCACGGGCGCCTACACTCTCACAACGAAGCTGTGCGCGCCCTTTCGCCCGCTCTTCCCGCATGGGGTGCGAGGTATGGGGTGGGGGTAGGGGAGAGGGTGGGGGTGGAGGAGTCGTTCATCGCGTACGAAGAATCCCTCTGGCTGCATGCCGCTCGTGCTTCCGAGCTCGAGAATTCCAAATCGGTTCCCGGCGCGCGTGCAACTGCGTACGCCCTCCGCGAACTGAGTACGTATTCCTCATCTACGCACTTGCCGTGGTGAGCCACTTTCTTTACTTCCTCGCCCTTACTTCCTAAGAAGAGAAAGAATTGTCATCTTGCGCCGGAAAACGATGAATTTTAGACAGAAAGGCTATTATTACCCGGATCTGGGAACACTAATTTGGATAAATCTTGTTCCAAAAAATATTACGTAGGTAAAATCAGTTTCGTGGATTCTTGATACCGAAAAATCGATTTGCGGCAAACCCTCTATCTGTGGTCAATGCTTCCGTCTAAAGCGTTCAGTCGATTTTCACCAAAATTGATGTTCCGCGATCAATTTAAATAATCTCAATTCAACCTTCTGAATTTGAAACAAAGTTTACACGAAGCATAAACAAATATTTCGAAATGAAAAAAAAACTCAGAATTTTTAGATTAAACGTTATTCTCAGACAGCAAAAAAGGACTCTTCAGAGAAAAGTGAATTAACTCGATGGACGTGAGTTTGAGTCTCGGCACGGGAAAAAATGTTCATTATAAACACTTTTGCAAGCTCACTCGGGTTCGACTTTTTGTGGATTAGATCAGTATTCGGGGTAACTATTCAATTACAGATTTTGGACTAGATGTGCGTCTAGCAGAATCATCTTCGGCATGCTTGCGTGATGACGAAGAAGGGTAACTTTAAGGATTGCGGAAGAGAACGCGCGAAGAGGATTGCGAAGAGGATTTCGCAAGAATCATTCTGTAGCAGTCAAACTCCTGATTTTGTGTACTACTATTGAATTTCCAAGGCATGAATTAGAGCTGAGAAAGATAACTTTTAAGTACCACATCATTGATTAAACTATAACTAAGAGCAGTTTAAAAGAAGACCTGTCGATTTGGTGTCAGGTGAACCAGTGTAGAACTGTTAATATTGATCGAGATTACTCAGTTCACAGTAAATATTTTATTTCGTGGTACTGTCAAATAATCAAATGTAATGTTTGTTTTTATGCATTGTTAATTATGTATTGCAGAAATATTTATATTTCAGCTCACTTTGATAATTAATTAAACTTTCATTTAATTAGGACAAAAACAAGAGCTAATGTAGCCTAATTAACAGAAATATGTTTTCGAAAAATGCGTCAAAATATGAGACACGAACAAATATGTGAAATGCAAATTTAAAATAATGGTCGACAACTTTTGTTGGAAGTAAATTGAAAGCAAATTATTGAATGTTGTATAACCGACTAATATATATTTTTTAATGTCAGTTACGTAGAACGAGATTTATAAAACTTCTCGGAATTAATGATAGAGTGATTTATTACTGTATGTTTCAGACTGATTTTTAAATTTAAAACGATACTTTTTTCATTACATTGATTTTATTACTCAGCCATGCCAAAAATCTACAAAAAACGTATCAATCTGATGTTCATAAACTGTATGGTTCTGACAGGCAAATACGACGAACAATAGTTCTCCCTATAAACCGTATATTCTTATACGCTTAGTTATAATTTAACGAGAAGCATTAAGAACCACACATCCCCAAGTAATGATTTTCTACGTATTCCGAATTAAATTGATGGAAAATTTGACCACCTGATAAACAAACTTCCAATCAACAATTCAGAAGGCATTATTATAAAACTATTTTTAGAGAGAAACATTGGAAAAGGAATATTCGAATTCCTCGATAAAGAACCAGGCAGAATATTATTTTGTTAAGAAACATACCAAATATGATCGTGACTTTCCCAGAACGAAGCAGGCCTTACTTTTGAAGTCCCATCTGTGTTTTATAATTGTTATTACTGTAGAGAAAATCAACAAAAGGATTCTTAATAATATTTCATGCATTTTTTATAAATACGAATCAATCAAGACGATGTCAAAGGGGACTATATAACTTATTAAGTGCAAATAGTTTGAATAGCCCAAGCCTCACCGCTCAAGTACGAAATCAATTTTGAATCACTGCGTACGTTCAACAATTGTGATCTCATCTGAGCGGTTGGCAAACACGCCATGAGTCCCATGACTTCCCCTTTGTTCTCCGTTTGTCCACTTCTGCTTCTGCATCCGCCTCGGCACCTGCAGCTACTTCCATTTCCTTTCTACTTTCTTCCCTTGCTTCACCCCCCCCCCCGACTTAAAAGAAAAAATTCAAACACAAGTTAGGGACTCTTGTACCCGCGTTCCAGAAAATAGTGTTTGGAAGAAAATTGTAATTCCTTTCTCATTTGAGTCTTACGAATAAAATGTGTTGAAGTGTTTACTTCATTGTTCTAGAAAATAATAACGTTTGCCTTGTGCAAATTACTTTTATAATTATTTGTTTAAAATATTCCACGGAGTAAATCGAAGTTCAAAATATATAGTCTCCTTCGCTATTGTCTGAATTGATTCATATTGATAAAAAATGCATGAAACATCATGAATTATTATAAATTATTTTGTTTATTTTCTGAACAGTAATGACAATTATAAGATATGTGTGGGACATCAAGAATAAGACCTGCTTTTTGCAGTGAAAGTCCCGATCATATGTGGAATGTTTCTTACCTTGCTATATCCCCACCTTCGCCTATCGTCGCCTTCAATAACTTCGCTTTCCCCACCTGCTCCTCCATTTGCCCGGTCCGTCCCCGCCCACCACACTGTCCCCATCTCCGTGGGCGCCCCGCGCGGCGTACCACCCTCCCCCTCCCCCTCCCCCTCCCCCTCCCAGCTGTGTTTGCGTTGACTTATGACCGCGCTGCTTCCTCAAACAAGCGTACACCAGAGTAAAACGTTAGCGCGCCGGGCAGATCCGGCATGTGGCCTTATGGTTTTTGCTCATGCAATTCGTTGGATGCAAATGTTATTTGGGGCGGTCGTAAATTAAGAGGTTCAACTTTTTACCACACATGTGCGAATTCTAAACAGCCTTGTCTAGTTAGAATTATGTTCTACAAACACGTTTATACATTGTTTTATCGACGATTTTGGTGCGCATCTTCAATATGTGTAGGGTTTTGAAAGTTTTAATGTGTGTTAATTTGATGTATTAATGCTTAACTGTGGAGTCTGAGAAATAGAGTACTAGTTTTAAGCGCTAACAAACATTAGAGAAAGTCGTGTTAAAATTATTTTTCGTTGAGATATTCACTATTTTTCATGAATTAGTTTCATTAATAAAATTGAAGGGTTTGTAACAATTGAAGGGCAAGTCCTAAGACTGTCACTCTTCATAAGGTTAATTGATGTTCGTCGGTGAGTAACTGCTTTTTTTCTGTCCTTAACTCTTCATAATCATGAACAAACCAAGTGCAGATGAGAACGTAGGCTTCTGCGAACGGAGTCAACATGAGTTGGCTGTCCGGGAGACACCGCACCCTAGGCATAGGGGACAAATGTTCTGCGACCTTCAAGGTGAGCTGTATTTCTCGGACAGCCAAGCAGCTACGGCAAATATAGCTTTCTCATAACAAAAGTTGCTCTGTTCTACAAAACATCATTCAGAATTGCGAAAATGTCATAAATGTTATAGATTAAAATTTGAAATGAAATCACAGGAAATCACAAAAAAGTAAATTTCTGCTTGACGTTTAATTTGACTGCAATTTATAAAAAAAACATTTTTTGAGATGGATCCATACTTTCATCTTTCCATTTTTTTTCTCGGATAGAGCAAGAGACGCTTCAGGAATGGCGCAGGTCTCATTTTTGTCGACCTCGAAAATTCAAGAAATTAGAAACTATACAAGAAAGTATAGCCTGTTGGAGCACATTTACTTTTATATTTTCTTCAGATTTTCATTATGTTGTATTCTCAAAGAAATGAAAAACCATCTATTTTGAATATATTTTCTTCTATATTGATTAGTTTTAAGGAAAAAATTTCATTTTCTTACAGTTTCCATTTGACGATTTCTCTGACGATTAGGAGTAAACACGAAATATTTATACAACTTAAGCTGGTTTTAAATTCATAATACGTGCATGACCCTCTAAAATTACATCTTCGTTTAAAATTTTAATTAACCTTGAGTGAATACTTTTTTTAAATTTTGTTTTTGTAATAAGTAATAAAGGGAAATGCAGGTACAATAAAATGATAGCAATAGCCTTTTCAGCTTAACTTTTGGCGTCTAATTTGAGAATATGCTCGTATTTGAGTACGACTGAACTCCTGTATTTAGTACCGTTAAAACCGCTGTCCATTCGTGAGGGAGTTGGCGAGGGAGTGGGGGCGGGGCTGGGGCTGGGGCGGGGCTGGGGCGGGGCTGGGGCGGGGCTGGAGCGGGGCTGGGGCGGGGCTGGGGCGGGGCTGGGGCGGGGGGGGGAAGGCGAGGAATAGGTCAGTGAATAGCGCAGGTACCGCGTGGTGCTATTTACCGAATTTATTTGTTTTGTTTTTTAATAAGTAAACGCTTTATTATTCTGATAAGCAGTGAAATAAAATGAGTATCAATATCCTTTCGAATTTAACTTTAGGTTGTGCGAATATTCTCGTATGTTTGAATGCAACTGAACTTCTGTATTTAGTACCTTTACAACCGCTGTCCATTCATGAGGGAGTTTGCTCGTGGTGGTGGTGGTGGTCAGGGTTTGTGGGGGTGGGGGTGGGGATGGGTCAGTGAGAAGGGCAGGTACCGCGAGGTCCTAATTGCGCCCAACAGCCGCTCGCCTCAATTACCCCCCCCCCCCCCCCGCGCGGAGGTACAGAGGGCCAGCGGCCGGCGAGAGGGCGAGCAGCCTCCGCCAGAGGTTCTCAAGGAACAAGAGCCCCCGGGTCGGCACGCAATAGAGGC
Source organism: Gryllus longicercus (assembly GCA_038098605.1). NCBI lineage: Eukaryota > Metazoa > Arthropoda > Insecta > Orthoptera > Gryllidae > Gryllus > Gryllus longicercus. Next base: position 13,448 of record JAZDUA010000406.1, on the reverse strand, counting down.
TCGAGTAGAGTTTGAGCACGAGGGTTCAGCAAGGCTAGCGACGGCCAAGTACGTTTAATATGGGAGATGGGTAAAGGCGGCCACTGCAGGTAGAGAGCTGTAAGGCTGTCCTGGGATCTGTACATAGACCTCTGGTTAGCGGAAGCGATAGTAAATTTGGGAGAAAGGAACAGCAAGATTCGAAGTGAGAAGTACAAGAAATAGTACATTAAAGAAATTGTCTACATGACCTAGTGACACCAATTACGATCAAAACAAGGATTTGGGGGCTTAATATCGGTTAAGTCATGACTCAAGTTACCTTGTGTATTGCTATTATAACGTAAGATATAATTCCAACATTACATATGTCTAATTTATTAATCCATAATTGTAAAGACAACTCACTTTCAATATCATATATTCCCTTTAATAGAACTTAGAATGTAGAAAAAAGGGGTCTGGAAGATGAATGTTGCCACATTCACTAATAAATCAGGGAATGACGAAATCTGCGAAAAGTAACGAATCTACGAAAGCTGATGAAACGAAAATTCGGGGCGTGTAAGGAGGCTTGTGAAATTTGAATACAGAGGACAACATTAAAGTGTGTATGGTCGTAGGAGTAGAAGATATAAGAGAGAAGATAGAAAAGGTAAAATGTAACACACGTATTGAAAAAGGAAGATTAAAGAAATAAATCTCACACAAAGTTGGGAGTGACTAAATTACTCATTCCACTCATTCTTTCGGATAAATGTGACTGTGACTACAACTTGGCAGATAAAAATCTCACAAACAAAATTAAACCGCTCCAAATATCTTTTCTGATATGGGCTCTTTACTCATCTTCAGCCTCAAGATATTTCGGCTATAGGTGATGGATATGGTCTCAATAAATTATTACATGAATTATGCAGCAATTGTAAAACGACTGTAACTGTAAACATTATGAGTAAACCTCTCTTGAAACCGCTTTAATCACCAATTTCATACGGGAATCCGACCTATTTACGCTATGGACAACCAAGTGTTTCAGAACATGTGTTGCTGCAACTCCACTTCTTGCCTTTGGCTGTTCAGGCTGGTGCGTGCGGAGCAATCTGTGCAGCTATACGTACCAGTATCCTGCATTTTTACCATGATGAAGACATCCGGTACACTTAAATACCAGGATTTTAAGTCTATGGTAATTGATGGTGTAGGATTTCACATTCGTATAATATTTTTTATTCAATAATTTAACACGAACACCAATAATACAAATAAATGTGCTATTGGTGAAGACATTACCGTAAAAACATTAAGTGTGGGTTTTTTTCAGCACATGCTAAAGGTTAAAAGGTCTACAATTTATGGTTTGTCGTCTTAGTCTTCCACTTATGATTGGAATATATTTTCTTTCCACCATGCTTCCATTTAGTTTATTGATATAAAATGATACGATACCGAATTTAATTTAACTAACTTCCTGTGCGCGTTAAAAGCGTAATAGAGTTATAATGTAAACAATTTCAGAATCAATTGTCATTAATGCTAGGAATTTTAGTGGAAGTTCGAGTACTTTTTAAGGTTGGTGCTGGGATACACATTTAATCCTATGGCAACGCTGGGAGCTGTTCTGTAGAATCCGGGCACTGCGAGAAGAGCAGGAGGTGGATGGACTGAAAGAGGAAGGGACCTCGACACCCGGATCACGTGACGTATCTGCCTATTTCCTTGTCTCTCAAGGGCCTTCCGAACCACGCAGCGACGGGATTGGCTGAAGCTATTTCTCATAGGAGTTCCGCATTTCTCACTGCGGCTTTCTCATGGCATCTATTTTGTCGCTTTGGGCTTAGCTCGCCTATCATTTTTCTGTGAAACATACTGCGCCTAGCAAAAGCATATTGTTTAAAACAAGGTATAATAAATTGCATATTGTATGTTAAATGTCGAAGAAACGTATTCAATTCAAAGGAAATTGTTGTGATAAAAACACTTTCATGATCTGATAATACTTTTTTCTTTAAGACACAAGTAACCGAACATTTTTGCGGTAATTATTTCGGGCACCGTGATATTAATTTCGAACATCTAGCTTACAATTAGCATACTTCTCACTCCCAAATTGTCTTCGATTGATTTTTTTTTTTCGCGTATAGGCCAACTTAGATCACGCGTGCATCTTGCTTCAGCGGGTGCAAGTACCTTTCCTCTGGAGGGTCAGCATTTTAGCTGCATCCCGATTTTTATCCCCTAAGGTTTTAGACCTGGGGGATCGAATAATGTGATGAGGATGATGGTGTAGGATGAAAGGACGGCACTCACACATACAGACATACACAAATAAAAACATACCTGAGTCATGTCTCAAACCTATGGTTTTCTGGTCTGAGACCGCTACGGTACTACTGCCCCAAAGATCTCGGCCATCTGACCAGCCTTCAATTGATATGATAAATTTTTATTGTTAACTCTTTACCTAACCTCCTTCCTTAGTGAACGCAACTGCACTCAGTGTTAATTGTGAGGTATGAGCTAAATACCTGTAACTATGTACGTAGGTGTATGTAATAATAGAACAAATGTTTTCTCATGACTTTGCACTCGTATAAAACAATGAAAACTCCAAAAATAAATTCACATGTGAATTTACGTGATAAAAATGTTTAATTCATCTCTTTTTTCGTTCCGAATATCTTTATTGGCGGATTTTAACGACACATGTTGCAACGAATTTATTTGGACACTTACTCAAGACAAATTACGGGCTGAAAATAATTCTCACCAGTTTTTAAGTTTCATAATTTCACCTCTACTTTTTGAGTACGTATATTTATGACTTAGAAATGGAAGGAGATAGTTGATAAAAAAAGAGAAATGATTTAACGAATCATGGTAGGTGAATGATCATTGCGGAAAATGGTTACGTACGAAGAAAAATTTACGTTTTTGCCGAGATTGAAGATTAAAGTACTAAGACATGCTGGGAGATTAGATTTTTTAGAAGCTTGTGAGATAAACTAGGATAGGAAGGGTACATAGTTCTTGGAGGATTTGTGAGTCGGATTCTTAACCAGGAAGCTTTGAAACTTTTCGAAGATATTAGTATGAGAGAATCCGTAGTTTCGACAGCTTGGTCGATGCAACATTGTACCATCTTCGGCTTGCATGTGCCAGAGTTGGTCTTATTTTGCAGATGGGAAAGGGAGATCCTTTACTAAGGCAGAGGTTTCTATTGACCACAGGGTTTAATCTCAAAATTTATTCATGAGTTTAAGGGGCTATTGATTGAATGTTAGATTTCCATTTTAACAGTTTGCCCGGTAAGACTTTTCGGTATATGGCTAGAATAGAATGAGGAAGCTGGGTGATATCTGTATCATTTATCCGAAAGGGTGTTACGAAGGGAGGACTTTTGTGTGAGAATATTTCAGTCTGGTATTGCGAAGGGTTAATTTTGATTCTTTGTATCACGGCTCAGTTAGTATATTATAAATATATAGTATGCAATCACGTGAATGTTGGTAATTGCATGTGAAGTTATATAACGAGTCATATCACCATGTAAGGCAATACTTACTTCCTGTCAAATTAGGAAGGAATCGTAAAGCTCAATGTTCAAATGTTCAGACAGCATCAGTACTAAGTACCGGCTTCATTTCAACATTAACCAGCCATAAAAACGATAATTCTTTTAAAACATACAATATATTGGATTCACATTTTCCGGAAAGTAAAATCACATACTGCGCTTGGATTTTTATTTACGAACATCGATAACGTTTTCCATACGCTACAAAAGCGAAACAAATTCATTTTTACTTCGTCAGCACAAGCTCACAAAGGATGCGCTCACAATGTGATTTTCCTGCGTTAATAGACGCGCGTCACAAATGTAATTGATATTTGAGTTAACCTGAAAAAAAAGTGAGTGCGTTGTGGGCGTCGTGGGAGGCCTCGACGAAGAGCAGAGCAGCGCAGCGGATAATTAAATGCACCGCGAGAGAAAAGCAAGCGGGCAGAATCAAACTGCGAACGCCGCGGGCGCGGCGGCGACGCCTGGCGAGAGGATTAAAAGAATCTGCGCGCTGCATAATTCATCGGGGGGATCGGCCGAGCGCTGCAAAGAGCTTCAGGCGAAAGACGCGCCGATCGCCTCCCCTGGGAGCCTCATGAATCTTGCGCCGCGCGCCCTCCGCCCCCGCTCGCCCTCCGCCCCCGCTCGCCCTCCGCCCCCGCTCGCCCTCCGCCCCCGCTCGCCCCTCCGCCCCCGCTCGCCCTCCGCCCCCGTTCGCCCTCCGCCCCCGCTCGCCCTCCGCCCCCGCTCGCCCTCCGCCCCCGCTCGCCCTCCGCCCCCGCTCGCCCTTCACCCCCGCTCGCCCTCCGCCCCACTCGCCCTCCGCTCCACTCGCCCTCCGCCCCACTCGCCCTCTGTCACCTGCCTGTTACTTTCCGTCATCCCGCCACTTCTTTCTTAATGGCGCTGCCTTGTTTGCAAGGCGGGGGGGGGGGGGGGACGCAGCGTCTCGAAATAACGACCGTTTTAAAACGCATCTACCTTGAAGAATTGCCGATAGAGCGGCTAAGCACACTCCCGTTCTCATCGATTTATATCGTGAGACACTTGCCCATATCAGGATTCTCACTCTCTGTTCATATTTGAATAATTCTCATTTATTTTTTAAATTCAGTTCAATATGACTTTGGCTGGCATATTTACAAGAGACGTGGATGACGCGATTTAATTGTTTTTAGGAGAATTTTTAACATTCTTCTGAATAATAGTGCCCTGTTTCTGAATAAACTGTTAGGATTTCAGTTCACGAGGGAAAATTCATGAGGGTAATTCAAAATATTTGTAAATGCTCCGTTCTTCAGAAGCGCTTTTTAAATACTAGATATTGTAACATGCATATCTCAGTCATATCAGTCCTCTGCCTTGATGATGATCACTTTGTATTTTACGACGTAAATTAAAAATAAATGCTTATCGACGTTATAATATTACTTTAAATCTTCAATTTAATAGATTATTAAATTATTGTAATCAATATCAATGCATTTATTTACATAGGGTGGCATTGCAAGTCAGTATACTACAAGGATGGAAATCACTATTTTCAGACGTGACACAGTTATTTCTAGTCCTCTTTTCATCCCGGGTATTAAAAGGTCTCTGTACACTAAAATACACGAATAAATAGTATCTGGTGGATCCAACACAAATTTTTGAAATTTTTTCGAAGACAGGATAATCAGGCGCCATTTTCACAATATTAACGCTCCAAAAGATACATATGTGTGTCCCATAAGTGAAAAGTGATAACTGACCTCGCCAAGAACAAACAAACTACTAGTCGGAGTACATGAAATGTAGCTGCAGCAAATATGTCTTTCTGTAATGTTTCAATCGCTTTCAAATACGCGACCGCTATCAAAGCGAAGCTGGGTAATAACTGGAAACGATTGTCGCTACAGGTTATTGAACGCGCATTAAGGGAATGAAAGGGCTGACAGAGCGGCGATGGTTTTCGGGCTCCCCCGGGGCCGCACCGCCCGACAAATTAGATTCGAATAGAGTTGGCGCTGTGCGATGACAGTTATCATGACAGCTGACTGTGGCAACATCGCGCACAAATTTCAGGCGTTCCTCATAATTCGACACCGTCTTTCAATATGAGGGATTTTGACTATAAAATTATTTTTTATGTGAAAGCATCTCATATGTTGAATTTCTGAAACTTTCTTGTCGTTTTTCATTATTACATTAAGTATGATTTCTTGATAAATTATTTATATTCGTTGATCTCACAAGTGATGCAGATATTTTTGATCATTCTGCGAATCTTAGTATTGCCGAACATATTTTGTCGTGGGTTTTTTAACTTTGAAATCGCTTTAAAAATGCCCGCGTACTTTTCATGAGCTTTCGACTCTGACGTACTTCATCCAAAATATAATTCTCATTAATTAATATAAAGAATACTATATTATGAAAAACGACATTGAAGTTTGTAATATTATTAACTTTCAGATCTTGCAAAATGCATAGGTATTTAGTCATTTAAAACGTCGAAGGTAAATGATATCTTTATCATTTGAAAGCATAATGAGAAAAAGTAAAGGAGTTACCGCGTTTTTCTATATACTGCATCTACAACTATTCGACTTATAAATTGTGTTAATCATTCACTAGGAAAGCCACAATTATTCATTCAAACAAATTATGTTCAATCCTAGGCAAACAAACACTTGAATTTTATTGTTTCCTTCTTTCAGAGTTCAAGTGAGCAGAGCGTATGCTCAAAGGTTTTTCCTCTTTGTTAACCGTATGTTTCTTTCGCATCGCCCGAGCGAAAAGTGCGAATTGCCCGAGCGAGAGTCGCCTACACGCATCATGACCAACACCTTCTTCGCTAAGTCATCACCGTACATCACGAAGAGTAGATAAATCCGACACCCTCTCCATTAAGGTATTGGTTCTGTCAACGACAAATTAGTAACGTGGAGGAGCGATATTAACCGAGATCTGTAACTTTTTTTTTGGTATTGTTTCAACTTTTTCTGAGAGGTATTTGAAAGAGGTGTTAGAAAAGAGCGCAAGTTAATTAAAACATATTGCAAACCTATAAATAATAATTCTGGTCCAAGAATTAATTTGTAGAAATCTTGACCACATTACTTCTTTTATTACAAGTTTGTGTACTTTGCTTAAAGAGACATTAATGTTAAGAGGGAAAAGGCTGTCAAAAAACGGTCAAGTGCACTGGAAAAACACGTTTATGAGATTACAGGACGCAGAACAACACTTCCTCCTGACCAAGAGTTTTATAGTAATTTGGCCGTTTCAAACCGTTGCAAGTAAGAGAAACGGGAGTGGAGAGAGAGAGAGGAGAGGAGAGGAGAGAGAGAGAGGAGAGGAGAGGAGAGAGGAGAGAGAGAGAGAAGAGAGAGGAGAGAGAGGGGAGAGAGGGGGAGAGAGAGGGGAGAGAGAGGAGGAGAGGAGAGAGAGAGAGAGGAGAGAGGAGAGAGAGGAGAGGGAGAGAGAGGAGAGGGGGAGAGGGGAGAGAGGAGGGGAGAGAGGAGAGGGGAGAGAGGAGGGGAGAGAGGAGAGAGAGAAATACGATGTCTCCGGCGCGCGTCGATCATGCGGGCGATAAGAATGTTAAGTGAAGGGTTGCGGCCGGTTGAGAAATGGTACCATGTTGTGGCCAACCAGCAACAGCCGCTCGACGCCCCATCAATCCTTTATTGATTGATTGACTGATTGATTTAGTGTTTCCGGGCACGTCTATTACCAGAGTCATTAGCTCCGTAAGTGTAGTGCAGGTTTTTTGCTCGGGAAGCGGCGGTGACCTTTCCCACAAGATCCGGCGCCGATCTACCGACGCCTAGCGGGATCCCCCAACCAGGCATCTTGTCACAGATCATTATTGTGTAGTGCTTGCTTTTTGCACGCGAGGTAGCGGTTAACTTTTTTCCCATCGGATGGTGAGATCCGGGGCCGACCTACCGTCGGCTAGTGGTGTTGTCTACCACCAGCGGGGCACCGCCGCAGTCGGGACAAGCTCTAAGCATCCGATCGGGCTGTGTGTTTCTGTAGTGCGTGTTAGTGTGAGTGTAAGGGGAGTGGATAGGACAAGGAAGAGGTAAGAAAGATCGCGCGGGGTCCGTGGGCCGTTTGTTAGGGTACTACTCCGGCATTTGCCTGGTGTTGATCGGAAAAAACACGGAAAACTGGAGCAGCTGGCCGTTAGAATTCTCAACCAGACAGCGCGCTGCAGCGACTGAATTCGACCTAGCTAACAAGCTAGCGTCGAAAATCCTGCCACCGTCGGGACTCGTAGGACCTCCTGGTCAGAGGGACTGCAGTCCTACCCTTAAGCTACATGGCGAGTTTGAGGTTATCAGGCTTGCTCTTCCGCCTGACTAAGTAATTTCGCTACGCTCCTTTCACCATCTAGCGGAGAAAGAAGGTATCACACGGGCGACAAAATAGGCGTTTTGAATTTAGTTCAAAAGGCTTCTTTTAGGCCTGGGGATGTTTTACATCCCTTAAATCTACAACATGGGACAGCCACTTTCACTTACAAAACGAAGGATGGTGGACGGATGGTTATTGCCCCTTAAAATCCATCTGTTTTGAAACTGGGAACATGGGTCCTCAAGTCGTTAATAAAAGGGTGATGACGGCGCAAAAGACTATCCTAAATGCATGCCTGAACTTGTAGTCTTTCAGCAATAGCCCGTCGCACACTGTCGTTCCCCAAACATCGTTTAGCATTAGATTATTATCTCAAAGGATTCAATACAAAAAAATTGGATGTTCCACAGTTTTTGTAGCTTCCTGTAACTTTGTTCTACTATTGATCAATCGATAATTTCGTAGCTCGCGCGTGCCAAGTATCCACCCGTAAATTGCACGCAAACTAACGCGTGACCCCCCAGGTGAGGACTGTTGGGTTATCAAGTGAGACTTGCAGCGCACTGTAATTACTCGTTCTATCGGTCAGAGTTATGTACGATTGTCTCTTCATGTCTCAACTGTCACTACCGGACGTCTCAGCTTATCGCATTGGCTATACAGTGTTTGACATAATATCCCACTTTATTATTAGTGTTCACTGTGCCATTGTGTTTAGGTTGTTATTTACTTCGGCATAAGTGTTTACTATTAAGGCATATATTTTGTCTTTTCATCTCAGATGGTATCATTGTGTATCAAATTTATTTTGGTAAATATTTTATTTTTGTGTTGTTAATTATTTTGTGTGTTAAAAGTGACTGACTACTCACATTCCAAGCATCTAATCCAAATTCTGTGCGTGATAGAATCGGTCCCTCGCCTAATGCTTACATGAATTAAAAAGTCAACTATTATATTTTAATTTTACAGAGTACGGTCTAGTCAATTTTAATAATGTTTCGACCACCACGTCTCATCAGTCTGTTGTAAATGTATTTGTTTTGTTCTACCTACGAAGCTGCATTATTTACTTCCCATAAAAATTCCAAATAAAAACGTTGTAGACAAAAACAATCATTTCGAAAGATTTTAGAACGTAAATGCATCTCTCTAGTTACATTATTTCACATTTTTGAAGAGAATAATTACAAATACAACTTTTTAATTGTCACAGTCCGCATAACCTCAAAATAGAAGAGTTGAAGTGGGAGCTTGTTCACCCGTTTTCCAAATCTCCTCCTTATTCCACGGACACAGCTGCAAATTTGTAGAAGTACAATAATTTGAAACCTTATGTTCGCTCCTGTTCATGTGTCCTAAAGACCAACATGCGGTGGGCAGGGCGAATACCGAATAGCTGCGCTCGGCGAATCGCAAGCAACCCGTCCACACTACTCGGGATTCGCCGAATGATGCGTGTGGAGCGGCTTTTAGGTAGATTCTTCGTAGAAGCATCGTGCGACCAAGCCTAGAACATATGTCTCAGAAGTATCTAATCGTCATGATTCCTATTTCAAAGAGCTATTCAAATTTCAAAGCATCAGATAATTACAAATTCACTTCGTACGAGATACTAAAGTCAATCAAATAATCTTCAACCCATAATGGTGGCACGCTCCACCAGGAATCTTTTTATCTCCAGTAGTAATTATAATTTTAAAATGCAATAATAATAAAATACAGGAATTTTGAAACACGTGAGTGTTTCCAGAATTGATTTTTGTTGCATAGTATGTGAAATACGCGAGTTTCGTTTCTGAGTTAAAAACTGAAGATTCAAAATCGCAGTTACAAATTATTGGATTTTCAAGCCAGTATTATTATATGAGAAGCATCATTAAGACATAAATTAAAGAGCAGAGTACATACTATCGGATGTGTAATCAGCTTTATAGTTCGAATAATTTAGGAGATAGAGCTTTATGAATTTGATTATTATTTTTAGAGCGTTGAGATTTCGAAATACAGGGGTTTCAATTCAAAGTTCTTTGAGGGCACATTTCTCATCCGTTGATGACAAACGATAACATTTTCATAAAATATATGATTTTTAAAACACATGAGAGATTGTAGAATTGATTTTTGTTGCGTAGTATGTAAAATATGCGAGTTTCTTTTTTGAGTTAAAAACTGAATGTCCAAAATAGCTTTTACAAATATTACATCTTCAAGCTAGTTATTATCAAAAGAGAAACATTTAAAACTCACATTAAATAGAAAACTACATACAAACTCGTGTGCGAATTTCAGTCCTGTAGATTGAGTAGTTGAGGAGATAGAGCCATTTGAAATTGACTATTATATTCAGAGTTTGCAACAAGCGAAAATACAAGGCTTTCTATTTAGGGTTACTAGAGGCAACAGTTCTCATCCGTTCATGACAAATGACGACTTTTCTAAAACTACAAGAATTTAGAAACACATCCGTGTCTCTAGAATTGAGTTATGTTACATAGTTTGTAAAATATGCTGGTTTAATTTATGTGTTTAAAAATTAAAAAACATTCGTCGATCCATGGATCGACGAAATTTTCCGATTATCGAAATGTCACAGATTTTTCTGAAAACCACGGACCTAGCACGAAATTTTATGAGAATTCACTGGTGATACCCATTTTTCTGTTAGAAGTTTAGTTTTTATAAAATCGCAAAAGAATCGCCATAAAATGTCTAAGACGGAATCGATCTGGGCAGAAAGGCAGTTTTTAAATGTGAAATCATTCTAAACAGAAAACGACATTTAAACCTGTCGTACACGGAATCGATCTGGACAGAAAGGCAGTTTTTTATAAGTGAAATCACTCTGAGCAGAAAACGATCCAGAAGAAAACAATGTTTTTAAACACGTTTAAAACCTAAGGCGGAATCAATTTGAACAGAAAAGTAGTTTTTAAAATGTGAAATTAGTCTGAAGATCAATCATTCTAGAAAAAAACAATGTCTCTAAACTCAGTAACAGTTTGTCTAAGACTAAATCGATGTGGACAGAAATAATGTTTTTAAAAAGTGAAATCACGCTGAACAGAAATGTATCTAGAAGAAAACAATGTCTTGTCAAATAATGTCAAAATAGTTAAATTCAAATGGCTCTATCTCCTAAACTATTCAAGCTACAGCGCTAATATTCGCACACGAGTTTGTATGTACTTTATGTTTAATTTAAGTTTTAAATGAAGTTTCTCCTTTAATCAAAACTTGTTTGAAATGGAAAATTTCCACACTGCTTTTCGGAAGAAATTTACGTTTATGGCGATACTTATCAATTTTCTAAAAACCTAAGCTTCTATTCGAAAAATACGTAACACCAGTGTATTAGCCATAAACTTTGGTGCTAGGTCCGTGGTTTTCAAAAAAATCCGTAAAATATCTGAATAGGAAAATTTCGTGGATCGTTGAATCTTTACATTTTTTAACACAAACATTAAACCAGCATATTTCACAAACTATTTCACATAAATTATTCTTAAGACGCGGATGTGTTTCTAAAGCTTTTAATTTAGAGAAAATGTCATTTGTCATATACGGAAGAGTAATGTGACCTCTAGGAACCATAAATTGAAAGGCTTGTATTTTCGCAGCTTGCAAGCCCCAAAAATAATGGTCAATTTAAACGGCTCAATCTCCAAAACCATTGAAGCTACAACGCTGACGTGAGTCACGCGAGATCTCACGCGAGTGTGTACGAAATTTAGTCAAAACGGTCAAAATGGTCAAAAAGGTCAAAAAAGTTGAAATAGTTATAATGCTCAGGATAGTCAGAACGACTTATTGGAAGGATACCCCACTTGATCAACTTGCTGGGTCGATCCCCCACTTGATCGACTTGCTGGGTCGAACCCCCACATGATCGACTTGCTGGGTCGATCGACCACTTACTTGATCGACTTGCTGGGTCGATCCCCCACTTGATCGACTTGCTGGATCGATCCCCCACTTGATCGACTTGCTGGGACGATCCCCCATCTGATCGACTTGCTGGGTCCATCACCCACTTGATCGACTTGCTGGGCCGATCGAACACTTGATCAACTTGCTGGGTCGTTCCCCACTTGATCGACTTGCTGGGACGATCCCCCACTTGATCGACTTGCTGGGACGATCCCCCACATGATCGACTTGGAGGGTCGATCCCCTTCTTATCGACTTGCTGGACGATCCCCCACATGATCGACTAGCTTGATCGATCCCCTACTTGACCGACTAGCTTGATCGATCCCCTACTTGATCGACTAGCTTGATCGAAACCCTACTTGATCGACTTGCTGGGTCGAACCCCTACTTGATCGACTTGCTGGGTCGATCCCCCCACTTGATCGACTTGCTGGGTCGATCCCCCACTTGATCGACTTGCTGGGTCGATCCCCCACTTGATCAACTTGCTGGGTCGATCGACCACTTGATCAACTTGCTGGGTCGATCGACCACTTGATCAACTTGCTGGGTCGATCGACCCACTTGATCAACTTGCTGGGTCGATCGACCACTTGATCAACTTGCTGGGTCGATCCCCCACTTGATCGACTTGCAGGGTCGATCCCGTACTTGATCGACTTGCTGGGTCGATCGACCACCTGCTCAACTTGCTGGGTCGATCCCCCACTTGATCGACTTGCAGGGACGATCCCCTACTCGATCGACTTGCTGGGTTGATCCCACACTTGATCGACTTTGCTGGGACGATCCCCCACATGATCGACTTGGAGGGTCGATCTCCTTCTTGATCGACTTGCAGGGACGATCCCCTACTCGATCGACTTGTTGGGTTGATCCCCCACTTGATCGACTTGCGGTGTCGATCGACCACTCGATCGACTTGCTGGGTCGATCCCCCACTCGATCGACCTGCTGGATCGATCCCCCACTTGATCGACTTGCTGGGTCTATCGACCACTTGATCAACTTGCTGGGTCGATCCCGTACTGGATCGACTTGCTGGGTCGATCGACCACCTGCTCAACTTGCTGGGTCGATCCCCCACTTGATCGACTTGCTGGGACGATCCCCTACTTGATCGACTTGCAGGGATGATCCCCTACTCGATCGACTTGCTGGGCTGATCCCCTACTCGATCGACTTGCTGGGCTGATCCCCCACTTGATCGACTTGCTGGGTCGATCGACCACTCGATCGACTTGCTGGGTCGATCGACCACTTGATCGACTTGCTGGGTCGATCGACCACTCGATCGACTTGCTGGGTCGATCGACCACTCGATCGACTTGCTGGTCGATCGACCACTCGATCGACTTGCTGGATCGATCCCCCACTCGATCGACTTGCTGGATCGATCCCCCACTCGATCGACTTGCTGGATCGATCCCCCACTCGATCGACTTGCTGGATCGATCCCCCCATTCGATCGACTTGCTGGATCGATCCCCCACTCGATCGACTTGCTGGATCGATCCCCCACTCGATCGACTTGCTGAATCGATCTGGATCGATCCCCCCACTCGATCGACTTGCTGGATCGATCCCCCACTCGATGGACTTGCTGGATCGATCCCCCACTCGATCG